>OV050030.1:339851630-342251630 GCA_920105625.2 Clusia tigrina
ACGCTATTCTCGTAGTTTCTAGAAGCTTCTATCCTCTTCGACAGAAGTCGAGAATATTCTTTTTGATATTACCGACGGATGGTTCTTGAATAAGCTTTTATTCGAATAGTTCGCATCTTGACTCACAGGGGGCACTCATTCTCCAGATGGGATCCTAAAAGTATGCAATCCCTTTTCACTGAGCTATCACGTTTCACTGCCCTCCGCTTAAACTTGTTCGTCCCGAACAAGGATAGTACTGCAACCTTTATAAGGAGATAACCTCTCTAAATGAACGACTTTCATTTTGCTCCTGGCATTTCTCGCCAACTGGATGCGGTATACTATATCGTTGAGCCGCTTTATCACCTTATAAGGGCCTTCCCAGTGTGTTTGCAGTTTTGGCGATAATCCCTTTTTCCTTTGCGGATTATGAAGCATAACTAGCTGCCCTTCCTGAAATCCTTTGGAGTTTGCTCGTAGATCATATCTGGCTTTCATTTTATCACTCATCAGTTGTGTGCGCTTTCTGATGGTTCCATGAATTTCATTCAGCTGTCTTCGTTTGTCAGCTACATAACTGCTACATGAAACTTCCGTAGATGAGTAGGCACCGAATTTCAGATCTGCAGGCAATCTTATGTCACAACCGAAAATAGCCTTAGCTGGTGTTGTAGATGTTGTATCGTGAGTAGCCGATCGGTATGCCATTAAGAAGAGGGGTATGTGTTGGTCCCAATTTTTCTGGTTTCTGTCCACGACTTTTCTTAGGTGTTCCTCAAGCGTACGATTAAATCTTTCAACCATTCCATCGGATTGTGGGTGCAAAGGGGTTGTACGAGTTTTGCGTATGCCCATCAATTCACTCATTTCCCTGAATATTGTTGACTCGAAATTTCTGCCTTGATCCGAGTGCAACTCGAGGGGAGCTCCGAATCTGCAGACCCAATTATTGATAAATGCATCTGCAACGGTCTTAGCTTCTTGATCGGGAATGGGGTATACTTCTGGCCATTTACTAAAATAGTCGATTACGACGAGAACATATTTGTTGCCGGAATCACTAATTGGAAACGGACCTGCTATGTCCATTGCAATACGCTCAAATGGCGCTCCCACGTTGTATAAATGCATCTTCCCCTGGCTGCGACGGCTCGGTCCCTTGGCAGCTGTACACTTTTCACAAGCACTAATCCAGTCAACTACCGATTGCTGGCAACCAACCCAATAAAATCGTGTTTTAATTTTCTCGACTGTTTTTGTTATTCCCAAATGCCCTCCGCTTGGCCCACTATGGTATTCCTTGAGAATTTCGCTTATTCTTGCCTTGGGTACCACAATCAAGTTCTTCGTGGTTTTTACATCTTCGCTCTCCCACAGGCGGAATAGGCATCCATCTTGCAGCTTTAAGCTATTCCATTGAGCCCAATATGCTTTAGTTATGGGGCTTTCAGTCGAGATTTCGTTCCAATCAGGCCGTTTTCCTTCATTCTTACTTGATACGATTTTTGCCAAATCTGGGTCATTTCGTTGTTCTTCTTTTATCTTTTCCGCTGTCCATTCATCGTCTGGTAAAACAGCCATTAAGCGCACATCGACTACTCCTTCTTTCCCTTCAGCTTTAGAACAGTGCTTACATTCCATACTGCAAGGACGTCGTGATAGTGCATCAGCATTCCCGTGGTTTCCGCCTCTGCGATGTTCTATTGTGAAATCGTAGCTTTGGAGTCTCTCAATCCATCTCGCAACCTGACCTTCGGGATTTTTGAACTGTAATAGCCAGCGCAGAGCAGCGTGATCCGTTCTCAACAAGAACTTTTGTCCATACAGGTACTTGTTAAAGTGCTTCACGCACTGCATAACCGCCAAAAGTTCTCTCCGTGTTACACAGTAATTTCGCTCTGGCTTTGATAAGATCTTACTGAAGTAGGCTATTACTCTTTCATGTCCGTCAATAACTTGCGACAGGACACCTCCAATCCCGAATCCACTTGCATCTGTATCCAAAATAAATTTTTCGCCAGGTATTGGATACGCAAGGATCGGAGCTGTACACAATAGCTCTTTCAATCTGTTGAATGCCTTCTCCTGTTCGCTTTTCCACTCAAAAGGACAATTTTTCCTCGTTAATGCATGCAGACTACCAGCCACGTCTGCAAAGCCTGGAACAAATCGTCTGTAATAGGTGCAAAGACCCAGGAAGCTGCGTAGCTCATGCAAACTAGTTGGTCTTGGCCACTCCCTTACTGAGTCTATCTTATCTGGATCTGTGTGTACTCCTTCAGGTGTGACTTTATGTCCAAGGTACTTGACTTCTTTCTTGAAGAACGAGCATTTCTTTGCGCTCAGCTTCAACCCTGAAGCTCCTAATCGCATCAATACTTCTTCCAAATTCTTCAAGTGGTCCTCGAAGTCCTTTCCCATAACGATGATGTCGTCTAGGTACACCAGACACGTTTTCCAGTGGAGACCCTTTAGCACATGTTCCATTAGGCGTTCAAATGTAGCTGGAGCATTACACAGACCGAATGGCATCACCAAAAATTGCCATAGTCCATCACCGGCACTGAATGCTGTCTTTTCCTTGTCTTGTTCGTCTACTGCCACTTGCCAATATCCGCTTTGTAAATCCAGCGTTGAGAACCAATTTGAACCAGAAAGTGTGTCCAACGTATCGTCGATTCGAGGTAATGGATAACTATCTTTCTTCGTTACCTCATTTAGTTTACGATAATCTACACAGAAACGTGTGGAGCCATCCTTCTTCTTGACTAATACCACTGGAGAACTCCAGGGGCTCGCTGATGGCTCTATGACGTTGTTCTGATGCATTTCCTTCAGCAATACAGTCACCTCTTCTCTCTTTGCCAGAGGTACTCTTCTTGACGCTTGACGAATGGGTTTGGCATCATCAGTGTTGATTGTGTGTTTCACCATCTTTGTTCTGCCTTCGTTTTTACCCTTTTCAGCAAATACTGACCAATGTCTTGCCAAAAGTTGGCTGGCAGTCCTCCTCTGCTCTGTGGATAAGTCTTTGCTCCATTCTTTCGTGAGATCGTCGAGTACCTTTTTATCAGCTGGTATCTTCATTTTTGTGTCTCGAGGCTGGCTTTCACAGTTTACAATTGCCGAAATTGCCCGGCAATTTCCAATTATCTGTCCTTTCTCTATGGTTTTAGCGGAATTTGCAAGATTGACCACTCTTACTGGCACTATTCTGTTCTGCTGTTCTTCTACGAGGGTTTTTCCAATGATGATGTCATCCAGTACAAATTTTTCATCCGTCTCCACAACCCACAACTTGTTCTTCTCCACATCTCCGTCCATTTTGGCCCATATGACTGCCTCTGACTTTGCTGGGATTTTTGTCCGCCGCGATACAATGGCTTGTCGGATACCTCCATACTTATCCTCACCAACGGATAACGGTATTTCGGTGTTCGCATACTTCAACATTCGGCATTTCAAATCTAGGGTGAATCCATTCCGAATCATAAAATCCACACCTAAGATTAATTCGTCCACAATATCCGCAACTACAAACTCGTGCGTCACTGTTGTGGTGCCGATAGTTATTTTCCGTGTAACTTTTCCCAGTACCGGTGCATCATCTCCAGTTGCCGTACGCAATCTTATTCCCAGAAGCGGCTCGATTCCCCGAACGAGATCCCTTCTAATTATGGAATGTGATGCACCCGTATCCAATGTTACCACGATTTTTCTTCCATTTACTACGCTGTCGACAGTTAGGCTGTTGATTTTCCGTGCCATCTGAGAAACGAAGATTCTGGGGCTACATGTTGTGGGAGTCAGATCAAGCCCCTCGAGACTGACTCCATCTAGTTTGTCGACGGCTTTTCAACATTTTCTGATTCCCTACTTTGGAATCTGACTTGCTTTGGAGGTCTTACCGGTGAGCGTGATCTAGAACGTTTCCGTCTCGATTGGCAATTACGGGACATGTGTCCGACCTCTCCGCAGGTGAAGCATTTGCCCGTGAAACTTTGGCCGCTTTCGATTTGTACCTGACGGGCTCTGTATACTGGCTGGCACACCAAGGCTGCTGTCTCTGAAGTTAAAGCGCTAGCTACTGTCTCCATATATGTAGCTTTCGGATTAGTTATTGCAGAACGCTTTATCTCCGCATCGCGAATGCCATATACGAAGGTGTCCATCATACACCTCTCAGTGATCTCTCCTGGGTAGGCAAGATGAGCCAACCGTTCCACTTCCGCCGCAAACTGTTGTAGAGACTCACCACTCTTCTGTACACGTGTTCGTAGCTCTACTTGGTACATCTGCTTCCGGTGTTCACTACCATACTTGCGCTGAACGGCATTCATCAAGCTTTCATAGCAGTCTCGCTCACTTTCTGAGATAGTTTGAAGCACATCTGCGGCAGCACCTTTCAATGAAACGGTTAATGCAGCCACTTTTTCGCGAGCACTCCAACCATTTGTGCTAGCGGTAGTCTCAAACTGCATTCTGAACACGCTAAATGTCGTGGTTCCATCATAGGAAGGAGGCTTCAGTTTTATTGAGGATAAAGCTGGCACAGGCAATGCACCTTCCTGTAGTAGGTGAATTCTTTGCTCTAATTCGTTTTGCTTTTGCTCGTTCGCAATTAATTTTTGTTCTACAGATTTTTCGAACGATTCCTGCCGTGTCTCAATTTCACAAACCTTCCTGTCTACCATCTCGGACATTTCTTTCATCTGCTGTGAGTTTTGTTCAGCTAGTAGAACAAGTCGTATTTCACTCTGCTGTAACTGTTCTTTAACATCCTCTCTGACAGCTTGAGCATTTTGTTGTAATCGCAACTGCATCTTCTCATCGGCTGCTTGAGAATTTTGTTGTAACTGCTGCTGCATATCCTGTTTAAAGGATTGCATTATCCCGATAAGTGCGCTCATGTCAAAGTTACCCGTGTTAGGTTCTTGTGGTGTTTCTTCGTGGCGAGATGTCGTTGGCTCTTCACACTGGAATTCATGCTCATCGACGTCTATACCCTGCTCCTCTAAAGCGCTTCTTAATCGCACCTGCAGCTCCGCTTTAAGCCCTTGTGTTTGCAAATTTAAGCGCTCAAGCTCCTTCTTGAGCTGCTCCAATCTCAGTTTTTCGAGTTTAACCATTGTTTATTACAGATACACAATCCCACTTCTGACACCAATTGTTACGAAATTGCCCTCTTGACAATTTACTCTGTTACAAAATTGCCCTCCGGACAATTTACTCTGTTACAAAATTGCCCTCCTGACAATTTCTCTAACTATCTGTACTCGGACTCGTACCACTGGATTGTGTAGTAATCAAACAATCGCTGGTTAAATTAAAATAATTAGCTTTATTTAATTGTTGCTATTTAGACATTTAATATTAGGCTTAAAGTTTACTTAGTTATTATTTGCACTTTATTTCACAAACCATTAGTCACTTTATTTAATAAGTAATTTCATCACTTTATTTAATAATGAATTTCATCACTTTGCAAAATTACAAATACTGCTAATACTGCTGCTTAGATTAAAAATGCCTGATGTATACACTTTTACGATCTCTGATCTACTGTCTTCGACTTTTAACAGTCTTGTCGCTTTTATAGTTTTCGAATGGTTGGTGTAGAAACTTCTACGCTATTCTCGTAGTTTCTAGAAGCTTCTATCCTCTTCGACAGAAGTCGAGAATATTCTTTTTGATATTACCGACGGATGGTTCTTGAATAAGCTTTTATTCGAATAGTTCGCATCTTGACTCACAGGGGGCACTCATTCTCCAGATGGGATCCTAAAAGTATGCAATCCCTTTTCACTGAGCTATCACGTTTCAATATATATATATATATATATATATATATATATATATATATATATATATATATATATATATATATATATATATATATATATATATATATATATATATATATATTATATATATATATATATATATATATATATATATATATATATATATATATAAATATATATATATATATATATATATTGAATCATGATTGCATACTTTTAGGATCCCATCTGAAGGTTGAGAATGAGTGCACCCGGTATATATAAGGCAAGAACACCCTGTGGATGGTGTAAAAAATATTGTCGAACATAAAAACTTCCTTCGAGATTCCAGAATGATCCAGAAACTTCTTGACTAGCGTAGAATTCGCTAATTCATCCATTCGAAAGCTGTAAAAGCCACCACACTATTCAAAGTCGAACACAGTTGAGCAGAGATCGTAACAGTGTTTACATCGTGCATTTTAATCGAAGCAGCAGTATTGGGATTTTGTAAACTGATGAAATTAATTATAAAATAAGTTGCAAATTGTAGTAAAGTAAACTTTAAGCTCAATATGAAATGTGCGAATAGCAATAATCAAATAAAGTTAGTTATTTTAGTTGAACCAGCGATTGTTTGATTACTACACAATCTAGTGGTATGAATCCGAGTACAGAGAGTTAGAGTCAATTTTGTCAGGAGAGTAATTTCGTAACATAATAAATTGTCAAGAGGGCAATATTTATATATACATATATATATATATATATATATATATATATATATATATATATATATATATATATATATATATATATATATATGTTTATATATATATTTATATATATAATTCTTATGTTCGTGTGTACTCCCAGCTAATCTACTGCATCGATTTTGATGATATTTTGTTTATATATTTGAGTGGGTCCCTTTATGGTTTAGATTCACAATTGGTCCCAGCAAATGGCGCTGCAATCGAGTCTAGGAATATATATATTTATTTTGACGAAAGCCCGTTAGGTAATCATAATGTTGCGAAATATCAACCAAACAGGCCTTATTAATAGCATCCGTTTACCGTGAGAAAACTGATACGCATTCCAATAATTCCGACCGAATAATAACCAACCATCTCTCTTAGAGTACGGTCGACTATTTTCTCACGGAAGTGCTAATAAAAATGCCTTCTTCTTACTGTGTCAAAATATATTCAGCAGAAGACTTGTAGTTAAGCGGCCCATACACGATACGTCATGATCATACTCATATATAATAGTATGAGTGAAAAAGAGAGAAAATTTGCGTGTACGTGTCACACAGACATGATTTTGCTTGGTCACTGATTGAACGTCGAAAATCAAAGTCATTTTGATTTTGAGGGGAAATTTTATTATGATTTTGATTATGATAATTAAATGGAATTTTTCTTATTTGGGTTTGACTGCCAGTGTGTAAAGATGCATGTGGATAAAAATAATGAAAACCCGTTTCTGTTGGTGTTACTTGAACGCTGTTGTACTCTTTATGTGTGCCATTCGAGTGTGCAATAATGACTTGATTTAGGATTTTGATCACTCGTCTGTGGTGGAGCAACATTCAACACGTACCGAGCCACGATGACATCCGATCCAGGTCGAGGACACTAAAACTACTTTTATATCCTAGACGAAAGTTCAAAAAAAAGAAAAATTTTATCTAAACAATAACCATGACTTTCCAACCATTAAAACCGTAAAAAATGACAAATAAAGTTTGCCCCAAATTCAGTTCACTAAAAACACTGACTCAGAAAAACCTTTTCGGTCGTTCCACAATTTTACAGTGGCCAAAGCTTTATAATCTGCTGCACAAACTTTGCAAACAACTCTTAGAAGAGAAGGACACCTATTAATTCTGACAAAAAATTAGCAACAAGCAAATCGCTCCTAACAAACTTCCAAACAAGCTCTCAAACTTATGTAACATTAAAGTTTCACTGCACCCGACGATAAATATATCGAAAGGAGTCATATATTCTGAACATTTTTTACATTTACTGAAATGGAAATAGTCCAAGGTTTAAATTCACAACAAGTGACGGAGAGCAAAAAAATAACTAAATTAAAAGACGGGAAAATCATAAAAACCCCTCTCCACATTCTCTTCTTCAACACCTACGATATCCCATCCGAAGTAGAGGTTGCATTGGTCAAAGTTTAGATCGAACCTCACATACCATCACCTATGCAATGTAAAAACTGATTCTTAATTGGGCATACAAAAAGTCACTGCAAAAATGAAAAAAATGTTTCGTGTGTTCAACAGCTAAAGACAACCCAACTCCCTGCACAAAACTTGAATGCATTAACTGCAGACAAGAGCATCGTTAAGACAACCAAAACTGCCCAAAAAACGACAAGAAATTCTCAAAATAAGAACAATTAAGAAATGCAATTTCCGACTGGCATTACACTCAGTTCACGAATCCAACAGAAACAATAAAAGCCGGTTTTCATATAGCGCAGCGTGACACTAGCAGGGCGGAGAAAAAACGCTTCTTGATTCACACTAAGCGACCGCAACGCGAGGAGCAGAATTTGAAATTTTTTTATATTTGAATTGGGATGTAACAAATCCAAATACAAGTACTCACATTGGTACCGAATCCAATTGGTACTTGCACTAAAACAAGAAAAATATTATTGAAAAGGTACTTTAACACATACTATATGTAAGAGTTTAGTATTACTTTATTTCTCTGATTTACACACGAATGAATTCGAATAGAAAATCAGAATACAAGAGGCAGTGGGAGTGTGTGAACAAATACATTGGACATTTAATTACAACGTAATATAACTGTGATGTATATATATGGGATGTCGTTATATACACACGCATTTCATAGCAACGTAGCAATATTAGAATGAATCGCAATACTTTCATAAAATGAAAGAGAGAAAAAAATATAAAATTTTACAAAATCAAATTCAAGTATCCCAGAAATACCGTAAATACACTTTTACATATTTACTTTCTCATTTACAAACTT
The DNA here is from genome assembly GCA_920105625.2 of Clusia tigrina. Lineage (NCBI taxonomy): Eukaryota > Metazoa > Arthropoda > Insecta > Diptera > Clusiidae > Clusia > Clusia tigrina. Next base: position 339,860,428 of record OV050030.1, read on the forward strand.
GCCCAAGCGACAAATGTTTGCAATAAGAAACCAAATACCTAAACAACGGGTAAAAAATAAAATCTGAAACAAATTTACATCACTTGAATCGCTCACAATGCGACATACGAGATTCGCCGCTCCGAAACGACGCACACTGTGGTAAATCACAAATCTAGGTGGACAAAATAAAAAAATAAAAGTCAGGCAACATTCCTTCTGATCGTTTAATGAGCTTCTCAATACAATAGGTAACTGTAATTCAAGTTTTGTTTTTTTTGTTTTTAGCTCTGATTAGGAAAAAGTAAGCTTTAGTCAGTTGTTGTCAACACGTGCATTCAGATTTCAAAGAGAAGCGTATTTTTTGTGTGACTTTGGTTTATGATTAAAAAGCCTACGGTGATTTTATTGTCATAATTTTTTTAAATTATTATTACGCTCTTTTCTAAGGAAATATAATATAATTTTCATTTAATTATTTCTATTGTAAGAATTAAAAAAAAAATTTTTTTTGAGAGAAGTTCAGAAAGTGCAAAAAATAAAATATTTCCTTTTTTCAAGTAGAGTTGAAGCTGCTTATTTCGCATAATTCCGGTGTAAAACTATATTTGGGTTAATCTTTCAAGTGTTCACTTTAAGGTAAATTAAAAACATACTGCGAATTTTTACGACCGCCATACATTTTTATTCCCTTTTCCAGTATGACCTGCACTCTTTCGCGAAAGGAAATTTTTGAAGAATGGGTAAAAACTCCCAAAATACATCGCAAAGATGTCTTATTGACATTAATAATGGTTAGATGTCGTCTTCAAGATATACCAGAAGACGTGAAAACAAATCTTAAGGCAAATATAAATAGTATTTGTTTTTAGCTAGCCGAAAAATGGATAAAAAGTGGAAGACATCGCGACCGTTTTTTAAGATCAAATTCGGTTTGGCTTGATGAACCGTATGTATTGCCTGCAAATCTATAACCGAAAAGTTGTGAAAAAGCTGGAAGAAAACCGAAAAATTTTGATGACTGTGGTGAAAAATCGAAAAAAAGAAAGAAACAAAGTCTTTTAGATTCAACTGACCATCAAGAAATTATTAAAGCTAGTGAGATCGTGTTTCGTAAAGTGGGAAAGCGAGATTCAGCCAGACTTGTGAAAGAGCTGTCGGAAGCTTCATCCAGTAAAGGTACTGAAATGAAAAAAATGTGTCAGCGATTTAGCTCTGAACCTGTGCCTTTAGGGAGCCTTTCTCCCGATGAAGCCTCATCTTTAATGGTTGATGCGAATTTGTCGAAACATCAATACGATGTTATTTGGCTAAAAGTGAACGCAAAATGCAAAAATCTTCTTCCCTCCTACACTAATGTTCAAAAAGCTAAGAAAAAATGTTATCCAGCTGAAACAGAAATCACTGAGATGCATGCAAAAAGTTCACTTCAGTCATTATTGAATCATACTATAGAAAGGCTTTGTTTGGCTCAAAAAGACGTTTTACTCGGTATTGATGAACTGAAAACTGATGGAAATCGTCTTAATATTTTGATAAAATGGGGATGCGATGGGGCTCAGCAAAAGCAGTATAAACAGAAGTTTTCTTCGGAGGAGGGCCATACAGATGAAAGTTTATTTAGTATTTCAATGGTTCCTATTCAAATGAATTTTAGTTCTACACAAAGAAAAATAATTGTATGGCAAAATCCTGCTCCTTCATCTACAAGATACTGCCGTCCAATCAAGTTTGTTTTTGCCAAAGAGTCCACTGAGTTAATTTCTCAAGAAGTTAATTTAGTACAGCAAGAAATTAGAGATTTGTCTCCAACTCTTATCACAAATGGCGAACAAAGTTTTCTTGTTGAGTCTACTTTTATGCTTACTATCATAGACGGTAAAATTTGTGCTGCACTATCATCTGTTACTTCTTCTTCTCAAACGTGTTTCATATGTGGAGCGAAACCGAGTGAACTAAATAAACCTTCTGTGATTTTAAACAAAATTGTCGATGAACGATCTTTAACCTTTGGAATGTCTCCGCTACATTCATGGATCCGTTTTATGGAGTGTGCATTACATATAGCATATAAGCTTCCTGTAATGACCTGGCAAGCTCGAGGACCGGAAAATAAAGCAAAAGTGGCTGAAGAAAAAAAAAATATTCAAAAGAAATTTCGAAATGAGATGGGGTTGCTTGTAGACATGCCAACACAACAAGGAGGTAATACGAATGACGGTAATAATGCTAGACGGTTCTTTAGAGCAGCAGAAACGAGTTCAGAAATCACTGGTGTCAATAGAGAATTAATTGAACGGTTTCATATTATTTTGGAAACTATAGGTAGTGGTTACCCTATTGATGAAGATGCTTTTGAAAGCTTTATTGTTGTCACACGCAATTTATACTTAAACGAATACCCATGGTACATTATGCGAGTTAGCGTCCATAAAATCCTTTTTCATGGAAAAGACATAATAAGGTCTTGCATTCTTCCTATAGGACAGCTGTCAGAAGAAGCTCAAGAAGCAAGAAATAAGGACACGAGGAAATTTAGAGAATTGTTTACGAGAAAAACATCGAGAAAAGACACAAATACAGATCTTTTCAATCGACTCTTAATTTCTTCAGATCCATTTATCACAAGTTTGCGTCACACTCCCTTTCGAGTTCGAGGTTTGATATCAAAAGAAGTTCTTTCATTATTATCTGTTGATGCTTTTGAAGAGGAAGAATCTTATAACAATGCATATGAAAGTGAATAAATTAATATCTCTATGTGTATTTATATGTTATTATCTGTATTATTAATGTAATAAAGCAAAAACAAGTAAAGAAAACAATTATTATCAAATATTTATTAAAAATATTAAAATTATTTTAATATTAAAACTGATTATCTCCGACTCCTTACGTAAAAACTCACTTAATAATTCTATTAATCATGAATCTTAGTTATATTCAACCTAAATACTAGTATATATAACTTCAAATAATCTCAGAGGATGTATTTAAGAAACCAATTTTTTATACATATTAAAAATGTATTTTTTTTTTGAGAATAAGAACTGTTTATTTTTTGCCTCATTTTATTAAAAAAATCTTCTTTTTAAAAAAAAGTTGATTTTTTCTAATCATTTATATATTTGAACTCATTTTTTATATAATTCATAAGTGAGAAGTGACCCCAACGCGATTTATTAATTTTGTCCAGTTAGATTTGCAATCTACCACATTGTGCGACGCTCGCAACGCTACCAGGGGCAACTAAAATTTTGCTGTCCGACAACGCGCCGCCGACGCTAGCTGCAAAATGCTATGTGTAAATGGCTCCATTTGATTACATGGAAACTTTATCGAAGCGACAGTTTTTTCTGCTGCTAGCCTTTTGCTGCCTGGCGTTTTTACGCTATATGTAAATCGGCTTTAATACGAATCATATATTAACCGAAAAACTAGAAGAAGCAATTGCCACTTAAAACAAAAGCTTCAATAGAGAAAATAAAACAATACAAACAATTACAACAGTAACAACAAATAATACTATTATTGACAAGAATACAATAATTCCCCTCTCGAAAAAAATCAACAACAAAACTTTAAACAAAAATAAGGCAAAAAGAAAGAAAACACTAAAAAACACAATATAGAATAACAAGCTCTCTTACAAATAACCATTCCACTCACACCAAACCAAAACTCTCCCCAAAACAGTCTCTCCCCAGAAACCCATAAAACTTCCTCATCAGATCTCTGTCAATTTACACTCACACACCTAACATATCGTACCTTGAAAAACTTAAACAACCCGCAAACAACAAATAAATAAATGTAACACACAAAAATTCAGCTCTCAGCCAGATATGGAATCAACTTAATTCTCTTCCATTTGTTTAAATAATTTACACAAATGTTAAGTGATTACTTTAGAACTCAATTAGTATACGAGTATATGGTACTAGAGATGAGCAAAATTTCACTGCCGGTGATTTTTTCACTGTTATTTAAATACCGCTGGTAGCAACTGTTATCGAATATACAAAGTAACAGCGATTTGATCAAAAGAGTGATTTTTAACAGTCCGTTCTTTTTTCACGGTGATTGAAAATCGTTATTTTTAATACAAGCGTAAAATAAATCAAAAGAGTGATTTTTAACAGTCCGCTCTTTTTTCACAGTGATTGAAAATCGCGACTTTTAATAAAAGCGTGAAATAACAGCGGCGATTGATTTGACGCTTTGATAGAAATCACTGTCTCACAGAGAGAGAGGAATGGTATTATATGAATTTTGGCTACACTCATGCACACTCACACATTTAACACTAAATAAAGTTTATGTCTATATAAATCAACAGAGAGGGAGAGTTTGCTATAATTTCAGGAGTCATTTTAAAATACAACGAAAAAGAGCATACTGTGTAATATCACTGTTTGTTTCTTGATTGCTGTTACTTTTAATGCTTGAATTTTATGCAAAGGGAAATCTTTCATTTGAATTTTTTAAAATAATTAGTTTTGAAATTAATTATACAGGGAAATTAACTATAATGGAATTTCTCAATGATGTTATACATTGTAGTGGATATTTTAAGTTATGTTATTATAAAATTTATTTGATTGAATAAGTAAATTTCATATATTCGCATTGTAGAAATTGAACACATTCGTCATAAAATGTAAATTAAAACCAATAAATTGAACGATTGGTGCATTGCTAGTGACATATCCCATTCATAGACGTTTTAATATCTTATCGTCTAATAATTAAATTATGATATTTAGCTGGAAAAATACATTTTATTATTAATAATCTAATATTTATAAATAATAAAAAATAGTAATAAATAAAGTTTAAGTACAGTATTTATAGTTACAATTTAAAAATATAAACCTTATTACATTTTCATCCCCTCAACGATTGCGCCGCTCGCTTAATATCTGTTCAGCATGCGAAAAAAGGCGTTCGAATGGTACGGAAGATGCCAATGTGCAAAGATTTTCTTGCGCTACTATCGAAATATTTGGATACTTTGTTTTATAATATATGTATATAATTATAATATATAATAAAGGATCGGAATTTCGAGGAATTACGTCATCTTCCACATATCTATCAACTTCTCTATTATATATGCGCAAATTTTAAAATATAAAGCGATACGTATGAATACTCAATCTTTGCATAAATTGTCACTCTCTCCAGCAATGGCATAATTTAACAGCAATAACTACATACATACATAAATTTACTTAACTAACATGATAAAAACAGTGATTCATTCGTTACCAAAGTAGTCAAATCACCATTCGCTGTTATTTCACGCTTTTAAAAGTAGCGATTTTCAATCAGTGTGAAAAAAGAGCGGACTGTTAAAAATTACTCTTTTGATTTATTTCACGCTTTTATTAAAAGTAGCGATTTTCAATCACTGTGGATTACAGCTGTCTGTTAAAAATCGCGTTTTTCGCTGTTACTTTGCATATTTGATAACAGTTTGGTTGGCTGCTTATATACTCGTACATATCTATATGCATGAACGCAATGGAAACAGCGATCGCAGTCACTGTTTAAAATCACGGTGATTGAAAAATAGCAATCACTGGTAACGGCGATACTCAAAAATCACTGGATCGCTCATCACTATATGGTACTAATATTGCTTCAGTGAAACCTTAATTGCTACTACAATAACTACAACGAGCTCCAAATTTTAATTATAAATAAAAAGACCATACATAATATCTTTGCAAGAAACCCACCTAAAATCACAACCTCCAATCACTTTAATACCAAAAAATGTCTATGAAAAAATGATATCGACTCTACTCTTAGCTGAGAGAGGAGTAGTTCTACTAGTTTCAAATGAAATCGAACACTCTTTACTTAATATCAACTCAAATATCCTAGCCATAGCAACTATAGTCAAATCGCACACTTCCTTTATAATAATTAATATTTACATATCTCCATCTGACAACTTCTCCCAAAATGACCTATTCAGAATAATCTCAAAATTTATTCCGAAAAACAATCTCATCCTCCTAAACGACAAATCACCTACACATTCATCGACACATTCGACCTTCACACAAGTAGATGTAACTATATGCAGTCCCCCTTTTAACAGCGCAGCAAAATGGAATATTATTGATGGCTTTCACGGCAGTGTTCATTTTCCAATCTGTATTTCCCTTTTTGCCAACTCACTGCAACGAAAAAACTATAATAGACCAAGATTCAAAACAGAAATTGCAAACTGGAGTATTTATCACAAATTTATTAAAAAGAACTTTTGTAACTTTACAGCCACCACTAACATAAATCAGAAAGTGGCAAGTATCTAAAAAAAATAAAATGTAGTGCATACGAAATTATTCCCCAAACAAAGTATAAACATACTCCAAATACAGTATATTGGTGGAACGACACATTAAGGAGGCTAAGAAAAGAAAAGGACGATTTACGGAAAACTCTTAAGCAAAGCCCCAATATAAGAAATGCATTAAATTACAAGAGAGCAAACGCCAAATTCAAAAGGGAGTCAAAACCATCCAAGAGAATAGATTTTACGAATTTTACTAAAGACATAAATCACAAAATACCATCAAAAATTATCTGGGATAAGGTCAGTATTATAACACCTTTTTCACTCGTTGAACTCATATCCTGCCTTTCGTCCTTGAAAGGCAAACCTACAGGGCTAGATAATCTCCCGTACTCAATATTTTCTAACCTGCCTACAGTTGGTAATCTGAAATTGATTGAACGGTACCATATCATTTTTCGCTCCGGTATAATACCGCAGCAATAGAAAGTCGCTTTGATTATGCCTATCCCAAAGCCTAATAAACCAAAGTATTGTACGGAGGGATATCGTCTTATCGCTCTGATCCCATGCATATCGAAAGTAATGGAAGAGATGATCCCTCAAACAAAAAACTAATAACAATTAACCAGTTAGGTTTTAAACCAGGCAGAGGGACACTAGATGCTCTCCTTACCCTTGATGAGCACATTACTAATTACTTAGCAGCAAGAAACTATTTCTCATTACTTTCGATAGGCATGGAAAAGGCTTTCGACAGTGTCGGCATACTCCCAATCATCGAACAGCTTATTGCATGGTGAGATGGTTCCAAAATAATAACTTATATTGACACTTCGTGACCAACCGTAAAATACGTGTTAACCACACACTTTCAGACACATGGCCCCTAGACAACGGGATCCCACCATTGTCAGTTACTCTTTTTTGATCGCTTTCGATCAACTTAGTCGTCTAATGGACGAACACAAGTTCGTTAAACACTTAATATATGCAGAGGATATATATATATTTTCTGAACATACACAAATTTATTTAGAAAAATGTCACAAATTGTTTAAATGGTGCCAGAACAGTGGGACAAAGTTATCAAAAGAAAAGTGCAAATATCTACATATATGCAACAAACGTAATTGTGATAACATTAATATTCAACTATACGAGTATACTACTAATATAAAAAATGTAAGCAAATTAAAAATATTAGGCCTAGTTTTTAATTCTAAAAATTCATGGAATGATCACATTAGTTATCTCAATTAGTTATATCAATCTTTTAATAATAGAGTTAATATCATAAAATGTTTAAGTAATATTAAACTTGAAAGTTACACCAACTCTCTTACAAACATTGTAAAAGTCACAATACTCTCCAAAATAGACTACGATCTTCCAATCTATGGTAATACATCGCAGATAAATTTGAAGAAGTCCCTAATTACCACAGCGGCTAGATTGTCACTAGGAGCTTTTCGGACAACCTCAATTCTTCACATTATAAAGGAGACAGGACTACCACCGCTAAAAGACAGACTGATCCATCTAACAGGATGCTCGTTACAAAATTAATGCACTCCGATGGATCTACGTTAAACAAAGTTCTAACAAATTGGCTGAAAAGGAAAAGAAAAACTCGCAAGAACTTAAAGCTGTAGAGAATCATAGATTTGGCTTGTTCTATGAACATCAACCCGAACATTACCCAAACTGCTCGATTACATACAACACCATCGACACACAATCCCAAATCGATAATACTAGATTCACCCCAACACAAAAAAGAAAACAACCCACCATCTATTTTCCCACAAGGATTCCAGGAGATTCGCAATAAACATCCACATTGGCGCCTTCTAAACCCGAAAAAGCAGTTGGATTTAGCATCCTATATGAAAACTCAACAATAACTGCAAGTATACATTCTGTACACTCTTCGGTCTTCGCTACCGAAGCAGAATTAGTACTACAAGCCAGTCTTATAGCCAAAACAAGCAAACAAAGCACCTGATTTGCTTGGACTCACTTTCAACTCTTCATGCAGTCAGAAATACAAACAACAACGATCACACAATACCCCGCATAAAATACATACTAAATAAAAACAAACTCCTGGGGATACCCAGTCATATTGATAGAAAAGTTAACACTATTGCAGAGTCAGCCGCCAAACTAGCAACAAAATCTTCCCTAAGACTCACAATGTCTACTAATAAAAGAGATATCAAAATTGCGGTTGACAGCTACCACTTTCAGAGCTTTCGACAATACTGGACAGAATACTCACACCCTTACAAATCCATAAACCCAATCCCATTTACACCCCACTTCTCAATGACAATCTCACGAAGACATATGTAGTATCATATATAATCGTTTACGTCTTGAACACACAAGAATAACATACAATCACCTAATGGAGCAAACCAACCTTCCCACCTGCCACTTTTGCAACTCGAATTACTATTCCACGTATCCTCAATAACTGCGAGGTAATCAATCACATCCGCCAACAACTGGAAATCACAAATATCGAAAAATTACTAAGAAATGTAAACCACACCAATATCAAAACAATTGTAAAATTTATTTGTAAACTCAATCTGTATTTTGAACTATGACTAAATATAAAACCAAAAGTATGTGATCGTTTTAAACAGTAAGCTTAATGCCTTTGTTGCTATAGCTAGTTATAAGTTGGACAACTGTAATTTATTTATTTTTCCAATAAATTAAATTAATTAATTAAATTCCGACCGACATACGAGGTTTGTTCAAAAAGTATCGGGAATTTCATGTTTTTTTCAAGAATTATTTGTTTATTCAATAATATTTATTTTGTCTCCTTCAAAGTACTCCTCCAATGGAAACCTTAAGAATGAGCAAACCTAAAGCTTCGCTATAGTAGTAAGAAATAAAGATCCTTCTAAGTCTAATTCGTTAGAAGACATATGGTTTTAAATTTTAAAACCACTCAAAAAACAAGACGAAATTAATAGAAGCCTAGAAACTCGTCTAGTAAGGCCCAAGCAGAGCTCCAACCAACAAACATGCGCCTTCAAAATACCCTTTACCTTTCCTTGTGCGATCGAGTTCAACAATGGGGATTTTCTCTTCGGTACGGTAATTTTCGGTCTGGTATTTTGAATTGATTATACCTACCCCATTTCTCATGTATGGCTTTGTAGTGTCAATATAACTACTAATATAAAATTTATTCCAAAATATTGTATAGGTCATAAACTATAATAATATGTCAATAAATAGTGGGCGTGGTTCTAAAAATAACACGTCCATTTTTAGTGTTGGTGTTTAATATTAGTACCCGCAACCTTCCTGTGACATTTCGTTGGTGAATCTTCTATTGGAACCTAGTGACGCTTTTTGTTTAATTGTGGGCGTGGAAGTAGGAATAATCTGCCCATATTTGAAAGGGATGTGCAGACCCAATGTATTCAGCTACCAATTTTTATTAATATATCATCACTAGAAGCATAGATAGGTTAATTTATTTTGGGGTCCACAAAGTTCTTTATATGGGAAGGAGACATACCCTTTATCTGATAGACCCCAATGTAAGTGGTTTGGTAGGGTCCATATACACACTAAAGTAAAGTTTCATCCAAAGTATTGTATAGGTCCTAAGTTATAATAATATGTCAATAGAGGGTGTGGCTGTAAAAATTACACGCCCATTTTTTGTGTGTTGTTTAATATTATTACCTGCAACCTTCCTGTGAAATTTCGTTGACAAATCTTTAATCGGAACTTAGAAATGTTTTTTGGTTAATTGTGGGCGTGGAAATAGTATTATGATATCCATATTCCGAACAAATACTATTATGGATCTCATGTATATTTCTGATAATTTTTAATTTAAATTTTAGACCCGAAAGTTCCTTGTATCAAAAGTGGGCGTGTTTTTCCATGATCAACCCAATTTCTGGCAGGTAGCTTTATAATGTCCACATGTTCTTTCCTGTAAGTTAAGAATAGTTGCTAATAGTGGGCGTGGCAGTTAATATATACCGCCCACTTTTTGCATAGTGTTTAGTGGGACCCACATCTCCATAACTGCCAAATTTGCGTTTGTGATTCCATGTTATAGTCTTTTTAAAAAAGACCACGCCTACCTCCTTATATAGGAGGTAGGCGTGGTCTTTGTCCAAATCGGCCCATATAGAAATCTGGTTCTGTATCTGTGTCCAGACTATACTTTCGCAATCTTTCATTAAGATACCTGTAACGGTGTACGAAAAAAGGGGCCACAAGCGTGCAGACGGACGGACAGACAGACAGACGGACGGAGAGACGGATAGACGGACATACGGACAGACGGGCAGATGGACAGACGGACGGACAAAATACAAATTGCTTAGAAAGTGATTCTGATCATATCTGTATATATATGTCCATACCTAAGACGCCTCCTTCTTGAAATTACAGCCCCTCTCAAAAGCACACAATTAGTATACCCTTTTTACATTTTTTAAAGGTAAAGGGTATAATAATGCAATGGAATGTGAATGGGCTAGTCAAACATCAATCCGAATTACAAATCGTGCTTAGAGAAGGAAAAAGAGATGTTTGTCCGATTTCTGAAACACATTTTACAAATCAGTCGTACATAAAAATTAATAACTATGAGATTTACCACACAACTGATAATTAGGCTTATACTGGCACCGCAATAATCGTAACGGAGAATATAGAACATTACGAGGTAAAGAAATTCCGTACTTGTGAAATCCAAGCAACTACTATCACTATCATTTAAAACCACCAACAGCTAGCTCTCACAGCACTGTACAGTCCCCCGAGACACAAATGATTAGTGAGTTGTACGTGTGCTTATAAATAAGCACAAAACTAGATTTATAGTAGCAGGAGATTTTAATGAGAAAAACATCACTTGGGTATCCAGATTAACCAGAACAAAATATCTCTGGCAGCTTTGAGTTCATCTCAAATAGTAATCTAAGTGACTGGCCAAGCGATCCTGGCAAATTATTTATTTCTAATTAAAAAAGTTTCAGATAACTACTTACAAATACATCAATATTGTGATCTCAATTTTGATCATTCCCAAAAGGAATTTCCCAAAGTAGGTCACCCATTAACAAAAATTCCGTAAACAAATCTGCAAAGAAACTAAGCCACGAAATAAAGAGATTTAAAAATGAATAGACTAGCAAAATTTTACGAAACCTTTCGAACGCAAAAAACAGTGATAACTCTTTGTGGAAATCCACCAAAAAGAGAAAAAGGCCCACATTAACGATTCCTCCAATTAAAATGGCTAACTATAGCTGGGCCAAAAGCAACGTTGAAAAGCTTACAATTTTACAGATCACCTGGAGGAAACCTTCACGCCTGATGGTGCAGAAATTCAAAAAATTGACAATGGGAACTAATAGGCCACGTCAAGCACTCTGCAAATTACCGACTGTGAAGTAAATATTGAAATAAATACTAAAATTGAAAAAAGTCCATGTTTTTATCTAATAACAGCAGAAATCTTAAAGCATTTCCCACAAATATGTTTTGAAAATCTAAGAACTTTCTATAACGCCACATTTAAACTTTGGCACGTCCCAAACATCAAAAAGTGGCCTCAGTAAAAGGCTTCTCAAATCAGATAATGTACCGCAGGAAGTGCCATCATACATACTTATCTCTCTGTTACCGATACTATCAAAGGTCTTTGAGAAACTTTTATACAACATAGTACAATCAATTATTGAAGAAAAGAAGCTCACACCAAGCCACCAATTTCGTTTCAGAAGACACATTCAACTAGAGATCAAGTTCACAGGATCGTCGAAGTTATTGAAAACTTATTTGAAGAGAAAAAAATCTGTTCTGCAGTATTTTTGGATCTGTGCGCAAGCTATCGATAAGGTTTGACATTATGGTCTGCTCCATAAACTGCAGTTGAAAGTACCTATCGAATATTGTAATACAACAAACAATCAAAATCAGTTCACATCGATTTTTTGGATAAAAATGCTAGATACTCTACACTCTATAGAGATGGAATACACGTACAATACTCTAATAATGCAAAGTATAGGTATTGGGTATTAGTTATGACATGATGGTGTGAACAAGTTAAAAAGAGAATAGAAGAAATAGAAATAAAATACTAGAAATTGTACTGGTTAATTGGCAGAATATCTCCCAATCTCTACATAAAACAAACTTTTATAACCAAATATTGAAACCTGTATGGAGTTATGGCTTTCAACTTTGATGATGCACCAAAGCAATATCCAAGTAATCCAAAGACTTAAAAATAAATTTCTACGCAACATAGTTAATACACTTTGGTATGTAAGAACGGCAGACCTCTACAAAGATTTTGACGTTCAGTTAAACAGCAAAATAACCAAAGTCGCAGCCTCACATCATGAATGACTTCGCCACCATATAAACAAATAAGCATCAAAACTCACAACGGAACGACGTCTTAAGCAGAGTAACCCCAGAGCCCTAACTGATTAGTAGCAGCAATGCGTCGTATATTATCCACTCTTAATTTTAACAAAACCTAAAGTATTCGTTAGTTGTTAAACAATTTTAGTTGCACATTTAGGTTATTTTTGTATATCACAATATAATGTTTAAATAAAAAAAAAACGAGTAAAGAAGTCTGAAGACGGGTTAGACCGAAATACCCTTCTCTTTTCCTTGTGCGTGCGAGTTCAACAATGGGCATGTTTTTTTCATAAATCATCATTAGGAGAATATCTACGGTAATTTTAGGAAGGGTATCTTGAAATAATTATATTAGATGGAGGCGTGTCCTTTATCTGATCGATCCCATTTTTTGTATATGGCTTTGTATGGTCAATATAAGTAATAATAATATTGTAAAAAAAATATTGTATAGGTGGTAAGCTAGAACAATATGTCAATAGTGGGCGTGGTGCTAAAAATAACGAGCACAATTTTGGTGTGGTGTTTAATGTTAGTATCAGTAACCAGTTATATGAACCTAGTAATGATCTTTGTGTAATTGCAATAATCTGCCCATATTTGAAATGGATGCTGGTACAGGCTGTAAAAATAACACGCCCATTTTTCACCTGGTGTTTAATGTTAGCACCCGCAAAATTTGGGAAATTTCGTTGATAAATCTTTCATAGGAACTTAGTATTGATTTTTGATTAATGGTGGTCGTGGCAGTAATATTATGATCTCCATATTCTGCACACACACTATTATGGACCTCATGTACATATCTGCCAATTTTTGTTCCGATGCGTCAATATGAACATAGGTAAGCTAATTTTAATTTTAGACCCGAAAGTTCCTTATATCAGGAGTACGCGTGTCGTTTCACTGGTCAAGCCTATTTATTGCAGTTAGCATTATAATTTCCACATGTTCCTACTCATAAAATTTCGTCCATAAATCTCTACCAGATCTTATGTCCTGAAAATTTGTTAATAGTGATCGTGGTATCTAATATATACTGCCCACTTTTTGCATAGTATTTAGTGGGACCCACATCTTCATTACTGGCAAATTGCGTCACTATTCCCTTAGTTGGACCGAAGTAATAGTCATTTTAAACAAGGTGAAAAAATTCTTTATATGGAGGTAGGCGTTGTCTTTGTCCCAGTTGGCCCACATAGAAATTGGGGTTTGTATCTTTGTCCAAACTATACTTTTCATTAAGATAGCTTTAACGGTGTAGAAAAAAGTGGCCACAGACGGACAGACGGACAGCCTGACAGACGGATAGACTGACGGACAAAATAAAATATGGTTAGAAAGTGATTCTGATTATATCTGTATATAAATGTCCATACCTACCACGCCTCCTTCTTGAAATTGCAACCCCTCTCAAAGTCACAAAATTTGTATACCCTTTTTAAAGTTTTTGAAGTTAAAAGGCTTGCGACCTTCCAACACGTAAAGATGTATTTGCTAGAACCGCAGATTCTTGACGTCCTTGACGAAATTTATGAATGTTTTCTTTGCTTCTTGAGGAACCTCGGCATCCCCATCGAATTTTTGTATCCACAGATCTTACAAAAAGACTCTTGGATGAATAACGATAGGGCAAACTGAATCAGTGGGATCAAATATCGATGGTGGTAGTGACAATATGGTTCGCTGGATCACAGTCGAATATTGTTTCATTTGATGAATTGAGAACAATATTGAATTTTCGCTTGGATTCCAAGTAATGCCCTGTTTGTACCTGCTCCAACGGAAAAGTCTAATCAGCAATTCCCATTATTAATGCCTGCTCTTGAACTCTGAATAAGCAGTATACCCGACGAACGGATATACAGCGTGTGAAGCCTCATCAGTATTTCCTTACAAGTGTGGCCAATAGTATTAATTTGCTCTAAGTATGCACAAACGCTGGTGTCTTGCATATAATTGCAGACACCACAAATACATTTAATTCTGTAGTCAAACATTCAACAGTGTTTTCCTTTGTCGCCAATTATCAACCACAAGGTAAATTCAAGAATACTACTTGAGTAGCCACACCACTCTTTCGGTACTGTACTTAAAGAGACATCAGACTTCAGTATTGCACTTGAAGTCATCATCACGATCCTTCGGTATTGCACCCAAGGAATCGTCAACCGATTAGAAAACCAACTAATCGGTATATAAATATTTTGGAGGTCCCGGCGAGATTCTCAAGGAAGACTACCAGAAGTACCTCAAGAAGGATATCCAGGGATTTCATTACTCAGCACACAGAGTTTCAACTTTAAATCACCTTTAACATTCAGCATGGAGCATCGCCAAGAAACAATTGAGGAGTTGGACAAGTTGACCAGGGCACAGTATGAAGTGGGCTCGGCAATAGAGCAAATAGTGAGCAGCTTTAAGAAGAATCCATAAGACCGTAAAACCATCGAATATGCCAATAAACGCATGAAGACTCTGAAGGAGGCATGGTCAACGTTCGAACATCAACATCATCTCATACTCGAGCTAGACGAAGTTAATCATGAGTACTTCAAACAGGATTATAGAGGCAATGTAGCAAACCTCTACGACTGGCTGTTCACCAAATTATAGCACATCATCAATGAGGATGGAGAGAAGCGTAAAATGCCAGTGCAACTTGAAGTTCCCTTCCACGTCTATCAAGGAGGCTCTAACCGCAAGGACAGCACACCGCGAACCAGCCATCAGGAAGGTGATGGACTCATAGCGCTAGTACGGCAGCGAAAGCCGTTGGTGCGTGCAATTTCTCGAGTCATTGGGGATGTGCACTCGGAAACTGATCAGTCACATCCACCAGTCTACTATGATATCAAAACGAAACTATTAATACGTTACCACGATAATCTGGTGCAAAATAACCAATGGATATGACAACGAACAAACCTGGCGGAAAATGATGGTTATGATGCGGACAAATTCTACGAGACCGAAGACGCGCTTCAAAACGTACTCATTAAGTTACGACAACATATTCCAGTCAGTACACCGAACAACTCCACGCCAATCAACACCATACAACAGGCATTAAATGTGCATTTGCCTAAAGTTACCTTGCCAGTTTTTGACGGTAGCTATTCAACGTGGATACCATTTCGCGATATGTATGTTAAGATGATACATACTCAGCCAATAAGCAACACACAAAAAATGTTTTACTTGGCTGTCAACGTAATCGGAGAAGCTAAAGCACTAATCGGCCACTGGCCAGCATGCGAGTACAACTATGACGCAGCCTGGCAAATCTTGTGCGATAGGTTTAACATTAAACGTAAATTGGTTAAAACTATCTATAGCAAGTTGTTTAATATAAAGAATGCTAGCAGTGGAATGGGCTCAACGCTTAAAACATTACGCGATGCAGCCAAGGAACGCATTTACGCGTTAAAAAGCGAAGGAATTCCAGTAGATACCTTCCACACAAATTTTGGAGTGTCTTTTATTGCAGAAGTTAGATAAAACGTCAAGATCCGAGTATGAACTGACGCTAGATCGGCCTCAAGAGTTCCAACCCATTGACCGCTTATTGAAATTCTTAGAAAAACGTTTTCAATCATGTGAAGACCGAGAACCACAAAACAAAATTATCAAAAATAAATCTACCAACGTGATGTATCATTCAACGCTATTCTCAGCAACGAAGGTCGCAACGGGCTGCCTCGTATGCAAAGGCAATCACCAACTTTTTGCATGCGCACAATTCTTGGCAAAAACGCCGCATCAGCGTTTTGATATAATTAAACAACACAAGTTATGTGCGAATTGTATGAAAAATGGTAATACGTCCGAAAACTTGTTCAATGAGAGGATGCACCAAATGCAACAAGAAGCACAACGCATTAGTGCATTTTGATCAACAGCTACCTAAGGGCCCATCCAATAACTCGGGTCAATCCAGTCAAGGGTCACTCACAACATTCGTAAGTGAGCCTACCGTGCAGTTACATAGCTATACAGGTGTCATAGAAAAACCAATCACCACGTCATTAGTGTCCCCAGTCAACCGTGCAGGCGTGAAACATGTGCTGTTGAGCACTGTGGTCTTAAAAGTCAATGACATCCGTGGCAATGAATTTCAATGCCATGCAATTTTGGACGGCGGATGGCAGACAAACTACATTACGGATAGGTTGGCAAGGAAGCTCGGAACACCAGCACAATCCAAGCCGCAGTACTTTGATGGAATTGGGGAAATTCAACAACGCGCTACTCACCGGGCAAACATTAAACTTGAGTCATGATTGACTAGTTACTCAGCTCGAATTGAAGTCTTTATACTACCAAAAATTACACATGCACTGCCAACACAGAGTTTCGATGTGACAACCTGGCCTATTCCTAAAAATATTCAATCGGCTGATCCGGAGTTTAATCAATCAGATCCAATTGACATTCTCATTGGCAATGAATGTCATCTGGAATTGCTAGTAGTCGGCCAAATCAAATTGGGAACCGGTCTCGCCATATTGCAAAACACCATGTTCGGATGGGTGCTTGGTGGACACATCACAATTCCATAAACAGCTGAGACTACGTCTGCGGTATTGGAGTTACGAATGAAGATGAATCATTAACCCAACAGCTCGAGCGTTTCTGGCAGCTAGAAGAATTTGACACCAACAGCCCGCCGCTAACAGTGATAGAAAGAACTTGCGAAGCATTTTTCAACCAAACTGTGTGTCAAGCAGCGAACGGACAGTCCGTTGTGCGCTTGCCTTTCGTTGATAACGCAAGCCCTCTTGGAGACTCGAAAGCTATCGCATTACAACGCTTTTACGCCAACGAACGCAAATTGCAAAGAAACCGCGTCATCAAAATGTAGCATGCGGCCTTCATGGAGGAATACCTGCGGCTAGGTCACATGGAAGAAGTTAGAGGAAGCATAAACCCACCCCACTATTTCTTACCTCACCACTGCGTTCTGAAGCCAGACAGCACAACCACAAAGTTGCGTGTCGCTTTCGACGCATCAATGAAGACGTCAACAAATGTATCTTTGAACAATGTACTTCTACCAGGTCCAAAACTTCAAGAAGACTTATTTGCGGTACTTTTAAGATTTCGAGTCCGCAGATATGTTTTCACAGCAGATATCGAGAAAATGTACAGACAAATCATCGTGAACGAAGCTGACCGCAAGCATCAACTAATCTTGTGGAGGAAGACGCCAAGCGAACCTCTGTAAAGTTACCAATTAATCACAGTGACTTATGGAGTCACATCGGCACCATATTTGGCGATACAATGTCTACGCATATTAGCCAAGGAACATAGCATAAAATATCCACATGGCTCCAGATGCTTACAACGAGATTTTTATGTGGACAACGTTATGAGTGGAGCCGATACGTTAGGAGAAGCCTTGCTCGTACAGGACGAATTGAACTCCCTCACGAAGTCAGCAGGTTTTAAGTTGAGGAAATGGTGTGCGAGTAATAAAATACTGCTAACCAACATCAACGCAGAGGATCGTGCAATTCAATTGAATTTTGACAACGATAATTTTACCATCACAACGCCTGGTTTAACGTGGCAACCTGGGACTGATTACTTCCTAATAAGGACCAAATGGATCTTATGTTTTTTGTCACCAGTTGTCTCATGTGCAAAAATATTCATGAAATCGCTGTGGCGTCTAAAATTAAGCTGGGACGAAGCACTACCTATGGACATGTATACCTTCTGGAGCCAGTTTAGAGAAAACATCCACGAACTTGGGAACTTTGCAAATTCCACGCTGCGTATTTCCAACCACAAAAAAAAAATGTGCATCAGAGAGAATTACACGCTTTTCCCGATGCATCCGAGCAGGCATATGGAGCTGTTATTTATGCAATGTCGATAAAAACAGATGGATCTGTGAGCGTTCAGCTGTTATATTCTAGATCAAAGACTACTCCACCAAAACAACAAACGCTCCCTCTGCTGGAGCTCTGTGCTGCACGGTTAGCAGCCCAGTTATTGTACAGGGTAAAGAATATTCTACAATGGACAGGCGAATGCTCTGAAGTGACGCTAACCTGACTCTGAAGTGACGCTAACCTGGATCTCTGCCAGTTCGTCTTCCTATCACACCTTTTTGACAAATCGAGGGGCAGCTATACAAGAAGTAACGATGAAGCAACAATGGCGTCACATACCTGTAGACAAAATCCCGGCAGACATGATCTCACGCGGCATCAATCCGGGTCAATTCAAACAACAAGGCAGGTGGTTTTATGGACCACCGTTTCTATACGGACCACCGTTATCGTGGCCAGCGGCATCAGCCAATTTAACCACAGAATTGGAGAAGAGACAAGTATGTCTTACTACGTCACAGATTTTGTCGTTTACTTCAATGATTGACCATCGAAATTCATGGCCATATCTTCAACGAGTCACCGCATATGCACTTCGATTCATTAAAAATTATCGTAATGTGCCAGTTAAAAAATCCATCGACCTCGACGCAGAAGAAATTAAAGGTGCTACTCAGACTATAATCAAGGACCTGCAGAGACAAGCATTCAATCCTAAATATAAACTTCTCAATCACAACAAACCAGTTGGAAGGGGGATGGGTGATCTTACACCATTTCTGGATAAAGACGACATTATGCGGGTAGGAGGACGACTAGCAAATTCAGCCCTACCATATGAAGCAAAATACCAAGCCCTATTGCCATATCGGAGTGATATCACTAAAATATTTAGCCCTTCTAGTAGCAGCGACACGGGAAACGTATTGGCCGGTTAATGCGAAAACAATAGCCAGATCAATCGTGAAAAACTGTGTATCTTGCACTAAAGCTATGCCGAAACCATTGCAGCAACAGTTACCTGCATCACGGGTTCAACCAAATAAACCTTTCACTCACGCTGGAGTCGATTTTTGTGGGCCATTTCAATTTCATTACATTCAAAGGGGAAAGACGCGACAAAAGTGTGATGTGGCGATATTTTGTTGCTTCGCAAGTAAGGCCGTACACATTGAAGTGGT
This sequence comes from Clusia tigrina, assembly GCA_920105625.2. Taxonomy (NCBI): domain Eukaryota; kingdom Metazoa; phylum Arthropoda; class Insecta; order Diptera; family Clusiidae; genus Clusia; species Clusia tigrina. The sequence goes on from OV050030.1 coordinate 339,880,176, forward strand.
AAGCAACCTTACGACCAACGCCTTTATCGGAGCCTTGAAGAGGTTTGTGAGCCCGAGAGGGAACTGCAGGCATCTTTATTGTTACAGCGCGACGAATTTCGTAGGGGCACGAAATCAATTGAGACAGATTGCGGACATCATCCACAACGTAGATACCAAATCACAGGTGATGAAATTCTGCGCACACAAGGGAATCGAGTTTCATTTCGCACCTGCTAGATCGCCATATTTTGGCGGCTTATGGGAAGCAGCGGTTAAATCGGCAAAGAATCTATTTTGCAAAAGTTTGTCCAATGCCCGATTAACATACGAAGAGTTAGAGACAGTTATGGTTGAAACAGAAGCCATTCTTAACTAGCGGCCGCTCACTCCTATGTCAGATGATCCACACGATTACGCAGCATTATCTCCAGGTCATTTCTTAACAGGTGCACCATTGACAAGTGTTGTTGACCAGCTCACTGAGAATCTGAACAAACATTTACTGAAACATTGTGACTTAGTCACAAGGTTGAAACAGGAATTTTGGAGTCGGTGGAGTAAGGAGTATCTAAGCAAACTCCAGCATCGCTACAAATGGAAGACCATGCGTCATAATTTACAGCCTGGTACAATGGTATTAATGAAGGAGGATAACTTGCCAGTTATTAAATAGCGGCTTGGTCGAGTAACTCAAACATTTCCTGGTGCTGACGGCCTAGTGCCGGTAGCGGAAATTCGAACTTCAACAGGCTTCACCAGAAGAGGCATCCATTTACTCGCACCATTACTCATGTCTACCGAAAGTAATCCAGTAGAACAACCTGATAAGCAGCCAGCTCCAGTAGAAGAAGCCACAAATATCAACGACGGCATAAATCATACACCAGCTATGCGAGGACGATCTGTGTCACCCTCGTCAGTATTGTTGCTATGCATATGAGTTCTAATTGCTCTAGTAGTGATGAGCCCATTACCAAGGTGCGTTTCGGAAGTCAAACAGGACTCTATTTCGTAAAAATGGATCTGACTTACTTAAAAACAGATTGGAATATAGTTGGGTATTACAATATATCCCATAACTGTCTTGAGCGCACCAACATAATGCAAGGAACAACAGCAATGCAGCGAGCGTGTTCACATATCCAAAGCGGTACAATTAATTGGGAGAAAACTGTGGACCAGCTCCGTACTAAATGGCAGCTAATCCAACAAGATGATGAGTACTTAGAATACGACTAACAAATACATCGTCAACGGAGAGACGCTCCATTTGCAATTGTTGGAAGCTTGAGTAATGCGTTGTTTGGAATTTTGGACTCCAACTATGCTAAAGAAATGTCTGCTAGGATAAATGGCATATCCCGCAACGAAGAACATCTTCTGCACCTAATGTGAAACCAAACATCGGTAGTTGACTCCACTGGCAATATTTTAAAGAAATCTGACGATCAAATTCAACAACTACACAAGTAGGACAACTTCACAAGGACAGAATCTCAACATGAAATAGCCGAAATGTTTAATGCGATGTCCGGTCGAGTACTTATGGCTATGCAGGACTACGAACGAAATCAAGAGCTCTTTTTAGACGTACTAACGGACACACATCACGGACAGCTCAATCCTCTTCTGCTGTAGCCATCTCAGCTGCAACAACAACTGAGAGCAATCAAAGAACATCTCCCACCAACGTTACAAGTTCCCAGCAAGAATACCATTAAAATACTTAAACTCATCGCTGTGGAAGCACGCATCACATCAACTGAGATGATTGTGAGTCTTAAGTTACCATTGACTAACCAAGAACCATTCGAATTATTACATGTGACTCTACTAACTATTTTGGAAGGCACTGGAATTTTCATCTTGGAAGGGACAATCGAGTATATAGTGACTAGTCTACATCGAGACAAATATTATTCATTATCAGCGAGTACGGGTTCGCGCAAACAGCAAATAATTCTAAGTTGAGAATATGCTCAACAGGCGGGAGGATGTTTGTACCTGCTCCAACGCAAAAGTCCAATCATCAATTGCCATCACCTATGCCTGCTCTTGAACGCTGAATAAGCAGTACACTCGACGAACGGATATACAGCGTGTGAAGCCTCATCAGCATTTCCTGACAAGTGTGGTCTATAGTATTAATTTGCCCTAAGTATACACAAACGCTGGTGCCTTGCATATAAATGCAGACACCACAAATATATTTAATTCTGTAGTCAAACATTCAACAGTGTTTTCCTTTGTCGCCAATTATCAACCACAAGGTTAATTCAAGAATACTACTTGATTAGCCACACCACTCTTTCGGTACTGTACCCAAAGAGACATCAGACTTCAGTATTGCACTTGAAGTCATCATCACGATCCTTCGGTATTGCACCCAAGGAATCGGCAACCGATTAGTAAACCAACTAATCGGTATATAAACATGTCCAGTGCATTGTTTGTTGGGTTATTTTTTTCTCTATCTGCATGAATGCTTTCAAGTTGTCAGCTCCAGTCAAGAACTCGTCTATAATGTAATCGTCGTCGTAAACGACAAAAAAATTTATGTTGTTTTGGCACATTGCCATGGTTATTCTTTAAAGTAGTAGTTGGATTTATTTAATTAGTGGACTCTAAAACTTGACAAGATCTCTAAATATTTCCAAAGATTATTCCAGGATTGCAACTTTTCGAAATCTGACTTTTTTCCCATGTAATTTGTGTTTCAACATCTGTCTTTTTGGAAATGAAGTGAGTAAGCATGACATCTCAAGTCTCCTCTTCGGTGCCTAGCGATTTATATGCGCTGTATATTGCAAACTACAATATTAAAATCTTTACAGTCTTACAATACTACAGGTTATCGAACCTCCAGTAAAATAAAGATAAGTAATGTAGCCCAAGAAAATAACGATTTATTATTATAAAGCTGTTCTAATCAGTTCAATGGTTTTGAATATTTATCAGTTGCAACTTGAAAAGCACTAATGCCTGTCCTGAGAGACAATTAAGCAATTTATATAATATATTAATGGGTGAGAGCTAACCATCATTATCGACGAATGACTTGAAAGATGAAATAAAATTCTTGTATGCAAATCTAGGCTAGGAAACTTACTATTTACTGCAAATGGAACAGCAATATATGACTCTAAGCGAGATCCCTCTACTTGTCACCTAATAATTCAATTATATTTGCTTTGGTTTTGATGCACAAGTCTTCTAATTCTTGATTTTCCTGATCTTGTAGACACAAAGTCGTAATGTAAGTTTGAATTGTCAAAATCTGCCTAAGTGATGCTTCCACCAAAGCTGATAATTCCAGTTCAGCAGTAGACATTGACGAAGAAATTATTCCATTAGTGCGCGAGACTTTGCCCTTTGCTTTGGTTCGTTTCACCTTTAAAGTTTCTAGATCTGCCATAATTCCAAAACAAAATATGTGATTCCAATTTGATAAGAAGAACGAAGAGTATGCCTTTTGACGGTGTCAGCAGTGACGTAACCCATTAGCAGTGAAAGAACGGAAAATAAAAAGTACAAATATAAAAAAAAAGGGAGAAACCTACCTGCTGGCAGAGCGTTTGTTTATTTATGTTCTATTTCCTTTCTAGCCACACTTGTTAAAAAGTTGTTTCCAGAAACTGCCTAATAGGAAGAAAAATATAATTTATCTTTGCTTGCTTGACTCTGACTACAATAAATTCTTGTAGTTTGATTGGATGTTTGTACAAGGAAAAACGTCTACTAAGAAAATAACTATGAACAAATAACTATGTAATTGTGAGTGCTTTTGAATGAGAATGTGGCGCTGTTACCAATTTCTACTATAATGTTATAAAAATTAGTTTTCAAAAATCAATTTCACAATTTTGTTAATTTAACTAAATTAGAAATAGACTAGCAGCACCGAATCGTTTTGCAGCCTTCCAAAGTGAATAGTCACCTTGTTTTGTGGTGGTAGACTCTGAAGATGGATTTGTATGCTAGAGTAGTTTTTAACATTTTTGTACAAGCGTGAAGCTAATTTTTTCATCTGGGTGGTCTGCAGATTTGTTCATACCTCCTCAACTTTCTCTTTTTTTATAAGATTTTCTATCATTAAAGATGTAATTATTTTATGAAATTACGGTATCGGTGGTTGCAATTATAGCAGCTTCATTTATTATTATTCAATTTGCTAGGAAGATTTTTGTCTCAATTTTGAGAGGAGTACGTAGCACAGTGTGTTTGAGCTTATATATTTTTTATACCTCAACCAATTAATATTTGTGTTTGTTACGTATAGCTGTTGTAATTTTGAGGAATAAAATGGATGAAGAGTAATCTGAAAATAAGCTAGATCATCCCTTGCATTTTTTTGGAGCTTTTTGCTCAAAAATCAATTACGTTTGGAATTTTATTAATATATTGGTAGACTCTCAGTGATCAAATGACCGAAATGCTAAGAGCCATGGGCGTCACATGCATCCCTAAGTGTCGGAACAAACCGACTTGCTACTTTCAAACTGATTTGCTACTTTTCAATTGAAGGTTAGATCCCGCCGTAGAGACCACCAAAGTGAATAGCAGGGTACTCACTCTAAAAAGCCACACCAAGTACTTAGGGGTAGTAGTACATAGTAAGCCTTAATGGAAGCTCAATGTGGAGGAAAGGGTCTTTTCTTCTCTGGTGCTACACAGCCATAGCAGACCTATTTTACTCTACGGTATTTTGGTGTGGTGGAATACTGTTAGGAAGAAAACTACTGCAGACCTATGGAAAGAACCCAAAGATTGGCGTCAGTGTGCGAGACGGGGGCCTTAAGGACAACACCAACTGCTGCCATTAACACAATTCTCAATTGACCGCCAATCGACATATTTGCGGAAGCTTGACGGTAAAATCCGTGGGAAGGTTGCTAGCCACTAAACAATTCTCTCTCCGATCCTTCGGTCACAGCTCTGTAGTTCGAAGTCTCATCGTCAACACTGAGTATGGGACTCCTATGCTTAGCCTGTGAAAATAAATAAAAACAGCAATTGAAAAGGAGGGCATAGAGGCATGAATGCTAAATACAAAACCTTTAACCTATTCACGGACAACTCGAAAATGGAGGAGGGTTTTGGAGCAGGTATCTATTGCCCTGAACTTGATATGAAATAGCCTTTCAGACTACCTAACTACTGCAGCATTTTTCAAGCAGAATTTTTTGCAGCATGGAAAGCCGCAGAACTCACCTGCGTAGCAGAAATTATGAACTCCACAATAAACTTCTACATAGATAGCCAGGCTGCGATCTAACATATAAGTTCATGCTATGCATATTCCAGAAATGTTCTGCAGTGCAAGGCAGCAATGGGCAGACTGGCCTCCAAACGGAAGCTACATATCTAATAGATGCCAGAGTATAAGAACAAAGAGGGAAACGAGAGTGCGGATGCGTTTGCTAAAAGCGGAATCTTATTAGCAAATGAGCAAGTAAGTAACTGATGCCTCTAAAAATGATCAATAGTCGTATTGAAGATGATATGATGAGAAAGGTGAAAAAAGGGTGGAGTACTACCACATATATAATCGCAAAGCTCATGTGCAAACCGATTCTGGCACTTCCCAGGAAAGATTTGAGAACGGTAGTATGAATACTAACAGGTCACTGCCTAACGTCGGTACACGCTAAAAGGACTTGACACACAATCAAATATGAATGCAGGAAATGTAGGGAGAAGGCACAAGGGAAACTTTGGAGCATCTACAATGCCTATATCCCGCAATATCAGAAACGCGCTTAACACATATGGGGGCCCCCTTTTTTGAAGGACGAAAAGAGGTCACACAATTAGGGATAGTTTCGCTCTTAAGATTGCTAAGAGCATCTCTCTGTTTAATGATATGTATTACAGCTCTTAAATGGATATCCATCTGGCGCCGCAAAGGACCTTGCAGGTCTATGTGTGGCATTCACGGCCAGCCAGCCTAAGTTAGCCTAACTTTATGCTCTTTGGCGGTGTGAGTCTGGAACTCCAATGCATATTGTGGTCACCTGCTGAATAAATCGATTTCATAGGATATTGAAAAATGTGTACATTGGTGTGTTGTAGAGGTGTATCTTGGTAGTACATATTATTTAATATTTAGTTTTTGTGAGCTTTCGATAACATTACTCTTTGTGAGATTATGGTTTGGTTTTTCATGAGTTCCAGCCGTGTATTCATGAATTAGATTTTAGCTTGTGAAAGTTTGTTTAATGTGTACTTTGTGGAATTTTCATCTTTATCGTGGGTGATTACCAGCTCTGTATGCAATCAGGAGTTTTTCAAACATCATGGTACTCCAATTATACAGCAGAAAATTCGTGACTAAGATCGTTTTACTAGATCAATATTAGTAGTTCTCGCCGATGCCCTTAGATGCATTCCAAAGTAAACAAGACTTTTTAAAAATAGGTACTTCTAGTGAGCCCATTTTGAGGCAATTACATGCGTCGGAAAGTTAGATCCCGCATTGATGTACTGTTTTATGCTATTTGGACTATTAGAAGTGACTGTATACTATTGGCATTAGTAAAACAATGAGTATCGAACAAACAGCTCATATTCAGTTTTGTTTTAAACTTGAAGAAACTTTTACCGAAAAATTTCAATTGATGAACCAAGTTCATGGTGATGATTTTTTATCTCGTGGCGAATTTTTTTTTCTTTTGAATTCCTTCAAATCCTGGCCTGAATTCACTAAAGGTCAGCCCAAATGTTCAGTAAAATTTAAGGAACTCATCTCAAAAACATCAATTTATCGCAAATTTTGCACATTTGGGCTGTAAAAGTGTTTACACGGTTTGTTCCGCACAAGCTGAACGACAACCAAAAATTGTTCAGACGTCAACATTCGAAAGACATCATCGAAGAGGCCAAACGTACTCCAGGGGCATTATCCAAAAGGAGTTCGCTGCAAGCCGTAATGCACAATTCCATCTTCGCGTTTTGAACTGCTTGGTGGATGGTATACTTTGTATTCCGTCGGAATAATTTATTGGGATGCACGATAATGGGACATCTCACCGATCGACACTTGTGACTTATTTTTTTTTGGAATAAAAATCGAATTTTAACTATAGCCGTATTCTCCTGATTTGGACTCATGTGACTCTTACATTTTCCGTGAAAATCCTTGTATTGAATCGAATTGAAAAAAAAATCCTTTTGTTGCTCTTATTAATTAAAACTCCGGTTTTTTTGGAATGTACCTTATATACTCGTAAATGTTTTATTCTCCATGACGTTTTATGATAGAGGCAAAGCAGTTTAACTGCTTTGAGTTTGATTTGGAATGTCTTGGCTTGGATATACTGTGTGCCACTTGCTACAATGTTTTGGTCACTAGATGCGAAACTTTTTTACCCCACCCTCTGAAAATGAAATAGGTAGGTAGGTAAATCGGCAGCACGAAGGGCGCAATTAGGCCATCTTGATCCCTTGTAATATCGCATGAGACATCAGGTTCCATCACTTTCAAAGGTCTACCCATTTCGAGCTTCTAATGAAGCAGTTGATGCAGCCAACCTTTTTATTTGAAATATCTCCTCGCTGGACACGAGCATAGCAGGTATACAATGGACTCCTTGTCCATGCAACTCCTGCAGAAGTCGTTAGAGTCTATCCCCAGCCTACACCCGTGAGTACCCAGGGTTCAGTGCCCCGTTTGGATACTAAAAACAGAACCTATACTATGTATATTTAGAGACACTAGGTCCTTTCAGCACTTGACATTTATCTCTGGCTAGGTTTTTCTAGCTATTTTGCATCCTATAGCTTCAGACCAGCGACTGCCTATTGTGCCTAAGGATATTGTATTTACTAAGAGCTTATTTTAGGCAATAGGAATGCCGCAGTTCAACTTGTCTGTATCAATCGGTATGGCAGTGCCCGCAAGTTAATCCACGTTGTAGTTCTCTGGAATATCGCTGTGGCCGGAAACCCAGCACAGATGCAGACCAGCTGTCCAACAGGCAAGCAAGAACCGCATGAAAAAGAAGTGGTCGTGCGACAGCTGTGTATTTCCAGTAGATTACCTTAGGCTGTAAGCCCCCTTTTATTCCTATAACTCTTGCAAGAGTACAAAGCCACCTGAGCCTTACTAATACGCCCGCTTATATTGACATTTTGTTTCAGCTTTCTATCTAGGATCACGCCCAGATAATTAACTTTTTTATAAGAACAATAGTTTTGGAGAAATGAGTTGAGGACTTTCCATACTTTCTAGTGAAGACCACCAGCTTAGTGTTGGTGTTATTAACCCCCAACCCACAGTCAGTAGTCCATTTAACGAGAATTTTCACATGTGTTGCATTCAGTCTGTCAAAGTAGATATGTACTTTTCCGAGATACTAATAGCAATATCATCCTCATATGCAACCACCTTGCACCCTTCCCTCTCCAATCGAACAAGCAGCTGATTTACCGCAAGATTCCAGAGTGGGGGTGAAAGAACTCCACCTTGAGGTGTGCGTCTGCAAACGGACTTCTTGGCCGACGCTGTCCCCAGCTTTGAATTGACTATTCTGCTACTAAGCATATTTTCAATCCACTTGCTAATGGAGGGTTCCACCTCCAAATCTCGCATCGCTCCGATTATTGCGTCTGATTTGATATTGTTAAAAGCTCCTTCAATGTCCAAGAAAGCAACTAGGGAGAACTCGAACAGGTTTTGCAGGGAGTACTCAGTACTAGAGACTAAGGAGTGTCAAGCGATCTCAACCGATTTACCCTTGCCGTAGACATGTTGAGAGACTGATATCTTCTGCCTGTCTATGGGTGGCCTCAGATGAATGTCTAACAACTCTTCCAGAATTTTCAGACAAAATGAGGACAGATTAATGGGTCTTAGGTCCCCTGAAGTTGTGTGCGAGCTTTTGCCGGCCTTGGGTATAAGAGAACCAGGGAAATGAGTCTCTAAAAGAAACTATAGAGTCTTAATACTATTTGCAGTCGAAGATCCATCCCCCTCCTCAGGTAGCCAGGTAAAATTGGAACAGTTGATAGGAACTTCGTCAACCTGAAGGTTTCGGAGATATCTTCTACTTCACCGCAAAAGTTTCTCCGCGATTCTCTTTGAGCCTTCCTAAGCTCTCTTTTAAAGTTTCTATGTACTGCTTTGTATAAATCCCAGTCTCCACTATCTCTAGACTTCTTTGCGTTGTTAAAAAGTCACTCGCAGTTATTCCTGAGTCCCCTAATTTCGTCCCCCTACATACAGCAAGCTGTAATTATCAGTCCTGAGACCTCAAGCCAAGTCTCCGTATCTGCAGGTTTCTTGGATCAGGATAACGTCAACTCCGCTTTTTCCAAAACTGAGCTAAGGGGTTTCAGACGTAGCCTTCTAGTGATGGATGTTAATCTACACTATTCGTAGCATTTGTGCTACTTGTAGCGCTGGTCACCTCCACTACAATGATGTCCGCGTCCGAATCCTCCGTGTCTGATTCCAGAAGAACATCCTCCTTACAGAGGTTGGTTGTCTCCAGGAGACTCTCCAAGCCCCCACATTTGCCACAGAGAAACTGCGTTTTGGGTAAGTCCACAGAATAAGTAGAATCAGGAGTTACCCCTGTATAGGTGCGCTTCTTCGTGATCCATGCCAGACGGTTGCCCGTCCTTCTTATAGACTTTATGGCTCGCAGTTGAGAAGCCATAGCCCACGACCCGATTGGATTCGGCTAGAGACGCCAGAGATTCGGCGTTTAACACAAATGTTACTGACCTGAAATCCCTTGTTGGTTCCTCTATTTTGGTAACCTTCCAATTTCTAGTCGGAAGCTGCTGGTTGTTCAAACCAAATATCCCCAGGATAGCTTCAGTATCAGATGGTTCGGCTGGGACCCTTGCGCGAATTACGTTACACGGGGTTGAAATAGCAAAAAAAAAAACAACAATCGATGCTTTCAGTTTGACAATCTGGTTTATTCTGCTGCGATGACTGCGAAGGGGCCGTAACGAATTATTCGTGGTGTGATATGTTGTATGTTATTATGACCAGGATCCCGGGTATCATCACGGCTCCATACGTGGAGTCGTTTCTTGTCAAAGTATCTTCTTGAAGCAAGGTGAGGGCCTCTTGATTCTCTCTGACCTCTTGTAGACTATCCCGTTGATTAGAATATAATTGTTTTGTGGTAAGGATACTTTCCTATGTAATGGAATACGCATTGGGCTTCTTTGTTGTGTATGATACGGCCTACGCAAGATGAGTTTGATGTTGCTTCTCGGTGAGTTGAGGACTTGCAGAAGTATGAACTTGCGGTAATATATGTGCTAATTGGTAGTTTTTTTTTATATAAATTTGTTATTTGAATATTGAAAATTATCTTGGATTCATTGTATTAAGCTTCTAATCCCAGTAATTCGTAGAATTCTGCATCTGCCTTAGTTTGTTTGGATTTTTTATGCAAGTGATCATATATTTCTTTAAGTTCTTGTGGATTCAAATTTAACTTTGACATTATATCTAGATTTGCCATTACTATTGTTTCTTTCTTTCTACTATTCTTTTTACTATTCTTTTCTTTCTTTTATTTTGTTTTTTGTTACTCGGACAATTTATTCAGGAAGTTGTCTATAGTTTCTTGTTCTTTGTTGATATGAGTGGTTATGATTTTGAGTCTCTGTATCATTTGGTCATTCAGTTTTCTTTGATTTTTAAAGCTTTCTTTTAAATTATTTTCGTTACTATAGTTCTTGTATTTGTTTCTTTAAGTTGAGTGCGTCGTTTGCGTTCATGTTACATGTGATAAACTTAATAGCAGTGCCTAAATAGTTTACAATGCTTAGTTGGTGTTAGAGCTTCAGATTTATTCCAATATTTCTGTCAGCTTTAGTTTGGTTATTTCTATTGAACTTGTCTGTATGTCATGTTTCTCAAATGTTTCTAATGCGGTGGAAATTTTTTGTATATTTAGTTCGTACTGGTTTGGGTCGATTACATGAATGAAATGGTTGAAGTATTTTATAATTCTTGAAGGTATAATTAATTTTACGTTAGTGTTATTTGCCATTGGTGTTCTATGGCGTACTATTTGTTTTGTTTAATTTTCTAATATTTTCTTTGTGTATTTTTTCATTTTTATTGGTGATTATTGTTACTTTATTGTTATTCTTGACTTTGTGTTGCAAAAGTCTAAGTGTTATTTGGTTTCTACGATTTGCTTTCCTAAAAATTTTTGTATTAGTTGCTATATCTTCTTGATCTGTCCTATTTTTGTTCAGTTTGTCGTTTCTGCTCTAATCCAATTTCTAAACTTATCCTTTACTATAGGATAGAGTGTTTCTTGAACCTTGTTGAGTTTTTCTAGATCTTCGTGTTCGTCATTGATTGATACGCTGTTATTAACATATGAGTTTTGCCATGGAACAGTTCGTATGGGATGTATTTCGTTACTGAATTTATGAAATTGATGTGGGTTATAAAAATTTCAAATATAATGTCCTCGTGACAGGTATAAAGGTTGTGTTCTTTACTTGTTGTTAGAATTATTCTGTGTAATTCTGTCAATGTTGAGTTCAGTTTTTCGACTGGTGCGTTACTACTGGATTGTTGTAGTGAAGTGGAGTTCAATATGATATTGTCTGCAAATATCTTGGAATATATTGGCTACGAATTCTGAGTCTTGATCTCAAGCTATCTTTGGGGGAATATCGTGATTGCTAACCAATTTTTTAATTGATTTTAAAACTGAGATGCTATTTCTGATGGGTAGGGTATAACCTGCTGCAAATTTGGAAAATTTATCGATTCTTGTTAGTATGTTGTTGCTATTTATTCTGTATAAATCGGTGTGTAGTATGTCTAATGGTTTTATCGGAGTTTCGGTATTTTGGAATTTGATTTTTGGGTGTTTCTGTCGTATTTTAGTATCTGACATTTTCTGCAGCTATTAATTGTCTGTGTAACTTTGTTCCTCATGAAAGGCAAGTAATAATTTATTTTTGTATGGAGATATGTTTCCTTTATACCTCTATGATTGTGGTTGTTTGGTGATCGCGGATTAGATTCTGTTGTTCATCGGTTTCCTTTACGTCAGTTAGTAGTTTAGTGCAGCAAAATAGACGAAATGTTTTATTGTTTGAAAAGTATTTAGAATAAATTGACTGTAATATTCTAAAATTCTCATTATTGGAATCTATTGCTGAGAGTTTGTTTCCTGTTAGAAATTTTTGGAAAATATCGATAAATAGATTTTCGGAAAATTCCTTTTTTCTGATTGTATGACATTGTTTGTTTTTGAGAGGTATTTCAAGATTATTTTCGGTGGTTTCTGTTGATGATTCTAGGACAATTTGAACGTTGGATTCGTTCAAGGCTTTTCTTGTAATTTATATACCGTCATATTCGCTAGCGGAATTGATGGTTTCTTTTGCACTCATATCGTTAAGATTTATGTCTGCATCTTGTATTTGTAATCGACTTGAAGCATCGGTTCGTATTGAGTTTGCCGTTTTGTAAACTATTTCGTAATCAAACTCCTCTAGCTTTAAATGCCACCAGTTATTAGGTTCCTTGAGAGGCATAAGTCACGTGAGGGTCCTGTGATCCGTTACTATTTGAAACTTGGGTCTAAATATTGGTCGAAATATTTTGTCGCCCATGCGATGGCTAGCATTTCTTTTTCGATAGTAGGATAGTTTGTTTCATCCGTGGCGAAGACGACGGGATTTGAAAAGTCAGGGTACTGGTGTAATTGGTCGTTGGTTAACAGGCTTTTATCATTTGTTTACATGTAGTGCTCGTTTAATTGTATAGTTCTTCCTTTTTTTAAGAATTGAGTTATAGGTTTTGTTATTTTGCTGAAATCCTTAATGAATTTTCTGTAGTATCCGGGTAGTCAAATGCTTTTATTCATTTTTGGGTGTGAGGAATGGGAAACCTCTCTAATTGCATGGATCTTGGTTGTATTGGGTTTTATCCCTTCAGTTGAAACGTCCCAAGAAGGCTATTTCTTTTTGCAGGAATTCCGATTTATCAAGTTGAACTTTAAATTTAGAAGTTGGGAGGTTTTCAAATACCAATTTGAGGTTACCTATATGTTGTAGTGTATGTATGCATGCATGCTGATCATAGCGCGTAACATAAGCGCGAGTATGCAAGTCGTAGCGTGTTGCCCTTGAGTGATCACCAAAACAGTTCATTGCCTGGTGCGGCGCGCTTGCACTCTTTCAAGTGCAAGGGCGTCAAATTGCACACGGGTAATGCACTCGAAATAAGTGTCAATACAGAATCGACAGTCGGTGCTCCAGCGAACATATGATGAGCAAGCATGTTGAAAGTACATAAGATTTCCCCTCTGGTAAATATTTAAGAATTAGTAAGAACCAATCAATACATTTCATTTACTAGCATATTATGTATTTAAATAAGTTATGCAAGAGTGAGTGAATGAATTGATATTGATTGGTGAATAAGAAATAGGCCATAAGAAGTTTCTTGAAAACCAAAATCGAGATTAAAAATCAGACTTGTGCTGACTACCAAAACCTACACAAGTGTCTCATTTGTCTTTGCCTTGTGGTGAAATAAAAGGAATATCTGAGCCTTGGGGCTCAATTTCCAAGAGCGGCCTTTGGCCTTATTTCTAGGCGTTATATCCATGCCACCATAAGGATACCTCCACATTCAGGGCGACCCATTATGCATATTGCAAAGCCAGGGCGTTTAAATAAAAATTAATATTTTCTAACTTTGAACTTAACAATGTTATTGCAATAAGGGCGAAAATATTATGACTTCGTCTAAGTATACCAAACATATTTTCCCGATGAGTTCTTTCAGAACATTATCCATGACCCTCTGAAATGTGGAAGGAGCGTTCTTTAAACCGAACGGCATCCTAACATATTCGTAGGGCCCACCTTCCACGGTAAAGGCGGTTTTTGAAATATCCTTTGGATGGATCTCTATCTAGTGTAAGCCGCTGGCTAAATCCAAAGTAGAGAAACGCATACATTTCCCCAGTTTTTCTAGGATTTCATTAATATTGGGTAAAGGATACGTATCGAATATTGTTTTCTAATTTAACTTGCGGTAGTCTATGATAAGACGCCATTTTTTTGCCGCTAGCATCTGTCTCTTTGGGCACTATCCATACAGGAGCAATCCATGGAGAGTAGGTAATGTTATGTTATCGTGGTAGCCGGTCTATAGACCAACCCACTGAGACCACCGTGGGTCCATTGTGATACCACCGCGTAACAACGCACGTCGATTTATTCGACAAACCATTTCGAAGCCCTCATAAATCTCAGGATTTGTTTAACATTCGCGCCAGACACAGAGTTAAAAGCGTATTTGCCTAAAGAGCCGCTATGCTTTTAGCCAGAATGGGGCACTTACAGAAGAGATGTTCCACAGTGTCCTCCTCCTCATCCGCATAGCTTCTGCAGTATTCATGAGAGAATACTCCGAGTCTGTGAGTTGCCTGCCGAATAGCCGATGACCAGTTATACAATCCACGCCCTTAGAGACATCTTGTCTCGACAGGGCAAGCAAGATTTCCTCCTATTAAGCTAAGGCCACATTACCCTAGTCGTTAGGCACGTGCCCTCGTGTGCCCAAGACCCACCGGTCTCACGCACGACCGCATCAGTTTACAGGTGGCAATTGGTGTTCGAACCTCGCATCTGTCAGTACATAAATGAAGGTTGGTGCCCAGTCTACTTAAGTAGACGGCTACCTCCTTTATGGCTAGGACCTCTGCTTGATAAACACTGTAGTGGTCAGGGAGACGGAATGAAAGCTCCAGTGCCAGTTCTTTTGAGAAAACTCTAAAGCCGACTCTATCGTCAAGCTTGGATCCGTCGGTGTAGAAATTCAGTTTCCCCCCTTCTCTTGTGGTCCTTAAAGTACCAGAAATGCACAGAAAAGGCCTTCTTTGGACCTTGCTCAGAAGCTTCAAATAGCTTTGTTTCTGAGTTCCTGGCCACCACACCAGTATTCCATATAGCAATATTGGTGTGACCACAGAAATGTACAGCCAGTGCATAATTCGTGGGGATAGCCCCCACCTGATTCCGACCGTTTTTTACAAGTGTACAAAGCAATATTGGCCTACCTAACTCTTTCCTCAATATTACGTTTCCAGGTAATCTTCCTATCTAATACTAGTCCCATATATTAGATTGTCTCCTTTATCGGAATTTCCACATCTTTATATATTAGCGTAGGAGATCTATTTTCCTTACAAAAGAGGATTAATTCCATTATTTCGGGGTTTAACCCTAATCCCCTTCTTTCCGTCAAAATATCTATGAGAGTGTTTGGATTTTTCCCTCTAATCACAATTTGCGAAATCATCAGCTAAGGCGATGACGTGGCAACCCCCCTCTTTAGGGCTAGCAGTAAGGTATTTACCGCCAAATTCCAGAGCAGGGGGGAGAGAACTCCTTCTTGAGGAGCACCTCTTCAGACTTGTCTGTTCAAAATGTAGCTACCTAAGCTGACAGTTACCTTTATGATGCCAAAGACCTGATGTTACCTGTGCCAAAGAGAGTTTACCAGTTTGTATAACTTCACGTTAGTGAGCATCCATCAATCTCTCCAATGTTTTTAGGATGCAAGATTTGAGACTGATTGGTATGAAATCTTCAGGATTTATATGTAAGGACCTGCCCGCTTTGGGTGTGAAGGAAACCTTCGTTTCTCTCCATCTTAGCGGTGATGTCCAGGTTAAGACAGCATTTAATTGCAGCCACAAACCAGGGCGTAAATATGTCCAGTGATTGTTGCAATTAAGTTGAGTAAATTCCATCCAGACCGGAGATTTGTAGTGACCAAAGATGCTAATGGCCCACTCAACTTTCTCGACTGTAACTATCGCATTTCCTATCTCTGACTGCCTATCCATAGATGTCGTGCTACTACACCGTGCTACTACCTGGAAAATGCGTATCTAAGAGAAGAGCCAAAGATTCCTCGCTCGACTTGCTCTACACATCTCCCGGACCTTTTATGTAACCCATGTTATGTGGTGTCTTCGCTAGGATTCTCCTTAGTCTGGTTGCTTCCGATGTTACTTCCACATCCCTACAATATATTTGCCAGGACTCTCGTTGCGCAGTACTGATTGGTCCTTTCTATGTTTTTAGTTCAGACTTATAGGCTTCTCAGTCCGAGGGCAGACCCGAAGTTTAGCGTATTAGACTTCCGGAGAAGACCACCAAGGTGGTTTTATTTTGCCCTTCAGTTAAACAACCGGACACCCGGCTGTCAGTAAACTGTTCAAGGCCCTGGTTACTTGATTATTCAGCCTCTCTAATTTCACAGTGTCTGTGGGGTCCGACTGGGGATACCTTGGCAATGAGGCCCTGAAAGTCTTCCTATACTTTCCCCAGTCCGTTCTGCGTATATTTCTGGAGATTCTGGGAAGTTCAATTCGAATTCTATATAACGATGGTCAGAGTAGGAATTTTCATTCGAAACTCTCCATCTTCTTACATTATTCGCGAAATGATCAAATATTCAAAACTTCCTTTCTATTCTGTGCATAAAAGTCGGCTCAGAGCCAAAATTTAGGAAACTAAGCTTCTTTTGTATAATGAAGTCTAAAATTGACTCACATCTTGCAAAAGTGTCGGTACTTCCCCACAGTGAGAATTTTCATCACTGGAGGCAACCAAGCTCCTGTTGACTGCGGCTGCCTTCTTCACTAATGCCCGAACATCCTTCGGTGGGGCGTCCTAATCATGGGGCATATATACATACTGCTTTTTGCAGCTCATTGCTTGCCGTCACTATATAGCCAATACTTAACTGTGGGAGCAAGAAGATCATCCTTTGCAAGAAGATCATCCTTTACAAGCACGAGGCTTAACTGTGCTCTGAGCGGCTATCATCTTGAAATCTCTCATCTTTAGACCGCAGATTTTGTTGCCTCATATCCACGGCTTTTGGAAGAGGGCCACATCAAAACCACCGGAACCCAGGCCGACCATTAAATTCACGTAGGCGAGCTTAGAATGATGGAGTTTGTTTTAGATCAGCATCAAAGGCATTTGTGGTTTTACCTCCACCATCGTCACGTTCGCATCCTTCTCTCATTCAGTATAGTCGAGGAGGTTGTACTCCTCAAAAAGTTGCCCGACCCCGGTCAGCTGCACTGAGTCGGTCCACATTTGGCTGCTGGGCAACCCTTCTTCACCACCGCCACACACGCTAGGTTTGTCACACTTTATCTCCTCCGGTTCCAAAGCTTGCTCGTCGCTGTGGTAGATCCGAACGGTTACATCAACGAACCCGAACCTGACTACATCTCTCCTCTCTGCCAGTGGGGCAAGGGATTCGGCGTTGAGGTTAACAACAGCTGTCTCGTACCTTCTACTGGCTCCTCAAGTTTCGGCACCCTCAAGATATGGGTTGGTAGGTCCCTGTTGCAAGATCTGAAGATCTCTTCTATTTTTGTCGGTACATCTGGCTTAGCCGGGATCCAGCCCCGAGCTTTGGATCTGATGGGAACAACTTTCCTGCTGACGGCTTCAAGCCTGGCTCCCGGTCAAATCTCGCCAACCCTGCTTACCGCAATCTTATATACTCTGGCCCTGATACCAGCCCCCATCGTGACAGAAAGGAGGTGGTCAACAGTTTCCTTCCGAGACCTGGAGGTAAACTTCGGCAATTGCTCCACCTCCACTTCTCTTTGGGTATGACCCCTTCCTCCTCCTTCCGGTCTATGATGACCAGCATCTCGCCACTACCTTGAACAACTTCGCTGTAGGACGGGTATTTCTGGCCACCGACTTTTTGTCTTTTGGCGACCTCATCGGTTCTTCTGCCGAACGTTGCCTCTTTGGGACTACACCCGCCGGTTTACCCAAGCCGGATAGCATGCCCGTTGCCTACTGATTTGGCTTGCTCCTCAGTGAGCTGGTCCGTGGGTAGAGCCTCATATTTGGCAATGACCCTCATAGCCGCCATCCTATCATAATAGGCCTGATTAGAACGATGTATATGTTTTTCCGGGCCCCCTAGCCTGCCCCATCCTACCTAATTTGAGCTGCTGTGCCCCTCTACTGCCTGTTGCCGATTGATCCCCGGAGCAGCCACCCGCCTCCTGACCGCATTTAGCGTTTGGGTTTTCACCACCTCCGACGGGTTTCTCCCTGCAACCAAAACGAGTGATCGGTTTTCCCAGGCCTCCCCGTACCCCGCTACCAGCACTAGTACTGGTTCCAGCCCTAGGCGCTAGGCTCCCGCTGCCTCCTGCTGCTGTCGATCTGTCCACCACCCTTGTATTAGCGGTAGACAGGATCGCCACTGTCGGTTTTTGGGTGGGCGGTCCTTTGGATTTTAATTTTTTGAAATTGGTTTAAACATATGTGGTCCCACGAGTATCGGTCCACTCGCGCAGAGATCCGTGAGCGCGGATAAGTGTTGGGGTCCGTGTTTGGTTGACGGGAGACGTCCTTCTGCTATGCGGGCGTGGCTGAAAACCCTAAATCACTCTTTGGAAAAATCACTACATTACATTTTTAGTTTTTAAATCACAAGCCCATTTATTCTTAAAATACAAATTCTTATATACTATTTACAATTCACAATTACAATACAAAAACTGACCTGTTAATTGGTGTCAGTTGGTCAAGCCAACTGACCTACTCCATTCTGAAAGTGTTGATGGTGCATTCTATATTACAATGCCCTTCGTGGACTCGACGGCGGAACTATAACACCCTAAAAGTTTACATAATAAATATTACACAGATAATATTAATTTAAAATACTTAGACCCTAAATTGTTGTTTGGTGTCAGTTGGTCAAGCCAACTGACCTACTGAAAGTAAAAGTGTCGTCGGTGCATTCTAAATGCCCCTCGTCAGCTTGACTGCGGAACTGTGACACCCTAAAAGTTTACATCATAATTAATGCATAAATACTATTCATTTACAATATTTGCACCCTAAAAATATGTGCGTTCTTAGTGAATTTAATAGGAGCCGGTGCTGGGAGTCAACTACTCGTAGGTAGCTTGATTCTAACTCACAAAATCTCTCCCCTCTTTCTAAAAGAAGTTAGTGAATCTTTACAATATTTTTTCTCTTTTCTGCACTTTAAACAATCTGTGCATTTTCTTAAACCTTTAGCACATTTGTATAGTTTTTCTCTTTTTTTTTTTTAAATCGCCTTACTTGGGTTCTATTATTGTATCCTTTTCTTTTTTACTTTTGTGTTCTTCTGTTTTTTTTTCTTTGTACTTCTGTTATAGCTTTTTTTTTCTTTGAACTTCTTTTAAAGTTTTTTTTCTTTTGTTTTATTTTGTTCTTTTTTTTTAGTTATATTCCACTTCTTATATTTGGTCTTTCATCGACTCTTTTCTCACTGGCGTATAAACAATTTCAAACAACTAGCGATAATACAATTTAATTCTATACTTAAGATCTTATATTATACTGCATCCTCTGCTTTCTGCTGATTTGGATGCCAGCCGTCGTTGTCGGAGAGAAATCCCTCGATGAACTCTGCATATCCTTCCCTTCTTTCTGGACCGGTACGTATGATATTCTAGACTGGCGCTTTGGGTTACCATTAAAACTTCGCTTGTAGTAGCCTTCTTCTTTTCATTCTCTGCTTATAGTGTTCAACTTGTAAATGCATTTGGAATACATAAGAGATTAAAATACTCCATCTTACTTTGCAGCAATGCGTTCTGTGGTGGAAGTGTTTTTCTTTGGCTTTCTCATAATTGTATTTTTTTTCGTTTCCTTGGATGTGTAGACTATCGGTATTTCTCTGAGATACACTCTTAATGACGTAATCTGTGTACTCTGATCGGATACCAGTCTCTGTGTCTTCTTATATTAAATCATATTTCATATGTAAATAATATTTCATATGTTCATACTCTAGATTGGACATATACTTCAATGAAGCAATTAACTTCCGTGAGCCAAATTTCTTCTGCATATTATATTTGGTGGTGGTTTCAGTCACGCTCCTTAAACTTTTACCCATCTTCAACTTATCCAAAATTGATTCTGTTGAGATTGTGATACACTGGGTGGACATTGTAATGTAAAACTGTCCAATGCAAAGCATGACTCCGCAAGGAAACTTGATTCTTCTTCGTTGCTTGTCAATAAACCCATCCAAAACGCGTTCAAATACTGCGGCCATATGCCCTTCTGCAAAGAAAAATAAATCCGTCGCCATTCATCTCCAATCCAATATGTTGGCATACTTGCGGACACAACTAGATTCCCAAACCTTAGTGAGCTGCCAAAAATCCCTGTTTTTCCAAAAACATATCTTTCCGAATACTACATTGGTCCCGTAGCCTGCACCGTCTTCCGATATGCGCTGTTCCTGGAACTTCCTGCTTCGGTTCACATTGTCAGAGCTGCATGCTTATACTAATTTTCTTGGTTTTCTAGTTAACATTTTAGTTTGATCTACCATTTTACCAGTTAATTTAACAAACCAATTTCAACAACATATAATAATTAAATAAATATACCCTATATATACCATATATACTCTTGTGGACAATTATCCTATTTAGCATAAATTCGGAATTTTCAAATAATCAATTTTAACACTTATAATTAATAAGCTTATTCTACAGTTGAATGCTATATCATTCAACTTACGTGAACTCGTCCTTTCCCCTCACATCATCGGAACTGCTACTGCATCCAGAAGGAAAAGAGGACCGGACTATCTATTATCATTGCCATATAGGGCATCAGATTATTTTGTTTAACTTTTTCGTGCTCTTCTTTAACACGTGAGCTATCACTTATTTAAATTTTGAGCAAATTTCTTTGCCTCTCTGCCAAAAACAAGAATATCCCAGATATTTATGTTAAAAAATTGTCCATTGCATGACTGAACTTTTCATTGCATATAATTACATTTTAAAAAATAGGTATATATCCATAAACGAGAGTATTCTCCGTACACCTTGTAACTTTCTCGGATATGACTACATACTCGTACATACATTCAAGGCACTTTTTCTTACTTAGCATCAATTACTAACGCTAGCTCCCAAATAACCTATACATATTTTACTATGTCAACATATACATTTTTTCAAAATCGCATACGCTAGCTCCCTAATCGATAAAAGAAAAAAAAATTAAAGTCTATTTACATTTACCCTATTGCAGTATCTGCAAATTTCCAATTCCTAATCATATGTCCACTAATCATATTTCCAATTCCTAATCATATGCACTTATATATATGGCCACACCCATACCTATTAACAAAATTAGTTACTTAAATATAACCTCATACATTCATTCTGTATATTATACAGCTATATACATATATACTTACTTCACCAACGGTGCCGGCGCTACTGCTTACGCATTGTATTTCATTTCATTAACCGCCGTATATATGTGTGTATATATTCTACGTTTAGTTTAAATTACTTACCCACGACTGTCTTATAATTTTATTTTTTAAATTTGGTCCAATGAACCCGTTTCTTATTATTTAATATATTTTCTTCTACTGTGCTTCGTTCGGCCATAGTACCTTATAAGCACATTTTTCTTACGTCAATTCTTACACGCCCGAGATTAAGCGGCACACTTCTAATGGCATTGACTTTCAAAATCAGCGCTGTGTGTGTTATTTGATATACACACGTACATTTTTTCGTTGTTATTCCTGTGTTCACACTTGTAAAACACTGTTAACACATGTCTTTAGTTGTGTGGTCTAATGTGGAACAATTTCAACAAATGATTATGTAGCTTTTTATTCTTGCCCTTAATTGTTACGACTGTTGTAACTGGGCTGCGGATTTCTGCTATTGAATACGGACCTATCCAAACAGGTGAGAATTTGTTTCTCCTAGTCTGATTCTTCATTAGTACCTGGTCACCCACTTGAAATACTACTAGTACCTTGTTGTAGGCTTCCCTGGCTACTCGTTTAGCACAATTCTGGTTTTCTCTAACCAATTCGTGCGCTCGCGGCAACTGATATTTTTGCACTTTATTGGGGGCCATCAGCGTTGTACACTGGCGCACATTTGCGCTTAAAATTTGCCGGCAAATTGAAATCAAACCCGTAGAGTGTTCTAAACGGAGTTTGCTTCGTTGATACATGCACAGTATTGTTGTGTACATGCATTGCAGTGGTCAAACATTGATCCCAATTCGAGCCGCCTTCTTTGGCAAAACTGCGCAAGTACTCGGCCAGAGGTCGTTGACTACGCCTCAATGAGCCATTCGCCTGTGGATGATATGGTGTTATGGGCAACTTCTTGATTCCCAGCATTTTACAAGTTTCTGAGAATAATTTCGATATAAAATTGGAATCATTGTCGGTTATCAAAACCTTAGGTATGTTGTATCGTGCTATAATTTCATCAAATAATGCTTTGGCTACCGTACTTGCTTCAGCATCGGGTATAGCCACGCACGCCATATACTTTGAGAAATCGTCTTGGAACGTCAAGATGTATTTATTTCCCGAAACTGTCTCAGGTAAAATACCTACAATATCCCTATGAACTTTATCAAATGGCTGTTTTGGTGTATCAGTTAACAACATTGGCATCTTTGTTAGCCTTGAACTCTTATTGGCCTGACATTTCGGACAACTCTTTATATACCTTTTTATGTCTCGGAGCATACCTTTCCATCCGTATACTCGTCTAATTCTGTCATGAGTTTTCCAGAGTCCCTGGTGTCCTCCTAGCGGTGAATCATGGAAACCCTTTAACACTGCCTGGATATCCTTTATATCCTCCAGCCATTCCACACTACTGGCTCTTTGTTCATTGGCATCGTCACCCGGATTGTTAACATTTCCTGTTGCATCAATTTTATTGTCTTGTCTTCTCTCGGTCTTCTCCTTATCCGACCGTGCTTTGGCCCTCGTTTGCACTACTGATACCTTCTGTGCCTGCGGTAATCTGCTGAGTGCGTCCGCATAATGATTCTTCTTCCCAGGTTTGTATATGATTTCAAAATCATACTCAGACAACTTGTGTCTGAACTTGGCTAGCCTAGACTTTTGGTCTTTCAAATTGGCTATGCCTCTCAACGGCTGGTGACCAGTGTATATCTTAAATTTGCATCCTAGCAGATATGCCCTAAAATTCTTCGTAGCCCACACTATGGCTAGGAATTCCTTCTCTATTGTGGAGTATCTCTTCTCCGTATCGCTAAGCGCCCTGCTTGCGAATGCTTCATTGCTAGCATCAGTGGTCAACAAAAAAGTTTGCTCAAAGTCGGGGTACGCCAAAATCGGTGGCGAGATAATTATTTCTTTTAGCCTCTCGAATGCTTGCCGACAGCTCTCTGTCCATTCGAACTTAGCTTCTTTTCGTAGAAACTTATTCACTGGCAACGCAATTCCGCGAACTTTTTATAAAAGTTCACTAGTCCTAGGAACGCTCGCACTTCCTTTCTATTTCTCGGAATCGTTAAATTTTGAACGCATTCCACTTTCTGCGGGTCAGGCAGTGCTCCTACCTCTGAGCAACGATGGCCTAAATAAACCACCTCTTTTCGCAAAAATTGACATTTCTCCGTATTCAATTTCAAATTGTGTTCTCGTAATTTCTGGAGCACCTTGCACAAGCGTTGCGAATGCTGCTGCAAGTTCTTCCCATAAATTACAATATCATTCTGATACACAAAGCAATCTAACCCTTGCAAGCCTGTTAGCACATGGTTCATTAGTCGTTGGAAGGTAGCCGGTGCTCCTGTTAATCCAAACAGCATTCTATTGAACTCATAATGGCCCAAACCGGTGCTGAATGCGGTTTGCTGCTTATCTTGGGTATCCACCAGAACTTGGTGGTATCCACTCGCTAAATCAAGTGTTGAAAAATATCGACTGTGTCCCAATTGATCCAGAATCTCTTCTATCCTTGGTATCGGGAACACCTGCTTGATAGTGGCGTCGTTCAATTTCCTAAAATCAACGACCATTCTCCACTTCTTCTGAACATGAGCACCTCGCTTCTTTGGTACCAAAATTATTGGTGAGTTCCAAGTCGAGATACTCGGTGAAATTATGTTATCCCTTAACATTCCTTCCACTTGCCTATTTACATCATCTTTGTGAGCCTGTGGCAATCTCTACTGCTTCTGGTTAATTGGTGCTTGATCCACTCTAGTAGGTATTTCATGATCTACCTCTGGTGTATATGTCAACTGGTCTCCTTCCAGCAAAAATATGTCATGGAATGACGCACAAATAGCTTCTGTTGATGCTTTCTCTTCTGAATTTACGCTTGGGTCTAACTTCAGTGATTCTCACTCTCTCCATCCTTTTTCTAATATCTACTTGTTTAATCTGATTAACCGATCTATAATTCGGTTCCTTTAAATTATCGTAACTAGTGAACTTAGGCCTAAAATCCTCATCTATCAAGTCGTCCTTTTCTGAGGCATTGAGTACGCAAGCGTACACCTTACCCTTGTCAACGTGCGTTATGGTTTCTCCCATATATACGCCGTCCGCTAGCTGCTGCTTGTGCAAAACAACAGTCCCAAGTTTCGAGTTTACATGCATAGTAACTACTCTGACCTTACATTTACTACCTCCATACAATTCTTAACCTTACTCACGGTTCCTTCCTGCCAAGACTTTAATAGAAGAGTGGGGATTCTATTCTTATTATTATCATAAAAAGATAACTGCTTATCGAGCGCATCCAGTACGGTGCGGCCCCGAAGATTACCGCGGCCAATTATCCCATCAGCCGGGATACCTTTCCTATCCACTTCCACTGCGTGCACTCTAAAACTCATACCCTTAGCTCCACTGTGCCCTATTCTGAGCGACCCCAATATCCTAATGCACCCTCCAAACGCTCCGTTTAGCGTTCTTAAGTCAATTTGATTAATGTCTAGCCCCTTCCGTAAAACACTAGATTTTACGAGGCCCCTGAATCTACTAATAGCACTAGCTTTCCACTCGGTGCCTCCTCGCAGGGTATCTCGATGAAGGCATCACCTATCCTGCTCATAGCGAAGCAACATCCTTTTGTTCCCAATATGGACGTGTATCCACTTCCTAACTCTTCGCGATATTGGAGAGCCCTTTTGCTCCTCCTTCTCCTGGACTGTAGTTTCTACATTACTACTTACCCGTACTTCCGGCCTAATTATTACTTTCTTTCTTTTGGCTTTCCAGTCTACTGGCCTCGACTGGGCCGCTGAAAGTTTTCCTGGTTCCTTTGTTGGGATTGTCTATCCCTGCATTCCGCTGCCCGATGTCCCATTCGTCCACATGAGAAGCAGCTCATCCCCTGTTGGGTGTTGCCTATCCTTGGTTCACTTCTGGAATTCCAATTTGGTCGTTGGTGACCACTCCCAATTTTGAAAGGATTACTTCCTTGGTTAATTCCTTCCGTTGAATTAGCACTCTCCACTTGCCTCATGAGCATAAGTTTGACACTTCATACAATAGGGCGTGTTTTTGCGTGTAACGCATTCGTCCCTTGTATGTCCTGGCTTATGACAGAATGAGCAAATGGTTTTCCTTGTCTGGAACCTCCCAACCAGGAATTCCCGGTCTATTTCTTGTGGAAATTGGCCCATCAATCTACCGACTCCACATCTGTTTTGCTGCTGTACTGTTCCTACCTCTGCTGGCGCATTAATCAAGCAGATTCCACCTGTTGTCGTTCGTTGTTGTATAGCTGCTTCAGCTAAAGAGACCGCTTCCACTAGCTCTGTCTTGCTCCTCGGCGTGAGAGTAAGAGTATAATTAGCTTAGTCCCTATTTATCAGGCCTGCCTTGAACACAGAAATCATAGTCCGTTCTACTTGAGCCTTGTATGCTGCAACATTTTCTGGAAACAGCCTGTTGGCTTCCGTCTCAGCAGCGTTCCCCAGAGACTGGAGCCTTCGTCCCCAGGCTCTCAATTCCTCCCCCGGTGTCTGAGTTGATTCCTGAATTTCCCGAACGAGACAGTCATCCGACTTTTGTTTTAAATACGTCCTATCCAAAAGTGTATATAATTCTGCCAGGATACTTACTGAGCTGTGCACCAGTAAATCAAACGCATCACCTGTGGTTCTTTGCCTAATACACTTTATAAACTTTTCCCCGTCCGCTTCCGGAACACTCTGTTCCGCTAGCTCACAACCTTCTTTGAAGCGCCGGATCTCAGTTCTCAGATCATAAAACTCGACTCCTGAGAACATGGGCATCAACTTCTCCACCGCATGAGCAACTTCCAGAATGCCCATTTTATTCCTTTGTGTTTTCTCAATTGCTGGTAAAGCCTTAGCTTTATTAATCTCTTTGGGAGTTTCCAAATTCTCTTCTCCCGGATCTGAGAGGTAATTAGCCAGTGACGGACTCAAACTTATTAATCTTCGACCGTTTGCTCGTACAGGTGAAATACTGTCAACTGTATCTCGGGTTTGCAGCACTGGTATTGCTTCTGGGTCTTTTAAAGGATATCCCTGATTTTTATTATTTATCGGACTTCCCGGTGAAAATGTTTCGACACCGATTTCAGATGCGCCAAACAAAAATTCCGCTTGCTTTTCTTCACTAAAAACTACTCTTGGCTTTATCATGCGGCTTATTCTTTCTGGTGTTAAATATTCCGGCCAACGTAGTTCCGGAGGCAATGTCAATACTGTCTGCGTAAATCCAGCTGATGCTGATTTTGATCTCTCTTTATTCAGTGAGTCCCTATTGGTCGCCCGTCCGCTTTTTAATTCTGCACACTCCTTTTCCAACAGCGCTGCTGCTTCCTCTGTCTCCGTCAATCTCCGAGAAAGTTCCTTTACCCTATTCTCGAGATACTCTTTTTGTGCTCTCCAATCTTCTGTTTTCTCATGAAATTTGAACAACTTTTCTTCTGTCCTATTTTGGATTGTCGTTAAGGCTTGATCCGCTACTTCTAATGGTGACACAGCTCCTCCGGCGATCGGCTGCTTCCACAATTCCTGAGCTTCTTCCCTTCTCGTACTCGCTTCGAACTGGTCAACTATTTTCCCAGTAAACAGTTTCACCTCTGTCTGTATTGATTTCAATCTGTTCCTTATTTCCTCGTCCTGCGAAACCAAACTTTCAATCTGTTGTCCTAGTCCCTCTAATTCAGAACTAAATGTATCTGCCCATTCGTTGATCAGACTATTTATATAGTCTGCATAATTTTCCGCAAAATATTTTCCTTCGCCGTACTCAACTGCGTGAGGCAACAACAGCCCGTGACTCTTGTTGAACTCTCACCCCAGATTTTGTAACTGTGGTATTCGCTTGCGGTAATATACGTTGTCCTTACGTAACCGGCCGTCTTTCTTAAAGTTACGGCCCAGTTTTTCAATCGCTTCTCCAATTGCTCCTGCATCAGCAGTAATCCTTGCGCTTTCTTCGTCATATCCCAAATACCAGAACAGCTGGCGTATCCCCATTACCAAAACAGTTTACAAATAAAACCCAATAATTGTTAAAACTTGTTATTAACTTATCCAAATTTTTTTATTTCATTTTACTTAATATATATATATATATATATATATATATATATATATATATATATATATATATATATATATATATATATATATATATATATATATGTATATATTTTATTTAATTTTTTTTTTGCTTTATTTCACTTTATTTCTTACATCTGTCACCATTATATTGACACCTAGTACATGATTTGACAATTTGTTTATAAATTAAAATTAAAAACACATTTTGGCCAGTGCCAAGAAGTGATACAACAAAAATTATTTACATTAATTATAATAGTTCACTATAATTATATTATAACAATTTATGATCAAAATTATGTTTATGATAATTATTTACATTTACATTTATAATACTATTATTAATATGTGTAGTCTGGATTTCCTAGTTCAGTAGGTCGTTTGGTCGAGTTCTCTTTAAACGGCGTATGGTGGTTTCTCCTACATGTTGCAACTCGTTTATTTCTTCGTTATTATGCCCATGCATAATGTAGTGTTTTGTCGATATCTTTTTTATTTCTTCGTCAATTCTTGTCATATTTAGTTTGCGGTGTATATCTGCATTTGTTGTGTACCAACCAGACTTTATGATAACTCTTAATATTCTAGATTGCTGTCTTTGAATTTTTTGTATGTGTGACCGCTTTGCCGTTCCCCGTACTTGGAGTCCGTACGTCCAAATTGGCTTTATACACACTTGTTATGTACACATGTATAGCAGCAACTTGTTGTTAATTGTGAGTTTAGATTGCTTACCCATTAACCAATATAGTTGCCTAATTTTTTCTTTTGTTTGTTTCGTTTTTTGTTTGATGTCGTAGTGCCAATTTAGCTTCGAGTCCATGTGTATACCAAGGTATTTAGTTGTAGACCCTATTTTTATATCTTTATTGTTTATTTTAATAGGAGTTGGGTTAAATTTTGTTTTAGTTGTAAAAATTATTTGTACAGTCTCATCTTCATTAATTTTCAAGTACCATTTATCAAACCATTCCTTAATATTCTCTGTGTATATCTGCACATTTGCAGTCGCAGTGTTTAGATTTTTGTCAGATGCTAAGAGGATTGTGTCATCAGCAAAGGTAGCAATTGTGGTATTCAGTTCTTTTGGAAGTGGTATATCTGAGGTAAATATGACATATAGCAGTGGTCCTAAAACACTCCCTTGAGGAACTCCAGCTGTTGTAAGATGAATAGACGAACACTCTTCATTATATTTGACGTAAAAGCAACGATCACTATGATAACTTTCAACAATCAAATAGTAGTCAAGTGGCAGCATCGTCTTCAGTTTATACAGCAGTCCTTTATGCCATACTTTGTCAAATACTTTTGCAGCGTCTAAGAATACAGCAACGCAGTACCGCTTCTATTCTATGTCTGTTTCAATTTTCTTTGTTATACGGTGTATCTGTTGAATTGTTGAATGTCGTTTTCTGAAGCCGAATTGATGATTTGCTATAATGTTTGTATTGTCAAGGATCTGGCTAACTCTATCATGTAATAGTTTTTCAGCAACTTTAGAGATTATGGGAAGTAGGCTAATAGGTCTATACGACGAAGCAATTATAGCATCTTTTCCCTGCTTCGGTAGCGCAATAATTTCAGCAACTTTCCATACTTTGGGAAAAAATTGTAGTCGGAATAGCATTCCTTAAGTAGTTATAACCTATAGTAGGTAGCTCAGCGAGAGCTTTTCCTGTCAACATATCGTATCCTGGTGCTTTTTTGTGGTTTATTCGGTTTCTAATGCAATTAATTATTTCTTTTGTGTTTTTTTTCTTAATTTTGGTTGTAATGTCTATATTTAAGTCATTGCGTGTTTCAATATATTTATCTTCATCATTTGATAGGACTTTTTCAAAGTATTTAGCCAATGCAGTTGCTTTTTCTTCATTGGTAGTAGCCCATGAGTTGTCATCTTTCCGTAGTGGTGGCTGATACCTTATCTGAGTTTTTAATTTCTTTGTGCATTTCCATAATGAATAGTAAGTATCCTGGGTAGGCGTCAAGTTTTTTTTTTGTAATTTTCAACTTCTATATTTTGTCTTTTAGTTAATATTTTGTTGAGTTTTTTGCAGGCTATATTTAAATTGTGTTTATCCTCAGGCGATCTAGTTAGCTGCCACCACTTTCTCAGCTTTCTCTTCTCAATAATTTGCTTTCTTTTGAAAATATCCGTTGTAGGTTTATTTCTTCTAAATTTATGCTGTTGGCTTGATTTGATTCCTGCGTCTAGGACCAAATCGTTGAAGTGAATAATGGCACGTTCAATGTCTAATTGTGTTTTCAGTGTGATAGACATATTCAGTTGATTTTCAATATGCTGTCTATACTCATTCCAGTTTGTTTTGTGGTTCAAAATCTTAGCAATTGGTTCTATGGGTTTGATGTCAGT
This sequence comes from Clusia tigrina, assembly GCA_920105625.2. Lineage (NCBI taxonomy): Eukaryota > Metazoa > Arthropoda > Insecta > Diptera > Clusiidae > Clusia > Clusia tigrina. Next base: position 339,909,979 of record OV050030.1, read on the forward strand.
TGTGTAGGCAAGTATTATCGGAGAGTGGTCTGAAGTAAGTTCAAAACAAGCTTTAATTTTTAATTGGTTACACATTATGTTTTTTGTTATGCTGAAGTCGATTAGATCTGGTATCTTTTTCCTATCTGTTGGCCAGTATGTGGGTTCACCTGAGCTTAAAAATTTGCAGTTATTTTTGTTTATAGCAATAATCAGATTTCGTCCTTTTTTATTGGTTAGCCTAGATCCCCAGTCAGTGTGTTTTGCATTCAGATCTCCAGCTGCAACGAATCTTACGCCAAGCGTCTTTATGTAGTCATCATATTGATCCGTCGTTATTAGGTGTCTGGGGGGGACAGTAAACTGCGGAAATGAGTATTGTCCCACTTGTATCCTCAATTTGCACAGTAGTGGATTGAATATGAGGTGTTGCATATGGTTGCCGTTCATTATGCTTTAATAGTGAATTTATTATGATAGCTGTCCCACCACGAGCTTTATCATCAGGATGATTTGTCACATAAATTTTATATCCAGGAAATACTAAATAGCTTTTGTTCGTAAAATGTGTTTTTGAAACTAGAGCTATATCAATTTTCTTGTCAGACAAAAATTGCTTTAACTCAAGATAATGTTTTGTTAGGCTATTTGCATTCCAGGCTACAATTTTTAAATTATTTCTCTCGTGCATTTAAGCTTGTTAGTAACATTGTAATGATATTCATCATATTATTCGTTTGAGTGATTAGGGATTTCACCATGTTTTTAAGTGCATTAATATCACTATCGTTTGAATTTTTTGCATTTTCTTCAGTTTTATTTGGATTCGACGATCCTGCAATTTCGGCATAGCGTACGCCTGGTTTAACTACTATTCCATCCATATTTTTGGTATGTAGTAATAATGAATCCTTTCTGGGTAAAGATGGAAACCTTTGAATTTTTATGGCTTTGTATATTTCACAGACTTTGTAGTTTGCAGTATGATTTCCGCCACATCGGGCACATTTAATTTCAGCTGCGTCGGTTATTTTTTTTTAAATTCACTTGTTAGATGCTTTCCAGCGCATTTCACACATACTGGATCCCTTGTACAGTACTTTTGTATGTCCGTATTTTTGGCATTTAGTGCATTGCGCAACTTCTCTTTTATGATGAGGTGCCTCAAAAACTATTATGCAATGCATTTATTTGCTAATGCTATAAATATCTTTATTGTTAGTATTTGTTTCCAGTTCTATGCTAAACAGCGGTAGCGGTTTTTTTGTTGTACGTTGAGTGATGTTAGTTATATTTAAAACTTTGTGACAGTTTTCACCAAGCTCATTTTTAATTTCTTCTTGGTCTGCGGAGGTGTGCATATTGCGAAGAATGACTTTGAAACCTCTTTCATTTTTGGGTTTAAATGTGTACAGCTTCGTACCTTTTTGCTTTAGCATTTTAAATATTTTGGTGTATGTTTCCGAGTCATTCGATTGAACTCGTACTTCATTGTTTGTTAATATTTTAAATATGAAGTTACTGTCTGCAACAGTGGTAAGCGCGTTTTTTAACGTCTTTTGTGCATTCTATGCCTTGTACGTATATAAGGGGTGGTTTGTTTAAACTTTTTTTTTCGGACTAGTTGTCTTTTCTTTTTCGGACTCATTTTGATCAGTTTGGCCACTGTGCGAGGGTTCAGCACGTTCGTCATCATCAACGGTCAAAGCAGCAAATATTTTTTTTTGTTCTGAAGTAGTATTGCTCAACCAGTAGTTTGATAACTTACTTTGGCTTGGGTTTTTTGCTATTTTTTGCTTTTTGTTAGTGTTGGGCGTTCTTTTCGCTTTATCTGTCGTGGGTGAGGTTCGTGCTCTCTTTGGTGGCGATTGCAGTTGACTTACCTGCACGCCTTTTGGTGGAATTTGCACACAGGCAGAAGAACATGTTGATGTCGCAGTTGTAGTCGAGAATGTAGTTGTTGTACCGTACGTAGAGAAGGCAGATGTTGTTGTTGCTGACGAATTTGTTGTAATTGTCGCACAATCCACTGCTACACTGGAGCAGGACATTATTGGGGGTTTGCCATGTGCACTCCCACGGGGGAGAGCGCTGCACACTCATGGCCGACTATACTTTGTTTTTAGTTTTTTGAAAATTTTATTTATTATTATTTTTGCTATATTTTAATCTTATTTATGTATGTATGTAAAATATCACGAAAAACAAAATTTTTTGGTGTGGTAGCTCTAATCAATTATTATGGCCAGAGTCCACTGTGGCAACACCACACACAACCGGGATTATTTTATTTGTTGTCTCTTTCAACTTTTAACTCATATATGTAAGACACTTTCTTGAAAATTGCACTTTTGTTTAGCGTTTCTTTCGCGGGTTTTTGTAAAATAAGCTATTTGGTTTTAAACAACGATAAATGTCACAAGGGCGGAGCTCGTGTGATTACACGTCCGTTTAGTTACACGACCGTTTTGGATCTTACTTAATGATAAATACAAATTTATTAAAAAACATTCCACAGTAAATTCTATCTTAATATTCTTTCTTTACTTAACTTCCATCATAATTTCCATATCCGCTGTCTACTGGCGTCCATTAAGTCCTTCGATTAGTGCAAATTGGTTCTTGACTTCCTTACAGATACTCCTTGATTTCCTCTCTCCATATTTAATACTCCCAAAAATCCATAGAAAAGGCCATATGTTTGTAAAAACCGATATTGGATTTACTGACAAAAGTGTCTTGATTCATTCCCGGAAATTTGAATCCATATTTAAAAATAAAGCCGTTACGTATGCGCCACGTAATAATAGCAATTAAATGTTTTCATCAACATTGCTACTCAAATCGTAGTTTCGGAACTACACAAACTTTGATGCAACAACACGTGTTGTCTGCACCTCTTGAAATATTTTCACCTAGTACCCTAAGCTCAAAATGCCAAATATTTAAATCCAATTTTTTATGTTTGTTTTCAAACAACATAAATTAAAAACATATGAACTTAAACAATATAAAAACAATTTAAATGTCTCCAATTTGAATTACATGGCTTTATAAACAATCCAAATGTCCCTCACGATAAACAAAAGCAATTCCCTTACAAAAAAAATGCTCACAGCTAGGATCAACATACATAGACCGTCCGATCATACTGACGGTTTATGGTTGCCATTCAAAGCTGCGTGCAACAGCGCGAACGCGCCTATAGGTTGCGACTTCTTTGACCAGCGCTACGGCGCCTACGGTGTGGCATCTGCTAGGAGTCGGTGCTGCGAGTCAACTACTCGTAGGTTGCTTGATTCTAACTCACAACATAATTCTAGCTACAACCGGAGCCCGCCAAGTGTCCGGAGCTCTCCGTTCGACACTGGGCTAGTGTTTAATCTGGGTCCCCAGCCAGGTTGAGCATCGACATGACATCTTGCTCCAACACAGGGGCTTTTTATAGTGGTTGTCTCCTCACAGTCTAGATCCGTAGTGTTCTGTTATGAATAGCAGGGTTTCCTCGGGAAGGATGTGACTCTTCGCCACGCACTATCGTTCTAGATGGGATAGATGTAATGTTCCTAGAACTATAATCGCATATTCCCATCCTGCGAAACTTATGCATCAACTCCTCCATGGAGAGTAGCTCGGGCGGATTATACCTTGGTATAACAATTTGGTAATCTGTGTTTTTACTTCCTTTTTATGTATGTTATGGTAGCAATAAGATTTTGTGTAAATAGGTTTGTTTTCTTTATTAAGAATTTGGTCTTTTACTTCATTTGTAAAACTAAGTATTTCATCTTCACGGAAAATATGCCCTCATACTCTTTGCAAAGCTGTATTAAAGTTTTTTTTGCCTTCCGAACTTAGATGCTCTATACGAATCTGTTTACACAAATCTACTTTCTCATTAATAGGAGGATCAGTGTTGATATTTTTAATTTCTATATATGGCGAACATTAATATTGGGTGACTTTTAGAGCATGTTATAAGAGAATTGTTTGTTCGAAAATTGAGCTATTTACTATTTCCATCACGCTGTACCAATCTTTGGCATTTTATATGCCATCAGGAATGAATATGTGGTTAGTTAATTGGGTTGTTTTAACGTAAAGATCTACTGTCCGTCTAGTGGGATTTTGCTGATGTGTTTTGAGTTGGGAGGGACAATTATTTTTGCTAATGTAAAGTTTGGTTTAAGTTGTAATTGAATTATACCGTTTTTTTTGTTTGGAGTGTTCCAGTAGCTAGGTCGACTTTTGCTCCTATATTTGAGAGAAGGTCGAAACCTAATAATATAATAATTTAGCTTTAGTAGTTTACCCAATGGCCGACACTGCGACCTAAAAGATCTTTTGTGTCATACTACATTTGTCATTAATCATCCATGTGATCACAATTGTCCGAAATACTCTGCCCTATAGGTTTAGTACAGGCGTTTCTTCCATAATGCCGTAGCATTTCGTCCGTTTGGTGATGTCAAATCGTCACAATAATTTATCAGGTTCTTTTCTACCTAGATGTTCCTTCTATAGAGAAAGGAAGTAGCTGAAAGTCATGTTCCTTCATTATCTTTTCCGCTTTATGGATGAATTTGAGAATGTCCATAACAGGAGCATTCTTTAATTCTTCCAGAGCCAGCTGGTCGCGGTGGAATATATTCATTCTGGTTCTTGTCAACGTTTCCTCTTCTTCTAGACAGAGCCGGCACTCCGTATCATCAAGAATGTGGATTCTAGTCAGGTGATAATTCAGGTAATGACCTGATAGAGAACCTACTATTTTCTATGTTCCCAGTTATCTACTCTGGATTTAGCCTCCGCCCAGCTGATACCACAGTATGGCTCCGGACCTATGAGGCTTGCTGGCGAAGCGGTCCTAGCCAGCTCGTCTGCAATTTCATTACCTTCAATCCCCGAGTGACCCAGGACCCAGCAAATTGCAACCATATTTGTTACCCCTACAGATTGTAGGTTGTTGAAGCATTCTTCTACCAGTTTCGATTCTAAAGAATATGAAGGTAATGCCTGTAATGCAGCTTGACTATCTGAATAGATAGCTATGTGTGCGCCCTTGATACCCGTTTTAAGATTTGTGCTCGCACAAATTGAGATTGCTTGAATTTCAGCCTGTAAGACGCTAGGCACCCTGCCCATTGGTTCTGAGATTTTGGTATTTGGTCTATAGACCCCTGCACCGACTCCGGTGTTTGTTTTTGAACCGTCTGTGAACCATTCTAGACTTCCAAGGTCGACACAAGGTCCTCCTATGTCCCATTCATCACGGTCTGAGATAATAATTCCAAAATTGGGATGAAACTGTCGTTTTAGAATCATATAGTCCGTTATTGAGCAGATTATGTTTTGATCTGGTATGTTATTTAAAATATGGAAATGACCATAGTCATGAGGTTCTTGTCTAGACAAGATCTTCATCTTTAATGCGCTTCTAGCCGCACATTTTGTAGTGGGGATAGCCCTGTTATGGCCTCAATAGCAGCGGTTGGGCAGTTTCGCATGGCACCGGTGATTGCCACGCTAGCCTGCCGTTGAAATCTTGTAAGTATTTTCTTACCAGATTCTTGTGTTGTTTTGGGCCACCATACAAGGGATGCATAGGAAAGGATTGGTCTAACCATCATTACATACATCCAGTATATCATTTTTGAGTCTAGACCCCATGTTCAACCAAAGAGACTTCGACATGCCCACTTTGCTCTTGAGGCTTTGTTTATCACCGAGTGTATGTGAGAGTTACAATTCAGTCACTTATCCAGAACTACACCGAGATATTTTACCTCATCGGAATATTCTATATTAATTCCCTCAACAGCTATTGTACCAAGGTTAAATTTTAATCTGTTTGTAAAAGGAAGGAGAATGGTAGGATTCATGAATAACCCCTCTGCGGGACACCATTCTGAGGTGAAGGCTAGAGCCTGATTCATAAAGTCGGATACTGTTCTTTCAAACCTGCCACTAATAATGACAGCAAGATCGTCAGCATATCCAATAGCCTTGAAGCCTAACCCTTGTAGTTTGACTAAGACATCATCAATAACTAAAGTACATAGAAGGGGTGAGAACACACCGCCTTGGGGACAGCCTTTCATTGCCTTCACTGATACGGCCTCGTCTCCCAGAGATGAGCTAATTTCTCTACTTTTTAACATCTTTTTAACCCACCCAACAGACGGTTTATCGATATTTTTGCAGAGCATCGCCCCCTCTATAGAGCTGTAACCGGTATTATCAAAGGCGCCCTCGACATCTAAGAATGAAAAAAGCAATTTAAAGGAATTTTGATATTGTTCATGCTAGTATCTGGGTGTATCATTTTTAAGAATTGTGGGGTTCTCCTATATTGTTTGTTGTAGGGCCTGCTTTGATTATAGTTTTCTCTGTTTTGATAATTTGGACAATTTGGCCCGCTTTAAGTGTATAATTGTGGTTTATTATTTTGCCTACCCGAATTTGATTGTATGTAATATATATTTTACTCTTTAATGCAGTGACGGAGAGTTGTGGCTAGAGTGTCAGGCCGCATTGCTCTGATGCTTGACACTCAAGGCTCTTTTAACCCGGTCAGAGAAGAATTTAAACACATTTCTGCGAATAACTCCTTTTTTTCCCTTTTAACCCTTTGATCGATTTCATGGATTTCCATATTATTCTACAGAGTGGATTGGATTTGGATTATGTCGCTGGGGCTATGTAAGTCTCTGATGAGAGATGTTTCGCAACGTTTACACGAGCATGCTTTATGTTGTCCTAATTTAATGGTGTACCATACATACGATTATATAAGTTTATAACATTCTTAACATTGTTATTAAAAAAATGTTTCCAATCATACTAGCCTCAAAGTCACGCGAATTGCTTCTTTTGTAAACCTATTTCTCTGAGATGTAGGCCTTAGCTGCCAGTCATACCCTTTGCCTTTAAAAAAGGTAAAAAGGGTATACTAATTTTGTGCTTTTGAGATATGATCAGAATCAGTTTCTAAGCCATTTTTATTTTGTCCGTCCGTCTGTGTCCACTTTTTTTCTACACCGTTAGAGCTATATTAATGAAAATCCAAAAGTAGAGTTTGGACAACGATACAGATCCGGATTACTATCCTCCTGGATTATACCTCTCTTTCCTCACCTATCTTAAAAATAGTATAACTTTGGTCCAATTGATGGAATAGTGACGCAATTTAACAGTTATGGAAATGTGGGTGCTACTGAACACTATGCAAAAAGTGGGCGGTATATTTTAACTGTCAAATATTCATACCTTAAGATCTGGTACAGATTTATGGACGAAATTTTGCGGGAAGGAACAAATAGGCTTGATCAGGTAAAATACATGATATATCAACAAAATTTCGCAGGAAAGTTGCGGGTACTAACATTAAACACCACCCAAAAAAAGGACTTGTTATTTTAAAAGCCACGCCCACTATATTATGACTTGCGGCCTATGAAACGGAAAATCACATTAGTTAAATTTTAGAGAATAATATGCAATATTTCAAAGCGGGACAAATTTGAAGATAGTGAATAAATTACTACTAGCAGGTTCTTTGAATATGGCGGTTGGTTTTATTGAACTGAAGAAAGTTTTCCTGGTAGTCGAAAAGGCAGGCCATTCTTTGAGGTTGTTCTTTACAGAGATAATAGTTGCGTTACAGTATTTCCAACTTCTTAAATTACCAGTTAGCACGGATTCAAGCGTGAGTCTTGTATGACCTAATCGGAGGCGAGTAAATATCACAATTTCCTGAATGCTAGCTGCTGTAGGGTACATCTGTTTTATGCTTAGTAGGTTTAAATCCTTATAGTGGTGGTGCTACGTACTCCATTCCGAGATGAGTTTTGCATTGAAATGAGCTTCCACAGCGTGGTTGATATCTCTTTTTTCACAGGTTTCAAAGCGATGGTGGCAGAATTATGGGCACATTTGCCAACAGTGTCAGCGAATTCGTTACCGTAGATACCGCAATGACCAGGAACCCACATGATTTTTGTTTTACTTATTGGCTTTCGTGGCAGAATCACAGAATCTACGAAACAACCCGCTATCGGGATACGGCCGAACTTAATACTACTCGCCGGGTGCCTCCGCTTTGCTTCTTCTCCAATTCATAATACCAAGCGTGATTAGGGCTTCCTCGACTTGGTCCTTCCATCGTGGCATGGTCGCCGTGCAGCGGCTTTCGCTTCGAAGACCCTTTTCGCTGAAGCTTCTACGTTCATACGGACGACATATCTAACCCAGCGCAGACGCTGTATAGTGATGCGTCTGACTATGTCAATAGTAAAGCTCGGACATGTTTCATCCGAATGCAGTAGTCGTCGCCGACCCAAACAGGACCGAATATTTTACGAAGTATTTAGGTAAAATGCGAACGACTTTATTCCTTTCTCCATTTCAACTGTTCTTATTCTTCGCAGTTTTTCATAAAGAAGCGATTTACCATTGCAATAAAGAACACATTTTAAATTAAAAGTTTTCGTATTTTTAATTTACAGTATGTCAAAAAAGGTTTTCGTGATTCACAAAGACGATTTAATAATAATTAACTTAATATTCTAAACTTGCTTTTTAATACGCAACATGCCGGCGCCCTTGATGTGTCTGCCGACATATCAACCGACTTTATCTGGGCATTGGTATCGGTGCAACCTTATGTATCGCGCGCCGAATGTTTCCATTTCTGGTCTTTATGTCGATTACGCGCACCTAACGTGCTGTATCTGCTACGGGTTTCGTCACTCTTCCAAATAGCCACACTTTTGGCGGCAAGTGCTCTTCTGTCACCAACATTAAGTCTCCTTCTCCCACGTTGCGCCTTTTCGCAGTCCACTTCGCTTTTCGCTGCAACTCATGCAAATACTCGGATGACCACCTCTGCCAAAAATGTTGTTTTATGGCCGTAAGCCGCATCCAGCGGTTCAGAAGCGAAATATTTTTTTTGGTTGTTGGGTATTGCTGGTGTTATCACTGCTTCGTCGTTGGGATCAGTCGAAATCGTTGTTAATTGGCGCGAGTTTAGTATTGCCTCGATTTCTGTAGCCACCGTGCACAGTTCCTCAAAATTCAGAAATGACTCGCCTAATATGCGGGTCAAATGGTATTTGGCAGATTTACCGCCGCCTCCAACAGTCCACCAAAGTGGGGGGAGCGCGCTGGTATGTGACGAAAGTCGATGTTGCTGGTGACACAAAACTGTGATATTTCGCTTTGCAACTGCTGCTCTTGAAACGTTTCCCTGAACTCTTTCAGCCCACGGCGAGCACCCACAAAATTTCGTTGTGGCAGAACATCTGTGTGCACAAGCCTCGGCGTGCGACAAACCGTTTGAGTGCTGTGATAAACGCCTTGGCCGACAAATCACAGACCACCTCCATATGAACAGCCTTAGTTGCGAAACATATGAATACTGTGATGTAGCATTTTGTGCCGCTTACTCCCATAAGCTTGTACGTAGTTATAACAGGGCAACAGAAGTCTACCCCACTCGTCGTAAATGGCCTGGCCACGTTCACTCGTTCAGTGGGTAAGTTTCCCTTAATTTCTTGCTCGAGACGCGGGCGGCATCGAAAACACTGCAAGCATTTCATCGTCACCGATCGTACACTATTCTCGCATGCACGATCCAAAATCGCTGTCGCTGAATCGCCATCAAAGCTTGCGTGCCCACATGCATATGTTTCTCATGCACATATCGCACATAACAACGAACGAAATTACTATTGCCAGGTATCAAGATAGTATATTTTTCATCATACGGCAAGCTTGCATTCTGTAAACGGCCTCCTACTCGGAGAATATCGACGCTATGGTAACTTTGGATGAAAACACTCAATCCCTTCACCTTGCTTGATGAGTGCACTTCGCCCTTTCTTTGTAGCTCTCTGTACTCTTTGCCAAAGTAGTGTTGCTGCAAGCAATATACAATTCGAACTAACTTTTCGTCTAGCATTGAGTTGCTGAGCCTCGGTATCTCTCTTTGCACACCCTTTATTTGCCGGAAAAGACAGAGAAACAGTGCTACTCGTTTTTGAGTTTTTTCGAATTCACTTCGCCCCTCTAACCAACCAAAAAAATGGTTATCTTGCTCCGCATCAATCAACGTTGTGGTCTGCTTGCGCCGTTCTTCAATGACTTCCGCTGACTTTTTATATACCTTATAGGATGGCCACTGATCACAAGACTTCCTTAGGAATGGTGGACCTGAGAACCAGAAAGAGTTTAGTAATTCGTCAACATACGCACCTCTGGATATGATATCTGCGGGATTTTGTCCAGAAGGAGGAAGTCTCCAAATTGCTGATTTAATTGCCTCCTGGATCAAGGCAACCCTGTAGGCAACGAAAGATGCCCAAGTCGTTGGATACGCTCTCAGCCACTCGAGCACAATCTCCGAGTGGCTCCACAGATACATCGCATCAGGTTTAATCGGAAAATTCGCTTATGTCTTTTCCACCAATATATACAGCACGTGAGCTACCATCAGCTCCAATCTGGGCAATCATTTTGTTTTGAGGGGTGCAACTCTTGATTTTGCACTGCACAATTGAACGGTGACGCCATAATCATTGTCGATTGAGCACACGTAGAGGCAGCAACCGTAAGCCCGCTCTGATGCATCAGCGAACCCGTGCATTTCTAATCAAGTTACGTCTTTTGCGCTTAAAATATAGCACGGAACCTTGACCTCTTGCATCGCAGTATCACACTCAGTCCATTGAGTGTGATACTGCATGGGTAATGATTCATCCCAAGCTACCTTCTGAAGCCATAGGTCTTGCCAGAAAATCTTCGCCTTTACGACGACCGGATTCACTAGACCAAGGAGATCAAACAATGTCGAGATTTCCGACAATACAACCCTTTTGGTTATGGATTTGGTGGGGGATATATCTGGCAAAACATACCTGAACAAGTCCGATGCTGGCTCCACAAATAATGCCAAGCTTTTTGATGATTTCGGCATCGTTAACACGCAGCGTCTTTTCTTTTTTGGCTTCTAGGCCTACCGCAGGAAACTGTTGTTGTTTGAGTGCAACTTGCGCAGTGTAAAATTTGCGGAGTTTGTGAGCGTTGACACGCCCCCGTAGATTTCGAATAACTTTTCTTCGGTGTCAGCTCCACTAATGAAATCATCCATATAAGAATCGGACTGCACTTTATGCGATGCAAATTACCATTGGCATTATCTTCGCCCAACTTCTTTAGGCAGCGTGTGGCTAGGAATGGAGCTGCTGTAGTTCCATATGTGATCGTGAGCAGCCGATACGCTTCCAGTTTCTCCTCACTAGATCGTATCCACAAAATTGCCAGATAGTTTGTGTTTTCTTCCGTAACCCACGCCTGACGATACATTTTCGTCACGTCGGCAGTTGACGCAAATCTTTTTTTTTTTTTTTATTACAAGAATTTATTATTTATTGAATTTGCTTAAATTAAGCCTAACAATAAGTATATCAAATCTTAAAACTAGTCACTAAAAAATAATTTTAACCCAAATTGTATTTGGCCATCAAAATTTCGGTTCTGCTTCGCTCTTCAAAAGGCCGGAAGGTCTCTTCTCTGCAGGCGGGATCGGCTTATCGGTTTTGCGAGGGATTTAGCTTGTGGATTCGGGTGATTTTTCAGTTTTGCTATGTATATCTGCTTTCTAGCATTTATTTCTGTGATAACTGTTGGTATTTTCAGGTCTTTGTGAATATTTTCGTTACGCATGTACCATGGAGCACCTGTTATTAACCTAAGTATCTTCGACTGAAACCTTTGGATTATGGCAATGTTAGAAGCGGATGCATTACCCCACAGTTGAATCCCGTACAACCATATCGGCTTAATAACTGCATTGTATAGGAGGCTTTTGTATTCTAGGCTTAAGGTAGATTTGTGGTTTATTAGCCAATGCAGCTTGGCGACCTTCAACTTCATATTTAAAATTTTAGTTGAAATGTGCGTACGCCAAGTTAAGCGCCTGTCTAAATGAATGCCGAGATAGGTGACTTCACTAGCTTGTGGAATCTCAATATTATTGAGCCGAATGGCTGGACACGTACCAGGCCTCAAAGAGAATGTTACGTTTTTGCTTTTTTGCTCATTGACTTTTATACGCCACATTCCTAACCATTCTTCTACCCTAACTAAGTGCTCTTGTAGAGCTCTCGACGCCTTTATCGGACATTTATTGCAACTGCGTATGGCGGTATCATCCGCAAATGTTGAAATTAGCGTGCTTTCACTTATAGGAGTATCAGATGTGAATATTACATATAATGTAGGGCCTAGAACGCTACCTTGGGGCACACCGGCTAAAATTGGAAAATCTTCGGAAATGAATTCGTTTACTTTTACCCTGAAACGTCTATTGGATAAATAAGACTCAAGAATTTTATGATAGCTTTTTGGAAGAAACTTTTTGATTTTGAACATCAGTCCTTGATGCCATACCTTATCAAATGCTTGAGCCACGTCAAGGAATATTGCAGAGCAAAACTCCCCGAGTTCAAATGCTTTTCTTATTTCATTTGAAATTCGATTGACTTGCTCAATAGTGCTGTGCTTTTCGCGAAAACCGAATTGGTGTTGCGGTATTACGCTATGTTCATGAAGAAAAGCAGATAGTTTATTTAATAGTAGTTTCTCAAACAATTTGGAAAGGCAAGGCAACAGGCTGATAGGTCTATATGATGACGGTAGCGTTGCGTCTTTTCCAGGTTTAGCTATCATACATATCTGAGACTTCTTCCATGCATTCGGATAGTAACCGATGCCCAAGATTGCGTTAAAAAGCTTACAGAGAAATGCTGATGCAGAATCTGGTAACTGTTTTAGCATTTTCGGGGTAATATTATCGAATCCAGGTGATTTTTTTGGATTCAGTTGTTTAATTTGTTTGGTTATTTCTGGAAGGGAAATTTTAATAGGCTGAGCAATCTCAGTACTGCAAGGTAAGGCAGGCAGTGCAAAGGAGTTTGTAGCCATATTCGGCTGGAACACGTTGCATAGATGTTGTGCAAAGCAGAGTGCTTTTTCTTGATCGCTTTGAGCCCACGCGCCGTTCGGGTTTCTTATAGGTTTTACACCTTCCATTGGAGGCTTAAAGTTTTTAGATGCCTTCCAAAGGGAATACCTTTCGGTAGAATTTGGGGTTACCTTCTTCAGGTACTCTTTTAGGTTTTTATCTTCCTCCTTTGTAAGAGCATCATTAAGCGCCCTTTCGGCTGCTTTAAGATTGTATTTAGAGATGGGTGAGCGATGTTTCTGCCATTCTCGGCGCAGCCGTCGTTTCTGTGCTACAAGTTTTTCAATTTGGCTATTTGTACAGGCATACTTGCACTTTCTAGAAGTATTTTTTGGCGTTGCCACTACGGCTGCAGTCGCTAGCATGGAGTTGAAAATATCAATATTATTATCTATATCATCTGCATGTTTTACCTCAACTCTTGTAGAGATATGACTACTAATATACTTTTTGTATTTTAACCAATCGGTTTGGTTGGTCCCTAGGCGAAACTGTGGGCTTGTATATTCTGGTTGTTCATAAAGGTTGATTATTACAGGCGAGTGATCAGAGGACAGATCGACACAGGTTTCCGCTGATACTAAAGACCTATCTATATTTTTAGAAATAGCAAAATCAATAAGATCAGGAATTTTCTTTGGATCTTTAACTTCGAAAGCGTAGCACGATGGACAGCAAGTCATCTTGCACTATAGGCCCTTTCGTCATCACGTCGTTCAGATATAAACAGCTTCTAGTTTTACAGCTGCAATCGAAGACTACCCGGAGCTTAGTACTCGTAGACTCCGGACGAAGCACATGTTGATGCAGCGAAAAATACTTCAACTTTCCAACATCCAATGTTTTTACTTATTTCAAATGTCCTAGTCGCAAATATTCGTCAATGAACTCCGTATATGATTTTTTCGTTGCTGGATCCTTATTGAGTCGTCTCTCTAACGGTAGGAAGCGCCGTTCAGCTGCATGAAAAGACTCGCCTAATTCGTTGACATTATGTTTGAATGGAATTTTTACGACGAATTTTCCACTGTCATCTCTATTCATGCTGCTTTGAAATATGCCCTCGCAGACTGCTTCTTCGTCGGTAGGAAAAGTTTATTTGTTAGAAATTTGCTCCAGCTCCCAGAAACGCTCTACCAAAGTATTAAGCTCATCCTGTCTCTCATCGACTCGCACTAAATCGGTCACTAAACTTTGAGCTGTCACATGACCATCTTCGTTAACTTTCGTTCCGCCTGATAAAGCCCATTCCAGTGTTGTTTTCTGCAATCTAGGGAAACCCTCGCACAGCTTTATTTGCCCCACAGATAGCAATTCCAAAAATATTTCTGCGCCTAGCAAAACGTCCACTCGCGCTGGAATGTTGAAACCCGTATCTGCTAGCTTCACGTTTTTTGGTATTTTCCATGCTGATATGTCCACAAATTTATCAGGCTTCCTTTCTGTTATTTTAGGCGAAATGAAAATTGTAGTACTATCTCAAAGTCACTGAGGCGCGACTTTATCGTTGCTTGTAGCTTCTTCGATATGCTCATGCCGACATCACTTACACCATTGGCCTCCATTGAGCACGCTGCTTTCGGCAATCTCAACGCCTGCGCCATGTAATCGCTTATCAGATTTATTTGCGACGCGGAATCTAAAATTGCGCGAGCAGGGTGGAATCGACTACATGCATCTTTCACCAGTATGACAGCAGTCTCCAGGAATACCTCCCCTACCGAAGAGGTCTTTATGCTCGTTTGCAACGCCACCTTCTTTGTTGTTGAGTTGCTGTCATCACTTACCATCGCACCAGCTTCAGTATAACCTGACATTGTGTCATTGTGTCTATGCAGCAATGCGTGATGAAAAAGTTGGCATTTTGCGCATTTCGGTGCTTTACATTGCCTGGACCAATGTTCTTTCCTCACACACAGAAGGCACAACTTAGATGTCCGTTCAGCTAAGTAGAGCTCCTGTTCACTCATGGAAATGAATTTCGAGCCATTCACCACGTCTGCTCTATTGCCAGCGACGTTGTCGTATTTCGCTTCACGAGCGCACCATTCGGCTTGGATTTCCGTTGAACATCCCTTGCCGAATCCTACATTACATCGACTCGTACCGTCTTCGCCTCTCGTGCCTCCAAAGTTTGGCACCGCCGAGATAATACCACTGAACAATCCCATGAAGACAACTTCGTATAGTCAACGGCTTCTTC
The DNA here is from genome assembly GCA_920105625.2 of Clusia tigrina. NCBI lineage: Eukaryota > Metazoa > Arthropoda > Insecta > Diptera > Clusiidae > Clusia > Clusia tigrina. Next base: position 339,925,185 of record OV050030.1, read on the forward strand.
CCGTTTGGCTTGCGATTTGGTATCTAAAGTATTAGCCACATCTTCATAGTTCCCAAGCCAAAGCATCGCGGTCAAGCGCGCGTTGGTGGTGTCAATTACCTTACGCAAATACGCAGCAGATCCTTTGGTTGCCTTCTGCAATTCAAAAAGTGCAGCGATGTGCTCTTCAAACATAAGAGCTTTCTTATCGAAACACGATTTTAGGAGCTGCATTGCCTTCGGATAATTCTCATTCGTTTCATCGAAGTCTGCGATTGCTGATAGCGGTCTTGGACCCAAGCTCTCCTTGAGTATTAGAAACCGTTCGCAATTATTCAACGTTTCATCATGATGAACCATCTTATTAAATAACGCGATGATTTTAGAGAATTCAGCATATTTTCCATCGAATTTGGGAATCTCAATTTCGCGCCGAAAGCGCGGTGCTGATGCCGCAAATGACGTCGTGTGTGACTTACTAAGTACTACTCAGCTACAGAAGTTTGTCTTTCTGGAATCAACGCCATTATGGTTGATTTCGCACTCACATATAGCTCCTCCACATCACCAATAAAAACAGCATTGGCTGACGTGTCTACTTCTGGAAAAATTTTATCGATGCTTGCCTGCACGCTGAGAATCTGCTTGACGTAGGCTTCCAAAATACCAAGCGGGCACTCCAACTCTTCTGCAGGCAGAGCAGCACCCTTTTTTGCCACCAAATTCCTAATTCGTGTTATACACCATTCAGTCGACGCTCGCAGCGACTTTAGCTCCACGAGCCTTTGACCACTCTTCATCGTAGCTGCCGCTTCAACTGTAATATCATCTTTCTCATCGTCAGAGGCCATATTTTTTTTTCTTTTTCGGTTCTATATGATTATCGAATACTATTACCCATATACAACTTGTTCACTCCGAATCCTAACGTTCAGGTGGCTTCCGCCTGGTACCTGGGGCACCATGTTTTCGGTCTATCTCTGCGTTCCATCGTTCGGTACGGTGCGAAAGCACGTGTTGTGCGGTGGAGAGCGAGAGAACAGTCGAGGCAGGTGCATATCGTATTTGTGCGGAAGCCATCTTTATCTGCTGGCATATTTTGGCGCGGGGCTACGAAGCAGCGGCAGCTGCTCTCTTTGCGCGGTAGTCAGTCTGTTCTGGAATTGCGGCAAGTGTGGATCGGCGCCCAACATAGTATATTAAATATAAATTATACAATAAATATATAAAAAGTGAAAATTGGCTAAGGAATGCTGCTGCGTATTTTTCGTTTAACGTGGTTTTCATAAGTTAATAAATAAATATTTTTTAATCAAATAAATAGTTCTATCTGAGTGCAACATTTTGGTCCTTCGAGCCGGATAAGAATCCGGTTTTTGGTAAGTGTCGATTGTTTTAATCGAATTAAAAATATTATTATTATAAATTAACAATAATTTAAATTTGATTATACACAAATTGATTATTTTTTGTGTTTCGGTTGGGTTTGCCGTGCGTTCGGGTGTTTGTGCTCTGTCGGCGCTGCTGACTATTGAAACCATTGCGCTGTTGTTGTCTTCGCTGCATTATCGCCGTTTTTAGGTACTGGTGGCTAATGCAGAAAGCAGAATAAGAAAAGTAGGTCAGTGGCTCGTGCGATCAGCTGCTGTCTCTATTTCTTTTGTGAAGCAGGGCCGGTTACAGCAATTGGTTTCCTGAACATTGTGGGCCCTTCTGTCGCAGTGCGTTTAAACGATAAGTGTTGGGCGTGGTTTCAGTGCGGTTGCGTTCGGAGGTGCATATAAGCCAATATTGAGCTGCGTTCGCAGGCACATAAGTTCCGCAAAATGGTGGACTCGTATATTTCGGCGGCAGATGAACTTCTGATGTTCATAAGTCGTTTTGAACGGTGCTCGCCGGAAAGTCACTCCATTATATCACTTCAACTTGATGAAGCAGAATTGGATGCTCGGTGGGCTTCGCTTAAAACGGCAAAAATAACTGCCATGTCCGAGGCGCGGGTCATGAAAGACGGTGAATCACTGTTAGAGTCAATCGGACAGCGGTTCGAGTCAAGTTTTGATACTTTTAAGCGGGGTCGTATCTTGATCGCGGAAGTGAGACAACGTTTAGAGCAGGCAACTCCCGTTCCTACTACAGGGGAGCCATTTTTATCATTGGCGCACAGCATCCACGTACCCCCTTGTGATATCCCTGCCTTTGAAGGGAGTTATGCTGCATGGCCAACGTTCCGTGACATGTTCACAGCACTGTTCATTAACAACACGCGGCTGTCTAATGCGGAGAAATTCTACCATTTGTCCCTTAAGACCCGGGGAGAACCACATGAAATTGTCTCCAAAATTCCAATTACTGAGGCGGGTTTTCAGCAAGTGTGGGAAAACTTACTGGAGCGCTACGACAACAAGCGCATCCAGATCAACAACCAATTGAAGACACTGTTGGGTCTTGACCCGGTTAGAAGAGAAGATGGTGGGGAAATTAAACGCCTACAGCGTGACATTGGTAACTGTATCGCTGCACTGACATCTTACGGCATCGACGTTGCGAGTTGGGATGCCATTTTAGTATACTTGTGCTCCATGCGGCTGCCTGAGCTCACACTGTCCCTGTGGGAACAAACCATGGGGGGCCGCGCAGATATTCCAGAATGGAAGGCGATGGATGACTTCTTGTCATTGCGGTTTCACACACTCGAGGCGATTTCGGATCTCCGGTCGCAAGGCTCCATTTCATCACAAATAAGGGTTCAGCCGAATCAACCGCGAACAGCACGGGTGCAAACCCATCCAGTAAGTGTTACCCCGGAAGGGTGCAAAGTGTGCAGGCGGTCTACACACTCGGTGCGAAATTGTCCTGCGTTCCAGGCCGCCACCGTATCAGCTCGGTGGGGCTTGGTGCGCAAACACGGGTTGTGTGTGAATTGCTTGTCAGCTTCACATAGAGTGGCAAATTGCCCCAGCTCCTTTTCGTGCTCCACCTGTCGGGAGCGGCACCACACTCTGCTGCATACGGACTCGCCACGGGGTCGTCCAACCGCTGCGACGCCAAACCCACCATCCACATCGGGGAGGGGACGCTCCAATTCAAATGGACGCTCCTCCCTGGTCCATCCACCCGTACCCAAGTCTTCGTACCACACTGCGCAGGTATCGCGTCCGGCAGATAGGGCGGGGCCGAGTCCAAGTCATCCAAGTGGCCGCCTCTCCAATCGTGTTATCTTGGGTACGGCCTTAGTCACGATAAAACATCAAGGAGTATGGTACACAGCCCGGGCTCTGATAGATTCTGGTTCTGAGGGGTCCTTTGTTTCGGACCGCCTCCAAAAGCGCCTTAAGCTGCCGGCGCACGCAGTACATGCCCAGGTATCGGGGGTCAGCAATACCCTTGCTGGCACCGTTACCAAAGCATGTCATATCACCATCGGGTCGCGGTACGATGCCACTGTGCGTCTCCAAGTATCGGCTTTGGTGTTGCCTACCCTGACAGGTGAACTGCCGCCGCTCCTATTGAGTAAAGGAGAGCAACACAAACTGAGACATTTCAGGTTAGCCGATTCAAGCACTTCACACTCCACCCAAGTAGATTTGTTAATCGGAGGGGATCTTTACCCTCAGGTCTTGCTTGATGGGTTGCGGCGCAACGTGGTGGGGTCACTGATTGCCCAAGAAACGGTATTCGGCTGGATCCTTACAGGGCCTCTGCCGGATAAACGGATATCCACTTTCACAACTCGCGTGCAAGTGTCTGAAACTGCTTCGCTCGACCACCTTCTACGACAGTTCTGGGAAATGGAACAGCCTCCGCAAGATCGAAAGCTGTCCCAGACTGATCAAGACTGCCTTAATTTGTACTCCCAGACTACTCGTCGGGATGCTACGGGGCGATACATAGTCTCTCTGCCGTTCAAACAAGGGTTTGTTCCGGAGAAGTCTCTAGGAGCGTCGCGCTATATTGCCCTTCGGCAATTTGAGCGCAATGAGTCCCGGCTGGTAAAGAGCCCGGCCGATAAGCGACAATACGACGCGGTGGTACTTGAATACGTGACGTTAAATCACATGCGCAAGGTTCCACCGCCGTCAGTAACTCCTGTGCCTCATTATTACTTGCCACATCATGCAGTAATTAAGCCAGAGAGTACAACCACCAAACTTCGCGTGGTGTTCAATGCCTCACAGGCGACTTCCAACACGGTCAGCTTGAATGACGTGTTACACACAGGGCCAGTGTTACAAGCCGATCTGACCCGGCTAATAATCCAGTGGCGTATGTTTCGCTATGTCCTGAACGGGGACATACAAAAGATGTACCGTCAGATTCTGGTTGAGCCAAGCCAGGCTTCATACCAGAGAATTGTGTTTAGGGAATCTCCCGACAGCGATATCTCTGACTATGAATTGAAAACGGTCACCTTCGGGGTGAATTGTGCTCCTTATCTTGCAATAAGGACACTTTTGCAATTGACAGACGACATGGAGAGCAGGTTCCCATTGGCTTCTCAGGTGCTACGTAATTCGATGTACGTGGATGACGCTCTAGTGGGTACACATGATATTGCTACTGCCATTCGCACTAGGGATGAGCTGATTGAGAGCTTGGATTCAGCCGGGTTCTCAATGCGAAAGTGGGCAGCAAATTCTACAGAAATTTTATCCGGTTTGCCTCCAGGGCATCTGCTTAGGGAAGATTTTCTCCAATTCGAGGAGACCAGCACCACTCGCACTTTGGGTATTCGATGGAATGCGCGGGGGGATTGGTTTTATTTCCACGTGGCAGCTTTGCCAATCGTTGCCGTATACACCAAACGTAAGGTCCTGTCGGTCATCGCACAGCTGTTTGACCCAGCGGGATGGTTGGCTCCTATTGTCATCTCCGCTAAGATCTTGATGCAACAGATATGGCTGGATCAAATAGGTTGGGACGAGCAACTTACTCCTACCACTTTAACAAGGTGGACACACTTCTTATCGCAGTATCAGGCAATCTCCCAAGTACGCGTGCCTCGCTGGGTACGATCTGCACCTGATCGCGATATTGAGTTCCACGCCTTCTGTGATGCTTCTCAGCTAGCATATGCTGCAGCCCTTTACGTTCGGTGTAAAGGTGACAATTCCATCTCTACCCATTTGCTAGTGGCGAAATCGCGGGTGGCCCCATTGAGAACTATCTCTCTTCCACGTTTAGAACTATGTGGGGCAACACTTTTAGCAGAGCTGATTTTCCCTCTCAAACCTCTATTAAATATTTCAGATGACAACTTGTTTTGTTGGTCCGACTCTACGATTGTGTTGGCATGGCTGCGAAAACCACCCCACGTGTGGAAAGTCTTCGTGGCGAATCGAGTCACTGCTATTACCAGCAAAGTAGGTGTGAACAACTGGCGTCATGTCCGCTCAGAAGATAACCCAGCAGATTTAGCTAGCCGTGGTGTGGCACCTGAAGCACTACTCCACAACAGGCTCTGGTGGGAAGGCCCGGCCTGGCTGCAGCAGGAGCGGAAACGGTGGCCGCCTCCGTTGGACGAAAACGTGTTAGCAACCGATGAAGAGCAACGACCTGCAAAGTGTCATGTAGTATATGTGTCCTCTGCGGACGACCCAATGTTGCGCTTCTCCTCATTTTCTAGGGCCCTCCGAGTGTTGAGTTTCGTGCGCCGCTTTATGCGCCACTGTTCGGTGAAACATCGGGACACGACTCCTGATAGGGGGTCCCCGCTTACTCGGGGAGAAATCACTGAAACGACCACTTGCCTTATTGTGCTCGCGCAGAAAATGTATTTCCCAAAAGAATACAGCGCACTTGTGGCACGGGAGCCGATATCCAGCTCCAGTTCGCTTTTGGCTCTGAATCCGTTCGTGCACTCCGATGGTACTCTGCGCGTAAATGGTCGGTTGGCGCTCACTACACATTTGCCATTTTCGGAGAGACACCCGATCATTCTGCCATACTATGGTCATTTGACTCGTCTGATAGTGAAGTTCATCCATCAGGTGTCCCTACACGGGGGGAATCAACTAATGTTGCGGCTAATCCGGACCCAATATTGGATTCCAAAAGCGAAAACGCTCATTAAAAGCACAATTCTCCAATGTAAGACATGTATTCTGTGGAAGAAGCGTCGACAACAGCAGCTCATGGCAGCTCTTCCGGTTGAACGTACCACGTGTTCACGTCCTTTTACCCATACTGGAGTTGATTTCGCGGGGCCGTTTGATATCAAGCACTATAAGGGGCGGGCATGCCACGTTACGAAGGGGTACGTCTGCATCTTTGTATGCTTCGCTACGAGAGCAGTTCACCTTGAGGCGACTACCGATTTGAGTACTCCTGCCTTCCTTGCGGCATTGTCTCGGTTTATCGCCCGCCGGGGATGTCCTTTGAAAATGCACTCGGATAATGGTCGGAACTTTGTGGGCGCGGAAAAGGCGTTGAGGCTTGATTTCCAGCGGGTGCTCCGCGAAATCCGTGACCGAACCGTGGTGGGTCACTTTCATACTCAGATCGAGTGGGATTTTAATCCCCCCCATGCTCCACATATGGGGGGCCTTTGGGAAGCGGCGGTCAAGAGTTTCAAGCACCATTTCAAACGCATGGCAGGGCAACTTAAGTACACGTTTGAAGAATTTGTGACTCTCTTAGCGCGCATCGAGGCGTGTCTTAATTCTAGGCCTATCAGCGCTCTGTCGGAAGACCCCACGGATCTCCAAGCGCTGACGCCTGGTCATTTCTTGGTGGGTGCGCCACTGTTGGCACCAGCTGAGCCTCCGGATACAACCCCCTTTCTCTCAATTTTGAACCGATGGCAAAAACTGAAGGCGCTGGCCCATCAATTCAGCGTCAGGTGGAAAAACGAATACCTTCTCGAGTGTCAACGGCGGAGTAAGTGGCGAACGGCTCAAGTGAATGTCAAGGTGGGTGAGTTAGTGGTTGTGCGGGAAGACAACCTAGCGCCTCAAGAATGGCGGCTGGGCAGGGTCACCGATACGCACCCTGGTCCTGACGGAAAAGTGCGTGTTGTGGATGTGCGGACCGCACGTGGAATGCTAACCCGACCTATCACGAAGGTGGTGATCCTACCGGGAGAAGAGCCGCCTCCTACCAGCGGAGGGGTATAACGTACCTTGTACTTTTTTAATTTATAGTTTTTATGTTTTCTTTTATATCTACTCCCTTCTTGTACTAATTAAATTTTTGATATTTTCTCAGATTTCGGCCCGCGCGGTGCACAAGACCCGCTACTCGCTTTCTGACGGATGCTGCTTTTTGTTTGCCAGTTGTTCGAGTGTGTCCATGCTACCACCTCCACTCTCCATGGCGGTGCCACCGGACCCAACAGCACCTCGTCGGGCCAGGTCAACTAAATTCGACTTCCCATCGAGCTCCACCTCTCTATTACCGGCGCGCCACCTGGCTGCGTGGTTCCGAAAGCGCCAAACCAAGGTCAGGAAGAGACCAGGCGGGAACCATCCCGCGCTGTTCCGCCCTTTCTGGGTATTACGAAGAGACCGGTGCAGCTACGCCCTACTCCGCAGATCATCTGCGCTATGTGTTAGCAGATGGGCCACCGCATTGAGGGGTGCGCATGCTTCCTGAAGTTGCGCCCTCGGGCACCAAACCACCCTCCATTGATGAAGGGTATGAACGGGATCCGGCGTGGATATGTTCTTCTCTTGCAATAATGCAAGGGGGGCGGCATGTTCACTCCGAATCCTAACGTTCAGGTGGCTTCCGCCTGGTACCTGGGGCACCATGTTTTCGGTCTATCTCTGCGTTCCATCGTTCGGTACGGTGCGAAAGCACGTGTTGTGCGGTGGAGAGCGAGAGAACAGTCGAGGCAGGTGCATATCGTATTTGTGCGGAAGCCATCTTTATCTGCTGGCATATTTTGGCGCGGGGCTACGAAGCAGCGGCAGCTGCTCTCTTTGCGCGGTAGTCAGTCTGTTCTGGAATTGCGGCAAGTGTGGATCGGCGCCCAACATAGTATATTAAATATAAATTATACAATAAATATATAAAAAGTGAAAATTGGCTAAGGAATGCTGCTGCGTATTTTTCGTTTAACGTGGTTTTCATAAGTTAATAAATAAATATTTTTTAATCAAATAAATAGTTCTATCTGAGTGCAACACAACTTATCGCACTATTCTTCTCTGCTGTGTATTTTTTATTTCAATATCAAATTTTAAGCCAGAGCTTTCTCTCCCAGTATTTTTCAATCACAATTGCACTTTTACCACGATATCACTTATAATTCTCCTCGCAACTTTTTGCCTAATGTCTTATAAACAAGAAAAAAGGTGCTCTGCTCTGGCGATGTTTAATGCTGCCTATGCTATTTCGTTGAATTTTTGCAGCTACTGTAAACTCGTTTTGCTGTTGCGCTACTGACTGCAGGCTCGTACTGCTGCTGCGTTACTGGGACCCACAAAAGAAACCCGACGCCAACGTTGTTATACGCAATTTTTACACCCGAACGAATTTTGTTTTCAATTTCCTTCGCGAATCACTTAGGTTATTAGTTAATTCCAAATACTTTATATTTCTATTTGCTTCCACTGAAGCTTCACAAAATTTAATTCAATACTGGGACCAATGTCACGGGTTTCGGCAGCAAAATGTTAGAATGCAATTGTTTTGCATTCCCGAATTTATAAAAAAATAATTAATTAATTGACTCTCACATACAAATTATTAGGAAAATTATTTTAGTATTTAGGTAAAATGAGACTGACTTTATTCATTTCTCCATTTCAACTGTTCTTATTCTTCGCAGTTTTTCATAAAGAAGCAATTTACCGTTACAATAAAGGATATATTTAAAATTAAAAGTTTTCGTACTTTCAATTTACAGTTTGTGAACAAAGGTTTTCGTACTTCAAAAAGACGATTTAATAATTTATACTTACGATTCTAAACTTGCTTTTAAATTCGGGTATGAGATGCGATCAAACCCGGGTGTTTTGCTTTAGTCCCGGTGATTATGCACATGTAGCAACAACGTGACAATTCCAACGACGGAATTCTTTCTGAAATTCAATATTATTTTTTCTTGCTCTATTTTCCGAATTTCACGAGTCCTCGCAAACCACGCGCGCATCCAACACTTGCATTGTTGTTGCTTTAGACTCCGCACAAATGCAATTGTGCAAACAAGCCGTCAGCTTGTGCCTGAAGTTATGTGTGTTTCCTTATAGTGCTGGGTCAGCGTATTGACTATCGAGTTTGGCTTCACTTAGAAAAATAAGTTAGTGATAGTCAGTTGTAGAAATACTTTTCACGACTGCATAGCAGTTCGGTTGAATAAAACCAAAATAAACTTAATTATAAAAATAAGACATTCAATGTAAAATGATCATTAAATCTATATAGCAAATTGGTTTAAATAAATCAATCATAAATTCTATACCGAAAAAATAAATCTTTTACTTGTATTCTGCTTGCGCGAGAAAATTTATTAGAAATTTAATAAAGTGTGGTTTTTTTACGCTCACAATTATAGCTGAAATGGGTTTTTCGATTAATTCGGCAGATGTGATTAGAGTGATAGGTGGGATACAATTTTTTGTATAGGAGTTATTGGAAATGCTCTTAAACTCTTCCAAATAGTTACAAGAGTTACCGTAGACGAGCAGGCCATAGTACACAATGGATAGCATGAGAGCTTTTGTTACATTGCACAACATGGAGACGTATATATGGGAATGTTTTCAGCCAGGTATTTACTCAAATTGTGTCTAGTCATTATTTTATTGCTGATATTTAAATAGTGGTGTTGGAAGTAAAGGTTCTAGTCAAAAATTATGCCAAATAATTTGAGCTGCTTAACAATGTTGATATATACATTATTGTTCATCAAATTAATTATATGGAAGTTTCTCTTGGAGCATACGAGTATGTGTATTACATTTCTGGAGAGATAAAATCGTTCCTGATTGGAGCGGCCAGTCAGAGATGCTATTCAGGATATCGGTGAATAATTCGGTGACCATTAATTCATTATTTTTGGATTAAATTAAAACGTCGTCGGCGTAGATACAATGTTCGAATTTGTGTTTTATCAGAATATGGCTTATCTCATCAAAAGCGATAATTAAAATTACTACAGAAAGTGGTGATCCTTGTGGAAAGCCCTAAATACTGCTTGTCTGAGATTACATCACCTACTTTACCTTTGAATCTACGATTGATTAAGAAGAATTTGACATACTGAAATATTCCTGGTCCGATGTTCCAATTTCTCCGTTTTGTTAGGACAATGTGAGCCCCTATAAGGTCAAAATCCTGTTCGATATTCCTTATATGGGTTTTACTTGACAGGACGTTGGAGACGTATTGCTCAAAATGCAGGAGGGTATCTATAGTTCCATGTGATTTTTTAAGGCAACCTGGTTGCTGCTAATTAATTCATTTTTAGTGGAAAACCACATGATTCTGCTTGCAATTATTTTTTCCAGGATTTTACTTGCGCATGGCAGTAGCGATATGGGCGATACCCAGCAGGATTATCGGGTACAATAAAATAAATAAAATAAGAGATATTTTTAAAATCGGGTATGAGATGCGATCAAACTCGAGTGTTTTCCTTTAGTCCCGGTGATTGTGTATTCGTATTCAAAGGATGAAATGGGTTTTTCGATTAATTCGGCAGATGGGGTTAGAGTGCTAGGTGGGATATAATTTTTGTTTAAAACCGAAGATTTAGCTCCAGCTAAGTTGTTCGAGCAATTGCTGTCCTTAGAGTAAGCAGTCTATTTATGTGCAAGGAAGTTAGCTATATCTTGGGGACGATGGAGGTGTTTTTGGAGTATCTAGTGATGCATCTTATGTTATGCCAAATCTTTTTTCGGTCGGAGTATATAACTTGAACTTTACGTTTGATTTCTTGTAATGAGTTAGATTAATATCAGTTCGAACTCTTTTATACAGACGTCATGTTTTCTCTTTAACTGAACGAAGTGAGGCTTAATTACACCATGCGACAGTGTTACCTTAAGTTTCAGGAACAGCTTTGAGGAATGTAGTGATGAAAAGCAATACCGTATAAATTTTCGTATCCTGGAGTTTCTTCATTAATATTATTGCTGTGTGGGATTGCAGTGGAGTAGGTTTTTGGGCCAAACTGCTTTATCAGTGATAAATCTTGAAGTATGACCCGGTTTCGTTAACTTCTTAGGTATGTTCAGGGTGGTAATTACTGGGAAATTGTCACTGCCGTGAAAGTCATCAAGTGGTTTCCATGAACATAGAGGTATAAGGGAGGGGGATATGGTCATATCAACATGAGTAAAAGATCCATGAGTACAGGAGTGAATAGGTGAACCCTCATTCAAAATAGCTAGTTTATCTGCCAGTGTCTGTGTAGCTCCAACGCAACTATTTATTCTTTGACAAATAATCTTTATAAGTTAGTTCCTAAATAAATGTCATTGGAGACAGTTCGTGTGGGTGTTTTTCTTTCAATTATTTTAATACCTGATCTTAATGGGTTTTTTACATTTTTAATGAAAGGAAAGGTTTGCACACACGCAACGATGGATCTGTCCCGATTTCCTTTTCAATACAATGCATAAGAAGTTATTATTTTATTATATAATATAAATAGCCTTCGCCAGTCGTATCTGCTAAGCGCACGGTGACGCCAGTTGGAAATGCCATTTCCAGGCAGTTCCGCATGAACTTGCTCTTTCCATCTCAGTGGTGGACTTCCCGCCTGATTCGCCCACCTTGGGGGATCGAATCGAAGACTTTCCTAGTTGAAGCAGTTGCATCCATACGCACGACGTGACCTAGCCATAACCGCTGGGTTTTGATTCGCTCTACAATGTCAATATCGGCGTATAGCTCATACAATTTTCCGAGCCATTTAACCCGATAGTCGCCGCGAACGCATTTAGGTCCAAAGATTGTACGCAGAATTTTGCGAATTCTACGCACGTCCAATACACTGGAGGCGTGTCGTCAATCTATCACAACGTGATCACTCTGGTTTCTTGTTTTCTGATCGGGGGAGAGCCAGGTGACTTTGTGGATATCGAGATGCTTGAACCTGGTGCTACTAACTACCATGTTCCGGCCTGCGGCGGAATTTATCAGCCTTAATCCGTTGTCGAATGATTCCCCGTGCAGGCTAAAATTTCCGACCGTTTTGCCAAAGACTCCCTTAGCTTTAAAGTAGCCCAGCACGATTTTACATCGAGGGCAGCTGTTGTAAGTTTCTTCAAGGCGGTTGTAGAAGACGTCCTTGGACACCGTGTCACTCGTTCGTCGGAGCATGGGCGCAGATGAAAATATTTGGCCTTGATCAAGATCGTGCCAAGCAATAGCAGTAAACTGCAAAATACCGTTTCGCAGCTGCCTGCCGACCACGAAACTCCCGCCGAATTCACGTTTCGTCGCATGGCAGATGTAGTAGACGCCACAAGGAGATTGCTTGAAGCATCCTTGTCCCGTCCACCGCATTTTTTTGACAGCGGTGACGTCTGCCTTTTAACGGTTAAAGATGTCGATCAGCTGGATACTTGAAAGAGAACAAGATTGCTAAATGACCCCATTTTGAAAGAGACTAAGACTACTTCCCATATATAAAACTCTTTTCACATTTTTAAAATGACTATAACTCCGGTCCAATTGATGAAATAGTGTCGCAATTTCGTACACAGACACTGGCATATGAACTTCCAACAAACATGTAGTTTACTTCCCTTAATTACTATTTAAAAAGATATAATGGAAAACGATTTCTTTTCGATGGTGTTTTAGCTTTTATACAGTTATCCTTAAAAAGGGAATTACAGCGGTAGGAATGGTCATATATATCAGCAAATGATCATAATTACTTTCTGAGTAAGTTTGATTTTGTCCGTCCGTTTGTTCGTCTCTGGCAACACTTTTACGTTAGACATATCTTAACGAAAGTTTTTTAGAGGCTGATAAGATAACACTAAGTCAGATGGCTATATGAACACATTTGGACAAAGACTACTCCTATCTATCATATAGGCACATTTTTGAAAATTACTATAACTTCTGTCTCTTTGAATCTATAGTGAAGAAATTTGGCACTTATATTTATGTGGGCTCAACTAGAAACTATGCCAATGTGGGGAACATATATTTAATGCCACACCCACCATTAACAGAAATTCATAGATTAAGATCTATAAGAGTTTTATGGACCAAATTGTGTAAAAACATGTTTATCTTATAAGTCTTTCTGCAAGAAATGTAGTTAGTCGGATAAAGGTCAACGAACTTTCGGGACTAAAATTAAAATTAGTCTAGTTATGCTCATATTGATGATATATGAAAAAAATAGGCAGTTATCTATCATTAGTCCAATAAATTCATGTCATATATCATCATAAAGATCATATATAGGTTAATTAGCTGTGGGGTACCCAGAATTCATTACATGGACACGCCTCCCTCCCATTTAATGACCTTTGGGAACCCCACCTAAAATTAACCTATCTATGCTTCTAATGAAGATATGATGATGAAAACCAGTAGCAGTATTCATTAAGTCCGTACTAGCGGCGATGAAGATTTTTATTATTATTTTTATATTTTGAATTAGTATATTGACGCTACAAAGGCATTCGCAAGAAATGAGGACGATCAGATAAAGGTCACGCCTCCTTCCATTACAGTCAATTCAGAGTGCCCTACCGGAAATGAACCTAGATATGCTCCTAATGATATCTGAATAAAATGTAAATCGCAACGGTTTAACTCGGACGCATATATTAGGGTAAAATATGTTCGAAGTCGGTCTAAGCCGGCTTCAGATTTCCTTACTCGATATTCATATAATTGCGTCGAAATATTTTATATAGTAATATATAAATATATATAAATAAGTGAATAGTTTATTAGTTTGTTTTGCTTTATATGGTACTCTTCAATCAACATTTTTCGATCTCACTGTTTATGGACTGGCCACCAGGGTCACCTAACATAGAGATAAACCCATTTGCAGACCTGCCACAAAAAAATATGTAAGGCGCAACACATTAACAACATAAATTACATATTTCCTGAACTTCCTACAATCAAACAAAATGAACCAAAATATGTAATTTTTGAAGCTACTAATACCATTAAATCAATATCCAAGTTTTCATGCTTTGCTGTATATAAATCCCTTCTACTAATAAATAAATATGTAGAAAATGAGACTGATTTACGAGATGGTAACTTATTATTACTTGCTAAAAATAAAATAGCCCCTGAGAAATTTATAGCATCCACGGCTAATGCTCTAGTAAGGGTAAATACTGCAGCAATCTAAATAGAGTTTCTTAATAGTCGAAAAGTTCTGTTCCCTGGGTGTCTAATATATAATATATAAACTCCAGAAAACCATCGACGGTAAAAGAATCCCTAACGGCTCTATTCTCGTATCTTTTGATCTGTTTTGTCTCCCAGAGAAGCTCTAAATAGCATGGAGGAAGAAATACGGCAATAATTACCCAACCCGATGCCAAGTAATCGGGCATACAAGCTAGCACTGTAGACGTCCACCAACATGCGTTCATTGCAGCTTATAATCTGCAATCTAATCTCTAAGGCCAGAACATAGAGTTTATAATATCTTCTAAACTAGCTATTTTGAATGAGGGTTCACCTATTCACTCCTGTACGCATGGATCTTTTGCTCATGTTGACATGACCATATCCCCCTCCTTTATACCTCAATGTTCAAGGAAACCACTTGATGACATTCACGGCAGTGACCATTTTCCAGTAATTACCACCCTGAACATACCTAAGAAATTAGCGAAACGGGGTCATACTTTAAGATTTATCACTGATAAAGCAGTTTGGCCCAAATACCTACTCCACTGCATAGGGCTGCAATCCCACACAGCAATAATATTAATGAAGAAACTCCAGGATACGAAAATTTATACGTACTGCTTCTCCTCACTACATTCCCCGAAGCTATTCACCTGCTTCGAAGGACTTACTAGTTCAATCAATCCAACCTCAGACGCCAAAAAGATTTGGCATGACATAAGATGCATTTAGTAATCTCATACCCGATTTTAAAAATATCTCTTATTTTATTTATTTTATTGTACCCGATAATCCTGCCGGGTATCGCCCAATATCGTTACTGCCATGCACAAGTAAAATCCTGGAAAAAATAATTGCAAGCAGAATCATGTGGTTTTCCACTGAAAATGAATTAATTAGCAGCAACCAGGTTGCCTTAAAAAAATCACATGGAACTATAGATGCCCTGCTGCAATTTGAGCACTATGCCTCCAACGTCCTGTCAAGTAAAACCCATATAAGATATATTGAATAGGATTTTGACCTTATAGGGGCTCACATTGTCCTAACAAAACGGAGAAATTGGAACATCGCACAGTGCTCCTTTTATGGATAAACATCAAAAAACTGAGTGTGTCAGAATATTAAGTTTTTGGTATCATTGGAAAGATAAAACTCCAATTAAGAGAAAACTACAACTTTAAAAAGAAAAATAATTTTCCGGCTTTATACAGCACTTCAAAGCTAAGAGATTGTGCATAAAACTTTTTATTGGAGAATATACTGTGTTTGAGTAGCTGGGAACTTTTTTTTATTAAAAACCCTTTTCTAACTGTAATTATTTAAGTTTATGATTTTTAAAAAGATTCAATTATGTAGAATTTAGAACCAATAAGATAAAATAAATGTGGAATAAAAAGTTTACAGTGTATTTTATTTACTGTTGTTCTGGATGTAAAATCCAGAAAATTGACAATTTTTAGGAGACAAAAAAGCTCCATAAAGTTCCTACAGTTTTTTCTCTTTTATGTCACATTAGGCCTTCTACAAGCAGGAGAAAGTAAAACCTTCTCCCCTTTTTTCCGCCTTTTTGAAATTTTCTATTTTTAAATATGTTCCAAAATGGATATTTCAGTATATTGCCTGCTTTGATATTATTGTACAATTACACTAGCCTGCAAGATTTCGCGATGGGGACCAAAGTATTTGTCGCTTAGAATGAGGCGTAAGGTGTATAAATAAATAGGGAAATGTCACAGAACTGGAAAGAAGTATCGTTTAAGAAAGAACGTTTAATTGCTCGGCATTCTTCTTGGCTGCAACGGATAGTTTGATATTGAAAACTACGATGAAGTAAGTAGAACTCTTTATTTTCATAGAAGTTGTCATAAAAGAATAAAACGTTTAGAGACCAAGTACCAGTACTGGAAAGCGAGGAAGGCCTCAAGTAGAGTTTTCTACAGCTTCCAATAAAACAAAAATGCGAAAAGTGAGCCAAATTTTTGAAGCACTTAGCCCAGAATAAATAAATTTTGCTGCTGGAAAAATTAGCAGAATTGATGCTCAAATAGGACAAAATGTTCCTGTCAATAAAGTTTTCTGTCCACAAAGTTTTGGTCCACGGATGCAAGTAATCAAATTCTTTGATTTACCAATTGGTAACATTTATGCAATTGATCTTTTGCATAAGAATAATTTTCATGTTTCCTTTTAGGTTCTTTGTCAGAAAAAGCGTTGGAAGCATTCGCAAACATCGGCTGTCTCATTGTCGAAACACGGGACGAGAAGATACTAACAAAGACTTAATGATACATTTGTTGATATCTTCGGATCCATTGCTTTCATCTAAAAGAAATATTAAAAGCAATAATAAATTTTTATTGGGCTGCGATAAATGTATGGAGCAATATATAGTTCAAGATGAAAATACGAACGATAATGCAGAAAAGTTTTCGTCCATATTAAGTTATTCATCTTCTTCATCATCAGAAGATCCCACAGAATAAAAACTATGCTTAATTAGAAAACCAGCTTTTCAATTGTCTTAACAAAAATGTAGGCCGCCATTAAGAATGTGAGTTAGCATTGTCTTTTAAACTGCGTTCTATCCAAAACCGAAGGAAACGATTGAGCTTAAGATTTTAATTGGCAATATTTAAAAAACAATTGCACTGATATTTTATTACTTTACACCATAAGTAATTATGGCCGCAAGGGTTTGGAGAGATGAGTACTAAAAATGAGCAACTAAAGCGTCTACAAAAAAAAAAATTCTGATAACCAGTTTTATGAGAAAACCGAAACCGGTATCAAAAAACCGATTTCAGTTTTGAAATCAGCATGCCATAATTCTTTAGGAAAAGTTTCGTAAAATTCGAACAACTCCTTCTATTTTTATCCAAATTTTGTATGGCAACGGAGCACATTCCTCCGATGGAAGGACCAAGTCGAGGAAACCCTAACAACGCTTGGTATAATGAATTGGAGAAGGCGCAAAGCGGAGGCACCCGGCGAGCGGTATTAAGTTCGGCCGTATCCCGATAGCGGGTTGTTTCGTAGATTCTGTGATTATGCCACGAAAGTCAATAAGTAAAACAAAAATCATGTGGGTTCCTGGTCATTGCGGTATCTACGGTAACGAATTCGCTGACACTGTTGGCAAATGTGCCCATAAGTCTGCCACCATCGCCTTTGAAACCTTTGAAAAAAGAGATATCAACCACGCTGTGGAAGCTCAATTCAATGCAAAACTCATCTCGGAATGGAGTACATATCAACATCACTATAAGGATTTAAACCTACTAAACATAAAACAGGAGTACCCCACAGCAATTAGCATTCAGGAAATTGTGATATTTACTCGCCCTCGATTAGGTCATACAAGACTCACTTAATTTAACAAGCTGGAATTACTGTAACGCAAAAATTATATCTGTAAGGAACAACCTCAACGTACCCTACCCTGCCTTTCGACTACCAGGAACACGTGATATAACATCTATTCTCCCAACTTTTAATCTATATAAAAAAACAATTAACAGAACGCAATTAGTAAATCGAATTGAACATTTTCGCAATGCACTCCTTTTATTCGCAGTAAAAACAAAACCTGAAGTTGCAGCAAAATTGTGGGTAGACGCGTGCGACCGAAGCTTTTAAAGATTGACCCCATTTTGTGCACGAATTTAATATGGGGTTTATTTCTGCTATAAATGCAGCTTAGTTACACATGTCAATGATTGATGACAGTTGATTCAAGGCAGAATAGATGAACAATCAATAATATTGTTGCGAAAAGTTGCAATGGCATCGCATTTTCCTGTTTTCTTTTTCTCCCCACTTTTTCTAAGTGCAACTCTCAAAATCTAATGCACTTTCTCTTTCATTATTTTCTGATTTGTTCAAGAGCGTATAAGCGCCACAAGTAAAACAAATGTAAGTTTTTGTAATGAATTTTAGACCAATTGAATTAAATTAAAAGATTCGTAATAATTGAATGCAAGAAAGATTTCAGTTCTTTGAAAAGGAGATTCTAGTATTGAATTCATTGCGGGACACCAATTGCCGTGACAACATTCTGAAATATTTGATATTATCATAGAATTTTTTTTAAACTATTCTTTTGGGAATCGAGGTTATAAACTGAAAGACTCCGAACATTCTAGCGAACTAAGCGAAGGTATCGCAGGAATACCGGTGGCGACTATTGGTGAGGCTGACCATACTAAAAGCGTCGCAGAAACGGGCATGGGATCGTCTTCAATAGCTGGAAACGCTCCGCAATATTACGCATCAGTGTCCACTTCTCACCCTACGACGTTTACAGTGCCGGGTATTTACAACGCTTCTATAATACCATCAGTCCACGGGATTCAACAGCACTGCATGGTATATGCGTCGAGTGCATCGCCGTGTCTTTACGCACCGGTCAACGCATTTACGAGCGTATACATGCATCAACGCTAGCGGCGTCGGACCTAGCCTCACTTGTGCCCCCATGCCCTTTATTACGCTGTCGTATGCCAAGTTCGGCGATGCATTTCAGCCATTTTATTCAAAGGTGACTACGTATAGCGCCGTGCTGCCGTCACCGAATACTTCAACTTTCGTTCAGCCCAACACTCAGCCTTTGTGCAGCCGAGCACAAAGCCTGCGTATGCTCAAAAGTTTCGTCACCCTTATAATCCTTTCAGCCAGTCTTGCACAGCCGATATCAACGTGACTCCAGCACAGATTTCATGCCGCCAAGTGATGTCGAAGAAATAGCGACCTTTTTCCGGCAGGCCTGAGGACTGGCCCTTATTTATTACAAATTATGAGCAGTCTAACGAGCGATGTGACTTTACCGATCAAAAAAATCTGAACAGACTACAAAAAGGACCAGTTCGAGGCAGGTTAATGATGCCGTAGACAGTGGGGCTGGCAATCAACACATTGAGAATGCTCTGCAGTAGGCCAGAAGTTATCCAGCAAATGGTGCAATCCAAAGTGAGGTAAGAACCTGCTGTCAGGGCTGATAAATGGGAAACGCTCGTAGGCTTCTCGCTTGCAATGCAAATTTATCGCGCTACACAGCAAGCGGCATGTTTAATCGATTATTTAAATAGCCCTGTTCTGCTCAACGACCTGGCAGCTAAATTGCCTTGAAGGGCCTTCAGAGGCGCAGTGTCTGGGATGGACTAGCGAAATAATTCCAAGTATGCGCTCCACAATACTTGCTACGTGGCGTTCGTAATATTGCTCATCTAAGCCTGCCTATTCAGACATTGGACTGGGCCACAATCGAGAAGCATGTTTATCTCAAAGGTCTTCCCATCTTACCATATAATGACGCTAGGGCACGGATTCTTGTTGGTCTGGACAACGCAAAAATTTGTGTACAAATTGAAGTCATGGAGAACAGCGGCTCCAATTTGGTTCCTGCTCGATTTCGATTGGGGTCGACCATTTATGGGCGTGGCACATCCGATTATTCAGCGATGCCGGAGCTGTGATCGTACGAGTGGCGACCGAATGGCTGAGCATATGACGGCGGACTTTGGTGTAGACATTATCGGTGCGTACGCGAAAGCTAAACTGCTTTTTTTTGGAAAAAATCAACAAATTTTTACTATCAGCGAAGAGATGGGAAACCAGACTGCTGTCGACACAAGAAGTCGCCCAGTTACCCGATTTGCCTAAGATGAAGCGCGGTACTCAATTCCACTGTCTCATTGTTGAAAAAATCGATGACTACAAAAAGAAGAGTCGACAGGTGGGAGATCTTGGTTACTTCCTATATTCACGGTGCCCAACATCAACAAGAACCACACCAGGTTGGTCTGGGACGTTGCAGCCACGATTGCAGATACGGTGATGAATAGCATGCTTTTGAAAGGACCTGATAAGCTGAAATCGGTGATGGGCATTACGCTTCGCTTTCGCGAAAAACCTGTGGCGATATGTGGAGACATACGTGAGATATTTCACCAAGTTAAAATGGCCAAGGAGGACCAATTAGAGCAAAAGTTTTTGTGGCGCGTTGGTGACCCGTCTCGCCAGCCCGATGTTTATATCGTGTGTTTGGCGCTTCGTGCTCCCCTTCGTTGGCAATATATGTAACTAGCCGAAATGCGCAACGTTTTGCCGAAACTCATCCCGAAGCTGTACAAGCCATCATAAATAATAAATTTGTCGACGATTGGCTTCAGAGCGCAGACATTGATGAGGATCTACCTCACTTGGCCACTGCAGGTCGCTGTAACGAAAGTGGATTTGAGATGCGAAATTGGGTCTCTAACTTTAAGGAAACTTGGAGTGCACTCTCAATTGATATCGCTCAAATAACCAAATGTTTTCAGGAGCCCGAAGCTACTATCGAAAAGGTGGCCGGTATGTAGTGGCTGCCAACGTCAGACGAGCTAACGTTTTTGAGGAATCAACAATTCCGTCGAAGCGGGAAGTCCTGCGTACAATCATGAAAATATTCGATCCCCTTGGACTGCTCGGATACGTCGTCATACAAGAAAAAGCCATCGTATAGAACATTTTTCGCTCAGGCGTGAATTGGGACGAACCCATCCAAGCAGAAGAACGCAGGAGCTGGTGGAATTGGGTGGAGAAATTTTTTCGGTAAATAATATAAAAATTCCGCCCTGTTACATCCATGCCAGCTGCAACAAGGGTAATTAGTTCCACATTTTTGTGGACGCAAGTATCAAAGCATATGCTGCAGGGACGTATTTGTGTAATGAAGAATGTAGAGCTGTGAGTTGTTCGTTGTTGGCTTCGAAGACAAGAGTTACGCCATTGAAACCAATTTCAATTCCGAGACTGTTGAGTGGCAGCAGTTCTGGGCCTATGTCTGGCAAATGTTATAACCGATCAACTTTCTATTCAGGTAAGCCGTAGAATTTTTTGAACAGAATCAAAAAACCTGGTATACTGAGTGCGCTCGGATGCAAGAAAATTCCAACAATTTGTTGCACTACGCATTGGAGAAATTTTGGAAAATAATGAAGATGAAGCCACGAAATGCAACAAAAACCGTAAATTTGATGTCTTTTCATGCTGGTTTCGAGGGCGAAAGTTATTGGTCTAACCCGAATCTAATTGGCCTGTTATGGAGCTAGTAGGCACTACCGCAGAGCTGCATCACATTTCATTGACGACAACACTGTCAATAATTTCCCCCTACGTGCAGAAGTTTAGCAGTTGGGAGAGACCACACTCCACTCAAAATTTCGTCTTACGTTTCCTCTAGCTAGTTCTCTAGACTACGCGACGTTCGGTGCTGAAGCTGTTTGAATTGTGCCGTATAGAAGCAGCAGAGCCAATGCTTATAGCCGTGTGGCAAGAAGACGCATTCAGTCAGAGGGGAAAGAGCCTACGATACGGTCAAGGAATTCAACGGTAGCACCCATTTTTTAACTGTCGCCGTATCTGGACGAGATCGGGATTCTTGGCGTAAAGGGAAGAATCGACCTCGTAAAAGGCGTAGCTGTCAAGTTGAAGCGGCCTATAATACTCCCGAAGGATCACGCAGTCTCGCGCTTAATAATTGACTTTTATCACAGATAATTTCATCATCATCATAACGAATGTTAATGTGAATATACTGTAAATCGATATTTATTGGGTTTTGATTAAAACTGCAATTTGGATTTCTGTATAATTTATTCTTTGAGTCAATAATAAAGGAATTTCGTTGAACTTTGCATAACAACAATTTAAATCCTCTTGCACATACATCAGACGAAAATTCGACATGTTTGTTTGCTGTTTTCGTCTCCTGATAATATGCTACTCTAGCAAATATGTAGTGCAACTTGCATCGAGCTACAGTATAGCTGATTATATGCTTTGTTACGGATTTTGACATGTTATATAAAGTCGCAAGCAATGATTTAATAAAGTCAGTTCAAATTACAACTCTAAAAGACAAATATTGAATTCTGATTTCTTTGTGGTTTTCTAGTTCAAGTACAAAAACGGTACAGTTTTAAATTAACTTCAGTTTTGTTTCGTGGTGCATATTCAGTTCAAGTGCTAAAAATTCAAAACCACAAATTCAGATTAGAATCTTAAATTAACATATAATCATCGTGAATTTTCAGTTCAAGTACTGGAAATTCAAACCACAAATTCAGAAAAAATTTTTTAATTAACAAAAACAAATTGACGTAATATTTCATTTTAAATGCTGAAGTATTATCATACACAAACCATGGCATATTTATCGGAGCTTGCAGAACAGCAAAGAGAGGTCGGCGAAGAAATCAAAAGTATAATGCGAAACTTCAACAAGGATTCCGCAGACAGAAAAACAAAGTCCTCCTATTATAATGACAAATTGCGTCAATTGAATCAATACTGGGACGAATTCGATTAAACATATGGCAAATTAAGGGCATTAACAGATCATCCGGATGACCACGAATATTTCACATCCGAATACTACGATCAAATCAGCGAGTTAGTCGATACTTATCAAATTCAGTTTCTGCAGGAAGCCACCCGTCTCTAGGCAAACGAGGAAGGTGTAATTTTGCTAGGCAAAAAAGCGGTATCACCATCGGCAGCAGCAAGCCTACCGGCCATACTAGAACCCTCCAAACCACAAATTGAAAATACACCAACATTACCCCCTCATATACCGCAAAGGACCTCGTTCATGAGGGAATCTTCTATACCTCTTTCCAACACAACATAGTGAGGAAGATGACTGCTCGCAGATCAATGCCAAGGTACCAGTGGCGGTGTTTCAGCCGCGAAAGAAGAGCAAACAATGCGAAGTTCAGTTCACCTCCCAAGGTAACCATTCCACAGTTCAACGACGATTACTTGAAATGGCAACAATTCTTCGATATGTTTTCCCAAATGATCAACAAGCAGCCAATGGCAGCGGTGCAAAAAATGTGGTACCTAAAGACTAATGTTACAGCAGATATTATAAAAATTAATCAACCACTTCTCCCTGACAGAAGACAACTATGTTGCCGCTTGGACATTATTGCAAGAGCGGTACAACAACAGAAGGGTACGCTAATCGAAAAATTACTAAATCAGCCATAAGGGACATCAACTGCCTCCACAATTAAGAATTTGCCCGACACAACACGTGAATACATCTTTGCTCTGGACAATTTAGGGATTGATACAGGAGCATGGGATTCGATTCTCCTCCATCTGCTTATAAAGAAACTAGATCGATTCACACACATTAGATTTGACCAATCCTTAACAAATCCAAAGGAATTACAAGGTTGGATAACTTCCTGTTGTTCTTGGAAGGACAATTCCATTCAATGGAAGCCAGCGGCCCTAAGGTTAAACTGCAATGGCACAACCACGCAACAGAGTAGTATCCTCCATTGCAACGTCGACCAAGATAAATAGCTGCAAATTATCTGACAATGGTAGTCATCCATTGTATTACTGCAATAAATTTCTACAGTTGTCAATTACAGAATGACAGTTGTAAAAAAGCAACTATAGTGTTTCAATTGTTTTAAGAATGATCACAATTCAAACAATTGCAAGTTGAGATGTTGCAGCAAATGTGATAAGAAACACAATACGTTGCTACATTTTGGAAATGAAAAACAACTAGTTCCAAAAATGCCGTCATCAGAAGCAAGGCAATCAGTCAATGAAGCAATAAAGTTTCATCAGCAGCAGCAATCAACGTGTCAACTCAAGGATACGTACTACTGGCAAAAGCAAGGATAAGAATCACTGCAGCCAATGGCAACTCAGGGGAATTTCGGGCAAGTTTGGATTCCGGTTCTTAAGATAACATCTTCTCAGAACGTCTCATGAAGAGATTATCCATATCTCCAACCAAAAATTCCTTGCGCATTCAGGGAATTGGTGATGCCCCAAAAACGGTCACTCAGAGGATTAATGTAAAGATGCAATCCACTATATCATAATCCATCAGATCCACTGTAATCCTAGTCAGTTTGGATGATGGATTTTTATAAGTAAATAGACTCACAAGTGGTCTGTGGTCAGTGTATACTATGAACTTTTTGCCAAATAAGAATGGCCTGCAATAATTTATACCCCAGTGTATTGCTAAAAGTTCCTTCTCAATCACTGGTTTATTCAGCTCGTGCTTGTTGAGTGCTCTACTTACGTAGGCGATTGGTTTGTCTTTATCAACTTCTCCTTGCGACATGATTGCACCTAAAGCATGATTGGACGCACCAAGGTTAATATGAAGGTTGTAGAGAAATCTGGGTAGCTTAGTATAGGATGGGACATTCGTTTTTACTTTAATGTTTGGAATGCAGCTTCACATTTGTCATCCCGATGGAATATTGTATTCTTCTTTAAAAGAGCAGTTAATGGTTTCGCAATGTCTGCGAAGTTATTTACAAATCTTCGATAATAATTGCAAAATGCAACAAATCTCCTAATTTCATCGGCATTCATAGGCTTTGGGTAGCTTTTAATAACATCATATTTGCTGGGATCAGTAATGATACCATCAGCAGTTATTAAATGTCCCAAGTAGACGACTTCAGACTTCAGGAAGTTTATTATTGTAGTTTTGTAGATTCTCTCATTAGATTAATATTGTTGAGAAATATTTTGTGTTGAGAAATATTTTGCTTTATTTAATTTATCAAGCACATCATCTAAACGAGTCAGAGGAAATTTGTCATCCACTATCTTGTGTTCGGAAATCAACGACCAATCTCCATTTTTTAATCATCTTTGCTCGTTTTTGGTACCACCATCAGGGGTGAATTGTAAGGGCTAACAAATGGTTCAACAATGTCAGTTTGTATTAGTTCATGTACTTGCCTGTCTACCTCATCTTTTGCATGTGTGGTCATTTGTAGTTTATTATATATACATGAGTATTATTTATAGTGGATACACTCTGTTCGTAAAAATTGTTTACCGAGAGTTCTAGGTGAAAAATATCCTGATATTTACAACATATGTCAATAATTACAGTTTGTTATTTACCGCCCAGTTTCTCTACTTTCAAAAGGTCTTTAATTTCTGTGAATCTAGCTTCAGCAATATTTACTTTAGAATTTCTTCTTCCTACAACATAAAAATTTGTTATTTGGTTCTAATATGAGTGCAATATTTTTTAAAGTAACTTCAGAATTTGTAGTATTAAGAATTTGTATGTGTTTATCTCCATCTTTCGGGATGCATGCGTACACTACATACCTCTCTTGGTTGGATTGTAAGCGCAAAATTTGGAGCGTCTGAACCATCGGCGGAATCGTTCACATGTGCAGTGTTCGGGATGAAAACAGTCAACGATAGCAGGGATGGTCCACCAGTAGAAGCAATTGAAAAATTATGGAAGATGAATGAAGTCGAAAAATTGGAAAGAGCATGTCACCAACAGAACAACAAAGCAAAACACACTTTGCCCAAAATATGCTTTGTGAAAAATGGCCTGAGACGCACCATCGTAAAATTTCTCGAAAATCCAACAGCTTTGGGAGAATCAAAAATAATGGCACAACAAGCCAATTGCGAGTAGTGTTCGACGCATCCGCCAAAACCACGACAGGATATTCATTGAATGATTTAAAAATGAACTTTTTTCAATACTGCTACGCTTTCGATTGCTACGATTTGTGTTCACGACCGATATCGAAAAGATGTATCGGCAGATCATAATACATCCAGAAGATCGACGTTATCAAGTCGTCATATGGAAAGAGGATACAATAGCAAACATTGCGTACTATCAACTAAATAACGTTACATATGGAACACGGGCAGCACCGTACCTAGCGACCAAAAGTCTGCAACAAATCGCAAACGACAACATGATAAGTCATCCTTCGGGAGCTTAATTTTACATGATCATCTTTATGTGGATGATGGACTTGGTGGATCAGACAGTCTGGCTACAGCAATAGAAATGCAACAACAGCTGACAAAAAGGCCCCAATTATTAACACCTATTCCACAAGATGACCAGAAAGTAAATTTAGATTTCTCTAATGACACTAATGACCCAACAAAAAAGTTATTTGGTTTGAAGAAGGTTGACGTATTCTGTGTCAGATCAATGCTGGATCCACTTGGATTACTGGTACCGGTAATCCTTAAGGCAAAAATATTTACACAGCATCTATATCAAATAAAGTTATCCTGGGATGAGGCTCTACCATCAGATCTCAACGCTACATGGGCAGCTTTCAGAGAAAATCTTAACCAATTAAACAATCTCCGAATAGCTAGAAACATATTCAAGGCAGAACTATCATCATCAACAGAACTACACATCTTTACTGATGCTTCCGAAAGGGCCTTCGGCGCAGCAGCATATTTACGAGCAACGCTAAAGGATGGCAGGATGATGACGCGGTTTCTCTCTCTGTCTCGATTAGAACTTTGTGCCGCACTGGTAGGTGCTCAACTCGCAGCTCGGGTAAAAATAGATTATCAGATAGAGGATAAACCATCCTTCTTTTGGACCGAAGAGATCGTGCTTCATTGGATAAATTCACAATCATCAGCATACAACCTTTTTTGGCCAATAGAGTAGCGGATTTACTGTCAAGAGGATGTTCAGCAAAGACAGTGGCTGACAGTGTATTCTGGTTTCAAGGACCAATCTTTCTGCACGCCAGACAAGATCTATGGCCACCAGTGTGGTCAAAACAGGTGCAGATTCCTTCTGACATCGAAAAGTAAAGGGATACAGCCATTTCATTGCTCACTGGGTCAGATAATAAAGGGCAAGTAAATGGAGAATGGATTTATCAAATAAACCATCGCAACTCGTTTGTCACACTTCAATGAATCATTGGATATATCTTATGATTTATAAATAACACAAAGGACAAACAAAAATTCGAACAGGATCATGCATTAGCACCTATCGTTAAAACTATTCAGGCCCAGTGACTTCAAAGAAGAAATCCAAAATCTGAAGCAACAAAATTAAATCAAAATTAACAGTGCACTCAGTTACTCAGCAGCTTATCACCATTTTTACATGAAATGAACATTCGTCGAGTGCTAAGCACCCTGTGTTGCTACCTTACAACGACCCGCAGGTCAACTTGCTCTTCATTAAAGTGCATGAAGAGAACAAGCACTGTGGTCCTCAAGACTTGCTGGGAACCTTAAGCCAACGATTTAGGCCAATATAGGGTAAAGCAACAGCTCGATCAACTCTTCAGCATTGTATCCGTTGCAATAAAGCTCGCCCTTAATTGCTACAACAAATGATGGGCCACCTGCCAGCTATAAGAGTAACACCAGCTCGACCATTCATTAACACTGGTGTTGACTACGCTGGACCTTTGTGGGTGCATTATAAGGTCCGCGGTAAGAAGCCAACAAAAACGTATTTAGCTCTATTCTATTGTTTTGCATCCAAAGCTGTTCATCTGAAGTTGGTACCGGAGCTGTCAACAGAAGTGTTTATTGGAGCCGTCAAAAGATTCATAAGTCGAAGAGGTCGCTGTCAAAATCTGTATAGTGCTTCCGACAACTTCTTCGGAGCAAGAAATGAATGGACAGAGCTATCATCAGCACTCCATTCATCAAGGGTTCAAGACAAAATTGGAAAAACATGCAGTGAATACAGTTCCATTTCATCCCACCCAAATCCCCTCATTTCGGAGGAAATTGGGAAGCAGCAGTTAAATCTGCGAAACATCTTCTACTAAGAAGTGTCGCATCGGCTTCATTGACTTATGAAGAATTGGCAACTGTAATTGTGGAAATAGAGGCCATATTAAATTCCCGGCCACTAACGACACAATTATCGCTCCCTACGGATTTAACAGCACTAACGCCAGGTCACCTCCTCATAGGAGAAGACACTCACCGCCCAAGTAGATAGCAGAACAGACTTAACAAAGCAATCACTATTGTCAAGATTGTAATTGGTGGCGCAATTAAAACACAATTTCTGGAAGAGATGGTCCAACGAATATCTCAATGAATTCCAACAACGAAACAAGTGGACAAGACAAAGAGATAATATCAAACTTGGCGACATGGTAATTATCAAGGAAGACAATATTCCTGTTATGCAGTGGCCTCTTCGCCGAATAGTTGAAGTCTATAATGGACCAGATGGAGTAGTATGCGTTGCTGAGGTTAAGATGGCAACGGGAGTTTATAAACGTCCAATCCACCAGCTCACTCCACTACCCATAGACACAGTCACTGATGCAGAATCTAACGAAGAGGCGACCACAAGAAAGCGAAAGTACGAAATGAACGAAGAGCAATCAAAATGAACAAAAATGGCACGACATTTCAGCCTAATAACTTTATTAACGATATTGCTAATGTTGCCAATAGTATTGTGCGAATCAATCAAGGTTAAAAAATTTGATCCAAATGTGGGTATTCATTTTGAACACATCAGATCAAGCCAAATCATTGCTAGTGAGTGGAAATTGGGGATTTATTATGATCTCAAAGTTTTTCGTACTGAAATCCAACTATTTAAGTATGGCGCCATTGGCTATGTATCACATCTGCGAAGAAATACAGCCCACAACAATATGCGATGAGCTTGTCACACAGTTTCAACACACAAATGGAGTGCTGGACCTGGATACAAATTTGTTTGCAAGCCATCGCCAGAAAAAAGGTGCTCTTACTTCGGGGGGAAATATTGCTCACTCGCTGGTTGGAGTTTTGGACTCAGAATACGTCCGTCAGATGTCAGAATCAATAACGGCCATCAAGGACAACGAAGAACAGTTGACAAGCAAGATGAAGCAACAAAAAAAACTTCAAAGCAGACAGACAGACATCAAAAACCAAATAATTCATAATGAACTGGAGGCACAGAAGGAACATAGATTCCAGATGTTCCTATCTATACCTCTTAAACTTTCCCTCATGACATCAAACGTTCAACGTATTCAAGCGGCACTCATAAATGTTCTCACATATGCTCATCACGTACAGATCAGTCGTCAGTTGTTATCACCACAGCAGCTTAATGATGAAATCTTAAAAATTACAGCACATTTGTAACCAACAATGAAAATACTACGTTATCAAGGCGGCATGCTATCGATATACAAGTTATTGGAAGTTAAGGCAGCAATAACAGAGAAACATGCAGTATTTCAGATAACTGTGCCGCTAACCAGTTGGAACAATTTTCACTTGTACCGACTAATACCAATTCCAACAAGAAAAAATAACACTATGGCAGCAATAAAGTTATCTACAAAAATTCCGACGATCAACTTACATCGAGATCAGTATTTTCCAAACACGATTGAAACTCTACAGTCTTGTTGCAGAACTGAAAACGAATTATATCTTTGTGCCAACAAGCAACCCATATACAACAAGGGATCAGAAATTTGTGCTTGCGAGGTCAGTTTATTCAACAATGAAATCAGATCCCACTGTAAACTTGAGTATAGGGGAGATCATGTGTGGACACAAACCAATGAAAGAAATCAATGGATATTCGCTTTGTCAACACCAGGTCTCACAAATATCACTGGAAGGGTCCGAATTCCTCGGCATGATGTGTATTAAAATATCAATTATTAACTATAACAAGCAACCAGATATTATCATAATTTACAAGCACTTCCTACACTGTAGTTGGACATGGTGTCAATGTAAAGATAAGAAAACAAGCATCACTTTCAGTCTTGGACAACCCAAAGGTTGATTATGAACCGCAACTAAAGGAATTGTGAAGGCTGCAAAAAATTTTGGAAGCACACGAAATCAGCATCCAAACTACAGATCCATCAATATCATAGCTTTGTGTGGGTTGTTCGCCCTTGGTCTTAAGTATTGTCATCATCACTGTGATCTTCATCAGACACAAGCAGCAAGACAAGCAGCGTGGAGGAGTTCAATCAACGGCAAACTCACCAATAGAGGAAATCCCACTGTCAGAAGCAGCTCTAGACGCCCTACCACATTCAGCGCCGCGGTACTCTCGTAGCTTCTGCGAGGACTTGTAGACTTGATTGTTGAACATTTGTTCAACGCGGAGGAGAATGTTCATGCATATATTTTAATTCGATATTTTTCGAGTTTTGTTTAAAACTACAATTTTGATTTCTGTATAATTTATTCTTTGAGTCAATAATAACCGAAGTTCGTTGCACTTTGAATAACAACAAATCTCTTAAACATTAAGCAAATTCGACACGTTTGTTTGCTGTTTTAGTCTCATGATATAATGCTACTGTAGCAAATATGTTGTGAATCTTGCATCGAGCTACAGTATTGCTGATTATATGCTTTGTTATGGATTTTGACATGTTAATTTTGTATAAAACTATATAATATAAAACTAATCATCGTGAATTCCCAGTTCATGTACTGGAAATTCAAAACACAGATTCAAAACAAATTTTGTATTAACAATGAGATTGTCGTCAATGAGATGCGCCAACGATTCTGTGCAGCTGCCTTGCGATGGTCAGTGGATGCGCCAAAAGATGCAAGAT
This sequence comes from Clusia tigrina, assembly GCA_920105625.2. Taxonomy (NCBI): domain Eukaryota; kingdom Metazoa; phylum Arthropoda; class Insecta; order Diptera; family Clusiidae; genus Clusia; species Clusia tigrina. The sequence continues at coordinate 339,955,868 of OV050030.1, forward strand.
GCGCCGCAATCGCAAAACCATGCCGCGGCCGCCTCAAATGGGCAATATGCCTTTGGAGCACCTATTACCGTTTACTAGGCCATTCATTTTCACAGGCTGGACTATTCTGGTCCCTTGACGTAGCAGTTGGACGGCGTCGAGAAAGCTCAGGGGTGCCTCATGCCTCACAACACGCGCGGTCCACATTGAGATCGCGGCGTCTTTGTCGACGGAATCGATCCTGTTGGTCCGTGTGCCGGAGAAGAGTACCGAAGCGCATTGTGTCAGATAACGGCATTAATTCTCGCGGTTCCAGCCGAGTACTTCTCATCGAAATAGCAAATGTGTCGTCCGGTAACATAGAAAGGAAGCAACCTTAAATCGACTGTTTTACATACCGCGTTCGGCCTCCCACATAGGAAGGGCATGGGAACGAATGATCCGTTCAACAAAATCAATTTTAATGGATATTACGCGCGAATAAACCCTGCTTGAGGAAGTTTTGCGGGCAAAACTGTCTGCCATCATTCTCAACTCAAGACCTCTGACATACGTGGCCTTGGAAACCGCAGATAGCGATGCGCTTACAGCCAACCACTTCCTGCTAGGAAACTCAAACGGAATTTGAGAATCTAGCTGTGATGATGACAGCGGGTCGGCTCTTCCGAATTTCAAACCAGCTATCAAACCAATTCTGGAAGCGTTGGGTCCGAGAATATCTTCCGTGCCTTATCAGACGTGCTAAATGGTTCCAACCGCCGATTCGACCAATCGAAGTAAACGACGTCGTCGGCATCGTTGACAATAACGCGAAGAGAAACTAGTGGCCGAAGGGAATGGTGGTAGATCTTCACCGTGGAAAGAACAGGCTCGTAGCGCTGTGGTGAGAATAGCACCCGACCTGTCGTTAAGTTGGCGAAAGTGGACATCATGAGTCAAAACTCAGTTGGTAAATGCCATACAAGAAGCCGTACGGAACTTACGAAGGGGGTATCTTGGGAAAAGTTATAATGGCAACCCATCGCATTTCCCTGTTTTCTTTTTTCCCCACTTTTTCTAAGTGCAACTGTCACATTCTAATTCGCTTTCGCTTTTATTAGTTTCTGGTTTGTTCAAGAGCGCATAGGCGGCGCAAGTGAAACAAATAAAAGTTTTTGTAATGAATTTTATACTAATTGTATGAGTTGTAGTATGTACTATGAGTATTGGTACTTGAGTATTGAATTCCTTGCGGGCCGCCAATTTCCGGGAAGATACATATACTTAAGGCTAGTACATCCTCGGCGTTCACAGTGCAAGCTGCAGCGCTTTTCTACTACATTATCATTAATACATTTAAGGAATATATTGGAAATGGCCAAGAGGGATTTGGCTAAACACACCGCGACCCGAATCATTGGCTAAGAGGGATGCGAATCGTTCTAGCTCAACACATGCATTCCAATGCTCCTGCAACTAAGCTAAACAAGCTAAGCAACCCGAATGCTAAATCGGTCCCTCCGCTTAATTCCGTAAGTATATCAGGAAAACATATAAACATCTAAACTAAAACAAAATAAAAGATCTAGTTCTCCGCCGCTTAACAAAATTAAACTGGTGAGAGACTGCACTAACACAACAACCAATCTTACATATATGTGCTTTCCTAAAATGAAAGTAAGAAATTTTAGCCTGATGACCCTACAGCTAACTGGAAACAGAACAAAAAAACATAATAACAAAGCAAATCGCGAAATGCCTTAAAACCGTCAACATTAGCGAAATTCTGGCTTGGAACAACAACACTTAACAACACTTCAAAAAAAAATTTGTTAAATTACACTACTTTACAAAATAAAATTTTGTTCATGTACATTTGATGAGAGGTGATTGTATTTTCATCTGCTGAATTCGAAAATCAAGGTAAAATTTTTTTTCATGGAATAGTTTTTGAGATATTGTAATTTTTGTATTTGTTCGACCTTTTTCACGTGACAAATGATATCTCGAGCTAAAAATGTCCGATTGGGTTGGTACCCAATGCAAGGTATTGAGATGACGAACAAACATGTATAATCGGATCTTTGATTGGTAAAGCGGTTCAAAATATATCGATAAAAATAGGGCACATTTTCAAAAAAATTATATTTTACAGTGATTCTGTGCCGGCGGAAAAGTACAAATCGTTGAAAGCACGTCTGGTTTCTCTTCATGTACGTAAAAATGATACTTTAACGTAAGAACTAAGATCAACTAGGAGAAAATCGACTGAAAAATGACAAAGTTATAAGCAATTGAGTGAATAAATCCAAATCGCATATTTTCCGAATATTACTTTTGCCTGAGCAAATCCACTGGTTTTGGTAAGAGTGCCAAATGGGTTTATGCGACAGTAGCATCTGCTTCACTTCCAGTTCGACATTCAAGTAAATTTCCTCATCCTAAGTGCCCCGATTCAACGATAGAACCTTTCGAATCATCACAAGAGACAGATACAAGCAGTGATAATGAATTTCGACAGGAGTCGCAATTACAACGTTTTACGCTGCCTGAACTGAATGATTTGGCGAGAGATCTCGAGCTGTCAAAGGAAAAATCGGAGTTACTTGCATCTCGCCTGAAACAACGGAACTGTTTGGCTCCGGGAGTAAAAGAAACCGTTTACAGAACCCGTGATGAACCTTACGCACAACATTTTAAGAAGGAAAACGACATATGCTACTGCAACGATATTCCTGCATTGTTTGAGCAACTCGGAGAGTCTTATGATTCAAATGAGTGGCGCTTGTTCATTGACGGTAGTAAGGAGAGTTTGAAAGCAGTCCTACTGCATATTGGAAATGAAAAACCTTCTATTCCCATCGCGCATGCCATCAACGCTAAAGAATCATATGACCCAGTCGGACATTTCTAGCTCGAGATATGATTTGTCACGTGAAAAAAGGTAGAAAAAATACAAAAATTACAATATCTCAAAAACTATTCCATGGAAAAAATGTAACCTTGATTTTCGAATTCAGCAGATGACAATACATAAGAAAAGTCACCTCTCCTCAAATGTACATTTTTGGTGTAAACTAGTGTTAGCGCAGGATGATGGTACCGACATATATTTACAAACTGTAGAGGTAACCACCAAAACATAGAAACATCTTCCAATTTTTATATCAAGAACAGAAGATAAGTACAGAACTATAACATAAGCACTTCGCGACTAAAATTTGAAATTCCATACTTACAAACTAAAAAAGGCAAAACATTTGATGTTGTCTTGAAGGGAATATACCATATAGTGCCACTACAGGATATTAAGGAGGCAATAGAAGCATTTGGCCACGAATTGTTACAGATATCTAATATTAAGCAAAGAGTAACAAAAATCTCCTTCCCAAGTTTTTATTTAAATCTGAAACAGAATACAAACAACAGAGAACTATATGATATCAAGGCAATATTATACACAAAAGTAATTTTTGAACCACCATAACCCAAAATACGAATACCAAGTGCATCAAATGCCAGCGTTATGGACACACAAAAACTCCTGTAACCATACATCACGATGTGTAAAATACGCCCTTACTTATTCAATTACAGAATGCAGAAGGAAGGACAAGTGATCAAACGTCCAGTGCATCTTGTGTGGAGGCAACCACCCAGCAAACTATAAGGCACAATTGTATATTTTATAAGGAACTCCAGTAAAAAATATATCCCATACTTCGTAAAAAAGAATTAGTTATAATTGAGACCAAAAATACCCCAAATATTCCAATAAATCAAAGTCAAATACAACCAGGCACTACTCACGCTGACATTTTAGAAAATCTAAAGCCAACAGAACAAACTGAGACATAACCAATAATAACATATCTCCTCAAGAAAAAGCCAACGACATGACCGAACTAAAATCGGTGATGAAAAATATCATGGAACAAATGAGCACTATTCTCACATTCGTGGGAAAAATAATGTAAAAATGATCTCACTTAAAATAGCTGTATGCAACTTTAATGGATTAGACTATCATATTCAAAATCATAAAATAGATATCATGCTAATTTCACATTAAACATAATATAACACATTTCACATTAAAAAGATTCGTAAATACGAGTATTCCTCAATTCAATATATGCTCCACAAACCACCCTGCCGGATCCGCGAGAGGTGGTACAGCTAATATAGTAAAAAAATATATAGAACATAGATAAATACCAACTTCACATATTCAAGCAACCAGCATAGCTATATTTGACCAAAGTGGGCCTCTAACTATCTCTCCTGTTTACTGTCCACTTAGAAATGCTGTTAAAACACACAAATTTTATAATTTTTTCAGACTGGGGGTCAATATTTGCTGCTGTTGACGACTACAACAAAAAGCACACTCAGTGCGGTTCAAGAATAATAAATCCAAAAAGCAAAGAGCTTCTAAATACCATTCTGTCTAACAAATACACACATTTATCAAACCGAACAACTAACTTACTGGCCTTTAGATAACAAGAAAATCCCTGACGTCATAAATTTTTGCGTTATGAAAGATATTGCATTAAATAATGCTATTGCAGAATCGGGAAAGCTGAAAGATCAGAAGATAGATCTAAATCTTCTAAGCATTCATCTTTTTTTATACATATGAACTCCAAACCAGTGATGAAACAATGTCCCCAATCTGTGCACAACAAAGAGCACAGGCTGCAATTCAGGCAAATATTAAATGAGACACTTCCAGTTAATGTTCGTCTCAAATGTAAAGAAGACGTAGATGAAAATGTAGATATAATTATAGGGACTACTCAGTCAGCAGCATGGATGTCTACTCCAGATGTACACCCATCATGTTTAAAAGCTGAATCAGTTATGACGAAAATCATGGCAAACTACTAGCTATCCAAGTGACAAAACTAAATTAAAAAAGACAACAATCTGTCAGATATAACAATAGGTTTTAGAGCTTTCTGGTAAACCTCCCCACACCAAAGCTAAGGACTAGTCACTATGCAAAGGTACTCAATCACTAAAGTGACCAACCATATATATAACCCAATGAGACCGAAGAATGGGTGGGCCAAGTGTGACGAAGATGAGGCAGATACCTTTACAGAACACTTTTCACATATATTATTGACATTTCTACTTATCTCTCATCACTCCGAAAGGGAAATCTTAAGTTTTTTACAGTCTCCAGGCGAATTAGAACCACCAATATCACGATTTCGGCAAAAAGGCGTAAAAAGAATATGTTTGAAGCACCTAGACCTAATAGGTAACATACCTGGATACATCAGAAACTGTAGATTACCTCATACATAAATAGAAGAAATAGAAGACCAGATACAAGAATTAGTAAATGAAGATATTGTGGAGCCATAATTCAGTCCATACAACTCACCACCACTGATAGTACCGAATAAAACAAATGATGGAACAGCAAAATGGAGATTCGTTGCTTAATTTCGATCTCTAAGCAAAAAAATTATAAACGACATATTCCCACTCACACGTTTGGAAACGTACTAGAAAAACTGGGAAAAGCAAAATATGTCTCTACCTTGGATATGATTAGCTCTTTCCATCAGATACCACTAGAAGCAACTTCCCGTCCCGTAACAGCTTTTTATACACAATCTGGACATTAACATTTTAAACTTTTATCATTTGAACTCAAAACTGCAACCAATAGTTTTCAACGAATCCTATCAATTGCACTAAGTGGACTCCAAAAATCAGCTTTTCTCTATGTTGCCGATATTATAGTCTTTGGTTCGAGTCTAAGAAATCACAATATTAATCTAAAAAAAGTATTCAGTAAACTGCAGAATTGTAACTTAAAACTGAATCCAAGCAAATGTGATTTTCTAAAAACAGAAGTGATTTACTTGGGGCATATCATAATATCCCAACGAGTAACAACGGACCCATGAGAGCACAAAGTAATTGAAAACTATCCTAAACCAGGAAATGTTGATGAGACACGAAGATTTGTAGCTATTTTTCAAATACTATAGGTTTATAAAACACTTTGCTCGGATAGCTCGACCACTAAATCAATTATTAAAGAAATCACAATTATTATTTGGAATGAAAATGAGCGCATTAAAAGAAAAACTAATATCTCCAGAAATATTAGCTTATCCAGATTTTAATAAACCATTCATTCTGATAACAGATGCATCAGAAACTGCACTAGGAGCAGTACTATCACAAGGATAACCAGGCACAGAGAGACCAATTGCATACGCCAGCAAGACTCTAAATAAACATGAACTATTATTATTATTATTAACAGGCTAAAAGAACACCGCGACCTAAAAGATCTATTGTGCAGCCTCAAGGAAAGATGAACACAAATGTTGCTGCACTTTAAAAAATACACATCGATACCCAAAAATTTATAAATATGATACCAAAAGAAGCAGAAATAACTGTCATCACCATAGCTAAGAAAAGAATGGATAACTGTAAAGAAGATATAGTTATGGGCAACAATTAACAAAAAGATGAGACAACCAGAGAAGTGAAGCCCGACCACTTTCATATACGGGAAGCTACATCAATTTCTGATACAAGACGTCTGCGAATATTAATATATGAGTCAAACGCATATGCCAATAACATCGAAATAAGAATGATTCGAAAAGAATTTCTCATGATATTTATCAATGAGTCTTTACCAGAGTTAAAATTGGTTCTGAGGAAGTTAATATCAACAATGAGGCAACAAAGGAACTAATTTACCAACGATCTACTGCAACAAATATGTAAAGAAAAAAGAACATCAACAGCTTTTCACCACGAAACTATAGGAACCATTGAACGAAATCATAGAGTGTTGAATTACTACCTAGGAGCATTACAAGAAGAAGATAACTAGGCAGATCTACTACCTTTCTATACTTACTGTTTCAACACAACACCACACGGAACAACAATGTATATACCGTTTGAATTGATATATGGAAAACTATGTACGCTACCATGTGATATATACAAAGCAGAAACAGAATATGATTCATTTGAAAACTCCCCAACAGAACTTGAGATCAAATTAAGACATGCGCATAATCAAGCAAAGAACAACCTGGACTATGCTAAAATAAATAATTGTACTAAAACTAATAATAACTGTAATTTTAAAATTAGGAGATACTGTACATTTAAAAATAGGCAATAAGTAAAAATTCGATAAACTTTTTGAGGGACCTTATACAATTGAAGAGAGACAAGGCCCAAATAGAATTATAAAATTAAATGATAAGAAGTTAAAAGTGCATAACAATAAATTAATAAAGTGTACAATAAGAAATAAATATAATAATGAAAGAATAATGCATCTAAATGAAATCAAACTAATTTAAATAATATTTCTTATCAATTTTCAAAGATAATACTACGTTCATACTACGCGCCAAATTACTTAATTTGGCATGAATTACTTCACTTAAATCAAGTGCGTTCATACTAGCTGTTCGTAATTTATTTTGACAATTCGGTGACACATCCCATATTTGTTTATTTTGTGTAAAAGGCGAAAGTAAGTATGCAATCGCAGAGCATTCAAGTGAATCTGAAGATTTTTGTTTTGTATTAGCATTACCGATCAGAAAAAACTATTAAGTATATTGGCGTTCAAACAGCGGCAGGGTGCAATTAACATCGTAGATTGTTATTCCATAGACAATGACTTCCTGGATCTGCTACAAAGGCGTTCTGTAGTCATGCGACAGTTGATATTCTGGCCATATTCCACCACCATTTCTTCGATTATGTGGCAATTTCTCCGAGCGCCTCATAATTGATTAATTTTGGACCTCCAAATATCAATTAAGAAACCTTCGGCCCCACCCCCCCACAAATTCCTTTTTTTATAATTTTTTTCCATATCAGTAAATTTTGGTGCACAGAAATGAAGCCTTGTGATGCACTTTTCTTCGATTATTTATCTAAAAAAATAGTGCTTACACCGATTGCATCTTAATTTGGATGGTAACTTATCATAAATTACTTAATTTCAAGGTAATTTCATTGACATATTTCACATGGCGAAATTACTTAATTTGGACATATGATATAACAAACATAATTTTTCAAAAGGGAAAGGATGTTTTGCATACAAAGCACATGGTTTGGTTGGGCCTTAAAGCTGGCATATTCATAGCATGTGTATAACTAAATATTAGCAACCATAAGCGCAGCAGTTAGAATGCAGTAAGCAGAATGCCTCTACCGGGCCACACGCCGCTACAGCGACTGCACAGCCAGAACAGGCACATGTAATACGATGCCATGCACATACCTGCGACAGCAGTCTACGGCAGCGTGCATTGAGGCCATGCTAACTACATGCAATTGATTATGCGAACCGAAATGTTTGGACACATGAGTCAATACATTTTGGACCAATAAAATAATTAATTAAATTAATATATTAATATATGTAAGTATTTCCATCTGTAGGTGAATTATGGGCGTGGTAGTTGTATTATGATCCCCATATTCTGCACACACACTATTATAGACCCCATGTATATTTCTGCAATTTTTTATTCCGCTTCCATCAATACGAGCACAGGTAGGCTAATTTTAATTTTTGACTCCAAAGTTCCTTGTATAAAAAGTGACCGTGTCTTTTCTCTGATGAGACCCATTTGTTGCAGATAGCTTTATAATCTTCACATGTTCCTTCCCGCAAAATTTCGATTCCGGCAATTGGACCAAAGTTTTAGTCATTTTTAAAAAGGTGAAAATAGTTTCTTATATGGGAGGTAGGCGTGGTCTTTGTCCAAATCGGCCCATATAGCAATCTGGTTCTGTATCTTTGTCCAGGCTACACTTGTGGAAAATTTCATTAAGATAGCTCTGACGGTGTAGAAAAAAAGTGGCCACAGACGGACAGACGGACGGACAAAATAAAAATTGCTTAGAAAGTGATTCTGATTATATCTGTGTATATATGTCCATACCTACCACGCCTCCTTCTCGAAAGTGCAACACCTTTAGATTTAAATCTATGTTTAAGATAATTTTAGATTTAAATCTAGTTGTAAGGTTCTAGGATAGATTGCAATGAAATAAAGTGGAGTTATAAAAGAATATGATCGGTGCGTTTCGGATACACGTCGTTGCTGATCGTTCCACGGTTGTAGAACGAAAACTGAGGATTCCAAGTTTTTGCCAATGATGAAATTGGCCACATCATCAATTGCTGGCGCATTAAATTGTCTTGCATGTTCTCCCGCAGGCGTCTTGTCGGTTCTCAAGTTCATGGCTATTAGATAGCATGCGGTCCAGTGCTGTTTTCAACAATACAATAAATTAATTGTGTTGATGAAAAAAAGTGTGCAGTTGTTCCCCAATTGGACTTTCCACCAAACTGTTGTTGGGAGAACGCTGATATATTTATTGTTTTGAATTTCCCATGAAATAAATCTGCAGAAATTTATAGTCTCCATCTGGCGATGGCAACAGGGAATCTGATTGATGATATATTTGCTGAAATAATGCGTTCGATTTTTAAATTTTCGTAATAACAATAAAATAAATAGTACAAGAAAGTTGTTCGTTTCGAGACCGGTAACGAAAATGTACTTAAATAAGCATGTGGATATGAATGTACATACATATGAAAAATATATCTAAGCCTAAAATATATTTATTGGTAAATAAGAATATTTTTACATGATGTATTTTTAATAGTAAATAATACATAACAGATATAAAATACTCCGTCTGAATGAAGAAGGCGAGTTCAATTCGTCCGAATTTAAACTGACTAGTCTCTTTATTTAAATCTGCCTTTGTGGCTTTAAGTTTTTTGAGTTGCCTTTGCGGTGACAAAATTTGTAATTGATTTTGAAGCAAGGAGAAGGCCTTGCGGCCATTCGAAGAAGCGGGCGCTCTAATTACGCAACCCGGCTGAACTTACTGTTCTCAAAATAATAGAAAACAAGTAAACATGAACACTACAGTGCAGTCCCACTCGTTGGAATTTTTCATTGAATTTCTAATTGATGACAAGATAGTGTTGACACGTCCAACCTGTCCATTGGCCCTAAGCACCTGAACTCCATTCTTAATGTGTTGTATTACATATTTTGCAGTAAAAGCTTCGAATTCTTCTGACGTATAAGCGGATCCTCGGTCCGTCGTAATATTTAAAGGTTGCCCAAAAATTTACATCATCCTGTGCAGCATGTTGAGATCTGACCGACTCCAGTAGGGTGTATTTCGTAAATGCGCATACGAGCACGATAAAATGTTGATTACTTCGTTTTATTCTTCGGAAAGTCCACATGCACAGAACGGAATGGGATTGGAAAAACCTCCGTGATACGCATTTATCTCTCCGACTTGCCTCCCTTGACTTTATTTAGACAGCATTCAGGGCAAGGAAATTTAACGTAGTGTCTCATTCTTTTAAACCTAAAGTCTGACTGAATCGTTCTACTGAGGCGTTCTAGTGTTTTCTCTATGACGAAATAACCTGCATCATCGTGGCACGACTCTGTTATACCACTAGCTTCCGATCACTTCCGATTTTTCTATATAGACGCCCAGCATGCACCTCGCAATAGTTTTTTACCCGTGTTGTTTCTGGTGAGTTGGGGACTTTTGGGATTTTTTAGCGATTTCTTTTAGACAATTGTCTTGAATTTCAACAGCATAAATCCAGTCATTATTTCGGTTCTCACTTGGCGGCAAAGTGGCTGAACAATTCAAACAATTTACGTGGCGTATTTTCATTCCCTGCCTATGCACGCATTTAAAATCGTATTCCTGCAGTCTCAACCACCGTGGCGATACGTGGTGGAAGTGGCGCCATAACTTTGGTGGTTACAATTGCATTGCAATCTGGAACAGCGATGAAATGTGTACCGGCCAGATGCATCCCGAACCTCTCCAATGCCTCCACGATTGCAAGTACTTCTAACTGATGGCTTGCGTATCGCTGTATTTTCTACTGTAAAATGATACTGGCTCCAGCCCTCAGTACCTTCTTGCAACAATATTCTAGCCACACCGTTATTGCTGGCGTTCGTATGAACCTCATGGCGCTTGTGCAAATCATAAATAGCCAAAACCGGCTTTCACAGAATTGCTGCTTTCAATTTTTAAACCCGTCATTTTTTTCATTTGTTACCAGACAAAGGGTGTGTCCTTTTAGATTAGCGGCCCTGCAATGTGGCTATACCTTTCCACGAACTTTCGGAGCAACCCTGTAAGGCCCAGGAATTGACGTACTCCCGTGACTGTTTTCGATCGTGAAAATTGGTCCATGCTTTCCATCTTATCATCCGCTGGTTGTACTTGTATGCCACGTTCATTTACGATATACTACCAGAAATTTTACTTCATTCGGCAGAAACATTTATTTAGAAAATCTAAGCGTTAAGCCAGCTAATTTCACTGCTCTCAGAAACTATTCTAACACCTCCTTACCTTCCTCCGTTGTTCTTTAAAGTTGAATTCAAATTTATCACCATCTCTTGAAAATACATCGGGGCATTCACAAGCCCGATTGACATGACGTTGTGCTTGAAAAGACCTTCGTATGTAAGAAATGCCGTACATGGTTTACCTTCTTTCTCTAAAGGAATCTGGTAATAGCCAGCTGTCATATCCAACGTAGTTATATATCCTCCGAAAAATGTTGTTATGTAACGGTTTATTCAAAATCAGCGATAACTCTTCTTGTGCTAACGGAATTTTATAGCGTTTGCCTAAAATTGTCTTGTCCGAATTCATTTCTATTTTTTCGTGTTTCCTCTCCCTAGCGTTGATATGTCTTCAGCAAAACAATCTGTGTATATCTTCAATATCTTATCCACTTCGTTACACTCTATTTCTGGGAGGCTTTTGTTGACATTAAATTTGTCCTGGCCATTTACATGTAGCTACAACACACCAGAATGGATAATTATACGTTTATTTTTGCTCCACAGAACGTCCCTGCCAAGTAATACTGCATATTCTAGAACATGGTCTTGTACGATATAAAGTCGAACATTTATTCCTTCATTGTTCAACTGCAACCCTAGGTCTATCAATTCGGTTGATTGCACTATCGATCCAGTCCTCCTCTAAGCCAGTCTTGTTCTACAATTGGAGGTATTCCATTGTCTATGTTGCTGTTCGCGTTTATTTCCGCCACCGTCGATTTTCCACCGGAACAGCACTTCTTCGTCTCGCGACCAACTTTCGAACATTTTCCACAGCGTACCTGTTTAGACGGCCGTAGGCATTTGATAGCTATATGCTCGTATTCGTTGCAATTAAAAAATGTCGGTCCCCGTTGCCGGTCTGACTGGCGCTCCGTTGCTGCCAGACATTCTGTGTGATTCGAAGCATTTTGCCGTTGCATACTTGTAGACTACATTTTTGCTATATTTTCCAGTGATCGAAAGTTGTGTTAGTTGTGCGCAGATTCATAATGCGCATATTTGTAGTATGTGGTAGCTGTGTGTCATTGAGACAGTTGATGACATAGCGATTCTCATGCTTTACGTAATGGTTGAATTAATTTCCTATGAATATCAGCAGCATTTCCTGTACACGGAAAGTGTTTCAACAGTGTACTCACCAGAGGAGCCCACGATTGGAAAACAGGTTGTGGATCCTACCAATTCTTTCTTATGCCCCTCATCTTGTGCTGAACTGCAAACAGAAGCGTTTGCTGATTCCAAATGTACATCCGCTGAAGGTGGTCTAATTTAGCCACAAACTGTTGAGACGAAATGGTTTTTTCATCGTATCGAAATCAGGGAGAATGCCAATTATATTCCGCATATTCGGTTGCGCTGCCGACGTCGTTGAGACAGTGACAGACTAGGGCGTTTGCCTTGAAGTATGTGCAGCGTTCAAATCGACGCTTTATGATGTCATTTACGTGTTCGTAGGCTGCGCACTTGTCCTCAGATCAATATCTGTTTTCGCCAAACTGGCGACAAGTTCCTTTAACACATTGATGGATTTTTGCCACGGCTCCGTCTCGTGCAGTTCCTCTATGTCTTCTCGTCTCCGTCTAATGCTTCTATTAGCATAGCGAACTTGTGCGCTTTAGCCAAATATTTTTTTAGTAGCCACTTTTTTTCTACGCAGCATATTCAATTGTGGCATTGAATAAATAAGCAGATCTTTAGGACTTACTTCAGAACTATTATGAATGTTTGGTTGATTCCAAATAGCTATATCACTTAATGTCCGCAAATATATTTATTAAAAACTAAAAAGAATAGATGAAAAAATATTTATTGGTAAAAGTTCGAGATGAGCACACAACCGTCTGTCAGCTCTACTGGAAATCAACTGATTCTGTCGTTCTTGCTTTACAAACGTGACAACTTGTCCCTATATTTTATCTTAATACAGCGCCAATGGCACTTTGAAATATACTCAGTTCGTGTGACCAAAGGTTAATCTGCAAAATTCGTATTTGCCATTATAAGTCGAGAATGTCGTCTTATCACGATCATGTTCCAGTACCTCAATCTGTTGAAAACCAGATTTTAAGTCAAGTGACGTGAAATATCGTGCCTCGCGTAGATTCGTCATAATAAATTTAATATTTAATAGGGTAACTATCATCCACAGTTTTTCATGTAATTTCCGAAAATCGGCCACCAATCTATTTTTAGTAACACCATCGCTGTCGGCTTATCTTTTATCAATCACCCAAAGGAGATTATTATAAGATGATCTAGAAAGTCAAAATAATTGCATGCTGTACTTCTTATCTTTCTATCTTATTCTTATGCAGAAACCTACTGGATTTTGATGGTTCAACTCCGCTGAATGACGGAAACGAGACGTCAATAGATCGATATCCAAGGGCTGGAATCGCCCTAGCTCTTTCCTTTTTGGGGGCTATTATCTTTCTTCTGAAAATGTGGTCCATTTTTGCCGTTAAGTTCTACTATCTGATTTCCATCGTAATCTAATCTTTTTTGCAAGGACTGATGTCTAGTGTTCGCTTTGAGGTGCTGTGCGAAATTTGTGGCATATATCGCTCATAATTTATTTCTACTTCTTGAGCAAGCGCCAAAGCCGATCATAAATCAGGCAGTTCCGAGGAAGAAGGAATATGGCAGGTAGGTTTCTTGAGACCGGAAATAAAAATACACAAGGCGCCTCCCCGTGTTTCTCGACCTTATTGGTAAGTATCGTATGTGTTTTTCAACTTCACACTAAAATTCACAACCGTCAGGTTTCTTTGCGTATACTGAGGTCCTGGTTTATTAAATGGATTGGAGGCTTGTCAGCGTATGTGGAGTCTACTCTAACTATTATGGATTTGAAATTGAAAACATTGTTGAAGGCAGCTAATACCGCATCTGCGGGATTCTAATTTTATTTCGTCATACTTTGCGTATAAATTTTAGGTTGCGTGGACCGCTTATCTCCATGAAACATAGTGTTCTTATTTCCCGTCAAACTCCGGAAGAGATTTGTCAATAATATGTAATTCACTGAATGGCCCTAATTAAGTGTTCGTCAAATTTCTCCTAATCTCCTCTTACTTCTTATCGAAATCCTTTCTTTGCACTCAATGCACTTGCCACCGCTGCGCTAATAAGAACAGACAACATGCTATTATTCATTGTCGATTGTTTTCAATCTGACACTCTGAAACATTCAGAAGGACCGAGCAGGTCGGGATCATTCATTGACTTTAAGTCAAATAAATAGCTATAGTTCGCAATAAATGTATACTAAAAAATATTCACAATAATTATATTTATAATTACTATTCACCGCATGCTTCTTATTTATCGTTCCTTAGTTTGAGCTTTAGAATGAATGCGGGATGTGGTTAGAATGCTTGCTACTGATTCTCCCACGTAGCCACCATATGTTTTTTTGTTCTTTGTTGCTGCCTTTACTGAGAAACCAAGTTAGCTTTTAGTCATTACTGCCACCAAATAACTGTTCTTGCGAACGTCGACTGTACGTTCCTCGTTATTGTTGTTGCACATTAGTTGCATTTGTTACCTCTACCCGTTGTCTTATTGATTGACGATTAAAATTTTGTATTTGTTGTTGTTGTGTAACGAACCCTTTTTCCTTCTTTCGCCTGGGTAATGCTCGCCGGATTGCCAGGGGTCGTTTACAGAAATAACTATGAGTTTACTTAGTTTGGTTTTATTTTATTTATTAAATTAAATCTTTAATATTAATACTAATACAAAGTCTCGGTACAACATTGGTAATTCTGGGAATTAGTGGAGTACCGATTACAAACCATATAATCCACTAATCCAGAATGGTCTCAGTAAGTGGTCGTACTTCTTGGTATTAGTGGAGTACCGATTACAAACCCTATAATCCACTAATCCAGTAAGCGTTTGTAATTCTGAGCATTACTGGAGTACCGATTACAAACCCTATAATCCACTAATGCAGAATGATCTCAGTACGGTTGCATCAAATGCTGGAGTCAAAGTCTTGGTGCGTCGATGTTTTCTTTGTGTGCGTCGATGTGTCGTCGTCGACGGCTGTTTCCGGAAAAGAGACTACTCTCGATGCGTAGTCGTCGGTGGTTGATGATGTAAAGAGCTGCTGTCGGTGCGTCATGGTCGATGGCTGATCAGGAAAAGAGAGCGAGTCCCTCGGTTGCTGCTGCTTTTATAGCCCAGCTTCCGTCGCAAAGTTTCCAGAAATTTCTGTTATTGTTTTAGTTGTATTCAAACGTAACCGACATTATCGATGCAGAATTCGGCTTGTTGTCAAGCACGTGGCATTGTTTGTAGCGGCAGCGCTCTGTTGATGTTGTTGATGATGTCATGCGCGTCGATCATACTGCTTATTAGGGGTGGGTTTTGCCGATTGCTTCTAATAGTGCATAAATTAAATTCTTCTGGAACAATCGAGTGCGGCACGTGGCTTCGTTTGAAATATGGTGGTGTTTTTTTTTTATCGAGGGGGAAAGCTTTAAGCCAATTAGTCAGTGTGGGACATCAACCCACTAAAACCTCCTCACTGTCGTGGCGGGGAACCCTCCCGGGACCGCATAATGTGATTACGTCGGGAGGCCGTCATGAGCATTATTGCTCAATCGTCTGTAATTGTCAGTCTAGAACCAGTCCGCTGCTGGTTGTCGCTCCTTGGCGAAATTTCTGCTACATTTGCTACCTGCTGTTGACGCAGTAGCCGCTGTCGTTCCCGCTCCTCCTTGCGTAGCGCCACCATTACTTGTTCAGCGAAGGTCGATACCGCGTTCCATTTAGCGGGTGACTCCAGCATTGCAGCCACTATATTTGCTGTGGTCGGTGGTCTGCCCAAGGCAGATCCCAGCTCCTCTCTCCAGGTCCTGAAGCGTGAGCAGTAAAGCATCACGTGCCTAGCGCTCTCGAATTCGCCCGTGCATTTTGGACAATAGGGGTCTTCTGTTATTTTGAAGCGGTAGAAATATGCATTGAAGCATCCATGACCGCTGAGTAACTGCGTCATGTAGTAGTTTAGACTACCATGCTTCCTGTTCACCCATTGGGATACCCTGGGAATGAGCTGGAATGTCCATCGTCCCTTCTCGGATTGCTCCCATCTTTTTTGCCACTCTTCGGTGCATCGCCGTCGCTCCTCTAGCCTTCGTTCGGCTGTAGGCCTTACGCCCTGTCGGTCGTACAGTCGCTGCAGCTCCAACGCTCGTAAGTCCAGGGGCATTTTTGCAGCAAGGACGGAAATTGCGTCGTCGGAGACCGTTCGGTAGGCGCAGGTGAGTCTAAGCGCACTTAATCGTTGCGTTGCGCAAGCCTCTCTGAGATGCGTAATTTTTGCTCCTGCTCAGATGGGTGCTGCATAGAGCATCACGGAATCCGTTACCGTCGCCAGAAGTTGTCTTCTTCCCTCACGTGGGAAAAATATGGTGGTGTGGCAGAAGAATTATGTTGGGGCAAAATTTATGCGGAAATTTTGCTCCTTTAGTTGTAACGGCTTACAAATCGCCATGTAGTTTGTGCTTTTAATATTTTTCGGCTTATATTTTTGCACAATTTATCACTGTTTCACAATTTTGATCCTTTTTTCTGCCGAGCTTCCATTTACACTTCGTGTTCGAACTGGATCAAAGAAGAAAGAGAGAAAGAGAGCGAAATGACAGCGTAGCGACGGCAAACAAGCAAGAGCCGAAGTTAATTGTCTGCTAGTCGTTGTTCTCTCCACAAGTATTAGTTTTCTATTCATAACCTGCTTATATTAATTTGTTATCTTCATTCTATAAAACAAACCTTCGCAAAAATATAATAATTTATTCGATTAAACCCCGATACTATGCAAACCTGCACATAATTTTGGTGGCCCATGGGGGGATGTCTAAACGACGACCAACAACAATTTAACAATTTAATAAACGTGATTTAGCTTTCATACAGCGTGCACCTTTCCTGACAGCAAACACGCCACCATCGCTATGCATAAACGGACAGTGTGTTAACTGATGACGCCATAGCACATAACCCCAAAATCACGCAACGTGCACAATTCAACATTTTTCTTGTGCAATCCCAATTCTGGTTGAAGACGACAACGATCCTGTATCCACACCATCCGAGAAGACAGCATAAGGCAAAGGGTAAGTAGGGTATCGGTTTAGAGCAGTAGAGATAAATCCTTCTAAAACAAGTCAACCGTCTCCCAAAGACAACGCGTCAAATTCGCCATTGGCAAATTACGAAGGCCTCATTGCACTGCACACAGACCACCATGACAGTCTTAAGCAAATGTTGAAAAACTTAAAAAAGGACTCCAGTACGAGAAAAACTAAAGCCTACTGTCAAGTCAGACTGGATAAGGTTGAAATGCTGCATAAGGATTTCTTCGAGGTACACAAACAACTTATTTGCTCCTCTCTCACTCGCGATTCGCCATATTTCAAAGATGCGATATCCTCTAATTTTGAAGAACTCTACTTTGACATAAGAGCCAAGCTGTTGGATGCATTGGAGGACCAACAGCCCAAATCGACGCAAGACCCATCTGTAAGTCAAACTCATGCGTCATCGCTGAGCTACCCAAATTACAGCTGCCATCGTTCACGGGTAAATACACAGACTGGCCAGCTTTCCACGATGCCTATATTCGCTTAATCCACAGCAACACTAGTTTGAATGCAATTCACAAATTCCACTTTCTGAAGAAAGCGCTACCTGATGACAAAGACATCGATGTACAGCAAATGGAGCTTACAGAAACCAACTATCCAACAGCCTGGGAGTTAATTGTAAAGCGGTACAACAATCCTCGACTACTTTTCATGCACCACATGAATAAGCTGTTCAGCATATCTGCGCTCACGAAAGAGCGTGCTGATGGCATCAATTCTCTTTTAAACGTAGCCAGAGTGTGCGTCAATGAGTTCCAGCGGCTACAAATTCTTATTTCTGAATGCGACCATTGGATTGCTTACTGCGTTTCCATTCAGCTCCCAAAGGAAACGCATCAGGCGTCGGAGCATCACTTAGGCAGTAATACCGCCATACCTACTTTCAGTGCAATTGAATCTTTTTTGAATGATCGCTTAGTCAGCATCAACGTGATTGAAAACAGGCAGCTTCACATCGATACGCCATCCTCTTCGAATCGCACCACTTCAGCTCATTTGCCGGAGAGACGTAACACCTGGAAAGCGAATCAATCTGCCAGCAGAAACTTCCATGTCACTGCACAGCCGAAAAGGGCAGCCTCCTGTTACTTATGTGGTGATGCCCATGTTTTACGCCGTTGCTCCACGTTTCTAGCTAAAGATTGCTTCGAACGCAAAGCTATTGTCGATCGTGCTAAATTATGTTTAAATTGCCTGAGTAACTCGCACTCATGTTCGCACTGCCCCAGCAACAAAAATTGTCTTCAATGTGGACAAAGGCATCACACCCTATTGCACTTTCCTACATCTGCTCCACAAGCTGATGGAGCTTCAAAGGCGCAGTCACAACTGAATCATGCAGCTCAACCTTTTCACCGTGAGAGCGCTTTTACTTCGAATTCGCCGCAAACAACAACAGTCGCAAAGGCAACGCATTCTACTTTCGTTGCAGCAACAACTACAGAAAAACCGGCTCGAAAAGTTCTATTAGCAGCTGCAATGGTCACTGTAGTGAATGACGTCACAGGCCAAACAGTAGTTGTGCGCGCTCTCATTGACAACGGTTCCGAAGCAACGTTAATATCGGAACATGCTGCTCAAACTATAGGCTTGGCTCGAAATCGCACTTTAGCAGAGATCTCCGGGCTAAGCGGTACTCCTACGAAACGATGTAACTTCACTGTCAGTTTCAGCATTCGCTCGTGTACTAATCCTGCATTTAAGACTCCAGTCGACGTAGCCTACGTTCTTAATGTGCTCACCATCAGCCTGCCTAGTGAGAAAATTGTACCGCAGCATTGGCCGCACATAAAGGGTCTGCAACTCGCAGATCCCACCTTTTTTCAATCTCGTCGTATAGATTTGCTCATCGGAGCCGATATGATGGCTCGCATCATGTTACCAGAAACTCGCATCGGAAGGTTTGACGAGCCTATTGCACAGCACACAAAGGTGGGGTGGATCTTGACCGGCAAAACTGCGCCAGTTCCCAAGCTCTCACCGAACATTCGTTGTCACCACTCCACCCTTCTACTTGAATCTTTAGTTCAAAGGTTCTACGGACATGAAGAAATACCTGCGGACCGAGCTCTATCCCAGGAAGAAAACTGGTGTGAAAACCATTTTCAACAAACGCATTTGCGTCAATCTAATGGCAAGTATTTGGTTAGACTTCCATTAAAGCATGCATTTGATCAAACTCAAACACTAGGCAAATCTAAACAAATATCGTTAAATCGTTTCCATTGTCCAGAGCGGAAGCTTCAGCGCGATGAGGAATTATGCAAATTATATCGGGAGTGCATTCAAGAATATTTTGTAATAAATCAAATAACACCAGCTACTACAGCAGAGAACCATCACTGAGTCCTTACGTCATCGAATATACCTACAGTGATATCGTGCGTTCTGCCACATCATGCGGTGATCAAAGAGGACAGCTTAACCACCAAGTTACGCGTCGTTTTTGACGCTTCGTGCAAAACGACGAACGGTAGATCTCTTAAGGATATTTTATGCACAGGCCCGGCGCTGCAGAATGAATTGTCGGCAGTAATCTTGAATTGGGGAAAAATAAGTATGCATTCACGGCTGATATACAAAAAATGTATAGATGTATCGATACGCACCCCGAAGATTCGCAATAACAGTGCATATTATGGCGAAACGGTGAAGGAGATATTCAAGAGTACTGTCTTACTACGGGTTCACACTACCTTGCTTATAGCCAAAAGTCGAGTAACGCCAATAAAGCCGCTTACTATACCTCGTATCGAGCTCAGTGGCGCTGTGTTAGCTACGGAATTGCCAACATGGACCAAGCAGTATTTGGCAGCTAAGCAATTAGATCTGCCCATTTTCTATTGGACCGACGCTACAATTGTTTTGTATTGGATACACGGTGATGCGAACCGATGGCAAACTTGTGTGTCGAATCGAGTCCAAAACCCTCCAAGCCTTGTCCCCGCATCAGTGGAGCCACGTCGATACGCTTCAAAATCCTGCAGACTGTGCAAAACGAGGATTAACTCCTACAGCTTTATCTACGTTCACGTTATGGTGGAGTGGACCAGCTTGGCTGAAACAGGCTGACGTGACTTGGCCGAAATTTGACTATTCAGCGGTCGATGTCCAGGAGGGAATGGTTGAAGTCAAAAGCAAACAACTCCAAGTGCATTTTTCCATCGCTGAAGATTCAGTATTTCTTCTATACTCATCTCTTCACAAGACCATATGGGTTTGCGTCTATATTTTTCGCTTTGCTTTCAATTCTAGAACGCAAGCTGCTACACGTTGGAAGGGACCTTTATCCGTCGCAGAGCTGAACGAAAGTTTCAATAAGATCGTAGAACTCGTACAACACGAAGCATTTCCGAAAGAGATAAAACGCGTACGCGAAAAGAGCTCGCTGCCAAGCAACAGCAATCTTACGAGCTTAGCAAAATTTCTGGATTAGCAAAATGTGCTTCGTTTACGTCAGCGAATCCAACGCGCTATATTGGCCTATGGGCAGAGGCATCCAATTATATTACCTAGTAGTCATCACTTCCCCAGCTTGGTTATCAATAGTTCGCATGCAACAACTTTACACGGTGGCCCGCAATTAACTATTTCGCATATACGACAGAAATTTTGGATCATAAACGTCAGGCGAGTAGTCAAAAAGCAATTGCGCAAATGTGTTACCTGTTTTCGCAACAAGCCAACCACAGCTACCCAGCTAATGGGTGACTTGCCATTTTATCGCGTCAATCCACCACAACGACGATTTATGGCCACCGGTATCGATTATACTGGTGCCATCGAAATCAAATCGTCACGATACCGGGGCAACACTGCGTACAAGAGCTATATCGCAATTTTCATTTGTCTAGCAACGAAAGCGGTTCACTTGGAGGCAGTTACTGGAATGTCTTCCGAAGCTTTTTTGCTAGCGCTACAAAGATTCATCGGCCGGCGAGGGCTGTGCAAGGATATTTACAGCGACTGCGGAACCAACTTCAAAGGTGCCGATAAAGTTTTGCAAGCAAGCAAACGTAAACTCGTCGAAGACATCAAGCAAGATGTCGTACCGCATATCGCTAGCCACGGCATCCAATGGCATTTCAACCCCCCTCACTCCCCTAATTTTGGCGGTCTGTGGGAGGCCAATGTGAAGGCTATCAAGTACCACTTAAAGCGAGTCCTGAATGGTTACATTCGAGATACTCGCAACTCTGCTTGTACGTATTGAATCATGCCTCAACTCGCGGCCATTGTGTCCATTGACCTCGGACCCGGATGATTTGATGGTGCTTACCCCCGGGCATTTCCTGATCGGGAGCCCACTTCTTTCACCGCCTGTTGATTCAGCAGCATCGAACGTTTCACTTAGCCAACACTATCTTCAAACTCAACGGATGCTGCAACACTTTTGGCAGAAATGGACTTCGGATTGGTTAGCTCAGCTTCAAACACGACCAAAATGGTGTCAACAGCGTCCAAATCTACAGCTGAATGACTTGGTTATAGTCAAAGACGATCGTCTACCGCCAAATGAATGGGTCATGGCTCGCGTTGTCGAACTCCATCCTGGATCAGACAACCTGGTACGCGTAGTCACCGTACGCACTCAAACCGGGACTTACAAGCAATCGATATCTAAGGTGTGTCCACTACGTTCCTTTCTGTAGCAACCAAATAACACTTTACACACACTCCCTTCTAGGCCAGCGTTACACCATGCCGAAGCGAATAGAAATCTATGCTGGTCCCAGCATGGGGGGCGGCATGTTCGAACCAGATCAAAGAAGAAAGAGAGAAAGAGAGCGAAATGACATTGTAGCGACGGCAAACAAGCAAGAGCCGAAGTTAGTTGTCTGCTAGTCGTTGTTCTCTCAACAAGTATTAATTTTCTATTCATAACCTGCTTATAGTAATTTGTTATCTTCATTCTATAAAACAAACCTTCGCAAAAATATAATAATTTATTCGATTAAACCCCGATACTATGCAAACCTGCACACCTCGCTATAATTAAATATTGCTGCCAGCAGTTCGCAGTGAAACCACAAATATATTATTTAAATTTTTTGTCTTTTATATTTTATTTTCCCTCATGCGACCCGATTGCCGCCAATTAAACAAATTGAGTTGTATTCTTAATTCCTTTATTAGATAATATTTTGTGTGCGACTTGTCTGCACGTTATGCGAGTAAAATGAAGACCAAAGCTTATGAGCAAACTTGAACTATATACGTCAACCTATCTAATTCTATCTTATATGGTCTTCCGCGAACACATTTCGCCATAACTTATATAAGTACCAACAAAAACCACTGTTGTACATGCATTTTGCGGAATACTGGTGCGAAAAGATCCAAACAATAATTTGTTTAATGATATATATTTAATATATTGCTCAATAAAATATTCTACATGAAAATATAAATTTTATCCAAAAACAATAATAGTTAATCGAAAATAAAAACTTCAGTCAGTAGTCGTCAATTCAATGAAATTGAGATTACGAGGTTTGTTCAAAAAGTATCGCGAATTTTGAATTTTCGCGGGCTACGGATGTTTGATTTTCGATCTTTTTGTGGCGTTATGTTGGTACTTATGTTGACAATCTCGGCCATTTTGAATGTTCAGTCAGTTTTTGACAGCTATTGTGTATGGACGTGTTTTAGCTTGTCTTCGATTTTTGTTTATCCCGAAAATTGGATTTTGTGTGAAAAACGATACTTTTTGAAGAAACCTCGTATTTCTCTCGAGTTTATTGACAGACAAGTGCACACTGTAGACGTAAATCAGTATGTGTTGTTATACCACCTTAATAATTTTTAGAAGGAGAATTATGCAAAGATTATTCCCAAATCTTATAGCTATATCAGAGAAGCCACTTATCCTCAGATATCAGAGATCTTCACAATGAAGGCAATTTTTCTTCAAGTATTTATTATGTCTTAGAAATTAACATGACACCAACTATGAACACTTCCAAGAATCGAACCTTTGCCTTCAGCTATTATTATACAGTTAGCGTGTGGTTACAGTCAATAGGATTAGCTACGGGATTGAAATCGTTCATTATAAAATGTTTTAGTACGTCCGCAATGTGTTGCGCCATTCCCGCCTCTAATATCGAAGATATGGCACCTATATGCTTTATCTTGAAATTGAGTGCCAGTTTTCGTTTTACGTAATTGATTGCATCAATGTAGTTTGAAAAAAGTAATACGTCATCAATGTAAATATTGGTGACGTCATAGTAAACATTGACTAATTCGAGCAGCAGCTCACCTTTCGCGGTCTTCTTTATTTTCTGGAGCCTTTCGCCCAATTCCCCAAGGCGTAGATCCGTCTTTATCCTCCGCAAGTTCTCCGCATAGGTTGTCACCCCCATTCCCTTGATGACGATCGCATCAGGTCTGGTCGGCTTCGCTTTAGCGAGTGTCTTCGGCTTTGCCCGGAGGCGAGCACGAAACACCGCCCCCTCCGGCTTTTTCACCACTGATTCGGGTTTACCCACTTCTGAGTGATGCCTTGTATAAATCCCTGTCTGCACTATCTCTAGAACTCTTTGCATTGTTAAAAAGTCTCCTACAATTTTTGCGGAGTCCCCTAATTTCCTCCACCCACCACGTGGGTTTTTGTTTTCCTCTCCACAGACCTATTAATTTAGGCACACGTGCTTGTGCTTATAGGGTTCTGATGTATTCGTCTAGGTACAGTAACTTTGTGGCGGTCCCAGTTTGCGCTCCTCACATTTGTAAAACCCGTAGGGCTGGGTAGACTATCTAAAAGATCACACTGGATTAAACTATGATGAGTCTTCCTCTAGAACTCTGCAATTTGAAATCCGGTCAAAAATTGATTCGGAGGCAAGGGTCATGTCAAGGATTTCCTGCCTGTTAGCAGTACTGAAAGTGGGTTGTGATCCCTTATTACATATAAGAAGGTTAGTCGTTACAATATGTTCATATAATGACTTACCGCGTGCACTGACATCCGTGCTTCCGCAAATGTCATGGTGCGCATTGACATCGCATCCAATGATTGCAGCCTTTCAATGATTGAGCCTTTCCATCCACAACAAGCTTCTGTAGGTTGGCTTCAAGAAGGATATCATGGTCATGAGACATATTGGCCGAGACCAGCCATTATCGTTTCCTGCCAGTTTCCAGGAGGACGGCCCTCAAATCCTTGTTGCTGTAATTTCTACTTATGATTTTGCAAGACATGGGTCTTCCTTCACTTACTGTATACAGCAAGCTGCAATTATTATTCCAAGGTTCTTGGACCAGGACAACATCAGCTCCGCCTTTTACAAGACGGAACTGAAGGCGGGAAGAAGTAGACTTCGGGTGATGGAGGTTAATCTGCACTATTCGTAGCACCTCTGCTACTTGTAGCGCTGGTTACCTGCACCACAGTGACGCCCGCAACCGAATCCACTGTGTCTGATTCCAGAAGGACGTCCTCCTTACAGAGGTTGGTTGTCCCCAGGAGACTCTCCAAGACCCACATATTTGACATGGAGAAACTGCATTTCGGGTGCTTGGGTGAGTCCACAGAAGAAGTAGAATCAGGAGCTACCCCTGAAATGTCTGCTAGTTCTTGATCCGTGCCAGATGGTTGCCCGTCCTTCTCAAAAACTGAAGGCTTGTGAACGAGAGTCCATAGCCCACGAACCTATTCGTTTCAGCGTTCACCACAAGGATAACTGAACTAGAATCCCCTCTTGGTGCTTCTATTTTAGTCACCTTACAATTTTGAGTCAGGAGCTGCAAGTTGCCCATCCAAAAATCTCCACGATTGCCTCTGGGTCAGATGGTTCGCCTCGGATCTGTGCGCAAGCTAAATTATTTTCAATAAAAATTCAATCTCGAAATTTATTTAGTAAAACCACTTTATTCTTTGATATAATATATTCTGCGCTATTGCAATCATAAGCCTACGTACCACGACAAGGCGGCTGCCCATCATGTTATTTTTATTGCAGCCTATTTTTGGATTCGTCCAAACATATAAATTTGGCAAATAAGAAATGACGTTGCGCGAAAACTAATTATTATTGGAATGGCGAGATAACGGTACAACACAATGCTATGCACACAAATAAAAATGTTTTGTAAGTTCCTCATCTTGACAATAATTTAATTTCTATAAGACGAACACTAGAATGGATTTGAAGTTTGAGAAAAGAATGGGATGTCTGGATTTTATGAACCAAACAAAATTTTTGTTGAAGGAAACGAAGATGAGAAAGAGGCATGCTGCTTCAAAGTGTAGTTTATTCTGAATTCATGAAGCAGTGGCGTTAAGGACCTGTAAATTGCAAGACTCTTTAAGAAATGTATAAAAACAAATTGTTGCAATTGCAGACATTCCAAGTGATGACATTTTATAAAGTATGAAGAAAAACATAGACAACTTTTCAAAGAGGGCAAATAATCAGGTAAAACGATTCGCAAGGACTTATGAGGAAAAATGAGCACAAAAAGCTCAAATAAAATGCGTGGAAGCATTTGATTTATCTTCAGATCACTCTCCTTTAATTGTATTCCTTAATATTTCAGCAGCTATGGTGTGTGTAACACCACCAGAGCACTTCACAAATAAAAATATTAATTGGCTGATCTACAAAAAATATATGAGCTCAAGCATTGAGCAAATTACTGTCTCCAAATTGAGAAAGAAAATGACATTGCAAATTAAAATCTCATGAGCGTGATAACTGAAGCTCCTATAATTGCAACCCCTGATACCAACATTAAAAATAATATAACAATAACATCCAATAATAATACAAAATTTTATCAAAGAGAAGAGAAAGATAAGGAGGGATTAGCAAATCTGCATATCACCTAGCTTAAAAAAGCAGCTTAACGACTGTACAAAAGGTTGAAAAATATTATAGCTAAAGATGCTTACAAACCTAGTTTCAGAACATTACAGCAACAAAACAAGTTGACTACTCCCTTTGGAAGGCAGTAAAGGGGTTAAGTGACCTATTAATGGAGAAGTGCCAATAAGATTATCAAACCGTACGTGATTATTGAAGGGACTCGGATAATGGTGACTGTAATCTATATATATAAAAATGAATGTTTGTTTGTTAGTGACATTGATGGTATTTTCAGAGGTTGTTCGTTGTGGATCTGGGAAGGTTTAGAAATAAAAAAACCTTATACTTTTCCTGAAGAAAAGTCGGAAAATTTAAAAATTCCAAAAAGGACTTTTTTCCATACAAAAATTTTTTCCTTTTAAATTTTTTTCCAATTGTTTTTTGCAAATCTATCGATCTCAAAAAATTCGGAAAAGTCGGAAAATTCGGAAATTTCGAAAATTAGAAAAATATAATCTCACTTTTTTTGTATGTGCGTGGTGTTGCACGTGCACATTTAGTTTCATATTGGTGTCGTAAGCACTGACTGATACTCCAATAACTCAACAGATGGAGCTGTAGACGCTTATTTATTTTGACAGCTGCGTATATTGTTTGTTCTTTCTGATTTGTTTATTCGAACAGTGCGGACACGGTCAATTGACTTTCTAACATTTTTCCAAATTTTAATTGATTTCTCGAGTTAAATTCATTACATTAAATTGTTAAATTGTTTACATTCACGAAATATTTGATTTTAAATCTGTGGATCATCAGTTTTTGAGTGAAATTATTGACATTTCAAACAAAAAAAGTGAGTTCATTATTTTCGTTTGTTGGTGAATACCTAACCTCATTTCCATTGGAATTTATTTGTGTTATTTCTTCAGCTGATTTGTAAATTATTTGAATCGTTCAATTTCGGTCATTTGCATTCTTTATTTCGGCTATTCAAAAGGTAAATTATTTAAAATTATTCCGTGAAAACTTTATGTGTGTTTCATACAAAGTGATCAATTCAAGATTGAAATTTGTTACGATGCCACAAAGAGGTCGCGCTAATATCGGTCGGCGTTGCCGACGTACAACGGACCAACGTAATTATACAGCACGTCGTACGGAAGAGGAAAATGCTACTGCAAGGGAATCTGCTCGAATCGGAATGATTGAACATCGTGCGCGACAATCACAAGAGGCTCACGAAGCTTACAATGAGCAACAACGATTGAGAAGAAGACAAGTTCCTGCTCAGGAAATTCATGAAGCAAGAGAACAACGTTTGGCTGCTCACCGACAACGCCAGCAACAACAACGATTGCCTAATTTGAATATCGAACGTGCAGCCTTTCGATATGAGCCGGACATTGAATACGGTGCGCACGAATCAGTTCGATTTGGTTCGATGTCTGTCGTTTGCCCGCATTGCGATGCACTGAAATTTCCAAAAGAACCGGCCGGATTGTGTTGCGCAAGCGAAAAAATGAAATTACCAGAGTTACTTCCTCCACCAGAGCCATTGCGGTCATTGCTTTACGGTGAATCACCAAATTCGAATAATTTTTTACAAAATTCCAAGATGTGTAACGATTGTTTTCAAATGACGTCGTTTGGTGGGGAAATTGTGAATGAACATAATTACAATCCCACATTCAAGGTTAGTTCACCAACAATCTAACACTTATTATCTCGCCAACAGAAATTAACATATTTGTCTGCAACTATACAGATTCACGGGCAAATTTATCATCTTGCTGGATCGCTGTTACCGCATCCAGATCAAGATCACAAATATCTCCAAATATATTTCCTTGGAGATTCAAATGAAGAAGTGAATCGACTTTGTGCAGTTTTCAATGCGACGAAAAGAGAAATTGTGCAGCAATAGCAAGAAATGTTGCATGAACACAGCGAACTAATTCCATTATTCAAAACTTCGTTAGAAAGGATGCCATCTGATGATCACAGGCACTCATGAACGGCAATATAATGCCCCGACGGCCGATGAAATATCAATTGTTGCTGTTGGCGATAATTTAGAATCCCGTGATATTGTTATTAAACGTCGAGCTGAAGATGCATTAGAGCGAATCAGTGAAACTCATCGATCGTATGACTCACTACAATATCCGCTTATGTTCTGCCGTGGTGAAGATTGATATCACTTGAGATACAACATGATCAATCCTGCCAATCGTTTGTAAAAGAAAAACAAACACTCTTGATTGTAACTTCATTTTTTGTTAACTTTTAGGTGTCGATACAAATAAGAAGGTCAGTGCAATTGATGATTCACGAAGGAATTGACAACTATCTCTTGAGATATCGCCGATTATTTCAACAGTATGCAGTTGATGTGTACGTGACGATGGAGGCAGAACGACTCAATTTTATTCACTTCTATCAGACCAAGCTTCGATCTGAAGAGTATATTCACTTGCGAGATGCGGTCAATAGCGATGAAGATGTGACAAACCTTGGCCGACTCACGATTTTCCCATCAACATACATTGGCAGCCCAAGGCACATGCACGAGTACTCGCAGGATGCGATGACATACGTGCGGAATTATGGACGGCCGGATTTGTTTGTTACATTCACTTGCAATCCAAAATGCCCACAGATAACGGAATTATTGAATCACGGTCAATCAGCAAGCGATCGTCACGATGTCACAGCACGAGTTTTCAAACAACAGCTACGATATTTGATGGACTTTTTTCGTGAAGCAACGTATATATGGTGCTGTTAGATGCTGGATGTACTCTGTTGGGTGGCAAAAAAGAGGTTTGCCGCACGCACACATTCTTCTTTGGATGGTGGACAAGATTACACCAGATCAAATTGATGACATCATTTCTGCGGAAATTCCTGATCCAGAGATAGATCCAGAATTATACGAAGTGGTGAAAACCAATATGGTTCATGGACCTTGCGGACACTACAATCCCACTTTGGTTTGTATGTCTGACATTAAACGTCTGACATTCCACGTGCTTTTCTTTCGTAAACGCAAACTGGAAATGATGGATATCCACTCTATCGGCGTCGCTCATCAGACAACAATTGCAGAACATTCAGGATTCAATTTAGAGGAGTGAATATCGAAGTTGACAACACATGGATCGTACCATATTCGCCAATATTGTCTAAGACATTCAAAACTCATATCAATGTTGAGTATTGCAGTTCTGTGAAATCGATCAAATACGTTTGCAAGTACGTCACCAAAGGAAGCGACATGGCGGTTATTGGCCTTGAACGAGATGAGATCAGCAAGTATCAAATGGGTCAATACGTGAACTGCAATGAAGCGCTTTGGAGAATATTTTCTTTTGTAATTCATGAGCGTATTCCGACTGTTGTGCATCTCGCAATTCATTTGGAGAATGGCCAAATACTGTATTTCAACCCACAGAATGCAGTACAGCGAGCGGAAACACCACCAGCAACAATATTGACGAGTTTTTTCTCAACTTGCGAGAACATTGCTTTATTCGGAAATGCCTCGATATTATACATGGAATGCATCGTCGAAGAAATGGTTACGCAGAAACCAAGGCCAACCAGTAGATGGACATCCAGGTGTGTTCTCAACTAATGCATTAGGACGAATTTACACAATCCACCCGAAAAACGACGATTGCTTCTACCTTCGGTTGCTATTGATTAATGTACGCGGGTTAACTTCATTTGAATCATTGCGTACTGTGAATGGTACTTTTTGAGAAGGATGCCAGCAATTACAATTGCTGGAACATGATAATCACTGGAATCAAACGATGGACGATGCGATAGCTACTTCGCATGCCATTGAAGTGCGCACACTTTTTGCGATGATCATTTCGACATGTCAGCCTTCAAATCCGCGTCAATTATGGGATACGTACAAAAATTACACTGCCGAAGACATTTTACATCGTATTCGAGTGGCAACATGGAATTCAGAATTGCAAATGAACGATGACATCTACAATGAAGCATTGGTATTGATTGAAGATTTGTGTTTGCTTATGAGTGGCAAACTATTGACTGAAATTCATATGCAAGCGCCAAATCGTTAAATCAGAGATGTACTGAATCGTGAATTGGAACGTGAGCGTGGATACGACAGAATAACTTTGGAACAACAAGTATAAAGAAATGTTCTATTATTGAATGAGCAGCAAACGAGTGCGTATGATGAATTGATGAAGGCTGTCAATGATGGAAACGGTGGACTATTTTTTCTTGATGCGCCCGGCGGAACTGGGAAAACGTTCCTGATATCATTGATTTTAGCAACAATACGATCTCAAAATGGCATTGCGTTGGCTGTCGCATCTACTGGGATTGCAGCAACTCTACTAGAGGGTGGAAGAACGGCACATTCGGCACTGAAGCTTCCGTTAAACATGCAAATCAATGAAACACCTGTTTGCAACCTTTCAAAGCAATCAGCTGTAAAACTGATAGTATGGGATGAGAGCACAATGGCTCACAAACGGTCTCTAGACGCACTTGACAGAACAATGAAAGATCTGCGGAATAATAATCGTCGTTTTAGTGGTGGAGTGATACTGTTAGCAGGCGATTTTTGACAAACACTTCCTGTTATTTGAAATCAACAGCGGCGGATTAATTGAACGCATGTCTTAAGTCATCGTATTTGTGGCGGTTCGTGGAAACCATACGATTGACTATGAATATGCGGGTGTTCCTGCAACAGGATAGCACCGCAGAAGTTTTTTCTAAAGAACTGCTAAGAATTGGAAATGGGCGAATTCCGGTTGATACTTCCAGTGGTTTGATATCAATTCCACCTGCCAGTTGTCAATTCACTTCACCGAAAGCTGAACTCATCACGAATGTTTATCCGAACATTGGCCAAAATTATCGTAACTACGATTGGTTGAGTGCACGCGCAATTTTAGCTGCCAAAAATACCGATGTTAATGACTTAAACTGGACGATTCAAATTCAAATTCCGGGAGATTTGCGCTCATACAAATCGATCGATCGTGTTGAAAATGAAGGCGAAGCAGTGAATTATCCAGTGGAATTTCTAAATTCTTTGGATTTGCCTGGCATGCCGCCGCATCATTTGCGTCTCAAAGTTGGATCTGTCATTATTATGCTTCGCAATCTTCATGCGCCGTGACTGTGTAATGGAACCCGACTGATTGTGACGCAGCTATCGAATAATGTGATAGTTGCAAGAATTTTGAAAGGGACTTACAACGGGGCAGAATTCTTGATTCCACGAATTCCTTTGAGTTCCAACGATTTGCCATTTCAGTTCAAACGTATTCAGTTTCCAGTGAAACTTGCATTTGCGATGACAATCAACAGGTCACAAGGACAGTCGCTGGAAGTGTGTGGCATAAATCTGGAAATGCCATGTTTTTCACACGGCCAGCTATACGTGGCGTGTTCACGAGTTGGAAAACCATCTTCTCTCTACATTTACGCACCGGAACATAAAACAAAAAATGTTGTTTATCAAGCTACGTTACATTGAAAAAAATGTAGAAAAATCGCAAATAAATTATTTTCAACACAATATAAATTCAACTTTCTTTTCTTTTCAAAACACATAATTTCACGCAGGGCAACGCCTGCGGAGTCAGCTAGTATTAATTAAATTTAAGTTTGAAACTCATTTTTTTAAGTATAAAATACAAAAAGATGCGGCGCAATGTTGTGCATTTTAATTTTAGGAGCTGTAACGTGATAAGATATCGGGAATTACAAGGCGCGAAGTGTTTGGAATCTGGAAAGCAATTAAAAATGCTGAGACAATTAATGCGATGGTTACCTTCGTTGAATGTAATTTAGCAACTAGATCCGATTGTCGAATTATTTTATGGAAACTACGTGCCTTTGTTCAAAAATTAAACCACACATTTAGTGCTAAATGATCGAAAACATCGCGTCATGAGGATAGATTTTTAACTGAAAATAATTAATGGCTTTCTATACCTACTAATGTATCGCTTTTTGTAAAAAACATTAGCGCAAATAGCGATAATCCACGTATTGGTAGACCCACCCTCCGCTTTAAAGACGGCTCATTACGAACTCAAAAAAGGAATCCTCGATTACTGATTGTGAAACGCATTCAAAATAAATATTTTTATCAGCAGAATCAGAAATGGGATCAAGTGGCAAACGAGATTCAGCAAAAATTGTAATGGAATTGTTTAATGCTTCTCCCAAACAAGGGACTTCTGTAAAAAAGAAGAACTTCAAATAAAGATTCAGATTCACTTGCTCCAGATCAAGCCCTAGCCATTATGATTGATGTTAATATGACTACTATTCAATATCGTTTGCTGAAAGAACACTTTAAACATGTGAATCCCAAATTGTATCCTAGTTACGATCAAATGAAAACGGCAAAGCAGGATCTAACAATTAAAGAACATTTTGCGGAAGTATATTTACAATCCCTATTGAATCATACCATTAAAAGAACTTGTATGGTTCAAGATGAAATATTCTTGACTTTGGTCGAATCAGACAAAATATTTTTCAAGGTCAAATTTTGTTGTGACGGCGCCAACCAATCCAAATGTAAACCAAAAAAATTTCCGACATTAATGCATCAGATGAGGCCCTATTTAATATATCCATAGTGCCGATATAAATGCATACTGTAACAAAATGAAAAGGAACGAAATATTTGGGAAGTGAAGTGAATTATATCGAACAAAAGCACACAATTCAAAGTCACATCAGAATTAATATTATGTATGATTGATGTGAATGTGTGTAATGTGTTATCCGAGTGTAATTTCTCGCAAACGCACTATATTTGTGGAGCTACACCTTCGATTATGAACGATGAATGTGCTATTGATGCAAGAGAACTCAATGGAAATGTGCTAAATTTTGGACCTTCTCCATTTCACACCAAGACTTGTTTTATGGAATGTGTATGTCTTAGGAGAATGTTTGAAAAAGAGCACGAGCGAAATAAAAGTCGTTTCTTGAATTCATGTGAGAGAAGAGACTTTATTAGTTCTATTTTTCTTCTATCTATACAAAAATGATTGGTAAAAAGAGTTAAGCATATTGGCTGAATTAACGGATTAGCAAAAAGTGTTCAATTTAAGTATTACAAAAAATGTTGTAAATTGAATGATGATTGAGGAGTGAGTTACATTAAATAGTTATTTATAAATAAATAGTTATAATAAACTGAAATATAAATAAATTAATGTGCTCGAACATCCCGGCGAGGTTGAAAGAACCATCTTTCAAATCTTCAACAGTAAGGCCAAAATTTTCCCAAAATTTTTGTTTGACTGCTGCTATTCATTGCCATCTTTCAAGGTAGCTTATTTCAGTGCAATCGATGAATTGCTGAGGCATGGTATTGATTGGACCACCAATCAGTAAGTGGCCAGGTGTTAATGCTTCGAGGTCATTTGGATCGCTCGACTGTGGGGATATTGGCCTAGAATTCATTCATCTCCACAAGCGCCGCTGAAATCTCTTCGTAACTAAGTTTGGCACCAGACTAAGTGCGATACAAATGGCCTTTTGCACTTTTGACTGCAGCCTCCCAAATGCCGCCAAAGTGGAGAGCCCTGGGGGGAATAACATGAAATGATATAAAATTAGTTGAACAATAATTATTAATTTCATCTTGATATGATTTGCTGAGGAACGATTTTCTGAGCTGCTTGAGCTTGGCTTCCGCTCCACAAAAATTCGTTGCATTGTCGCAAAATATGTCTGTGGGTAGACCACGACGACCAACGAGCCTCTTGAGTGTAGCGATGAATGCGTCTGCCGTCAAATCAGAGACTGGTCCGAGGTGAACAGCTTTGCTTGTAAAACAAACAAATACTGCCACATAGCTTTTCACGAATCTTTACGTAGGTGTCAATAGGCCCGCAGAAGCCAACACCACAGCGAAGGAAAATCGATCTGATGGACTGACGCGCTCTGGAGGAAAATCAGCCATGATTTGTTGGTAACAAAATCGGATGTTTTCGTTCTCTTGGAATAGCATTTTTTAGTCGACCTCCGACTCGAAGCAGAAGGAATGATTCCACCTCTTCAATAAAAAGACTAAGAGATTTTGATGAATGCCAATCGATTTCGTAAGCGAAGAAATTTCTTTGAATATTCCAGACGATGCAATATAGCGAGTATCGAAGCTCCTCAGATGTCAGCGATTGGTCTTCGTTGGAGGCGGACTCTTTCGCATTTGGAGTGAATCGGAATAGCCGGCTTACGATGCGCAGAAGTCTTGTGTAGCAACTTGTTCGTTCAACAAAATCTAGAATGGCATTGAAAGTTGCTCTTCTTATTGCGCAATTTGCCTCTTCGCTATTAACATCAGTTATGGTTTTACGTGGCCACTTTGCTCGATTTTGTTGTACAAAAGCTGGACCAGTAAACCAGATGGAGACTACCAGTTCAACCATCGACGTGCCGCGAGTGATGATATCGGCAGGGTTGCTGGTAGTTGGAACGTGTTGCCAGTTGCAATTAGTGGTGGATTCCTGCATTTCAGATATGCGATTGCCGACAAATGTTGTTAATGTTGAAGAGTGCAGCTGTAACCAACGTAGAACGACATCTGTCCATAGAAAAACTTCGGGCTTCAAATCGCCGAACAGTGGTGCAATTTTCTTGTAGAGGCGTGAAAGCAGATGCGCGCTGGTGATCCCCAATTCTGGTAGCGTCCTCTTTTTGATTGGTGCAACTCGACACTTTGCTGTGAATAGATTAACAGAAATGTTTCCATTATTATCGCAAACACGAACATATACGCAACAGCCATATGCGAATATTGATCCGTCGCTAAACCCATGCAGCTGAAAACTAGTAAACGGTGCGACTAAAACGTAGCGGGGTAATTTTATCATATGCAGATTTTCGAGATCATTTATGAAATTTTTAAAATCATCTTTTGGTATTTTCGGAACCTCTGTTTCCCAATCGATTTTGAATATCCATAAGTTTTGCAATAAGACTCTTGGTTGTATTATAAGAGGTGCCAGTAACCCCATAAGATTGAAAATTGAAGACGAAAGTTACAGAATTTAGCCTTTTGTATACATCGCGTATTATTTTTGGCTGAAACGAAAATAAGAATAAATCCTCCTGTGGAGCCCACGAAATACCGAGTGCATTTGAAACTAGAGGCTCATTGATATTCATTATGATGAGTTATATCGATTTGGTTTGAAATTGCGGGTGATTCGATTGAATTTTGGCCAATTCAAACCCGCCTTTTTGCTATAATTGAGTAGTTTCTCTATTGATGATTATGAGCTGTTCGATATCGTTAGCGCCTGTCAACATGTCGTCGACATACAAATGATGGCGTACTGAAATTTGCGATGCAAGGGGTGTACCAATACCATGCGATGCATGTTTACTATGTCGCTGGTAATTGCATACTTGTATTGGCGAAAACGAAGAATTTGCAGATTTAGCTCTGCTTGAATAGTCGGTCCGACTAACAAAACATCATTGATAGATTTTTGTGACGATTTGGCCGACGCATCGAATACGACCTTCAACTTTGTGCTAGTGCTATTGTGTCTAAGTACGCACTGGTGGGGTATGACGTAATGTGGCTGTCTTAAATCTATGTCTTTTGCAAGGGACATATGGCCTAACTGTTCATATTCTTTCATGAATTGTATGCATTGCAATTTGATATTGGGGTCACGAACTAAGCGATTTCGACCGAGTGAAATCGATTCAAAGCTTCCTTGAATGGAAGCTTCACCACTACATGCCCTTCTGTTTGTATTTCTGTATTGGCAACATAGTCAGACTCGCTTGCCTGCTCAACTGCTGTCCATTTCGTGGTCACTGACATCACATCTTCTAATGCCCATAGATATTCTAGTTGCTGATTTAAATTTTTATCATCGAGTGTAGAAAGGCAGCATTGTCGTGCGCGTGCCTTACAAAGCGATTTGTAGCGACCTGATACCACCCATCCGAATGTGGTCTCTTGTAATGTTCGATGCCAATTTGATTTGGCCGTTATACAGAATGTCAAAGAAACTATCTGCTCCGATGAGCAGGTATATTGGTTGTGATTTATAATAATAGTAGTCAGCGAAATCAATTTTTAAAAGCAATTGCCATGCGCCTTTGTTCATATCAGACTCAGGCTGATATCCAGACAATTGATTAGCGACTAGTAAATATGCTTCTATTTAAAAATTGTTGTAACGAGAGGGAATTGTTGTTTGCAATTGGTATTTTATTTTGGATGACAGCCAATGCCAAAAATACTGTTGTTTTTATGTTAGGCAAATTCAGAACATTTGCGAATTGTTCAGTGATTAAACTTTCCTGCGAGCACGAATCTAAGAGAGCACGGCGAAATTGGTATTCACACATGGAATTGCGAATAAAAACAATAGCAGTAGCAAGCATAACGGTATCTAAAGACTTTTCGATATGCACATTCAATACTGCTGATGCTGTGGGTACACCGAACTCATTTGCCGCCCCATCAGTTGTTGTTGGCCGATGCTGTAGAGAGTGATGTAACTTGTTGCATACTCTGCATTTATATTTAGATGTACATTTGGCAACACCATGATTATCTGATAAGCAATTTATACAGAGGCCCAATTTTTTAACTATGTCGAATCTACTGGCGACTTCCATTGCTTGAATTTATCGCAGCCACTAAGCCAATGGTCTTTTCATTTACAATGAGCGCATGACCTTTGTAGCGCATGAAAAGGTGCACGATTTTCTGAAGATTTGCACTTATTTTTATTTTTATGCGAAGAATCTGGCTGAGACGAGCAAGGTTCTGTTGATTCGAGAAACTGGCATCTACGCTTAGGTTGCCTCGAAAATACTTCCCATGTCGGCAACAAACTAAAGTCTAAAGTTTCTTTCCATTTTAATTGTGATTCTGAATCTAATTTTTGTGTTATTCGCTTTATTATCATGGCATTGCAAATATCAGTTTCCTTACAAAGGGATTTTTATGAACTGAATATTGCTGATGCTCTATCGACAAGACTACGCAGCTGAACAGCTGATGACTTTTGAATTTCTGGAAGTTCGTAAAGGTGTGCAATATGTTCTAATAATATCAACGTTTTATTGTCGTAACGCTCTTCTAATCTCTTTAGAGCCTTTGTATAATTGTTAGTTGTAACTTGAAAACTTCTAATTGTGTCTAATGCTTGACCAGATAAACAATGCAAGAGATGATTAACTTTCTATATTGCCGAAAGAGCAGAATCACTATTGACGAGTTGTTCAAACGATGTAAATGAGGCAATTTACTGGGCGCAGAGACGGGAAACGCAAGAGTTGTATCATAATGAGAGCGTTTGTAGTTGTCACCCAAAAATTCTATTACTTCCGTTTTTTTACAATACACAACTCTTCAATTTCTGGGCGATTCGTATCTTTATCATTTTGCATCTCGATGTCCGTCTGAATTGATAGCACTTGTTTGAAATATGCCTCTATCAAACCTAATCGACATTCGAGGTCTGCTACAGGCACAGAATCAGAGAGCATATTTTGGCTGCTGAGCGTTGTTTTTGTAGTACAGCTAAGTCTGCCATAATCATTCAATGCAGCAATACGATAAAAAATCAAACGAAAATTATCTGCCGACATCGACGCTTACAAAAAATTAAAGAAGGAAAAAGAGCACGAGCGAAATAAAAGTCGTTGCTTATTCGATGAACCCATGTGAGAGAAGAGATTTTATTAGTCCAATTTTTATTCTATTTATACAAATATGATTGGTAAAGAGAGTTAAGTACATTGGCTGAATTCACGGATTAGCAAAAAGTGTTCATTTTAAGTATAACAAAATATGTTAGTAAATTGAATGATGATTGAGGAGTGAGATACATTAAATAGTTATTTATAATTAAATAGTTATATATAAACTAAAATATAATTAAATTAATGTGCTCCAACAGAACGTTTACTACATATATCCTACAGGCTTGATGTACACACTTGGCAAATTTGAGAACAGAAATCAAAAAAAGTGGTTGCAAAGCGTACGTAGAAAAGCATTCTTCATGGTATAAAATGACTGTATGTTCATAAGATCTTACATCACGGTAGTCTTATTATTTCAAACAGCTTACTACCTATTTGGCAGATGCCTGGAAGTTTTACAGACTAAAAATAGAGAAATGAAGTATGTCCGCCTGGCTTTCGCTAGAAAAACTTTTAGAGAAGTGAATAATTGAGATATTTTACATCGATTGCTTATAGCATCAAACCCAGTTGTAAACAGTTTTCGAAAGACGTACAATATAAAAAAGAGGCTATTGCACTTTTAAAAACTGCTGAACTGATTGAAGATATTTCCGACTCGGAAAAAATAAAATAAAACCTATATTTCTTATATAAATAACAAAAATCTATTATAATAGGGTAGGCCAAGGATACCTCACTACACACAAACATACAATATGAGAAAATTATGCTTTTTATGGGAGTAGGCGTGGGCGGATGGGAATACTTTTTTTCACATTCACATATACTTCATATCTTAGTCTCTGTTTGAAATTTTAATGATGTAGCTGTTAGAAAGTCATTAATTTGGCAAGCTAGATGTGCAAAATCTCGCGGTGTGCAGTGGTTTGGTAATTGTATAGTCTAATTCCTCCATTCTGAAGGGGAGGTAGTCGACAATTTTGGCATGACCGATTCATAGTTACCTCCGCAAATGCGCTCAGTCCTGTTGCTGCTATGGCTACACCCAAGATATCCAAGGTGCAAAGGTATAATATAGTTTCCAGGCGTTAGTAGTTATTGCGTTGATGGCGCCTGTTATCATTCAATCTGCTATTCTTTAAACTTTTTTCAAGATGGTTGGCGCATGTAAGTTTACTAAGTTCTGCCCACCAAAATGTAACTCCATATATAAGAATGGATGGATTACCCCCATTTTTTTTTATACCCCATTTCTCTTTAATAGCTCTTTCGCAGGTATAAAGAGTAGCAATAGCTTTCTGGATTCAATTGCTACGCTTCTCTGTTCAGCTTATCTTTTGATGTAGGCTAATTTATAGTTTTTTTTTCCATTTTCAAAGAGTTTTATACAGGTGCCATTTAATGTAGGTCTGGTAAAACGAGGAATCTTATGCTACTTCAGGAAAATCTTGTTAAAGTATTCAGGTCTTATATTAATTTGTATTAGGACCCTCAGGGTACGCTATTTCGTTAGCATTTGCTATTACTTGGCGGTTGGCCGTTGTGCTCTTCGTTGAGGCGTTCCTCTGGTCGTATACCGGTTAATTTTTGAGTCGCTTAACTGAAAAAATAATTTTTTTGTGGTTCCTTTATCATCCAAAGTACATTGCTGTATATATTTAGATCCGCTACCGCAGCCGTTTCTAATTTGATATTGTTTGAGAATATTTTTTCAACGTTTGCCACAAGAGAATGTACGGCTGTCTCCTTGCCTGGTATTGGTGTTGGGAAACTTTGCTGCTATCAACATTTCCACAAACATGCGTATCTACCAGTTTCGCTAGAGTCTTTAGTAGAAACGACGTGAGACTTATAGCAAATACGATATATAGAGAATATGCGACAACCTTCCAGTTAGTACAAAATCTTGAAATGTTGCTGTCAAATATGGCAAACAACATTTCTGGAAAACGCTTTTTAAAATGTGTCTTGTGGGAATTAGCTTTTTAGTGGATTTTAATTCCTTCTTTATTTTGATTATTATTATCTTCATCGTTTTCTTATCATTCGTTGTGCTTTATATTGTTATCATATGGTATTAACAATTAAAGCCCAATTTTATACGTACACACATATGTATATAAATTGCATACGTACACACTTATTCGCTTGGATTTATATTATGGTATATTAATTATATATCCTGAACTAAAATGCTTATTATTTAATTTTTTCTTACTTTTACAAAAATTTGGAAAATTTAATAAAAATTTATTTTTGAAACATTCACATACATATAAATAAATACATTTATATTTATAAAAATTTTACATATATAGAATTTTGGAATTTTTATATAGTTTTAAAAAATCTCCTCATTCATATAAAAAAATCTCCTCATTCATTCATACCACATTCTATTGATTATGTCGGCCACTCATACCAGGCGAACAGAAAGCGAAAACAGCACCACACTTCACATCACGAATTGAAAATTAAAATTATTAAATTGTTATGTAATGTGGACAAATCGTCTCTTCACAAGTCGCTACCTACCAGAACTATATATGTATAAATGTATGTAAGTGCCTGCTCAGAATTAATGCGAGGGGATTCACTTTTCGTCAGATCTGATATTTTTAAGCAACAATGAAAAGGAATACAACATTTCTTGTGGTGTGGCTACGAAGCAATATGCAGCGCTTTCCAAGCTTGAAGCTTAGCTAGAAGTGCGAAACCTTAGCTTTCATTAAGCGGGCTGCAATTTTGTGAGTTGGGGACCTCTGGTTAAAGTGGCCTAATTTGCAATTGATGAATAATTTCAACTTGCAATTGAATATTGTAAATCCCTACTGCTTTCGTTTTCTGTTCGCCTGGTATGAGTGGCGAACATACTCAATAGAAATAATACTTTATTTATTTGTTATTATTATTATTATTATAATACAACAAAACCTACAAAATCACAACAAATAAATATAAGTCCCAATATTTCCATTTTCTCAAAAATCAGTAATATATGAAATCAAATAAATTCTAAATTTTTTAATCACACATATTCATGTACCATTAAAATTGAGAAAGTATTGATTTCATAAGATAGTGTGTTTTTGATATGAAATGTGACAATTTCGCGCAAATTGTCAAAGTTCAAAATAATAATAAATTCTAAATATATAAAAATATATACATATGTATGACTCCACACCATGTGCGATCGTTTGACCTACATTCGTGCAGAATAAATGTGTACATTTTTCATATAGATTGGTTTATCAAAAGCATACACACATTGACAATACCAAACAAGAAGTTAACTATTGTGTGTTTATTGTGTATGCTTTAGAAATCCCCACACCGCGCTCACAAGTGCATTTTTACATATTCGCATTCTTCCATTCTTCTCGTGTTCTTTATTTTATACGGAAGGACGCACAACCAAATATAATTTTTGGCACAACCTTCCGCATCAAAGAACAACGAAAGACTGATAACAACAAGAACAGAAATTCGTTCCACTACACCAAATTGCCCTGCAACATTTTTTTTTGACCAAAATGTTGATCGCCATCTGCCAGCAACATAATTTAGTACTGAAGAGTCAGTTGTTGCATATCTTTATTATAGAGTATTTGCTTATAGGTGTGAATTTTTTTGTTGATGATGGCTATTGTTTTTCCTTTGTGATCCAAGACTATACTTAATCTGTTTCCATTAAATTATAAAGGAGCTAAGTGAACGTAGACGCAGTAGATGTTAAACAAGGCTTCGTATATATTTGGCCTCATTTAGTTTCTCTGAAGCGATTCCTGCGGATATGATTATCAATACTGATGATGATGTTAGGGTCAGGTGATTTTGATATATCAAAATCGATTGAGATGTATTTGTAAAGCCTGGGAAATGTGTGCTGATCAAAAGCTCTTTCCTTTTTTCACTTGTTGTGTTCCACATTCCATTAGGATATTGTATGAATCCTGAGGTAATTGGATTTGCCGCCAAAAACTTGCGAAGCCTTCCGTTACCGTGGTACTTTCACCTTTTCCGCAGAAGGACCTCCAGGATGACCATTTGGCTTTCCTCAGTTTGTATTAGTAGCATATTTGGGCATTCTTGTAGGAATTCCAAGAAGTTGTGATCTTGGTGCTGTTTAATAGCCTCAGACAATCCGGTCTCAGTGAGGTTATTGCCGGAGTCCACCATGGTGGTTTGGATTTGCCTATAGGTGTGATTGTACGGGTCGACCTATCTGATGCCTTGTTGCAAGCTTTAGTAAGAATCTCGGGGTTTATGGGATCAAGAGAGTGGAGAGTTTTTGATTTATTTTTATTTTGAATATGATAGTACTGGAGCCGATATGTCTAATTGAATTTCTATGTAACGAAGTTTGGAGAAGGATATGCCCTTTGACACCCTCTAGCGGCGGGTGCGCTTCCGTTACCAGAGTAATATCTACAACTTCTCTCCTATTAGAAGTTATAAAAGTAGGCTCATTTCCGATATTGCTGAAACTAAGATTCATGGTTAATATCTAACATAGACTATGTGTGTGATAAAAAAAAAATAGTTGACAGAGAAAATTAATTTAAGCACTAACTACAACTCACTACGAAAATAATTTTAGGCCTGTTGTTTGTCTTCCGTGTTTTGTCTATCAGTTTTGCCCTTTCTTATTCGTAAAGAAGTGATGTATTTCATATTATTGTCAGTGTCATCAATATGTTTATGTTTGCTGTTTATCCTTTTACCTCATTCCTCCACAATCGGCCATCCAGAGTTTCATTCGACCTAAATTAAGGGTCCCACTTCTTCAAGTACTCGGATACCGTGTGACCACTCAAAATCTTCAACCTTCTCAACGAAATAACGTCCGTGATTAAATTTTTCCATTATTTTGTACAGTACCAAAAAATTAGTTATTAGTTTCAGTAGTGGACCAAATTGCGTGCGCTTGATTGCGGTCAGGTATGTCGTACCACACCTCTGATTAACTCTCGCTCATCATTCAACTGCTCCACCAGCACTTCT
Organism: Clusia tigrina; assembly: GCA_920105625.2. Taxonomy (NCBI): domain Eukaryota; kingdom Metazoa; phylum Arthropoda; class Insecta; order Diptera; family Clusiidae; genus Clusia; species Clusia tigrina. Next base: position 339,998,957 of record OV050030.1, read on the forward strand.
TCCATGAGTTAGTTTACATTTGAATTTGCGGTTATAGGCGTTTCTAGGCCAGTGATTATTTTAAATGGTAAAAATTGTGTGCTTCGCGTAGTGTTGATAATTTGTTATACTCGACCACTTTTCTTCCCTGTCTGGGCTTCAGTAACCATACATTCGATGCAACTGATTATCGCGTTTTTTACTTTCAATGATAATTCAGGTATGTAAAAAGTCTTTTCCACACTTTTTGATCATGCTCGCACCTTCTCATACACTGATAGTTGCACTTTTAACTCATTGATCATTCTCGCTTGATATAGTGCGCTTTTATTAATCTTCGTGTGTGCTTTTCCATCAATGCAATACTCAATTAAACTTTCTTTTTCAAGATTAATATGATTACCCATTTCCATAAGGCCATGTAGGGATTCTAGGATTGATTCATTTGGTTCCTTTTACCGATTTCGTAACATACGATGCATCTCCACTGCTGACATTCGTGTCCCAAACTCTTTTACAAGCGTAGCCTTAAGAGTAATACAATCAGGAGTAGCCAATTGACTTCGAAGAAACACCCTCTTTAATAGCTGCTTCGCGTAGACAAATTTTTGTAAATCATTCCACTGCACCGTTAATGTATTCTACTCAAAGTCTTGGACCCAATCATTTACATCAGGAAATCCAGTTCCCGAAAAAATTGGCATCAATCTTCAATAAAGTGAATGGTGTTCCCTGTAACACGGGTTGCAGTTCGATATTCGATGCTTCGTCATCATACTCAGATTCTCTTTCATCCTCTTCTTTCACTAAACCGACGTATTCCATTAGCCTGTCCTGTGATACTGTCTTACGTCCACTTGTGGCTAACCCCAAGTCACGCAAGTTCCTTTTCAGTTCAGTCACCGTCAAAGCAAAAATTTTTGTACAGACCATAATTCCGTCAGATTACAAAAATTTCATGAACATAAAAATAAAGCATTATAATAATAAAATTATAATAAAAACTTTTATAAACAAATTGAAATGAGTTCCATTTAACACATGGGCTTTTGTTTTGTACCTCTACTTTTTGCTTTAATTAAAATTAGGACGCTTCATTACCTTATACATTGAAATTATATATGAGCTATGTGAAGTAGTGTAAAAGGGACGTGGTTCAAATCGTTCCGCACAGTTTCCAAAAAAGGCATATAAAAGCCAATTAAAATATAGATTTTAGTGAATATTGGTTTGCCTTTATGGGCAAACAAAACAAAATTAATTTATATAAACAAGGTTAAAATTTAGTAGTTCACAACAAAAAAGAATAACAATTTATATAAGCATTGGGCACTCACCGCCACAACCGAGAAATCGATGCCTTACCTTCGCGTGTCATCCACACGGAGAAACAGACATTTACACTATAGAAAAATAGAAAGCAAAACCAAATGCAATCACTCAAACAGGTATTGATCGATAGATAACAATAAAACGAAAACGCAGCCCGCTTGTAGAGGCAGAAAAGACGAAATTTGTTAAAGCAAATGCAGATAGCCTGTCAGCAAATTTTTTGCTCTATTAAGCGATAATGCAAAGTCTGAACCAAAACAAATATTGCCCTCAAACAACCACCAAGTTATGTGTCCGAACGCAGCTCAAATATGTTCATTGAAAATATTCCCAGAGTAAGGCTGGCATGCAGCTGTCAAGAAAAAAGAGCATATGGTTCTTGTGAGTGAAAAATATTTTTTGTATTGCTGGTGTGAAATAAGTCTTAAATGGGATTTTAAAAGCAATAGAATCTTAATTTTATAAAAAATATTTTACATAAGCAAAAATAAACCCATGTGCAAAAATAAACAGTATTCCATTAGGATGTTTAGGGCAAAATGATGCGTACATAACAAAACATACAAGCAAAAACATGTACACAAAGCGAAGACAACCACAAAACACAATTTACAGGTTTTCCTTCTGTTGCAAGACATGGGCTTTCAACATCATTAACATCTATAGGGAGCGCAGCGACTCTTCTAGTGGCGCTCTGCTTGATTCCGTTGCTAGTTTGAATGGTAGCAACCCGAGCGACGCATCGTCCCCGGAGATAATGTTGATGATATTACCAAATTGCCACTTCAAAAGTGGTAAATTTTCGTCCTTGAGCTGCACCGCAGCACCTATGCGAATATTACCTATTGAACACTGCTATTTGCTTCTCTCCTGAAAACTGTGAGGTAATTTGAGCTCCACTTCTTCCAAAACGTTTGTTGCATTAATTAAGCACGCTGCCACCGGTCAAGTCAGCTGTTGTCAATATGAGTCTCATTTGAGTCAACGAAACTCGTGAAAGGCGCGCCAACCAAGAAGTGTGCGGGAGTGAAAACATTCTGGTCATTCGGGTTTTCTGAAATCGGATACAGAGGACGAGAATTGACTATTGCACAAATCTGGCACACCACTTTGCACAGCTCCTCGAAAGTGAAAATCGAAAGAACGACAAGAAAATGAAAGTGAGCCTTCGCGGCTTTTACCACCGCCTCCCACAACCCGTCAAAATTGGGATATCGCGGTGGAATGAAGTGCCACTCGATGCCGTCCTCACGGCACTGCTGGTGAACTGCTTGTATGATAGGGAACAAATCTTCAATTCCGCCAGCTCATTTTTGGCGCATACAAAGTTTGTGGCATTATCAGACCAAATTGTTTTTGGCCAGCTTCGAGGAACGATGAAGTTGAAAAATCCCAAACTACTTCTAAATGGATGGCCTTCGACGAAAAGCATATGATGGCGCATATGTAGCATTTAATTGGACTCTTGTTGCGAACTTCTGATTTGTAATAAAGCGGACCACAAAAATCAATACCAGTGGTGGAAAAAGTTTTGCCCAAAATGTGCTAAATGATTTTCGGCACACTCACAGGAGCCCAAACTTATCTATGAAGGGATTGAGCGAATAAAGTTTTCTTGAAGGTTGAATTTGTTATTTGTATCAAGGCGCCAAATATATTTGCTGAATTATGAGCAATAAAAAACGCGTGCCTAGTTGTATGTCTTGTGGAGGAAGAGGCTCAAATCTTCTCTGTTCAAATTTGTGATTTCTCGACAAAATTCTGGAGATGTAAGCAAATACACGCTATAGCTTGCCAAACGCGTTGTGATATTTGCACTCAAGTGATAAGTCTTCGAAACACGATGTAATGAATAAAACTGTTCATCGACGCTCAGGCCGCCTTGGCCATTGGGTCTGTTGACGCTTCCAGAAATGAGGGTCTATGATACCAAAGTGATGAATTTAGAAGCTCCTTTGGCATTGTCCCACGCAATAAAATGTTAAATTCGCATTAACAAGTGCTCTTTCCATTTGCTTTACATATTTTCTTTCTAACTTGCTCAGTAAGTCATCTATAACGGTATTGTGCACTGAGTGTTTCTCATGGAAAATAACATTTCGTGCCCTTTGGGGAACCGGTTTAATATACTTTCTGAAAATATGTTAACACCTCCAAAATCAAAAGTAAAAAAACCACAAACGTAAGAAAAGACTTCTTTCCCTCTCTCCCAGAGGTAACGAAACCGAGTAATGTAAACGATTCAAAATTCATCATAATAAAATCAACTGACGATTCCAACCACCTTTCAAAATACAGTGTATTCGCAAAAAAGAAAGCCATTGATGGCATCAGCACGGAATACAACTCAGTGAGTATTCTTCGTAACGGCAATTTGTTGGTTCTTACAAAATCACAAAAAGTGGCAGAAAAAATTTTAAAATGTAAAAATTTTGGCAGTTTATGCCCTGTTTCAGTGTTTCTTCATGAATCATATCATTACCATATATGATAAAAATCTCGCGGACACAGATGAAAGTGAGATTATTGAAGGTGTAAAATCACAAGGTGTCGTTTCTGTATATAAGTTCACTAAAAACACAAACGGATCCATTATCCCTACAGCTCGAATGGTACTAACATTTAATTTATATAAAGACCCTTCCAACATTCATATTGCATGGTGTTCAATCAAGGTAGAAGAATATTTCCCCATGCCAATGTGCTGCCGTAAATTTCATCTTCTCGGTCACACCATAAAAAAATGTATCAATAACAGTACTTGTGAGGTGCGCAACCCCCCGCCACATATTCCTGAACCATGCCAGCGTAGAATGTGTGCCAATTGCTTTGGGTTACAATCTGCTTCGGCTAAAGACTGCCCAAAATTAATAAAACAAAAACAAATATTAAAAATAAAAACGCTAAGTAAATGTAAGTTTAACGAAGCCAGACGTCTCTATAAAAGTCAAAACCAAGTGCATACAAACGATAAGCAAACATATGCATCTATAACAAGTTCCACACAACCTTCTATCCCTCTCTCTACTGCAGTCAACACTCCATATCACTCTAATTCAATCAATACTTCTCACGCTAATATCCACAAAAATATTCCATCAAGATCTTCATCAACTTCACATGATAATCTTTCCTCAATTTCTTCTTCACATATTTTTCCTTTATTTACGACCTACAAAAATAACAAAAACAATACAGTAATAGATATGCCGACATCTTCTTTCCCACAATCTCAAACAACCAATAATTTTAACACTGAATCACCGTCAATCAAGCATCCACATAACTCTCATTCTCCTGCGATCGAAAACTTTCATTCTTATTCGTTATTAAATGATTCTGACTTTAGTTCTCACTCTCTCTCAACACACAACTCTTACTCTAACTCAAATGCCTTAAACTCTACGTTTTCCGCTCAACTCAATCCCAGAAATACCTCTTCCGCCCATACCCCCCAACTTCTTCAACCCTTCAAATTCCTACAGATTACAAAATTCCCAAGGAAATTGTTAGTAAAAATCTTGATTTTACAGCATCATTACAAATATATACTGAAGGAATAGAGAAAACGATCAGGAAGAGCTAGTAGTTTACGTTGAAGTGGGCAAATTTCATCTTCACAGTACACATTAGAAGATAGCGATAACTTTCCAATAATATGTTCCATCACGCTCTCAGCTACGAACACCCATTCAAGGACTAAACCCATCAAATTTTATTTTGCTAAAGCCAACTGGGAGAACTTTCAAAATGCTGTTACCTCTAAACATTTACCTGAACTCAATCAACGCAATACAAACAGAGAAGCAGCTATAGTCCAGAAAACTATAAGAGAAGCGGCAAACCTGGCTATTCCAATAACTTCATATCCTAAGCGCTCAAGGAATGTACCCTAGTGGACAGCAGAGGTAAACACCATTCGTAGCTAAAAAATCACTGCTTTGAAGGAACCTAAAAATCAATCAATCTTAATTCTTTAATTAAAGCATAATGCGAGATTAAATAGAGCAAAGAAACTAGCAAAACTCAAAGGTCTAGAAGAATATACGAAAAATCTCAACCCTAGGTCCTCTACTGGGAACATTTGGAAGGGGAACAAAATCCTTACAGGTACATATAAATCAGTCAGTATCACATCCATTATCACAAACGACTCAGTCACAACTATCCCATCTGAGATATCCTTCGAATTCGCTCAATAATTGTCCAAATCCTCTGAAACATCCAATTGCCCTACTCCTTTCATAGAACTATCAAACGAAACATGCATGCAAGCCACAATACAGATAGGTTAGCACAACATCTTGAAAATGACATTAACTACAGGGAATTAGACTTCGCACTGAAAACTGCTAAAGGTACTACGCCTGGCTTTGATAAAATAAATTACCAAATGCTGCGCAATGCTCGGACACCCACAAAACGAAGATTACTTAAACTTTATAACGCAACCTTGAATACTGGGAAATTCCACAGAGTTTCAAAACAGCCATTATAGTTCTTAAAGTTAAGCCAAAAAAAGACCCCAGCTCTTCTGAAAATGACCGGCCTATTTCCCTCTTACCCTGCATGAGCAAAATTATGGAGAATATAATCTCCACAAGACTAATTTGGTTCTTAAAGACAAAGGATCTCCTATCTCCATTTCAAGTAGGATTTAAACCAGGTACCAGCACTTTAGATGCTCTCCTTTTTCTTGACCATCACATTTGCCAAAATCTCTATACTAGGAACCATACGAGTACTTCTATTCCGTCAATCGATCTCATCAAAGCATTTGATAAAATCGGCGGTCACATGGTTTTAAGAAAGCTACAAGACTGGAAAGTCGGCCCAAAGATCTTCAAGTACGTAAAATCTTTCCTTAGCAACCGAAAATTCCGTTGCAACATAAATAGCATTTTCTCTAATACACTTCCTCTCCACAATGGAATTCCACAAGGCTCTCCACCTTCAGTGACCCTTTTCCTAATAGCGTTTGACTATATTAGCAGACTTATGACTAAACAAAACAATATCAAACACTGTCTATATACCGATGACCATTATCTTATTTGCAACAACAGAAACGTATCGGACATTCAAAAATCCTTCAACAATGCAATAAATGGCTGGTCACAACATTCAGGTGCTCTCATATCACCGAAGAAATGCACGAACCTGCATGTCTGTAGGAAACACAGCTGTAATGATATATTCGTTCAATACAATAATTATAACATACCTAATGTTAAAAATATGAAAATTTTAGGCTTAACTTTCGATAATAAGAATAGCTTTAAGTACCATTGTAACAATTTAAGAAATGAATTAGCCACCAGGCTAAATATTGTAAAATATTTATCTTGTTGCGAGTCAAGATCCGACTATCTACGAGTAGTTGACTCGCGACACAACCCAAGTAGCCTATCGACCGGTTGTAGCTATAATTAATATTATACATATGAATTTCACAGGTGTTACAATTACACAGTGACACACAAACTAGGGCTAAAATGCACCATTGGCATTTTGTATAAACTGGCTCATTGTCATAATTGATTTGGTCAACACCTGTGTAATTGGCACACCTAAGTAGGTTATAAAAATAATTATGTAACCAAAATTAAGAATATAAATAAGAGTGGATTAAGAATAAAGCGAAGTTGTGTATTTCTGAAAGCGAAACGGTGTGTGTTGTGTTTACGCCGCAGTCGGCAAGTGTTTTATAGGTCCGGCAAGGATTTACAGGTGGCAGGAAACTGCAGGGGGCATTGCCACAGCTAACGCTCTGAGGCGCAAGAATCTCCAAAGAAAAGTTTTGTACATACTAACACTTTATTAAGTATGACCCAATTATCCATACAAAGCTAAATCGACTACGTTTTACAAATATATGGTAAATGTGCCAAAAATTTACTTGATAAAATTAAAGCACCATATTATGCTGCAATAAAAAGGAGCCTAAGGGCCTTCAGAACAACTCCAGTTAAAAAAATTTGCTCGACGAGGAAGGTTTTCAATCAATCGAGTGCCGTTTAAAATATCTTAGAAGCCATATTATTTACCATAAATATTTTAAGTCATGAAATTCAGCTTCTGTACAAGAGGAAAACAAGATTATCAAAAAAAGGTAAAAGAGCTCGCAAAATCACTAAACGTAGACTTTCTCTAACAATCTTTCCCACCCTGACAGTTCTATGTAAAGAAAATACAAGCAACACAACTTACCAACAATTATACAGAAGCATAGCTATACCATTAAAACAAGTTGGATGCAACTTTCTTTCTTCACATGGCTCCAAACAAGATGATGGTGTTTCATATGCAGTAACAGACGACAAAGGAAACACTCAATCCCAAGGACTATTACCTCACTATGCAACAATATTTGACGCAGATTTACAGAGCTTGCTTTCGGCACTAAAGTTAGCCAAAGAGTCTAACAAAAAATACGTGATATGCATCAACAGTCAATCAGATTTTAAAGCTGCAAAAATGTTTCGCCTAGCCGACGATCCATTATGTCACACCCAACAGCTACTTATTAGTATGCCATTAAATATAAAACTGATGTAGATCCCTGCTCACTCTGGCATTTTAGGCAATACACAAGCTGATCAAGCCGCAAAATTTTCCCTAAAAACATGTCGTCATCTCCATATGCCATTTGGAACCAAATCTTTAAAAAATATATTTTCAAGTTCTCTTAAACTACAAATTTGCCAATGATTGGTCAGAGTAACAACACCAATACAAAGTAATAAATCCTCACGGCATTGGAATCACACTTCCGACGAGCACCTCAACATGGGAAAACAAATTCTTCGTACGCCTCAGGCTAGGACACACCCTCTTAACTCACGAACATCTTTTGAAACCCTCTCCGCAACCCATCTACTGCTTCTGTAACTCCTCCAGCCTTACAGTTCTCCACTACTATAGCATTGTCCAGCTCTTCACAACCTAAGAAATGAAATCTTCAAAGGACGTAACCCATTCGAATTCATTTTACCCTACCCTTCGGAAAGTAACTAATTTGAATATTTTTAAAAGATCGTAAAATTTTCCATCTAATATAATTATTTTATATATCGACTACAGCCGATAGCCCTGGTAGTTTGTGCTTGAAAATTATTTTGTAATTTTAATTATAAATAATGATAATAAATAATAATAATAATAATAATAAATAGAGATCCCGCTGCAATTTATTTTCTAGGTTTTTGAATCGCTGTAGTGCTTACTTGTAGGAATCGCCAAGCTCATCAAGATTATGTTTTAAGAGAACAGCGCTCTCACCAGAATCGAGACGAGAGTAGTTCGGCTGGTACTCGGCAAATTGTGTGCGCGACGATTGGTGGAAACGGGATATTGTAATCACCGGTATTCGATTGTGCGAAGATATCAACAGCTTTGTCCACAACGAATTTAGATACTCCAATGCCAGATATTTCCATGCTAGTCTTTTTTCATTTTAACTGCAGCTGATTCGCCAAACGCGCTGTTACGAAATTTATCTGGAAAGCCGATTCGGGGATAGGGTGATACGGTATGAAGCATCCCAAACGATATTCGATGAGAATAATTGCTGTGGTAAGGAGAACGAACTTTTCAGGAGGAAACTATGAGAATGCATACGGAGGCATTGAGGAGAGGATTGATACAAACGATGCTTGCATTTATGTTGATGTGCTTGTTATCGTGCTTTCAGTATTATTTGGATTTGAATGAACGCCGTTGTTGCCAAGTGAACCAGCGAATGATGTTTTGAAGAACAGTGACAACAACGACCAGATTTTAACCTTTGCAGCGCAGGTCCTTTACGTAACCAGCTGAGACACAATTGCAAGCGCATTGCCTCCTTGTAGCGAAAAGCAGAAGATTGCCAAAATGTGTGCCATTATTAATTCAATGCTCGTCTGAATCGCAAAACAACCAGATGGATACGCGAGAGTAAACTACGAAAGAGTAATTGCCTGTTTGTGCGGCTTTCTTACCCACTTGATGACAAGGCATTTGATCTGGTATGGAAGCCTCCAAGTTTCAAGCATGCCAAGTCTTTTCCATAAAAATCGCTGAACAATTAGTCAACTAGCTGATTGCTAAGTCTTCTTCCTATTTCGCTTGGGATTTAAAGTGAAGCTTGGGTGCGATTAGATAAATGAGCAGAGCATCTGCAAGTTGCTCTCTTCTGCTCATTGTTTGTAGAGCCTGCAAATGTACATTCCCCTTGTGGCTAAATTCGCGCAACACAGCTGCAGGGCTACTCTCAACGCCTTTCAATCCAAAGATTTCCTTTACGTGTGCTTGAAAATTTAGAAGTTTATTATCAAATCGATTTTGCATTCCTGCGTTAGTAATCATTCATGTTATCAATTTCACTACAGAGGCTACTATAAGAGTCCACTTTAGCTGAGCGAATGTTCTTCTTAAATATTCTCTGCGATATTTAATATTCGGTCCAATCTTCTTTTCGGGTTTTACATCCCTTATTCAGAAGTCTTCTGGACTTTTACGAAGGTTTGAAAGTTCAGCATTCCACCATGAAACTGCCTCACCCTTCCTACTCATTCTATTAGAGGAATCGTTGCCCGTTGTAAATATTTACTCTATGGAATGGAAATGTTATTCGCACGGGTTGCGTATGAAGCGCGCACGCTATTAAAAACGGCCACAAGGCCTTTTCCTTGCCTCAAAGGCAATTAAAAATTCAATCGCCGCAAAGGCTACTTGGTCAGTAAGCCACAAAGGCTGTTGAGACCAAAAAAGTGAAGAGACCAGTCAGTTCTGATTCTGAAAAAGTAATCTTGATTTCTTTATTAAAACGCGGTCTTTTATACCCGTTCTGACTTATTTACTAATACAATTATTATATAAAACATTCTTATTTACTAATCATATGTTATGCTTAGGTATGGATAAAATTATTAATTTTATTTATCGGTCCGAAATGTATTGACACTCATGTGTCCAAACATTTCCGTTCCCACGAATAAATCGCAAGCAGAATGCACGCTGCCGCAGACCATTCGCAGGCATGTGCATGGCATTGCATTACACGGGCCTGTTCTGGCTATGCAGTCGCTATAGCTGCGTGTGGCGCGGCAGAGGCATTACGCATAGTGCATTCTAACTGCTGCACTTGGGGCTGCTATGATAAAGTGCCAACCATGTGAATTAGGGTATGTGCACTACACCGTTAATTCTCCTCTTCGACTATCCCAATGGTCCTGAGATAAGAAATCTGGGAGTCCGTTCCTCCTTGATTCCAACTTTTGGTACTTTTATTTTGTTAACGTCAAGTCTAAATGCAATCAAACAATGATTCGAAAAATAGACCTATTCCAAGACCTTCCATTGCTTTATATCTTCTGTCAGAAAACTATTAGCTAATGTTAGATCAATCAATTATTGCCTACTGTTTGCCTCAAAAGGCACTTTGTTACCTATATTGTCCATCACCAAATCTGAAGACAAAATTATATCCAACATCCAAAGTATGCGTCCAAGATGCAGACGGTGATGATATCCATATCTGGAGCCTAGAACTTTCAGTGAACCCATTGTTGGAAGTAGATTCTCCCATGATATACGAGTATATCTTCCAGAGGTTCGTGCTCAGTCTCCCGTTCTGATCACGGATACTTGCTGGTATTTCACTTAGTTTGCGGGAAGAAGCCGGTATCCAAGAACACGCTTTCACCAGCCTGTTATTGCAACCGTCCATGAAGACGAATTTGTAGTTCTCGCAAGCTGGTATTCCAGCTTTCTGGGAAAGACGTAGCAACGCACTGCACGTTCATAGTGTCGATAGTCTAGCTGCCCTGTCGACAGCATGTCATATCATTAGTCGTTATGTATCTTTACCGTCATAGGTCTAACTCTTAACTCTTGCAAATGAGTGACCAGAGGTAGACGGATGAGTATCTTCTACCCTCTTCTCAGGAGGAGGCTGACATCCAAGCACCTGGGTCGAGCATACAGGGATATCAGATTCCGGTATTGAGACCTTCCTCCTCCTTGCCTTTCTATTCTTCCCAGTCTTCCTGTACATACCGCTAATTGACACCAGAAGTGTGTGCCATGGCAGACGAGCGATTATTTGTTTTATGACGCTTCTCCATTGTCATCGCAGGCGTCCTGGTCGATGGAGTCAAGTATTTGCCCCAGATCTTGCAGCGGTTTTCATCTCCTTCTGTCTTTTTCTTCTTTGGTGTCTTGCAGACAGCAATCCACCTGTCTAAGGCCTCTAGTACCCTCCGTCTTCTTACGATAACCCCCTCCTTCGCACCAGGTTTGACCGTGGCCGAAGACGTACAGGTTACCAGCTTCCTCTGAGAGCTAGAGGAATTATCTAGCATCTTCACAGTTTCAACATTTATTACTTCCGTCTGGTTCAATGCAAAGTGTGAATATGTGCCGCCCCACTGGGATTAGGCGCAGACTAGGAGCCAGCCACTATCGAACAGACGCCGTTAGCTGGATCGAGTTGGAAGGGAGTGAAAATGGTAATTTTAGGATGGAAGAGAGAGAGAGAGAGTGTGGTATGAGGGTAGGTAAGTAGTTCTTAATTTGTACTCCCCGTCTGCCGTCTGACTAGGTTGAACTCACTGGATATGTTTAGACTGAGTCTACCCATGAACGGCAAGATGGTAAAGTCGGATCATATTGACTAAGCGCCCGCACCACCTTAAGGTAATGCTGTAAATATTCAGGATAAGGTTGTGCATTATGTTGCAAAACTTTGCCCAAATTTATTACTATTTCACTCCTATATAAGTTCAGTAGAGCTTCCTCACATGGGATTCAATCTATGCTCTCTTGCAGCGCACTGTGTAAGTTTTGCCTTGACATGCTCGTAGCCTGTGGTGATCCCCGGATATTTCTTCGCTTACTGTATTTCTTGCGATAGTTCACAGAATTCTGATTTGGTTTAGAGATCTACTAATAAATGTATCTGCCATGTTTGTAGATCAAATCGCAGTTGTACACATCTATTAGTATCGTTAGTGAAAAACTTCTTATTACAAACTCGTATATTATCGAATACAAAAAGATTATACGCTCAGTTTTTTGCTGGAAGGTCTCTTAAACACACCCCAAATTGGAGAATTATGAGGAATTTTTGAAGAGCAGATGTCCTCTTTTGAGAGAAGTGCATATACTTATTTTTCACCTTCGCACCTCATATTCGCTGGATATTGATAATATTATATTATATAATATTCCATATATCAATAATTTAATTTTATTTATATTATAGGTGATTAATATTATAGGTAGGTAGTGGCAATTATCTCATCTTTGTTCCAAATCTTTACAATTTCTATTCCACAAATATAACAGCATATTTGCGTTCCTAGATCTTACAATTAAAATTCGCAAAATCCCCCTCATTAATAATAATATTCTTTTCCTTTGAAATCATTTCACATTTAAAGTAAATTTTCTCGGGTGACTTCTGGGTCAGAATACTTTTCTTACGCTTTAATGAAGATTATAGCCTTTACATGCTTTAAGGTGTTATTAAAAGATTCCAACCCTTCCAGTACGAGAAATGTTGCCAGGTTCCCAAGATATAAGAACATTTTCCACAAATTTTAAAATTACTGAAAATGATTTAGGAGACTTGTTGTTTTGATTGCAATGAAGGACAAATAAAATGTTCATTGACTCCAGTAAGCCCAAGAAATTTTAAAGATTTGCCGTCGCTAGTCAGATAATATATGTAAAGTATGCTAAACTAGCCCCTGGCATAAAATTTACTTAATCGAAGCTAGCTTCTTCCTGCTCCTGATTAAACTCATGAGTATCCAGATGTTTCTGAGCTTAGGTTTCCGTACATTCGGTTCTTCACCTACTATTTCCCATGTTTAAAATCTGATATTTTCCTTTTGGGGTAGATGTGTGACTTGGCTTTACGTTTAAAATGGATTGAGCCCGGAAATGTTTTCAAGTAGTTCATTCGGCGTGACTAATATATCGACATCCATTTCTAGAAAAATTTTGCCACATAAGACTTCAATGGCCGAGATTTTGGTTAAGTTTATTTGAAAAAGGCTTTTGGTTAATTTCAAAAAATTTTTGCAGTGGTAAATGGAACACGTTAAAATCGAGAAATTTGGTTAATTGGCACGACTATTCTCTTGTTAGTTCTAGCAATTTAAATTCACGATAGCTTAAATTTTCAATTTCTAAACACGCTGAATATTATCCAGGCAGCCTCTGGGTTAAAACATATGAAATCAACCGAAAATATTAACATTTCTGACCTCATCACCTCCAAATTTGATAAGATTTTGTACACATGATCTATGGATCGGCACAATAATATTTGCCAACTTTCAGACATACAGCCTTCAAACATTCAGAATTATGGCCATTCCAAGTTGGCAAAAATCAATAAAAATGCACTCAGATGCCTTAACACAATTTTTAATATCTCGAAAAGTATTCATTGTACGTTAATAATCAAGGGCTCATTTTACAGACAAAAACATGCGCCATTCAAAAAAATTTTTTTTTAAATTTTCGATCAAGGATAATGTAAATAAAAAAAGGACTAAAATTTCCATTACATTTGATATGTCCTTCTTTTTGTAATTTGTCACCTTTTTGTATTTTGGTACATTTCATGAAATACATAAACCTTCGCCTGCTTTTTTCTTAATAACTCATGTTGTAATAAAGACTCCACATTAAAATTTGGCAGACTTGTACAAAACATAATAAGAATTAACATATATTTTTTTAAAATTTTTAAAAATATTGATTTTTGAGATATATCCTTTGGAAATTTTAGTCCTTTTTTTATTTACATTATCCTTGATCAAAAATTAAAATTTTTTTGAGTGGCGCATGTTTTTGTCTGTAAAATGAGCCCTTGATTATTAACGTACAATGAATACTTTTCGAGATATTAAAAATTGTGTTAAGGCATCTGAGTGCATTTTTATTGATTTTTGCCAACTTGGAATGGCCATAATTCTGAAAGTACGACTAGGACACTGAAAGTTGGCAAACGCTATTATTATGTTTAACTTTCCCTTCGTACCAAATTTCATCCAATTCGAAATCGGTGCGGTCAACTCATTGGTTGATTTCATATGTTTTTACCCCTCTTTGGCATGAATAACATCCGTTAAGAACGCCCACTGATGAAACCATCCAGTGCACAATTCGTGTATACATCGATGAAATCCTTTCATATTTCGCCAATATGTAGATAGATAGATAGATAGATATATTTAAGGGTGTTATACACTGCGACCTGAAATATCTATTGTGATGCCCCTATTTATTAGAAAGATGAGGATAGTCTCATCTATAAATCTTCTGTCAGGTTAATTTCCGACAGGAATTCATATATTTTGGAGGTCTCAATATGAGGGATCTTGCTTATATCTAAGATATATTCTCCAAAACACCTGTGTCTTTTGTGTGCCAATGGTCCGCAGTCTGTGATCAGGTGCAGTGAGGTTTCGTCACTTTCTCCACAGAATCGACAGATGGCTTCAGAAGATATACCCAACTTGTTCAAATGGTAGTTGAGTTTACAATGTCCGCTTAAAATGCCTGTGATGATTCTTAATTTACTCCGAGGCATATTTATTAACTCCTTAGCTCTTTTAGGATTAAAATCTCCCAGAAGAGATTTGGACTGTCTTAATCCCGGAAGAGTTTTCCAGGTTTGACTTCGTTTTGCATTTGTACATTTCTTCAGCAGACCTCCAATGGCATTGGATGATAGTCCACAGAAGGGTTCAGGGCCGTTGAGGTGAGAGGCCGCAGCCTTCTTAGCTAAGCTATCAGCCTTCTCATTTCCCTCTACTCCTATGTGGCCTGGTACCCACATTAGAGATAACTTGCTCATACTACCTAGGGAGTTTAGCTTCCCAATACAGTCCCACACAAGTTTAGACCTCGCTAAGGGTGAACTCAGACTCCAGAGTGCTGCTTGACTATCACATAGTATCACGATGTTTTCCCCCGATACTTCCAGTCAATGTTGATCTGGGCACATCTTTCAATAGCGTGAATTTCCGCTTGAAAAATGCTTGGAAAAGAACCCATTGGTTCCCAGTAATTGGTTCTAGGCCCAAATACTCCTGCCCCAGTTCCGTCCATTGTCTTAGAACCGTCAGTATACCATAACAAGGAATTTTCGCTAATTTTATACGTCTCAGTTAGACCTTTCCATTCTTTTTTGCAACTCATCTTTTCACAGTATTTGTGTGCAAAATTGAATTTTCTTGGCATGAAATCCTTGTGAGATTTTAGTATACCGTATTCTTGAGTAGAATTTTTACCCCATATATTTTGGGTGTAATTTGATTGTCTCAAAAATAATTTATTGTATTCTGGTAAGAGATTTCCTAGCAGAGTCTTGAATTACTAGATGTAAGGGTGTTAGATCTAGTATAACTTCCATTGCTGCTGCTGGACAGGTGCGCATAGCTCCAGTGATAACAAGACAGGCAAGGCGTTGTACTTTACTTAATGCAGATTTCGCTGTCTTAAGTCTGACTCTATTTGACCAGGCTACAGAACCATGGGTGATGATTGGTTTCATCGTGGTATATATCCAGCGAACGATTTTTGGGCTACATCCCAAGATTTACCAGCAAGCCGTCTGCATATCATTAAGGAAGCTGTAGCCTTCTTGGTGGTTGCTGTTAGATGAGCCTTCCACAATAACTTTTTGTCGAAAATGACTCCGAGGTATTTGGTCTCAGAGCTAATATCGACCTGTGTACCATTTAGAAGAATAGGTTTCATATATGGTAGAGATCTTTATCTAGTGAACGGCACAATGGTGGTCATTGAAGCATTGATTTTCAATCCTGTTTCCCTGCACCATTCACTAGCTTTTAATAAGCCCCTCTGGATAATATCACAAAGAGTGGATTCAGATTTTGTTTTAGATATTATCACAATATCGTCCGCATATCCTTGACATGATATGCCTAGATTTGTGAGGTTTACCAGAAGATCATCAAATTCTATGCTCCACAAAATGGGTGATAATACCTCACCCTGCGGACATCCTTTATTGACTTTGACTTTAACAGTTTTGTCACCTGCTTCAGCTTCTGTCAGTCTACTGTTGAATAAAGCTCGTATCTAATTGGAAGTGGTATTAATTATTCCTCTATTGTTAAGAGCCCTAATCATATATTCATGAGGAGTGTTGTCAAAAGCTCCCTCAATATCGAGAAAGACACAAAGTGCTATTTCTTTTTTATCCAGTGCTGCCTGAATAAAATCAGTCAGATGGTAAAGTGCGGTTTCAGTCGATTTTCCCGCAATATATGCAAGCTGACAAGGATGTAAAGGTTCCCTTTTCAATACGGTCTCAAGGAGATGTATATTAATTATTTTCTCCATTGCTTTAAGTACAAATGATGTCAAACTGATACGCCTGAAGGATTTGGGATGGGCCATATCCTTCTTGCCTACCTTGCCTACTTGGGGATAAATACCACTTTAGCTGTGCGCCATGCTTCCGGTATGTACCCAAAAGCAAGACTTGCCCTAGTGATATTTTCCAGGCGCGGAATCAGTGCCTCACCACTCCTTTGGAGAAGGATCGGGAAAATACCATCCGCACCCGGCGATTTATATGGCTGAAAAGAGCTGATGGCCCATCTCAACTTCTCAGTAGTTATAATTTCTTTGGCCACCTTCCAGCCAATCTTGCTTGCTCTTCTAGGAAGAGCATCCATCTGCAAAGATGGCGGTAACTGGATCGAGCTCCCAGGAAAGTGCACACGCAGCAAAAGGAGAGTGCGATCCTCTTCATTTGCCGTGAACGTCCCATCCTCAGATTTCAATGCCAGCTTAAAAACGACTTTGTTTTTCGTAAGAGCTCTATGGAGTCGTGCTACTTCAGGAGTCGATTCTACACTTTCACAAAAGGATCTAAAGCTAGTCCTTTTGGCTTGTCTGATCTCTTTGTTATAGATCGTCAACGTTTTTTTATATTCTTCCCAGTCCCTCGTACGCTTAGCTAGATTGAATAGCCTACGCACCTTAGTAAGTCTAGTAGACAGACTAGAGTTCCACCAAGGAACATTCCTGCTGTTTTTCTTTGTTCTTAGAGGACAAGATAAAACATACGATTCAGAAATGATTTCATTCAGCTCATTGACACCCTCCTCCAGCTCCATCCGATTTTTATATATTCCTTGGATGTTTGAGGATGAGATTAGTGAATGCACTGAACTATCGAAGAATTCCCAGTTAGTATACCTAGGATTTCTAAAAACTACCGTTTTTGTGACGATACCTCCTATAACGAACTCAATTATGCTGTGGTCCGACAGAGAGGGTTCGTCCGAAACTTTCCAATTGTTAACAATATCAGTTAGCTCTGGACTACAGAAAGTCAGATCAAGAACTTCCTCCCTAATTACATTTCTAAAAGTGGGTGTGTTCCCCTTATTCAAAATATAAAAAAATTACTGATAATAAAACTTTTAGAACTGACTCACCCCGTTTATTGGTGTCACTGCTAACCCAGATGGTATTTTGTGCGTTTGAGTCGCAGCCCACCAAAAGTGGAATCCTTTTGGATAGGCAATACCTCGCCAGCTTATAGACTTCTTCCGGGATGTCATTTATATCTCCCGGAAAGTAGGCCGATGCAACGACTATGTCGCGAGAGATCCCATCATCTATGTACTTTACCATGATGGGTGTGAGATCTCTTGACATGAATTCTGAAAGACAAAAGTAGTTAATATCATTTCTAATCAGGATACAGCTGCGGGGAATGTCAGCATTGGCATCCCATATTACCTTTGTAAACTTACTAGAAAGGTCCCTGATTTGACCTTTGTAACACCATGGCTCTTGAATGAGGGCCAGCCCTATGTGGTTCTTGGCAAACACCCTTCCGATGACCGCCGAGGCTGCTCTGGCATGGTGGATGTTTGCTTGAGCCACTTTCAGTCTCGTCATCTTATGGAACAGGTTGTGACGGGATGGTGTTTGTCTCATCTTCGTCCTCCTCGTCCACAGAGACATCCTCCAGACTGTGTACCAGTGAAGGACAGTATGCGGCCTCAGCCCCTATCTCAACACTGGGGGCCCTGGAAGAGATTTCCGGAGCCACAGTCTTCGGTTCAGCCTCACCTGGGCGAAGGCTTCTACTCGTAATTACCTTTGACAGAGGTGGGATGTTTGTCTCCTTTACTTCCTCTGCCTTGGGCTTTTCCTGAGAACGTTTTGAACAACCGACCTTGATCTTGCTAAATCGGTAGTTCAACGCATACCCCGAGCTCTTTATTAATTGCATGGACCCATCATCTATTTCTACGGACAACAATTGTCCGTTGCCCTCGTCCTTGCAACTCCATACTCTCCAGAAATTGGTGTTCAGCCCAATATTTTGGCTGGAGAGAAACTTTAGTGACACAGCTACCTCTTGTCCACTACTACGAGGGAGGAAGACTGTGTGTGATTGTGGGATGTTGTCTCCCACTTTGGCGACCAAACTGACACCCTCTCTCACTGAAAGTTGCGTCACGACCCCTTCCACCGAGTCCGTCGGACAGCAGTCGATGGTCAGGAAGCCAGGCTTGAAGTGAATACCATCGAAGGAGAATTCTTTGGTCCACTCATCAAACAGCCTCTCAAGCAACATCTGCTTAGCACTTGTCAGCTCCTCTCTAGTCAGGATGGTGTTCGGATAGTCCGCAGCAACAACAGCCACCTTGGTGACGGACGCCACCTTAGCGTAGCTACCTGCTGCCTTGGACCCTCCAGAACTATGTTAGACTGACGGTGTTGCCGTCTTCCTCTTCTTGGCTGGGTCAAGATTAGGAGAAAAGGTGTTTCGTACCCTTTTCTTCAGGTTCTTGTGTACATTCGGTTGTGATATTGTGCCAACCGAATCCTTTACAATCCTGTGCCCCCTTGCCTAGGCAAGAGCATCATCTGGTTGCAAACCCTGAGACAGGTAGGTGAGGTACCATCTGACTCCAGCTCCACTTAGCTCCTTTCTTCTCGGGTCATCCAAACCCCCAGGAAGACCACGATCAGGAAGAGGGATTCCTCTCTTGGCCATCCTGGAGGTTTTCTCCGAGGTGGTAGGACGGGATGGATTACTCCCTTTGTCCCCCAGTTTTACTCCCAGTGTCAACAATCTGTCCTTAGTGGAGATGGGAGTTTGTTGAATTGGTCCCATTTTTGCCCTGGCAGCAGCAGTAGTGGATGGAACATCATCGGAAGAAAGTTTCCGAATTCCTGCACCACCCATCCCGCCTACTGTCATTGAGGGTCCCATAGGTCCACCCACTGTTTTGGTCACGGATGAAGGTATCCGTTCATTGACCGCAGCAGCATTTGATTTGGGCTTAGCGGGTGATCTTACCCCACTAAGCATTGGCTCATCAAGGATCCTTTGCTCCATCTGATTTGCCAAATAAATTACGGTGATGTCCCGCGGAATTTTTTCTTTCTTTTTTTGGTTCTTCATGAAGATTCTTTTTGCGGAGAATATAAAGACCACTCGGACAGAGATCCGCAATATCCGAGCTAGGCTATTACCACCGACGGGCGCCTTTTATTCGGGGGCTCCGTTTACGACTAGACTATTTAACAGGGCCTCTATCCCGGCAGATCATCAGCACGGGTCGCCTGACACCTTGATCCAGCCCTTACCTTCGAACCATAGTCAAGGTGTATTTCTCAATGCAGTACTATTAAGGAGTATCAGACACTGAGCGCTACATCCTGACCTTAGCTAGATCCAGCACCATCAGACAATTGATGCCATTGCAAACCTTTTACAGGCCGGTACCCTCGGGGAGGGTTCAGTCGAAGGATTTTATACCGGCCTCGCCAATATGTAACTCTTTTCTTATTATTTACTAGCTAGTGCCCGCGGCTTCGCTAACGTATTGATTAAAATCTGTTGCCAAAAAAACATAACCGCTTATGTCAACTACAGTATAAGTTGAGTTTCAAATATTTATTTTTTCCCGTTTCCATAATGTTTCTATCTTTCCAACCATTTTTAAAAAATCCGTTTGAGTTAACTGAACCACAATCGGTAAATAAGTTGAAAACTTACAGTTATCTTAGTTTTATTTTATCTTACAAAAAATAGCTAATATCCCAAAACTCCGATGTCGACAAACATGACCTCTTATGTTTTATTGCCACAACAAGGAAAAACTCCATAAAATAAAATAGCCACCAATATTTAATTTTCGAAATATAAAGGCTAAAAATTTTAGTTTTTATATAAAATTTTATTATTATTTTATATCTATGCGCACTGATTTTTCAATAAAGTATTATTAGAATAATTAATTGGTATATATTTTCACTGTAGTAATTTCACAATACGTGTATTCAATAACTAATTTCAGAATAAGTAGATTTTTCGAAGAAACTTGGCGACGGATGTGTTTCCCACGGAGGCTGAGAAGTAAGAGAGCGAGCGTTCACTCGTGGGGCAGCTCGTAAGCTGCTAGAGCCGATCGACCACGGACATAGTGTGGGGAACTCTCTTCGCAGCATCCTCCTCCGAACTGAGAGGCGAGACATGGTGACGCTCGCACCGGGTAGCGACCAGCGGTCATGGATCTGACTTCCAGGTTCACCGCGTGAGGTGCGGGGGAAGTATGGCATGCCCGCCATGTCCCGGGCCATGAAGGGGTCAGCGTCCTCTGGATGTAGAAGTGTGTGGTGTTCCAAGTGACACATGCGGCACCGTTTCTGGTACAATGCAGTGCGCGATGAGAGGTGGCAAGACAGTTGTAACAGTAGCTCGCTGACGACTCGGTGTTGTGCTTCCACGGTGAAGGCCGCGAAAGTTCGGCAACGATTCAGCGAATGGGGTTGCTCACACAAGCGGCACATATGGCGATATACCTCATTCGCTCGTCGAGTAGAGGTGGACCGCGATGCTCTCTGAGGGCCACTGCTCGTTTGGGTGGAAACGGATTCCTTCGGGTCGCTACGATTCCTTCGGCGGTTCCGGTGCTCGAGCATGATGTTGGTCCTTTCGGGGCTTCTTTCTGCAACTTGGCGTTTGTTCGGCAGGGAAAAATAGTAGAGTTTATAGGGGGTGCCTAAATAAAGTTCAGAGTTAAGGTTAGTATAGGTGGCGCTCATTGAATGGAGGGTAGCCCTACGAGTTTAACAATGGGTAGTTTTAGGACGCCTCGAGCTGTGCGAACATCTGCGACGCGCACATCGGGTCCAGGGTACGTCTTAGTGACGCGTCCTAGCTGCCATTCGTTTTTGGGAATGTTATCGTCGCGGATGACGACCAGGTCACCTTCGCGGAGGCTGTATTGTGTTCTTTTCCAACAGGTGCGTCGTTCGCACTCCTGAAGGTACTCGCTTTTCCATCGAGTACAAAATTGTTGAGATACGGCCTTGAGTCTGCGCCATCTATTAGTAAGGGAAACCGGGTCATCATGACATTCGGCTTCCACGGCGGTTAGTAGGGGGGTCCCGATCAAACAATGTCCGGGGGTCAATGGCTGCAGATCGGTAGGGTCATCTGACATCGCGCTTATGGGCCATGAGTTTAGACAGGCTTCGATTATGGCTAAAAGTGTACAAAATTCTTCAAAGCTATATTTAAAGTTACCTATGACCTTTGCGAAAGTGTAATTTGAAACTCTTAACACCCGCTCCCCACAAGCCTCCCATGTGCGGAGCATTTGGAGGTATGAAATGCCACTCCAAAGTGTGGTGTTGCGGTTGTGTGAGAGCGTGCTCACGGCTAGTATTGAGGAAGATTCGAAGCTCGTTGCCTAAACTTTGATCGGCGCCGATGAAGTTCCGTCCGTTGTCTGAATAGATTTTCGCTGGACAACCTCTCCGAGCTGTGAAACGTGCGAATGCAGCTAAGAACGACGGGGTTGATTAGCTGGTGGTGGCCTCCATGTGAATAGCTTTGGTCGTAAAACAGACGAAAATGCATGTGTAGCCCTTGGTGTATCGCATCGCTCGACTGGTGCCTAGCTTGAGATCAAAGGGGCCGGCGAAATCGACGCCTGTCGTTGTAAAAGCGCGTGCATATGCTGTCCAATCCATGGGGAGTGATGCCATTATTTGGATCGCCTGCCTTTTTTTGCCAAATATACATACTTTGCATTGGTGTATGGTTGTCTTGATGAGGTTTTTGGCCTTGGGGATCCAATACTTAGGAGTCTGAGCAACAGTTGGTTTCCCCCATGGATTGACAATTGATGGATAAAAATTATTAATAAGCGAGCGAACTGGCAATTGTAGGGGAGGATGATGGGATTCCTCTCATCGAAGGGTAATTATGTAGCGAGGGACAACCGGCCTCCTACTCGTAACAATTGATTGGTATTTAAAAAGGGGTTCAGTGATTGGATAGTGCTATTGGATGCGATTGGTTGGGTAGTCGTTGCTTGACGACTTCTATTTCGGACCTTGTAATCGTATGTGTTGTATACCGTCTGTGAGGGTGGGGTTGGGCGTGCTGTCGAAAATGGAACACATTACTCGTATAGCTCGAGGGAGTGCAGAAAAACGGGATAGCAAGTCGTCATATTGAGTGAAATAGGCGAAATGGGTTCGGACCGACTTACATTCGTTCCTTGTGTCGTAGTTGGTTTTTTCGTTAGGATATGACCATGACGTGCTTTCCTGGCGCAGCCAAATGGTCTCGTACACCAGAGGGTGTTGTGAAACAGTGATTCCGCTGAACTTCTGCGGCTGGCTAAATCGGCTGGGTTGTCGCTGGTTTTGAATACCTACGAGTTCAGTGATTTTGGAGACTCGATTAGCATCGAATGAACACGGAGGCTTTTGCAGCCACGCTAGTACAATCGTGGAGTCGGTCCAGCAATGTAATTGCTGGGTCGACACATTTAGTAGTTGAAGTAGGGGTTGCACAACGTCTGCCAATAATGTGGCTCCGCAGAGTTCCAACCTGTGTAGGAACACGGTTTGAACCGCTGCTACTCGTGATTTGGCTATAAGTAAGGACGATGAAAAGGATGGCCCGTGTCGGGTGCGGGCGTATGCCGCTGTTGCGTAAGCTAATAGGGATGCATCACAGGTGGTGCGGATCTACCACGGGATACGCATTGCGGATAGGTGGTGATATTGTTGCAGGAATATTTTCCATGTGGACAGTCTGGGTGGAGTGATATTATCATCATAATCAACCTTATTTTTCGCTGTTACTATCACTGGGACCAGCCATCCCGCTGGATCGAATAATTGAGCAATTGCGGATAATACTTGGCGCTTGGTATAGGACGTGGCTATGATTGGATTGTTAATCGTGAAAATAGAATTCATCTGAGATAGCGTTCCATCGGGTTCCCAGGGTCACTAGTTTCTTCGAATTTTAAGAATTGTTCATGGAGTAGATGTTCTATTGGGAGGTCATAGAGGATACGTTCGGAATTGGCTGTCCATTTCCGCATTGAGAAGCCCGCTGAGTGGAGGTCTGTGATTAGCTCATCACGTGTTTTTCGAGCGGTTGGGATATCGTGGGTCCCTACTAGAGCATCATCGACATACATGTCTTCTCGTAGTACTTTGGATGGTAGTGGCAATTTAAATCGTACTTCATCAGAAAGTTGATGCAAGGTGCGGATGGCTAAGTACGGAGCACAGTTTACGCTAAACGTGACGGTTTGTAACGCATAATTGGACACAGGTTATGAGGGGCAGGGACGGAATAGGCTTCGCTGAAATTGGGTCTGCGAGGGGTCGATCCAAATTTGGCGATACATTTGTTGTATATCGCTATTGAATACATATCGAAAGGTCCGCCATTTGAGGATTAACTGTGTTAAGTCTGTTTGCAACACCGGGCCGGTGTGCAATAAGCTATTGAGGGTCAATCCATTAGTGGAGGGTTGCGAGGCGTTGACGACTACCCGCACCTTGGTGGTGGTGCTATCTGGTTTAAGGACTGCATGATGTGGTAGGTAATAAAGGTTTGTGGAAGAGTCTCTTGCTGGGATTTTCACCATATGGTGGAGGTTTTGGTATTCTTGAAGTACGTTATCATACTGGGCCTTTAGAGTGGGATTCTTTTTGAATCTTGCTTCATTTCGAAGGAATTGACTGAATGCTATATGTCGGAATGGACCTAGAGCGGACTTGGGTTCGATGTCTTGTTTGAATGGTAAGGAATCGATAAAGCGGCCGTCCTCAGCTCGGCGAGTGGTTTTGATTTAATAATTTTCACATTATTGGTCCGCCGGGGTCGTAAAACGGCGGCCCTTCTATTTCCAAAAAAAGGGCCACTTGCTGCTCTGTGGATTCGTGTTGTTTATAAAGACGTTGGTTGTGAAGGAGGCGACCGGTTCCGTTGGCATTGGTCCCGTGAGGATCGATCCGAAAACTGTAGTATGGTCAGCGGACCCCTCCTAGCTATTTTCCATTGCGGGTCTTCGCCACTCCTGGTGGCGGTGGTCTTTCATAATGGCGGCGGTGGTGTCACACACTGCAGCCCATTTCTCCGGACTCTCGAGCATATTCTGCACTATGTTGTCGGGCACCACGGGCGCTCCACAAATTCCTTGTAGTGCCACTCTAACACTTTCATAACGTGGGCAATAGAAGAAGACATGTTCGGGATCTTCTATCTCTGTACCTCCACAATTTGCACAGTAGCGGGATTCCTCCAAGTGGAATCTGTGCAGGTATGCCCGAAAACCTCCATGGCCTGTCAGCAATTGTGTGACGTAGTAATTCACCTCACCATGCGACCTGCTTTTACATTGCTGAATGTTGGGGATCAGCCTTCTTATCCAGCGGCCATTTGTAGAAGTATCCCACTGGGCTTGCCACTCTTGAAGGGTCTTCCGCTTTCCAATTTCCAAGAGCTTTTCTACATTTGTCGCGTGTGTCCCTTTGGCGTGGTAGAGGTTCATCGCTTCTTTCGCTAGCAGGTTGACGGGAATCATGCCGGCTATTACCAAGGTGGCATCTGTGGATACGGTGCGGTATCCACCGGTTGTTGTTGGTATCTTAATGGGAATGGTGGTATCATAGTCCTCAAGTCGGCTACAGTTTCAAGGGTTTGGTATCTACTAGTCAAGAAAGCGTCCATCTGTTGCCACATGGATATTTCAGTTCTGTCGTGGATTGTTTGTTCCCACATTGAAAGGGTGATGCCAGGTAAGCGCGTAGAGCACAAAAAGACCACTATGGCATCCCAATTGGTGAGAATGAGTTTATTTACACGTAGGGTGGATATGCAGTAGTTGATGTCTCTCTGTAAACGTTTGATGTGTCGTCCTGATTCTTCTGTCACTGACGTCAAATTGAAAAGCACTTTCAATTGTGTATTTACTAAGAGACGGGGATTTTCGTATCGGTCAACTAGGTTACTCAAGGCTTGACTGAAGACCTCATGGGTCAGGGGGGACATCTGGACAATTTCCTTAGCTTCTCCTGTCGTTTTCTGTCGGAGGTGATACAGCTTTTCCACGGGGGTAACTCCGGTATTGGTTATGTACAAGGCAGTGGATATGTCACGAAATGAAGGCCAGGTTAGTTAATCTCCTGGAAAAATGTCTGTATCACATGGGGGCAAGTTGAAGTTGTGCAAATTTGTTGCCTCCTCGGTGGGTGGGGAGTGGGAATTGGGTTTCAGCTTTTGGCTCCACTCACGCATCTGCGTTCCGCATATGACTTACTTCCGATAGCAATGGAAATACTTATCCTGAAGTGGTTATAAATGGTCCTTATCGTCTACCGCAGCCTCAACCGAGTTAAGGCATGCGTTGTACCCTTCTTTCACCGAATACCATGCCGATAGCAATTCTTCCTGGTCCAGTTCAATTGTGAATTGTGTATGCAATTCAGGGGGGAGGTCATCGAAGTTTAAGGTGAACTTTGTGAGTTCATCTGCTAACTTGATGAATTTTGTTAGAGCGGACATTCTGTATAATGCCGTTAAAATCGGTGGCGGAATAGCAAAAAGGGGACCGTGTCCAACTTTAAACTCTTGACACGGAGTGACGGGATGGGACACGGTGTAAAGGCCTTCACACGTGGAACGGAAAGCGTTGAAGGTCGTAGGGGCATGGTGTAAAAAAAGGGGGTTGAACACCCGAAATGGAAATGGTGGGGGCACGGCTTCAGAGCTAATACACGTGCAACGGAAGTAAAAGGGGCACGGTGTAAAAATAATTCACACGTGCAACGGTTATCGTTGAAATTCGTAGGGGCACGGCGTAAAAAGGCGGCTGTTGAACACCTGCAACATAAATGGTAGGGGCACGGTGTTAAAAGATTTAAAAAAAAAAAGTGCAAAAGAGTCAGGAGAAAATGTAATAATAATAAAATTTTTAAATACTAAAAAAAATATAGCCACTACCCTGTTGATTTTACCCTAGCGATTTGAGTTTCCCATAACAGGGCAATAGTAGAGTACGAAAGAAAGATAAGAACAGAGATAAAACTTCCACACGAGTTCGAATTGAATTTATAACGGCGCAATCAAATATAAGTTAATTTTTAGCGTGCCGGCATCGACAGCGACGATAACTGTGTATATATATCTTTATATACGTACACTACTTATCCATAAACTCATGTTGGGTGTATAAACAAAAAAGAACCGTGCAACTGAATATCGGTGCAGCTGTGAAACTCACACGAAGAGGAGAAGAACAATTAAATTATTTCGCAAATCTCAACCAAGCGTGTTGCGCATTTAATTCCAGCGCTTGTTACACTCGTAGCTGGCAGCGCTGCTAACAATCGTAGACTGCCGACACCGAACCGAAATATAACGGAGATTAGTGAGCCGCGCAAAAACGTATATAAATTTATATATTAAAACTTGAAATAATTTAAAATATGTATGTGTCCAAAAAACAAAAAAAATAATATACGACAACTTCAGCTACTTCGCGCTTTTTGGACTATATAATTTTATAATAGGAGAATAGGACGGAAATTACCGAGTAATCCTGCTCGAAGGACCAATGTATATCTACGCGCACTGATTTTCAATAAAGTATTATTAGAATAATTAAATGATATATATTTTCACTCTAGTAATTTCATAATACGTATATTCAATAACTATTTTCACAATAAGTAGATTTTTCAAAGAAACTTGGCGACGGATGTGTTTCCCACAGTTTGAAAAGCAAGAGAGATCGTGGGGCAGCTCGTAAGCTGCTAGAGCCGATCGACCACGGACATATTGTGGGGAACTGTCTCCGCAGCATCCCGCTCTACGAATTGAGAGGCGAGACATGCTAACGCTCGAAACGGGTAGCGACCAGCGATTGTGGCTCTGACTTCCAGGTTCACCGCGTTAACAATTATTATTATTATATCTTACACCATAATTAATTATGAGTGCAAGGTATTAGGGAATGAGTACTAGTTACAGAGGCTTTCGACTCGAAAAGATTTTATAGAAAGATTTTATAGAAAGAAGCATTTTGGAGACCAAGCCCGTGGCAGGATTTGAACTTGCGACCCTCGGGGTGTGAGTCTGGCAGGCTTCCCCCTAGATCACAGATGGTGGCTATATATCCACTCTAGTTTATATTAAGTTTTTCAATTCATAGTGTAACATATTTATTCAAGTGCTTCTCTATATACAACACTTTTAGTTAGTAGACCAAATATATTTAGTTGGTAGAGCAAATATGCAACTCGGGAACAACCTACATACAAATGGAGCAAGAAGAAGCAATCAGCGTACTGATCAATCTATGTTTTTTTGAAGGTTCGATCTTTTAGTTTATTGAAGTTCATTGAAAAACATAAGTTAACTGGAAATTTAATTCTTTTAAACTTAAATGGAAAATTTTTTGAGAATAAGTGGAATTCTTGGATTAAAAACAGATTCTCCTTTCTCACAACCAGTTAAAACTGTTGCCTCCATTATATTATTTTGGAACTTCATAGCTCTTAAACGTGTTCCATATCACACCTTAGGAGGATTTAAATTTTTTAATAATATTATAGAAAGGCCAGGTTTTCATAACATTTTATGTGCTGGTAATTCTGAAGCTTCCAAACTTTTTAAAAATTCGACATGTAGTCATTTAATGGCGTTCAACTGCCAAATCTATCGAAGTGTACGTCATCTCGTCGCCGATAACATTTTTATCAGAGCGACTATCTAATTTTTCGGTGATAAAATAGCTCATTCACAAACCCATGCATCGTTTTTGCTGTTCATGTCATTATTTTCCTCGTATATACTTGAAATTATAATATTAATGAAGTGAATGTGACATTGTCATTATCGGTTGTACGCTTACTTTTTACCAATTTCTAAAAGTAAATCGGTGTAATGTACATTGGCGAATTTTTCCTTTCGAATGGAGTTTTCTCACCTATACTCATATTCCCGATTTTTTATGTACGCGTTTATTTTGTATTTGTCTTCGCATACTATGCACTACCTCATCGATTTCGTATTTGTTCAAATGTGTTCAATAATTCAAGTGGATTGGATATATTACGAAACCTTAAAAATATTGCAAATGTATTCCGTAGAATATACGCGTTCTCACATAGAGAACGCATTGTACCAGTGTGAATTATTTGCCAACAGTCCCAATCTTAAGCACGCTGAACGATTGGTAGGATGCGAAGAGCCATTTATCATTTTAAGATATAAAACCATGGATGGAACCACCACGGATTTTATTTAAAAGCTGACGAAAGTAGTAGCATTTTCTATGGTGTACAAGCGGATTAAGAGATGTACACAAAATATTTCTGCTCTTCCTTCAATTGCCTTTTTGCTTATTGTAGGTGTAATATTTTGGTACTTCTTCATACAAAATAGTTTCGGCTAAGTCAATTGTACGAATTCATATAAAAAAAAAAACACAACCTTCAACTGTAACATAATGTTTAATATGCAAAGTATATTTGTATGTATCCGTACGTTTGTACTCACAACAACAAGAAGGAATATGAAGTCTGCGCGTGCAGTAGTATTGAGGCTCAAATGACACTTGCATAAGCATTAAGTGCATTCCCAAAAATATAACATAAGCATCTGGGTGGCATTGAAACGTATGTTTCATTGAACTTGCACATGCTGCTACGCTCTGCTGTTATATTCTACCTTTAGTACTTATTAATTATTATTGATGATGTTAGCAATAAGTTATTATTATTTAAGACGATGAATTTCAATAAACACACCACTCTTTCATTCTTTATCAACAAGAAAACTGAGTCTTTGATCTCAGCGATGGATTGTTCAGGATCAAGTGCTTGAGCAATCTACTTATCATTCCTAGTCTCATATTGGTTCAAGTACCTGTATGGCACGTCAATAAGGAATACATCACTACAGTCAAACGAGGCTGTCAAAAAATCATCGTTAGAGCAGAGTTTGAAAAATGTGACTAACATGGTATTTTTGGGCTCTCAATGTGATTACGCTTAAAAGAAACACACATTTATGGAGTTTTCTCGATGGACATCTAGATCCATGACTTTAAACATTTTAATTAGAAAATAAAAATTCTGGTATTTTCTATCTCGTTATATTTTCGTTGTAATGCCAATGTAGCTAAATCTGACGGTCTGAACGGTACTACAAAATTCTACATTAATATGTGTCTTTGAGAGTACAGGAGAATATGGTACTATCCATCTGCTATCAACTCTTTGGTCGACATTTATTTTTCGGATTGAAACACCAAATCCGGCGTTGGTCGTTGAGCTTCGTGTATATAATGGTTAGCCATCATCGCTAGTAATGGTTTCATTGCAAATTTGTTAAGGTAGTTCTTGCTGCATCGACAATCCAGCATACATGGTGATGATTAATTAAATTTCCGCAAGGCCCGTGGATCATAATGGATTTGACAGTTTCGAAAAGTTTCGGATTTTCTATTGGGAAATTCAGTGCAAATAACGTTCTTGACTGGATTGGACCAAATTTTGTTTGTAGGTAAGGCGGCCGCCCGAAGGCCTTCATTGACCTCTTGTGATACGACATGAAACATCAGGTCCCATCAGTTTCAAAGGTCCAGCCATTTCGAGCTTCTAATGAAGCAGTGGATGGAGCTAATCTTTTTATTTGAGATGTCTCTCAATTAGTCCAGAAAGAAGTCGCCTGGGAAAGTGCGCCTCCTTCTGTACAAAGCTTGTCACGGGCAAAACAGGTATAAAATGGACTCCTCGTCCATGCAACTCCTGCAGAAGTCGTTAGAGGCTATCCCCAGCCTACACCCGAGATTTCAGGGTCCAGTGCTCCGTTAAGACACTAATTACGGAACCTATACTTTTGCTATTTAGAGCCACTAGGTCTTTTGAGCGCTTCACATTTATCTCTGGCCAGGTTTGTCTAGCTATTTTGTATCCTGTTACTTCAGACCAGCGCCACCCGCTGTGAATAAGGATATTGTATTTATTAAGAGTTTATATGTGGCAATAGGAATACCGAAGTTCGACTTGTCTGTATCAATCGGTATGGTAGTGCCCTCACGGACAAGTTCATCCACGTTTCAGGTCCCTGGAATATCCCTGTGGCCGGAAACCCAGCACAGATGCAGACGGGTCTGCTTAGCTATATCGTCCAAAGATTTCCTGCAGCTCTTGACGGCTTTTCATGTGATAATAGGTAAATCCAGGGAGCGCAAAGCTGCTGCTGTCGGATAGAATGCAAATATCATGTCCACATATTTTCTTCTTCTTTAGTCAAGATAGTGTTGCCTCTACAGCCGCGAACTCTGCCTGAAAAACACTGCTGTTGTCGCAAGGCCAAAATGACATGTCCAAATCTTTTTAAAATACATCACCTCCCATCTTACTCTGTAATAGAACAATCTGTGTAGATGTGAACCGCTTCTACATGAGGTGGGTGCCATCCATCCCTTCATCCAAGGGGGAATGGAGTTCCTGCACATACCATTGAAGGCATAAATTGTGATGTAATCGAAAGAGTCAGGAATACGCTGAAAATGTCTTAAAATCGACGCATGTCCTACGTTCCTGGCATCCCATTGATGCATAGCTTTTAGCCTTATAGGTGAGTACGCAGCCATTTTTTCGCCAAAAAGCCTTACACGCAGCAGATTGAGCATAACGCCCAAAGCTGCCGTTGGAGTCGTTTTAATTTTACTACTTTTGAATATCTTTGCCGTTCTTTGTTCCTTTGTTATCACCCTGTTGTATATTAATTGTTGCTGTCCACCAAGCAAGCACCCCATAAAAAAGGACTGGTCGTACCACAGCTGTGTATATCCAATATTCTACCTTAGGCTGTAGCCCCCATTTTTTTCCTATAACTCTTGCAAGAGTACAGAGCCACCTGAGCCTTTCTAATTCGTCCTCTTATATTGACCTTCCAGTTCAGCTTCCTATCTAGGATCACGCCCAGACATTCAGCTTCCTCGACCAGATTAGTATCATAACCGATTAGTTTTGGAACGATAAATTGAAGAATTTTATACTTCCTAGTGAAGAGCACCAGCTTAGTCTTGTACGGATTAACTCCCAACCCACAGTCAGTAGTCCATTTAGAGAGAATGTTCAACATGTGGTGCATCAAGTCTTTCAGAGTAGATATATCTTTTCCCGAGATGCTAAAAAAAGTATCATTCGCATATGCAACCACCTTGCATCCTTCCCTCTCCAGTCGAACCAGCAGCTCATTTGCTACAAGATTCCAGAGTAGGGGATAAGTAACTCCAAGTTGAGGTGTGCCCCTAGACATGAACTTTTTGGCCGACGCCATCCCCAGCCGTGGATTGATTATCCTGCAACTAAGAATATTTTCAATCCACTTCCTAATGGCGGCTTCCACCTCCAAGTTTCGCATAGCACCGATTATTTTGTCTGATGTGGTATGGTTCAAAGCTTCCTCTATGTCCAGGAAAGCCACTAGGGAGAACTCCTTGTTATATAGGGAGCACTCAATACTAGAGACTAAGGAATGTAAAGCTGTCTCAACCGATTTACCCTTGGAGTAGCATGCTGAGAGACTGACAGCTTCGGTCTGTCTATACTGAGCCTCAGATGAATGTCTAACAACTTTTCCAGGATTTTCAGACAGAAGGAGGACAGAATTATGGGCCTTAGGTCCCCTGGAGATATGTGCGAGCTTTTGCCGGCCTTGGGTATAAAAATTACCCTCACTTGCTTCCATGAATCTGGGATATAATCTAATTCGAGACAACTTTTGTACATCTTGAGCAGCCGCTCTATTATAACATTCTCTGACTGTTGAGTCACAATTGGAGCTAAATGATTGGAGCTACCGGATTTATATGATTTGAAGCTATGGATATCCCATTACAATTTTGGATTCGTGATTATCTCTGAGTTGACATCTACTACATTCGCGCTGGGCTTCGCTCTCCGTGAAATGGTGCTCAAGCAACCTTTAAAGTGAATCTCTAGAAGAAGCTATAGAGTCTCATTACTATTTGAAGTCCAAAATCCATCTTCCCTCCTCAGGTAAGCAGGTACAATTGGAGCAGTTGATAGGATCTTCAGCAACCTGGACGTCTCAGAGATATCTTCTACGCAAAAGTTTCTCCACGGTACTCTTTGCGCCTTCCTACGGTTACTTTTAAAGGTACTGAGTGCTGCCATGTATAAATCCCAGTCTGCACTATCTCTTGACTTCTTGGCGTTGTTTAAAAGTCTCCTACAATTTTTTCTGGGTCCCCTAATTTCCTCTCCCCACCACGTGGGTTTTTGTTTCCCCCTCCACAGACCTATAAATTTCGGCACACTTGCTTATTATTATGGGATTTTGAGATAGTCTAGCTACAGTCTTGTAGAGGTCCCAGTTTTCCTTCCTGACATTTCTAAAGCCGTAGAGCTGGATTAACCTGCGATCCGAAAAGGAGTTTTCTCTTAGAACTCTCCAATTTGAAAACCGATCAAAAATAGATTCGGAGGCAAGGATTATGTCAAGGACTTCGGACCCCTTATTACATATAAGAAGGTTAGTCGTTGGAATATATTCATATAATGACTCACGCGTGCATTGACATCCGTGCTACCCCAAATTTCGTGGTGCGCATTAGCATCGCATCCAATGATTACAGACACCAGTTAAGGCTTTCCATCCACAACAAGCTTCTGTAGGTTGTCTTCCAGAAGGTTTTCATGGTCCTGCGCCATATAGACCGAGACCAGCCAGAACCGTGTCTTACCAGTATCCAGGCAGACGGCCGTCAAATCCTTGTTGCTATAATTGGGGAGAATAAATGAGATAACATTATTCCTAATGAGGATAAAAGACCCAGGTCTTCCTTCAGTTACGGTATACAGCAAGTTGTAATTATTAGTCCTGAGACCACAGAACAAACCCCAGGGTTTTTGGATCACGACAACGTCTACTCCGCCTTTTGCAAGATGGAGCTGAGGACTGGCAGACGCGAGTAATCGAGGTTAATCTGCAGGGAGTTGCTGGTTGCTGAACCTAAATTTTTCCAAAATAGCCTCAGGTTCGGCTGGGATCCATGCACGTGCTCTATCTAATAGATAGGATCTATTAGAGCTCCCTAGGTACGACTTCGAGCCTTGCGCCTGCCCATGCTTCATTGATCCTAGAGATCACAATACTATATAGGTCGTCTGACCGTTGGTCTGCGCAGGCGATCAGCTTCACATGGCTTTGATGCTATCTGATCTCACGAAAAGAGGAAAACCAGATTCCTTCACGATATTCGTCGCCCACCCGAGGGAAGCCTTTTGCATCACCGTCCTCTCCTTCTCCGGAATCAGCGACAAACGTTCTACCGTCCGGAGAGCAAACATTCTCTCTTTGTATACCCTCTTGGCTCTCGGCTTCGCAACACTACCGCAACAAGTGGTATTGCTTGTGCCAGGCTCGTCGTCCTTAGCTGCAATATCCACCGCAGAGTATGCGGGGGTTTTTGGATTTACATCCGAAGTAGGTTTAAAGACCACTCGTCAGTTTTTTGTTTGTTTAATTTATCCATCTGATTCTTACGGCAAAAATTTTAAAGGGGAAGGGGTTGGTCAACTGTGGAAATGCCCGGTACCACAGCAAGGCCACCGTTATTACCTGAGGCAGCCTGGTATCAGGAAGGGCTCCGAAAAACTACAGCCTAATTTACCTCATGGCTGCAAAATAACATCCAGTAGGCACGATCCCAAGAACTCCCTGGATTAGGAGGGGGACAGTTCTTAGTTGAATTACTCCGCAGTAGTCAGTCCGGCTAGGGTAATCCCATGGGAACCGAAGCTCCGCCATCACTCCCATTGCGTCATTTCAATCATTTAACCCTTCGTACCCAGACAAGGTGACTGCTCTTCACGAAGGAATTTTGTTTGGAAGCCATATTAAAATATGGACATGAGGCAAACCGCACTTTTGCCACTCTATGCTGTACATGTGAGCAGTAACAGGATGGTAGCTTTATTCTGTTGAAAGTAGTTCAATTAATATTTTTAGCTTTAAGTGAAATACTCTCGAAGCAATAGCATTCGTACCGCAAGCTAATTGGCCACATGAAAGTACATGTCTTTTTCCTCCCACTTCGCACTTGTTGGGAAAGTTATAAATAACTCAGGTCTACCATATTTTCGCACAAAGCAGAATTCATCCTCTGTACGATAGTGAGTGTATCTTGGGATTCCAGAAAAAAATGTCAACCTCTCTGTTTCAATTTTGGCATACATGGCGACGATATATTGGTTCAACAGTTGCTTGCAGTAGCTAAGCAAATTTAAATCATGTTGTCTAATCATAAGTCCGTAAAGGTAGGATTGTTAAGCAGAATTTTTTTTTGTTTTTGTTTTCAATAGCAGTAGTAGAATCTACATGAAGAATAGAAAAGGTGTATCCATCTTCTCTGTAGCAAAATATGAGAGGGTAATGAAGTACATCAGGTGCTCTTAGATTCAGAAACAGTTTGAAGCCGATTGTCGAACAACAATATCTCTTTTGTTACATTCTTGATTTACTAAGCACCACTTAATTAGTAGTAGGTTCTTTTAAGCGTCCCCTATGTTCCGTTGGTAAATGTTCATCCCCATTCATTACTAATTTATAGCTGCTTTCTTCAGAAGCAGGGATTGATTCCATAGCTATTTTTAAGTTTTCCATGTAGAAATTGGTATTGTGTGGCATTTGTTGCTGCTACTTAAGAACAACGCTGTTTAAATTTGTTATACATCTGTGTCCTTCAAGTGTTTGCTTGCTTTACATATTTTGTGAAAAAATAAATGTGTAGAAAATTGGGTACCGACCTGGTTTTAGCAGGCAGTAAGAATCCTATTCGGTGGTAAACATATCCTTATACTTTGAAAGTTTACATGAAATTACTTGCACTTATTTTCTTTTGCTACTAACGATGTTATCTGGAATGCACTATTGTACGACCGAATGTTTTGTAGAAAATCTTTTGATTACGTATGAAAGTGTAGTGTATCTCACTAGTTTACACTGACGACCACACATCGTCACAATCACACTAATGATTCACTTATGCTAACGAGCTGACAATAGCGCAACGCCATGCACTTGCACTCAATTTCAAACACGCTACATGCGCACATTTGGTGGTGCATTAACATCCGCTGCCTATAATGCAGCGTCGCATGTATATTGGACAGTGCATTGACTTGCTCTTGCACTTGCACTCAATTATAATAAAATAAACAAAGATTATGAATCGTCAAAGAAAAATATCGGTAATTCGATACTTGAGACTAATTTTGGAGATATGATTTCTAGCTAGTAGAAGTAAGATCGGTATATTTTATGTTAGATAAAATAAGACTGAAATACATTTTAAATCATATAACAGAGCCAGCGAGCCACTTAATAGACCAGAGTTAATCTGAAGAAACTAAAACTGCCACTCGCATTTGCTTATTCTATTTTCTCTCAGCACAACGATTAGTTTGGCCAACGGCACACTCTGCCGGTCATAATCTCTACTGAGGGCGTTATTCCGCTTTGCCTAGGCATCTATTTAATCTTCAGCCGATCTTGCATTAATATACCATATAATATCTTGCATTCATCATATGACAATCCTACATACGAGGGCGAATTGATATTGAAGCTACCCAAGTAGGAAAAAAAATTTTTTTTTTCAAAAACCATTTGTTTCTCAACATAGTCTCTTTTTACTTCGACACACTTAGTAAGACGATATACCAACTTTTTTATACTATCTGAATAATACGATTTCGGGAACCCCTCAAAATACGCGTTAGTTTCGGTAATCACTTCTTCGTTTGAGATGAATGTTTCTCCTGCGAGCCATTTTTTCAAGTTTGGAAACAGGCAAAAGTCACTAGGAGCTAAATCTGGACTATAAGGTGGATGATTAACCAATTCGAAGTGTATTTCACGTAATTTTAGCATCGTATCTAAAGCTGTGTGAACCTGTGCGTTATCTTGAAGAAAGAGCATTTTTTTCTTCTTTAAAAGTGGTCGTTTTTCCTTGATTGCATCAATCAATTGATCCAATAATGCACGATAATACTTTCCTGTGATTGTGGATCCTTTTTCAAGATAAGCGATAAGCAATTTTCCGTGTGCATCCCAAAATACAGTGGCCATAACCTTGCCGGCCGATTTCACTGCCTTCGCCTTCTTCGGAGCACTTCCACCAGCTTCCACCCATTGTTTCGATTGATTTTTGGTTTCTGGTGTATAGTGGTGGACCCACGTTTCATCAACAGTTATTAATCGACGCCAAAAATCAACAGGATTGCGCTTTATCATGTCCAAACACCGCTGTGAAGTGGTCTGTCGAACTCGTTTTTGTTCGACACTGAGCAAACGCGGCAGCCGATAGCTTTTTCATATGCAAATGTTCATGCAAAATGTTGAACACACGTTCATATTATATGTTTACCATTTCAACAATCTCACGCTACTTGACTCGGCGATCATTCATAACGATATCAAGGATATTCTTGATATTTTCTTCAATAACCACCTCGTTTGGCCTTCCTGTTGATGGTATTGTTGCAGTGCTTCTTCGGCCGCGTTTAAATTCAGCAATCCAATATTTTACCATGTAATCTGACGGAGCAGACTCACCGTAATGTTTATCGAGCTTTTCTTTTGTCACCGTTTTCCCTTTCAAATAATAGTGTTTATTCATTGCACGAAATTCGCTTTTTTCCATTTTTCAAGAAACACAAAAGTTGCTTACTTCAAACGACTACAACAAATTAACTAATCGATGAATTTGGGTGAAATTTTAACAGCTGACGTTTGACAGATCGCAATTTCTAAAAAAAAGTGTTTGTGTTTGTGCTACCATCTAGCGCTAGGTAGCTTCAATATCAATCCGCCCTCGTACGTACACTATATGACGATACTGCATACTTACACCACAAAAGCCACCGAGGAGCGATTTAAGTGGCTTTAGAGGACATTTTAGGGGAGCCAAGCGAACTTCTATGGAAGAACAGCACATTTTTTTGTTTCGCCTTTCCACGTGAATGCGTTGCAATGATAAGAAATTTCGTTCATTTTATCCACATTGCATTCGCTGGCATAATCAATTTCACTTCTATAATTAAAACCGCTTAATTGCTCTGTAATATTTGTGGTAAGTCTTTGCTCATGTATAGCCATTGGCGATAATCTTTGAGAACTTTCTAAGCTGGTCCTATTTCTTTGATAACGAAATATTTTTACTCTAACTGAATTTTTTGAATTTCCGTTTTCTTTTTAGAGGCATTTAAAAAAAAACTAAAAATAAACATTTGACCACTATTTCAAAGTAAATAACAAATTTGCTAACCTCGGTGATCATTATATCAAATATTATACGAGTACTTTGCAAACAAATGAAAATACCGACCACGTTTGTATCATTAATTTGTTTGTACCCAAAAGTTAATTAACAAATCAACAACAATAATGTTTTAGCTCAAAATAACGCAATAACGGTTCTTGGAATAACAAAATCTAATAATAGCAACCAAAATCTAACATAGCAAACCATGCGTAAACAAAAGTGCATGAAAGAGAAAAAGAATAAATGGAGCAAATGAGCGCAAATGCTAACTTTGCTCTCACAAAAATAGTCATCGTGCCTAGGCACACATGCTGCCAAGCAAAGGAGTGTAACCCAAGAATGATCGAATAGAAGATTTCTCCAATGCTGGTATGAAAATCTGCTCTCTCTGCACATATCGTTATAAGGTACATCCGAAATGCGATAACAGCCAAAAGCATACATTTTTGTGCGAATAATGTAATAATTTGTGATAAATATTAAAAATTTTAATATTTATCGCGTTTTATGATAATACTTATATAAATAAATGCAAAATAATATATTTCAATTGATTTGGCAATAACATTTTTGTTTTATTCAATAATTTGTTGCTTAAATTTGTGCCGTGAAAGTTGTTATTTAGTGTTTAGATGCGACAATAGGAATATACAATGAAATATTTATATTCATGCATAGATATGCATGCATATATATGTAATTATAAATACTAAGGCTTAAGCTAAACATATTTTGTAAATGTTTATATATATATACAATATATAAATAAAATATTAAACTTGACTCCTGTAGAAGTGCAGCAAACCACTTTTTTACTATTGCGCCTTTGCAGCCGCTTGAATCGCACGTGTGCTATTCGCACTATATTTTTGTTCAAAGATGGAATAGTAGCTGGCTTTAAACGCATTCTCATTGCAAATCCTGTAATTATACATTTTTAAAATTAAATTAATATATTTTCAAGAAAAATTGCTTATCCATTTCAACCTGGAAATTCTTCTCTATAATCTTAAAATGGTCCATGGAAATTCCCCAAATATTTGGAATTAAATGCTATGCTTTGCTTAAAAATTTCACCCACATATTTAATAACTTATTTTACTTTGAAAAAACAGAAAAAACTTTCGATCATTATTAGAATTCCAAACTTAACATTTAATTTAAATTTTATATATATATATATATATATATATATATATATATATATATATATATATATATATATATATATATATATATATATATATATATATATATATATATATATATTTAATAAATCAATTCACTTTTTCTTTTTTAATACAAAAAAATCCATTATGCTTAAGTACTTTTTATCAAAAGAATTTTTCAATAGTTTATACTCGTTTACTTGCAATTGCAATTGTGAAGTTCTATATAATTCAAAAAAATTAAAAACCTTTTAATATACAAATTATTGCCTTTGCTATGCATTTTTCATATCATAAAATCTTTTAAGGTACCTAGTGACGTCACAGCTACTCAGCTGTGCTGTGTTTTTGTCGAGAGGAATAGCGGGCCTGCGCATGGCGTAATCTTCTTTTCTATTAATCTTGGTGTAACCCAGCAATTTATTTTTCGCGGTTGCATCCCAAATTTTTCCCAATTTTTGATGTTGTTACGAAATATTTAGATCCGTTATTCCATCTGATTTTACGAACCGATTTTATTTAAAAATAAATCCAAACATTCTCAGAGAAATAATTTTTTTAAATTTTATATTGCACATGATAATTCATTTCAAGTTCAGTGGTTTTTACCCCATTACATTACTAAAATCAGAGTAAACGTTTATATATATATATATATATATATATATATGTATAGATATTTATGCACTACAGAAGCATAGAACTCGTCGAATTTCTGCCCTCTTTGAGCAGGTTAATTTAGCTGATGCCCATGCCTGCGTATATCTCTTTTTTCTGTATATTTTAAAGAAACAATATTCTTCATCGAGGTCCTTCGTCATAAATAAGTGTTATAAAGCTAATAAAAAAGATAATTTTCTTTAAAGCAACTTATTTTATTAAGAGTATTTTATTAATACTCTCTAAAAAGAGAAGTTGTACTCTCTTTAAAATTATCGTTACACTCCCAGTACTTTTAAAGACTTGTTGAAAACACTTCTCTTTAAGAAAAACTTTTTTACCCTGATATATTGTTTTTCCTTTTCAAATGTTTCCTTTCATTTGATAATAAATATATTATTTCCAGCTAGAGAGACTTCGCAACTAGTCACTTCATCTCTGGTTTCAAGAAATTTTATATTATATATATTAATACCCTTTACCTCTACTACTACTGCTAAGAGTGTGCCGTTGAGCAATTTTTCAACTACCAGAAGGATGCGTGGTAGGTACGGACATAAAAATACTCAAATGTTCAGAATATCTGAGCAATTTTGGTTTTGTCCGTCCGTCTGTTCCTCTTTGGACATTTTTCCAGACGGTTAGAGATTTCGTAATAAAATTTGGCAAAGATGTAGTCTGGACCAAAACATACAACCAGATTGCTATAAATGACCGCGCCTACCACCTATATATGCAACTTTTTAAAATTAATACAGCTTCTTGTTAATGGAATAGTGACGCTATTTGGCAGTTAAGTAGAAGGGAGACCTACTAAACATTTGGCCGAATATATTAATTTCCGCGCCTATTATTAACACATATTCATTACAGTGGACATTATAAAATCATCTGTAAAGAGTGGGTACAATCAGATGAGGACACATCACCCTCGCATATAATAAACTTTGTGGACCCTACTGAAAATTATCCTAGCTATGCTTCTAATGATGATATATTACTATAAATTCGATGGAGTATATATTAGATCGATACTAGTATGTTTGCAAAATATCGGTAGAATATTACAACTACCACGCCTATAAGAAAGCAAAATTATTTTCTGGGGCCCTATGCAAGATTCAGCACCAAAATTGCATCCCTAAGTTCAGAGTGCTAGTCTAAAACACAAAACAAAAAATTGCGGGAATTTTCGAGAGCTATATTATGTATTGTTACGAAATTGCCCTCTTGACAATTTACTCTGTTGGAAAATTGCCCTCCTGATAATTCCTCTAACTCTCTGTACTCAGACTCGTACCACTGGATTGTGTAGTAATCAAACAATCGCTGGTTAAATTAAAATAATTAGCGTTATTTAATTATTGCTATTTACACATTTAATATTAGGCTTAAAGTTTACTTAGTTATTACTTGCACTTTATTTCACAAACCATTAGTCACTTTATTTACTAATGAATTTCACCACTTTGAAAATCACAAATACTGCTGCTTTGACTATAATGCTAGATGTACATACTGTTACGGTC
Source organism: Clusia tigrina (assembly GCA_920105625.2). NCBI lineage: Eukaryota > Metazoa > Arthropoda > Insecta > Diptera > Clusiidae > Clusia > Clusia tigrina. The sequence continues at coordinate 340,040,318 of OV050030.1, forward strand.
TCTGATCTACTGCATTCGACTTTGAACAGTCTTGTCGCTTTTACAGTTTTCGAAGGTTGGAGTAGAAAATTCCACGCTATTCTCGTACTTTATTGAAGTTTCTATCCACTTCGACAGAAGTCGAGAACATTCTTTTTGATATTACCGACAGATGGTTCTTGAATAAACTTTTATTCCAATAGTTCGCATCTTGACTCACAGGGGGCACTCATTCTCCAGATGGGATCCTAAAAGTATGCAATCCCGTTTCACTGATATGGAATCACGTTTCACTGCCCTCCGCTTAATCTTGTTCGTCCCGAACAAGGATAGTACTGTAACCTTTATAAGGAGATAACCTCTCTAAGTGAACGACTTTCATTTTGCTCCTGGCATTTCTCGCTAACTGGATGCGGTATACTACATCGTTGAGCCGCTTTATCACCTTATAAGGGCCTTCACAGTTTGTTTGCAGTTTTGGGGATAATCCCTTTTTCCTTTGCGGATTATGAAGCATAACTAGCTGCCCTTCCTGAAATCCCTTGGAGTTTGCTCGTAGATCATATCTGGCTTTCATTTTATCACTCACCAGTTGTGTGCGCTTTCTGATGGTTCCATGAGTTTCTTTCAACTGTCCTCGTTTTTTAGTAATACAATTGCTGCATGGAAGTACTGTAGATGACTCTTTAGACCATTCTTTCGCTAGATCGTCGGGTACCTTTTTATTAGCTCGTATCTTGCTTTTCGTGACTCGCGGTTGCCTCTCACAGTTTACAATTGCTGAAACTCTCTGGCACCTTACCTTCTCTTTCGCTATGGTTTCAGCGGTATTTGAAATATTCACTACTTTTTCTGGTACGATTCGACCCTCTTATGCTTCCCAACATCTCCGCCCATTTTGGTCCGTATAACTGCCTCTGACTTGCGTGCTATTTTTGTCCGCCGTGATACAATGGCTTGTTTAATACCTCTATACTTATCCTCACCCATGAATAACGGTATTTCGGTGTTCGCATATTTCAGGACTCGGCTTTTGAAATCTAGTGTGAATCCATTCCGAATCATGAAATCCACACCAAAGATTACTTCATCCACAATATCCGCAACTATAAACTCGTGCTTCACTGTTGTGGTGCCGATAGTGATTTTCCGTGTAACTTTTCCAAGTACCGGTGCATCATCTCCAGTTGCCGTACGCAAACTTATTCTCTGAAGCGGCTCGATTCCCCGAACGAGATCCCTTCTGATTATGGAATGTGATGTCCCCGTATCCAATGTTACCACGATTTTTCTTCCGCTTATTACACTGTTGACAGTTAGGCTGTTATTTTTCCGCGCCATCTTAGAAACGAAGATTCTTGATCCATCAGTTGTGGGAGTCCGTTCATTTCCCGGCTTGACAATCTTTTCCGATTCCCTAATTCGGACTTTGTCTTGCTTTGGCAATCTTACCGGAGTGTGTGTTGCATAACGTTTCCATCTCAACTGACAATCACGAGCCATGTGCCCCACATCACCACAGGTAAAGCATTTGCCCGTGAAACTTAGTATGTTCTCGACTCTTATCTGACGGGTTGTGCATTCTGACCGACACACCAATGCTGCTCTCTCTGATAACAAAGCGCTAGCTACTGTCTCCATATATGTAGCTTTCGGATTAGTTATTGCAGAACGCTTTATCTCCGCATTGCGAATACCATATACGAAGGTGTCCATCATACACCTTTCAGTGATCTCTCCTGGGTAGGCAAGATGAGCCAACAGTTCCACTTCCGCCGCAAACTGTTGTAGACACTCACCACTCTTCTGTACCCTTGTTCGTAGCTCTACTTGGTACATCTGCTTCCGGTGTTCACTACCATATTTGCGCTGAACGGCATTCATCAAGCTTTCATAAGAGTCTCGCTCAGTTTCTGAGATAGATTGAAGCACATCAGCGGCAGCACCTTGCAACGAAACGGTTAATGTAGCCACTTTTTCGCGAGCACTCCAACCATTTCTGCTAGCGGTAGTCTCAAACTGCATTCTGAACATGCTAAATGTCGTGGTTCCATCATAGGTAGGAGGCTTCAGTTTTATTGAAGTTAAAGCTGGCATAGGCAATGCACCTTCCTGTAGTATGTGAATTCTTTGCTCTATTTGCTGCTTAAATTCGTTTTGCTTTTGCTCGTTCGCGATGAATTTTTGTTCTACACATTTTTCGAACGATTCCTGCCGTGTCTCAATTTCGCAAACCTTCCTGTCAGCCATCTCAGACATTTCTTTCATCTGCTGTGAGTTTTGTTCCGCTAATAGAGCAAGTCGTGTTTCACTCTGCTCTACCCGCTGCTGCAACTTGTCATCGCTTTTCTGTAGCTGCTGTTCCAACTGTTCGTTGACATCCTCTTTAAAAGCTTGAGCATTTTGTTGTAACTGCTGCTACATCCTCTCTTCGGCTGCTTCAGCACTTTGTTGTAACTGCTGCTGAATCTTTTCATCTCGCAACTGCATTTTCTCATCGGATGCTTGAGAATTTTGTTTTAACTGCTGCTGTATTACCCCGATAAGTGCACTCATGTCAAAGTTACCCGTGTTAGTTTCTGGGGGTGGCTCTTCACATTGGAATTCATGCTCATCGACCTCTATACCCTGCTCCTCTAAAGCACTTCTTAGTCTCACCTGCAGCTCCGCTTTAAGCCCTTGTCTTTGCATATTAAAACGCTCAAGCTCCTTCTTGAGCTGCTCCAATCTCAGTTTTTCAAATTTAACCATTGTTTATCACAGATACACAATCCCACTTCTGACACCAATTGTTACGAAATTGCCCTCTTGACAATTTACTCTGTTACAAAATTGCCCTCCTGACAATTCCTCTAACTCTCTGTACTCAGACTCGTACCACTGGATTGTGTAGTAATCAAACAATCGCTGGTTAAATTAAAATAATTAGCGTTATTTAATTATTCCTATTTACACATTTAATATTAGGCTTAAAGTTTACTTAGTTATTACATGCACTTTATTTCACAAACCATTAGTCACTTTATTTACTAATGAATTTCACCACTTTGTAAATTACAAATACTGCTGCTTTGATTATAATGCTAGATGTACACACTGTTACGGTCTCTGATCTACTGCATTCGACTTTGAACAGTCTTGTCGCTTTTATAGTTTTCGAAGGTTGGAGTAGAAAATTCCACGCTATTCTCGTACTTTCTAGAAGCTTCTATCCACTTCGACAGAAGTCGAGAATATTCTTTTTGATATTACCGACAGATGGTTCTTGAATAAACTTTTATTCGAATAGTTGGCATCTTGACTCACAGGGGGCACTCATTCTCCAGATGGGATCCTAAAAGTATGCAGTTCCGTTTCACTGATATGCAATCACGTTTCAGTATGTTTAAAACTTAGGACATATGCCAAATTATTTTTAATTTTTTAATATCCATTTTTTATTGCAATCTGTATTAATACAATAAACAATATTTTTATAATAAACCTAGATAACAATAACTAAATATCAACATAACATTTATGGAGTGCACCCAGTGGTGGAACCATTTCTTAATTGTAGGTATTCATCAACAGAAAATATCTGATGTTGATTTCCTTTTTTAACGGTTGAATGTAGTCATATGAGATGTGAGTTCTGATATGACTGGATTAGAGTGCCCGTGAATTCTGAGTTTGTACGCCATTGCATATTTTTTTATTTCTTGCACAATTGTTGGGACTATCAGGTCACGATGCACTTGATTGTTCGTTACGTAGTATGGAGCTTTTGCAATCATACGCAGCATTTTTGATTGGAATCTTTGAAGAATTTCGACATCAGAGTTTGCCGCAATGCCCCACAGTTGTATGCCATATGTTTATATCGGTTTTAAGACAGCTGAGTAAAGTAAGAGCTTACTTTCGAGAGCAACTTAGGAATTTCGATTCAGCATCCAGTGTAAATTTCTAAGCTTTATTCCCAGCGCCTTACGTTTGATGAATATATGAATTTTCTATGTTAGCTTGCTATCGAGGTACATGCCCAGATATTTTGTCACATTGCACTGCGGTATATTCAAGTCGTTGTGTTTTACTGGTGGGCAGGTTTCACGTTTAAGAGTGAACTTAACCTGGACTGACTTAGTTTCATTGGACATGATTTGCCAAATCTTTCATCCATTTCGTGATTTTCTCTAAGCCCCTTGGAAGTTTAAGCGACGACAGTTGAGGAAGGCGAGTACAGTAGTATCGTGTGCAAATGTGCCAATGATAGTTCCTTCGGAGACAGCTAAATCGTGACACTGCCTTGGGGTACACCGACCGAACTTTCGCACATTTCACCTTGTTTTAGAAAGAAGTATCGATTTTTAAGGTAGTGTTTGATAAATATATAATAGTTTATTGGAAGTGTTTTCTTTATTTTGTAGAGTAATCCGTCATGCCAGACACGGTCGAAAGCTTGGGATAAGACAAGAAACGCCGCTGTACAGTATTTTTTTTGCTCGAATGCAGTGTAAATGCAGTTTACAAGTCTATGAAGCTGTTCAATTGTACTGTGTTATTTACTGAAGCCGAATTCGTGATTAGAAATTAGTTTTCGTACTTCTATTATTGGCATTAATCTTTTGAGAAAGAGGGTTTCCACAATTTTAGAGGCGATCGGCACAAGCTGATGGAGCGATATGACTCAATTTTGTCTGGATTTTTTCCGGGCTTAAGGATCATTGTTGCTTAAGACACATTCCACTGAGGAGGAATAAAACCAGATAATAAAACAGCGTTGTATATAGAAGTCAGGAAATTTAATCCCTATTAAAGCAGCTTCCGGAAATTTAATCTTCTGGAAGCTGCTTTAATATTTCTCCACTAATGAGATCGCATCCGGGGGCTTTCTTTGCTATAAGTTTTTTGATCGCTTCCTTGACTTTCCCTTTTGAAAATTTTTGTATGGGCAGGTTCATCTGGTAGATGTGTCCCAAGATTTCTTTTAATCTTTCTGCACTGATTGGAGATGGTTCGATTTCGTGTGGGGTAAACACTCTTTTTAAATATCGTGTAAATGTGCATGATTTTTCGATATCACTTTTAGCCCATACCTTGTTTTCCATTCTGATGGCAGATTCTGCCAGAGTTGGCCTCTTTAACTGTTTTGTTGCTTCCCAGAAGGAATAGTCGGTGGCAGCATTTGCATCAAGGTTACTGAGATAGTACTGAAGTTAAGAGTTGTGTTCTGTTTTGAGGAGCTCCTTGAGATCTTTTGAGAGTGTATTTAATTTTTTCTTATCCCCAGGATGTCTACTCTGTTGCCACTTTTTTCTTGCCCTGCAGTTTTTTCCCAGTTTTTCTTTCACAAGAGGAGAGATCTGTGTGTGTTGACGCTTGATCAGGGGGTGTCTTCTTTCAACCAGTCTATTGGAGGCAATTATTGCAGTGTTCAATAGCTATCATGATATCTTCACCAGACTTGAGCGAGTTCTTCAGGTTAATTGTTGAAGTTATTGACAGTCGGAAGTAATTCCAATCAGTTTTGCTGTTGTAAGGGCGACATTCAAAAGGTGAGTCAACAAAATTATTAATTATTGTAAATATTACTGGATAATGGTCAGAGGATAAATCATAGCATGGGCTGCATGTTATATCCCTAGACGATATGCCTTTCATGATCCAAAAATCTATTAAGTCGGGAATTTTTTTTGGATCGGTTGGCCAATACGTTGCTGAGCCCGAGGAAGCTGTGCGAAGATTTATATTTATTATAGACGCCAAGAGTTGTCGGCCTTTGGGAGTACTGAGACGTGACCCCCAGTATGTAGGTTTTGTGTTATAGTCTCCTCCAGCTAAGAGTCTGTTTCCGAGGGTTGTAAAGTACTTTAGATACTCCTCTGCCCTGATTGTATATTTGGGTGGGCTACATACAGACGAGATTGTAATTGGGCCTTTCCAATCTTCAACAACTATGTTTGTGGCTTGAATAGCTTCTGTGCAATAAGATTTAATAGAAACGTGTCTGATATTCTTTTTTATTATAATAGCTGAACCAGCAAGTGTTTTTTTGTCGGGGTGCATTGTGTGATAGAGCTTATAGTTTGGTATTTGAAAGTAGCTCTTATCGGTAAAAGTTTCAGATATTAGAATAATACCTATGCCGTGAGTCTGGAGTAATGCTTTAATCTCTAATATGTGTTTGGATAGCCCATTTGCATTCCATACGAGAATATTTATGGGATTGAAGAACTACAATTTTTCATCGTCAGAGTTGCTACGAGTAGATTCATCACACTTGTGATTTGCTGCATGACTTTCTTGAGAAGCATGATCATTTCTGGCATTTCTTTTGAAGGCTCGGAGGCGATTTCCTTGGGATGTGGGGCTGACGTATTCTCTCTCGTGTCTTGTGTAGTGTTTCTAGCTACTTGGGAGTATGAAAGTGAATTCGAGCTCTGTCTGGATGGTTGGGAGACAACAAGTGTGGGATTGGGTTCCTTTTTTCTCATTGGTGGATATTTAATGTTTGGAATTTTTTGTACCATAGAGCGTTTATAATTTGCTGGGTGATTACCTTCACTCACTGCACATTTGATGTCATCAGTTCTCGTCTTACGCGAGCAATCTGCAGACGAGTGAGTTCCAGTGCATTTAATGCAGACCGATTTTCTGTAGCAGTAGGTTTTTGTGTGACCATACTGCTGGCAGCTACCGCATTGAGGGATTTCGCGCTTTGGACGAGGTGGCTCAAATACAATTTTCGTATTGAAGAGGTACTTGACTCCGTAAATATCCTTGTTATTTGGGTTCACTTTTAGCTCAACAATGAACATTGGCAGTGGTTTTTTGGTGTTTCTTTGTTTAATATTCCAGATGTTCACGGTAGTGTGGCCGAGTGCTAGTAATGATTCAGCAATTTCCTCAGTGCTTATAGACCAGTGCATGTTTTTGAGTATCACCCTGAAGCTTCTTTCCTGTTTTCATTTATAGGTGTAGAATTCGGTATTTTTTTGCTCTAGTTGGTTTTTTTTTTTGTTTTGTAGGCTTCAGGAGTCGATACTTGTGTTTTTACTTGCTCATTACTTATGAGTTTTAAATCATAAGAACTGGGAGCTGTTTCCGTTAGGAGCTTCATTAGACTTCTTCAACAAATATTGGTGGAGGCTTGGGGCATTTTCTTAGGGCTTAAGGCCTTTATCATCTTCTTCAATTTCTAGAGAAGAAAACCTTTTTTCTGTCGGTTGAGGAATACTTAACCAATATTTATCGAATTTGCCTTGTTTTTGGGATGCTTTGGGCTTACGTGGGCTTTCCCGGGGTCTTTTTTTGGGCTCAACGACAGTCCAACCGTTACCTGGTGTAGACTTAGCACTTAATGCTTTAGGCAAAGCTTGTTGCTGATATAGCAATTGCAGCTGGTCCTGAAGTTTCTAAATTTGCTGTTGCACATTCATGTTTGGGCTGATTGTACTATTTGGCTTCGATTCGGCGGCTGCTGCTGTTGTAACTGTTGCGGCTTCCGTAGCTCTATTTCCATTTGTTGTTGTTGTTGATGCAGCTTCGAATTCGGCGGCTGCTGCTGTTGCGGTGTTGGCTGCTGTGGGAGGCTCGATGTTTGTTGCTGTTGCCGCTGAGAAGTTTGTTGTTGTTGTGATTGTTGCTGTATTGGTTGTTGTTGCTGTACTTGGCCGCCCCATTTTTGTCTACAGACATTTAGAAATTTTCCGATTTTTTAATTTTAGATCTTTTTTTTATTTAATTTCGTTTTGAAAAGATTTTTGGCAACTCTATTTTCAAATATATTAGTTGGACAAAAACAAAAAACAAAAACCATTGCATACTTTTTGGCTTCAAAAAATTTTCGCCTGGATTCAGTTGATTCAGCGCAGCAAAGATTTTGTGTTTGCTTCAGCACGCTAAATCAATTTGTTTTTGTTCATTTTGCGATCTATCCGCTATGCAGCTTTAGAAGATTTACCACTTTTAACATGCTGCACGCTGCGATCGCGGCACTGCAAGACACGCGCAATATGCTTACGCACACTTGAGTACAGACTAATATTTTATAACTAGCTTAACACTTTTCACTCGGTAAGTTTGTTGGAGAACACATTTCCACTTCTACGCTTAGTCAGGGTTGCCAACTTTGTTGAATATGCCAAATTCTTGGACAGAATTTTATATGCATAAATATAATGACGCTGCAAAGCTATAATTTTGCCAAAGACAAACGTCTCATTCAGCTGTGTAAATTGAAAGTTTTTATTTAAAATGTAATAATTGATCTTAGAGGATAAAAACGAATTATTAGGACGAATAAAATTAATTTTGCATATTTTAAAGTTGGCCTTCGAACATATTTACATTCGCAGAAATTCGAATAAATATACTTGTCTACATATACACCAAATGTGTACAGTATGAACCACACTGAATCCCTCTGTATTCATAACACATCATCCCCTTTTCACAGCCATGCCAACAACATGTATTCTACCAATATATTGCGGTCACATTTGGCTAAGTAAATTTAACTTAAGCTCCATATCAGCCTTAAGGGACGGTATTGTGGGATTTTGGTATTTGTAATTTGCAAAATGAAGAACAATATTATATGGTTATGCTAAATTACGTGTCCTTCAGTATATTATGTAGAAAATTCAGCGGGTAAAGAAATAAGTATTTCATTGTTTGGCATTATTCATTTATAAAGTTAATCGCAACCCCCATTATTTTGTTCCAATAAACATCTTAATATAATCCTATATCCTAGTACATTGGGGAGTCAAAAATTATTGTAGAGTTGTGAGGTTTCTACTTTAGCAGGAAAGCAAAGTAAAGTTGTAGAAAAGCAAAAATATCAAACCCAGTGCACTAATAGTACAATACTTTTTACTACATTTTACTAAGACTTATGTAACATTGTGAAATTGCCATGTATAGTGATGCATTCAGAACTGAAATCAAAATCTGTATTTTGTACTACTTTAGCAGGAAAGCAAAGCAAAATTGTATGCATTTATACTACTATATGCTAGTAGTTTTTAGTAAAAAAACAAACCCAGAGTGCTGAGTCTACAATATTTATTTTTTACTATTATTATATTATATATAAGTTAAGATTTTTATTTCTTTTGGTTGTTTTTAAAAAAAGGCCGAAGCCAACTTTATTGTTTCACTTCTAATTTACAACTGAATTTAATCTAACATAATTAAATAAATGCAAAAGCCAAATTCACCAACTGCTCTGCCGGACGCGTGGATCATATTCCATAAGAAGTTTTTATACTATTTTCGTTGTTGTTGTTTTCGAGTACGTGACTGGGGGCACTGCAGACACTTCGTCAGCATTCTTATTCGTGGGAATGGAATTTTGGTTCCAAGTTGCAACTTATTTGTTCTTAACTCTTCCCCTCCTGATTTCAACCGTCCTCGGTTGACCCGTTAAAAATTTGGTTAAGCCGATTAAGCCGGTTGGCCGATTCAGAAAGTTGGGGGTGTCGTTCCTTTAGGCTTATTGTATTTGTTACTTGACCTTTCATTCTTCTGCGTAGTCACATACATACAGCCATAATTATCCCAAATAGTACTATAAGAATAGCTACTACTGTACCAGATGTTAATGATATTTTGTTGCGTACATCTAAAGATTTGATGAATTCAGTGTTTTTCACATTCAATTCTTTCATCATTTCTAATGAAAGTACCTCTTCTGTATCTTTTGGTAAAATTTTCGGTTGCGGTAAAGCGGGTAATGGATGCGTAGACGACGGTTTCATTTGAAGTATATGTTATGCTCCTGATATTTATGGTTTCATTGTGGTATTTTATTAAGAATGTTCTGTCTAGAATGCTTGTCTCGTTATTTATAATGATGGATCCATTAAATTGATTTAAGAAAATTAGCCCTGTTGAAATTTCTTCTATTTCTGGTATGTGTTGATTGTTAATTAATTGGCAGGAAGACTTTTGGCTTGCCAGTAAATTTGGAATGCATGTTGAATTTCTTAGATCTATTACATTTTTATGTAAACAAATGGATAATTTATTATATGTCTTACAATTGTTTTTAATTCCGTAAAACTGATTTTTACATTGTAATATTGAATTATAATTGATTTTGTTAATTTTTGATTTTAATTTAACTGGTTTTACAACAATTTTTTTACAATCTTCTGTATCGGTTTGTGGCAAACTAATTATATAAATAATAGTCTCATCATTCGTGTAATAATGTAAGGTATGTTTTCTTTATTGAAAATTTCTTTAGCAATATTTATTTCGGTATTTGATAAAATATAAGAATTAATTACGTTAGCCTTTGCCCAATGAATGGCATACTCTATATTGATTATTTTCTCTTTCATGAGGTCAAGTTTGTATTTTAGTTGCGTGAAAGATTTATCATCACTATTCCTGTCTGATTGCATCACCTTTAAAATTGTATTCGTTTTGTTAGTTATTTCATTCATTTTGTCTATTGTCATTCTATTAATTATTAGTTGTTTATTGTTATTTTCGAGAGCATTATTAATTTTTTCCGTCAAAATAATTTGGTCAGAGTGGTCCGGGTTTCCGGCTATCCACTTCCATGCACTGCCGATAAAGTCGAGTGATCGTTTGGTCCTTCTGTTTATACTGAGTCTGTTTAAATGGATTTTTTCTTTTTGAATCACATCGGAATAAATGGGTATAAGGAGTGGTCCGTATTAATTTTGGTTCTAAATATTGTTTCAAGGTTATTAATTGAATCTTCGTATTTCTTTAAGTCTATGATGTTAATGCTTTTGAACGTTCCTGTTTGTAATTTAGCTAATATAGTCTCTATTGTCACTAGTTGCGAATTTGAGTAATCCAATATTTGAACATCGGCTTTGCATAATGCAAAGAAACAAATTATTAACTGTAAAAAGAGTAAAGAAAGAAATTGTTAATTTCTTATCAAGCTTTTGTGTACTATTCTACCGGTATCAGTCACGACTATGCTATTTCGGTTTTCCCTGACTATTTCCTTGACAAACGGCTTCGAAAGTTTTGTCCCTAATCGCCTATTTCTTTTAACAAAAATTATTTGTCCTGGTAGATATTGTTTAGGATCAAGCTTATTCTTGTTGTGGTATTCTAAATCTTTCCTTTGTTTCTTCTGTAGGGTTTCAATGTTTGAATTTCTAACTCTTTCATAATGGTCAGGTGTAAAGCCCATGTTTCTATCAAAAAATAAATCGACAGGCTTTTTTCCTGTAACTGAGTGTATCGAGTGGTTATATTCGGAAACAGCGCGTTCCAGAAGTTCTTCAAAATTCCTTTGGGTTCCATTCTCTTTGAGACATCTCATAATTTCTACCAAAGTTGAATGGAAGCGTTCAACCTATCCGTTAGCCTGACTTCGGTATGGTGGCGATGTATAAATTTCAATACCTAATTCATCTTTCATCATGAATTTCATCGAGGCTGAGTTAAGGGATGGTTCATTGTCGATGATAATAGATTTCGGAACTCCAAATGCAAAAATTATGTCCCTAAGTGGTCGTCTTATGTCTTCAATTGATCTACTTTTAAGAATTTTTGTCATGGCATATTTCGTAAATTTATCCAGAGCTGTCATAACAACTTTATTTTCTGTTAGGAATAAATCTAACTATATATGAACTGTATGTCCTGGAAAGGACAGTATGGGCGTTCTCCTAATTTAATTTGATTGGGATGCCTTTCGTACCTATTTTCCTTACATATTTGACAAATTTTCGTTATGTTTTTTATTTTGTTTATCATTGAGGGAAAGTAGTACTTTCCAAGAATCTGGGATTTATTTTCATTGGCATTTCGATGAGCGCGGTTATGGATTTCAAGAATTATATTTTCTTGTTCTTGTTCGTTAATTATATCTTCAACCATTTTTTGAGTATAACGTGCTTTGTAGTTGGAAAAATTAAGGGGGTAAATATTCTGTATCATTCCAATAATTCTTTCTTCTGTAAGGATACCATTTATAGCTGAGGGATTTAAATATCTTTTAAAAAGTTGTAAAAGTTTTTCTTCTGTATATTGTTGCTCTGTAATTATGTGTCTATGGATTCCTGGGAAAACTATTTTAAATTGATAAGTGGAAGTTTCGTCGATTTTAAGAATAACCTGAATTGTAAAAACATTTACTGGAGTTTCAGTGCAAGGTTTCAAATTGTGACTAGAGCTTTCATTGCTATGCACTGTAGGAGTTAGTGAATTAATTTGGGCCGGTATTCTTGATAAAGTATCAGCCACTACGTTTGCCTTACCAGGTTTGTAGATGAGTTGGTAGTTATATTCTTCCAAAATGGCTTTCCATCTTTTCATCTTGCTGTTGGAATTTTTTGCACTCAAGGAGTAGGTGAGTGGTTGGTGATCTGTATAAATTTAAATTTTTTTGGAACCGCACAAGTAATTTCTGAGTGAATTCAGTGACCATATTATTGCCAACAATTCTTTCCCGTTTGTGGCATAATTTTCCTCTGTTTTTGATAGCGATCTTGAAATAAATGTTATCGGCTTATCATTTTGCGAGAGCACTGCTCCTATCGCATAGTTCGAGGCATCTGTGGTCAGTTCAAATTCTTTTTCAAAATTTGGATGTGAAAGAATTACTTCTTTCGATATTAATGCGTTTTTTATTTTATCAAAAGATTCAACTGCATCCTTATCAAAAACAATCGGTTTGCTTTTGGAAGCATGTTTGGACACTCGTCCATCTTCCCCTCGTAAAAGATTTGTTAGGGTTTTTGCGATTTTCGCATAATCCCTAATGAATCGCCTGTAATATCCGGACATTCCTAGGAATGAACGGAGTTCTTTCAATGTTTTTGGTTTTGGCATTTTGTTTATCGCTTCTACTTTGGATGGATTAGTTTTTATTCCGTTTATTCCCACTATATACCCTAAGAATTCTACATCTTCCCTTAAAAACTCGCACTTGTCTAGCTGCACTTTCATGTTTGCTGCTTCAAGTGTCTTCATAACAATTCTCAGATTTTCGAGGTGTTCTTCTAAATCTTTTCCAAAGATAATTATATTATCGATGTAGACATAACATCTTTTACCGATGTGCTGTCGAAGTATGTCATCTAGCGTTCTTTGGAAAATCGCCGGGACGTTTTTTAATCCGAACGGCAATCTGAGAAACTCATATTTTCCGTTGTTAACGGAAAATGCAGTATTTTCGACATCGCATTCCCTTAGCGGAATTTGATGGAAACTGCTTTTTAGGTCAATAATTGAAAAAAATTTGTTCTTTCCGAGATTGGAAAGTACTTCTTGGATTTCCGGAATCGGGTACCTATCAGGGATAGTCACCTCATTGAGCTTATGGTAATCAATTACCATCCGGTATTTTTTCACTCCCGATGCATCCATCTTTTTCGGGACGACCCATACTGGCGAGTTGTATGGTGAGCGTGATGGTCGTATAATACCATCGGCCAAAAGTTCCTCGACCTGTCTTTCTACTTCCTCTTTCAAGGCTAAAGGGTAAGGGTAGGATCTAGAATAAATTGGAGTATCGTTGGTTGTTCGAATTTCTCCTTTAACTATTGAAGTGTATGTTAAACTCCTATTTGGGTCAGAAAACAGATGTGGACAATTTTTAATTAAATTAATTAATTTTTCTTTTTGAGTCTCTGTTAAATGTGAAACGCGTAAATCTATATTATTCACATCCTGTGCTGCTTGCTGTTTTAAAGGAATAACTAAATTTTGTAGAATTATCATAACATTCTTATCTGTATGTATTACCGCTCTTATCTGTTTAAGTGTGTCGTTACCTATTATACCATGGAAGGATTCAAGTCCAGGTAAAATAAAAAATTTTAATTGTGGTGTCTGTGGTCCAAGAATGTTTGCAAATGTATGGTGATTAACTTCAATTTTTCCCGCTACTGAATTAACGAAAAATGATTCTTGGTTTTTTATGGGATTTGATATTTTTGTAGATTGAATATAATTCTTATTCGATCCTGTATCTATTAGAAAGTTAAGGGTGTCTCCACTTCCAGTGATATATTCAAAATAAGGTAGTGAAGACGATCTTGCACTAAAAAATTAATATTCTCTAATTGTTTAGGAATAGAATTAAAATATTGTTCTTTTAAAGTTGAACCAGCACTCTGAGTTTCTTGTAGAGTATCGGAAGATGTTTGGTTTGGTTCATCCAAGTGTGGTGAAAATATGTCATTAGGGTCGTTGTAAGACGGTGATTGGAAAGTTTCCTGGAAATAATTTGGCTGAAACTCAGCATAAGCATTTGCATCATGGTCTGGATATTGATATCCAGTTTCAACGTCGTTGGGACTTGGCTGATGTCTGTCGTAATTGTAAGTTTCGTTATTAAAATATGGATGTTCAAGTTCGTAACAATTATGAAGGTCTGTGCTGACAAAGAAGTTTCTTTGCATCTTGTTTGGATTGTGTGTTTGGAAAGTCATTGGTCGTTTTTGACCATTGTTATTGTGTTGAAAATTAGGCCTATTTTGATAATTAAGTTTCTGGTTTGTATCAAATGGTTTATCTCCATAGGCTGTGGGAGTTTGGGGGCATGTTTGGTCTGGAATTAAATGCTTGGTTTGGTCTTGGAAATTGGAAGTTTGGCTGAAGTGTATTATTTTGTTTAAATGGGTTACCGTTTTGCATAAAAGGGTTTGTGCCCTGGTAATTTTGAGTTCTCCAAGTATTATTTAAGAATGGGTTTGCCCTACTTTGGATGAAAGGATTAGTATTTCTGGCAGGTGGCCAATGAACTAATTCAGGATGAAAATTATTTCTCTTTGTGGGAAAATTAATTTTTTTTGGTGGTCTAGGTGGTACCATTTTGTAATTTGCTGAGCTATTCTGTGCGTAATTCATATGGAAAGTCATATTATCAAGTTTTTGGCATAAATTAAGAGCCTGCGGAAGAGAAGTAGGTTATCTTATGCTAAGCAAACGGGGTAAGTCTCCGTTAAGTCCTCGAATAAATGTATCGAGTGCCTTATCTCTATAGCAATTGGTCATAGCCTGCATTGAGTCCTCACTTATGTCCAGGCTGGAAATTTTGTCTAGTATCAACGATAAGTGTTGATACACCTTCTGATAGAACTCCTGAATTGAATTATTTCGTTGAGCTAGGGTGGTGAGTTGATACTCCAAGGTACCAATATCCATTTTGTCCGAATAGTGCATCATTAAGCACTGTTTTATTTTTACCCAATTTAATGGAGTTTTGTAGGATTCCAAAGCGGTATCCGCTTCTCCTACAATTTTATGCCTGACTGTATGGAGTATCGCATAATACTTTGGAGTTCCTTTTAGGTTCTCGTATACGGAAAATATGCGATCTGTGGTTCTTCTCCAGAAGTTAAATTCTCCCGGAGCCCCTGAAAATTCCCTAAGACATTTCACTATGTCTGGGATCCTGTCTAGCTCGTTAATATTTTCTCTTGTCAATTCTACTTGGCAATCCGTGCTATCGTCATTCGAAAAAGGATTATTCAAATTTTGTATCGTTGAGGTTACCAAGTTAGTTATTTGTTGTTGTAGTGCTTTGTCCATCTTTAATGCTCGATTTGATATGCTGGGTGTCGTATTGTTAAAATTCAGTCTGCTTAATTGTTCTGTTAATTCGTCAGCAGTCATTTTTGTCATTTTCAACGAATACAATTATTTGAATTTTATTTCCTTGTTTGTAAATTTTTATGCTCTATAGTAAATGGCTGTAAGAGTCACAGTGTGAATTTGTTACTATAGGTTTTTTAATTAATTATGGTTTGAATTTGACCCTTGAATTCAGACAATTCTTGCAAATCTTTTAATCGGAATTAATAATAATGTGTTGTTTTCAGTGGAAAAAAAATTAAGAAATTATCAAAATAATTGCTTTGTCACTTTCAGATATTATATTTAGATACAAATATAAACTAAGTTATGTATTTTCTAAGCTGAGTAATTAATTCCTTCCTTCTTTTTTTTATTTACTGCAATTTCTCTAATCTCTATATTTTTCGTAAATATTTTCCTCTCTATTTATTTTTTATCAATTTAGTAAATTTTCGTTTTTCAATATATTTTTTCTTTCACTAAACAATGTCTTAAAACTAGTCTTACGAATATCATTCCAACGATGTCAATGGAGGTTGAGCTCTTGGTGTTCTCCCTTTCCGTTCGTACTTAGGCACCTCGTAGTTACGTTATTCCTTGACTTTTTTGTTGAAAATCCGCCAACTGTTGTCCAAGGATCGATATTATCCACTTCACTGTTGGGTTTTTGGCCCCAATTGCTGCTCCAAAGATTTAATGTATCCCGAACTTCACATTTGGGTCCCTGCTCGGGCGCCAGTTAAGATTTTTATTTCTTTTGGCTGTTTTTAAAAAAAGGCCGAAGCCAACTTTATTGTTTCACTTCTAATTGACAACTGAATTTAATCTAACATAATTAAATAAATGCAAAAGCCAAATTCACCAACTGCTCTGCCGGACGCGTGGATCATATTCCATATGAAGTTTTTATACTATTTTCGTTGTTGTTGTTTTCGAGTACGTGACTGGGGGCACTGCAGACACTTCGTCAGCATTCTTATTCGTGGGAATGGAATTTTGGTTCCAAGTTGCAACTTATTTGTTCTTAACTTATATACTATTATTATATTTCATTTTGAAGTTACCGTATAAAGTGAAGCAAATTCAAATAGAGCTGAAATCAATGTCTTTATTGTGGAAAACTGCAAAACTTGTAAACTGCAAAAACACACAATAGTTACTTGTGTTTTTATGATTTTTTTTGCAGTAAATGGCAGAGTAGTTTAAGGGGGGAGATTCGAAAAAAAAGTTTGTCAAGCACATATACAAAGTAGTTCTACAATGCATCCCATAGTTTTATCTTGATTTTTAGAAATAATGATATTTATATTATTTTATAATTACAAGAGCTTTAACTTCATTGTTTGGATTAGAGATACCACTTCGACATTGGCACCATGGTCTCCAAACCGAAGTTTGATTCACAGGAATTTAATTTAATTAAAAAATTGAAAACGGTGTCACCATAACAAAGGTAGATATTTGCAGTCCTTCCAAAATCAAGTAAAGTATCTTCCCATCGAGATAAAAGTTTCTTTACTTATAGTGATTGTGAAAAACATCAATCTTGGTTTTTAGAGAAAGCATATTTAAATGAAGAAATTAGATTTCACAACAATCTTAATCACGCAAAAGTTAAAGTTTACCCACCATGCTTCAGCAAAATATTGGATTAAAAAATTTCTGGTAACTTCACAACCTTCATCGGGTTAACTAAATCTCGATCATATATCAACAGCTTTCGCGGTAAACTTTTCCAATAATTCTGTTGACTTTATTTTCCCTGCTCATACACGTACCGCTAAATAAATCTGGAAATCTGATTGCTTAACATTACTCCCAAATTTTATGAACTTGAAACCTTTTGAAAATCTTCACTGGCAAGACTCCTCAAATATCAAACCTCTTACACTATGATAAGCATTTCCACTAGTCTTTTCAAAAAATGCAGCAATCCGAGTGCATTCTCTAACTTTAATATAATCATTGATTCAGGCATTATCCTTTAATCTTGTAAATTGAAAAACCAAACAGGAGCACAAAACACTAGAACCATACTGTTCCTACTTCCTTCAATAAGTATCGGGTTTTTCAATAAGAGCGCTACAAAAGTTTTTTTTAAATAAAACAAAACCGGTTTTAGATATCAATGAAATTCTTTATTCCTGTGAAAGTACGTTCGATGCCATTATGTATGGAACTCAGTTTATTTTGCATGGCCACCACGAGCACGCTTGCAGAAGGCCAGACGCTGAACATAATTTTCAACGGGTTTCAAGCATAAATCGGCCGATACTGCTGCAATTTCACGTTCGATATTCGTACGAAGTTCATCAATCGGCGCTGGCTTGTTGGCATAGACCATAGACTTGACGTAGCCCCACAGGTTATAATCTAACGGCGTCAAATCGCACGACCGAGGCGGCCAATCGACTGGGCCATTTCGTGAGATAACACATTCACCAAACTTGGTTTGCAGTAAATTGATTGTGGCATTCGCTGTGTGGCTTGTGGCGCCTCCTGTTGGAACAACATGTCCTCCAAGTCCATATTATCCAATTGGGGCCAAAAATATTCGGTTATCATTGAACGGTAGCGATTCGCATTCACAGTAATGTGCCGGTCTTGATCATCACGGAAGAAGTACGGCCCAATGACGCCGCCGGCCCATAAACCGCACCAAACCGTAATTTTTTCGGGATGCAATGATGACTCATGGAGTACGTGTGGATTGCTGTCTAACCAATAACGCATATTTTGCTTATTGACGAAGCCATTCAGCCAGAAATGAGCCTCGTCATAAATTGGACGTAGCGCTCTTAAAGTTGAGGCGACTGACTCCGAATTTCGGTAGTAAATTTTAATAATTTCGACTCGTTGTTGGCTCATATATCTTTAAATGATGAAATGGCAAACCTTACTGAAGAGAACTGTCAAAAGAGCGGGAAAAAATATGGCGTCGTTTGCTGTCACTATCGATTTACTTTTGTAGCGTTTCTTTTGAAAAACCCTTTAAAATATTGGAATAAAAGTTATCCTCAATTCCTCTAAATTGCTAGCTCCAAAACTATTTTCAAGCTCTGCTATACCTGATTAATTGATCGGTTGACTGTGAAATGGACTTCGATAGGGTTGCAAATTCATGTCATTATAAACAAGTTGCTTTAATTAAAATTCGGCGAAAAAATTGGGAATTACGATAAACCATTTGTATCAAAGTGAAGAATACTTTACAGAATGAATAACAACTTTGCACTTTGCTGCGGTAAAACACAAAGTCCTATCTTTTCAGAATATTGTTGTTTATGATGACGTAAGAAAACTAAGTTTTAAAAATAATTTCATTCATCATTCCTTGCACGTTGATTATTTACGCATTATTTGCAACAATAAAAGCATAGTTATTGTAATTCCGATAAAATTTTAGGTGCAAAATTGTTATCGTAAAATAACAAAACTCAGTTGTAATTCTAGCAATAAGATTATATTGTAATCATTAGTTTTCTATTACATACCAGCAGTCTCCTAAATAAAAGCAAACCAACCATTATATTCAGAATTGAATTTGATTTGCCTATGATAATAACACTGGATAGACATATAAAAGTAGTTGCTCATCACAAGTCACATACTCACAATAGAAGAATTCAGTTAAGTTTCTATGAACATAGTACCCAGAAATCAAAGACCCGTTAGTTTTCGTGACAAAAGCTTTTCAGTGATTAAAGTTACAACAAAAACTGTTTATTCAACTAGACCTAACACTATGTTGGATCCCCCTGATATTTGGAGGAATTTTAATTATTACCCGACCATACAATCAATTTTTTCTGGTATGTCCCTTTTCATTATTAAAAAAATAATTGACTACAACTGCAGCGGAGTCCTGGCCAAGACTTAATTCACATCAATGCCTAATAACATACCAATCTCTGTGTCTGAACATAAATCATGGAACACCTGCAAAGGAGTGATACACTCAAATGACCTGAGAGGTATTCCAGATACAGATATCCTAGAAAAACTTTATTTTTATTTTTATTTTTTATTAAACCATTTATTTGTTTATTGCATCTTACTCCAATGGAAATTAACAATAAGTTATCAAATCTTAAAACTAATGTATTAAATATGCTCTTTGCCTATTGCTTGGAGCTATTTGGGTTCTACTAGTGTATTCATATATAATATTAATTATCATTTTAAAAAGAAGAAGGAAACAAAATTTAATATAGATACATATTACAGATCAGTTTGTAAATAAGTTTAGAAACATGGTGTCTTTAGACGTGAAGCAGAATTCTGCTGGAGTAGACTTCTTTCAAGTATGTTCGGCTGATTTTGCAGGCCATTCATGTATTTCTGCCTTAATTCTATGATTTCTTCTTCTATAGTGGATATATGTATATCATTGTGAATGTTTTTATTGTTCTTAGGATTTTCTACTGTGCCCTTTTGATAAGTTCTAGGTTTGAGGTTCTCGCACTACCCCAAAGCTGCACCCCATATGTCCATATTGGCTTTATTATAGCTTCGTATAGAACGACTTTGTATTCCAAGCGCATCTTTGATTTTTTGTTGATTAACCAATTCAGAGAGTTAGCTTTTAGTTTCATTTGAGTTCTTTTCGCTTCTATGTGCTTCCTCCAAGTTAATCTACGGTCATAGATTCCTAAATACTTCACTTCTGTTGCTTGCGGTATTTTTATGTAATTTAGTGACACAGTTGGACATGTGCTGGTTCTGAGGGAGAACGTTATGTGTGTACATTTCGCTTCGTTAACTTTAATACGCCAGTTTGCCAGCCAAATTTCTACATCCTTAAGGTGTTCGTTTAGGTCACGAGAGGCGATATTCGGATTTTGATGGGTACTTAAAATAGTTGTGTCATCAGCAAATGTGGAAGTAACTAGGCTGTTATTTATTGGTAGGTCAGACGTATATATTAGGTGGAGAATAGGACCAAGCACACTCCCTTGTGGTACTCCAGCCAATATTTGAAATTCGGGGGTTAGAAAAACTTAAATCAAAAAATGTTATTGGAATTAAAAAAATTCTTGGAAAACAAGACAATACACTGAAAGAAAATTGACTTATTGTAATATTTTTTTAGCTCGCTTATACTACCAGAATAAATATTTGTTGGCTACGAAAAATTTCTTCAAATTGAAATACTGAAAATATACTACATGAAAGCGATGACAGCCCAATTATCATAAAAATATTCCCATCGAAACTCAAAAGACAACCACCAACAAAACAAAAATTCTTAACCAATTTCTTCAATTGACAATAATATGAAAAATTTACTGATGATTTTAACTGCCTAATTCCATAAAGCGATAGCATCAGACAACCTGATTAAAATGGTGGATGAACTCTGCGCAACCAAAAACAGACTCTGGTGCATAATTAAACAAAAAATTACAAACAATAAGATGATAAAGTTTAAAAAAGTTAAAAGTAGCGAAACAACAAAGCACCTACAAATTTACACCAAAAATCTCCCCTTCCAGAACGATCGGAAATGTTTGGCACAACATCCGACGTCTTTGTGGACTAAGTCCTATAAAACAATCCATACCATCCAAGACAATGCTGATTTTATAACTGATGACACCCTAATCACGGAAAAGTTTTGAAAATGGTTCGCTGACTCGTTGTCGCACTCCAATTTCTCACAAAATTTTACACCCTCCAAAACAAAATGCATCTAACTATTTTACCAACAAAAAACCACTACCAATCGAAGAAAACATAAATTTATTGGAAGTATTTTCTGCACTTAATGTTCTGCAAAGTAGCATACACGGACAAAATCGCATAAACTAGCAAATTACGCATTACCTCAGAACGCATACTAAAATATTAAAACAATATCCTCAATAAATATCGACACCAATCAATCATCATAGCTACCCCAATCAATCGATAGCATCATAATACCTATTCTCACAACATCCACTGACGAAACCTCAACTACATCATAGAGACCAATTTCGTTGAACCCAATCTTCGCCAAAGTATTGTAGTTAAAATACTATGATTTATTACCACAAGCAAACTACTCAACAGTCACCAATTAGGCTTCAGAAAGGGTGAATCTGTTAAAGAACATCTTTTTTATGTAAACTATCTGATAAACAAATCCTTACCTTCAAAAAGACACCTATCAATAATTATACTTGATTTTACAAAGCTTTTGAAAAAATAGGATTACATAAAGTTACAGATAAACTAATCATCTGAAATCACAAAAATTTGTTAAAAATTTCAGCACAAATAGGAAAATTCAAGTTCGCGTAGGTGCGATCACTTTCATCTACACAACCCTTACACAATGGTATCCCACAAGGCTACCCTATTACCGTGATATTATTCCTTATAGCATATAATAAGCTATCAAACACGATTGCTCCGCACAGAAATATAAGGTTTTTGCATAAGTGAACTTTAACATCCGATCTTAACAAACCCAAAATTCCAAATATCAAATTGTATACACTATTTCAACAAATACAGGATTGGTAAAATTATTCTGGGGTTTCCCGTTCTCTCACAAAATTTAAACACCTGCGTATCTCCAGAATAAAAAACTGTATCTGTAGCATATCAGCACATACAAAAAATATTCCCAACGTCATTAATTTAAAATCTTAAGAGTTTTATTCAATAACCAATACGAATGGATTGCTCTCTTTGTCACTAATGTTATTAAATGCCGCAAATTTAGTTGCCACACCAATACTCTTATTAATGCCCTTATATCTATTTTAATTTCAAAAATTTATAAGTTTATTTCTTTTGGGTAACACGCCAAAATCCACAATAAAAAGATTTTCCATAACCACACAAAGTGAACGTCATGAAAATTAAAATTATGAAATTATAACCAAAAAGAGAAGTAAATTTTGCATCTGCTCAGACACTCTTTCCTCTTTAACAGCTACATGCAGCACCTCCAATAACTTCTTCTACCCAAAACCAATCTGTATCTCTAGTCATACGGGTATTTTTGGCTATTAAACTGCAGATCAAACTCCCAAAGCGGCAACAAGAGCCCCTTTGACTACAACGCCCAATTACAACAAATCAGATATAAACCACTTATTATTATTATTATTATTATTATTATTATAACTTACACTACATAATTAATTATAAGTGCAAGGTGTTGGGGGAATGAGTACTAGCTACAGAGGCTTTCGACTAAAGAGAAAAACATTTTTTTATAAAAAGAAGCATTTTGGAGACCAAGCCCGTGGCAGGATTTGAACCTGCGATCCTCGGGGTGCGAGTCTAGCATGCTTACCACTAGACTACAGAGGGTGGCTAAAAAACCATTTCTTAAAAAACATATATTCTAACCAAAGCAAACACAAAAAACTACAGTTGTTTACATACATCTACAACCAGAACAGAAAAAATTAAAAAAATTCGTCTACGACTTATTAGAGTAGAAAGGTCTTTCCTGGGCATTATGCTCATTTTATGCAATTTGCTTCTAAATTTTAGTAGTTTTGTATGGGAATAGATAAGTAGAAATCGAAAAATGAGGAAATAATATTTAGGCAAATGCAACAATGAGTTTGTGTGTTAAAATCAAGCTTTCCTTTAAGTTTTGTTACAGATTAGTTGGATAAATGGTGTAGAATGGATTTCCACCTAAAATTTTGAGTATTAAATGATGCAAAACATACAAATAATACATTAATTACAACAACAATAACTACAGCAACGGTGGCAGAACCAAAATATTTTATTATAATAGAGGCAAGATTTGATTAAAGAAAAGCTTGATAAAGCTGCAATAATTGAAAGTTCAAAATTATTTCACAGACCTTTTAAATTGGAATATGATGATCTAGAGTTAAGATTCGATGTCAGTTAACACACTTTAGCTGAACAAAAACCGAAATATTTTCCATTTCCGTTCCCATATTGGGCTACACATAACGTCCGTAACATTTATTTCCCATGCACTTACCGTATTTATTTATCTTATACGCGCATTGGAGTTGTGCGTACCCTTCATTTTATATATTTTCTGCTGCTATTGTTCAGCTTGGGTTTAAGTAAGAAAAATTGTTTAGTTTTGTTTCAGTCACTATAGTCACTATAATTCTTCATATAGGAAAATAATCTCAAAAAGAATTTATAGAAAGCCCCACGTCTGTGGGAATATAGTCCTGAAAAAAATTTTTTTTTTTAAAAGTGGGCCATAGTAACAAAACATATCATGGACCCTGGGCACTCTTATTGACTAATTGCATTTTCAATATTTTCAGGTCTTTTTGCATTTAGATTTGCATTCTTTATAGCTGCAATAAAAAGTTTTTTCCCATATATATTTTTAATTATCTTCCTTGCCAGCTTACGTATTGACTTTACGCGTACTTTGCTAGAAATATTTCTAATACTAAATTTCACTTCAGTTTTTATGGAATTCGTAACTCTCCAAGTGTTTTGTACGTTCTGATAGACTTCTGTCTGCTGATTAAACTCTTCCCTAAGCCTTTTCAGATTATATTTGATCTGCTGTATTTATTTATATTTTTTATTTAAGAGTATAAGATACCATGCTCTTTATACGCTGCTCTATCTCCTCCATCTAAACGCTTTTTTTAATTTGATCCCTTGCCCATATAATTGATATCCTGGTAAGTGTAGTTCAATTAACAGAGAACTGATCAAGTTATTTACTAAGCCTCTACCTTTTACATATCGATTGCAACTGACGGTGCTTTTATACATTACGTCATATTTAATGCGTTTAAGCTCCTTAATAGTTCAACTAAAAATGATGTTAATCAATGACACGAATGTTTCACATATGTACTCGTATTGCATAAGTTGCAAAAATGCGATTCCTCATACAAGATGACAAATTATTGTAACGAATATTGATTTTCCAAATAAAAAATGATAATTCACTTTTATCAAATTCCATTAGAGCTTTAATTGATTTCTTCTTCTTCTTCGCTGGCGACCTAGATGAAGTCAATGTCGCATAATGAGCCTTCGCTATTCGTCTCTGCTAAGCCCAAGCTGACGCCAGTTGGAAATACCCAGTCCAGGCAGATCCTACTGAACTTGATCTTTCCATCTCACCGGTGGTCTTCACCTCCTGCTTCACCGACCTTGGGGCATCGAATCGACAATTTTCTGCGTTGGAGCAGTTTCATCCATCCGTACGAAGTTATGTACCCATCGTAAACGATGTATTTTGATACACTCTACTATATCAATATCGGCAGATCGTACAACTGAATGTTCCATCTGATCCGATACTCGCCGAGAAGGCATATGGGTTCAAATATTTTTCGCAAAATTTTTCTTTCGAACTCGCCTAAAGCCTGCTCGTCATGTTTGTGATCGTTCAGCTCTCTGCTCCATATAGCCGAACGGGAATGATGAGGTACTTATTATACAGCGTTAGTTTTGTTCCTCAAGAAAGGGCTGTACTCTTTAACTGCTTACTAAAGTCCAAAATAGCAACTGTTTTTGGTGGTAGTGATACTGGTCCCTAGGTAGACCAAATCATTTACAACCTCAAAGTTGCTGTCGCCAATAGCAACGTGATGTCCAAGATGATGGGACTCCTTATATGCTGCCAGCATGTCTTTCGTCTTACCCTCGTTCACTTTTAGACCCACACGCTTTGCTTCTCTTTTCAGGCTGGTATACGCAGCACAGCTCGAGAGTTATGGTCAGTGATGTCAATATCAATAGCATTTGCCGAAAGTACGACACTCTTATTCAATTCCGCTGCGCGCATGATTTTGTAGAGCATTAGTTAGAAGTCGCACCTGTCTCAAGTCTCGCTTTGTGTCAAAAGGGTCAAGAGCTTCTTTCCAATTTTCAGTGAGCTATAGGTTACGTTTATCGTTATCCTGCGTAGTCTGATTAGCTGTGCAGGGATAGCAAATTCAGACGTAGCGGCGAATAGTTGGCCCTTATCGTACAATCAAAAGCGGCCTTGAAATCAACAAAAGGATGGTGGGATTCTATTTAATTGTCTGTCCCTTAAATTATGGAAAGATAATTTCATGATAAGTTCAGTTAAAAGTTCTAATGGTCTTAACTTTTTGTATATATATTCGAAGGCTTTAATCAAGTGGTAAAAAATATATATAAATATATACTAAATAAAAAATAAAATGTATCAAGAGTAGCTGTTGATAAGTTCGGACACTATTCTGAAGAAGGATATTTCAGATATTTCAAAAATATTTGAATTCAATTCAATATTTGGATTCATAAAAACCTTAAGCGATGAGGAGTAATAACAAAAGGTATAGATGATCTATGGCAAGCAGATTTAGTGGAAATGGATACTTATTCTGTATGGGATAGTGGCTACCGTTCCCTCCTCACAATTCACAAAGTTGTAAGTTATCGTTATGCATGTACCATGGTGTACCTGTTATTAACCTAAGTATCCTTGACTGAAACCTTTGAATTATGTTAGAAACGTTACCGCACAGTTGAATCCCGTACAACCATATCGGCTTAATAACTGCATTGTATAGGAGGATTTTGTGTTCTAGACTTAAAGTAGATTTGTGGTTAATTCGCCAATGGAGCTTGGCGACTTTCAACTTCCTATGTAAAATTTTAGCTGAAATGTGCGTACGCCAAGTTAAGCGCCTGTCTAAATGAATACCGAGATAAGTGACTTCATTAGCTTGTGGAATCTCGATATTATTGACCCGAATAGCTGGACACGAACCAGGCTGCAAAGATAATGTTACGTGTTTGCTTTTTTGCTATTGACCTTTATACTCCACATTCCTAGCCATTCTTCTACCCAAAATAAGTGCTCTTATAGTGCCCTCGACGCCTTTATCGAACATTTATTGCAACTAAGTATGGCTGTATCATCCGCAAATGTTGAAATTAGGGTGATTTCACTTATAGGAGTATCAGATGTGAATATTACATATAATGTAGGGCCTAGAACGCTACCGTGGGGCACACCGACTGAAAACGAAAATTTTCGGAAATAAATTCGTTTACTTTTACACTTAAACGTCTATTGTATAAGTAAGACTCAATAATGTTATGATAGCTTTTTGGAAGATACTTTTTGATTTTGAACATCCTTGATGCCATACCTTGAGCCACGTCAAGTAATATTGCAGAGCAAAACTCCCCAAGTTCAAAAGCTTTTCTTATTTCATTTGTAATTCGCTTTACTTACTTAATAGTGCTGTGCTTTTCTCGAATACCAAATTGGTGTTGCGGTATTACGCTATGTTCATAGATAAAAGCAGTTAGTTTATTTAGTAGTAGTTTCTCAAACAACAAGTAACAGGCTGATAGGATATGATGACGGCAGCGTTGCGTCTTTTCCAGGTTTAGCTATCATACATATCTGAGACTTCTTCCATGCATTAGGATAGTAACCGATGCCCAAAATTGCGTTAAAAGGCTTGCAGAGAAATGCTAATGCAGAATCTGGTAACTGTTTTAGCATTTTCGGGGCAATATTATCGAATCCAGGTGATTTTTCTGGATTCAGTTGTTGAATATGTTTGGCTATTTCAGGAAGAGAAATTTTAATAGCAATCTCAGTACTGGAAGGTAAGGCAGGCAATGCAAAGGAGTTTGTAGCCATATTCGGCAGGAACACGTTACATAGATGTCGTGCAAAGCAGAGTGCTTTTTCTTTATCGCTTTGACCCCACGCACCGTACGGGTTTCTTAGAGGTTTTACACCTTCCATTGGAGGCTTAAAGTTTTTCGATGACTTACAAAGGGAATACCTTTCGGTGGAATTTGTGTTTACCTTCTTCAGGTACTCTTTTAGGTTTTTATCCTCCTCCTTTGTAAGAGCCCTTTCGGCTGCGTTAAGATTATATTTAGAGATGGGTGAGCGATGGGTCTGCCATTCTCGGCGCAGCCGTCGTTTCTGTGCTGCAAGTTTTTCAATTTGGCCATTTGTACAGGCATACTTGCACATTCTAGAAGTATTTCTTGGCGTTGCCACTACGGCTGCAGTCGCTTACATGAAGTTGAAATAACAATATTATCTATATCATCTGCATGTTTTACCTCAACTATTGTAGATATATGACTACAAATATACTTTTTGTATTTTAACCAATCGGTTTGGTTGGTCCCTAGGCGAAACAGTGGACTTGTATATTCTGGCTGTTCCTAAAGGGTGATTATTACAGGCGAGTGATCAGAAGACAGATCGACACAGGTTTCCACTGATACTAAAGACCTATCTATATTTATAGAAATAGCAAAATCAATAAGATCAGGAATTTTCTTTGGGGCTGTTGGCCAATAAGCGGGCTGTTCTAGTGAGACAAAATCGAGTTTACTATGTCTGTTAGTTACTGCGTTGTACAATTGTCTGCCTTTTGGATTAATTGGGCGAGACCCCCAAGTGTTTATGTTTCGCATTATAATCACCGCCAGCTAGAAATCTATCACCAAGGGAATCAAAAAGTTCTTTAAATTGAGTTTCTGTTACAGTAAAACGGGGTGGCCAGTATATAGCTGAAAGCGTCACTGCATCGATATTGATTGCTTAAGATGATGCTTAAGCCGATTTCTGATTAGTATAACCATACCACCATGTGCCTTACCATCAGGATGATTTGTGTTATAAAATTTGAAGCCAGGGAGATAAAAGTTTGTGAGATGTGTTTCAGACAAAAGCATAACATCAATTTCGTGGTCATATAGAAACTTATTAAGGGCTTGTTTATGCTGGTTAACACCGTTGGCGTTCCATAAACATATTTTTAACAAACTCATTTTTTATTTAGAAGAGTTTGGATCATCTGATTTTGAGCTTTAATTAAATCTTGTAGCATATTTTGCACTGTAGACATGAATTGAGTCATACACTGAGTAAGATTTAGGATCATGGCTTCTACTCCACTATTAGATGCATTGTTATTGTTAACTTGCCGTTCGTTACCCTGCAGAACACTTACGTAGGTTGCTTGACCAGAATTAGGTTTTTGCATAATAGGGTCACCTATCTGAGGATTTGAGGTGGCAGGCTGGATATAGATAGGATTTGGGGATAAGTTACGTTTTTATTGTATACTCTGCGACAGTTTTGATTTTAGATCTTTATATACAGGGCAACCTCTGTAATTTGCCGTGTGGCTACCACCACAGTTACTACATTTCTTTGCGGATGTGTCAGTTTTAGCTAAGGTGCAAGTACTTGTAGGGTGGAGATCACCGCAAACTACACAAACACTGCGCAGAGTGCAGTACGATTTAGAGTGGCCGAATTCTTGACAATTCATACATTGTATTGGGCCGTTACGTTTGTGCGGTTCTTCAACCGTAATTCTGCGGTGTAAAAGATATCTTAGGTTATATATTGGGTGCCTCTCGTTCTTTTTAAGCTGGGTTGTGTTGGGGAGCAGTTCAACTTTAAATATAGGTTGTGGAACCTTATTTCTATTCACAATATTTATCACAACCTTAACGGGGAACCCTTGCTCTTCAAGAGCCTCTTTAATATCGCCAGAATCTACTGTGGCTTCGATTCCTTTTAAAACAATAACAAGGCCTTTTGAGCTCTTTAGCTGATAGGAATAATAATTTTTCCTGTTCCCCGTTAAAAAATTTATAATATCACGATAGTGCTTTTCACTATATGCCTGTATCTTTGTCTCCTCAATACTACCTTTTCTAAGAGGCACAATGTGAAAATTATTTGTGCCTATAATATTTGCGATGTTCATTACTAATTGATTGGAACTACGCTCGCGCAAGTAAATTGGTGGTGGTCTGACGTTACTGACTACAGGTTCACCTTTCGATGTATTAGTAGAATTCTCTAATTTAAGAAGTACAAATCTATTATTCTCCAGAGAAGCAACTGAGTTTGTTGTGTTTGCCCTTTTGGCGACGCCCATGACCTTTTGTGGACTTATCTTTCTTTTAATATTAATGTTAATGTAGCGGTCAATACCAGTCTGCACGACCGCCACTTTTTTATTTTCTTTACCTCACTGTTTATTACCCGCCTGCAGAGACATTGTTGCTGGACTCCTTACTGCTGCTTGGTTGGGTGACGGTGCTATGCTGGGCTGCCTTGCATTCGCTGTTGTTTCAAAGAAAGTCATCGCGCTCTTTCCTGTAGCAACAATTACTGGAATCGACTTTTCTGTTGAGGTCGCTGCTGTTGCCGACGCTGCTACTGACACAGATGATGACTCTGTTAGTGGCATTGTTGTTGCCGATAATTTGCCGTAATGTATTGTTGTTGTGTTGTGCAACGGGTATATGCACTGAGTGCCGATGCTCTTTATGAGGTGAGTGCGCGACACTCATGGTATTGTGTATATGTTTATGTTTATATTTTTTGTGTTTATTTTTTTGAATTATATTTCATTTATGTATTTTAATTATTAAACGAGCTGTTATAAATTTCTCGAGATTATTTTGATTTAATTGATAATATTAATTACAAATACTGTACAATGATGAGTTGCAAAAAAGAATGGAAAGGTCTAACTGAGACGTATAAAATTAGAGAAAATTCCCTCTTATGGTATACTGACGGTTCTAAGACAATGGACGGAACTGGGGCAGGAGTATTTGGGCCTAGAACCAACTACTGGGAACCAATGGGTTCTTTTCCAAGCATTTTTCAAGCGGAAATTCACGCTATTGAAAGATGTGCCCAGATCAACATTGACAGGAAGTATCGGGGGAAAACATCGTGATACTATGTGATAGTCAAGCAGCACTCAAGAGTCTGAGCTCACCCTTGGTGAGGTCTAAACTTATGTGGACTGTATTGGGAAGCTAAACTCCCTAGGCAGTATGAACAAGTTATCTCCAATGTGGGTACCAGGCCACATAGGAGTAGAGGGAAATGAGAAGGCTGATAGCTTAGCTAGGAAGGCTTCTGGCTTAAACGGCCATGAACCCTTCTGTGGACTATCATCCAATACCATTGGAGGTCTGCTGAAGAAATGTACAAATGCAAAACGAAGTCAAACCTGGAAAACTCTTCCGGGATTAAGACAGTCCAAATCTCTTCTGGGAGATTTTAATCCTAAAAGAGCTAAGGAGTTAATAAATATGCCTCGGAGTAAATTAAGAATCATCACAGGCATTTTAAGCGGACATTGTAGACTCAACTACCATTTGAACAAGTTGGGTCTATCTTCTGATGCCATCTGTCGATTCTGTGGAGAAAGTGACGAAACCTCACTGCACCTGATCACAGACTGCGGACCATTGGCACTCAAAAGACTCGGGTGTTTTGGAGAATATATCTTAGATATGAGCAAGATCCCTCATCTTGAGACCTCCAAAATATATGAATTCCTGTCGGAAATTAACCTGACAGAAGATTTATAGATGAGACTATCCTCATCTTTCTAATAAATAGGGGCATCACAATAGATATTTCAGGTCGCAGTGTATAACACCCTTAAATATATCTATCTATCTATCTATCTAATGTTACAAAATAATATTTGAGAAATATGTAAATGAAATCAAACACGGAGCGCGCAAGACGTTCGGACAGTATATACTTGCTTACTCAAACCATTATATGATAAGAACATTATGAAGAGGAAGCACCATAGCTATTCACCAGATTTACAATCAAATATGTACGAACAATGATGAAAAATTAATTCTCTATCTTTTTCTCTGCGAAAGTTTAATAAATATAGAAGGTTATGTTACATTATGGGGCAATTTCGCATAATATTACACTAAACACGAGTACAGAACTCTGAAGTCGGGTTAGACCGACTTCGAAATACCGTTTATTTTTTCTTGTGCGTTCAAAAATGGGGATGATTTCATAAATCATCATTAGGAGCATATCGAAAGTAGTTTTCGGTAGGGTACCTTAAATTGATTATATCCACCCCATATCTTGTGTATGGCTTTGTAGTGTCAATATAACCACTAATATACAATTTAGTCCAACATTTTTGTATAGGTCGTAAGTTATAATAATGTGTCAATAGTGTGCGTGACTCTTTCATATTTTGTGTGGGGTTCATATTTTGTGTGGGGTTTAATGCTAGTGCAACCTGTGAAATTTCATTCATGTATCTTCTATAGAACCTAGTAATAATTTTTCTTAATTGTGGGCGTGGCAATAGTAATGTCTGCCCATATTTGGAATACATGCTAATACAGACCCAGTGTATACATCATTTGTATTCATATATCATCACTAGAAGCATAGATAGGGTAATTGTCTTTAAGCGGGTTCCCCAAAGTTCATTATATGGGAGGGAGGCTTATCCTTGCTCTGATCGACCCCGAATCTTATATATGGCTTTATAGGGTCCATATATAGGTCGTAAGTTATAATAATATGCCAATAGTGGGCGTGGGCGTGGCCGTAGAAATAACACGCCAATTTTTTCTGTGATGTTTAATGTTGGTACCCGCAACATTCCTGTGAAATTTCGTTGATAAATCTTTAATAGGAACACAGTAATGATTTTTGGCTAATTATGAGCGTGGCAGTTGTCTTATGATCTGCATATTCCGCACACCCACTATTATGGACCCCATGTATATTTCTGCCAATTTCTATTCCACTTGCATCAGTACGAGCACAGGTAGACTAATTTTAATTTTATACACGAAAGTTCCCTATATCAAAAGTGGGCGTGTCTTTTCTTCGATTTGCCCCATTTGTTGCAGATAGCTTTATAATGTCCACATGTTCCTTCCCGTAAAATTTCATCCGTAAATCCCTATCACATCTTAAGTTATTAATATTTGTTTATAGTGGGCGTGGAAGTTAATATATACCGCCCACTTTTTGCACAGTGTATAGTAGATCCCACATCTTCATAACTGCCAAATAACGTCACGATTCCATCAATTGCACCGAAGTTGTATTCATTTTAACAAAGGTGAAAAAAGTTCTTTATATGGGAGGTAGGCGTGGTCTTTGTCCACATCGTCACATATAGCAATCTGCTTCTATATGTTTGTCCAGACTATACTTTTACAAAATTTCATTAACATAGCTCTAAAGGTTTAGAAAAAATGGGCCACAGACGGACAGACGGACAGACGGACGGACAAAATAAAAATTGCTTAGAAAGTGATTCTGATCATATATGCATATATATATCCATACCTACCACGCCTCCTTCTTGAAATGGCAACCCCTCTCAAAATACAAAATTAGTATACCCTATTTACCTTTTTTTAAAGGTAAAGAGTATAACGAGTACAGAAGTCTGAAGTCGGGTTAGACCGACTACGAAATACTCTTTACCTTTCCTTGTGCGTTCGAGTTCAACAATGGGGATTTTTTTTCATAACTCTTCCTCAAGAGCAAATCTACGGTAATTTTCGGTAGGGTACCATGAATTGATTATATCGACCCCATTGGTATGGCTTTGTGTATGGCTTTTTGGTGTCAATATAATGGAATGTTGGTATGCTAGTAGAGACCCAATGTATCCATCTACTAATTTGTATTCATATATCATCACTAGAACCAGAGATAGGGTAATTGAGTTAATGTAGGGTCCCCAAAGTTCCTTATATGGGAGGAAAGCCTATCCTTCATCTGATCGACCCCGAATATTGTAGATGGCTTTGTAGGGTCATATACGTACTAATATATAAATTCGTCCAAACATATTGTATAGGTCGTAAGTTGTAATTCTATGTCAATAGTGGGCGAGGCTGTAAAAATAAACCGCCTATTTTTTGTGTGGTGTTAAATGTTAGTACCCGGAACCTTCCTGTGAAAGTTGGTTGATAAGTCTTTTATAGGAACACTGTAATGATTGTTGGCTAATTGTGGGCTTGGCAGTTGTATTATGATCGCCATATTCTGCGCACAAACTATTTTAGAACCGAAAGTTCCTTATACCAAAAGTCGGCGTGTCTTTTCCCCGAACAGCTCCATTTGTTGCAGATTGCTTTATAATCTCCACATGTTCCTTCCCGTTACATTTCGTCCGTAAATCACTACCAGATCTTAAGTTATTAATATTTTGTATAGTGGGAGTGGCAGTGAATATATACCGCCCACCTTTTGCGTAGTGTTTAGTGGGGCCCACATCATCCATAGCCAAATTCCGTCACGATTCCATCAATTGGATTCTAGATATAGGCATCTTAAAAAAGGTGTAATGGGAGGTAGGCGAGGTCTTTGTCCAAATCGGCCCATATAGAAATCTGGTTCTGTATCTTTGTCCAGACTTCACTTTTGCAAAATTTCATTAAGAGTCCTCTAACGGTGTAGAAAAAAAGTGGCCAAAATAAAAATTTGCTTAGAAAGTGATTCTGATCATATCTGTATATATATGTCTGATCATATCTGTATATATTCCTAACACGCCTCCTTATTTAAATTGCAACCCCTCTCAAAAGCAAGGAGTTAGTATACCCTATTTACCTTTTTTAATGGGTATAAATCCGTGTTTAAATTGCTGACAGTAAAATAGCAACAGCAAACAAAAATTTACTAAAACTTAACAAACCCATTAGCAAATTTTTCCAAACGACTTTGGCTGTTGCTTCAGATATGAAAATGATCGGAACTAAATAAAATGAAACAGCACACACACAAAATGATTTTGTCTGCAATGACTGCGACTGCGGCGCATGATTTCTAGCCGATAGCAACAGTCGTTTGGTGAAAAATTACTAGCGACTGTTTCATTTTAAGCAAATTTTCTGCTAGAAATATCAACAGTCAATGCAACGACTGAAATCACTACAGAACAGTGTTGAAATCGCAGAATTATTTTCACTGCTCAACTGAATTACTGACTGCGACTGCGAAAATGATCCAAACAAAATGAACTGAAACAGCACACACAAAAAAGGATTTTGTCTGCAATGACTGCGACTGCGGAGCGCCATGATTTCTAGCCGATAGCAACAATCATTCGGAGAGAATTGGCTTGCGACAGCGCAAATATTATGATAGATTTAGCAAACTGTATAGTGCGTCAGTTGCTGTATCAGTCGTTTGATGTACTTAAAGAGTGTGTGTACGTATGTACATGCATATGTATGTATCAAAGTGCTACATCATAATTTTACAGTGGTTGGTTGTCCATTTCATTTTTCGTTGTTAGCCTGTGTAATAAAAGCGAACAATCTTTACAGAAACAAAATATGTATATTTGATTTGACATTTGAAATTTGAATAAATTACATTTGAATAATGCATATTTTTTAAATTTAATTTAGTAATTTATGAACAATTAGTATAAAAGAGTTATAGGTCTTCATTCTGGTCTGCATCGTTGCTTTCAAACAGCGGCAATTCATCGATAGCTTTGTCGAGAAATGATGGATTAAGTTTGACCATCAATATATTTTCCAATGTTTCGTGATTGAGGCGATTCCGGTTATCTGACAGAATTAACTTTATAGAAGAGAAGGCACGCTCTATTGTTACCTAAAAATAAGAAAATAGTTTCAATCCATGAACTGCCAGAAAAAAAAAATTTCATGAAAAACGATCTGATTTATCTTAAGAAAAATTAAATCATGTTTACACATACATATGTACTAGAGTATGCACAAGTACTTACATATGTACCTACAAACATATTATACATCTTCTTAAAAATAAATTCACAATTTTTTTTAATTTTCTGTTTGTCATGAAGAGACCTGAATGTTAATAAATCAAGTACCTGGGTAGGCGGAATCGCAAAGCAAATGTTAGCAAGTGCAAATAATTCTGGATCGGTAAATTGTCGATCTATCCAAAAGTCCAAATATATTGTTTCAGCTCGTTGATATGGTAATTTCAAATTTTGAATTTTGGAATATACGTCCATATCGTCTTAATTTTGAGGCTCAACATTATGTGAAAGGTATTCGTTCAAGTATTCATCCACCTCTTCAAGATCATGATTCGTTTCATTCGCATAAACTTCACTAAGATTCTTGGTTTTTTCTGGCAATATAGGCCCAATTGCTTTTATGCGAGCATAGAGCATTTTTAAATATTTGATTACTTCTAGTTTTCTATCTGCAGAGAGTGTATGGCTAAAGCGTGGGTGCAAGAACAAACAAGCACTTAAACTTTCGTTTTTCAAAAGCTTCGTAGTTCTGTTTTCAATGCAATGTAAAAGTTTCTTTCCGATATCTTGGAAATCTTTATTTTCGCCATTTGTTTCTATAATTTTAATGGACATAATTTTACATTTTAGCCATTGCCCATAAAAATTCCGCAAATTGCAATTGTTCCTCTTGAAACTTTATTATAGTTTTTTGAAGTGGTTCAAATATGGTACAATAGGTACCTACAAAGTCCCAAAAGTCATTAGGTAGGTAGGTAGGAGTGGCCGCCCAGTTTGTCAAAAGCACACTTGAGCACACATAACGGCCCATTGTGATACCACGGTGTGGCGCCGTTCAAGCACTGACTAAAAAGGTTCCCATACTTGGGATGGTGATAGTCAGCGCAAGGACAGCGCCTGGAAAGGCACGACTCCTCCGTCATGTTTCAGGAAACCATCCTGATACTTTGATGAACCTGGCTATGTCTCTAATGTTAATGGATGACAGCTCTGTCAGAAATGGGGCACCAAAGGTGCGAATTCTTCTTCTGCTCAAGGATGGGCAGTGGCATAAGAGGTGGAAAACCGTCTCGTCCTCCTCCTCGAAGCCACAGCCTCGGCAAAAGTCATTTGAGGGTAGGCCCAGCCTTTCTGCGTGCTGTCCCATTATGCAGTGGCCGGTCAAAACCGACACAGTTGTCGACAGTGATACGCGATCCAGTCGAAGAAGTTGATTGGTACTGTTTTTGTCCATGCTTGCCCAAGTTAGTCTAGCCGTGTGGCAGGATTCCTCGTTAGCCCAGGATTTGTAGGCGTCAGCCAGATATTTCCGTTTGACTTCGAGCTTGGTGGTTGCCAGTGGAATGCCGATGTTTACAGAGGGGTGACTGTCGTGCATTAGCGTGCCTGCCTTGGCAAGCTCGTCCGCCTCGCAGTTTCCCGGGATTTCGCTGTGTCCGGGAACCCAGACTAGGTGCACCCGAGAGTAACTTGCGAGCTCATTTAAAGATGTTCGACATTCATGAACTAGTCTTGATGTGGCCGTGGAGCCAAAAAGAGATTTAATGGCGGCCTGGCTGTCTGAGAAGATAGATACGGCAACTGCGCCGATATCACTACTCAGCATCCATTTGGCTGCGTGGTAAATGGCCATGACCTCAGCTTGAAAAACGCTGCAATGGTCTGGGAGACGTAGGGATATGTTTAAGTCCAGCTTGTCGGAATAAATACCGCTGCCGACTCTACCTCCATGCTTGGAACCGTCGGTGTAGATTTCGACTGTTTCACCGACGATTCGGCAAAAAGGGCTTTCGTAGGTGTGCTACGAAGAGCGCCAGTGATCAGTAGAGCAATGGATCTTCCGATTTTATCAAGGGGTTTGATATTACAGGCTTTTTCGAGAGCTTGCCACCAGAAGACCGACCCGTATAACAGGTTTGGTTCAACGATGGCCATGTAGAGCCAGAGCACGACTCGAGGCCGAAGTCCCCATCGTGCACCAACTGCTCTTTTACAGCAGTATATAGCGCATGTTGCCTTACGTGCCCTCTCAGCTAGATTGGCTTTCCAATTAAGCTTTGGGTCGAGAATCAGGCCTAAGTACTTAACGTGTGTGCTCAAAGAGAGCGGAGTGCCGTTTAGACTAGGCATTGTAAACTTTGGAATTTTCTACTTCCTAGTGAAAAGCATAGTCTCGGTTTTGGATGGGTTAACCCCGAGTTCGAATTCGCGACACCAGTTCGACACAATAGAGAGTGAATAGTTCAGTTTTTCGGAAAGTGTTTGGGGGAATTTGCCGGATGCCGCGATTACTATGTCGTCCGCATAGGCTATCACTTTGCATCCAGTAGATTCCAATCTCAGTAGTAGTGTGTTAACTGCCAGGTTCCAGAGGAGGGGTGATAAAACACCCCCTTGTGGCGTGCCCCTGTTAACCACCCTCATGGATTGGGCACTGCCGAACGTGGAAGTGATGATCCTAGATTTTAGTAGAAGCTCTATAAATTTAAGAAGACCTGAATTCAGGCTAAGATTATAGAGTGCGGAAATGACAGCGTTGGGGCATACATTGTTGAATGCTCCCTCGATGTCCAGAAATATGGCAAGTGTGAATTCCTTGTACGCCAAGGATTTGTCAACTTGAGAAATGAGAGAATGAAGTGCTGTTTCAACCGATTTGCCTTTAGAGTAAGCGTGTTGAGATACAGAGAGAAGAGAAGGGTTGATCGATGTCCTGATATGTAGGTCAAGAGCTCTTTCTAGAACCTTAAGAAGAAAGGATGTTAGACTTATGGGTCTGTAATCCTTAGGTTTGGTGTGCGAGGCCTTCCCAACTTTTGTTGGTATGAAGACGACCCGAGCCGTGCGCCAGCGTAAGGGAATGTATTGCAATCTGAGGCTTGCATTATATATTTGAAGCAGCCATGGAAGGATAATCTCTTCCCCATTTTGGATATCGGCAGGAATGATGCCGTCCGGTCCGGGGGACTTGTATGGCTTAAAGGTTTGAATGGACCATTCAAGGTGACTTTTTGTCACTTGGAATGTGGGGAGGCTATCATGGGAAACCTGCTCCACCTGGTAGATTGCTTGATCCGCTGAGGCTAAACTCCCTGGGAAGTGGGTGTCTAGCAGGATAACAAGGGTTTCGGCGCTTGAGTGAGTCCAGCTGCCATCTGGTTTTTGGATACAGTCAAGGGCTTTGTTAGAGGAGTGGAGAATTTTACGAAGACGGTTAGCCTCGGACGTCGATTCAATGCTTTCGCAAAATTCCCTCCATAACGCTCGTTTCCCTCGCCTAATGGCGTATTTCAACTCTTTTTGTTTATTTTTGAAAGGGGCCCAATCAGCTGTAACTTTTGCTTTGTTAAAAAGCATTCTACAAGTTTTGCGATGACTTGCAATTTCCGAGCTCCACCACGGAGGTTTAGGTTTGCCCTGTGGTTCGGGAGTGATGCAAGAAATATGAGTGGCTTTTTTAAAAGCTGTGGTCAGATCGTCGTCCGCCCGATCAATGTCGGGACAGTTGTGGATAATAGGGGGAGTCGTTGCTAAGCATGACCCCAGTTTTAGCCGGAAAAGAGGCCAGTTCGTGTTTTTTCTATTGACTGGTTTAAGAGATTCTGTATTGCCTGTAGCCTCCCTCAAGTCAATGTCAAAGGTGATATAGCAGTGGTCCGAAAAGGAGCATTCCTGTGAGCCGAACCAATTGCTTATCATGTTGGAGTAGTCATCGCTGACGAGGGTGATGTCAAGCACTTCCTTCCTGACGGATGTAAGGAAGGTCGGCCCATTTCCCCGGTTAGCAATGCCTAAGTTATTTTAAATGATAAAGTCGAAAAGACACTCACCTCGATCATTTGTGCCGGAGCTGCCCCATATTTCGTGATGGGCATTGGCATCGACGCCGATAATTACCGGAATCTGTTTCTGGTGGGCTACAGCAACCATTTGCTTCAGTATGTCTGGTGGCGGGGAGTCGCCATAGTCATGAGCCATGTAGTTCGAGGAGATCCAGAAGGTCCGTGGACCCATTTCAATGACCATGGCAACATCGTCTTTGTCACTGAATCTAGGGAGTAAAAGAGCGTTAACGCTGTTTTTTACCAGAATGCAGGATCTTGGTTTACCTAGATCCTCGATATATACCATACGATATCCGTATGCATTGAGTCCAGAAACCCGGTCATTTATGACCCAAGGTTCTTGGACAAGAATGAGCTCCTCCCCTATATCCGAGAGGCGGAGAAGCAGGGCTGCCGAGACAGTTTTCGAATGGTGAAGGTTAATCTGTAGTACCTTCAGCATTGTCTGGAAGAGTGATTATTGTGGAATTCAACTCCTCCTCTTCGGACATTGGAGAGATGTATCCACCAGCCGCATCCGTGTCCAAGTGGTCGAAGAATTCTCCGACCAGTTCGGAAGTTGAGAAGCGGCTGCTTCTGGTTGTAACGGAGCACATACTCTCATTGTCACTACCCGACAAAGGGGTGAGAGCCGGGCCCGAGCAGCTAGGCTCTTTGGCAGTGGCTTGTGGGACAGCACCATCTGGCGGAGGCTGTTGGGGGGCTTGGGCATCGCACTTGTATATGCGAAGAGTGATGGCTCCAAAGCCATAATTAATCACCCCCTCGCGGGAGTTGATGGGAACAAGGGATTACTCGTTCAAAATGATGGTGACCTCACGCAAAGTGCCTTTGGGGTCACCAACTTTCGCGACCTTCCAGCCATCGGTGGGAAGATCTGTGTTGCTGAGCTTGAGGGTCTTTAAGATTGCCTCGGGCTCAGAGGGCTCGGCAGGAAGCCATGTTTTGGAGCGAGGGCGTTGGGGAATCTGGTCCAAAGGTACAGCGTTGAGCTTTGCACCGGGCAAGCTCTCACCTACCCTATTGATTGCTACCTTATATAGATCCGCCGAGCGTTGGTCCGAGCAAGATATGATGTTAATATGTCCTTGATACCACCCTGCGTCACGGCAGCTGGGTGAAGGACCAGGGCTGAGGGACATAACCTCAACGCATATTGGTAACAGTGCCATTTCGACCTGTCTCCATTTGGCAGGAGTAATGGTCCCATCGGCATTGGCAGAGTCGACCACAGCCCATGTGAGGCTCTCTTTCACAATCTCACTAAGCGGTTTGTAGAGCTTAGGCTTGGGAGTAGCCAGCCTTACGCGCTTAGGGATGCTTTGGGTGGATTGGCCCGGGCGATCGGCCTCTTGGGGTTACCGGCTGCTTGTGCAGTGGAGGAGTGGACACGCATATCAGCGTGTGCTTTTGCCCACTCAAGCTTGCCCTTGTCGTATTCTGACAGTTGAGAAGGTACTGAAGCGTTGAGCCTCGTCAACATACGGTAAGCCGCTCTACGCGTCCTGTACGCCCTTGAACTCGGGTTCACGTTGGTAGCTGCACCTGAAGGAGGAGTGGTACGGGGAGCAGTTACCATCGACTTGTGAGGCAATATCGAGACGTTTGCGGAAGAGGGCTTAGGCGGAGCGACTGCTGCTGGTTTGTGAGTCAATACCCTAGCAGCCGCTGAAGAGCCTGGGGACAGCGAAGAGCTCTTGGGTGGCTTATTAGCCGAAGCTGTGGTGCTTGTTGAAGCGGCAGTGTTTATGCTGCTTGTCTTCGAACCAAGGGCGGGGGTGTTGCTGGTGGGCATTTGCCTAGCCAGGGTTTTGCGCGTCCCTGAGGGGATATGCGCGGAAATTCTGTTTGTGTATGTGTTTTTATTTTTTGTTGTGTCCATGCAATAAGGGTCCCCACTCAAAGCCGCTATCTCAGTCCGAACGTGTGGTCACTAAATATGGTCCCATGGTTATCTGTGCAAGCAGGGAGGCCATGCGAGGGTTGGCACAAGCCCTTATGGGGTCAAGTGCTCAGAGCCAGACCAGTGCTAATCGGGAGCTCCACTCAACCGAACCCACACTACCGACCTAACGGTAACAGACGTCGAACGTACTTTGAGGCCTGCCAAGGTTTTAACGGGACGGGGACAGCTGCAACCGTAGACTGGAGCCGTTCACACTCAAGTTTCACCTTGGTGCTACCGTGACAAAAGACAGCTAGGTCCAGAAAACTACAGCTACCAGCCCAGGGCAATCAGAACAGTTACATTGGTCCAAAGAGAAGTCCGGGGACGAAGTATGGGCGTCGTGCCAATTGGTGCTACTGAACTCCCGTGCAAGAAAACAGCAGCACCTGGGGGAGTGTAGACCATTTAGCGTAACCCAGGGTGCACCGCGTGGAGGCGATCTACATTACACCCCCAAAAGTCATTGCTTAACTCGAAATTTTCCTCATGAGATTGATTTTTAATGGACTCTATGTGTTGTAAAACCTCTTTAGCTTTCTAAACGTTGCATACCATGTTATATGTTGAGCCCCAACGTGTTGGGCAAATGCCCACATACGAGTCCTTTGCATTTTACATATTCGCTTTCATTACAAATGTCAAATCATTCCAAAATTAAACTGTTCCGTGCACTTGGAGCCATTAT
This sequence comes from Clusia tigrina, assembly GCA_920105625.2. Classification (NCBI taxonomy): domain Eukaryota; kingdom Metazoa; phylum Arthropoda; class Insecta; order Diptera; family Clusiidae; genus Clusia; species Clusia tigrina. The sequence goes on from OV050030.1 coordinate 340,081,856, forward strand.
TTTAATTTATTTTCAATTCTTAAGTAAATACTACAGCCGGCTTTCTAACACAATACACACTCTTTAAGTACATCAAACGACTGAAACAGCAACTGACGCACTATACAGTTTACTAAATCTATCATAATATTTGCGCTGTCGCAAGCCAATTCTCTCCGAATGATTGTTGCTATCGCTAGATTGGTTGTTGCTATTGCTAGAAATAATGGCGCGCCGCAGTCGCAGTCATTGCAGACAAAATCCTATTTTGTGTGTGCTGTTTCAGTTCATTTCGTTTGAATCATTTTCGCAGTCGCAGTCAGTAATTCAGTTGAGCAGTGAAAATAATTCTGCGATTTCAACACTGTTCTGTAGTGATTTCAGTCGTTGCATTGACTGTTGATATTTGTAGCAGAAAATTTGCTTAAAATGAAATAGTCGCTAGTAATTTTTCACCAAACGACTGTTGCTATCGGCTAGAAATCATGTGCGCGCCGCAGTTGCAGTCATTGCAGACAAAATCATTTTGTGACTGTGCTGTTTCATTTTATTTAGTTCGGATAATTTTCGCAGTCACAGTCAGTAAATCAGTCTGGCAATGAAAATTAGTTAGCAATTTTAAACAGTGGTATAAATTAAAAAAAACTGATATACACAATAGTCAACAGATCAAACGGCGAGAAATGAAACGCTCGGCTTCAACGAAAATCGTGTAGTTTCTTTACTAAGTTTTAAGAAAAAAAAAACTATTTAGTTTTTGCAAAGAGAGCTTTTTAGAGTTGTAGAGATGTAACTTCGGAGAAAGTAAATTTTGAGTAGTAGGCTTTTAGTTAAACATAAAGTCCTATGCATAAAAAGAATTAGTTATGAAAATAATTCAATAATCACAAATTTTATGTAAATTATTAATTGAAAAGTTAACAAGAAAAATGTTATTATAATAATAATAAATGCTTGACCCAACATCCCGGCCCCCTTGAAAGAACTTTCAAGCTGTTAGAATTGCGAGCTTGTGTATGGGACGCCGTATTATGCCTTTTGGTGTATTTACCTCAACGTCTCTAACTCGATTATCTTCGCCTGGGATGACAGCTATGATTCTGTTCTGTGATCCAACGCTGCGGTGGAACGCTATTTTCGTGTGTGACCACAAACTCATTTACATGAATGTTTAGTTGATCACGAATCCACTTTGTACGAGACTGTAGCTCGCTTAAATAATCTCGAGACCATTACCAAAATCTTTTCTTTACTGTGTTACTACGAGCCCATTGCTCAAGATACTGAATTTCTTTTGTTGCAGCGGTGCGCTCTGGTACTCCCTTTTAAGATCTGCCTATGATGAAATGAGCAGGCATCAGAACTTCGTAATCACTTGGATCAGATGAAAGTGGAGATAGCGCCCGACGGTTGAGTATGGATTCTATTTCGACAAAGCCGGTTGTCAGCTATTCAAATGTAAAGCGCGAGTTACGTTACCTCCACAGTAGATAGTACCACCACAAGCAACAATAGCAACATATGCTGCTCAAGCATTGAATTGTACATAAGCAGCGTAAACATCGGACGGTAACCGGCAGCAAGAACTACAAGTCAACGACAGCACCGGTCAATGACGGCACAAGCAACGGAAAGTGGCCAGACGCAAGCTCAGCAGAAGCTTGCGTACCGGATGCATAAATACAATTTAAAGTAAAATGCAATATAAGAATTAAATTCCAATATTATTAATTTGCAATTTATTGAGTTTAATTAAAATAATAGCGTAAGCATAAACTTAAGATATAAATAATTGTGAATTGTAATTTCAAAGTCAGAATAAAACTGATCTCAAAGCTGAAACCATCTCGAGTTGTCTTTTTTTTTGGTCAAATTAAGTTTGAAGAACATAATTCTCGCGTTGACATGTGTGCGATTTAAATAGCCTTTCGTTGACTTTAATGCGGCATATATTTGGGAAATAATGAATAATTCTGTCCTCTAATATTGTCAAATGGTCAATAACAATTTTATGTATAGTTTTATTAAAATCTTTTGGGACTGACTAAAACTTTTCCAAATTGCCTTCCTGAGCTTTATTCTTCCATAAAATTACTTGCTTTTGGAATCCCACCAGTTTATCTGTTGAGTTTGATATATTGTCTTTCGGCCCTTGCATAATTTAATTTATGTTATTAAAAATAACAAAAATTTTTGATAAGTAATCATATTTTATCTTCCAACAAATGAACAAAATCATATATTTTATTTTGCTCAAAAAACATTTTTATTTCGTCTTTTAATACCAGCACACGAGATAAAACTTTTCCTCTGGACAGCCACCTTAATTCTGTATGCACTAACAAGCTTCCATAGCTTGGCATAAATTAATAATGGTCTTGATTTTATATAATTAACCATTTGAACACATTGTTCCAGAACCATTTTAACAAATTGTTCAATTCTGATGGCAAATATTTTGTATGTAACAAGTGCTTCTCGATGCAAAAAACAATGGGTAACCAACATATCCCCATTCAATTCTTCAACATGTGCTGCAAATTGTTTTAGATGTCCAGTCATAGCTGGAGCACCATCTGTGTAAATGCCAACACATGAATTCCACGAAACTTTAATTTCTTCTAAATATGAACTAATTACATCAAAAATATATTTTCCAGTTTTAAAATTAGGTAACTTACGACAATATAAAAATTGATTAATTGTATCATTTCGTGATGAACCGAACGAATGTAATTAATTGAGCAATTCCCGTAATATCTGTTGTTTCATCGATTTAGAAAGGAAAATTGGAATTTGCATGAGTTTTTGCAGTATTTTGTTCAATATTTTCCGACATATCTTTGATTCTGCGATGGACTGTGTCATTCGAAGGTGGTATCTTACAAATATCAAAATCTGCTGATCCACCAATCAATATTTTTACAATTTTGCGACAAGCTGGTAATTTACAAGTAAACTTTTGCAAATATACAATAAACATAAAAGACAATGATACTGCATCAATAAAATTTTCACAAAACATCTCGATATTTAATAAATAACTTTAATTTGTTGTTTTCATATGTTGTACGCAGACTCTGTGAAGTATATGATTTTTGGTTCATTAGGTATGTTACAAATCATATTCATAAAGCATCAAATATTTAATTTATCAGAAAGCAAGAGGGTCTGCGATACTAGATACGACAAATTACAAAATATGGTATTTGCTAATGCTTCGTCATCAATTGTTATGATTGAAATTCGCTTTCATTCCAATTCAAATTTCAAATTTAGAAATAAAGAAATAAAAAATAACATACCCACATTCATATTGTGAGATTGTAAATTCTCAAACCGCTCATATTTACGCTCCCACATTGACTGCGTCGCCAACAGCAAGCAATAGCGTACATACACACGCACTGCAAACAAGTAAATCCCAAATCAATGCATACCTACGCCAAGAACTTATTTGCTTAATATACCAGATTGACTGTAAGGATAAGGTTTTTACCGACCCCACTGGGACACTAGAGTACAAAGACAGAACAGTGGTCTAAGGTTTTTACCGATTCCACTGGGACATTAACTTACGCAAACAGAGCCAGTGGTTTAAGGTTTTCACCGACTCCACTGGGACATATTGACACGGCTAGACACTGCGTTAGCTAGCAACTTACCATATAATTAAATTTCAATAGGAAACTTGTTGTTAGTTATTTAAGTAGAATATAATTTTTAAATAAATAAAAACTATTAAAAATTCAAAATACACTCGTTAGAATAAATTTCTGTTGACGAACCCTGGACACCGCTAAGTATACCCCAGCGTAAGTAAGTTCGTTACAGTGGCGCCCGAGCAGGGACTTGATTGAAACACAAAGAAATTCTACTCAAAGAAATTCTACACATTGGACTTTAAACACAAAGAAATTCTATACATTGGACTTTGAACACAAAGAAATTCTACACATTGGTCTTTAAAGACAAAGAAATTCTACACATTGGACTTGAAAACACAAGGATATCCTATAAACAGAGAAAACATAGAGCTACGTCAACTCTCAACGATACACCATGTCTCATTGTCACCGTAGAAACTGCAGTATGGGGAAAGCGAGCTGGGTCTACACAGCGAGAAAAGACCAACTAGTGGTCTACTGTATCGAATTTAAACTGGATGCTACCGGTACAGTAGAAGAACTCAGAAGAAGGCTAGATGAATTCCTGAATAACACAGAACTCAATCTAGAACAGAAATGTCGAATTACTGAATTGGACGCCAAGCAAATGAGGAGTATATCACCTATAACAGTTACGGCACAGCGTATTGATTCGCCGGGGGGGCACTGCCGAAACCACCACCTTGAAGCACGATACACCATCACTATTCAGAGAGAACCAGCCGGGTGCATTTCTGGATACCATGCCTATTTTGGGGCCTGATCTCTCCCGCTATGGGACGAGCTCCTATTCATCTGTTATCGACAGTGTAAGAAAATGGTCCCTGATGTATGACGAGGGACGGGACCCACTAGCCTTCGTGGAACTTGTAGAGGAATTGGTAGAGATGTACAGACTCAATCTTAACATGGTGCCTCGCACCATGCCAAAGCTACTTACAGAACAGGCGCTACTCTGGTACCGAAATAACAACCAAGCCTTGACGGAATGGAACACTTTCAAGAGGGATTTTTTAAAAATCTTCCTACCGTCCAGATATTTCGAGAAGCTAGAGGATGAGATCCGACAGCGCCGACAACGACTACGGGAAAAGTCTAAACAATACGTTGTAGAGATACAGAGCCTGCTGCGCCACGCTGATTACAGCGAACAACCGAAGCTAGAGCGTATTTTTCGAAACAGCTTGGAGGAGTACCAGTACGTGCGCCAGAAGGATTTTTCCACGCTAGCAAAGTTGGTTGAAATGGCAGAGGATTTACAGGATACACGAGGCGACCGGGATATGCCACGGGTACCCATAGCATAGCCTCGTGCTGACCGCGCACACCCACGGGAAGAGCAGAATCGACAAATTGTACCAGTTAACGGTAATAGAACGTAACTATCAATAATCCCACAGCTTGCCGAAGGGGCGGAGACATGGCTCGACACTGCCGCAACGCCCAGATCCTATTCTGCTGGGAGTGCGGTAAAAGAAATGTGCCCACAGTGGAATACTGCAGAACAAACGGGGGAAACGAGAACTGCTGCCGTCCAGAGCAAGGCATGGCGCAGCCCAACCACTACCGGCCTCAACCACAATAACTGCTTCACGCTGCAACGGGCAGCGTATCTGTGCCACTGTCACCATCGGCACACTCAACACCACAGCCACAGTAGCTACAAGAAGTTTTGTGAGTGAACAGCTCGCTAACCAACTGCGTGAAACCACCGGTAGGATAACTCCTACACACATCCGAGCACGCATGGCAGACGGACTCACTCAGATTATCTCCGAGGCAATTATGGTGGAGGTGAAGTTGGGTGAGCAAAAAGGCTAACTAGAGCTTCTAGCAAGGCCGCGTTCATCAGACGATTTGCTGCTAGGCCTAGACTTTCTAATCAAGCTAGGCAAATCCATAAAATGCGGTGACCAAAAACTCACCCTGGGACCCTGGTCCGAGGTTGGGCAATCCTGCGAAGCTACACTGTGCACAACCATTCGGGAGGAGGTTATCACTAAGGAGCAGAGGATAGACCCTTTTTTTAAGAGCGAATTAAGCAAATTCAGCCACAAACTCGGTGTAACTATAATCGCGAAGCACAAGATTGTGATGCGGTACGATAGGCCTATAAAGCAGAGGTACTCCCCACGGAATCCCGCTCAGCAAGCACTCATCAATGTGGAAATCGACGACTTGCTCACCAAAGGCTGAATAGAGCCCTCTCACAGTCCCTATCGTGCACCGATCGTACTGGTACGGAAAAGGGATGGGAAGTGGCGTCTATGAATCGACTACCGGTTAAACGCCAGGTCCATCCCAGATGCATACGCATTACACCGAATTCACCACATCCTTGACCGCCTGCGTGAGGCCAAATATATAAGCAGCCTAGACTTCAAAAATGGTTACTGGCAGATCCCTATGAAAGAAGAGAGCAAAGAACTTACGGCGTGTCGGTACCAGGAAGTGGACTTTTTCAATGGAAAGTGATGCCGTTCGGTTTACACTCGGCTCTTGCCACCTTCCAAAGAGCCTTAGAATAAGTAGGACCAGAGATGGAGCCACACGCGTTCGCATACCTCGACGACATTATTGTTACCGGGCGAACACTAGAAGTGCACCAAAACAACCTAACCGAGGTCTTCTAAATAATGCAGAACGAAGTTACTCGCCTACAGAAAAGGAGTGCCTGGCCATTGTATGGGACATAAGGAAAATGCGGCCGTACCTAGAGGGCTACCACTTTAGAGTAATTACTGACCACTTGTCGCTCAAATGGCTCAATTTAATAGAGAGCCCCTCAGGGCGCATCGCGAACAACAACATTCGTTTGAAGTACAATATCGGAAAGGCAAGTTGAATGTAATAGCGATTCACTATCCCGACAACCCGTGGAAACCGCATGCGTGATTACAACATGTGAGCCAACAGAACCAGAGTGCCCCTGATGGCAAAAATGCCGAGCAGAGGTAATCGCGGAGCCTGCAAAGTACGCCGACTACCAACTGGAGAACGGGCACTTATACCGCCATTTACCAAGTCACAACGGGCATGAAGATTGTACTCCCTGGAAATTGTGCATACCATGGCCACTGAGAGAACAGGTTTTATATGTAAACCACAATGCACTTAGGAATACGTAAGACCATAGCCCGAATAGCCAATCGATATTATTGGCCTGGTCTATTCCGCGAAACGAGTCAGTATGTGAGACAGTGCGCCCTATGTCAGAAGTTTAAGAGTAGTCACCAACAGCCAGCTGGGAAGATGCTAACCCAGATCCCTGAAGAACCATGGGCCATATTATGCGCAGACTTTGTGAGACCACTACCTCGCTCAACGCACGGAAATACGATGTTAGTAGTCTTCCAAGACCAATTCACCAAATGGAATGAGGTGGCTCCGCTCCGGAAGGCCACTACCGAGACCCTACAGCGGGCCTTTCGAGAGCGTACCTTGGAGCGGTTTGGTGTACCTAAGGTTTTGGTGACCGACAATGGATCACAGTTCTCCAGCAGGGCATTTAAAAGATTCACGAAAGAGAACGGTATCAGGCATCAGTACACGGCGCCGTACACACCCCAAGAGAATGCACACAAACCGCACAGTCAAAACAATGATCGCCCAGTTTGCGAACAAACATCAGAGGAAATGGGACGACCTGCTTCCGGAACTTACACTTGCCATCAATACAAGTGTGTCAGAGACCACAGGGTGCAGCCTCAACAAAGAAGGGAGCACTCTACGACGAGGCCACACTAGGCACCAGACAGGGCACGAAATCTCCCAGTGAGAGGGAACAACAATTGAAAGAGACCTGCAGCATTGCGAGGCAGAACTTTGAGCGCGCGTCACAAAACCAAACCGGCATTATAATCTGAGGCACCGGTCATGGAAACCCACCATTGGACAATAAGTTTTAGTGAAAGAGCACCATCTGTCAAAAGCTCTTGACCACTTCGCTGCAAAGCTTCGTGTCCCCAGTCATAGCAGAGTTAACCATCGGAGGTATAACCAGGTATGTGCATTTTGCATAAAAAAGTGTGTATAACTTTTTTCTTTTTAATGTTAGAAAAGAAAGCCGCCCATGTTATCCTGCAGAAAAAACCTCCGATTACAATGAGCAAAAAATCAGAACGATTGGTGTTCCGGGTTCGGAATAATCCGGGTTTACAAATAATTGGAGCTAAATGGTATAACCAGGTCTGTGCAGACCTACATAGGATTTGTATGGAAATGCATAGTCAGTTGTCCTAAAAGTGTCTATAAATGCATTTTATGCTAGGAAACCCACAAAACGAATAATTAAAACGCATTTTTATACATATTAAGTAGTTATTAACGCTATTTTATTACTCATATGTAAAAGAATACATTTTATGTACGGCATTCAAAGCAGGAGTACCTGGCATGTGAGTGTTGTTGGCATACCGGCTTTTTGCAATGCATGGAATGAAAGCGTGTTTTTCGCTGTGTTTTATCCAACTTAAAACACAGCGAGCACGATGGTCTGCTGGCAGAGGATGCGGCATGGGCTGCTTGGTCATCTGCGGGATGGCCTGCAGCTACCTGCAAAAAAGAAACTTGAAAAATTAATTTAGAATTTGAATTCATTGAATGAATAAATGAAATGCTTACCTCTACACCGAATAACGCCATGGACTGTTTCATATGTTGCATGCCTCTTACAATTGGGTTTGTTGACCTTTCTTCCATGTAAGGGATCACCAGCTGTTCGGCCAATTCCGTAAGGAACATACGTCTTCTATCATTTCGTTTTACATGCCCCAATTTGTCATGTATGACAAATGCAGCCATTCCTGCAACGTCCAGAATATTGAAAAAGATGGCTAACGGCCTTCGGTTTGTGGCCCGTTTGCAGGTGTAACCACCAATCATTTGGTCCATGGTGTCCACTCCTGCTTTATATATATTATAGTCCAATATTTGGCACGGCTTCTGCGTTGGTTTAGATGAGTCGACTGTGGAATTATAGTGTTCCGTAGAGATGAGAACCACTGTTTTTTTCTGGGACATATGAGCATAGTGCGACATTGTTGTTGTAACCAAATAATGTGCTTAACACCTCTCTCTTAGGGTAAAACATCTGCAGTTGTTCCGAAAGCAATTTTTGCGAAAACTCTTGTTGCTGTTTCACAAGCAATTTAAAAAATTCTTTCGTCGCCATTTCAATTCCGCACGTAGATTATTTGTTTCTCGTCGCCAATTGTAGTGTTTGCAAGCAAGGTAATAACTTGACTGAATTTATTGTAATTAGTAATAAACGAATAAAGTGACAAGTAGGTATGTTAACTTAAAAGGTATGTTAACTTAAAAGTATATTAACTTAAAAGTATTAAAAAGGAAGATAATTTATAGTGTAAGTAATACAATTATTTCTTCAATATATATCACCTACAATATAACAATACTGTGGGACTATAAAAGCACAGCGGCCCAAGAATAAGTCTCTTTCTTCCATACCAACACCTCGAGACAACACCAGCGAAGAGCTTACCTCCAGAGAACACTTAGGGAACCCAACGCAGACAGAATAGTAGTTAAAGGTTTTTACCGACTCCACTGGGACACCAGAGTACAAAGACAGAAATGTGGTCTTAGGTTTTTACCGATTCCACTGGGACATTAACTTACGCAGACAGAGGCAGTGGTTTAAGGTTTTTACCGACTTCACTGGGACACTAGAGTACAAAGACAGAACAGTGGTCTAAGGTTTTCACCAATTCCACTGTGACATTAACTTACGCAAACAGAGCCAGTGGTTTAAGGTTTTTACCGACTCCACTGGGACACAAGAGTTCAAAGACAGAACAGTGGCCTAAGTTTTTTCCCGATTCCACTGTGACATTAACTTACGCAAACAGAGCCAGTTGTTTAAGGTTTTCACCGACCGCACTGGATCATATTGACACGGCTAGACACTACGTTAGCTAGGAACTTACCATATAATTAAATTTCAATAGGAAACTTGTTGTTGGTTATTTAAGTAGAATATAATTTTTAAATAAATAAAAACTATTAATAATTCAAAATACACTCTTTAGAATAAATATCTGTACTAAGCTAAGTATACACCAGCGTAAGTAAGTTCGTTACAATATCCATACACACATATGCATACCGTAAACCTGGAAGCAAGCATAAAAATATACGCACATAGTAACTAATAGCAATGAACAAATAGAACAGACACTCAATATTAATGTATTTGTGCGAGTTTCTGCTAGTGTGAGAATGTATTAAAATGGATTTATGTAGTTGTAAAAACACAGTGAACTGCATTTAACTCTAGCCATAAGTATCGTGTCCTTATGCTCCTTCATTCGCCCATGACCAAAGTTCACTATGCACACAGAGGTGATTACGTCGGCACTCGGACCCCATTTTAATATACATTCATTTGAACAAGTGGACATTATAAACTTATCTGCAATACAAATAGGGTTGATCAGGGAAACGACACGCCCACTTTAGATATAAGGAACTTTCGAGTCTAAAATAAAATTAGCCTACCCATGCTCGTATTGACGACATCGGAATTAAAATTTGCAGGCAATATATAGTGTGCAGAATATAAAGGTCATAATACTACTGCCACGCCCACAATTAACAAAAATCATTACTAGGTTCCAATTAAAGATTTTTCAACGAAATTTCACAGGAAGGTTGCAGGTACTGACATTAAACACCACACAAAAACTGAGCGTGTTATTTTTACAGCCGCGCCCACTATTGACATATTATTATAACTTATAAGCCATACAATATTTTTGACGAAACTTTATATTAATATGTATATTGACACAAGAAATGGGGTCGATCAGTTAAAGACCACACCTCCTTCTAATATAATCAATTCAAGGTACCCTACAGCAAATTATTGTGGATATGATTTCTTGATGATTTATGAAAAAAACAACTCCATTGTTGAATTCGTACGCACAAGGAAAGGTAAAGGGAGCTTCGAAGTCGGTCAAACCTGACTTCAGACTTTTTTATTCCTATTTTTTATTTTTCTTTTTCTTCTCCAGCTTAAATCCAGAAAAATATACTATGAGATTTTAATGCAATCCAGTTAAGGGAAAATAATTATCCTTTTTTATTTTTATTCCATGTCTTATGTTCTAAAAGTTTTTGTCACTAAGTTGACATCAATCGGGACTAATGGATGCTATCATTGGAAAATAAAAACCCTAGAAGAAATAAAAAAGTCAAAATTCATAGTATGTTAGTAAAAAAAGCGAAGAAGTGGGTCAATTAAAAACACACTATTATTAGTGTTGAATAAAAGTTGTTTAAATCTTGAGCATTACCGTAGTTATTCTTACTGAGGAGGAGGAGCTTGTGGATAACGTTTTTGATGAATTGCGTCTAGACTTTCTTACAGTATTTATTTGATGTAGTCGAAAGTACAGCAAAGTACGAAAATCTATCGATTTTAGTGACAATATATCGACAACAATTGATGATTGTCATATTTGACAGATGCTGAGAGTGGATAGACATCAGTTTGCCACGTTTATATCACTCATCCGCAGTGACAAATGTTTTAAGACATTTAGAAAGCAACAACAGAAAACTGAGTTGCAGCTAGCAATAATATTTTGGTGTTGGTGATGGCGGCATTTTAGGAAAAATATCAGAAAATGTTTTTAAAGCGTTTCTCTGATTAGTTCCCATATATATTGACTAACTAATGCTGCAGAGCGATCCCAAATAGTGAATGGAATATATCTGGAATTATCTTTCTGTATTGATTACATTGATGGCGCTGGAAACAAAGTCGCAGAAGCCCGTGAGCTTAGTCATGAAGTGTACTTTTCTAGCACACATGACGCAAAATCTTTAAAGAATCTTTAGATACGAAAGTTTTCACTTTTAATTTACAATACATAAAAATAAGAACTGAAAGAGTGCAGTTTAATTTACGACATGGCAAATACAGAGTTAGACATGAGCATTGTTTTGGCATATCAAAAAGGACATTTGGCAGTCGTAAAGAACCGCGAATTGGTATTAATTTCGAAAACAACCAACAATAGATGAATTGCAAACAACTTTGCCCTATGATGAAGAGGATCATAAGGGATGAATTACTTCGGGCTCTTTTTCCACAGAAACTCCTTGACACGACTGACAAACACTTTAGTATTTGTAATTCTTAATATTATTATTTTTCAACAATTGTCAGATCTAACAGTATACGTTATTGCTTCTTAAGATGATTATTTATCAACTATTTTCGAATTTAATTGTGCACTTAAAAGATACGTGTCCACTCGATCTGTGATTTTTAAATAAATTTAAATCCTAGCGTTTTTTTAAATCTAATTCACTCCGGCTCCATCGTCTTTGAAAGTTAAGTGGCGAGAAATCACATGCAAGTGACTGAAAGGGCAGATCGGCTGTACAAATAAAAGATGGCTGTCACACGGCACTAACGTTTGCAGCGTTCCCGCGTGGAAAGAAGTCTCTACAAATGTTGATAATGCAACTATAATATATTAAAATAATAATTTCCTTTAAACAATACATTAATTTCACTTTATTAATATAGCAACTAAAGAATGATAAAAGTATACTACATAGCTGGAGCAAATGCCATTTCATAAATGTATAAAATTTTCCAAAGCAAAATATTTTCTATGCATACTAATTTATTTTATGGTGTCAAGTGTTCTAATATACACTCATTATTTCTCATGACATGGCAAAACTTTTGTGTACGCCAAATGACAAATGCCTAATTTTAAGCCCTACTTTCCGTATAAAAAACCTTTGCCATATAGAAAGTTCATTCTTGTGTATTTTTCCCAAAGCCCGCAAAACCCGAAAACAAAAATTTCTATTTCAAATCATTCGCTTCTGCACACTAATATCAAAAAATTATAAGAAATGACTTTCAATTCGCGTGTTATTTATTTACCGTTTTTATTATAATTATAGGCCGTTTTCAAAATATACTAGTAAATTTAATAGTAAAAATCAAGTGGTTAATCTACTAGTTCAAAACATATCTATAAGTTAACCAGTTGCTCACTTCTGCAGCACATCAACGTCATGTATACTACATTTTTCATTTCTTGTCAATTTAATAAAAAGAGAAGTGAATATAATCATTGGAATTTGAAGAAAATATATATAGTTCTATTTATAATTTCAACCACTTTTTGTAATTCCTCAATTAGAGATAAATCTTCAAGTTAACGCGTGTTTTAAAATATCCATAAAGACAAAGGGAAATGCGGCACCATGAACTAACACATTTCTAATTTATGCACAAAAATTATTATACATGTCAAGTACACATTATTATATTATGTACATACATATATGTATATGAAATTTACATATACGAGGTGTGATCAAAAAAGAACCGTTATTGTGTGATCAAAAAATAAAGTATTTATTTATTCATCAACAACTATCTTGTCCCCTTCAAAGTAATTCCCCTCAGATATAATACACTTATGCCAGCGTTTTTTCCAATCCTCGAAACACTTCTGAAACACTTTTTTTGGTATCGCCAACAGCTCCTGTTTCGATTTTTCTTTTATCTCCTCAATCGTAGCAAAACGCTTTCCTTTCATCGGTGTCTTCAGTTTTGGAAAGAGGAAAAAGTCAGCGGGGGCCAAGTCCGGTGAATACGGTGGTTGAGGCATGATAACGGTTTTGTTTTTGGCCAAAAACAGCTCCTGAGCGATGTCCATGCGACGTTGTTTTTGCTCAAAATTTAGCAATTTTGGAACAATCTTCGCTGCCGGACGTTTCATGCCTAAAACATCCGTAAAAATTGCTTGACATGAGCCGAACGATATGCCAACATCATCAGCAACCTCTCTGATAGTGATTCGACGATTATCCAAAATCATTTTGTTCACTGCGTCGATGTTTTCATCGGTAGTTGACGTGCTCGGGCGACCAGGACGAGCATCGTCATTGACATCTTCTCAGCCTTCCTTAAACCGGTTATACCACAATTGAACTTGTGTTCTGCTCATAGTAGACTCGCCAAAGACCACAGTCAACATTTCAAATATCCTTGCGCATTTAATTTCATTTTTTACACAAAACTGAATACAGTTTCTTTGATCCATTTTTTTCGAATAGTACAAAATCGAAGAGAACACCAAAACACGACTAACCTTTTTATCTGTCAAAAACAAACTGACAATCCAAAATGGTTGGTATTGCCAACATATATAACTGACATGTGTACCAACATAAAAAAGAAAAAATGCGAACATACGTAACTCACGAAAAGATGAAAATAATGGTTACTTTTTGATTACACCTCGTATATGAGTTTTACTAGTATTTTAACTTGTTGATTTCACTGCTGGGATGTTGTCTAAACTGGCGAATATTCGGAGAAAACATCAGTAGAAATCAGGGCTACGTTTAAACTAAACTTTTATGGGGTCACTTCATTTGTATTTTCGGTGATTATTCCAAATCGGTGATTATTCCAAAAAAAATTATATTTAATTTGGAGTTAAAAAAATATTGTATTACTAATAAGTAAAATAATTAATAAAAAAATGATTTAGTGTCGAGTGCCCCAGTGGTACCCCTCTGCGTGCATATTTAACTATGGCCATGAACAAATGAAAGAGCATGGGGACATTAAACCAAAGACAATTTACTGAAAGACCTTTCTTTGCTCTCTTAAGTGAGAACCAACTTATTCTAAGTGTGTGGCAACCACATTGGAAAAATGACGGCAATTTCACGAGGCAGCCGTGAATATATATGTATCAACCGTCAGCCACACTCATGGCCATTGTTGTTGTTTGCACATTCGTATGAATAATACGAGTACAGAAGTCTGAAGTCGGATTAGACCGACTTCGAAATACCCTTTACCTTTTCTTATGCGTGCGAGTGTAACAATAGGGATGTTTTCTTCATAAATCATCGTCAGGAGCACATCTACGGTAATTTTCGGTAGGGTACCTTGAATTGATTATATCGCCTCATTTCTTGTGTATGGCTTTGTAGTGTCAATATAACCACTAATATAAAACTTAGTCCAAATTTTTGTATAGGTGTGCCAATAGTGACGTGACCTTCAACCTTCCTGTGAAATTTCGTTCATGTATCTTCTATAGGAACCTAGCAATGATTTTTCTTAATTGTGGGCGTGGCAATAGTAATAGTCTGCCAATATTTGGAATGCATGCTAGGATAGACCCAATGTATACATCTACCAATTTGTATTCATATATCATCCCTAGAAGTATAGATAGGGTAATTGGTTTTAAGTGTGGTCCTCAAAGTTATTACATGTGAGAGAGGCGTATCCTTTATCTGATATTCCCCAACTTTTTATATGGATTTGTAGGGTCCATATACGTACTAATATATAAATTCGCCCAAAAAGATTGTATAGGTCGTAAGTTATAATAATATGTCAATATTGGGCGGGTCTGTAGAAATAGCAGGCCCCTTTTTTGTATGGTGTTTCACGTTAATAAATCTTTAATAGGAACACAGTAATGATTTTTGGATAATTGTGGGCGTGGCAGTTGTATTATGATCCCCCATATTCTGCGCACGCACTATTATGGACCCCTGGTATATTTCTGCCAATTTTTATTCCGCTGACATCAATACGAGCTTAGGTAGGTAGGATAATTTTAATTTTATATCCGAAAGTTCCTTATATCAAAAGTGGGCGTGTCTTTCTCTGATCAGCCCCATTTGCTGCAAATAGTTTTATAATGTCCACATGTTCCTTCCCGCAGATCTTAAGTTATTAATATTTGTTAATAGTGGAAGTAAATATATACCGCCCACTTTTTGCACAGTGTTTAGTAGGACCCACATA
The DNA here is from genome assembly GCA_920105625.2 of Clusia tigrina. Classification (NCBI taxonomy): domain Eukaryota; kingdom Metazoa; phylum Arthropoda; class Insecta; order Diptera; family Clusiidae; genus Clusia; species Clusia tigrina. The sequence continues at coordinate 340,097,339 of OV050030.1, forward strand.
TCCATAACTGCAAAAGAACATCACGCTTAATTCAATTGGACCGAAGTTATAATCATTTTAAAAAAGGTGTAAAAAGTTCCTAATATGGGATGTAGATATGGTCTTTGTCCAAATCGGCCCATATAGCAATCTGGTTCTGTATCTTTGTCCAGGCTACACTTTTGCAAAATTTCATTGAGATTGCTCTAACGATGTAGAAAAAAAGTGGCCACAGACGGACTGACGGACAGACGGACGGACAAAATAAAAATTGCTTAGAAAGTGATTCTGATCATATCTGTATATATATGTCCATACCTACCACGCCTCCTTCTTGAAATTGCAACCCCTCTCAAAAGCACAAATTTAGTATACCCTATTTACCTTTTTTAAAGGTAAAGGGTATAATTAGTGTGTGTGTGCTCACTGCAGAAGCGAATGATTTCAAATCAAAATTTTGTTTTTTTATGTGTGGCTTCGGGTAAAATACACAAGAATAAATATCCTATATGGCAAAGCTTTTTACAAGGAAAGTGGGGCTTAAAACAAGAAATGCGTGATTTAGCGTATAAAAAAGTTATGCAATGTCATGAGCGTGCATTTTACTTTTAAATATTTTATACATACATTTATGAAATACTGTAAATGTTCCAGCTACATACGAATATACGAGATCGTATATGTAAGATGAGAGATAGAGTCAGTCGCAATACGTAAGTAGTCACATAAAGTTGTAGTCCGTGCTCCAAAAAATAAAGTAAAACCTTGCTCCAAAAAATAAAGTAAAAAGTCACAATTGCCTTTATCGGCTTACATATATATATATATATATATATATATATATATATATATATATATATATATATATATATATATATATATATATATATATATATATATATATATATATATATATATATATATATATATATATATATATATATATATATATATATATATATATATATATATATATATATATATATATATATATATATATATATATATATATATATATATATAAGCCGAGAATATAAACTAAAAATGAGAGAATTGGCACTGTCTTTGCAAAACCAGAAAAACAAAAAGAGAAAAGAGAAATAAATCTGAGAATTTTGGTTTAATAGGCTCAAAAATGACTGTTATTAGTCTTACGGGAATTTCAAGAGGAGGCCATACAAAAATCACTAAAAGTTTCTCAGAAACAAACTTCGATTCAAAATTATATTCAATAATTTTAAATTTTTTTAATTAGTTTTTTTTTTTTAAAATTGAATTGTTAAGTTTTTGTTATTTTATGTATAAGTTGTTATATGTATGTGTTTTTAACTCAAAGTTCCTATCCTTTATACAAAAAATGTGAAATGAATTATTTTTTTTCTTTTAAAAATACAATAAAAATGCTAGTGCTTTAATAAAAAGGTTCCCAATACATGCGTATTTATATTATAGTTGCGTAACCAACATTTTAAAGTTGTGCGTTTTTTTTTATGGTCTCCCCGATAGGCCTAATCCATGTGTGTCATTGTACACCGCGCATTGCAAATTTCCTATAATCGCATCAATAAATTTCGTTCCATGAATCCAGGCAATAATTTAATAAGCCAATATCAAAAATAGTTTTGCCATCAAAAAACACCTCTTAGTACAATACTATTGAATGGTTAAAGAATTTGAAATATTTGATACAATATAATAATGATGAGATTAATCCTCCCTTTACGAAGGTAACTTTATTAATGATTTTATGAAATACATACTAAAAACTAAGTACACAATGAAAAGCTTAAGAACTAGCAATGGAATCTAACAAAAGGAATAAAGAACAGTTCAAAATAGAACAGGTCAATTGGTTAAAGAGCAAATAAAAAAAGTGGAAGGAGGGATGGGAGATGTTAAGTAGTTTTATGAGAGTTACAGTAGGTATTGTAGGTAGTGGGAAGTTGATATGCAACTATATCGATAACAGAAATGATCACAAAGCCAAGTTACACGCATTGCAAAATCTATACTTACTATCCTCAAAGTATACATGAACCTTAAAATACTCTATATAGGTGGACCGGAAAATCAGAGGGGAATTGTGTACCCATATGGAATATTTAAAATGTGGTTCGGTAATTTTTCATTTGGAGGTATACTTTATGGCATAACTATATTATACTATAAGGGAGAATCAATTGTTCGTTTATAGTTTTTATTCGAAAAAAAAATAAAAGCAAATGAAAATTTTAAAAAATTTAAATATGGAATTGGTGATGAAGAAGCAAGCTAGCTGAAACCATAACTGCAGTGTAAGTAACAGTACTGCATTAATGAGAGTATTGAGAAAACTCAAAATGGCGTATGTATATGTATGTACATATATCCAGCAAAACACGATTTATTGCGTCACTCATTGAAATACTTTGACCTGTACAGTAACAATAAAATAATAGAGTCTTACAAATAATTGCAAAGAGTTTGGAAAGTACATAAGTGTACTAAATAACTTGTAGGAAGTAGAACTATTAAGTTATGTGGTTTTAATATTGTTTAAAGCAGTTTATTAAATATATTTTATTGAGTACGATGTTACAAGGTTAATTGCTACGATAAGAATGAATAATTTACTTTACTTTTTGTGCAAGAAAAATGAGAGAGAGAACAAGAGAAGAAAACAGTGTTGCAATGTTGCAATGTGGACAAAAATGTTATCTTAAGAAAGGGATTATTTCAAAGCTTACAAAAATACATATTAATAATTTATATTCAACACTCCCCCTTTTTGCCAACTTCCAAAACTCCAATTAATGAACGTAAATACTCGAAACGCTGTTTTGATAGAGCTTTAGTAAGATATCCGCAATCATTTGATGTGTTGATATGTATTGTAGGTCGAATCAACCCTCCTGGAACCTCTCCCGTATGAAGTGATATGTCACGTCTATGTGCTTACTTCTTTTGTGATACTCTGGATTTTTAATGATACGAATAGCGCTTTGGTTGTCCAAATAAAATGTTATATTGTTGTTTGTATTAAATGGCAACAAATCGGGAATAGTCGTTTTAGCCAAACCGATTCTTTATCTGATTCGGAAGCAGCTATATTCTCTGATTCCATCGTAGATAGAGATACACATATCTGCCGTCCACTACTCCAACTTACAATACCATTGTTGTAAAGAAATGCTGATCCTGAAGTAGATCGACGAGTATCAAAATCATCTGCATAATCTGCATCACTATATCCACATAAACTATTTCCGCCCTTTGCTGTCATAAAATATTCCGAGCTTTATTGTACCTTTTCTGTATTTCAAAATGCGTTTTAGTGCTTTTTCGTTTACCAAAGTTGGATTCTCTAAGTAGCGGCTAACATTTCCAAGAGCTTAACTTATATCGGGCCATGTTGCTACCGCAAGATACATTAAATTTCTTACTTGCTGCTGGTATAAAAATTGACTAGGCTTTGATTCCACAACCCGCTCAAAACTTGATTCGGATCACTTGGTACTGCCACTGGAAAACAATCTTTTGCATTGATCCGTCATGAAATCTCTCAATTTCAAATCCCAGAAAACATCCTACGTTCATAAGTTTTATCTGAAAATGCTTTTGAAGATGATTAGAAACTGCTGTTATACTTGCCGAATTATCACTGCATATTATGCCGTCATCAACATTTATCGCTAAGAAAGTCATGCCGCCACCATTTCGATTCACAAATATACATGGATCTACTTCGCTTACTTTGAACCCAAAACACTCTATGAAGTATTTGAATTTTTGATTCCAGCCTCGTGAGGCTTGTTAAAGTCCATAAAGACTTTTCTTTAACCTACATACTCGTCCACTGCCGTCATCAAACCCAACTGGCTGTCACATGTATATTTCCTCGGCGAGATCACCATTTAAAAATGCCGTTTTAACATCGAACTGAATTTAATCCATTTTCTCTCAGCTGCAATGCTTAAAATTGACCGCAATGAATTAAAACGTACCACTGGACTAAATGTCTCCAAATAATCAATCCCGTACTCTTGAGTAAAACGTCTCACAACAAGTCGAACCATAAAATCATCTGACTTTTTATTTATTTTATAACCCCATTTGTTGTCAATTACTTTTTGGTTAGTTGGTTTTTCAACAAGAACCCAAGTTTTATTTTGACAAAGCGAATCGTATCCTTGCGTAAATGCAATTCTAAAATATTGTTTTCATCGATATGATCCATCTTTGTTGAACGCTCTGGAATTTCTTCAGTATTTTACAGCTGCTCAGCTTCTTTCTCAACATCATGATGAAATTCATTATCAGTTTCATCTTCAATGATGGTAATTGTCGTTGGCTTTTCAGCTAAAAACTGTACATCCCGTGCTACCTTTATGCAATTTGTCTCATCCATAACTCGGTAACCTTTGTGAATTTTATCAATACCTACAAATATACATTTCTTTGCCTTAGCGTCCAGTTTCGATCTTTTTTGTTTAGGTATGTGTACGTAAATCTCAGACCCAAAGACCCGAAAATGATCAAAATTCGCTGGCTTGCCAAACCAAAGTTCAAAGGGAGCTTTATTCTTCAATATGCTTGTTCCAGTACGATTTAATATGTACACTGCGGTTTGAACGGCTTCTGCCCAAAGTTTCATATCAAGGTTTTTTGCATAGATCATGGATCGTGCCGACTCCATTATTGTGCAATTGTCTCTCTTAACATTACCATTTTGTTCTGGTGTATATGGTACTGACTTACGATGATGAATTCCATTTTCCTCCAAAAATTGTTTTACCTCTTCATTTACGAATTCGGTTACGTTATCGGATTGCAAAATTTTTATTGGATGATTACACTGCTCTTCAGAAGTTCTCATAACTAATTTAAGTTTTTCAATAACCTCTGACTTACTTTTGAGGAGAAACACGAACCAAAAATGAGAAAAGTTGTCTTTAAATACCAGAAAATATCTCGACCCGCCAAACGATTTTTGCTCCATTGGTCCGCAAACATCAGCATGAAGAATTTCGCCACATTTTGATGATCGCTCATCTCGTAAATCAAAACTTAACCTGTGTTGCTTGCCAAATGCACAACCTTCGCAATCGACTTCTTCATTAATAAAATCAATGCTATTTTTCTTTAAGAAATTTCGCAAATGTCTTAAATTTTGATGGCCCAGCCTCTCATGCCAAATTCGCAGTGAGCTACATTTAATCGCCACGTTGGCCATTAACGTAGGCTCTATAATTTTAAAAATCATTTGAAACATGCCTGCTTTTCTGCAACCCACTGCAACTATTTTGTTTCCATCAAACAATTTGAAACAGATCTTATCTGACCAACTTGTATGCCCATTATCCATTGCCTTAGTTGACGAAAATAAGTTTGCGCACAATTTCGCCGCATATAAAACATACTTTAAGATTTTTTTAATCCAATTTGTATGTTACCACGACCAACTGCATTCATTGTCTTTCCATCACCAAGTAAAACTTCAATTGGATGGTCCAATTCAGTATAAGTAATTGTGGCTCCTGAATCTACATACCAAGTATCGTTTCTTTCAAGGATTTAACTACGTCACCAAAAAAAGTTTTGTCGTCGAATCTGGAATTTGACGCTGATACGGAATTTTTGCTGTGGCAGAATTTACTTTGCAATCACGTTACCAGTGCCCAAAGCCTCCGCACTTAAAACATTTGCCGTTGCGTTTGCCGTTGCGTTTGCCGTTGTAGTTATCCTTTCCCAACATTAACAGTATGCCTTGCAACCAACGCCTCACTAGTTCCAATTTCGTTCAAATTACTTTCTTGATATCCTAATCGCGATTCTTCCACCATAAGACGGTTTGTCAATCCCAAGCTGTAGAAAAATGCTTATATTCTCATGGAAGTGTCATTAAAATTTTTGTCATCAACATGCTACCATCAATATTTACACCGACCACCCTTAATTTTGTAACTAGGCCTTCAAGAGTTGAAATATGTGTAGCTATGTCATAATTTGGATCCTTTTTATAAGTATAAAATTGATCCTTCAATAGTTGCTTGGCTGATTCATTTGTTTGCTCCTACACCGAATGCAATTTGTCCCACATTTCTTTTGCCGTGTTGCAATTACACAAATGAATAAGCACTTTGGCACCATATGAATTCACGATGATCTTTTGGGTCCGTGGATCATTCTTTACAAAATTTTTGTTGTCGGCTATATTTTGCACTACCCCATTGACATAACCAAAAAGTTATGAAGCCATTGCGAAAATCGATGAATTTCTCGATAATTGATTCCTTGTCCATTTTGGTTTAATAAAAAAAACTGTACTAGAGATTGCTCCAATGTAAAAGAAAAAAAATAGCCGCTATATATTATCAACAAAAACCAGCAAAACAAACTCTTCCTTACCGCAGCAACAACAACTTGCCCGCTATTCAGCCACCACCAATAATTGAAGAATAGCTAAAATGCAACAACAGCACTACTTGTACAAAGTCACTTACGCCAAAAAAGTTAAAGCAATGAGAACAAAGAAATATTCTTTCTATTCGGCAAATCTGCAAATTTTCAATAAAATGATTTCGACGAAGAAATTTCATTGACTGGGCCCATAAGGAATAAAACGCCTCACTAATGGTTTGAACACCGGGGCCTCTTCCTGCAGGGACGACCACGGAAACCTGGTGACAGATGTCCAGAGCATGCTGACGATATGGAGGGATCACTTCTCGAAACTACTGTGCAGCGATGACGCCAACAATTCCACCCACGGAGAAGGTGATCTAAACTACCCGGTTGCTGATGCCGGCGTTGATGTACCGCCGCCCCACCATGACGAAATCTTGAGAGCTATTGCCCGGCTGAAGAACAACAAGGCCGCAGGTGCGCATGGCTTGCCAGCAGAGCTTTTCAAGACAGGCGGCGAGGGCTGACAAAACACATGCATATATGGTCGGATGAAAGCATGCCCAGCGAATGGAATCTCAGCGTGCTCTGCCCAATCCACAAAAAAGGCAATCCCACAAACTGCGCCAACTTCCGGGGGATAAGCCTTCTTATTATAGCATACAACCTGTATGCTGGGTAGTCACCTTGTTGCGGTGTAGGGGCGTACTGTGTGCTGGTTCATGTCACATGAAAGACGGTAACTCGGTCCCTTATCCGACAGGCCGGATGAGATGGATATTCCACTTAGCCAGGAGTCGGCTGGGATGTCTATCTTCTAGGAACAAGATAGAAATCTTCTTGAACCTGCTCCAGAGAAAACTTGGGGTGAAGCTGTCCGGCGCTGGAAGCAATCGATTAAAAGTTTTACTTGCCAGGGGCATATCGCTGGGAACAGCTCGGTCCTTGGCGGTAACTCCAGCCAACGTGTCTGCGCGATGGACCCCTAAAAGATCCCGATCAGATGACTCCACGGAGACATCGAGGTACAGGTCGACAAAGCGGTTTGCACAAGAGGGCAACAAAAACATTGATAAACTGTCAATAGTGCCCCAGCTGACCCACCTTACTTGGGGGCGAACGTGGTCCCAGGAAGAAGGTGGCGGTGGTCTCTGAAAGACATGGCATGCAGGGCGCCTCCTTGGGGGTTGCCTGTTCAAAGCCTACTCTAGCGGAGACAGTTTGCTCCAAAAACATAGGGGTTATACATAGCAATTTCCCGGAGGGCATATGGTGCACTGAAGAAATTGGGAAGGTATTCTTCACAAGATGTTCGAGACTCGTGGGGGCCTAGTGAAGCCACACTTTGCAGGCTGTAGTTTCAAGCCTGGATGGTTGAGGATCAACTGTCTGGACGACGAAACCGTAGCCTGGGCTGAAGAAAGGATACCAGTCATGAAGCCATGGGAGGGGGCTGAGTTGAAGGTAGTGGACGTGGGAAAAATGCCAAAGGCCAAGATCTTCGTTGGCTACTTTCCCGGCTCGGTGTCTTGGCAGAATGACCGAATTTTGGGGCAAGTGGAGTCGTAGAATTCGGGCATTAGTGTCAGTGAGTGGCGGCTTCTCCATCGCCTACAAAAAGATGACCAGGTCGAGTTGGCAATTGCTCTGGACCCCATCTCGCCTGAAAGGGTTGAGAAACTGGGTAACAAGGTCTACTATGGCTTTGGCAGTGCCAAGCTCCGACCTAGACTGAAGGGGAACTGGGCAAAAGGGTGGTGAAGAGCAACCAACAACATCTGTTGCAACGCGGGCAAGGCAGAGTAGCCAGAAGCCGAAAACGGGGCCCATATCCATAAAGCCAGTACCGAGAGCGGAGAGAGCCTACACTCGTGCCCAACGTCCACAACAATCTGCTCTCTCTGGTAGACTCAGAAAATCGGAGAGAAAAGACCCGGAGGCTGTGGAAACTTTACGGAGCACAAAGGGTGACAAGGATCGGTCTGGGAAATAGTGTCCCAGGCCCTATCACGAACGCAAAACTCTTCTTGGAAGCAGCTTCACTGTCTCCAAATAAATCTCCACAGGGCTATAGCCGCCTCTTACAGGCTCAGTGCCTTGGTGGAACATCAGTGTCTGGACTTCGCAGCCATTCAAGAACCAAGGGCCACAAATGGGCACATAAATGGTTTGCAAACCAAAACCTCTAAGTTGATCTATGATAATAATGTTGACCGTCCGAGGGCAGCGATGATGATCAACAAAAATATTAAATTCCTCCCAATCTCAGAGCTTCTATAACGTGATCTGGTGGCAGTACAGGCAGAATTGCCTAGTGCCAAAGGGAAGAGAACGGTAGTCCTGGCCTCCATGTACCTAAATGGCGACACAGAGGATGCGGTATCGCGCGAGCTCCAGCAGCTTACGGAGTACTGTCGCACTCGCAGCCTACAGTGGGTGATGTGCTGCGATGCAAACGCGCACCACACGGTATGGGGAAGTTCGGACACGAACGTGCGAGGTGAGTCACTTCTTGATTTTATTACGACAAACAATCGGGTGGGGGTGAATAGTGGTGACGAGCCTACCTTTATGAATGCGATAAGGGGGGAGGTGTTAGATCTCACCCTAACTAGCGCATTCATATCAAATAACATTTCTAATTGAAGGGTGCTTAATGAGGTCTCCTTATCAAAATATTGCGTGCCTTAGTGAAAAAATATGTTACTCTCAGGCACTAGATTTTGAAGCTAACAAAAATAAATAATATAATAATTGAGGCTTTTGAAAGTAGTTGCAATTTAGTTTTGAAGAAACGTTCTAGGAACTTACCCTGGTGGAGTGGGGAGCTAAATATTTAGTGCAAAAAAGACCGTCAACTCTTTAATAGAGCCAAGTCTAATGGTGACTGGGCATTCTATAGAAGTGCCTTAACGACCTATAATAAAGAGTTGAGAAGATCTAAGAGAGACTCATGGAAAAAGTACTGTGAAGAGATTGACACTCACCCAGCAGCTACCCGATTCCAGAAATCACTCAATAAAGATCACTCAAATGGCCTTTCTACACTCAAGAAGCCTAACGGAAATTTTACGGTGAGCCTGGAAGAGACGGGACAGAAACTTTCCAGGCTGTGCCACTAGCGGAGTGGATAGTGAAATCATCGAGAATACTCGTTTCTTTCATTCCTGCTAAAAGTTATGGAAAAATTTCTAGATCAATATATCAGGGAAACTTATCTTAAAGATTCTCCTCTTCATATTGAACAATATGCTTACCAATCAGGTAAATCGACTGAAACAGCTATACATAGATTAACGAGCAAAATTTAAAAGGCGTTTGAAGGTAAAGAAATAGCTCTCTGTACATCGGTTGACATTACAGGGGCTTTTGACAATGCTACTCTCAGATTAATTGAGGAGGGGATGAACAGGAAAGGTATACAAAGACTGATCATAACATGGGTTCTCAATATGCTGAAAAACAGAACAACAATCTTTGAAACAGGGACAGCAAAGCTAATAGTTATGTCAAGCAAAGGATGTCCCCAGGGGGACGTTCGTTCGCCACTCCTATGGTTATTAGTTATCGACGAGCTCTTACAAACTCTCAATGACCTCGGATACAAAGTTCAGGGCTTTGCGGATGATTTGATAATTATGCTCAGAGGCAAGTTTGACTCTACCATAACAGATCGCATGCAACTAGCTCTTGACAACACTCAAAATCATCACTGGTGTCAGGAGAAAGCACTATCGATAAATCCGAATAAAACAAACGTGGTACCCTTCACCAAAAGAAGGAAACTGAATCTGGGGACCTTAAGTTTAGGGACCACGAATTTAACAATGTCCAATGATATGAAATATCTGGGAGTAATCCTAAACAAAACTCTAACTTGGAAAAACCACTTGTCATACATAACTAGTAAGGCCGTAAGAGCAACCTACGCTTTCCAGAGGTTGTACGTTAAACATGGGGACTATGGCCAAAAATGATGGCGTGGTCATATAAAAAAATATTAGTACCAGTGATTACTTATGCGTCGTTGGTATGGTGGCCAAAAGTAAACCAAACAAAAACTCAGATGACCCTTAACAAGATTCACCGTATAGCCTCTTTGAGTGTAACGGAAGCAATGACCATGCCCCACACTAGCTTTGGCAACGATCACTGGACTGAATCCTCTACACCTTGTAGTTAAAAGGATGGCGGCCAGCGCGACCCTAAGACTACCTAATCTAGCCCATCTTAAAGAAGGCAACCTATCGGGGCACTCAAAGATTCTAGACACTGTATGGAATTCTCCGTGCCTCATGGTCTTCGAAAAAATTGACAGAAAATTAGACTTCTCCAAGCACTTCAAAGTGGTCATCAGTAACCGTTCAGCTTGGAGAAACAAGGAAATAATAATAAAGCAGGACTCATGGTTGCGGTATACAGATGGGTCCAAAATGGAAGATGGCAGTGAAGGAGCTGGAATTGTAGGGCCTAATTTCCAAAACGCAAATTCAATGGGAAAAACAGCTTCCATTTTTTTCCAGGGGTACACGCAACACCAAAATATGCATACTCTCAGATAGCCAGGCAGCTCTGAAATCATTAATAAACTTCTCATTCCAATCAAAGCTTGCCTGGGAATGCTCTAAACTCCTCAATACTCTTGCAGCGAGAAACTCTGTTACGGTAATGTGGGTACTGGGTCATGAGGGACATGAGGGCACCGAAATTGCACACTCTTTGGCAAAAAGGGGCGCATATACTGCCTTTATATGTCCCGAACCTTCTGTGGGGTAAACAGTAGCTTCACAAATAACTTGTTGTGCGAACAGGAAAAACGAGGTCTGCTAAACTACTGGAGAGTCCAACAAGGCATGCGGCAGTCGAGACTACTCGCTGATCCTGAACACATCAGAGTAGATGCTTCTTTAAACCTCAGCAGAAATGACATCAAACTGAACTATACTGAACTTTTAACAGGACACTGTAGACTAAATTACAATCTGAAAAAAATAGGCGTGGTAGAAGACGATTCCTGTCGACTCTGTCAAGGGGAGCAGGAAACAGCAGAACTTATTCTAAGCACTTGCCCAGTGGTGGCAAGACGCAGACATAATTACCTAGGCAGTGGGTTCGTATCTCCAAATCAGCGAGTTAAAATTAAGCCCACAGCAGTTACGAGATTTATAAATAGTCTAGGATTGTTTTTGTTGGGTACGAGGCCGCACAATCGATCTCTTAGGTCGCGGTGTTCTTTTAGCCTGTTAATAATAAATACAAATAGTTTGTGCGAGATTATTTATGGCTTAGACAGCCATGCAATTTTAACTCAATAGCATACAAGGTTCCATCAAGCGTACTATGTGAAATATTGAACAAACTGATTGGACCTTATCAGTGTGGCTTCAGGCATGTTAAATAGACCATCGACCAGATATTCACATTACGCCAACTCCTGGAGAAGACCCGAGAAAAGCAGATCGACACCCACCACCTTTTCGTCGATTATAAATCTGTATTTGACAACACGATCAGGGATCACTTATATGCCGCTATGTCTGAATTTGGCATCCCTGCAAAGGTCATCCGACTTTGCAAGATGACGCTAACCACCATCACCAGCGCAGTAAGAATTGGCTAGGATCTTTCGGAGCCATTTGAAGCGAAGCGAGGTTTCAGACAAGGTGACTCCCTATCGTGCGATTTCTTTAATATGATGATGGAGAAAATAATCCGCGCTGCGAATATCGACATCTCCGGCACGATCTTCTATAAGAGTGTCATGCTGCTCGCGTACGTCGATGATATTGACATTGTTGGGACAAACGGAAGGGCGGTCAGCCCAACATTTTCCAGGCTTGGAAAGGAATCCCGTCGAGTGGCTCTTCTGGTGAACGAGGACGAAATATCTTGTGTCAACAAACAAAGAGTCCCGACGTCTTGGACAACAAGTTACTGTTGGCAACTACACAATTGATGTGGTCAAAGATTTTGTCTATCTTTGTGCCCTCTCTCGATGGACAAAAACAACGCTCTACAAACCACTCATACTTCCCGTCCTGTTGTATGGCGCCGAATCGTGGACGATGACGAGCAGCGATGAGAGATTATTGAGGGCATTCAAGGGGAAAATCCTTCGAAAAATCTACGGTCCAGTCTGCGTGGAGGACGCATACCGAAATAGACGTAGTCAAACGCATAAAACTATACCGGTTGCTATGGCTGGGTCATGTCGAGCGAATGAACAATAACGCTCCGGCCAAGAAGGTACTCTATTCGGAATGTGCTGGTGGTACTGGCAAAAAAGGACGTCCTAATCTCCGTTGGAAGGACCAAGTCGACGATGATTTGAGCGCGCTTGGTATTTCTAACTGGCGTCATCGCGCGCAGAGAAGAGGCGAAGAGCGCAACAATTTGGTAGCGGCCAAGACCGACCATCGGTTGGAGTGCCAGATAAGTAAGACAGAACATAATATAGTTGGCAGATGGCTTCAGACTTATGACATGGACCACAATATGACTAGACCCCAAATTTGGCAAATTTATTATTTGGTTGCCCCATGTGGCTGCTTTCAGAAGTTCCATTGAACATTTTTTGATGCTTCATCTTGGTCACATGGTCTTGAAGCATAAATCGGGAGTGCTTTCTAAGTAACAACACTATCAGAAATTACAGGACCTCCAGTCTATGTGTGCGGCATATTCCATGCGAAACCCAATATGGGTATTTTTTTACTATTTTCGGTTACACAAGAGACAACTATTTGTTGTTTCAAATGGCTTGTGTGACAGTTGCCTCCAAATACTTTAACATATAATTGGCAGATCTGGAAAAATATATTAGAAGAATTTTTAAGGAAAAGATTTGGTGTGTAGATTTTTTCCTTAATGAATCTTTTGGTATCCAAGTGCAAAGAGTAATAATAATTATTAATAATAACTATTAAATGAGTACATTTATAAATGAAATAAATTAAATACATTTATATTATTTACACTTATGAAAAGTCTAATCTACGGTTCCTGAATACATGTAATAATATACACTGCCGCATAAGAACATTTGTGTTAATATAAGTATATCTGAATTACATGTGTGCAGGGGTTAACAAAGTCGACTTGGCTGATTGTTTTTTTCCTACAGCCACTCAAAATGCATGTGCACATCAGTACACACTACAACCGGTCCGCTGTGAACATATTGTCTTTGCTAATGCTTCGTCTTCAATTGCTATGATTGAAATTCGTTTTCATTTCAAATTCAGAAATACAAGTATAACATACCCACATTCATATACATACACACATATGCATGCCGTAAACCTGTAAGCAAGTATACAAACATTCAAACGTAGTAGTAAACACACATCCCCATATAGAACTTGCCCTTGCATTGCCGAGCAACTTCGGGCGTTGAGTTAAATAATTATGGAATAGTCATACACGCAATTTTAACTCATTTCGCTGAGTGATAGAGAACTTACTCGTAGATTGTTTTTTATTAAACTTAGAAGAATTAGGAGCATAGAGAAACGAAAATTAAGAAATTGAATCATAAGGGGATTAAACTTTTTACAGAATTCTCACAAATAACAACAATTTCAATAATCTCAAAAGAATCTTCTATATAGGTCAAAAATGCACCTAAACAATTAAAGTTAACGGCTTTATGCTTTTAACTAATAATTACGAAAAAACATTATTTTGTTTGTCGAATGAATTTGTTTACTTAACTTACTCAACTGCAATATTTCGACTTGTGAATCTTGAGAGTTCCTTGACAATGAGAAATTATCAAAAAAATTGTAAGTTTCGAGTTATTTTGCGAAGTTAAGTGAATTGAGGAATTACGATGGTTAGAAATAAATGAGGTTCAATGTATTTTTACAACTACATAAATCAATTTTAAAACTTTCTCACACTAGCAGAACTCTTACAAATACATTCATATCAACTGTCTGCTCTTTTTGTTGTTTGTTAATATTATTCATACGAATGTGCAATCAAAAACAATAACAATGTATATGGTTATTGTGTTTGATACAAGAATGATTGATACATATTCACGGATGCTCTCGTGAAACTGCCGAATGTTTTCTCCAATGCGGTTGCCACACACTTGAATGTCTTTGCTATTACCAAAGAAAATATACTAGAAGATGCTTCATCGTACTCTTCACTCAACTATTTGAGTTAAAATTGTGTGGCTGTCTATGCCATAATTGTTTAACTGAACTTCAGAAGTTGCTCAGCAATGCAATAGACATACATTGTTGTTTTTCTTTTGCTACGAGTCCTATACGCTATATTAAGAAAGTGAAATTAATGTATTGTTTAAAGGAAATTAATATTTTTATATATTATAGTTGCATAATCAACATTTGTAGAGACTTCTTTCCACGCGGGAATGTTCGCGCCGTGTGAAAGCCTTCTTTTATTTGTACAGCCGATCTGCCCTGTCAGTCACTTGCATGGGACTTTCAAAGACGATGGAGCCGGAGTGAATTAGATTTTTAAAAACCCCAGAATTTAAATTTATTTAAAAATCACAGATCGAGTGGACACGTGTTTTTTTAAGTGCACAATTAAATTCGAAAATAGTTGATAAATAATCATCTTAAGAAGCAATAAAGTGAACTGCTAGATCTGACAATTGTTGAGAAATAATAATATTAAGAATTACAAATACTGAAGTGTTTTTCAGTCGTGTCAAGGAGTTTCTGTGGAAAAAGAGCCTTTATTATCCTCTTCATCATAGGGCAAAGTTGCTTGCAATTCATCTATTTGGGTCTGTTTTCGAAATTAATACCAATTCGCGGTTCTTTACGACTGCCAAATTTCCTTTTCGATATGCCAAAACAATGCTCAAGTCTAACTTTGTATTTGCTATGTCGTAAATAAAACTGCACTCTTCCAGTTCTTATTTTTATGTATTGTAAATTAAAAGTGAAAACTTTCGTATCTAAAGATTATTTAAAGATTTTGCGTCATGTGTGCTAGAAAAGTATACTTCATGACTAAGCTCAGGGGCTTCTGCGACTTTGATTCCAGCGCCATCAATGTAATCAATACAGAAAGGTAATTCCAGATATATTCCATTAACTATTCGGGATCGCTCTGCAGCATTAGTTAGTCAATATATATGGGAACTAATCAGAGAAACGCTTTAAAAACTTTTTCTGATATTTTTCCTAAAATGCCGCCATCACCAACACCAAAATATTATGGCTAGCTGCAACTCAGTTTTCTGTTGTTGCTTTCTAAATGTCTTAAAACATTTGTCACTGCGGATGAGTGATATAAACTTGGCAAACTGATGTCTATCCACTCTCAGCATCTGACAAATAT
Source organism: Clusia tigrina (assembly GCA_920105625.2). NCBI lineage: Eukaryota > Metazoa > Arthropoda > Insecta > Diptera > Clusiidae > Clusia > Clusia tigrina. The sequence goes on from OV050030.1 coordinate 340,113,029, forward strand.
GACAATCATCAATTGTTGTCGATATATTATCACTAAAATCGATAGATTTTCGTACTTTGCTGTACTTTCGACTACATCAAATATATACTGTAAGAAAGTCTAGACGCAATTCATCAAAAACGTCATCAGCAAGCTCCTCCTCCTCAATAACAATTTCTACGGTAATGTTCAAGATTTAAACAACTTTTATTAAATACTAATAATAGTGTGCTTTTAATTTACCCACTTCTTCGCTTTTTTTACTAACATACTATGAATTTTGACTTTTTTATTTCTTCTAGGGTTTTTATTTTCCAATGATAGCATCCATTAGTCCCGATTGATGTCAACTTAGTGACAAAAACTTTTAGAACATAAGACATGGAATAAAAATAAAAAAGGATAATTATTTTCCCTTAACTGGATTGCATTAAAATCTCATAGTATATTTTTCTGGATTTAAGCTGGAGAAGAAAAAGAAAAATAAATAATAGGAATAAAAAAGTCTGAAGTCAGGTTTGACCGACTTCGAAGCTCCCTTTACCTTAACGTGTGCGTACGAATTCAACGATGGAGTTGTTTTTTTCATAAATCATCAAGAAATCATATCCACAATAATTTGCTGTAGGGTACCTTGAATTGATTATATTAGAGGGAGGTGTGGTCTTTAACTGATCGACCCCATTTCTTGTGTCAATATAAGTTAAAATAATATGTCAATAGTGGGCGCGGCTGTAAAAATAACACGCTCAGTTTTTGTGTGGTGTTTAATGTCAGTACCTGCAACCTTCCTGTGGAATTTCGTTGAAAAATCTTTAATTGGAACCTAGTAATGATTTTTTGTTAATTGTGGGCGTGGCAGTAGTATTATGACCTTTATATTCTACACACTATATATTGCCTGCAAATTTTAATTCCGATGTCGTCAATACGAGCATGGGTAGGCTAATTTTATTTTAGACTCGAAAGTTCCTTATATCTAAAGTGGGCGTGTCGTTTCCCTGATCAACCCTATTTGTATTGCAGATAAGTTTATAATGTCCACTTGTTCTTTCCCGTCCATAAATTTCTACCAGAACTTAAGTTATGAAAGTTTGTTAAGAGTGTGCGTGGCAGTTAATATATACCACCCACTTTTTGCATAGTATTTGGTAGGACCTCTATTCCATCAATTGGACCGAACTTATAGTCATTTTAAAAAAGGTGAGAAAAGTTCCTAATATGGGATGTAGGCGTGGTCTTTGTCCAAATCGGCCCTCATAGCAATCTGGTATCTTTTTCCAGACTATACTATACCACGCCTCCTTCTTGAAATAGCAACCGCTCTCAAAAGCACAAAATTTGTATACCCAATTTACCTTTTTTTAAAGGTAAAGGGTATAAAAATTAATGTATATTAAAATGGGGTCCGAGTGCCGACGTAATCACCTCTGTGTGCATAGTGAACTTTGGTCATGGGCGAATGAAGGAGCATAAGGACACGATACTTATGGCTAGAGTTAAATGCAGTTCACTGTGTTTTTACAACTACATAAATCCATTTTAATACATTCTCACACTAGCAGAAACTCGCACAAATACATTCATATTGAGAGTCTGTTCTATTTGTTCATTGCTACTAGTTACTATGTGCGTATATTTTTATGCTTGCTTCCAGGTTTACGGTATGCATATGTGTGTATGGATATTGTAACGAACTTACTTACGCTGGTGTATACTTAGCGTAGTACAGATATTTATTCTAAAGAGTGTATTTTGAATTATTAATAGTTTTTATTTATTTAAAAATTATATTCTACTTAAATAACCAACAACAAGTTTCCTACTGAAATTTAATTATATTGTAAGTTGCTAGCTAACGTAGTGTCTAGCCGTGTCAATATGACCCAGTGCGGTCGGTGAAAACCTTAAACCACTGGCTCTGTTTGCGGAAGTTAATGTCACAGTGGAATCGGGAAAAAACTTAGGCCACTGTTCTGTCTTTGAACTCTTGTGTCCCAGTGGAGTCGTTAAAACCCTTAAACCACTGGCTCTGTTTGCGTAAGTTAATGTCACAGTGGAATTGGTGAAAACCTTAGACCACTGTTCTGTCTTTGTACTCTAGTGTCCCAGTGAAGTCGATAAAAACCTTAAACCACTGCCTCTGTCTGCGTAAGTTAATGTCCCAGTGGAATCGGTAAAAACCTTAGACCACATTTCTGTCTTTGTACTCTGGTGTCCCAGTGGAGTCGGTAAAAACCTTTAACTACTATTCTGTCTGCGTTGGGTTCCCTAAGTGTTCTCTGGAGGTAAGGCCTTCGCTGGTGTTGTCTCGAGGTGTTGGTATGGAAGAAAGAGACTTATTCTTGGGCCGCTGTGCTTTTATAGTCCCACAGTATTGTTGTAGGTGATATATATTGAAGAAATAATTGTATTACTTACACTATAAATTATCTTCCTTTTTAAGTTAACATACTTTTAAGTTAGCATACCTTTTAAGTTAACATACCTACTTGTCACTTTATTCGTTTATTACTAATTACAATAAATTCAGTCAAGTTATTACCTTGCTTGCAAACACTACAATTGGTGACGAGAAACAAATAATCTACGTGCGGAATTGAAATGGCGACGAAAGAATTTTTTAAATTGCTTGTGAAACAGCAACAAGAGTTTTCGCAAAAATTGCTTTCGGAACAACAGCAGTGGATGCAAACGGTTTTAAAAAACCAAGCTGGCGCGTCGCGCGAGTTTGCCATGGTGCCATCATTCCACACATTCAATAACGAGCTTCAAAACTGGGATTCCTATTTGGAGCAGTTGAATCAACATTTTTCGGCGTACGCAGTAACGAAGCCGGAAAAACTCAGGTCATTTTTTTTGTCGTGGGTCGGTGCCGATATGTTTGAGTTGATAAAAAAGCTGTTTGGCAGCAACGATTTGCAACAACAACAATATGCGGAACTAACGGGCAAATTGACAGAGCACTTCAAGAAAGAAGTTCATGTGGTTGCGGCGAGGTATAATTTTCATAAATGCATAATGAAGCCGAAGCAGACCTACAAAGAGTGGGTGTCCGATCTTCGTGGCTTGGCTCGTGAGAGTAAGTTAGTGTGCAATGCCGAATCATGCCAGCAACAATATGTTGATGAGATGATACGTGACATGTTAATTTTACATACACCACACGAAACCGTTCGATCTTCGGCGCTGCAAAAAGTGCAGCCAACGGTAAATGACATATTACTAATTGCAGAATCATTCGAGGCAACAACAAAAGCAGTACAGGTTATAAAAGAGAGTAGCTTAACGGAAAATAATCTAGCACCATTTGTCAACGAGATTAAACATAATGTGCGACATTTCCAGTCCAATTCGTGCTCGCGGCTTTCAAAGCCGAATAAGACACCACTGTACAAATCGTGCTCTGGTTGTGGCTCCTCGCACTCCCGTGACGATTGTAAATTTAAAAACGCTGTCTGTTTTAAATGCGGTCATGTTGGACACATAGCAGTCGTCTGTATGTCAAAAAACAGTTCCAACAAACAACAACACAACAACCAGAAAAACAGAACGCAGGTGAATGCAAGCATTGGCGCGATTGAGATGATCTACAATATTACAGGGGTAGTGAAGAAAAGAAATTTAAAAAACTTTATTGATTTGGAAATACTCGTATATAATAAATGAATCACATTCCAAATGGATTCGGGAGCCTCCGTTTCGATTATTACATTGGAAACCTACGGAATTCTAAATAAGCCACCACTTAATCCTTGTCATCGGTCTCTGTTTGGATTTGGAAACAAAAAAATTAAAACTTGTGGTGAATTTTATGCAAAGGTTAAGTGTGGCATAAAATAACAAACAGTGCTTTTGGTGGTCGCGTGTGTAGAAATCATATACGAGAATATACGATATATAGATTTATATATGGAGATTATTGCACATACATAATCGCATAAATAGTTATGAAAAACATACCGGCGTGGATCCGGCTCGAAGGACCAATTTGTTGTTTGTTGTATATGTTTTATGTTATAAATAACTCCTTTTGTTTATTCTAGCGTTCTCTCTGTATTATTTGTCACTTTCAAATATAATTTCACTTGATTATTCTTATATAATATTCCTTAATATAACTATTTATTAGTAAGTTCAGAAATTAATGATTGATGTTCGTCCACGGCCACGATGCTGAAGAGACTGAATTACGAAACTCGGCGACCGACTCGCCACGTTGGCGGCGAATTTGAATTGAGTAAAAAGATGGCTACGGCCCGGATACACGTACACTCATGGCTTTCACTCGTTTCTTGGTGAGACATGAAAGGGGGAACTCTCTCCCAAATCATGCGTCACTTTGAAATGAGAGACGCCATGGTGCCGCGAGCACCGGGTCGCAGCCATTTTTAGGAAAGGGTTCACGGCGTGAACAATGCCCATGCACTGTATCGTAGTGTTTTGTGGATATCTTTTTTATTTCTTCGTCAATTCTTATCATATTTAGCTTGCGGTGTAAGTCTTCATTTGTTGTGTACCAACCAGACTTATTTCAGCATTCTCGGGGGGTGTGAAACGTGTGAAAATGAGTCTAGAGGAAACAAATTTCTTCGCGGGTTACTAACCCCTATTGTATTGCGAACTTGTGCATACCGGTTGGTTTGGTTCGGAAAGAACGTGCCACGGTATAGGGTTCATGCATTCATAATAGGGCATGGTGTTCTTTCTGCTCGTTTCGCGGGACTACAGTTAGATTCTCTTGTCCGTGTCAAGTGCCGGAATAAAATTAGGTTCACTTTTTGGGGGCGTTGCGAGTATTTGATTGGCAGCGTGTTTCACGGCTGCGATTAAGATATATTAAGTTTCGGTTCGTACATTACAATTGGATATTGAAAACATTTAAATGCTATTATTACGTGGCGCATACGTTACGGGTTTATTTTTAAATATGGATTCAAATTTCCGGGAATGAATCAAGACACTTTTGCCTGTAAATCAAATTTCGGTTTTTACAAACATATGGCCTTTTCTATGGATTTTTGGGAGTATTAAAGATGGTGAGAGGAAATCAAGGAGTATCTGGGCGGAAGTCAAGCACCAATTTGCACTGATGGAAGGACTTAATGGACGCCGTTAGACAGCGGATTTGAAACTTGAGAGGAAGGTAAGTAAAGAAAGAATATAAGGATAGAATTTATGGTGGAATGTTTTTTAATAAATTTTTGTATTTGTCATTAAGTAGGATGGAATAAAATATTGGAATAAGTTGATAACAAGTTTTAACAATTATTGGGTTTTATTTGTAATTGGGATACGCGACCTGTTCTGGCATTTGGGACGCACAAATGGATGGAGATTTTTTCTTGAGATTGGGTTGCTCAACGGGATATTTATTGAACTAGGAATAGTCCATGGGACTCTCGAAAGAAGTGAAGGAGTTGCTGAAATCCCAGGAAGTGGTGGGTAAAGAGGTCCAGAAGTTGGTTTCAAACTTCAGGAAGGACCGGAAGGATGTCAAAAACGTGAAGTACTATCACAGACGCATCACAAAGTTGCGAGGCTTGGTTGAAAAATTTAACAGCAACCACGCAAAATTGCTGCCGAACAAGGAGGTCTGTAGGGGCGACGAGTACTTTGCGACGGGTTTTCATGGATATGTGGATAATTTAGTGTCAGCGTGGCTTAAAGTATTCGAGTCGGAATAGGCAACGATTGGGGCACCGAGTGGGTCTCCGTTAAAGAGAAAGGAGGACGTACAGAACGAGTTAAGAACAGTAAGAACGGAGGTGGATCTTTTCACCGAGAGGTTATTCGAGCAGTTCGAAGCAAGTACGAGCAGGGAAGAAGCTCAGGAATTGTGGAAATAAGCGAAAGCTAGAGGAGCTGTGTCACCATTAGAAGTAGCGGATCAAGCCTTGACGGCAATCCAAAAAAGGACAGAAGAAAAATTGTTCAAATTTCATGAGAAATCTTAAGATTTGAGAGCACAGAAAGAGTGTCTCGAGAATAGGGTAAAGGAACTTTCTCGGAGATTGACGGAGACAGAGGAAGCAGCATCGCTGTTGGAAATGGAGTGTGCGGAATTAAAAAGAAGACGGGCTACCAATAGGACCTCACAGATACGACAAATTACAAAATATGGTCTTTGCTAATGCTTCGTCATCAATTGTTATGATTGAAATTCGCTTTCATTCCAATTCCAATTTCAAATTTAGAAATAAAGAAATAAAAAATAACATACCCACATTCATATTGTGAGAACGTAAATTCTCAAACCGCTCATATTTACGCTCCCACATTGACTGCGTCGCCAACAGCAAGCAATAGCGTACATATACATATACTGCAAACAAGTAAATCCCAAATCAATGCATACCTACGCCAAGAACTTCTTTGCCTACGCTCCCACATTGACTGCGCCGCCAACAGCAGCCAATAGCGTGCAGACACACGCACTGTGAGAACATAAACAAATTTACATTTACGCTCTCACAGATGAAAGGCACTAAGCAGAAATAATGTAAAAACAAATAATGCAGTGTGCCATCATCCCCAACATCCCATAGATTTGGTAACCACGGCCATGCAAAATATAATGGAAAGATCTGCACTCCACCAATCACAGCGTTCGACTTTCCAAGTGGGAGCGCAGTTGATCAAAGCATTGTTCAAATCTTACAGTCCGATCACACCTACAACTATACAAGCGGCAAAGTACAACAACAGACACTAGCGTAACGAACAATAGCACGCAGGAATTGGACAAATGCTACGCAGAAACGAAATTGAAGCACAACGGGACCACGACAGAACAATCACTACGAATGTCGCCAATGCGGATAATGTACAAGGGGGAATATAGAAGAAAATGTTTTGTCAAAATATTTAACACGTGACAAAAACAACATAGCAGTGAAGGTCGCCCAAGGATAAAATGCGAGAACAACAACGCAACTGTGGAGGTCGCCCAAGGACAACTGTTACCACAACAACAACAGGGAAAGTGACACAAGGGCAAGCAGTGAAGGTGACACAAGGGCAAGCAGAACCAACAACAACAATGCTGGAGCAACGGCAATGAACAGTGGCCTTAGCAACAGGGAATTGTCCTTTCCTACTGTAGTGTTTGCAATTAAGGTAATAACTTGACTGAATTTATTGTAATTAGTAATAAACGAATAAAGTGACAAGTAGGTATGTTAACTTAAAAGGTATGTTAACTTAAAAGTATGTTAACTTCAAAGTATTAAAAAGGAAGATAATTTATTTTTCCACCCTTTTACTTTCGAAAGTCTTCTGCCTGGAAACGGTTGACAGGATTACGGCTCCGTTCGCTTCTGCGTAATGGTGTCGGATTAGACCGTTCGTCGCGAAGCTGAGTGGTTTCGGCAGAGATCGGCTTTTGCGGAGCTACCTCAACTTCGGTAGGTTGTGACAGCAGTCCTTGACGTTGGCGCTGAGTTGAGTCAACAGTATTACTTCGATGAGGTTGTAGTTGGTTTTGGTGGCGTTTACAAAACCCGGAAGGAGTTTTTAAAACATACATCATATTGCCAAGTAGTCTGTCAATTTCGCCTTTTATCCATTTAGGACCTTTCAAGTAGTTGCGTAGGAACACTGGTTGAGCAGGTGTGAACTTCGGAGTGAACGAATTGTTTGGAAGTTCCTGGGAATGGGTTGGAGATAGCAATGATAAAGGCTTGCGCATCTGACGGCCATGCACTAGTTCGGCTGCAGATTTTCCTTCAGCGTTGGGAATTGCACGATACGACGATAAATACTTAATTATAGCAGCATTTAGATTCAAGCCATCCTCCATATTTTTTCGCGTCGCTGTTTTAAACGTTCTAACGAAGCGGTCGGCGAGTCCGATTGACGCTGGGTGGAATGGCGCTGTGGTTATGTGCTTTATGCCGTTTTCCGCACAAAATTGTTTGAAGTTGTCAGGTGTTAACTGTGGCCCGTTGTCACTTACGATGGTTTCTGGCAAACCTTCCATGGCAAATATAGCTGATAACGCCGAAATTGTATCGGCAGTCGTCATACTGTTAAGTTGTGAGACAAATGGATATTGTGAATGCGCATCTACACAAATAAGCCACATGTGGTTAAAGTTATGTCCAGCAAAATCGATATGTATGCGTTCCCAAGGGCCTTGGGCCTCGGACCAGCTATTGTATTGTTTCACTGGGCTCGAAGAAGCAATTTTGCAGACCTCACAGTTAGCTGCAAGCTTCTCGATGTCCTTATCGATGTTATGCCACCAGCAATGGTTACGAGCTAGCTGCTTCATATTGACTACGCCCCAATGGCCCTCGTGTAACAGGTTCAGAGTACGTTGACGTAATACGGCTGGTACGACTACTCGCGTTAAATGGCCATGTAAGCAAATAAGGTCTTTAAAAATACTCAATGATAGTTTTCTATTGAAATAAGGTAAAATGTCGCTGTTTTTGATACCCAGATGGTTTGGCCAACCATTTTGAATAAAATCGCGAACTTTTCTGAGTGTAGCATCGTTTTTGGTGTGCTTGCGAATTAAATTTGCGTCGATAGGAGTATCAATGACATCTAAGTTGTAGCAGGCTTCATATTAGTCGAACTTGGGGTCAGCACCCCAGGGCAGTCGCGATTATGCATCAGCATTTCCATGTTGTGCAGTTGGTTTGTATCTTATGTCAAATTGATAAGCCATTAAAATAATGGCCCAGCGTTGAAGACGGTGCGAAGTCATCGTGGGGAGATGCTTTTCCGGACTAAATACACTAACCAGTGGCTTGTGGTCAATGATGTGAGTGAATTTGTGACCATACAAATATTGATGAAAGCGCTGAACTCCAAAGATTATTGCGAGACCCTCTTTTTCTATTTGGCTATATTTTGTTTGGTGCTGATCGAGCGTTTTCGAGGCAAATGCAATCGGTCTTTCAGTACCGTCAGGGTACACATGTGAGATGACAGCTCCGATTCCGAATGAAGATGCGTCAGTGGCTAGCAGAATCGGCAGATGTTCTTGAAAATGTGCAAGTTCTGTGGCTGTAATGATGTGCTCTTTCAAAATTACGAATGCATGCTGCTGTTGGTGTCCCCACTCGTATTTGACATTTTTCCGCCGTAGTTTGTTGATCGGCGCAGCGATTTGTGAAAAGTTAGGTATAAACTGGTGGTAATAGTTCACCTTGCCCAAAAAGGCTTCTACATCTTTGAGTGTTTTAGGGTGTCGAAGGAGGCGCACTTACGCCAGAGTCATCTGGTAAAATACCATTCGCACTGATTTGTCGTCCTAAATACTCGATCTTTTCTTGCAAAAAGAAACATTTTTCTTTCTTGCACTTAATCCCGCTGGTTTGAAGACGCGAGAGCACTTTGCCGAGGCGTTCGATGTGCTGCTCGATGGTTGGCGCTGTAACAATAATGTCGTCCAAATAGTTGCCACACCCATCGATGCCTTGCAGAAGTTGCTCTAAAAATTTCTGAAAAATCGCAGGTGCACTTGCTATGCTGTAAGGTAAGCGTTGATATTGGAACAACCCCTGCGGAGTATTGACGACTAAAACTTTCTTTGATTCCTCGTCCAGCTCCATCTGTAAATACGCATCTTTTAGATCAATTTTAGAGAAATGCTGGCCATAACGAATAGTATGTAACAAATTTTCGCGCGTTAGTAAGGGGTATCGTTCGATATCAATTTGCTTATTTATGGTTACCTTAAAATCTCCACATATTCGAATAGATCCATTAGGCTTTGGCGCTAGAACGATAGGTGATGCCCACTCGCTGAATTGGAGCGGCTTCCAAATTCCAGCTTCCACTAATCAATCCGATTCAGTTTTAAATTTTTGCGTTAGGGCGAAAGGAATTGGCCTGGATTTGAAGAATTTCGGTGACGCATCTGGCTTAAACTGAATGTTGGCTTTAAAATTGTGTACTGTGCCCAGTGCCGGCTCAAAAAGTTCCTTATATTTTTCAAGTAGATTGTTGGCAGGGTAGAGCTCTTTGTTTGTAATTGAACACACTTGTTGTATTTTAAAACCAAAAGCTTCAAAGAGGTCTGCACCAAAAAGATTTTATAGGAAAATCACGGACAATTGCACATACGAGTACATCCAAACATACAATAAATCATTTGTTCGCTTCGTTTTGTGCGGAATTTCTCAGTCGGGAACTAGCAGTTCTGCCACGCTAATTTGCGCATTAGTGCCGCTGCGTGTGCTGTGGGCGAGCTGTTTAAAACTGGTGCCTTTGACGTACCTGTACACTAGGGGCAGCAATTGTTCTTTGCATTTTGCCGACCAGCTGAAGCACTGCCAAGGTCTCTGTTGTGTGTCGTTAATGCATGTGTTTGTGCATACGCAGTTAGCGGCATTTAATTTCCAATTGCTTGAATCTATCGTCCTATATTGCTAAGGTGGGTGTCTGTTTTCGATCGACCAGGATATCCCAAACTTTTCTTAAGTTTTATGATCACGGGGTGACGAGCATCCCAACACTTAAGCTACCTTATTAGTGACTCTGTCAGACGTTTGCTCGACCATTGAGCTCCGCTCGTACTCTAACCAGTTGTGCGCGATGTTTACACCATACGTAAACGCGGCGGATGCGCTGACCGCATTTGTCTGTGGGTTCGAGAGACGACAACCGGGGAGTCATTCTTGTATCTCACTGGAAATCGACCAGAGTGAACTTGAGGTCCGGTTGGCAAATATCCGAGAAGCGAAAGCCACGGTGACCTTGGAAGCACAGGGTATCAAGAACGCAAATGATTCGAGGCGAGTTATGATACCTATCGCAGGGGTAAAATCGCGATGGCTGAATTCGCTCAAGCATTAGTGCCGCCCTCATCTGCTCAGCCAGCACACGAAACTTCAGCACCAGGACATAGTATTCCGATACCGCCCTGCGAGATCGAGCCTTTCGAAGGAAACTACGCAAAATGGTCCACGTTTCGCGATATGTTAACCGCGCTCTACATCCACAACAATCGGCTGTCAAATGTGGAGAAGCTCTGCCATATGAGCTCCCAGACCCGGGAGGAAGCCAAGAAAATCGTGGTCAAATCACCCCTTACCGAGCTAGGATTTGAACAGGCGTGGGGAAATTTTAAAGATCGGTATGAAAAGAAACGCATTCTCATCCATCAACAACTGACAACCCTTTTTAGTTTGGAGCCGGCAAAGTGGGATGAGGGCATCGCGATTACAGCGTGAGATCAATAACTGTGCGGCGGCGCTGCAGGTGTATGTGGATGACGTAGCCGGTTGGGGAGATATATTCTTAGTATATTTGTGTTCTGTGCGTCTGCCAGTGGAGACTCTTTCTTTATGGGAACAAACCAGGGGAGATCGGACAGAAATTCCTATATGGAAAGAATTAGATACCTTCTTGACGCGACGCTTCTGTGCCCAATCTGCGCCCCACGGAATCAAGACAGACCGGGGGGGATGCAGCCGAATGTTCTGCGAACTCATCGAGTCCAGACCCATCAAACACGAATCGAAACCGACCATTGTCGAATTTGTCGTCGCGCAACCCACGCCGTGTGTAGTTGTCCTACGTTTCAGGCAGCCAATGTGTCTTCACGGTGGGGATTGACACGGCGACATGGCTTGTGTGTGAACTGCCTGTCAATATCCCATAAGGTGGCGGCCTGTTCCAGTAGCTACTCGTGTTTTCACTGCCAGGAGAGGCATCACGCCATGCTGCATTTGGACCCGCCAAGATGTCGACCTGACAACAGCCAAATGCGACCACCCGCACCAGGGGGAAAACGTCATGATGCGGCAAGCCAGCCCAACACTTCAAACCCATCAGATTTCATATCCAGCACCCACACAACGCAAGTCACACGAGCGCGATGAGTCGGGACCCAGTCCAAGCCATCCGAGTGGTTAACTGTCTAACAGAGTACTGCTGGGTACCACCCTGCGCAACGTCCAACACCGGGGAGTCAGTTATATGGCCCAGGCTCTGGTAGATTCGAGATCTGAGGGGTCTTTTATTTCTAACCGTCTCCAAAGGCGGCTCAAGCTGCCAGTGCCAACCGTGCATGCACAAGTGTCAGGGGTAAGCAATGTAGTAGCTGCTAATGTCACGAAACATTTGCAAAATAGTTTTAAGCTCGCGTTACGACCCTTTAAAGCGGCTCCACGTGTCAGCCATGGTATTGCCTACCCTAACCGGGGAGTTGCCCCCTTTCAAACTGACTCAAGGCGAGGAAAAACAATTGGGGGGATCCACTTAGCGGATCCACATACCGGCCACTCCACACAAGTCGATGTTCTATTAGGTGGAACTTGTACCCATTAGTACTGCTCGATGGGTTAAAAAGAAACATTGTGGGGTCTCTGCTCGCTCAAGAGACCATATTCGGCTGGATCCTCACGAGTGCCAGTTCCGGAACGTAGAATCTCGGCCTTTGCCACGACAGTAAAGATTGACGAATCTCAACCCCTCGATTCTCTTCGCAAACTGTTTTGAGAAATCGAGGAGGCTCCTTCAGAAAGGAAGCGCACGCCGATAGACGAGGCATGCCTCAAATTGTACTCCCAGACGACCCGTCGGGACGCCTCTGGACGATATATTGTAGCTTTCCTTTTCTTAAAATTGATTTTGATCATAGTCAATCCTGAGGTTCATCGCGGCATATTTCACACAAGCAATTCGAACGCAATGAAATACGGCTGGGTAAACACACAGAAACCAAACAATTATATGACGAAGTGATAGTGGAATACATGAAGCTCAACCACATGATCAAGGTCTCGCCTCCATCCATATCGCCGGTGCCTCACTATTACATACCGCACCACGCGGTGTACAAGTCAGAGAGCACCTCCACCCAGATCCGGGTGGAGGTCAACGCGTCGCAATCGACCACGAACACCATCAGTTTGAATGATGTGTTGCACTGGGACAGTGTTGCAATCAGACGTGACACGACTCATCATTCAGTGGCGCATATTCTGGTACTCATCGGATACTTATAAAAAATGTACCGTCAAATTTTGGTGGACCCTACCCAGACAGCGTACCAACGCATTCTCTTTCGAGAAAACCCGGCCGCCCCCATAGCGCATTTCGAGCTAAAAAGGGTCACCTTTAAGGTGAATTGTGTTCCTTATCTAGCGATAAAGACACTCTTACAACTGGCAGACGATATGGGGCACAGGTACCCACTGGTTTCACATGTGCTGCACCACTCAATGTACATTGACGATGCCTTGATAGGTACGCACGATATTTCCACTGCGATCCAAACGCGGAATGAACTGATAGATATCCTGGAATCGGCAGGGTTCTCTATGCGAAAGTGGACTGCCTATCACGAGGCTATCCTATCCGATTTACCTCCGGATCATTTACTTCGAGAGAATTTCCTCAAACTCGAGGAGTCGAGCACAACTAGGACCATAGGCATTCGGTGGAATGCCCGACAGGACTATTTCTACTTCCATGTACCAGCTTTACCAACCACCATCTACACCAAACGAAAGGTGCTCTCGTTCATAGCACAACTTTTCGATCCGGCGGGGTGGCTCGCTCCCTTTGTTATTACCGCCAAAATCTTAATTCAACACATTAGGTTGCACCAAATTGGATGGGATGACCTATCTCCTTCAACTTTGCCCCGATGGGAATTATGCCTATCTCAAAATCCAACGATATCCCCCATTCAAGTGCCTCTTTGGGTCAAAACCGATCCAGATCTGAAACTGGAGTTCCACGACTTCTGTGTCGCATCGCAGCTGGCTTACGCGGCGACTTTATACGTACGTTGCCCAGGTATAGATACATCGACTCATCTTCGTGTAGCTAAGTCGCGCGTTGCACCTGTAAAAACGGTATCTCTCCCGCGTCTCGAACTATGCGGGGCAACCTTGTTCGCTGAGTTGGTGGCTCCCCTCAAAACACTCTTAAACATCTCCGAAGACAATCTTCATTGCTGGACTGATTCCACCATCATGTTGGCATGGTTACGCAAGTCACCGAACACTTGGAAGGTCTTCGTGGCAAATCGAGTGACAACGATTCTCGATAAGGTGTGTACACGCAATTAGCAACATTTCAGATCGGCAGATAATCCAGCGGACCTTGCAAGCAGAGGGGTTCCCCCTCATGTCTTGGTCGACAACGCGCTTTGGTGGAATGGGCCGAAATTGCTTCAACAAGATCAATCGGAGTGGCCGATGAACATCGATGAAGCATGCTTGCATACTAACGAAGAAATGCGACCCATCCACACAAAAGGACGACCCCACCTTACGCTTCTCAAACCTCTCTAGAGCTCTTCGAGCTTAGAGCTCTTGTGAAGATTCATGACATATAGCTTGGTCAGATGTCGGGATACCACTCCTGAACGAGGGGTCGCCCTAAGTAGACAAGAAATCGAGGCTACAACGATTCGTCTAATCATGCTCTGCCAACATCTGTATTACCCAAGGGAATGTAGTGCTCTCCTTAGAGGAGACCCTATCCCTACTTTGAGCCCTCTGCTCATATTGAATCCCTTCCTGCATTCCGACGGGACACTGCGAGTGAATGGTCGATTGGCGTTAACAGTGCATTTGTCATTTACTGAGAGGAATCCCATCATTCTACCTTATTACAGCCACTTTACTCGTCTGGTAGTCAAGATTACTCACCTCATTTCTACAGGGGGGGAACCAATTGATGCTGCGCCTTCTTCGAACCCAATACTGGATGCCGGGGGCCAAAACACTAATTGAAATTACAATTCTCCAATGTAAACCTTGCCTACTAGAAAAGAAACGAAAGCAGACCCAGATTATGGCTGCGATACCTCTCGAAAGAACCACATGCGCTCGACCTTTCACCAACAACGGAGTAGACTTTGCCGGCCCAGTCCATATTAAAAATTATAGGGGACGGGGGTGTCTCCATACGAAAGGATACGTTTGTATCTTTGTGTGCTTTGCTACCAACGCGATTCCCCTTGAAGCAACCTACGATCTGAGCACCCCCTCGTTTCTCGCGGCCCTGACTCGGTTCATTGCCCGACGCGGGTACCCCTTGCGGATATATTCCGATAATGGACGAAACTTTGTAGGTGCAGAGAAGGAACCCCGCCCTAATTTTGAAAGGGTGATCAGAGAATCGCAGCATCGAGCCACCGCCACTTATACTCAAGGGAAATTGCATTGGCAATTGATTCCACCTCATGCTCCGCATATGGGGGGACTATGGGAGGCCGCGGTGAAGAGTTTTAAACGCCATTTGAGACGCATGGGGGGACAGCTTAAGTACACATTCGAATAATTTTCTACTCTTTTAGCTCGTATTGAAGCCTGCCTGAACTCACGGCCCATCTGTGCGATGTCAGATGACCCGTCGGACCTGAAACCGCTAACTCCAGGACACTTCTTGGTGGGAGGCGAACTTCTGGTCTCCGCAGAATCCGAGGAGATGAGACCGTACCCTTCGGTGGTGAACCGATGGCAGAAAATCCAGGCCCTTGCGCAGCAATTCACGGCTCGGTGGAAAACGGAGTATCTGTTGGAATGCCAGCGCCGTAGCAAATAGCATACTATTCAAGCGAACATCGCAGCAGGGGATCTTGTCGTTATACGGGAAGACAATTTAGCGCCTCAGGATCGGCGTCTCGGCCGAATTGTCCAAACGCACCCAGGTCCGGATGGGAGAGTCCGGGTCGTAGAGGTGCGGACTGAACGAGGAATTGTAACCCGGCCTATTACAAAAATGGAATTTGTTTATTCTCTTTAGGATGCACAACCCAAAAGCAAGCAGGGGCCAACGGGGCCTCCCCGCACCCAGAACCACCCTCGAAAGCGACGAGACCAAGTGGTATCAAGGAAACTGTGTTGGAAGTGTTTGCGTATCAAACACTTCGCCACGGGATGCAGCCAGCCCCCATGCGCGATCTCTCATGAAGACCACCACACCACCATCGACCTGTGAGGGGATGCAGATCGGGGTTCCGGCGTGGGCCTGCCTTCTCCATTGCAATCATCACGCCGTGAACTTTTTCCTAAAGGTGGCGTCGACCCGGTGCTAGCGTCACCAATGCGGCTCTCATTTCAAAGGCATGTTTTGGGAGAGAGTTCCCCCTTTCATGACTCACCAAGAAACGAGTGAATACCAAGAGTACGTGTATCCGGTACGTGTAATATATATAATATATAATATCATACATATTGCATGGGTTAAGTATGTGCTTGGTGCTAACTAGAAAAAATACTATACTATATCAAACATGTGAAATATAAAAAATCTAATTTTTAAAATTGGGTTCCCTTATTTCTTTATTAAACAATTTTAAACCAATTGTACATACAGGAGGTATTTTTAGACGACAGAAAGAAAAGTTTTCATATGGTAGAGTGAAACGAAAAAATATTTATTTCATATTAATCTTACCTATTTATGGAAATAAAAGCAAAAAAACATAAGCAGAAAACGCACTTCATTCTAATACATCAACATGAAATATCACTTGTCTCCTAAAAACAATGTCAAAAAATTTTACATACAAACCATTTTTTAAAAATTATTTTGGCAATTAATACCTTGTATGATATCCTTTGATAAAATTACGTCTCTCAAACGCATATTCATAGAAAACACTAAATATCTTCTCTCATCTGGTGAAATATTTTCCCACTCCTCTTTTATGATCTGCTTCATCTGCTCTCGGTTAGTTATTGTCCGTTTTCTTATTTTCTTTTCCAAAATCTCCCACTGATGCTCTATAGGATTAAGATCCGGTGATTAAGGAGGGTGTGGAAGTACCTTCTGACAATTTTAAACTAAGAATGTACATACAATTTCAGAGCTGTGTTTGGGGCCGTTATCTTGAACTACCTTGAAATGTCTACTGAGACCCAATTTTTGAGCAAAGGGCTTAAGATGGTCTTTTAAAATTGATAAGTATTTTAAACTGTCCATAGTGCTTTCAACAAAGGCGAAGCAACCCACTCCACTAGCTCCCATTGCGCCCCAAGCCATCAAATTACCACCACCATGTTTCACCGTCGGGGACAGATTTTCTTCTTTGTTGTTAAAATGTTAAATTTACTTTCATCCAAAAAATTGCATCTTTCCAAAATTCATCCGGTTTTCGAACGTATGTTTTAGCATACTCTAAGCGCTTCAAAGCGTTTTTTGCGGACAGATTTTCTTCTTTGTTGTTAAAATGTTAAATTTACTTTCATCCAAAAAATTACATCATTCCAAAATTCATCCGGTTTTCGAACGTATGCTTTAGCATACTCTAAGCGCTTCAAAGCGTTTTTTGCGGATACGAATGGCTTTTTTCGCGAAACGCTGCCTTTCTACCCTTTTGCATGCAAGCAATTTCGGATAGTTTGAGGATTATCTGATCCTCCGTATTCCTCAAGGCTTGCAGATGTACCGCTTTTTGAATCTACTTTTTATCATTTGAGTGATTCTGCGCTCGTCACGTTCACTCAATATTTTCTTTCGGCCTCTTCGGAGCCATTTCAAACATTTTGTTTTTTTTTTAAATATTTTTATGACTGATTGAATCGTGGCACGTGGTCTACCCAAAATTACAGATACTTCAGCATAACTTCTACCTTCGGCTTTTAATTTAACTATTAATTTTTTCATTTCAATTGGAGTTCCTTCCCATTTTTATACTTAGGAAACAAAAAAGGGAGGCATGAGGGAAAATTATGATTCGATAAAATATGGATACTTTTTATCAAAATGGGATAGCAGATGGAAGGGCAACCAATATTCCAAAAAACGATGGGTGTCATGACCTGAAGGGACATTAGGCGAGCACTATATCATTCATCTACCGTTGGTACCAACTGAAAAATTCTATTAACTACCATCATCGCATATAACACTTGATGCGGTAAAAAATTTTGTTAAATATTTTTGGAAACAAATAGATCGGCATTCAATTTTCTGAAAACATTGTTTCCAAAACTTAGCGAAGCAAAGACAGAAGAAGGTATGAATGCTTCAAACATTCCTTTATATCAATGGCTTGATGCTAAATAAATTTTAAAAATTGTGTCCTTTCATTACAACTGGCCCTATAAAGAAGCTTATGCAAAATCCTGAATTTGACCAAATGCTCTCACCAATTGAGCTCGCCGTATGGAAAAGCATTAAAGAAGTACTTTACACTTTCCTAGGCAAAAAAAAACTTCTCTTACTGCTAGAATATACGTCGACACCATGTTAAGGTCTTTTAAATTCTCATATGGATAACTTCGAGTATCAATTGGCAACAGAATCCGAGGAACATGGTGAACGATTTTATCAGATATGTACACCTATTGAAGAATACTTTAAAGGCAATAGTATTCATTCTCTGGTTCTCAGAATATGGGGGAGATCTGCGGGGCTTATCTGCTAGCCACCGGACAGGTCACAGACGTAAAACTTGAGGGGTCTCTGCTAGATTTGAAATTTTTTTTTTTAAATTTTTGCCCCATTTTTTATTACATTCTGTTCGTGAACAATAAGTAATTTTTAAATGCTACTATGGACCTTCATATGTTCTTTAGTCATTACCACAGAACATAATTTAATTTAATTATATATAATTAATTTATATACGAAAAGTGTCGTTTAAAATATTCTATGTGGAAGTTCTGTGGGTCCAATTCGTTTGAGTCTTCTTTTTGTTTTTTCCATTGCCGGCAATTGGCGCACGTCTCGGTGTTGATGAATTTTTAGGCGCTCTGTGTATTTGCTGCTACAGTTTTTAATAGTGTCTTCCACCGAGTCAATGTTGAGATCATGGTGTATGTCTTCATTTCTTATATACCAGTCGGCTTTTGTTATTGTCCGCAGTATTTTGCATTGTGTTGTTTGAATCAGTTGTATATTCGTTTTGCTTGCTGTCCCCCATACTTCGATCCCATATTTCCAGATGGGTGTTATCATTGATGTATAGATCATTCTTTTATTATACAATGAAAACTTTAAACTAAGTCCTAGTAACCAGTTTAATTGTTTGAATCTACTTTTTATTTCATTTCGTTTATTTAATATATGTTGTATCCATGTAAGTTTTGCGTCGATTGCTATGCCAAGGTATTTTGCGCTGGGGCAAATTTTTATAATTTCGTATTTTATTGTGAGTGAGTGTTTAGCAGACTTTCTATTCGTATATACTACTTGGACAGTTTTCTCTTTGTTTACTTCTATTCCCCATTTCTCGAACCACGAGACTATATGTTTAATTATTTGTTGAAGTATGTCTGTCGCCGCTTTTTCGATTTGATTGGATGCTAAGAGGACCGTGTCATCCGCGAATGTTGCAATCATGGTTCCTTGTGTCTTTGGGGTTGGAATGTCTGCAGTGTATATTAGGTATAGGAGTGGACCCAGCACACTGCTTTGAGGCACTCCCGCTGTCATTGTTAGGATCTCAGAGCATTCATCGTCATAGTTAATGTAGTTGTTGCACAGTAGAGTGGTTTCGTCTAAAGCCTAATTGATGGCTTGGCAAAGCTTTTTGTTGTATCAAGATAGGCTCAATTCTGTCAAATAATATTTTTTCAAATATCTTTGAAAGAGTTGGCAAGAGACTGATAGGTCGATATGAACTGGTTCTTGTTGCGTCCTTATTTGGCTTTGGGATAGCTGTTATTTGTGCTACCTTCCAGAAGATTGGAAAATAGTTAAGCCTTATTATAGCATTAAATACATTTCTAATATAGACTATTGTTATGTCAGGTAGTTCTTTCAGTATTTTTCCGTTAATAAGATCATATCCAGGTGCCTTTTTGTTTTTTAAATTCTTGATTTCTGATATCGTTGTCATTTTTATTGCAGTGTTTCGGGTACTTTCGGTATTGGTAAGCTCGTCATTTGATTGTCCATGTCGTTTCTGAATACCGTTTCAAAATGTTTTGCAAGAGTATTTGCTTTGTGTTTATTCGTTTTTGCCCAAGTATTATCTAGTGTTTTTATGGGGGGTTTATGTGGTATTGCACTGTTTAGTTTTTTGGTTGCCCTCCATAATGAGTAGTTCGTTGATGTTGTCGTTCCTAAGTTCTTTACGTAACTTTCAAATTATTTCACCTCAAATTATTTCAATATTACCTTCAGTTCATTTGCCCCTTTGTTGAATTTGGCTTTGTCGTCTGGGTGTCTAGTGCTTTGCCATCTTTTCCTGAGTTTCCTTTTTTGTCTTATTTTATGCTTAATGTGAGCTGGGACAGTAGTAATTTGGGATGGGCTTAGAACTGGGGTTGATTGAGTTGCTGTTTTGACGATGTTGTCATTTAGGTATGCTATTGCTGTTCCTTAAGTTTCTTATCAGATCTCAATGAAATGTTTGTTGTCATGTCATTTTCCATTAATTGGCGAAATTTGTTCCAGTCGGTTTTGTAGTTATATAAGCCAGCAGCTATTTTTGTGTCCGGTGTGCTTTGAAGGGTCAATAGAATTAGAGAATGGTGTGATGAGAAATCTAGACATGTTTTTATTGTTAAGTGGTCGTGCAATATGTTTTTTGTAACACAGAAATCAATTAAATCAGGTAATTTTTTTTTGTCTGTTGGCCAATAAGTTGGTTCTCCCGTGCTAATAAAGCGACTATTATTCTCTTTTATAGCGTCTAGTAGTTGGCGGCCTTTCGCGTTTGTCAGTCTTGAGCCCCATATGGAGTTTTTTGCATTATAGTCTCCTCCAGCTATGTAAAGACTACCCAATGATTTTAAATAGTCTATGTATTGAGCCTTTGTGTTGTTATGCTTGGGTGGACAGTATACAGCTGACACAGTAATTGGCCCTCTCAAGTCACTTATCTCTATTGAGGTTGCTTGGATATGATGTGATTTATATCCTTCTAGTTCTAGGCACCTAATAGATTTTTTTATGATAATTGCTGTCCCTCCGTGGGCTCGATTGTCAGGATGGTGTGTATAATAAATGTTATAGTTTGGTATGTCATTATAGCTTCTATCAGTAGTATGCATTTCAGATATTAGCATAATATCGATTGAATTTTCGTATATAAACGTTTTAAGTTCTAGTAAGTGGCGTGATAGGCCATTGGCGTTCCAAATAGCACAAGTTATTTTATTTCTGGAACCCATCTAGTTTAGATACAAGCAGTGTCACAATGTTCATCATACTTGTCATTTGAGTTATTAATTGTTTCATCATTATTTTTAAATCTGATAGATCGTCGTTATTCTGTGTTGGTGTCATGCTGTTTGCTGCTGCTTTAAGGTTTTGAGTTAAGTCTGCTGCTGTATTTATCGCTGCTACTTTAGCATATGACATTCCAGGTGTGTAGTTTTTATGTGTTTGTACTGTGGGTATATTTATAGATGGTTCAGCAAAGTTTTGTTCTTGAGTTGGAGGGATTTCTTTTTTACGTAAAGTTGGATATTTTTTAATTTGTAGTGATTTGTAAATCATACAGCCTTTGTAGTTAGCTATGTGGTTTTCATTGCAGAGAGCGCATTTAATTTGCTGTTTCATATCGCTTTGGATATTACATTTAATTGTGCTGTGGTTACCTGCACATTTGACACACACAGGGTCTTTAGTACAATAGTTTTTACTGTGTCCATATTTGTGCATTGTGGAATAGTTCTTTTTTGGTGTGGTGGTTCGAAATTTACTTTGCAGTGTAGAAGATCCGTTAAGGAATAGATGTCTTTGTTGTTATCGTTTGGTTTAAGTTCAAGAGAGAATAAAGGAAGTGGTTGTCTATTTTTTTGCAAGTTGTGAATGTTTAGTACTTCATGTCCTAACTCTGCCAGTTCAGCTATAATGTCGTCTTTTTCCGTTGAGTAATGCATATTTCGTAAAATTACCTTAAGTCCACGTTGTTTTTTTGGCTTAAATGTATAATATTTGGTTTCTTTTTGCTTAAGCAATTTTATTATGCTTGTATAATGCACAGATTCAGTCGGCTGTATTTTGACTTCGTTTTTGTTCAGAGCTTTCATCTCGTAATTTGTATTTGGTAGCTGATTTAGATCTTTAGTTAGTGCATTAATATTTTCTACGTTTTATATATATATGGGTGGTGGTTTTTGAGGATGCTTTGTTATTTGTTTCTGTATGGTTGAATTTGTTTTTGTCCCACTGTTATTTTGTTCATCAGTTCTGTCATCTAGTGTTAGTAGTTCGAACTTGTTTGATGTTACTCAGCCAATATTCTTTTAGTGTTGCTTGTGTCGCGCTCAGTGGTTTGTTTTTCTGTATTTTGTTGTTGCTATATTGGTCCGTTAATTTGTTTGGCGATTGCTTTTCGCGGTTTCGCTTTCGGCTACTCTCCGCTGGAGTTTTGTTAGTGTTTCTATTATTTGAGTTTTGTACTTGCGTGTTAATTGTTGCTGTTGTAATTGGTGTTGTTGTGTCAGTAGACATGATCATTGCGCTCGAATTTTGCATTCTACTTGTCGCTGTCGCGGCTATGGTTACAGTACAAGCGCTTTGTGTTGTTGTTGTTCTTCCTGATGTTGTGTTTGGTGGATAATGTTCCATAATAGTAGAGGGTGTCGCGCATTGGACACTCCAAGGTAGTGAAGCATTCCTAGTGGTGTCGTTTAGGAGAGCGGGAGAGCAGGACCTGGCTCTGCTCTCTGTTGCTTCGACTGGCAAATTGCCGCCGTTACCCTGTGTGGACACAAATGAGAAATATGCATTTCTATTTGATACTGTTTTTTGCTGGTGAGTGTCAGAGACACTCATGTTAGTTATGTTGTTGCTTTTTGTTGTTTGTATTTCAATTGTGTATTTTTGTTTTCTAATTATTGCTAAAAATATATTTAAATTATGTGTCCCAGCTAGTAATCGTGAACTAGGTTCTCACCGATCACTACACTTTTGCACTACTGTAGAAGATTCGATTGGCGATTTGGTAAAATTTCTGACCGACCGTCTCAGTTGACCTATGAGCGTATAATTTGAAACTTGGAATGTGCTTTTGGTTTATGTACCGCTCAATAATTTTTCCCAGTGAAGACAAGAAAATCTTCGGATAATAACCCCTACTACGTTGACGACTACCGCAGAAGAAAAACGGACAGTGAATTACGGATAAGCACCTGGAATGTCCGGACCCTCTATACGGAAGGTGCATCTATCTAACTGGAGGAAGCCCTCTTGAAAATGAAGGTTGATATCACCGCTCTGCAGGAGATGCGATGCAAACTTCAAGGCAGCTCAAAACTATAGCTGCCATGCGTAGAAGCATGAATTTGGATGAACAATGTAGTTAAGGCAACAATTGTTAAGGGAAAGTAGAATGGAGAAGACGTTTTGATAGCACGCATCCCAACACTTCCGACCCATATGACATTCGACTTTAAACGCTGGCAATTTCCGGAGCGGATAGTCATTGAGTGTTTGCGGCATTAACCTTAAAAATCCATGCTTCTCGCATGGTCCATTGTATGTCGTCGGTTCCCGTGTCGGGAAACCATCAGCTTTGATTCTTTACGCGCTAAACAACAAAACAAAAAAATGTCGTATATCATAAAGCATTGCAATAAACAACCCGAATGGTTCAAAGTCGATCACATTCCAGGCGCATCACTCATCTCATTGCATTTCTGCGGTGTACTGCCGATAGAATTAATCTTTACTATGAAAAATTAAATGTAATCTTTTCAACGCCGGGTAAGAAGCAATTAGAACAGAAATCAGTGGACTCAAGCTGCTAACAAGCGCCCAGAAAATGTCCTTGCACACTAAAGTCTAGGCGAGCACACCAGACACCGCCACAGCCCCCAACATAATTGGCGTACCCGGTATTAGGACCTACCATCCCAGGAGCATATTGGAGTCAGCTCGGAGGAAACCCATGATTAGTAGAAAAGATATACTGATGAAGGAAAAATAAACCTGCAATGAAGCCAGCATCATCATCATCATATACGACTATATATATATATATATATATTTATTGTGTCAGCGGTTATTCTTACTGTTGTCGATAGCTCGCCCATATCGTTCTTTGATCAGCGTTATTTAACTGGAGCAGGTATCGTATTGTCACTGCTCGGTGCTGCGTTGCGACTCTCCGATGTATTACTTCTGGGAATTCTGCATATGGATCGTTGACATTGGCACTGTCGGCTCATGCGTTGCTTACCGTGTGAGTGTGCCGTTTTAATCATCGGGAATTCGGATGTTGCTGTTGGTGAGATATGACGGAGCTTGGTGCTGCTGCTTCTGGTAGTGGGATGACGAATTCGTTATTTTTTCATGGATACTTCAGAATTATAATTGCTATTAACAATAGTGCAATAGTTACAATTGATATGGATGAATATATCTTACTGATGAATATGTTGTTTTGAGAGAGAAGAGTTTTAATTGAATGTGTGTACTTAATATGTTGTTCTTCCAATAACTCCTGAGATAGGACATTGTGTCTTCTTATCACTATAGGTGTTGGTTGAATTATGGATGTTTTAATATTCATTTGAGGAATTTCTATTTTGCTGAATATTTTATTATTTACTTTAATCGTTTCATTATGGAATTTTAATAAAAATGTTCCTTGTAATGTATAATTTTAATCTTTGAAAAAGCAACTTCCATCAAAATTGTTAGGTGTATAACTCCAGCAGATATTTCTTCTATTGCGGGAATGTGTTGGTTATTAGTTATATTACAAAAAGTGTTCAAGTCAGGTTCAAGGTTAGTCTATTTACACCTAAGTCTGTTGATAGGTTTATTAAATTGTTGTGGTTACATACGAGTATATTCAAAAAATTGATTTTTTTTACGTTCATTTTGGATGCCAAAAATTCCATGGCTGTTAATTAATAGAGATTTATATGGTAAATCGATAATTGTTTTGTTTCTTTCAAATTATTACAGTTTTTTCGTATATTGTGTGTGTTGTTCTTGGCATTTGGATCAAGTACATAATGTTTGTTTCATTATACAAAATCTTTATTTCATCATCTGTAATTTTGAACGGCATGTCATTTTAAAATTTTTGGCCTTCTTTGATTTCGTTTTTGTCAAATAACATGGAGTTTACATATTCTGTTTTGGATATTTAAGTGTATATAACTATTAACATATTCGTCTCTCCTGATCCAGTTCGTAAGTTGGTCTTTTATCTTTGTTAGTTCGTTAATATGTTCGGTCAGGGCTTTATTTATTGTTACTTGTTGATAATTATTTTCGTTTAATTCATTTAAATTTTTTCAATAATTTGTAATTCGTCGTGATCAGGGCTACGGGCTAGGTAGGTTTGCCTATCATATTTATTTGCCGTTCGATTCGGTGTTCTGAATGGAATGGTGTGTTCTGGTTTAAAATGTGGATGGATTGGAAATTTCGTTTTGGAGCAGTGGATAATAAATATTTCTGTTGAGAATGTTTTTGTGAACGAGTCTATCCGTATCGTACAGAAATTGTGCATATGTTTTAGGTGAGCAAATGAATAGTCGGTGAGTAGTAAGTCTGCATTCGTTGTGTTGAAGAGTAAGTGCAATCAGACATGCAAATTATTTAAATTTTTGATAGTTTATTTATAAGAAAGTAGGGTTTAGTCCCTAATTTTGCTTTTTTGAACTACTCTGTTTGATTTTGTGAGAATAGTTGTTCATCTGTTTTCTTTTACTGTTTCTTGTTTATATTTGGGCGAAATTCTTGTTCTCTGTTTTTTTGGCGTACTTCATACCTTGGCATTGTTTTTCGTCCTCTCAGAGTCTGT
Source organism: Clusia tigrina (assembly GCA_920105625.2). NCBI lineage: Eukaryota > Metazoa > Arthropoda > Insecta > Diptera > Clusiidae > Clusia > Clusia tigrina. The sequence goes on from OV050030.1 coordinate 340,138,653, forward strand.
GTTTACTGTCCATCGAAAGAATATTTTTATCGGTTTTTACCCAGTTGTTGACTTTACAGAGGATTTGCTTTCGTAGATTGAACTGTATATGATCTCATGATTTCTGAGAGCGTAGAATGAAATCGCTATATTTGGCCGTTGAAAGAACTTTTATATACATCTAAACAACTAGTTGGTCTGCAACCATGAAGTTTATTGAAGATGAAATAAGAGATTTTTCGTTATCAATAACGAGAACTTTTGAACGCTAAATAGGCTCAATTCTGCCTTCACATCATCGATTACTTTTGATTTTAACACTTTATCTCAAGAATATTTGGAGAACTTATCTTTTGCAGTTAGAACAGAATTACCTTCAGTTTCGTAGATATCGATGTGAAGGGTATGGCCAGGATATTTAGGGATTGGTGTTTCTTTGAGTTCTGGGTTAGTGGGGGACGGTCATATTTGTTAAGATAACAGATAGTTTAACTACTTTTTTATTTTGTTGTTCATTCCGAGAAAACAATATTTCTCCAATATTTGAGCTTTTTTTTCTCTACTATTTCTATTGGCACGTTTATGATCGTTTGTTCAATTGTTATAACCTCTTGTTATTCTTCATTGGCAACGTCCTCTACTTGGTGTCGAGTGAATCTGTTCCGATAATTTAAAAATTTATCTGCAAAATGTTCTAGGATTTTGCCCATTATTCCTTCTGAGGTTTTAATGCCATTTATGGTGATTTACACACCACATAAGAATGTACGAAGACTAAAACTGATAGAGCTGCTAGAAAGTGCAGTAAATGTGGTGGTAGCCATACTGCCAACTACAGAGGTTGCCCTGTATACTAGGAAATTAAGAACAATGACCCTCAGTTAAAGAATAAGCGCACTCCACCTAGTCCAAATATACCACCCATTGCACAACCACAAAAGTCAATTCCATACCCCGACACAGGGACGACGTATGCTGGGGTACTTAGGTTAGGGAAGGATCAGCAGTCCGGGACTGGTTCAAATCTGCATAATTTTGAAGGAATGATAGCAACGCTCACACAATGTATGCCGCAGTTCATGACCTCCATACAAACAATGATTCAGGAAATGATGAGAAACCAAAACCAGCTCATGCAGCTTCTGCTATCTCCGAAATGAACGTACTTAAGATCTATCAATGGAATGCAAACGATGTAAGCCAGCAAAAGTTAGAAAACAACAAATTTTTACTCACTAATGAAATCGACATATTTCTTATATCCGAAACATATCTAACCGAAAAACCCATCTAACCGAAAAACCCATCTAACCGAAAAACCCATCTAACCGAAAAACCCATCTAACCGAAAAACCCATCTAACCGAATAACATATTTTACATACCGGGATATAAATTTTATGATACAAAGCATCTCGCTGGTAAAGCCCATGGAGGCACTGGAATCCTAATCAAACAAAGAATAAAACACTTCGTTATGGAAGAATACAACAAGGAGTACCTACAAGCAACATCAATTTGTCTGGACGGATGGGAGGATAACTTAACAATATCCGCTGTGTACTGCCCACCTAGATTTAAAATAACAAGTAACCAGTTCTCAGATTTCTTCTCCACACTTGAAACAAGTTTTCTAGCTGCTGGCGACTACAATGCCAAACACACTTACTGGGGTTCACGGCTAACAACACCAAAAGGAAAACAATTATATAACTTCATGCTTTCTGACACCAAGGTTGATATTATCTCTTCAGGACAACCATCGTACTGGCCGACAGATCCACGTAAGATACCTGACCTTATTGATTTTGGAGTTGCAGGAAACCTAAAACGAGAGCAACTCAAAGTAGAACACCTTAACGACCTCTCTTCAGATCGCTCTCCTATTATAATACATCTGAACAAAAAGTTGCGCCCTACCCACGAATTCACACCCACTAAAACTAACTGGCTGAAATACAGAAAATACATCAGTAGTCATCTCAGCCTAAACCCACGTCTCAAAACTAATGAGGACATTGAAACATTTCTGGAACAATTTACCTCGACCCTAAGGTTAGCTGTGCGCCACTCTGCGGACAAACGTGACAACAACTGCAACAACTGCAAAAGCATCCGGCGCCCACAAAGCTCAACCCAAATGGATATTCTCCTCACTGAAAAAAGGAGGACACGTCGTGAATGGCAAAAATCCAGGTCCCCTTTCCTAAAACGGAAGTTATCTATTGCCAGTGAAAATTTGAGAAAAGCCTTGCGTCTAGAATCAGATCGTTGCCTGGACCAATATATCCAAAACCTTTCTCCGACTGACGTCACCAACTACTCTCTGTGGAAAGCTTTGAGAGAAATGAAACCACCTACACGCGGAATTCCACCGATTCGTAAAAAAACGGAAACTGGGCAAGAAGCGATGATGAAAAGTCTGCTGTTTTCGCCGAACACTTAAGAGATGTTTTTACCCCCAACCCACCTCGCAACACCAATAACCTAATATTAACCCCCTCACCAGATACAACATGCTCGCCTATTAAATTAAAAACAAAAGAAGTAAGTAATGCGATTAGTAACCTTGCTCTTAACAAAGCTCCAGGAAACGACCTCATTACTGGAAAAATGATCTAGGAGTTACCCCAAATGGCCATCATCTTACTTACTTCACTATTTAATGGCTTGTTGTGCTTAGGATACTTTCCTAATGCCTGGAAAGTTTCAGTAATCACAATGATCCCGAAACAAGGAAAAGACCCCTCCCAATCCTCATCATATAGACCGATTAGCCTCCTGCCTATCTTATCAAAACTCCTAAAAAAGGCTTTCTCTTGTAAAACTAATGCCGCATATAAACGAAAAACGCACTATTCCCACTCACCAATTTGGCTTCCGCGAACACCATAGTACAATGGAGCAAGTTCATCGAATATTGAACGAGATAATAAACGCATTCGACAAAAAAGCAATATTGTTCAGCCGTCTTTTTAGTGTGGCGCAGGCGTTTGACAAGGTCTGGCACGAAGGGCTTATTTACAAATTAAAAAAACCGTTGTATCTGAGGGGCAGAAAGTTCAAGGTAAGGTACAATAATGCTTGCTCTAAATGCTTTGAGAACAAAGTTCCACAAGGAAGCGTGCTAGGTGCGGTGTTGTATCTACTATTTACCTCAGATCTGCCTACCAATAAATACTTAACAACAGCAACTTTCGCAGACGATGCAGCTATCCGTAGCGTTCATCCGAATTCCAAAATCGCATCCCGTGACTTAGAAGATCATCTGTCCTTGTAACAAATTGGTTGGCTGACTGGCGAATAAACGTTAATGAATCGAAAAGTATGCATATCACCTTTACTATAAAAAAGGTACATGTCCAGCGATAAAACTCAACAACGTTCCTATTTTTTTTTTAAATTTATTTTAAAGCGTTCACATATAAGACAGGGTCTTTTAAATGCGTCAAGAAGTATCCGAATAACAATGAATTATATATAACAAAAATTACTTAAAATAAGACTAAGAATGTAAGTTAAATTTAACTAAATTATTAGATCAGACAAATAAATAAGTTAAGATCAGATAAATAAATAATTAAACATATAAATAATTGAATAAATAAATAATTAACTTTAAAAATAAATATTTTTTCTGAAATAAAGAAAAGTCAGATCAGAAAAACAATGAATAAACAAAAAGGAAACAAAAATTAGAAAAGCAGAAAAGAGAAAAAAAAATAAAATAAAATAAAATAAAAAAGAAAAAATAAAAAAGAAAATAGCATTAAGAGAAGTAGTGAAAAACTGCTTGCTTAAAGTTGTGCTTACTTGATATACTCCTAATTGCCAAAGGCAACGAAATCCACAACCTGATGGCGTTCACAAAAAAGAGTCTATTCGAGTTTAAATACTTGTAATTAGGGACTAAGAGGTTCATATTTCTCCTCGATTTACAAAACTTCAAATTTACAAACAAATAATTAGGTGTTCGCGTGTATATTAAGTTATGTAGAAATATGCAATTTCTAGCATCCATATAATTAAAAATATTGCAACCAAGGACCTGATTGCAAAACTTACTGATATGGTCAAACTTTCTTAAACCATATACATATCTTGTAGCATATTGAATGCCACCTGCAACTTATGCCTGGAACCCGAGTCAAGTTTACCATAAACAACCTCTGAGTAAGTCATGATCGGCACAATAAGCTGAAGCACCAACCTCCTTCTGGTCTCAGCAGGCACAAATGATGCAGTCCTCCTCAAATTCCGTAAGGTATAGTATACCTTACTCACCGGATAGTACGGAGTTAATGTGGTATCCAAGGTTTTTTACTTTTTCAACAAATTTAAGTTTTGTATCATTTAGTGAAATTGTTGGTATATCAGAGGAAGGGTAACCAGACTTGGAAATCGGGAGGACATATGATTTCTGGGAGTTGAGCTTCAGCCTATTAGCTATAGCCCATTCTGCTATTATGATCAAGTCTTCGTTTACCCTAGCACATAAATCATCAATGAGACCAATAGGTCTGGACAATTACAATTGAAGGTCATCAGTATATGCATGCATGGTAACATGACGACACTTACTGAAAATGTCATCTATGAACAGTGTAAATAAAAGTGGACCAACCACTGACCCCTGAGGCACCCCACAGGTGGAATTACTGAACGCAGACACATTCTTTCCCACCCTAACCCTTTGAGACCTTCCAACCAAGTAACTATTTAACATACGGACCGCCGAGCTGGAAAAACCAAAATTCAACCGTAGCTTTTCACATAGTAATGAGTGATCTACAGAATCGAATGCTTTAGAGAAATCTAACAGACAAAGCAGGGTCAAATGTCTCATATCAAATGACTCTCTGATGTCATCCAATATTTTAACAACAGCAGTGGAGCTGCTGTGTCCAGGCCGAAAACCAGATTGGAGTGGGGAAATAAGGTCAAATTTTCTGACGTGTTCTGAGATTTGCTCAGCCATGAGAGATTCACATACCTTTCATAAAGCCGACAACAAACTTACAGGACGGAAATCAGACGGTACATTAGCATTGGACTTTTTAGCTATAGGGATAATCGTCGCTATTTTCCAAATATTGGGGAAGCAGGAGCTCGTTAAACAATGGTTAATTATATGGGTCAACGGGCTTAGAATGAAAGGCAAAATAAGTTTAATAAATTTAATAGGAATTCCATCCTCTCCGACAGCATTTGACTTTATCTTGTTGACACAGCGAGCAACATCATCTTCACCCACAGAAATAAACTCAAACACAAATGGGCATTCAGAAACACAGTCCCTCGCAACTACAGCAGACATATCATCAGCAGACACTGAACTACTACCAAAATAGTCATTCAGAATACCCAGATCAATCCGACAATCTTCAGATTTCCCATTGCATACCCCAGCTTGTCTCAAATTATTCCACAGCTTCTTGGAAGGTCGTGCCAAACATAGTTTGGACATGAAAAATCTGCGCTTAGCCAATTTAATGGTAGAATTTGCATAATTTCTAGCTCTTTTGTGCTCTTCCCATCTAAATGCAGTTGGATTTCTTTTCCACTGATTGTATGTTCTATGCCGTTTTTAATAGCCAATTTGACATTCTTCGTAAACCAGGGACAACTGCTGTTAGTGACAGAACGAGTAACAAGTGGAACATGCCAGTCAAACAAGGCACCAATTCTGTACATTAAAGAATCCAGCTTTTCATTCACAGAGCTAAACAGCCTAAATTCAGACCAATTAATAAGTGACAGGTCATTAAACAAAGAATCAAGATTAATTGATTTATAGTCTCGAAAGGAAAAAGTATTTTCAGCAACCACTGGGTTTAGATTTACATTCACTGAACAAAAAATTAGATCGTGGTAGGATATAAACGATAATTGGTCAAAGATCATAACTGAAGAAATATCCGAAACCAGAAAAACATCCAACAAACTTGGAGAAGCATTATCTGCAAAGCGTGTTGGCATACTGGTATTCAGCACTTGCAGTCCAACTTCAGAAATTTTACAAATGAATTGCTTGGCAAGACTGTCCTTATATAACATGTTTATATTAAAATCACCACACACAATAAAATGATCATAATCGATTACACAATTTGACAAAGTAGCAAAGAACGGATCCAAACAGCAGTAACGATAAGGATTATATACACACGACAAAAAAAACTTTTGTGCTATTGTCATAAATTTCAACATTTAGAAATTCCACATCTGAGCCTCCAGACATATTCAACAAATTCACTCTTAAATTACTTTTACAATATACTGCCACACGCCCGCCTTTTTTGTCTAATCTATCATTTCGAAAAAGCTTGTAATTACCTATATTCAGGCAAGAGTCACCTATACCTTCATGCAACCAGGTTTCGGATACACAAATTACATCAACAGATGAATTCTCAAAGCAGTGTCTAACATAATCCATCTTAGAATCACTTAGACTCCTCGCATTAAAATGTACAATGTTTAATCCAGAGCGCTGGTTGCATAAAACGCCAATCAATGTTTTATGAACGTCACTGGAGGCAGAAACTTCATCACCCATAATTAGCATAAGAATACATATCAGCAACACAACAATAAGCACTACAGTAATAGAAGAAGCAGATAGTAGAGAAGAGGAAATTACTTAAAAAAATAGTCGAGCACAAGGCATATAGAGAGAGAGCATTTAAGCTATTAATATATGTAAATGTACAATTAAACACTTGAATAAAAATAAAGAAGAAATAGTGAAGTTGAGAGTAATATAGAATAATAAATTAAAATAAAATAAATAGAATAATACATTAAATAGAATAATAAATTAAAATAATCAAGTAAAAGTTGAGTTTTATGCTCCAGTATAGCTTCTGCCGGCAACTGCATCTACGCTCTCTCTGCTACTCACTACTATTGCTTCAGCATTCGGATCGGCTCTCACAAAGACTCGGCCCCGAATTGTAAACGCTGACAATAGAAGTTTTTGTCTTTTGAGCTCATTGGCCCGACGCAATATTTCACGATTGTTAATCGTTAGACTCTCATGTACATAAAACGAGCTGTCACCCTGAACCCCAATATCATTTAGCAACAGCGGCCTTTTACTGGACTTGCGGAAGCCAGCAATGTGCTTAAGCAACTGACTTCTATCACGTGCCGAGTGGAGTTTCACCAAAATCGGAGCTGTAGTGGTTTTGCTCAGGTTTCCCTTACTTCTCAGACGGAATGGCTCTCTCACTAGTGGAGTACTGACATTAACCGCTTTGTAAACTTGTGAGAAAATAGCAGACACATTTTCAGCTGCAGCATGGGGAATACCATTGATAATCAAATCAGAGGATACCGTATCGTTCTCAAATTTGGCCACTTTATCACGCAACGTGGCTACCTCGCGTCCAAGAGACCGACTATCAGCATACATCTCCTCTACAACAGCAACCCGCTTCTCCATTTTTGCCACAGCAGACCTGACATTGATTAGCTCACCAGATAACTCACTCATTCTCTGCATAACTCTCTCTTCAGCTAGTTTGACAGCTTCAGTTATGCTTTGAGTCACCTGCTTAACAATGCACTCCTGTTGCAGTTGAAGCTTCTCTTCAAGCAGCTGTAACCAATTTCGTGGTAGTGGTGAATCACCAAGTTTTTCATGTATTTGAGTAGGAGTCAAATACTGCGGCGAAGAGACGGACGTCAATTTTTTTGGCGCGGCTTTTCGAGTGGTAGGCATTGCTTTCAAACCACAAAACATTCAAGTTGAAAGTCTTATTAAAAAACAAACAATCACTTCAAGAACAAAAACAATTTCACCAATCAAACAATTCCGGCTCTCCAATTTCCAAGATAACCCGTGATCAACAACAAAACAGTACTCTGAAACTACGCGACGCAACCGCCAGCCAAAACAAACACGTCTATTCGTCACACGTTACACTCAAATACACTCACTATTCCTCAAGCAAAGGAGGTGAAGTACCTATGAATTGATCTTGACTCTCGTTTGACATGGAAGCTTCACATCGACGCCAAAAAAAAACAAATGACTTTAAAAGCAAATAGCCTACACTGGCTCATGCACAAAAATCCCAGGTTGAGCCTAGAATATAAAACACTGCTGTACAAAGCCATCATTAAACCAAATTGCCGGTTTGGAAAATAGGTTAGGGAACTTTTTTACAGTGTTTTGTATAGTATGTTCTTGTTGTTCTGTCATATGTTCTTCGAGAATGTTGATGAAATTAGCTGATTTTGAAACGAGTTGTTTTATATTCACTTTTCTATTATTTTTGATTTGCATTCAGTTGCTTGAGGCTGTCGATTCCTAGAATGATAGTAGATTTGTCATATTGAAGAATTTATGTTCGTTTTTTAGATTAAAGAGATTTAGGAATGTGTGTACTCCAATTTTCACGTCAGCTGCAATTGACTTTACGAAAAAAGGTGTTTCGTTTAGGATTATTTTTTTAGCAGGACCGTGTTGTATATAGGTCGTGCTTGAACCTGAGTTTATAGAAATTTTAAGAGTTTTCGCCTTCTGTTGACATTCGAAATATGGCAACGAAGAGCTCGTCATTCTAAAACATGAATGTCGTTGAGCTCTGGGTATTGTTCTATATCTTCCTGTTGTTCGGATTCTATGTTTACCAGATACTCGTCTAAAGTTTGGTCGCATTTGTCTTTGGTTTGGACGTGAACATGCTCATCATATTCGTCGTTGATGTGGTTGGTATCTATGTGGAATGTGCGTTATATTTTGTGGGGTATAAAGATACGTTGGGAGGGTGGTAATCTTTTTCCTGGGACTTGTTGCGGTTTTGGTCTACTCCTGTAGTCAATTCTGTGTAGGCGGTAGCCTTCGTCAATGTCCATAAGTTCTGATTTGGGTAAAGGCTTAGGAGGGAATTGTCATGGAGGTGTTTTTCTCTGTGTGTATTGACTAAGTTGTTGTGTCGTATTTTGAATTTGTCTTGAAAATGTGGGAACTTCGGGGTTTGGAATGTACGCTAATTGAGGTTAGAAGTTTTATCTGTGTCGTTCTACTAGGTGGAGGAAGGGGTATGTGTACTCGTATGTAGTATTTTTTGTCATTTGTTGTTGGTTGTTGGCATAGTTCGTTCTGAAATTCTGGTTTTCCAGTTTTAGGCATAACCTGTGTTAAATCCGCTGGCTCCTTTATTCCCAATAGTTTGGAAGTCCGCCGTTAAGTCCTCGAACAAGTGTATCGATTGCTTTTTCTCTGCATGGCTGGGTGAGAATCTGAAGGGATTCTGTACTTCAAGGCAGCCTTATTTGTTGACGAACATTGAAATATGGAAATAGACCATTTGATAGAATTGTTCTCCTGTTGTCCTGTCTTGAAATAGCGCAATCATTTGATATTCAAGTGTGGACAGGTCACGTTTATCTGCTTAATGCAAACATAAAAATTTTGATATTATTGACCAGTCGAGTGGGGTATTGTAGTCTAATGCAACGTCTGGACGATCTACGATTTAATTCTAATTACGTAAAATTTTGGCGTACCTTTGGTAGGTTCGTAAATTTTTTAGAGTCTCTCTACGGTTGTTTTTCCAGTAATTAAATTCGACTTGTTTGGATATAGCTTAAACATATTACTACGACGGGAATTTTGTCTAAATCTGTAATGTTGTTCATGTGTCTTTCGTCAATTGTCTGCTCTCTAGCGTTTACAAGTTAGCAGTTTTGATTCATTGTTGCTTGGATCAATAAAGACATTGTTGCTTGGATCGTAAATACCTTGTTACTGGTCTCAGCATCTTCAGCGTGGTCTTGTTTTACTCGCTATCCTGGATCAAGGGGTGTTGAAACAAGTCTTCAAGTGACCCCGCCACGCTCTAGGAGGTCAGCAATGTATTGTTTTTGGCTGACTGCTCCTTCACCTCGCTACAGCTAATAATGTTAACTTACCTACTACTTTCATCTAATACAGACATGGAATTGATTGGCATGCAGTAAGCCCAATGGCTTTGAATACGGTGTCTATTTTTACGTTCCATTCGCGTCCTGATTGCTTTAGTCCATAAATCGTCTTTTTAGTCTTAGGACATAGTCAGGTTGCTCTTCTTTGACGAATCCTTCTGGTTGTTGCATGTAACATTCTTCGTTGACCTCGCCGTTAAGATAGGCTGTTGGAATATCCAGCTGATGTATGTGCATTTTTTGCTTTACAGCCAATGCCAGGAGCATACGTATTGTAGCATACATTATAACAGGTGAGAACGTTTCAGAGTAGTTTAAGCCAAAAGCTTGGCTACATCCTCTGGCCACTAATCTAGCATTAAAATGCTCTGTTTGTCCCTCTTTGTCCACTTTTGATGTAAAAACCCATTTGCTTCCGACAGGGATTTGTGCTGGGGACAATTCCACTAAGTCCCATGTATCGTTTTTAATGAGGGAACTATATTCTTTTAACATAGCTGATGTCCATTCGTTTGTGGGATTTTGTTATGGGCTGTACGGAACCGTCAGTTGACGCGCGTTGCCGTTTTCTTTGAAAAATTTGTAAAACGAATTATTCACAAATTCGCGTCCATTATCACTCCGAATGCATTTTATTGTTTTACCGATTTGTCGCTCTACGAAAATTTTAAAATCTTCAAATATTTCACATATATTTGCACTGTGGTGTATTTTGATGTGGCTGAGTAAACTAAAATTTAGTTAAAATACCTAATAATATATAATAAATTCATATTATTTATTTCCGGTTAACTTATAATTAATACAAAGTTAATATTAGCAGGAACAGCGTGAGGACAAAATCTCTTAAACAATTAAAAAATATGTGTTAGAATGATATGTATTGCCAGTATTGCCAATACGTACTTTTCCAAAGCTGCCAATCAGGGATGCTATTGGCTATGGGTTTGCCAGATATTAGCGGCATAATATATAACAACTTTCTCCTCCTTATAAATCAAGTCGATTAGGTGCTCTTCTAATCCTCTTCGATCTCCTTGGACCAGCTGATGTATCTGCGTTGTTTGTCTTCTTAACTTCAATTGGTTGACCTCCCGATAAGGATAGCTTGGACATTGGTGATGATGTTGACACTTCTGGTGATGAGTATATATTTCTCTGTCTTGCAAATTAATTGTATAACCTGTATCGTTATATTTTGTAGCCTTTTTGTTGTTATTTTCATTATTATCATTAATATTAGTTAAAGAATCTGCATCAAAGTAAATTTTATCATTAGTTGTACTGCAATCGGTTCTCCGCAATTGGTCGACATGTTTCTATGTTTTCAATTATCTATTAATATTTCGTACATTCGACTTCCTATTCTTCGTATTATTCTCCTGAATTGCCATTTGCCGCATTTGGATTGGTAAAATTGAATTAAAAAAGCTTGAATTAATTCGCCGTCTCAAAAATGCCTGGGTTTGTTCTCAACACCTTTTTTTTCAATGATCCGAGACACAATATCAGTCTTGACCAAATCAATTCGTGTACGGACTGATCTTTTAAGATTTAGTTCAGCAGGTGAAACTCCTGTTGTTGCGTTGGGTATTTTCCTGTACTGCATTAAAAATCTGCATAATTTGAGATTCAAATCACCATCCTCATTTAACATTGATCTTAGTCCTTCCTTGACGGTTGAAACGTATCGTTCGGCTTGCCCATTTGAAGAAGGGTGATAAGGCGCACAAAATTTATGACTTATACCGTTTGGTTTTAAAAATTCTTTGCAATTCTAGGGATGGAAAATTTGTTCCATTATCCGAAACCAATACAAGTGGCAGACCAAATCTTGCGAAAATTTCTCTCAGTATTTACATTTTTTTAATTATTTGTTTATTTGGTATAGCCTCCACCCATTTTGACTAAGCATCAACTACTATAAGCATTAAGGTATTCATGAACGACCCAGCGTAATCGATATGTACCCTATGCCAGGGACTTGTAGGATACTCCCAAGGATGTGGAGTTTTTTTACAGAATTATTTGTGTTTTTGGAACACTCATAACAGCTTCTCGACACAGCCTCTATTTCTTTGTCTATTCCTCTCCACCAAACATAGTGTAATGCGCGTATATGTGTGCGAGAATATTTATATATATGTATATATATATATATATATATATATATATATATATATATATACATATATATATATATATATATATATATATATATATATATATATATATATATATATATATATATATTTATATATATATATATATATATATATATATATATATATATATATATATGGTAAATACCAAATATATGTATATACGTCAGAGCGTTGCTCGGCAAGACGCCATTGAGCAAATTATTAACTTGAGCCGAAGAAAGGCTGAAGCCGAAGAAAGCCTGATTGCAAGAAAAATGCAGTTGGTTTGAGTTGCCAGTTGGAAACTGATTTGTTTAATTCCCGAGCAGGGTTTTTATATAATTTGTTTGAGATTTCGATTATTCTAAATTGTTTATGTCTAATCCCTTTCGCTTAAGACTAACTCAAATTCCACTCAATATAAAACAAACTGATTCACCAATGACTTCACGCTAGGATTCTAATTACGCTGCACATGTCAAGTGTCATAGCGTCGCAGTGCAGCGGATGGGTGTGTCTTATGTATTGGTATGGTTTGGATGTGTACAGTTTGCGTAGGTAGTTTTTGGGCTACACTACGTTTGTGCGCAATAGTGCACATGCACTACACCCTCACGCTTTAAGAAAAAATTTACAGATGTTTTAAAGAGAAAGAACAACTTTAAATTTTTATGTGTTTTGTGTGTGGTGGAAATGAGTTCTTACTTATTTGATTCTAATTTTTACTTATTGCATTTAATGTAATACTAAGTTACTACTTATTATATTCTTGCTAATGCTTTCATTCGGTCTATCCCTGAATGTCCGATATGGAGCTCATTTAGTACTCTTTTCTGCAGAGAATTAGGTATCATAACTCGAATTCCATTGAAAATACAACAATTTTCTAGCCAACATTTTTCATTAGATTCTCCATTTGGTAATTTCTCTCTTTATTGTAACTCGTTGTAGTATTGTCTGCACTCATCTTTTAAAATTTCACGTTGAATTTCTTTTTGTGTAAATGGAATTGTATCTATTTGATTTAATTGAAAAATGGTAATATTATGTTTTCGAAATTCGTCATTTAGATCATTATTCGGAAATCTTGACAAACTCTCGGTTGCTATCATCATTTGTGTTTCGATATTGAATATCATAGTCAACTGCTGAGAAAAAATTCGCATAATGTAATAATCTTGCAGCTGAGATTGCTGGTAAGTCCTTATCTGGGTGAAAAATTCTAGTTAACAGCTTGTAGTCCGTGATTAAAGTTATTTTACGACCATAACAGAATTGTAAAAATATCCTTACCCCCAACTCATTGCAGTAGATTCTTTATCAATCTGTGATTCATTTTTTCCGATTTTGTTAATGAGCGTGATGCAAACGCTATTTGTCTATTTGCATCAATATGGGAAATGACAGCTCCTAGTCCACTGGGGGATGCATCTGTCGCTAGAACCAATGGGAATTTGTCATCAAACAGTATAAATATTTTAATACTGGAAACCTCTTTTTTAATTTTATAAAAATTTCCTCACATTCGATGGACCAGAAAAACTTTACATCATTTTGTAATAGATTATAAATCGGTTGTAATCGACTAACCATTTTTGACAAAAACTTATGATAGTAATAGACTAGCCCTAAGTACGTCCTCGTGTCAGAAACATTTGTTGGTCTTGCACAATTTTGAATACTTTAAATTTTGTCATCCATAGGTTTGATACAGAATTCATCAATATAATGACCCAGGTACGTAATATGATCTAATAAAAATTGACATTTATTTAAGTTTAAATGTAAACCTTTGTAAATCTTTGAAGAACTTTTCTGAAACGTACTATTAATTCATCATATGTACCTCCTTGTAATTTAACATCGTCAAAGAAGCTTGACACACCATCAATGTCTTGTAAAATTGAATCCATGAATCTTTTCCATATTTTCGGGGCTGAGTTACACCAAACATTAATAGTTTCACCTTGTAAGGGCTCTTATGCGTACTAAAATATAATTTACTAAATACATACTCAAATATAATTTTCTCTTCCAAGAATTGAATCAACTTTTGTGTTAATGAATTATAAATCAGATTGTATTTTTTTGTATTATTGTGTTGTAATATTCACTTTGGCTCTACCGACTGTATATAATATTTCTTCAAATGCGTCTTAATCGCTCTAATTTTTTACTTGGTTTGAAATATCAACTGAACGATTTTCTGTGAAACTAACTACTTGAATGTGCTGAATCAAACTACTTGAATGTGCCCATGCTTCTTACATTTATTGCATTTTAAATTTTTCGCAAAACATTGGTAAGCTTTATGATTTGTTTGGCCAAATTTGAAACATTTACCTTTTATTCTTTCGCTTATACAAAAAGAGTTTTTCTTCATAATGTTCTGTTTTTTAGCATATTTGTTATTATTCTTAATTTGATTAACTTGTGGTTGTTGACTCCATATTTCCTCACTTTCAAGCTTTGAAGATTCAACCACAAGCGCAAGTTTTATAGCATCATCGAAAGTTTTACTAGCATCTTGTTGGAACAGTCTTTCTCTAATATCGTTATCTCGAATTCCTCTGACCAATTGTGATCGTAAGCTTGAATGCGTTGAAGCTTGACAGCCGGTACATTTAAATTTGCAGTTTGTTGATAACTTCTTAAGATCAGCTTCAAAATTTGAGATGGACTCCCCTTCGTGCTGAATTCGATTAGCAAATTTATGCTTATCCGAAATTTCATTGGGTATTGGACATAAACGAGAAGGTAATAGTTTGATTAGTTATATATATATATATATATTTGTCATCATATATATATATATATATATAAAAAAAAAAAAATATATATATATATATATATATATATATATGTGTGTGTGTGTATGTGTGTGTGTGTGTGTGTGTGTGTGAATATATATATCTATATATATAAGTATATGCGTATATATATATATATATATATATATATATATATATATATATATATATATATATATATATATATATATATATACATATATATATATATATATATATATATATATATATATATATATATATATATACATATATATATATATATATATATATATATATATATATATATATATATATATATATATATATATATATGTATATATATATATATATATATATATATATATATATATATATATATATATATATATATATATATATATATATACGCATATACTTATATATATAGATATATATATATTCACACACACACACACACACACACACACACACACACATATATATATATATATATATATATATTTCTTTTTTATATATATATATATATATATATATATATATATATATATATATATATATATATATATATATATATATATATATATATATATATATATATATATATATATATATATATATATATATATATATATATATATATATATGTATATATATATACAATCAGGGTTGCAATTAGCTAAGGGTTTGTCAGATGTTTGAGCAAAATATATAGCACAAAATTTTTCCTTGATTTGGCTTCTAGAAGAGTAGGATATACTGTGAACCAGCAATTGATTTAACGTCACACGGCCCGCATAAGCCCGTATGTATCACATCCAAAATATTTGCTGCACTAGGCTTGGATATTTGAGGATGCGGCTATGTGCAAATGTTGCTTTTCATACCAGACACGCATGGACGATTTTCTGGCATTTTAATATTGTTTGAAACTGTCATTTTAATAATGTTCAAATTTGCCTATTAGCGAGTTTGCATAATCCATCTAAATTAATATGTCCACATCGGTTATGTAATTAAAAAAAAAATTTACATCAAAATCATTATAAAATATATATAAATCATTTTGTTTTTGTGCTTTAAGGGTTATCATGTTTCGTTTGTGGTTTTTTAATATTGCATTTGTTTTTGTAAAATTTACGACGGAATCGTTTTCAACACATTTGCTTAGCGAGAAAATATTAATTTGTAAAGAAGGAATATACAAAACGTTTTCTAGCATGACTTTCCACTACCTTCCTCCGCTACCTTCCGATTCCACATGTTTTTTCCCGCTACTAAAACTGTTTCTTTTTCTGCCGTAATGAAATAAATAACTATCGATTATTGCGCATCTGCGACGTCGCTCTGATGTCGACGTAGCCGATTGATCGATTTACTGATGTCAAATCTTAGGCACTGCCAACAAAGAAGCCAAATATGTATGCTATTTTTCTCTTATATTTTGTGATCTACATTCTGAAGCAATGTGCCCACTTTTACCGCAAGTAAAAGAATTGATAAAATTTTGAAATTGCTATTTTTATTATTGTAATAATTATTAAAGTCGTTCGTGTTTATTCTCTCGTTTATGCATTTTTTCTTCTTGCCATGCATTGAGTTGTTGCGTATCAGGTATGCTTGCTATGTGTTTTCTTCTTGTAATCTTCGTTACTCTTGGTTTTGCCCCCAACCTTCATATTCCATTAACAGTTTGACTTTCAACGCGTTATATTCCGGCAAACTGTCCCTCAACTCCATTACAATTACGAAACTTTCGAATGTCTTACCCTACGTCTCCACGGGCAATTTTTGATGACATGCCATTGGCAATTTCAAGCAAATTGCCAATGGAGACTCCAAATTGCTTCAAGTTGGCAATTTATGTTATGAAATATGTTATGCCATAAATTGCGAACGTGCTGTGTTGCAATCAGTTGTCATTTTGTTTGTTTGACAGCCTTTTTTCATTTTTTCGTGACGCTCACAGTGGAAGCATCGTTGGACATTTTCGTTTTACCGCATCTATTAAATTAATAAAAACGCTAAAATGATTGGAGACTGTGCATTTGCATTCTTTGTAATAAAGGATTCACCCAGAATTTCGGTTTCCTTCTTTTTTCCTCTTCATCGTTAAATAAAAAATTTTTTCAAGCGTGGGTACAGCGAACTAGATTGCTTGACGGCATTTTCAAAATGACAATGGCATAACATCGCAATGCCCACCATTAAAATATTGCCAACCATTGCAATCAAATTTGACAGATGTTATGCCATCAAAAATTGCCCGTGGAGACGTAGGGTTAGGAAGACTTGATAGCAATATTATTACTAATATCTCATTTCCAATTTCAATGCCCACTTCAGCTAATTTTTCAACATTTATTGTAAATTCATTTTAATATTGTGGTATATTGAAGTCATCCGACAGATGGAGATTCAATTATTTTGTATAAAGAGTTACCTTCCAAGCAGGTCCCTTGGGTTTATATATTGATTCCAACTTTTGACATGCTTCTCGAGATGTTTTACATTTTTTTATATGATTAAGTTGGGTAGGTTTAACTAATAAAGTAATCGTATCCAAAGCCTTCTCATCTTTGGAGTCCCATTTCTCTACATTATTTGCCGTCTTCTGTTGGCTGCACGAAACTATATTCCATATTAGCAAATTTTTCATTTCGATGCACCAAGTGTCACAATTGTTTTCGTCCAATTTTTCAATAGCATATATGTAACTACTGATACTGAAAACATTTGTTAGAGAAGATTTAATTTTATTTTTATTTACACTTTCGTCCGGACAATTCTTATTAATCGAAATCGCTTTCGAATTATATTGTTCTTCACTTTCGAAAAACCTTTTGGCAGGTTCAAAGCTTTTTGATCTCCTAGTTTTTAGCGATCCAGCCTCTGGTTTCATAACCTGTTTAAATCTTATGCATCGTGTACTAAGCACATAAATAAAACACGAGGAGTTTTAGTCTTAGCTTAACGAGGGTTTATTCAAGATAACTTTATACAACTTCATACATACTAAATTTTCTACAATATTTATTGTTTCTCACTTCCAGACACAAATAGTAGAAGAATTGTGTATATCATATTATTTCTCGCAATAAAGCGATCTTTAAAAAAATGGTATTTGATGAGCTTAAATCACAAAACGTTAACAACCTTTTAATTGATTAAGGTATCGAGTACGCCTAATAAAACCAAATAGCAATACTGGGAATACAGATGTTGAGAGATTGAATAATACTCTAACCAATAAAATTTGGGTATTAAAAAGAAAAAGCACCAATCACTATAGAAATAGCAAAATCAATAACATTTTACAATAACTACTATCAAAGGTCTTTTAAATGTACTCCTAATTATGTACAAAATATAAAACTAGACAATGAAATTATTCTCAATAGGCTCATCCAAACTAAAAGTAAAATCGTAAATAAAAGCAATTATTAGGTAAAACTATTGGAATCCTGGACCACCGGTTACATTAAAAATTATAAAAGTCGGCGACACAAGGACCAACCCAAATTCGTCAAGAAAAATTTACATAATGTACATACAAGCAATGTTAAAACACAATTTAAACCTTCACGCAATCATATTCCTGTTACTGATAATGAGCACAGAGGGCTTTCGAAAAGTGAACCAGATCAGCACTAATATGGGATACACTATATATCGACTAAGAGAGGTACATATCATGGATACTAAGGAAATCGAAAATATAATAGACAATTTAGAGAAAAATATACAATATGTGAACTTCATAAATATGGATTTGGTAAAAAGCGAAACAGAATTGCTAAATGGTGAATTCAGACCCCAAGTAACAGCAGGACGAAACGTGGTTTACTCAACTTCGTAGGAAGTATACAGAATTGGGCGCTGTGGACTATGATAATAGAAAACAAATAACGGAACATCTAAAAATAATCGATACAAACAACCAAAACACCTTCAGTAGTTTAAATAGCAAAATAGTAATAAATTCATACTTTAATAAAAGTATTGACATTCTAAAAACAACCCTTGTGTCTGACAAGAACAAAATCAACTTAATGAAATAAGGAATGGAGATACTGAAATCGCCAAACACTTACTGTATTTTGATCAAATGCACAAATTAAAATCTATAGAAACGCAAATAAATGTAATACAAGATAATATTGTCTCCTAACATGTTCCATCCTAAGTAAGTACTTTTATGATGTTTCAATCACGCAATTGTTGATTGGTTTCAGTCGGTTAATCCACTGACCTACTGAATTCAAAATGCCGATGATGCATTGTTCGTAGTCAACTCGAATGCGGAACTGTAACACCCTAAAAGTTTACGTGATGTTTTATTACTAATTATTATTTATTTGTCATGCACCCCAAAAATATGTGCATACATATTAAATCCTTATAGTACTTCTTAAATGGTAGCTACATCAGTTAGTAGTGTTTATTAGAAAACCGTGCTGTGAGTCAACTACTCGCAGGTAGCTTCCTTTTGACTCACAACATGCATTCCTTCTTTCTAGAAGAAGGCAATGCAACTGCGTTCTAGTAAATGATTCCTAATGGGTTTTTTTTTTTTATATGTATATTTTTATCTGTTGTTTTTTCTTCCTTTCTCATATGTATATTTTTACATTTTGTTTTGTTTTCTGTTTTCATGTGTATATTTTTATCTTTTTTTTTATTTCTATTTTCATATGCATATTTTATCTTTTGTTTTGTATTCTTTTTTTTATATTTCTAATACTGTCCATGTTGTGGGAGCTTTGCCCGTCTCCGTAGGTTGATAGCTGTGTACACCGTAACTGCAATGATTGTTGATTACTTTGTAATCTTGCCAATTCCTCCCTTTTCCAAACAGTCGTATGTTCTCTCGAAGAATGTCCTTAGGCATCACTGTCTCCTCATTTTCAGCTTCCTTTACTAGTTCATTGATCCTTTTTTCATCCGACATAATTATTTTTCTTAACTCTGCGTGACGTCCCAGAAATCTTTACACCTTACTGTTCTAATTATTACTGATATTATATTTACTACTATTTATTCTATTTGTTACTATTATGCAGTAAAACGCTTTCTCCGGATATACTCGTACATTGTATCGGATTGACAGCAACATCGTATTGCTTCATTGGCACATTTTTCGCCATTTGCTGAGCTTTCCTAGCTAACTTATGTCTCCTTTGTACGTGATACCTTAAAATTTGTGGGAGCCAGCGGCCTGAGTTCCAACGAGACATTAGTTTTTGGATGGTAGAGAATATTAGTTTGTTTCTTCACTTTGAGCAAAGTTGAAAGTTTCGGAAAAAATATTTGAAATGATATTGGTGCTATTATCTGGCACTAGTAATATGGGAACTCCCAGTTTTGCAATCATTTCGCTAAAGAAAATCCTTCCTGCTGTGGTGGCATCTGCATCAGGCATGACAACCGCTATAAAAAATTTAGACAGATCATCTTGAGACATTAAGATATATTTATTTCCGGACGAAGTCTCCGGCAACGGATCTACCATGCCCATAAATATCTTATCGGAAGGTTTGCTTGCAGTATCAATGACTTTGCTTGCAGAATCCGTGGGTATGCAGTATCGGAATCTAAAAATAAAACAGAAACAATTAATGGTAACGACCTTGTATAACTCAACTGTGCAACAAATAATACTGCAGAGACATTAGGAGAGCCGATATGTAACTCCTCTTTATCTGCTATACCTTTAGGTATTGTACGCACCCGTTACATTCACTGAGCAACTGTTTTACATATGACACGAGGAAAAATAAAATTCAAACCGGTATCGATCCTTACATGACAGTCACAAAAAGACAGCGAAGCCCGAAATCAATATTGCCAGGAAATCAATCAAAAAAATTTGCTTGTTCAACAATTGTCAACTCAAACCTGATTGCTCTCTGAACTGACAAAGATGAAGAACATCTCAAATTGCTGAAGACTGCGAAACCTCCCCCAATATATTTGAGAGAACAAAATGCAACCTCCTTAGTCAGGCACCTGGAAGTTCTTGTGGACAATTTCATATTATTACTCAGTTAAAAGGGGCCATACATGAAACCTAAATTCAAATTTATGAAGAAGGCAACTCGTAAATTGATAAAAGATTTCAATTCCAGTCAAATAAACTACTACACGTATCAAATGAAGTCTGCCAAAGAGTTAACAGTTGTAATAAAAGAAATAGAGCATTCTGTTGGTAATGACGAAATTACAATTTCTCTAAATGATGAGGCATATGCGGTCAAATCCGTTTTCAACATACGCATTCGTAACAAAGTGTCGTGTCGATGATCCGAGCGTAGAGGTCTAGAAAATTGAACTCTTGCAGTCACCCTCAAATAAATTCCAAACACAGGCACGATGACTGCTAAATCCTTTTGTTTATTTTTCTATATTCGTAAAAATTCATACATATATATACGAGTATATAGAAAATATAAAATATAAAGACAAATTAACTTACTCCTTTTTTGACCTCCGGCGACTTGCTCGATTGACTACCTAATAAAGCAAACCCGTTGAAGCAAAACGGATTTACTTTACTTGGCGGCAAAAACGTCAGTCCCAAAGGTCAAAGTACAAACTAAGTTACATTGAGGTGCAAACGAGACAAAAATACAATACTTTTTTACTTATGATTAACGAATGCATTAAGCCCCGTTCACATGAATATAACCTACATATAAATTTCAAATAATAATTAAATTAATAACATCCCCTCCTCCGTAAAGTGACCACTATGGGGAAGCTTTACCACCAACTTCGACGTCCAAAAAAGCAAGCTTTGACACGGGTCTCCTCACGGCACCAGAATCCGTTTTTACTTCAGCTGATCGTGAAATTCCATCAGACCCATGAAACAGTAGCACAACTCTGCCACGCCTCCAGTGAGATCGTGCTGCATTCACCTCACATATCAGCACAAGATCACCAATTCTCAGTTGCTTCGTAGGCAGGCACCACTTTCGTCGCCGCGTCAAATCCGGAAGGTACTCCTTTAGCCACCGCGACCAGAAATTATTTTTTAAATTTTCTGCCACTCGCCATTGCTTTCGCAGACACATCAGCCTCGGCTCGTAACTTGCCGGCGTCTGTGTAGAATTCATGCAGCCCAACAGAAGATGGTTCGGCGTCAACGGTTCAGGTTCTTCCGGTGTAACTGGCAGATGAGTTAACGGTCTAGAGTTAATAATGTTTTCCGGTTCAGTTAAGACATTATATAATGTGTCTATTCGCGGCGCATGTTCTTTCAGTATGATGTTCAGCGTCTTTTTGACTGACTGAACCAGTCGCTCCCATGCACCTCCTTCACTAGGATTGGCTGGAGTATTAAATATCCACTTAATTCCCATTGGCGCTATGTGTAACTTAATGG
Organism: Clusia tigrina; assembly: GCA_920105625.2. Lineage (NCBI taxonomy): Eukaryota > Metazoa > Arthropoda > Insecta > Diptera > Clusiidae > Clusia > Clusia tigrina. The sequence continues at coordinate 340,160,887 of OV050030.1, forward strand.
CGTCTTCATCTAGGGCTTTCCTCGCAAGTTGCAGCTCCTTTGATAGGCCCACAAAATTGGTGCCATTGTCACTGCGAATTTTCACTGGTACTCCTCTGCGGTTAATAAAATTACGTATGCAGATCAGACAGACATCACTTGATAAATCAGTGGCAAGCTCCAAATGTATTGCACGACAGGTTAAGCATGTAAATAAAGCGAGCCAACGCTTCTCTTTTTGTCGACGAACAGTTACGTTTAAGGGGCCAAAGAAATCCACTCCGGTGTAAGAGAACGGACGTACGTAGGGTGCTAATCTGTCTATCGGCAAATTTCCCATTTGCGGCTGTTGCGGGCGGGCTTTTTCGCAATCTACATAACATACAATGGGCTTGGACTCCATTCACTACTCGTCTTATCGACGGAATCCAGAAGCGTTGTCTTATTTCATTGATAACCGATGAGACGTTAATGTGATAAAACTTCCGATGATAGTAGTCAACTATCAAACGTGTGAGCGGATGCTCCTTTGGAAGTATTATCGGGTGCCTGCCGTCGACGTGTATCCAAGTGGCTCTTTCGATCCTTCCTCCAACTCGTAACAGACCATCTTCAGCAACAAACGGCTTTAACGCTTTGATTTGGCTCGTTACTTGAACCAGCCTTTTTGAGATAGACTAGCATGCTCGTCAGCAAATGTTTTTATTTGAGCAACTTTACAGAGATGATTTTCAGCTGCCAACTCTTCTTCGGCGATGAGTTCACCCTTCTCTAGTACTCGTTGGGTAGCCTTTGCTTTTAAATTGTGGACGTAGCGAAATATCCACGCCATAGTTCTCTTCAAACGTCTATAATTTGAAAATCGATTAATACTTGGTACAATTGTTTTTACTTGCCTGGCTATCAATAAGATATAGTTGGCTCGCAATTCATCTTCGCTTCTGTCCATAGTATTTTTCATAAGTAGTTGACTCGGCCATTCTTCTTTACTTTTTAGCAAAAATTCCGGGCCATTTTTCCATCTACCTGTTGCCTTGCTTCGCCTTCTAATGATTCAGCATTTTTGCTTCATCTGCTGGGTTTAGTTCCCCTGGGCACCAAAACCAATCTTCCACTTGACTGCTTTCCAATATCTCGGCAACCCTATTTGGAACGTATTGTTTGTAAACCCGATGATCAGCTCTGATCCATCATATTCCATCTCTCCATAGAAATCGCTGATATTGTTGATCCCTTTCATTTATTAGCACCTGATGAAACATCTCTTTTATATCGCCACATACAGCAATTGGTGCTTCTCTGAATTTAAAGAGAATAGCTATCAATGGATGGTTTATATCTGGGCCGGATAATAAAGTTTTATTTAAAGAAATATTATTTATTTCAGCTGCGGCATCAAATACGATTCTTATACCCTTTTTATTTGGATTTCTAACTCCGAAATGAGGTAGATAAAATGATTTCGATGGACAGATGTTTTCTTCTCCCGGTTTAAGTCTTCTTGCATATCCATCTTCTATATAATGGTTTATTTTCTTTCTGTATTCAGTTGCATATTCTAAGTCCTGTCTCATCTTTCTTTCAACACTTTCTAATCTTTTTATTGCCATCGCAATTCTGCTAGGGAATGAAAAATAATCCTCTTTCCACCACAACCCAGCCTCATATCGATCGCCCTTCCTTTTTGCAGTTTTTTGTAATATTTCAAGTGCCCTCTTTTCGTCTTTGGATTGCATCAATTTCGTGTCTGGTTTTACTCCAAATGTTTCCATGTCGAAATATTATTTCATCCTATCATCCGTCTCTTTGACTGCATCAATTTCAGCACAGGAGTAATTTTTTTGTATATGGAATGACCGCTTAATGCATGGCTTATCATTGGTGTTAACTGGCCCATACACCATCCAACCCAATCTGGTTTTATCGGCAATAGGCCCAGGACTCTGTTGGCTATATGGGGTCTCTATTGGTACTGTTAAAAATGAGTGTATGAGACTGATAATCATTTTTGGCTGACCATTATAGCTTTCGATAGGCAAATTGCTAAGATACGGCTTCTCTTTTATCACTTCACTGGCTTTGAATCTTTGGGTAGGCAATGATAGACTTGATGAGGTGAACACTTTGCTAATCTTGTATTTTATAGAGTCCTCCGCCACTCCACTAATGACAATGTCTACTATTTAAATTTTTTCGCTTATTGTTTCATTATTTAACCAATGCAGGTCTAGGGTGTCCTCACGTCCATGTATATCTAGTTCTTCCGCCAGGCTCCTTTCGATAATGCTAACGTTCCCTCCATCGTCCACGAAAGCATATGTGTTGATTATTTTATTCTTCCCATATATTTTCACAGGTATATTCTGGAATAGAACCCCGTCGCTAGTTTTTTCGGAATCCGCACGGCAATTTCTATTCTCCTGTTGTGAAGTGGCTATTGTTGATGCTGATGGCTCCGATACGTTTGACTGTACAATTTGCCTTGACTCGCCATGTAGCAGTGTGTGATGCGTTCTTTGACACCCACTAATGCCACATCTTTTACGTGTAAAGCATCTACTCATCTGATGTCCCATTTTCAAGCACGCGAAACGTTCCATTTCTCTTCTAAGACCAGTTGTGCAAATTAACGGCAGTTACTTACGTTACTGCATTGGCCGTCGCATATTTTACATCTTTTTTCAGCTACGCTTACATATGCGATTCGACGATTTTCATTTGGCTTAGAGTTGAATTTTTTATTTAAATTTAAATTCTCAGCTGATCGTGTAGAAGTACTTGGTAAGGCGTCTGATACCATGTTGGCCATTCTTCGTAAATTGTTAAGCCATGAACTGAATTCGACTAGTGTTGGCGGCAGCTGCAGCTGGAGACATTTCTCAGCCCATTGCAATTGCTTGGGCGTTGGAAGCTTCGCCACCAGCTCACTTAACAATATGGGATTAGTTAAATGGTGCTCACCCTGAACGTTTCCCAAAAAAGTGGTCATATTTGCAACTTTTGTTGCGAAACTCACCAATGCTTCCAGACGACTATCATTGACAGGAGGTAGTGCGCGGACCTTTTCTATCTGACTTTTTATCAGGAGTTCTGCCCGTCCAAAGGTTTCTTTTAATGTGAATTATAATAGCAGTACGTTCCTCGCATTAGACAAAAGTGGCTCAACGGCTTCTTTAGCTCGGCCTTTTAATGCTTCTCTCAAGCGCATTATATTATGAAAATCGGAATATTCAAACTCTCTAGAGGTACTTATAAAATCTTCATAAAATATTTGCCACTTTTCTGGAGAGCCTGAAAAGAGTGGAAGTGGATATAATTTCTTCTGACGATGTACTGATGCCCTTTGGGTATCATATATATTGCTTTCAGATGCAGCGGTATGTGTTTGCATCGGTTCCTGCAACGACTGAACCCATGGTTGTGCAGGCGGTAAAAGTGGCTGAATCTGAGCAGGGGTGGAGGGCTGCTCTGTTGCAGGTGACAGCTGTGACGACTGCGAATACTGTTGCATCTCTCTTCTAAGTTCGAGTACACTACATTGAATTCGCTCATTATTGGCTATCAGAATTGCCTGTATGGCTTGCATCTGTTTCTTGAACTCATTTCTCATATCACTTAATCGTTTATCCACTTGTTCCGAAATCACTTCACCATAACTTTTATTATTTATCACGTCATTGCTGTTTTCTTTTTGTACTGACGGCTCTACAGTTCTGCTTATACTTGTGTTAGCCGACGGTAGGGTGCTGGTTATTGGCTTCGCGACTGCGGTAGCTGCTGACGTCGCGGCTGCATTTTCTGCTGACGTCGTAGCGGCACTAAGCGCTAGCGACGACGTATTTGGCGGCGTTCTATTTAGCGGCATTCTTGTAGCGTCAAAACGTACAGGTGCTACACCTTTATTTATGCGACTACTGGTTCTGTTTGGATGTTGAAATGATGACATCAACGGCGACAGAGAAATCAGTGGCTGACCCTTCTACTTGTTCAGTTATTGCAGTTGCGGTTAAAGGCAGAATTTTGGTAGCGGCAGTGACTGTAACGGCGGCAACTGTATCAGCGTGTGGAGTGCTTTGCAGCATCGGCTTAATATTTAGGCTTCGGCAATTTGCGTGGCAGCAGTGGCAATAAATGTTTTTTAAAATTATAAAACTTACTTGAAGAATATATTGGCGGTACGGCAAATTTTCCACATAAGAAAAATATGAGTTCCACGGCAGTGATGGTTGCGGCAAGTAGGTATGACAGCAACAGCTATTTCAGTACAGGCTTAATACTTGGTGTGGAGCGTGGACTGAATATTTAGGTTGATGAATAATGTTGATGGCACGGCTAGATTTCCAAAAGTCTAGAAAATTGAACTCTTGCAGTCACCCTCAAATAAATTCCAAACACAGGCACGATGACTGCTAAATCCTTTTGTTTATTTTTCTAAAAATTCATACATACTCGTATATATATATATATATATATATATATATATATATATATATATATATAGAAAATATAAAATATAAAGACAAATTAACTTACTCCTTTTTTGACCTCCGGCGACTTGCTCGATTGACTACCTAATAAAGCAAACCCGTTTAAGCAAAACGGATTTACTTTACTTGGCGGCAAAAACGTCTGTTTCAAAGGTCAAAGTTACATTGAGTTACATTGAGGTGCAAACGAGACAAAAATACAATACTTTTTTACTTATGATTAACGAATGCATTAAGCCCCGTTCACATGAATATAACCTACATATAAATTTCAAATAATAATTCTATTAATAACATATCGCAACCCTTATTTAAGGTAGAACTTGAACCAGAGAAAATGAAATTAAAAAAGGTGAATCTCACCCCATCTACGCATTAAAGTATCTGATGCACCGCAAAATTAGAAAGAAAACTGGTCCGATACAGTGCCATAACTGCCAGGAATATGGGCAGACAAAACCAAACTGTACTCTACGTGTGGTCTGTGTCATATGTGCAGATATACATGCATCTAAGGATTGGGATAAAAGAAGGGAGATCACACAGTGTCAAAATTCAGTAATTGCGGAGGTAAGCATTTGGCATTGCCTCAACCATGCTGCTACCAGATAACCTATATACCATGCGTAGCCTTCTCCGAAGTACACACTATCCGTGGCCTATGCATTTTCTGCCAATTTCTTTCGTTAACACTAAATTTATTCGCAAGAGTTTGCAGCTCCAAAATCCGCCTACGATAGTACTTATTATCCTTTTTGCTTATGATCCTTTTTAAAGTACATTATCAACCTTTCAATCTCCTTGCCCACTACTTTCTGCCCTTTCAATAACTTCTTACCTTCCTTAGATAATCCCATACAATTATTTCAAAACCAATAAATCATTAACCCCTTAAGCTCATAAGTCGTAAGCAAAAATACAATACGACCCAATTGATCATTTAAATCGGTTTCTGTTTTTTGTTTTCGCATTTTTTATTTATTTATTTTTGATATAAGGAACTTTCGGATCTAAAATTAAAATTAGCCTACCTATGCTAGTATTGATGCAATAGGAATAAAAATTTGCGGAAGTATACTTGGGGTCGATTATAGTGCGTGTGCAGAATATGGAGATCATGATACTGCTGCCACGCCTAAATTAACCAAAAATCATTACTAGTGTACGAAAAGTAATTTTCGTAGGCACAACAACATCGTTATCCGCTACATAACAGCACATGCCAAGTCGATTACCTTTGGTAGCAGTAGGTGAAACACCCGTATGATGGCGAGTCAGCAGAAATAATCATGCATATTGACAACAAATATAACGTTGCATTGGCCTTGAGTCAACGTCAGTTAGTTACTTTGCTGCATTTACATTCTTTAATATTTTGTTGTGTACTCATTTTTACCGTACCACTTTAGTTTTTTGTTATTGTAATTAATTGTAGTTAGAATTGTATTTAAGGCCATAACTGGCAAATAAAATCGTGAATTATAACCAAGCTTACAACAAGTAAAGTTTATTTCATCCCTCAGCAAGTTATGCAAGTTCAAGTGTTTGAAACAAATATTTCAACTTCCTACCTCCTATCCAGATTAAAGAGCCTGTATAGGAATCAAAGTTAGGAACAAAACATTGGTGACCCCGACGTGATTCAAACACGTAACATTTGCGATATCCTGGTGCAAGTACCAGTGTTATCATTTAGCAAACCGACAAAGTCCAACGTTGCGAACCAACAAGCAGCATTCAGTGTGCGCAAGGAGGCAATAATATGGACAAATTCAGTTATTTAGTTGAATCGCAGCAGGAAACCGGAAAAAGAATACAGAGAATAATCCGGAACTACAAAAAGGATTCGGTGGAACGAAAATAGTCCACATCCTATTTTGAAGAACTCTGTTTGTTGCTGTCTAAATGAGGCATTGACACAGTTCGAAACAGCCAACAATACAATAAGACAGCTGGAAAATATATCAATGGACCATCCGTATTTCACGAATGACTACTACCATGAAATATCAGACCTTGTCACTCAATACCGAGAAGAATTTGAAATCGCATTGATGGCAAGAGCCAGCTCCCTTCATCCAGCACCTGCAACGCCACCACACCGTACTCATTCAAAGGAAATAGAACCCCGCCCTGCTGCAAGGATTCCAACGCCTACAGAGAATCAAGTGAATGGTGCCACACACAACATAAGCGGCATCATGCGCAAACAACAAGCGTAATAAATGTCTATTTGCCGGCAACTTTCTGGATTGTCGAACATCATAACCGAGCAACCACAGGAGTACTACAAGGGTAACATTAAACGCATCAACAAACTATGGGTCAAGATCGATACCATAAATTACCAGATCTTTGAGGAAATGTCAACACCAGAAGACGCAGGGTATGACCATTCAGCATACCTGGACATGGAAGATCAGGTTTAGTTCAGTTGATTGTTTTGTCCACCAAAGCAAAGGCTCCAAATCCCACACTGCAACCTGAATCGCTTGTATGTCGTTTGCCCAAAATTTCCATACAAAAATTTGACGGCAACTACCTAAAATGGCACCAATTCTTTGATATGTTCTCAGAAATGGTGCACAAGACTTCAATTGCCCCAACACGAAAAATGTGGTACTTGAAGTCGAATGTCACTGGAAAAGCTGAAAGATTAATCAGGCATCTACCATTAACCCAGGAGAATTATGAGACAGAGTGGAACCTTTTCCAAGACCGGTACCAAAATAAACGATTGCTGGACTTCACACTATTCCAACAAATCATTGGACATTAAAGTCTATCACCAGAAAACACATCGTCAGGAGCAATAAAAAGCGTCCATGATGTTGTAAGAGAAAGCATCTTGGCCATCAACAATATAAGAGTCGACACATCCTCGTGGGGCCCAATATTGCTGCATATCGTCGTGAAGAAATTAGACCGTCAGAGTCACTTCCTGTACGAGCAGTCATTAAAAAATCCAAACGAAATTCAAACGTTGGAAGACTTTCTGCATTTCCTCGAGCATTGTTTTTAATCTCTGGAAATTCTAGCTGGACGGGAAAGACCACATTAATCAAGGGTAGTATCAACAGTTGCAACTGCGATTACGAAGTGCAACTTTTATCAAGGCACAAACCATCCGCTGTATTATTTTAAATCATTTCTACAATTATCAGCAGTAGCTAGACTAAACTGGGCTCAAAGGCAACAACTATGCGTTAATTGCCATAGGGGCGACCATACGTCAAAAACATGCACTGCACGCGGCCTGCTCAAAAACATACGATAGAACCCAAAGCGGCCAATTCATCAGATACATCAGCAACAGCCAATACATTGTCAGCATCCCAAGGCCATGTTTTGTTAGCAACAGCCAGAGTAACGATCACGGCAAGCAACGGACAATCTAATGAGTTCCGGCTCACAGGTCAACTTATTGACCGAACGGCTGATCAAGCGGCTAGCAATTACTCCAAGCAACGCAACGCTCCGCACTGAAGACATTGGTCACAGCAGAAAAACAGCAAACCAGTGCGTCAACATTTAATTCCACTTACAAACAAGCAGTTTTTCTACAAGGTTAGAGACATTCGTATTGCCAAATATTCTGCCAATGCAACCGGCACAATCTCTGAACAACTCATCATGGAGAATACCGAAAGAAGTGTTACTAGCCGATACTCACTTCACACGCCCTGGTGAAATCGACGTTTTGCTTGGCACTGAATTTCACCATCAGCTACTTCTAACCGGGCAAATAAGGTTAGGAGAAAATCTCCCAATCCTACAAATCACAGTGCTTGGTTGGGTGGCAGCTGGAAAAATCGGCACTCAAGATTCCACCACCGCAACATGCGGGGTACTGACAAATGAGGATAAGCTATTAGATGAATCAATTGAAATATTTGGGAACCTTGAAGAAATGGAAGACACAAAACCAACAATGTATGCCTCAAAAAAACTATGTGAAACTCATTTCGCACTGAACTCCACTCGAAACCATCAAGGTCGATACATAGTCAAGATTCCCTTCGCATATCATACATCCGCTCTAGGCGACTCAAAGAAAATCGCAACCAATCGATTCTATCAACTGGAGAGACGCCTGACGGCAGATAAGGCCTTGAGAGTTCAGTATACCGCATTCATGGATGAATACGAATAATTGGGGCACATGACAAAAACAAATCTCGACGGCATAATATCACCATGTTATTTCATCCCGCATCATTGCATCAAGCGGCCAGATAGCAGCACCATGAAGTTAAGAGTCGTGTTTGCTGCCTCAGCGAAAACGTCAACAGATTTAGCTCTCAACGACCTTATGCACACAGGGCCAACGATTCAAAGCGAACTCTTTACTATTTTACTTCGATTCCGATGTCCACGATTTGTCTTCATGTCTGATACACAAAAAATGTACAGACAAATTTTGGTTCATGCGGACGATCGAAAGTACCAGCTAATCGTTTGGAGGAAAGATCCCACCGAAAACCTACAATATTACCAACTATACACGGTGACATACGGAACTCGGTCAGCACCATACTTGGCAATTAAGTGCCTTCAACAATTAGGAAATGAGCACACTTCTCAATATCCACTTGAAGCTGAAGCTATCCGAAACAACTTCTACGTGGATGACTGTTTAACTGGATCCGACACTTTAATCACAGCAACTGAAACGCAAAAACAGCTCACGAACATTCTACTCAAAGGCGGTTTTCAATTGCGGAAATGGTGCGCCAACCATCCAAAATTACTTCAATCTGTTCCAAATGAAGACAAGGAAGTTTATCTCGACGTCAACAATGACACCAATAACGCAATCAAAACCCTATGACTCACCTGGTTACCGAAGACTGATGAATTCTGCGTCAAAGTGATTCTCTCTACACATAATCGAACCACCAAAAGAACCATCGTCTCGGATATAGCCAGAATTGATCCATTGGGTGTACTCGCACCAATAGTGGTAACAGCTAAAATTCTCATACAGGAATTGTGGCAGACAAAGCTGTCATGGGATGACGAATTGCCGACTGTACTACATACTAAATGGACCACTTTCCGTAGTAGCCTGAACAATCTCAACAATACCCACATTGTCAGACACATATTTCAAAATGGAACTAAGAGATCACTTCAATTGCATGCATTCGCTGTTGCCTCAGAGAAGGCATACGGTGCGGCAATTTACGCTCAATAAATCCGCCCTGACGGAACAATTGTCGTACGACTTCTATGCGCAAAATCTCGCGTAGCACCACTGAAAGCACAAACAATAACACGGCTGGAGCTATGCTCTTCATTATTCAGTGCCCAGTTAGCAGCACGAGTAAAGGAGGACTTGAGCTTAATCGATATCCCAACGTATATGTGGATTGACTCACAAATTGTTACCTCATGGATCAACGCACAGTCAACGTCATTCCAAACCTTTGTCGCTAACAGAATTGCAAGAATTCAAGAGCTCTCCCAATGGCGACATGCCCGTTCTCAGGAAAAACCAGCAGATATACTATCCAGAGGATTAGCACCGTCCGAGTTAAGCACCTGCAATATGTGGTTTTATGGACCTATCTAACTTCACAGAAAAATGGACGATTGGCCAAAACTATACTCAAGAGAACTTGCCGTCGGACTACGATCGAAAAGAAAATGACCCGCGGTAACAGCAACTATTACGGCTTCAAAGGACTTAGAGGATATAATCTACAAAATTAACCACAAAAACTCATTCAAAATATTAACAAACATTGTAGCATACTCGTATATATTGAGATTTATAAATCATTCAAAATCTACAAAAAAGGAACGGTGAAGTCACACTGCGCTAACTCCTCAAGAACAAAGCAAAGCTCTAACAGTCATCATCCACGCCATGCAAAAATCTCAGTTCAGAGAAGACATCAAAGCCCTCGCCAAAAATATAAATCTTAGCAAAAACAGTCAGTTAGCCAATCTCAATCCATTTGTGGACACCGAAGGGATAATGCGTGTGGGAGGACGCCTTCAAGCAGCCACCATTTCATATAATACCAAGCATCCAATAATCATTCCATACAACGACCCCCTGTCAAAACTTCTCGGAACAGAGTATCACAAAGAACACTTGCACTGTGGGTCACAGACTCTACAAGCCCACCTTCGTCAGCGGTTCTGGCCTATAAATGGCAAATCCATGGCGCATTGTACAGCATTGGTTCGCTGCACCAAAGCGAAACCTAAACTTTTCCAACAAATAATAGGAAAATGCAGAACGAGTCCAGCCAGCACGACAATTCATCAATTCAGGATTCGACTTGTGCGGCCCTTTCTGGATTCATTTCAAGGCGCGAGGGAAAAGACCACACAAAGCTTATGTAGCAGTGTTTGTAATTTAAATCATCAAATTCTATTTGATGTTCACTTGTCCTTATTCAATAAAGCGTGTAGTAGGTGTACCACATGGGCATAATCAGGTACGAATCGGCGGTACCATGAGGAAATTCCCATGCATCGGCGAAGTTCGCGAATATTCTCGGGTGGACGTCGAGCTTGTATGGCAGCAATTTCTCAGGAGCTGTGTGAATGCCTTCCTCACGTATAACATATCCAAGGTACTTGGTATGTGTTTTAAAGAACTCACCCTGTGTTTTAAAGAACTCACCCTGTGTCTCAGTGTTTATCAACAATTTTGCGGAAGTCGCTGGGAAACTTTCCGAAGGTTATCAATGTGTTCTTCTAAGGTAATTACTAGATCTAAGGCTCTTTGAAAGGTTGCTGGCGCAGAGTGTACGCCAAATGGCATCACTCGCCACTGAAAAAGTCCTCGCCCAGGCACTGTGAAAGCAATGTATTGTCTGCTGCTTGTTTCCATTGGGAGCTGCCAATATCCATTCTTGAGATCTGGTTGGGACAAGGGATCAGGTATAGATTTTGCATTTAACTGTCGATAATCGACTCAAAGGCGCCATTTTCTGGTTTTCTTCTGTATATATAACGTCATTGATGGAGTCTGGCAGGATAAATAAGGGTAATATTGCCAATTAGGTTCCCATCTGGATATCTACTTCCACTGGGTGGTTGACAGGTCTGGTACTACCGTTGGCCAAGCAAATATCCACTTCCACCTTGGTTATATTATCTTGTGTCAGTGTCTATAATAGCCATCATACTTTCGCCGTTGACTACTATGGTGACAAAGATATGCGAGGAGTGTTGGTATAGTGGATTTATTGTTTGTTTCTGTGAGCTGTCCGGCGCCACCCCTTGCTTGAGACGATGTCCTGTTGCGTTTCTCTGTTGTTTTTTATAGCATTGAATAGCCCTGATGGCCTCTTTACCGCATTCCCAGTAGGACAGTATTGGGGTGTTCCGACACTCCATTGGAAAATGGCCACTTTGCCCCCAATAGTCGGCTTGCACTTTTCGGGTTTGATACATGATCTTCTATTTCTGAAAACGTTTCCCGAGTCCGAGTCGGAGGTTGATTTGGAGGATTCCGTTCTTAACTCTGTTGACACCTTTATTTATTGTTTACCCTCAATAGTGATGCTCTCAAACTCTCGAGCGCGGTTTGCCAACTCATTTAGCGTGTCGAAGTCTTTCCGGCCAATATATAACTTGTATTCCTGGCGAGAGTTTCGGAATATCCGATCCAACTTTTCTGTGGTCGCGTGTCGCATCAAATTTTGTAACTCGAGCACGTAATCCTTGAAAACTTCTTATGTGCGTTGAAGCGTTGCCTAATATCGTCAACTAGCTGTTCGAAATATCTGAGAGGGAGGAAGAAATGGAGGAAATCGACTTTGAATGAGTCCCAGCTTTTCCAATTTCGTTGATTACTTTGCAGCCAGAGTAATGCTCTATCCCTCAACAATTCGAGCATTATTCTTGGAAGTGATTTTCATTGATACGGTAAATTTTACAATCCGTTCAAGGAAAGCTAGTGCATCAGGGCCTCCGTCATATCTGAACGACAATTTGTTTACCTGATCAATCACGTTATGATATGTGATTGTCATTGGTATGTGGATGCAATTCTCTCATGAGCCAATCGTGTCTAGGAACTCTTCCGGTATAACTGGTGTTTCTTGTGGTGTATTCTAAATTGGGCAGATGAAAAAGATGGATGTACTTCCGACACGTGCAGCGACACAGTATATTTCTCTGGAGTCTTCATTTCTGTGTTTCCTTTGTCTTGTTGTGGATTGGTAGTTAGAGTGGGTGTGCGAATTCTGGTATGTTCTGGCTGTATAGCTAGTAATCGTTGTAAAACATAGGCATCGTGGTAACCTGAGTGACAAATGCTGACAGCGGTCTACGTAGATCATCTGATGAACCACGTGCTTCCAATTTGACATAAATCAAATTTCCTCCATATGTAGGTAATATATCCAGGTGCTCAGAGATTTCATGTTAAGAAATTGTTAGAATCGATCGATATAGAATTTAGAGAGAAATCTGTTATTTCTCGTGAGGGAAACCTTAAATTTTCTGAGAAATTATTTTGAAGGCCCCGCTTTGGGCGCCAATTGGTACGTCTTCCGGGTTCTCCCGTCTATAGCCCGGCTAGCTAAGTTGTTAGAGCACGAGACACTTAATCTCGAGGTCGTGGGTTCATGCCCCACGTTGGCTGTTAATTGTAACCACTTCCCGGTTCTCACGTCTATAGTCCAGCTAGATTCAGCGGCGTCGTGAGTCGTACCGGAATTCTCTTTGGTTTTCTCTATTTCACTCTTTATTTTCTTTCTTTTCACAGTTTAATGTAAATGCATATATACTCGTATATATATATACATATATATATATATATATATATATATATATATATATATATATATATATATATATATATATATATATATATATATATATATATATATATATATATATATATATATATATATATATATATATATATATATATATATATATATATATATATATATATATATATATATATATATATATATATATATATATATATATATATATATATATATATATATATATATATACATATATATATATACTTCTTAGTTTTATCTAATCTCGTTTGGCTACCAGCAGAATAGTCTCACAGCAATCGTATAGCGACAAAGCGGTGGGTACTTCCAATATGTTCACTGGTGCTTGGCCAGAGTTTGGGTACCGTGACTAGGCATGTGGGCTTAGGATTCCTGGGATTACCGCGCAATGACAGGTTTCTTATGGTACTTCATACTCCAAACTACTTGTTAGGTGTCTTCACATTGGTACTATGGCAATACTTCTTACCAGTGAGAGTGGTGTGCGTTCGCGTGCCTTCCTTTAGGTTATGTCCGAACAGTCTGGGGACAAGGAGGGTAGTCTACTGAAATGTCCCGCTGGTCCGTTTCGGTGTTCCACTCTCAGTCCGTCGGTCTAATAACAAGTTTGTCTACTGAAATGTCCAGCTGGGCTATTTCAGTATGATAATGTGTCAGTCGGTGTCTGTCAGCAGAAGAGACCAGACGCTGTCGCGTTCTGCCTTTTATAGCTCATGTTTCAGCGTGAATGTTTCATGACTTGTATTGTCATCCTGTTTCTACCTTAGCTTGTCTTATGGCAACTTCTGGTTGCAGCTCATCTATCTCTTTCGCTGATAGCCAAACGTCAAATACTTACTTCTTCTATAAGTACTTAAAGCTAATATTTCTGAAATCTTCTTACAGGGTGTTTCAATACAAAGCTAAACTTAATTTTATTAAAGAAAAAAAATTCAATTAACATAAAAAAAATATAATCGAGAATATAAGTTAACGTAACATATGCAAAAACTTCAATATAAATTAATATGCAAGCCACTCAGTGCAATTGCACTTCATATTGCACCAGCGGTCACACGGTCTACCTGTGGTGGCATAATTGCACGCGCGGATCGAATGACACAATAATGCTAACGTAGCGTCTGGAGCAGTTCCGCCGGTGGGAACCGAAGCAACTGGAAGGAAGACACGCAGCGGCAGCATGATCACCCCAAGGCAGCGAGGCTTATATTATTTTCAACTTAAGTTAGTTCTATTTTGTAGTTATCTAAATAAAGACGTGCCAAGAGCACAATAAAAAATAAAAAATATTTTATTTATTTTAAATCGACATAAAATAATTTAACTGGCGCCCGAGCAGGGACCAGTCGCGAAATTCGGAGTCTGACCGCGAACTTTTAAAAGGATACGTTTTGAATTAAAAATAATTTTCGTTCGTACATATAATACAAAAGTGGAGTGACAAAAAAACATAATAAGCATTGAATGCTAAATAAAGAAGTTTAAAAACAGCGCAAAAATTTGTTAATTAACTGTGAAAACATTTTGTTGGAAAAAAATTTTAATATGCTCCGCTTCCTGTAATTGAAAATAAAATTAATTTACGCAATTACTAAAACAATATACATTGGCCAATGTTACGCACGAACTAACGTAAAACAAAATAAAAAAAACAAAAGGAAACCAAATCACTAAACTAATAAACTTCGTGGAAATCAAAAAGTTCGCTGGGAAAAAATCTTCGGAATCTGGCTGGTCCAAAAAATTCTGTAGTGAGTGTTATTGGTGATCGAAAAATCTAATATCTCATATATTAGTGATCACAAAATCCAATAACGACTACTATTGGTAATTTAAAAAAACAAAGAAAAATCCAATTACTAGTGCCCTCAAGTAGTCGACGCGTATTGGTAAACAAAAATCCTTTAGCAAGAGTCCTTAAGTAGTTCGAAGCTAAAGGTCGCGAAAAAATCCTTGTATGATACTCGCGCCGACTTAGTATAGAGAAAGAGGCCCCCTAGTAGCTTTTAAGCAAACGGGACGCGTTGCATGCACGCCGCTCTGTCAAAACTTTAATTGAATTAAAAACAAAAATTTTAAAAAAAGGAGAAAAACAAAAAATAATAAATATTCTGAAAATATTTGATATACTAAAAAGAATGAAAACAAAAGAATAAATCAGCTAAAAATCCAGTTAAATCGCTAAATGAAAATCCCAAAAATTGGTGTAAAATAAATTTTGAAATATTGCATATGAAAAAAAAAATGAAACAAGATTTCTATACTGGTAAATGAAGAAAATATTTGCGTGAAATTTAACAATAAAAAAGGAGAAAGAGATAAGAAAAGATACGAATTTAGAAAAAATATATACTCACGCACAAATTTGAAATTCAAAAAAATCGAAAATACAAATAAATAAAAACAAAAACAAAAAGTGAACAATTTTTTTATACAAGAAAGAATGCCAATAAGTGTCGGAATGCTTTTAGCACTATTGTAAGTAATAATTAATCTTCATGTCAAAAATTTTGTATTAACGCAGTTTAAGAAAACTTCAAAAACCTATTATTTTAAGCTAAAATTGATTCATATTTAAGAAATAAAATTTTGTAACATTTAAACAAAAGAGATAAACACATTCCCTAAAAACTATTTGATAATTTTAAGAAAAAATTCAAAAGAAAATACCTATTGTAATATAAAAAAATAAAAAAATATAATATAATAAAATCAAAATGCAAAACGAATCCATCCTTAAACCTTCCCTCCTTGACCCTTCCTCAAGCTCCTCCTCCACGCAACAGCGAACAAGCCAAGCCACCGCATTAGAAAGCATGGTGTCTACCATGGTCAACCGAATCTTGCAGGCCGCAGGACGGGACATACTAAGATCCCTAGTAAACCCAGAATCAAATGAGGCAACCGACCAGACTATCAATGAGGAATATAGAAATGACATGTCGGATTTAGACAGGATTCCCGATGTGGTCAGGTGTCTAAGAGAACTCTCAGGAAAAGCAGGGGAATTCAGCTCCTGGAAAAAGAGCGTAGACAGGATTTTGAATATTTATGAGGGTTCAAAAGGAACTCCTAGGTACTTTGGAATATTAAATGTGGTTAAGATTAAAATCGTGGGAGAGGCAGACATGGCCCTCGAATCCTATAGCACTCCGCTCGACTGGAAAGCTATTTCAAAATGCCTAACAATGCACTACGCTGACAAACGTGATTTGGGTACTTTGGAGTACCAAATGACATCATTGATTGAAGGGAACTTGTCAGTAGAAGAATTTTACCAACAGGTGTATAAGCATTTGTCATTGATCCTTAATAAAATAGGCTGTATGGAGATAGGAGCGGAGTCCATGAATCTCTTGACGCAAACTTACAGAGACAAAGCGCTGGACACATTCGTTAGAGGACTTAAAGGCGACATGCCGAAGTTGCTGGGCATACGCGAGCCGCAGACCTGCCACAGGCCCTACATCTTTGCCTAAAACTTCAGAACCAAAATTATAGAACAAATTACGCGATCAGTACACATACAAACACTAAAAGGCAGATATCTCAACCAATGCCACCACATAATGGATACTTTGGCAATAACAATTTTTATCCTCAGCTGGCGCACTTCCCCAAATTCAACAACAATTACAACAATCCTAGGCACAACCCCCAAAATCAACGCCCCTATTTCAATAATTCTAACTTCCAAAACCAACGCTTCCAAAATGATCGGTTCCACTATGCACCTCCAAGACCAATGGCACCTAAGCCACCAGTACCTATTGAAGTAGACCAGAGCCTCCGGACAAGAGCAGTAAACTATGCCAACAGGCCACAATCAGGATTTGCACCCAAACGTGAGGCAAGCAGCCAGCATGCTATAATTCCATAAAAGACGCAAAGAAACTTCCATATCAATACAGCCACCGCCTATCTCAATGACTTTAACCGGTCTATAGCGGAGGAGGGAAATCGTGGTAATCAACCTTCTAATGAACATGGAACAGGTGCATCTCACGAACAGGATATTGTAGACTATTCGGACATCTATTTTTTAGGAAATCCTACTCGTCGCTCCCATACGTCGAAACAAGGACAGAGAGCGGCGAGATACTAAAGATATTAATAGACACAGGGTCAAATAAAAACTATATTCAGAATTCACTAGTACCAACACCCACACTTAACAAGAGCCCATTCTTCGCCAATTCAATAGGTAAAGACATCCAAATAACTCACCATACCGTAGCACATCTTTTCGGCCAAAATGATATTGACATCAAATTTTATTTGTTACCTACCTTGAAATCCTTCCATGCGATCCTTGGAAATGATAGCCTTAAGGAGTTAGCTGCTGTAATCAACACTGAACATTGTTTCATGCCAGTTCGAAATGGAATAAAAATTAAAATTAATCAAATGTCATCGCAGGGCGTGAATGCCATTGATATCGAGGTAGACCACATTCCCTTACCCGTAAGAAACGACTTCCTCAAATTAGTCCATAGGCATGCTAGCCTATTTGCTGAGCCCGACGGAAAATTAACTTATACAACTCGAGTAGTAGGAGAAATTCGGACAACGAATGACACCCCCGTTTATACAAGGTGCTATCCCTACCCTATGTCTCTAAAGGACAAGGTCGAGAAACTAATCGATCAACTTCTGAACGACGGTATAATAAGGCCATCGAGATCTCCCTATAATTCACCTGTGTGGATAGTCCCAAAAAAAGCCGATTTATCAGGACAAAAGAAATACCGAATGGTAATTGATTACCGCAAACTGAATGCAGTAAAAATTGCAGACCGCTATCCAATTCCTGAGATTAAAGAGGTAATTGCTCAACTTGGGAAAAATAAATTATTTTCTGTTATAGACTTAAAGAGTGGGTTTCATCAAATACCACTTAAGGAATCCGATATTGAAAAAACAGCATTTTCTGTAAATAATGGAAAATTTAAATTTTCAAGGCTTCCTTTTGGGCTGAAAAATGCCCCAGCAATATTTCAAAGAACGCTTGACGACATACTTCGCGAGCATATTGGCAAAATATGTTTTGTTTACATCGACGATATTGTCATCTTTAGCAAAACTACAGCGGATCATTTAGAAAATATAGAGAAGATCTTTAGGACTTTGGAAGATGCCAACGTGAAAGTTCAACTGGACAAGTGCCACTTTCTAAAGGAAGAAGTTGATTTTTTAGGATTCGTAGTATCGGAATCAGGAGTAAAAACTAATCCATCAAAGGTCGAAAGCATCGTCAATTTTCCACAACGTAGGACACTGAAGGAGTTGTGTTCCTTTTTGGGTATGTCAGGGTATTATAGGCGTTTTATAAAAGGATATGCGCAAATAGCCAAACCTCTTACTTCCTTGCTACGGGGAGAAGCAGGACAGGTAATAAATCTGTTTCTAGTAGAAAATTATAAATGAATAACAGTGCAGTTGAGGCATTCAATAAATTAAAAAATTCACTCGTCTCCGAGGATATCATCCTCTCGTACCCAAACTTTAACTATGATCCACTTGACAACAGATGCTTCAAATTATGCCATTGGAGCAGTCCTGGAGCAAAATAGCAGACCAATAACCTTTATTTCGCGAACGTTAAGTAAAACAGAGGAACAATATGCTGCTAACGAGAAGGAGATGTTAGCAATTGTTTGGGCACTAAATTCTCTCAGAAGCTACCTCTATGGTGCAGCCAAAATAGTTATTTTCACAGACCACCAACCGCTTACATTTGCCTTGAGCAACAAAAATAATAACAGCAAAATGAAACGCTGGATGGCAATACTGGAAGAACATAACTATGAACTCAGATACAAGCCAGGAACGACGAACGTGGTCGCAGATGCCTTATCAAGACTACCACTAACTACACAAATAAATTCACTTACTGGCTCACAGCATAGCGACGAAAGTTCCTCTCATGACCGCATACCAGCGGTCGAAGTTCCTATAAATGCTTTTAAGAACCAAATTTTCATCCTTTCTGGAAACCCTGATAATTATCAATTCGAAATACCATTCCCTACGTACCACAGGCATATCGTCACTAAATCAGAGTACACAAATCAGGATCTAATTTCAATCCTTAGAAGACATTTAAACCCCAGCGTAATTAATGGTCTGTTTACAACAGAAGAAATAATGGGAAAAATTCAAGAAATTTGTCCCGAACACTTTAGTAGATACAAAATCCGTTTCACCCAAACAAAAGTCAATGATGTAACTAGCGAAACAGGACAGGAAGAGGAAACCCTAAAGGAACATAGAAGGGCCCACCGAAATGGGCGTGAGAATAAAATCCAATTATTAGAAAGTCTTTACTTTCCGAAAATGAATTAAAAAATTAACAGATTGTTGAAGGAGTGTAGAATATGCCAAGAGCATAAGTATGACCGTCACCCCAATAAGCCCCAATTAAAAGAAACCCCAATTCCTGAATATCCTGGTCACATTCTACACATAGATATTTATAGCACAGAAAGGAAACTAATCCTTACAGCAGTGGATAAATTCTCAAAATACGCGCAGACAAAACTGATTCAATCCAAGGGAGTAGAAGATATCCGGGAACCACTACGCCAATTATTATTTAATTATGGAGTTCCAAAAATTGTTGTGATTGACAATGAGAAGTCCTTAAATTCTGCCTCTATAAGATTCTTATTATATGACCAGTTAAGCATACAAATTTTCAAAACACCCCCTTATGTCAGCACAGTCAATGGGCAGGTTGAAAGATTTCATTCAACTTTGACGGAAATTATGAGGTGCTTAAAAACTGATGGAACTCATAGATCTTTTGAAGAATTGCTAGATAGAGCTGTGTATGAATATAACTGCTCCGTGCACTCGACAACAAGGAAGAAGCCAATCGAGGTATTTTTTGGTAGGAGGGTTAGCACGGACCCAAGCCAATTCGAAAAAGCAAGGCAGGATAATATCGCACGACTAAGAGAAAAACAAAGCATCGATTTAGGGCAACAAAATAAGAAAAGGCATCCTATTAAAAACTATGAGCCGGGAGATGTCATTTATGTAAAGCTAAATAAAAGAGTAGGATCCAAGTTATCCCCACGTTACAAAAGGGAGACTGTTAGAGAAAACAAGTCAAAGACAATAATAACTGAAACTGGGAAAGTCGTCCACAAAAGCAATATTAAAAGGTAGACTCTTTTTTTTAGGTTTCTTGTGGCCTCTTGCTTGGCCGATGTAAAAATTTTGGACTACTTAAACTCAGAACTGATCACAGTAGAAACAGGATCATCAAAAGTGCAGTCTGGGACGGTTGAACTGATTCATATAATTGACCTTTCCTCTTATAAAAAAATTATTGAAGACTTAAGAGACGCAGTCAACAATATCAACGACACAAATCCTCTCCATCCATTCCTTCGACACGAACTAATCCTCATCCAAAACCACCTAAACCGCCTAAAACCTAGAAATAAGCGTTCATTAAATTTTTGGGGAAGCGCATGGAAATGGATAGCTGGCAGTCCAGACCATGACGACTTCGAAATTGTAAAAGGAAAGATCAATGATGTGTCATCAAATAATAACAAGCAAATTGTCATAAATAAAATGCTAATGGAAAGGGCAAGTAATATAACGAAGATCACAAATAATATTTTAAAGTTTTCAAAGATGAAAAACATTTTCAAAGATGTTAAACTCAGACTAGATATGATAAAGGAAGAATTAATAAATGTAGAATATGCCGTGCACTGGGCAAAGGCTGGGATCATAAATTCATTTATATTGTCTAATACAGAAATAAACGTTGTAAAAGAAATTTTCGAAAAAGATGATATCCCATTTATAAATATTGAAGAAGCCTTTGAGTTTGCATCTGTCAAATCAAATTATACCACTCTTGTTTATATAATGAGCATTCCGACAACTAAAAGTGAAGCATGCAAAACATTGATTGTCAAACCCGTTAAAAAGGGGTCATTCATTAATAAAATCGATTTTGAGAAAATTCTGCAATGTAATAAAAAAACTTTTGGCATAAAAGACAAATGTAAAAATTTCAACTTTCTATCCATTTGTAAAGAAGATGAAATAATTGACATAAGTAATTCTCATTGCATTCCAAACCTCCTTCGGGGTGAATCATCCGACTGCCTTCGAACCAACAATCAACACATACCTGAGGTAGAAGAGATCCTTCCCGACGTAATCCTGCTAAACCAATTCAATGGGACAATTATGGCTAATAATGATCAAATTAATCTGACCGGCACCTTTCTAATTTGGCATCACAATATTACCATCAACATAAAAAACAAAACCTTCTGTAACGAGCAAATAATATCTTCGAAGCCTATGCCATCTATCCTACAAAGAGGGAGCAGCTTTAAAGCGGTTGGCGATAAACAAATCTAACATGTCATCATGGGGTCAAGCCTGTGGATATTGCTACTATCCGCAATCGCAGTTGTCATCGCAAAGAAATGTGTTTCCAAGGCAAAAACACACCACAAATTGGTCATCGAAACTAAGTCAATACCGAATCCAAGAGGGAATTCAGAGCAACAGCCCCAAACGTCTGCAGCAGTAGAAACGGTAAACGAGCCCACCAGGATCTCTCAAATCCCATTTTTTTGACGACAGCCGAGGACGTCTGTTTTTGAACGTGGAGGAGTTAACGTAACATATGCAAAAACTTCAATATAAACTAATATGCAAGCCACTCAGTGCAATTGCACTTCATATTGCACCAGCGGTCACACGGTCTACCTGTGGTGGCATAATTGCACGCGCGGATCGAATGACACAATTATGCTAACGTAGCGTCTGGAGCAGTTCCGCCGGTGGGAACCGAAGCAACTGGAAGGAAGACACGCAGCGGCAGCATGATCACCCCAAGGCAGCGAGGCTTATATTATTTTCAACTTAAGTTAGTTCTATTTTGAAGTTATC
The DNA here is from genome assembly GCA_920105625.2 of Clusia tigrina. Classification (NCBI taxonomy): domain Eukaryota; kingdom Metazoa; phylum Arthropoda; class Insecta; order Diptera; family Clusiidae; genus Clusia; species Clusia tigrina. The sequence continues at coordinate 340,183,067 of OV050030.1, forward strand.
TAAATAAAGACGTGCCAAGAGCACAATAAAAAATAAAAAATTTTTTTTTAATTTTAAATCGACATAAAATAATTTAACTTATACTCTTGGCACAAATTTTCATTTTAGATTTGTGTCTTTACAAAGGGATTAATAATATAATACAGAATAATAATATAATACAGAATAATAATAGGAAAAATTTGTATGCGACAATATCTATATAATATTATTTCGTCTTGTTCAATATGCATACATATATATTTATCCAAAGTTACTTTTTTTATACACATACATTAAACGTTTCTTTCAAGACTATATTATTAATATTACACTACATTATAGTATCACTTGCATACACAGCATTGAGCGATTCAGTAAATTTTATGAATTTTGACAACGTGTTGAGTAGTGCAATGCAGATAAGAGGTTGTACGCTACATGGCATCTGTCAATGCCCAAATATAACAACGCAAAGGCCCTAGACCGAGTCTCGGACGAAATATCAAAAAGAATTTGCACCAAACGTTGTTATGTGGCAAAATACAATAATCCGTGATGCGAAACGGCGAGACGAGGCATTTCGAAAAAATGTGAACTTCCTCGCACTCTCGTCTTTTTTGCTGTTTGTGGCTGCGCGTTTAAATTATTTAATTTGAAATACAAAAGTTAAGTGAGGAAAGCATAGAAACTTTAATTGATTTATTAAAATCCAAACCTTCTCTGTATAATAAAAGGGAAAAACTTTACAAAAATATGGATCTTAAAGATAACGCTTGGAGAGAAATTACTCCCAGTTATATTTGGGGATTGCAGAACATCAATTTAGATCAATTTAAAAAATGCCTTAAGGATCTAGAAGGCAGCACAAGGCAAAAAGCAGCTATCTCAACAAAAAAATGTTTCGTAGGAATTTGGAAGAGATTATGTGGGAGGAATTGGTAATTTCTGCGGCAACAAAAGTTTCCCAAAATCACTTGCAGCGAAAATTCCTCCATCATTTTGGCTGCCATATGCTCCTACCTCTACCATAGTAGAATAATAAATCGAATCACAAATTGCAAGTAAAACAATATTATGCCGTCTTTTATAATTAAAAAATTGCGATCCTCCATTTAGAGGACATACAATTGAAACATGCTTCCCGGCTATTGCTCCAAGGCGCCATTTTTCTAAATAATTGTTTGCGATTCTCAGCCAGTCGTCATGATTTGGAGGAGATAAGTAAAGGGTTTTCCAATAAGAGGTGTTATTTTGGTTTTCAAAGAAAAATGCCATTTTTTTAGAAAAATGATCGGATGTTTATTTTTATTACATTTTAATGAAAAAAAACATCAGCCAAATGGCCACCACGACCACGCTTACAGGATCATACCCTTTTCATGAAATTTTCAATAACCAAATCGCAATGTGGCTGCCCTATGTTCTCGATAGTCTCACGAATTCTATCTTTGAGGTCTTGAATCGGCGCTGAGCTGTTGTCGTAGACCTTATCTTTCACGTGGCCCCAAAGGAAGAAATCGCAAGGTGTTAAATCACAAGATCTCGGTGGCCAATTGTGATCACCTCTTCGAGAGATAACACGGTCCGGAAACTTTTCCCGTAAAAGAGCAATGGTTTCGTTGCTTGTGTGGCACGTAGCGCCGTCTTGTTGAAAGTAAACGTTGTCCAGATCAATACCATCCAACTCCGACCTTAAAAAATCATTAATCATCTCTCGATAGCGCAATCCATTCACCGTAACTGTTGATCCAACCTCATTTTCGAAAAAGTAAAGTCCAATGACCCCGCCGGACCATAAACCGCACCAAACAGTCACACGTTGAGGATGGAGAGGCTTCTCAACAATACAACTTCCGAGCCCCAGATGCGACAATTTTGCTTGTTGACGTAGCCACCGAAGTGGAAATGGGCCTCATCAGTCAAGATGATTTTTCGATGGAATTCCAGATCATTTTCATGCATTTCAAGGACCCAATCAGCAAAGAACCGACGTTGTTGATGATCGGCCGGCTTGAGTGCTTGTGTTAACAGAACTTTATAAGCCTTAAGACCCAAGTCTTTATGCAGAATACGGTGTAATGACGTTTGTGGAATGCCCAATTCCAAAGAACAACGAGGCATGGACAAACCTGGGTTTTCTTTGGGCTACAGCAGCAATATTCTCAGTTGTTCTTGAGCGACGTGCACGGGTTTTATTATTCACATCACAACCTTGTCCCAACAGCTCCAATTTTTCCACCAATTCCTGTATTGCGGTCCGACAAGAAGCTTCACGACGACCCAAAAATGCTTTAGTTTTGCGAACTGTGACTGCAAGATTTTCACCATATTTGTAGTGAATTTCAATATTTTCAATGCATTGTTGAAGCGTGTATCGTTCCATTTTTATTAATGGCGTAGTTTCTACTTGTCAAATGTCAAAGAATAAAAGCTTCAAAAGTGACAGCTACCGAAATACCGGGTAATTCAAAATAACACCTCTTGAAGGAAAACCCCTTGTATTCCACTTAACTCGTCCCAAATAGATACGCATGTCTCGTATATTATTGGCCCCACAGTTGAAACATCAAAGCGTATAATATGTAATTAGTAATTAATTACCTATATAATGTAGTCACACTTAAAGCAAAAATTGTCTACTTCCATCACTGCTAAACCTAGTCGGCATTCTGCCGAAATAGGTTTCCGGTGGGAACTTTTTTATAACCGATGTTCTAACAAATTCAAGAGAACAATAAAATGTTCAACAGTCATGCGGGTAGCCTTCAGAAACATATCGTGGTATTGATCTTTTATTATTTGAAGCGTAGTTTCATAAAAACCAAAAGTTTCCCAACTTTTGTAAATCGGTCGAACCCACCACCTCCTCCTCCTCCTGACCCTCTACCATATTGACGTATCCTAAAGGAGCTGCAGTGGCACTTATTATTACTTTACGAATTTTTCCAGCACGGAATTTTGTAACTTTTTCAAAATATTTCATTTTTAATCTTTCTTTAGCATGTTTGCTTTTGTGTAGATATGGATCTCACCTTGCTTATTGTATCGTATATTAGAAGTCGAGACAGTGCAAAACGTGATATCGTCCGAGACTCAGTCTCGCTCTTGCATCGTGCCCTCGCGTTATTGTGTACGGGTCTTTATAATTAACTAATTGGATATTTGAGAAATTAATTTAATAATAATAATAAACAATATAACGAAATTATAGAAAATATCAAATTTATTTAGATTGAAATTAGTAATTAAAATAATACTGAATAAATTGTTCAATGTTCACGCTTTCGTAGAACATTATATATGCTTTTTAATCCATAAAAATCCACATAATTCATAAAATTAAAAACTGTTTTTGCTTTGGAATTTTATAATATGACTAATACATTGTAATTAGTCTGGATATATTTTGTAATCATTAGATTTAGCTATGAGCTGAAATCAAAATGCCCTTAAAATTAGCTGTTTCAAAACAGAAAGAAAAAGGTATATAACATTTATTTAATTAAATATTGGTATACAGGGTGGCCCAAATGAGACCTAGTGATGTTAAAGATGTGTAACTCTTGTAATAACGGGTTTTTTTTAAATGATTTATTTTAATATGTTAAATACATTTTATGGAAATATAACGTGACTATGTGTGAAATATGACATCAGACAAATGACCACCATTTTGCGCGATACATGCATTGGCTCTTTTTAGCGCATTTTGCATTACACGGCGTAATGTTTCTGGTTGCAGGCGCCGTATTTCGTCTCGAATATTCTGCTTGAGCTGTCCAAGTGTCTGTGGTTTGTTAACATACACTTTGTCTTTTAAATATCCCCATAAAAAAAATCGGGCGAAGTTAAATCTGGTGAACGACGAGGCCAAGGGAAATCTGAATTTCTTGAAATTATGCGTTCACCAAAAATTTTACTCAGCATGTCAATAGTTTGCCTAGCAGTATGCGCAGTGGCTCCATCTTGTTGAAACCACAAATTAGGATGTTGCTCCACCATTGGCCGCAAAAAGTTGTCGATCATTGTTCTGTAAGAAGCCCCGGAGACCGTTTCTGGCGTTTCATCCTCATTCTCAAAGAAATATGGGCCGATGATTTTTGTGGTCATAACACCGCACCAAACAGTGCATCTGATTGCGTGTGACTGATGCTGATTGGATTTTCGGAGCCCCACAAACTACAGTTTTGTTTATTCACATAACCACTTAAATGGAAATGCGCTTCATCCGTCATCAAAAGATTATTTAAAAAATCATTTTGTATGGCTAATTGTGTAAAGCGAATAGCGTACTGTAGTCGTTGTTGGGGGTCTTGCGGTAGAAGCTGGTACACAATTTGAACTTTGTATGGATACATCTTAAGATCCAACTTTAAAATTCTCTGTAATGTTGTTCTGGGTATATCCAATTGGCCGGAACGGCGACGAGTTGAGACAGATGGATCATTTGCAACACTCTGCTGCACAGCTTCCACGTTGTCTTCAGTACGAATATTTCGATGAGCACCTCTTCCGGGACGGTCGGCAACTGAACCCACTTCCTCAAAACGGCGAAGTAAACTTGTAATCATGGAAGATGTGGGCGCTGATCTTACGTTAAAAAAACGGCGATAATTTCGCTGCGTCACAACAGTTGATCGTTGAGAAGAATAATAAAATTCGATAATTTTAATGCGTTGTTGTGGACTGTACGTATTCATTTTAAATTTCCAAGAGTTCAGTTATAATCTGCAAAAAGAAAAAATAAATTATGTTAAAAAATAAAAAAGTTACTTGTGTTTCACATCAGGTGGTCTTATTTGGGCCACCCTGTATAATTGAGCTCTTTTAGATTTATTACTAAACATTTCAATTAAAGTTTCATAGTTTAATAACATAGTTTAATGCTGATAGATATATATTTTCTTTAATTATTTGTAGTTTTATTGGGATAAGATCATTCAAAAATTGCGAACAATACTACTGTATTCTGTAAATGTATAAGTAGGCGCAACCCAAGATTCATTTCTCATTTTCTCTAGTTCATAGTAATCTCAGGAAAATTGATGCCAACCACAGGCTAAACCAAAGAAGATTTATTATGTTACATTAGGTTAGTATATATCTTATTATGTTATATTAGTTTAGTATATATCTCTTATTATTTTTTATAAAAATAATTTTTAATTTGCTTTAAAAAAAAGATGAACAATTAAAAAATATAAAAAAATACATTTCTCAGCGGGATTGACCCGGCATTATAAAATTGACCGACCAACGCTTTACCGCTTGCGATACTCTTATAAATATTTTAGTAATTTTGCGACATTTTAGGGAGCGAAAATGTGTGCTGGGCGTTTTGAATTCATTATATTCAATAGCAGAACGTTTATTGAATTTTGTACCTGTGGCCACTATGCAGTCTGATATATGTAAATATGTAAAATGAAATTAACATAATAGTAATTTATTTATAAAAATATATATTGTAAATTGCAATAAATATTTGAGAAAAAAAAATTTCAATAATTTGCAATTTTTATAAATTTTATAATTTTTTTGCATGAAATTAAGTTATTTGAAATTTTATATTAAGTTCACTGTTAATATGCCGCCGTTATAACAATTTTTAGCAGAATAAAATACATTTTAACAACGATTCCATAGCTGAGCCACGAATGGCATTTCCCCTGTTTCTCAAACGGAGCGCTGGAAACTCTTTAAGTATCCTTTCGTAAAACACTAGATAGAGAGAGCGAGAGAGCAGCGGGGCTAACTATATAATATAATAAATAATAAAAATAAAATTTTTAAAAATTACATTTTAAATTATTAGAAAAAGAAAAAATTGGTGTATAACATTATTTAATTTATTTCTTTATCTCAAAAAGGTCACCATCGAATTGCACAGCAAAGCTTCATAGCTGCACAGCAGAACACTAAAAGTGATTTTTTTTCAGAATTGAAAAAAATATTCAGTGTTTAGAGACTTTTAGTTAATTCAGAATTGCGCCAGCAAACATGTTGACTCCCTAGTATCATCCAATATCAACAAAATTGATATGTTCTTTTGCTTACGGCAAAATACTCGGAAGAAGCTTAAAATTGTAATCGAAATGTTGAGGATATGATTCCATGTTTCAACGGCGAAACGGGAATTCCGGTAACAAAGTATTTCGAAAATTTGGAGGGGATGGCGACAACCTACACATGGTCGGACACACAAAAGATTATTTACGCTCGAAATAAAATGGTAAAAACTCAATCAATTATACAATACATAGTTGATGGCATTAAAGGAAGGCCAGAAACTAAAATATAACTTTGTATGGCGCTACAAATTATACCGAGTTAAAGGTGCAAATCGAAATATACGAACGAGTTGATAAAACAAAATATATGAAGAGTAAACACAAAAAAGGTGAAACAAAAAAATAGCATGCTGTAACTCTCGTTCAATGGAACACAATCGTCGCGAATATACGGAAAAACAACAATGCTTTAAATGTAAACCCAATCATATTGCAAAAAATTTCACAAACAAAGACATTGATAATTCGGCAAAGCAGGTTAACTGCAGCACATCGGAAATAAAAAAACTGAAAACCGCAAATGTGAATAACAAAAAGTTAGATTGTTTAATGGACGGCGGCGCACAGTGTGAGATTTAATCAATCTGGCATCTCGAAATTAAAAAAAAAATGTTTTCGTAACTCGCTCATATTTTTTTTTTACGTGAGAAGAGACCCCAATTGTTACGAAAACAAACACAAAAGAGAATAAAAAAATGGTATTAACAGCTATCAAACACGTGCAATTGCATAGCATGCAACAATTGATTTGCAAGCTTGCATTGATCCCAAAAGTTTGAGTGATCAGGTCGAAGTTGTGAGTGGTTTTTTTTGGCCTAAAATATTTTTTGTATTGAAGGTTATTACTTAAACTTAAAATTTTTGTTTTATACAATATTTATTTTTGCACTCAAGTATTTTGAAAAAATTGTTTTATAACCACCTAAAAGGTAAGACAAATTTTAAAGCTTTCAAATCTTTGATAGACTAGAACTTCCAAGTCTCATGGAGTTTCGTCATGGGAATGCCAGCAGAATCTTTGTTTATGTGCTCAAAACAAATTTAAAAAATAAAATCCTGCCCATTTTTTGCCTTTTTTAGTATGAGTGAAATATCGCGAGAGGAGCTATTTTGGATTTGGTTGAGCAAGGTGAAAAGCGAAAAAACAGAAGCGGTCGAAAAGCACGTTATATCAATTTTTGGACCAGATGTTGACGATACCAAAATTAAAGATCGTATAAAAAAGCTTTGCTTCCAATTTCAATCGCGATGGAGCAAATCTCACCGTGATAAAGCAAGATTTATGCATGACAATGCTATTTGGCTAAGTTCAAAAATTTCTACTGTTGATTTTGCTCTTGATCACGCACCATCAACTTCAAAACAAATACCGCAACGCGGAAGGCGAGAAAAAGAGTTTGCTGAAAGTGCTTCGAGTACACAAAAACGGAAATGCAAAGAGTTAATATCAAATGTAGCTTCGGAAAAATTAACTATGGCTACCGCAATGCATCTGAGATCCTGTGGAAAAAGAGACTCAGCAAACATTGTCAAAGAGTTGTCGGCTGCATCCCCTTCGAGAGGTACAGCTATGAAAAGAGCAAGGGTAATCATTACTGAAAAGAAAAGTCTTACACCAGATCAAGCACTGGCCATGATCGTAGACGAAAATTTATCAACTGAGCAATACCGTGAAATACGATTGCATACGATACCATACAGTCCGAAATTGTATCCATGCTATGGCCTCGTTAAGCAATCAAAATTATTGTGCTACCCAAGCCTTCTTACTGTTACTGAAACATATGCCGAAATCAATTTGCAATCCTTAATAGACCACACGGTGAAAAGATTAATAGATGCACAATATGAGGTTTTTAAATCCTGCCATTCAGGATGAATTAAGCGTAATAATAAAATGGGGATGCGATGGAGCTGAACAGAACCGTTACAAGCAAAAATTTTCGGATGACAACATGTCAGACGAAAGCATGTTTTCTCTTTCGATGGTGCCTCTTCAACTTAACTCTGGAGCTGAAGGAAGGAAACATATTTTTTGGCAAAATCCAGCTGCGTCTTCGACAAGATATTGTAGATCGATCAAATTTATTTTCACGAAAGAGACGCGTGAGGTCATTAAAGCGGAAGTGGAGCATATTCGGCAGCAAATTTCTGTTTTGAAACCAACTAGCTTTGAGCTTCACGGTTATAGTTTCACGGTTAAAGCCAATTTAATTCTATGTGTGATTGACGGCAAAGTCTGCACCGCTCTTTCCAATTACACGTCATCGCAAGCGTGCTATTTATGTGGTGCAACTCCAAAAACTATGAACGACATGAATGCCTTATCACAGCGCGAAATCGATGAAAATATGCTTGCAGTTGGTCTTTCACCTCTACATGCCTACATAAGGTTTATGGAGTGCTTGTTGCACATTTCTTACAGATTGGAAATAGAAAAATGGTATGTATCAGTCGATGAAAATAAGGAGAGCGTTGCAAGAAGGAAGAAAAAATACAAGACAGGTTTAGGAACGAAATGGGTCTTCTTGTGGATATGCCGAAACAGAAAACAGGAAACACAAATGATGGCAATACGGCCAGAAGATTTTTCAAAGAAGCAGACATCGGATATTACAGGCATAAATGTCGATCTGATCAAGCGGTTTCGAGTAATACTTATTTGCATAAGCAGCGGCTATTTTATCAATATAAATGCGTTCCAAAATTTTACGTCAGAAACAAGAGAGCTTTATTTGAGTTTATATCCTTGGTACTATATGCCAGTAATTCTCCACAAAATATTGTTTCATGGAGGAGCTATCATTTCTTCATGCATTCTTCCCATAGGAAACTTTTCTGAAGAAGCGCAAGAAGCACGCAATAAAGAGTCGAGACAGTATCGCGAACTGTTCACAAGAAAAACGTCCCGAGTTGACACCAACATAGATTTATTGCATAGGTTGCTTATCACGTCAGACCCTTTGATTGCAAGTTTACGTTTGCCCCCAAAAACCAAGCGTTCTACTTTACCTTCTGAGGTCATTGCAATTTTGTCTGACACCCAACTAAATGATGAATTTGATGATTTAGCATAAAAAACTTTGCTTACAGCTCTCTGGAATTTTTATTTTTGTATAAATTTCTTATTTTTTTTTATTTCTACTTTTCGCTTTTTACTTTTGTATAATTTGTATATAATTTCTTTATTTTGGTTTTTGATTAATATCTTATTTTGAATATTTTCCATTCTTTTAATAACTTTCGTTGAATTTTTTTAATTTTTCCTCTTTATTATGTTTTAGATATCAATAAATTTAACATTGAAACAACATTAACTTTTTATTTTTCTCATTTGCAAAGAATCATCGGAAACTAAAGTTCGAAACTTGAAGCATTTTATAGAAATGGTTGTATGTGGGTATTTATATCAATATATCGACAAGTTTTAGTTAGAAGAGAAAAAAAGGAGAAATTTTGAATATAAATGTGTAAAAAAAAATTGTCCCCAACTAGTGTTTTTGAGGATAGTTCGGAACTAGTCCCCTTTGACACTAGTTGGAACTAGTTATCTTTCACCATATTGAAGCTTATAATCTCCTTAACGATCGTGCCAAATTTCAAGTTGATATCTCTAAAACTTCATATAAAAATAAATTTTGAGATGCTAGATTGACTAAATCTCACACTGTGCGGCGCGGACATTTCGTTGTTAAAATAAAGCGTGTTTAAAACGAATTTCACAAATAAAAATGTTGAAAAGTACGAAGACCCAATCGTCGGTTTCGGTGGTGCAAAAACAAATCCTAAAGGCAAATTTATGTTTGGAATTGAAATAGACAATGTAAAATTGAAACATTACTTAGTAGTTGTGCCAAATTAAGCCTTAAATAATGCTGTTATTATTGGATATGATATTCTAAGTAATTGCCAATTTACATCAGAGAAAGACGGGTACAATTTTTGCTCATTAATTTCAACCTTAGATCGCGAAGAAACAAAGATCATGAACATTTCGGTAACTAATGATTCGCTGCGAAAATTCGACAAAGAAATCGAAGAATTCAAAAATTATTATCAGCCGATAAATATAAAAGAAAGCCCGATTAAAATGAAAATCTTATTCGCAAAGTAGATTACGTCAAGAATATGTAAAAATTGTGACACAAAATATTGCTAAAAGGCTAAAAAAAATGGCATTATACGAGAATCAGCAGCTAAAAAAGATGGCAGCAAAAGAGTATGCGTAGATTATAGACGTCTAAATAATCTGGTATGTAAAGACCAATACCCCATACCAAATATGGAAGACATTATTGACAAGCTGGACGGCTCGTCAGTTTTCAGCGTACTGGATATTGAAAATGCATTCTTGCATGTACCAATAGAGGAAACTAGTCAGAAATACGCGGCCTTCACAACAAAAGACGGTTTATTAGAATTCAACTATGGATTTTGCAAATCGCCTGCGTTTATACGTTATATATATGTATTCTAAGTGAGCTGATTAACGATAACATTTTGGAAATATACAAATTATGGTGCTAAAATGTGAGAAGTTGTGCTGTTATTAATCGAAGAGGAAAACGCGGAAAAAAAATTAAAAGGGCGACGAATATTAAAAAATATGTGGGACTGTAGTGATCCCTTTTCAATCAGTGAAGAGGTATTTGCAAGCAATTACATACATATTTGCCTTTCGCAATACGGTTCTTGGAGGCATTATATTTTTTGAACAGAATTCTTGCCTGCCAGCAGTTGGTGATTTTGGCGACAAAAATGCACAGCAACGTAGCTGCTCTTGAGGTGCTCAATTATATTTAATTTTTCTTATATTTATATTATATATAAATCTTAGATTTTTATAATTTATATATATTTACATATACGAGTATTTATTATTATATTTAAATATACTTTTCTTTGAATTGAAATTTTAGCGCTCTTCACTTAAATCACCACTCAAAGCGGCTGCTTTTTTCTAAGTTGCTTTCAGCTCGCTTTGGTTCAGCTTTTGGAGCTTTCTCCTTGTAAATGTTTTGCCAGAATACGCCCAAAAATTTTTATTTACAAATTTTCATTCACTAATTGCCACGTTTACAAATAGTGAATTTTGACAAAATAGAGCCCTAAGTCTATTGTGGAAAAGACTTTTGCTTCACCAAAGTTCTGGATGGTCATGTTAACATCTGGTATGGGGTATCCATCAGTGAAATTATGGGAATTATTTTTTTTTAAATCTACAACCATGAAGCGTTTGGGTTTCCCTTCCTTATCGGTACCCTTTTTTGGTATAGTCCATGTAGGAGAATTATACGAACTTCTACTTGGCTGGATAATTCCATCTTTCAATAACGTCCCTATTTCTTTTTTTACAAATCCATGGTCTGCCATTCGGTAATGGTACTGCTTAGTACAGATGGGGTCATCCGACTGAGTAGGCTTGAATGGTAGTAGTGAACGGTAAATGGTTCTTCAAGGATTGCTTTCTTATATTCTTCATTACTTTGTCTAATAATTTTTTGTTCTTTTGGACTTTTCTGTTGATAATTTAGGTTATAATCAAAAAGATTCACTTCTGCTTTGATGCCGCGAGAGCCTTGTTCCCCAAGGATCATGTCGTATTCACTTAAGTCAATTATTTCAAAAACGGTCAAATGATGACCATAAAGAGTAATCAAATTTTTTGATTTGATAGTGGAATGTCCATGTAATGTTTTTGTGAGGAGAGGCCTGATGGGCACTTATTTCCCCATCTTACAATTAAAACTAATATAATCTGCCAAAAGAGTCACGCGCTTACCTGTGTGGCCACATATGGTTGGAATACAAGGCAACCCGTTCACTTTCCTAAAAAAGTACTACCTGGTTTGTATTGCTCACAGGAGTCTAAATCTACTGATTGCGCTTCCTCTTGAGTTGACTTGTTCATTCTCGGAATTTCCTCAGGGTCTACATTCTGACCAGAGGGAACTCCTTCTCTTTAAAAATGATTATTAAAATTATTGTACATACCATTCTGTTTTGAGCCGAAAAATTTACGTGGTCTGTCAACATATATTGGTGTTTCCAGCTGTTGCTGTGGATGATTGTTGTTGCGATACAGTTGAATGCCAGGATTGAAGCGGTGCTGTGTGTCTTCATAACGTTGTGTTGAATGATTGTGAGGATGGCGCTGACGTGGATGATATTGGTTGTAGCTGTATCTCGAATTGTGATTCGCGTTGTCATGACCTATGGTACAAGTGTTTGCATAGACAGCTTCCAGGTTGTTGGGATTGTTGCTATATAGTGTACCACTAGTATACTTGCTGTTTACGACTTCCTGATGCGCATATTCTTTAATGGTAGTGTTTTCTTAGTCCCCAGATACTTCTATTTTGGATAGGGTTAAGTTGAGTGCTTTAGTCACCTTGCTATGGAATTCAGATAGTGTTTGGCGTCCCTGTTTGAGTTTCTTCATTCAACAACACATAAAGCCCTCGCTGGTCGGCATATGTGTAATCCTAGCTATTTATTACTTAATAAAAATTAAGTTTTTTATTATGGTTGGTCGGGGTATCTGCTGCTGCCCATGCTTATGATCGCGAAGATCTGTATTGAGTTTTGTCTCCATCGAAACATGACTAAGACTTAAAAGCTCCAAATCTATGTCTTTAGAATCATTGATGATGAGGCGAATTTCCTCATGTTGCACTTTTGGAGTGACTTGCTGGAAATTTTGGAATTGTTTCATTGATTCCATCCAATGTGCAAATGTTATTTAGCTATGGTTTAGATTTCTTAGCTATAGTTTTAGTGTAGCAAGTTTTGTTTCCATATTGGAGTCTTCTTTAATCTCTCGTTGACTATTAAATGACGCTTGTATCCTGGATATCCTAATTTTTCGAAGGCGGTCCAGTTTTGCTGTCCATTATTTCAGGATCTGCTGGTGAATACTTGTGACGATAGAAGTCTTACTTCCCTGGGAATTTGCTTTTTTCTTTGTCCCCTTCGTACTTCATAGGGCAAGAGAATACTTCAAAAGACCGTCGTGAGCCCCGAGTTAAATTCTAAACTAATTAGAATGAGTTACAAGAAACACAAAATACACTTACTTAGCACTTGTATGCGTTCGTTATTTCAATCCCTTAATAACATCTGTTACAATGCTTGGCTAGGGCTATTTATAAAATATGTGTTGTGCACATTCCTGTGCTTAGATTTATCATGTTTGTGTTAGTTAGTTTTATTATGTTGTTTGGTTAGGTGAGTTTGTCGGTTGGTAACGTTGTTTGGTTAGGTTAGTGAGAATATGTTCTTTAACTCGCGCAGAGACACAAACTGGAAAAACAAAAACGAAAACGATCCGAAGGATCCATCAACAGCAAACACCAGCGACAAGTCTTACATACAGTACTGAACAACGACGCTAGCGACGAAACAGCATGTCTTGAAAACGCAGTTGCTGAGAGCGAAGTTGAATCCAGTAATGCAGTACACGCAAGCGCAACTGCAAGCAGCGAGAGTCTGAGAGTCTGATTACGAAAAATGTTTATCTGAAGAAGCGGCGAAAGTAGTAATTGCTGGAACAGCAGGTAAGCCCGGAAAGCCGAGTAAGGTGTTTTTCACTGAACAGTTAGAAACATTAAACGGTATTTGTGAAAATCCAATAACTGTTGCTGAAGCGTTAGATTTTGTAAATGGGAATCTGTGGCGAATCGCTATGTAGGCAGAGTTCAATGTTCTTACTAAGAACAATACATGGGAGTTAGTTGATCGTCCGCCGAGAAAGCATATTATTGGATGCAGATGGGTGTTCACAACTAAATTCAATGCCGATAGAAAAATCGAGAGAAGAAATGCACGTTTGGTTCCAAAAGGGTGCGGCCAAAGAAAATATGAAGATTTTGTTGACGGTAGTATGGCATTCAACAATTCGCCTTTTACTTGGATTTGATGTGCAACACATGTTGATCCTATCGACATCGTGGCAGTATATCTAATTGGAGAACTGGAAGAAGAGTCATGTACTTCCTTCACCCTCATTTCAGCGAGACGCTCTACTGCCGCTACCCAAGCGATATCGCGCCTCGCTTGGGGAATACGCTTCAATAACGGAGGCCACGGACAAAGTTATAATAGTCTACATTTATTAGTGTATTACGGTTTTTACTAGACTCCTTATAATTAATAAAGCTAAGTTGCTTCTCCTATCTCCCCACCCCCAAAATGCGACAACAGGTTGTGGCCCCTTGGTGTACAATTCGAAATGGGAGACTACTCGACGCTAAATTATACTGTTATTATTTTTTGAATATTTAATATAAAATCTATGTAATTATGTATATAAGAATATAATATTATGTTCACTAATTACAAAAAGGAACATAACAATTAGTTTTCATAATTTCGCCGCTACTAATAAAGTCAGGATTTTCTAAAATGGAATTTAAAAGAATTAAGATTGAAAATGCGTGCCCGTGAATAATATTTTCAAGGATCACTTGTTGTGAAACAAAATTCGCTCAAATTACTAAAATAAATATGAATTTGACGTCATCAATAATTTCACAGTTCATTGGATTCCAGTTTTAGTATAGTAATATTAAAGCAAAAGAGTTAACAGAAAAATGCAAGAATTAGGAAAAATAGAAATAGGAGTCCAGCTTAAGTATACTCGCCGTCGCCCGTTTTGAACTTGGGGCCGTCGAATGTGGAATCCGATTAACTGCTACTGACCACCGTCTTCTAGCAGAGATGGTCCCCTTTCGCTACCTCGATGAAGGAGAAATGATCCCAGGTGTTCCTTTCTTCCAACTGTACTGACGAGGGAGTTTAAGCGTGATTAGTTGAAGCGGTCTCCACTGGACGTATCTAATTTGTCTTTTTCTTTCTTGTAAGTTTATTCTTCGGGTTGACCCTTCCTAGTCGAATCCGTGTCACAGTTGAAGGAAAAATTTTGAATTGCTATTTTTCTACTCAAATATTGATTATCTCAATCCACTATTTTGAGGAACCTGTGTACTTCAGTAACTCAGAACTGACTGCGCTCCGTCAACTTGTGAAAGACAAAGCAAACCGGTCCGGCACCGGTATATGCTCAGCTCGATTAACGGAGCCTGTGGATCTCTGCTGACACACTTTTTAGGATTTTTATGGTTTCTAGAAAATACTTTTACATGTCTGGTATACGAGCGATTAAATTTTGCTCGGGTTATTTAAAAAGAGAGAGAAATCACATTTTCCTTTCGGCCGGCTTTTGAACGCGCTGCCAATACCATAAAACATTGTTCTTGAGGGACCGCCAGAATTATTTGCAAACTAAAAAATCATTTTATGAATTAAAGCAAGCGCGAAAGGATTGGAACTATGAAATCGATTCAATACTATCTAAACTTGGTTTTACACGTTGCCAAGCACACCCTTGCTTGTATGCGATGATGAGAGATGGTGAGATAAATATTATTACACTCTATGTTGATGACATAGTTTTAGCGTGCTCGCTCGAGTTAACTATGCGCGACATCATTAAGAAACTCTTCGCGCAGGTGGAAGCAGTTGATCGAACGAGACGGTTTGCAAGGCTAAATATAAAGTAATCAAAGTCGATATACGCGTGAGCTTTTACAATGGTGGAACATGCTTGAGGGCAAACCAGCCAATACAGCGTTCGCAGCTGGCACAGGTTTGCAAAAGTGCAGCGAGAAGGCATGTGAAGGGTTCAATGTGAAAACCTATCAATCGCCGGTTGGAGGCTTGACTTATTTGACAGTTATATCTCGAGCAGACATAGCACACATTGCGTCAAAGTTAGCTCAATTTCATGCTCATCCTCACTTAATCGCAGCGAATCATGTCTTCCGATACCTGAAAGCAAACACGAAAGTTATTTTGACATATAAATTAAATAATAACAATTTAGTGTCTTTTTCAGACCAAGACTGGGGTTCTGAGTATACATATAGAAAATCTACAGTGGGTTTGTTCTGTTCTTTGGCGGTAATCCCATTGTTTGGAAGTCACAGATGCAGCGTGCCGTTTCTCTGAGTTCTATGGAAAGGGAATACATCGCTATGTGCAAAGGCGCTAAGGAAATTTCATTTCTTCGGAACTTGTTGAAGGAGATGATGTTGTCAGCGGAGCTACTAAAATTTTTTGTGACAATTAGGGTGCGCAATTTCTGGTGAAAAATCCCATCGCGCACAAACACAGCAAAAATATAGATATAATGTACTATTATATCCGCAACAAGCACCTTGCAAAAGAGATTGTAACTGAAATTTGTACTAAATGTTTAACTAAAAACAAACATAACACATTTTGTAAATTGTTTCTGATAAGCGATTATCATTCATATTGAATTGATGATGTATTTACCATACTATGTATATTTTACACATATATATATATATATATATATATATATATAATTTTTTTATTTTTTGATTTTAATACTGTTTGTATAACCGCATTTGGGTTTAGACGGAGTATGTTGATAACTTAGTATAAAACTAATGTAGTAGATGTGTAATTTGCATTAGCAACCCATATTCATTTACGTTTAAGATTACCGATCATATTCTTTTTATTTTCGCTTTCTATTAAATGTTCTAGAACCGAACGGTCGTTTTTACTTGCGCATCTATATCTTTGCTAACAATTACCATAGAAAATTGGTGGTACGCTGTTTTGCTAAATTTAAACAAAATATTGTTAATATTCAACCTCAAATTTATTGCTATTTCAGTTGAACTTTCAGAATCCGAAGAAACAATTCTTATTGCTCCTCTCTTCTTCATTGCAAGAAAATTATCTTGATTCCAAACACTGGACCTCTTAACAAATTTCTACATCCAAATTCACTCCAGTCTCTGCAAGAAAATTACTAGGCATCAAAACATTCAAAGGTATTTTGCTCCATTTCTATTATCCTTTATAAGCATACCAATTTATCTTCCAACATGGCGACTCATATCCCGTGTAAAGCCAAATTAGTAGGAAAAGTTACCCAAGTGTAGATAGCCAAGTCAAATTATTTAATCGGTAGAATAACTGAAATATTTGGTTGATGTAACACACCAACAGTTTCTTTCGAAGTTCAAATGTATGTACAATAATTTTACTTTTGCTAAGTCATAACATCTGTAACTATATATAAATTGGTGTGAATTATCTTCATAAAAGGCTTTAACATGATTGTAATGGCTGAATTTTCATATAATTTTTCATTTTTAAACATTTTAATAAAATTGGAATCATTTTGCTACTAATGGATTAATAATGTAGTGAGTACTGCATAATTAACTTCGAAACATTTATATCATGCCTTGAATGGCATCCTTTTCCTACCATTGCTTTTGCTTCTCTTTGCATACTGCAATACAGTCTTTCCAGTTAATCTCATGCATTGTCATAAAATTATGGATGCAGTTAAATATTCTCCCCCGTGGTATTATCAATTAACTTCTACCGAACTAATACAAGTTAAACTATTATTATAATCGAATAAACAATAAAAATTGAAAATTTTGTTTAAATTAATCCTATCGGAAGATCATATACTCGTATGTTAAGCAATATCGTATAAAATTACGAAATAGAAATTAATACATTTTCAAAAAGGTCAAATATATGAGTTCTGCTTATGCTTTTATTCTGCATCGGCTGCGGTTATACTCGCATTGTTATCGCAGAATAAAAAACATTGTGTACAGTTTTACCAATTGGTATTCCGCGCAGAAATTAACCGGTAACGATAAGTTTGCAGCCAGATAGGTGGTAATAACATAGTAAAAAGTAAAAGTAGCTGTTTTTGTGCACTGCAAATGTGAAAATTAATTTAAATGCGTGGTGTTAATTTAATAGAGCTATTATTTGAAAAAAATGGAAAAATGTCTAAAAATTAGACGTTATAATATAAATTATATTTCTGTTCTTTTTTCTTTTTGTCAGTGGTGGAAATAAGGAAATTAATATCATTTTTTTTTCTGTTCTACATAATTCCATTATATATATAATTCAAATATCAAAACTATCCAGTCGAATTCAGTCACTAATAACACTAGTTTACACCGAAAAAGTACATTTGATGAGAGGTGACTTTTCTATGTATTTTCATCTGCTGAATTCGAAAATCAAGGTTAAATTTTTTTTTCATGGAATGGTTTTTGAGATATTGTAATTTTTGTATTTTTTCGGCCTTTTTTCACGTGACAAATCATATCTCGAGCTAGATAAATCCACTCCATATTTTCCAAAATGCCTAAAAAAAAACGAGAATTTAAGTGCGTAAAAAATCCAAATAATTTCTGTTACGTGTGTGGCAATTTTGTCCTCCAACAAAATAGACGTAGATTCACCGATTTGGGATTTGGATTTATTCAGTCAATTGCTTATAACTTTGTCATTTTTCGGTCGATTTTCTTCTAGTTGGTCTTAGGTCTTACGTTAATGTATCATCTTTACGTACATGAAGAGAAACCAGACGTTTTTTTCAAAGATTTGTACTTTCCAGCCGGCACAGAATCACTGTAAAATATTATTTTATTGAAAATGTGCCCTATTTTCATCGATATATTTTGAACCGCTTTACCAATCAAAGATCCGATTATACATGTTTGTTCGTCATCTCAATACCTTGCATTGGTCCAAATCGGACATTTCTAGCTCGAGATATGATTTGTCACGTGAAAATAGGTCGAAAAAATACAAAAATTACAATATCTCAAAAACTATTCCATGAGAATGATTTTCGAATTCAGCAGATGAAAATACATAAGAAAAGTCACCTCTCATCAAATGTACATGAAAAAAATTTTATTTTGTAAGCTAGTGTAATAAAAGATTGCACTCAAAAACAAGTATAATATATTTTAATCTTGGCAAGAGTTATAGAGATTCTCCAATGAATTCATTTCCTTGGATTGAAATTTGGTGATTTTTTGGATATTTTGGTGATTTCTTTAAACTTCCATTGAAAATATAGTTTTTTTGAGAAATTTTTAATAAAAAGTATATGTATATAAATTTTTTAGATGCCAAGCTGGAACGGGACGCTGTATTGTGGATAAAGCACACAGGAATCAATGTCAGGCATGCCGTCTTAAAAAATGCCTTCAAATGGGGATGAACAAAGATGGTTCGTAAACTTTTTCCATTTCCAATCACCAATGAAATGTTAAAAAAACAAATAACTTTTAATTATTGTTAGGTCACAAATACGATGTACTAAAACACGTGTCATTTGTAAATAACTGATAATTGCTTATTACAGAACATATTCACCCCTTTCAAGAAATCAAAATATAATTCCATACAAAATATAAACATATTATTAAATACCTGTAATTTTCGAGAATTAGTCTTATACAATGTTTATTCGGGTGTATAATATGCAGGGAGGAAATATTCTATCTCAATGAATCAAAAATTGTAAGGTAATCATTCGTTAAACATCACAGTTTGACGTCCCCATACATAATATTTCAAAAAATGTGATACACATGTACATACATACGAGGTGTGACCAAAAAAGAACCGTTATTGTGTGATCAAAAAATTAAGTATTTATTTATTCATCAACAACTATCTTGTCCCCTTTAAAGTAATTGCCCTCAGATATAATACACTTATGCCAGCATTTTTTTCAATCCTCGGAACACTTCTGCAACGCTTTCTTTGGTATCGCCTACAGGTCCTGTTTCGATTTTTCTTTTATCTCCTCAATCGTAGCAAAACGCTTTCTTTAATCGGTGTCTTCAGTTTTGGAAAGAGGAAAAAGTCAGCGGGGGCCAAGTCCGGTGAATACGGTGGTATTTATTATATATTATTAGGTATTTTAGCTACATTTTAGTTTACTCAGCCACATCAAAATACACCACGGTGCAAATATGTTTGAAATGTTTGAAGATTTTAAAATTTTCATAGAGCGACAAATCGGTAAAACAATAAAATGCATTCGGAGTGATAATGGACGCGAATTTGTTTTACAAATTTTTCAAAAAAAACGACATCGCGCGTAAACTGACGGTTTTGTACAGGCCACAACAAAATCCCACAAACGAATGGACATCAGCTATGTTAAAAGAATATAGTTCCCTCATTAAAAACGATACATGGGACTTAGTGGAATTGTCCCCAGCACAAATCCCTGTCGGAAGCAAATGGGTTTTTACATCAAAAGTGGACAAAGAGGGACAAACAGAGCATTTTAATGCTAGATTAGTGGCCAGAGGATGTAGCCAAGCTTTTGGCTTAAACTACTCTGAAACGTTCTCACCTGTTATAATGTATGCTACAATACGTATGCTCCTGGCATTGGCTGTAAAGCAAAAAATGCACATACATCAGCTGGATATTCCAACAGCCTATCTTAACGGCGAGGTCAACGAAGAATGTTACATGCAACAACCAGAAGGATTCGTCAAAGAAGAGCAACCTGACTATGTCCTAAGACTAAAAAGACGATTTATGGACTAAAGCAATCAGGACGCGAATGGAACGTAAAAATAGACACCGTATTCAAAGCCATTGGGCTTACTGCATGCCAATCAATTCCATGTCTGTATTAGATGAAAGTAGTAGGTAAGTTAACATTATTAGCTGTAGCGAGGTGAAGGAGCAGTCAGCCAAAAACAATACATTGCTGACCTCCTAGAGCGTGGCGGGGTCACTTGAAGACTTGTTTCAACACCCCTTGATCCAGGATAGCGAGTAAAACAAGACCACGCTGAAGATGCTGAGACCAGTAACAAGGTATTTACGATCCAAGCAACAATGTCTTTATTGATCCAAGCAACAATGAATCAAAACTGCTAACTTGTAAACGCTAGAGAGCAGACAATTGACGAAAGACACATGAACAACATTACAGATTTAGACAAAATTCCCGTCGTAGTAATATGTTTAAGCTATATCCAAACAAGTCGAATTTAATTACTGGAAAAACAACCGTAGAGAGACTCTAAAAAATTTACGAACCTACCAAAGGTACGCCAAAATTTTACGTAATTAGAATTAAATCGTAGATCGTCCAGACGTTGCATTAGACTACAATACCCCACTCGACTGGTCAATAATATCAAAATTTTTATGTTTGCATTAAGCAGATAAACGTGACCTGTCCACACTTGAATATCAAATGATTGCGCTATTTCAAGACAGGACAACAGGAGAACAATTCTATCAAATGGTCTATTTCCATATTTCAATGTTCGTCAACAAATAAGGCTGCCTTGAAGTACAGAATCCCTTCAGATTCTCACCCAGCCATGCAGAGAAAAAGCAATCGATACACTTGTTCGAGGACTTAACGGCGGACTTCCAAACTATTGGGAATAAAGGAGCCAGCGGATTTAACACAGGTTATGCCTAAAACTGGAAAACCAGAATTTCAGAACGAACTATGCCAACAACCAACAACAAATGACAAAAAATACTACATACGAGTACACATACCCCTTCCTCCACCTAGTAGAACGACACAGATAAAACTTCTAACCTCAATTAGCGTACATTCCAAACCCCGAAGTTCCCACATTTTCAAGACAAATTCAAAATACGACACAACAACTTAGTCAATACACACAGAGAAAAACACCTCCATGACAATTCCCTCTTAAGCCTTTACCCAAATCAGAACTTATGGACATTGACGAAGGCTACCGCCTACACAGAATTGACTACAGGAGTAGACCAAAACCGCAACAAGTCCCAGGAAAAAGATTACCACCCTCCCAACGTATCTTTATACCCCACAAAATATAACGCACATTCCACATAGATACCAACCACATCAACGACGAATATGATGAGCATGTTCACGTCCAAACCAAAGACAAATGCGACCAAACTTTAGACGAGTATCTGGTAAACATAGAATCCGAACAACAGGAAGATATAGAACAATACCCAGAGCTCAACGACATTCATGTTTTAGAATGACGAGCTCTTCGTTGCCATATTTCGAATGTCAACAGAAGGCGAAAACTTTTAAAATGTCTATAAACTCAGGTTCAAGCACGTCCTATATACAACACGGTCCTGCTAAAAAAATAATCCTTAACGAAACACCTTTTTTCGCAACATCAATTGCAGCTGACGTGAAAATTGAAGTACACACATTCCTAAATCTCTTTAATCTAAAAGACGAACATAAAAACGGTTATCTTTTGATCACACCTCGTACATATGTATATGTACAGTATGCCAAATCCATATTCGTAGACCACTTATTTCCAGAAGCCAATACACATTTGACAGTATTCAATTTAAAATTAATAATTTATGTTATTTAACCACATTTAGGTACAAGAAAGCTTAAATCCAATAGAACTTGCTTACCTTGTTAAAGTAAATGTGCGCAGGTAGAACAGTTTTCTAAACATTAGTCAACATGTGTTCAGTATTGAAATATATTGCCAACAATCAGTTCTCCAGAATATTACCTTATTTGAGAACAAATTTGCTTTCACATAAAATTTCTTTACTTTCACGATATTTTTCAACCAATAGTTTTTTAATTCTCCAATTTCGAATCAAATTATTTCTGATCATTGGGAGTAAATACGGTGAATTATCAAATTAAATCTGAAATTTCAATATATTTAAACATGTACTAAAGCTTGAAAATCTGCTCGGAAAATCGCGAGATTTGTGAAAGGGCACTATTCTATAATTTTATGCATGGTAACAATAATTTGTTTAATATTCGGGGTCAAGGTCCAATTAAAAAAACTCCCAAATTCTGTTTTTTCAAGTTAGATTATTTGTATACACTTCGAATTCTTTGGGGACCAACAAATAACTTTTAAATTTAGCAAAATTTAAAAATTAAAAAGTGCTTAATAGCAAACTGGTAAAAATTAAAATTGTTTCAATTTAAAAGTTGTGTGCTGGTTCTGAAAATGACTTCCGAGATAGGTCGAAATATTGACAAATAAACAAAATTTTAAAAAAACCAGTGTTTGTGTGTTTTGGATTGGACCATGTGCTCAAATATATGTATATATATATATATATATATATATATATATATATATATATATATATATATATATATATATATATATATATATACATATATATATATATATATATATATATATATATATATATATATATATATATATATATATATATATATATATATATATATATATATATATATATATATATATATATATATGTACGAATTCATATAAATATCAATTGCACAACCTTCAACTGTAACATAATGTTTAATATGCAAAGTGTATTTGTATGTATCCGTACATTTGTAATCACAACAAAAAACATGGATTATGCAGTCTGCGCGTGCAGTAGCATTGAGGCCCAACTGACACCTGCACAAGCATTAGGTGCATTCCCAAAAAAAGCATTGCATTATATATATATATATATATATATATATATATATATATATATATATATATATATATATATATATATATATATATATATATATTCATTATTTTCATAGTAATAATATATAAAAGTAGTGGCAGAATTAAGAAAAATTTGTAATTGAAATCAAGAGAGTTTTGCATGTCGATTGAAAAAAAGTCCTACGTACACCATCCAGCTTAGCGTTCCACTCACATCCTGATGACTTCAGACCGTATATTGCTTTAGATAACTTTAATTTTATTTGGATATTTTTTACTGGTAAAACCTTCAGACAAAACACGTGTAACTCTTGTAATAACGGGTTTTTTTAAATGATTTATTTTAATATGTTAAATACATTTTATGGAAATTTAACGTGACTATGTGTGAAATATGACATCAGACAAATGACCACCATTTTGCTCTATACAGGCAATGGCTCTTTTTAGCGCATTTTGCATTACACGGCGTAATGTTTCTGGTTGCAGGCGCCGTATTTCGTCTCGAATATTCTGCTTGAGCTGTCCAAGTGTCTGTGGTTTGTTAACATACACTTTGTCTTTTAAATATCCCCATAAGAAAAAATCGGGCGCAGTTAAATCTGGTGAACGAGGAGGCCAAGGGAAATCTGAATTTCTTGAAATTATGCGTTCACCAAAAATTTCACGCAGCATGTCAATAGTTTGCCTAGCAGTATGCGCAGTGGCTCCATCTTGTTGAAACCACAAATTAGGATGTTGCTCCACCATTGGCCGCAAAAAATTGTCGATCATTGTTCTGTAAGAAGCCCCGGAGACCGTTTCTGGCGTTTCATCCTCATTCTCAAAGAAATATGGGCCGATGATTTTTGTGGCCATAACACCGCACCAAACAGTGCATCTGATTGGCTGTGACTGATGCTGATGGATTGCCCTTGGATTTTCGGAGCCCCACAACCTACAGTTTTGTTTATTCACATAACCACTTAAATGGAAATTTAAAAATGGATAATTTCGCTGCGTCAGAACAATTGATCGTTGAGAAGAATAATTAAATTCGATAATTTTAATGCGTTGTTGTGGACTGTACGTATTCATTTTAAATTTCCAAGAGTTCAGTTATAATCTGCAAAAAGAAAAAATAAATAATGTTAAAAAATAATAAAAGTTATTTGTGTTTCACATCAGCTGGTCTTATTTGGGCCAACCTGTATATTAAATCGTGAAGTTGATTGTTCAGGTAAGGGGAACAAACATCCATTGATGTAGGAATAACTTATGCTCCACCGCTAGAGCCATCAACAAACGAATAGTTGCAAATCTTATTACAGGTGATAAACTATAATCCAACCCAAATTTTGGGTTCAACATTTGGCCACTAAACGAGCTTTGAACTTATCGACGTTACCATCTTTGTCTCGCTTCAAAGAAAACACCCATTTAGATCCAATAGCTCTCTTACCATCAGGGAAATCTACTAGTGGCCTTATTTTATTCGCCATTAAAGCATCGAATTCTTTTTGGATAGCTGCTTTCCATTCCTTCGAATGCTCATTATTAGAAACTGCTGTAGCACTTTCTGGAATCTTAAAAATGCCTATATCTTGCATTGCATTTAATATATTGTAGACTTTGGTCGGTCTACCTGGATTTCCTTTACGGATGATTTTCGGTCTACCTGGTCCAACAATTGCAACTCGCTCCTCTTCGCTAATGACTACATCTAGGCTTTCATATTCACTGCTATTGTTTTCTTTTTCACCTTTTACAGCAGTATTCGAATCATATGGTTGTTAGTTGCCGCCATCCACATTAGTTGCAAATTTCGTGTGTTCACCAATGTCTACTGTTTCGAAACTTTCATGAATTGCTTCATCGAACCAAACGTAACACTTTTCTACCACTTGATGGGTCTCTGCATCATATAGTCTATAAGCCGTTGCATTTAGAGAGTAGCCGACCATTTTCAAAACATTACCTTTAGGCAGCAACTTTGGTGAACGATTACATATATACAAAATGGCCTCAGCCTACAACGACCCACAAACTCCAGCATGAACCATCATACTTCTGGCTATTTCAACGAGTGTATGGTTTGCACGACCCGCAACTCTATTCTGTTGTAGAGTATACGGCACTGTCAATTGACTTTTTATACCATTAGCTTGCAAAAATTTATGAAAATCTTTGTTCACAAGTTCACCCGCACTCACTACCCAAAGTTTTTATTTTTCTTTCTGTTTTACGTTCTACCATATTTTTAAATATTTCAAACTTTTCTAATACTTGAACCCTTGTCTTTAAAAAATAAACAAAAATACGACGTGGTTTATCGTGTATGAGAGAAAAAAAAATATCGCGCACCACCAAGAGATTGCGTATTAAATGGTCCACAAACATCACTGTGTATTAAGTCCAGTATATTTTTTGCACGTATTTGTGAATTTGGAAATGGCTGAGAATAAATTTTGCTTTTCATGCAACTGTCATATTTAATAATTTCTGAAAAATTAACTTTACTCATACCGAGCCCCATATCTTTTTGCTCCAATTCGCGCATACTATTAAAATGTCAGTATCAAAACTCGTCCACGGCGCGACTAATTAATAAGTTTTGGTGAATTTTTGGTTTTTAAAAATAAAACTTTATTCACTTATAAATTTACGTATGAACTTATTCTTTCTGAGTTTACTTATGAACTAACTGACAATTGTGTCTTAGAACTATCTGAAACCTTACTCGTATGTGTTTACAATGCCTCGCTTATGAGTTTACAATATCTCGCTTATATGTTTACAATATCTGTGGCTGCTGGATGATGCGGTTGGAAAGTTTCACAACATCCTCAATGCTGACAGGACAGTTTTCAATGTGCGCATTTAAGCAAATCTTCCATTCTGGTGTTAACTTCCCCCTTCGTTAATGATCAACGTCCCGGTGATTACAATCCTAATGCGGCCCATAGACGATACATCATGATCGTACTCATATATAATAGTATGTGTGAAAAAGAGAGAAAATATGCATGTATGTGTCACACAGACATGATCTCGCTGTGATCACTGACTGATCGTCGAAAATCTAAATCATTTAGATTTTGAGGGGAAATTTTATTACGATGTTGATCATGATGTATGGATGATCATCGTTTGTGGGCAATTTACATGCAAATTTTGCTCAGTTGAGTTTGACTGCCAACGTGTCAAGATGTGTGCGGATAACAATAATAAAAATGCGTTTCTGCTGGAGTCTCTTCAATGCTATTGTACTAATTCGTTTGTACCTTTCTTTCATTCAAAATCGTTTTGTTCACGAATTTCTTTTTTATTAAGTACCAAAGTATTTAAAATACCTATTTTTCCTAAGTTTATTGTTTGTATAAGATTATCAAGCTCTATAAGCTAAAACGTATTTCTCTGTTTTAAAATGTATTAGTATGGAGAAGTTTCTTTAAATTTATTTAATCTGTTTGTCAAGTATTGTATTTGTTCGGAAATGTTTGTGTTAATTGTAAATTGTCTGTTATTGTTTTCGACAAGTTCTCTAATTTTCTGTTCTACTCGCACTTGGTCATCGTTGTCAGTTCATTTATTCCCCGTCTCATTCTGTGATGTACTGTTAGTTGTTCGAGAAGATGTTCAATATGATTTAGATCCATTTCGGTTGCTTGTTTTTGAGCTGAAGGTTTATTGATCAAATTCATATTTTTTCTTGTATTATTAATCATTTCTTGATACTGTGTGCAGTTTGCAATGTGGAAAATTTCTCCATAATTTGAATATGTTGCAGCTAAACCATCTTCGATAAGTGCATGGGGCTCACGAGTATAGTCTATTATGTCTGCTGTTGAGATTCCAATGATTAAGTATAAAAATAGCATATGTAATTAGGATTTGATATTATCTATATGAATAGTGTTATTTCTTTAGTGATTATTTTATTTCTTAAATTCTCTTGCAAATAGGCTTTATTATATATTGGTACCACTTTACTTATGCGTCTATCTGTTTTAATGAATACCTTTTGACCTACCTCAAAGTTTCTTTCTTTTATCTTTTTATTATGGTACTCTAAATCCTTTATCTGCTTTTCTCTTAAGGTGTTATTAATATTTTCGTATAGGTTTTGGTTAAAAAATACATCTTTTGGATTTTATTAATAACAGAGTGAATTGTTTCGTTATATCTTATTGTATATAATATGGCAAGTTCTCTGATATCACTAATGTTTCTTTCCAGTTTCATGCATTTAATAATTTCAGTAAGGGTCGAATGTACCCTTTCAATTTGACCATTTTATAATGATTGATTAGTCGGATTATTTTGTAAATGACTTTCATTATTTCCATACATTTGTTTCATAACTTCCCTTGTAAAGGTTGCCTCGTTATCTGAATATATATTTTCTACTGTACCAAATGTATGAACTATTTCTAAGAATATATGTCTAACCTCTATTTTTGATTTAACATGTCTAGCGATTAAATACTTTGAATATTTGTCGATGGTTGTTAAAAATATCTCTATAAAGAAGAAGCCTATATGTAACATTTCACCCACCCTTTGTGCAATTGGCGCCTCGCAAATGGATTCTCTAATTGGATGCCTATCATATTTTGTTTGTTGGCATATATCACAATTCCTCACAAAGTCTTGAAATCTTGTTTGTGCTGCTGGGAAAAAATAGTCTATTAGGAGTTGTTTATAATTTTCCTTAGCATTTCTATGAGCTCTAGTGTGAAATCTATGTATTAAATCATCTTGATCGTCCGTATTTGTTATATCCATTACCATTTTAGTCGTATGTACAAAAGATTGTTGTGTAAAATGTTTTTATTTATGGCAATGTTTTTCCTATTATTTCTGATGTTGCATAAATTGCTGTTATTACATTTGGTTTCAATATTTTTTTTAATTCTTGGATTAATTTTAAATGTGTATCGAATCTTATTTCGTGTCTCCAAAAACTTTGAAATATTTGTATTGATGTCAAGTTCGTTTCTGTTGGATGTTCTTCTAGTATTATCTGCTGTCGAAAACAGTTAACTGGTGCATTTACTCTTTTAATTGAGTCATTATCACTACTTTCTTTAGAATGTATTGTCTGTTCATCATCACTTAAATTATTAATAAATTATCTACTCAAGGCGTCTGCTACAACATTTTCTTTGCCTGGCTTATACCTTATTTCTGGTGAATATTCCTCAATAAAAGCTTTCCATCTTTTTAGCTTTATATTTGGATTTTTATCACTTATAGCAAATTATTAAATTTTATGATCCGTATAAATAATTTCGTAAATATTTGAATGCCCATACTATGGCTAACATCTTCTTCTCATTTGTTGCATATCTCTTTTCTGTTTCACTTAAACTCCCACTAATGAAAAAAATTGGTTTTTTTTCTTGTGACAAGACTGCGCCTATGGCTGGTTAATTCAAAACCCTTACTAAAATCTGGTTCTGCTAGGACAACATTTTCACATAGTTTTTCTTTTATTTTTTCGAAAGCCTCTTTAGCATCATTACAAAATGTAATTTTCACATTTTTGCAATGATTTTGACCTATTTTTCCATTTGGTCCCTTTTAATATACAGTCATTTATTTGGCTATAAAAGCATAATTTTTCACAAATTTTCTGTAATATCCAGTCAAACCGAGAAATGACCTGAGCTGTATAAGGGTCTTTGGTTCTGGAAAGTTTTTTATAGTTTCTACTTTTTTAGGATCTGTTTTTATCTAATTCTATCTAACCAAGGAATTCAATTTCTTTTTGACTTCTCTTTTGATATTCGCATATTAGAATTATTTATTGATTTTAGTACTTGATTAATATGATCAATATGTTCTTGTTCTGTTTCTGAATATATTATTACGTCATCCATATAGATATGACATATTTCCCCTATAGAATCTCTCAAAATATCATCTATTGCTCTCTGGAATATTGAAGGCGCATTTTTGAGACCAAATGGCATTCTATTGAATTCATACTTTCCATTATTAACGGAAAAAGCAGTTGTTTCTTTATCGTCCTCATTGATAAGGATTTGGTGAAAACCACTTTCTAGGTCAAGTGTAGTAAAATATTTTGATTTTCCAAGGTTGGAGGCTGGAGAAAGTTACACTGACGTCCGGGATCGGATAACGATAAAAAATTGTATTCTGATTGAGTTTTCTGTAGTCTATGACTAATCTTTGTTTTTTACTACCGTCCTCGTTAAAACCTTTTTTTGGTACCACCCATACGGGGGAATTGCAAGGTGAACGCGATTGTCTTATTATATCATTTTTTAAAAGTCGCTGTATTTCGTCATTTACAAACTCATTTGCTGACATTGGATAAGGATATCCTTTTGACCATATTGGTTCAGTAGTTTTTGTACGAATTGTTGCCTTTATTTTTGTATTGAAAGGTAAGGAAGTTTCTTGGGTCGAAAAAGATATAGAATAACATCTAAGAATTTTTAATAATTTATCTCTCATTTCTTCAGAAACAGTCTCATCTATGTTGAGATTATTTGTTTCCTCAGATTCATTATAATTCAACTTTTCAATTTTATAATTTTCATATTCTAATTGAGTTTCTTTCAAATTAAGATTGCTATTTATTCTTTTTAGTAGCTCTATACCTATTATTGCATCATAATGCGTTAATTCTGGTAATTCATAAAAAATAGTTTTTACCCCGAAAATATTAACCATGTAATATGTTTTTATTATAGTTCTCCCATGTATTGAACTTACGTCTCAATATCAATTAAAATTTTGAGAATCTCCCCGGTCACTCTATTAGTTTTTATTATAAATGGAAGACCCTCTTTTAATCTAAAAAACTCTCCCCTTCTTGCATATTATTCGTTCTGGGCTCCTTTACTACCGCGTTTCTTTGTTGTGAAATTTGTATATAACTCTCACGTTTAATGGGTTGTCCCCGATTTTAGTTATTAAATTGATTATGTTGTCCAAAATTACTTGGTACCCAATTAGTAATATAATTCTTTCTCGCTTGGAAATTGTGGTTCAAATTATGATTATTATTATTTAATTTATTATAACCTGTATAATTCCTAAACATCGAAGATCCCCTATCTACCTCCATTGGCTGTGGTTTTGGCTGATACAAATTTTGAATATGTTTGTTATTACTAATATTATGCCTAGGAAATCTTAAATTATTTGAACTATTATTGTTTTGATTTCTTGGATGTTGATGTTGCTCGAAGTTCAGAGCAAAGCTATACCTTTCATTATTAGATTGAAGTTCCTGTGCATGGCATCAACATTCAAAACCGTAACATATGAAGACAGGACTACATTTGCGGGTCCGACAATTTTATTTCTCAAAATTGTGGTTGCCGTGTAGTATTTTGAACTGCATACATAACAATTATAAATCTTCATTACATTTATAGCTGCTTGTCTCCAAGAGACATAATTGTTAGAGCATCCATGAAATTCCGGCAAACTTTTTACCGCATCAAGAGACTCATTACAATCTACCGAAGGATCTAACTTTATGCCTTCATAATCCACAATTGAGTCTATTACTCTAACTTTTCAAACTTACTTCTGTGCTTTCAAACTTGCTGTCGCCCTTGCAACTACTTCATTTATCTGATCTACTGTTAGAGTCGACATGTTTCAATTTTTGAATATTTTTATTTAACAATTTTGTTTTGTTTAATTTCGGACAGTTTTTAGTTTTATGGTCCTTGCCACAATAATCAGATTATAACAATCTGGTATATCCTATCTTTGTTTGAAAAAAATTTAATATCTCAAATTAAATCACGTTTTCACACTATTGTACTTATTTTTTCTTAATATATAACTCTTATTTATATGTATATAAATATATATAATTTATATAAACTTAAGCTTACGGTGTCCTTGCGGTGTCCTGAATTTAGGATAATTTCTGGATAATTTTTTTTTATGTTTAGTTTTTATATTCTGTAGGGTCTGACTTATTCCGAAGTACAGATTCGCAAAATTAATAATTTTGTTATAAAATATTTATTAGTAGCTTATTGAAATTGTAAGTAAATATTGAAATTTATCTTATAATTCGTTATATCTTGGAGGGTCCGGTGTTAGGAATCGCAAGATTAATTTCGTTTGGTTTATAAATAATTTTCTTTAAATGTTATGTATTCTCGTTTTTCTGTTTTGACATCCCACGATGATATGGGCTTTGAATTTCTTTTCCCCAAGTGGTGAGTACTTGTTGCTTTGTTTGGTCCCAGGATGGTACTCGTCAAATATCCTTATGTATTTTATATCTCCTGGCAGGATCGCCAATTAAAAATTTTTGATGAATTTTTGGTTTTTAAAAATAAAACTTTATTCACTTATAAGTTTACGTATGAACTTATTGTTGCTGAGTTTACTTATGAACTCACTGACAATTGTGTCTTAGAACTGTACGAAACCTCGCTTACTCGTATGTGATTACAATACTTTGCTTATGTGTTTACAATATCTCGCTTATATGTTTACAATGTCTGTGGCTGCTGGATGATGCGATTGGAATGTTTCACAACATCCCTAATGCTGACAGGGCAGTTTTCAGTGTGCGCATTTAGGCAAATCTTCCAGTCGGGTGTTAATTCGACTAACTGACAAAAAATTTCCACTCGTGCCAGGTACATACAAAACCTTTCTAAGTTTGAAGTTATGTGTTGCTTTCTCTATCTTTACATGGACTATCCCTTTAGGTGCAATATAATTGTCACCCGCAAGCGGAAGAAAACTTCGAGTTCGTTAAAAGAACTTGGTCGAAACACTTATTTTAGCCTGCTCCAGATGTCTGCAGACGTTTTCCATACTTTTATGTGGTTTAGCAATGAAGGCTTCATGCACAACGTTATAGTTGCCTAAATTTTTGGTCTAATCTGTCGAAATCTTTTGCTGGATCTCGCATAACTGTACCAATAACATTGTAAGTGGTACAGTTGTGGGACCACAACTCTGTGCCCCACAACTCTGAGTGGATAAGTACACTCCTCATGTGAATGCACCACGAGTCGAAATTTTGATCATCTAGCTTTTATAACACGTTGCTGTATTTGTGAAATAATAATCAGGTTACCAAGCCAAATCAATCAACAAAATCATCAAATCATCTTTCAAGGCTCAATCAACCATCCAGCATAGAGCTTCTAGCAAACACCTCCAACGCAGCAGTGATATCAGCAGCATTACCAGGAGATCTCCAGCTCGAGTAAAGACCCATTTAGTTGAATGCAAAACAGTAATTGCTCCAAAGATTTCAGCACAGTTACAAATTCGAAATGAACTCGAGAAGAAGAGAGTTTCAGCTGTGTCAATGTTGACAATCTATTCCAATAATGATTTTGTGTACAAAATACACCACAGACTTCAAGGTGCTACCAATAATAGCAGCATACGTGTACATCCTACGATTCATCCGAAATTAAAAAAAACCCACGGGACTCTCGCCCAAAAGATATTTAACCAAGTTCATATCAACTTCAAGAAGCACTATTCGGCATCGTAAGAGCCTTTCAGGCTCTGACTTCGATCGAGAAACAAATCAGATTCGAAAACATTATGATGTCGAAAGGTCAAGTTCGATTAGCAGTTTATATCATTTTATTGATGACAAGGATATCATTCGAGAAGGAGTAAGGTTAGAAGCATCAAAACTAATTCCATACAACGTTGTTTATTATGGTGCATGAAGAAAACAAGCATTAATGTGAATTATAAGACAGTGCTTCTGGCCAATAAAAAGAAAATAAACAGAAAGAGCAATTGTACAGCTCTCTATCCGATACAACTAGGATCGACCACAATTATGCCAAAAAATTATTGGTATATTACCACAGGCTAGAGTCACGCTAGCTTGCGTTGACTAAAGTGGTCCATTATAAGGTGAGGGGGAAAGGGCAACCAACGGATACATTGCTGTCTTCTGTTTCTGTGATAACAAAGGAGTTTACCCTGAGTTGCTAAGCGACTAGCCAACATATGCGTTTATCGGATCTTTTAAACGCTTCATCAGCCGTAGAGGGCGTTGTCTGTGACAATGCAACAAATATCGTAGGTTCAAAAAATCAACTATACTAAGTGGCACAAAATATTTATTCCGGACCATTGACGATAGAATATTCGATTGAACTCCACCAACGTCATAAATGGAAGAAGCAGTCTCCTAACATTAAATCAGGAGAAATGGTGATCATCAAGGCAGACAACATCCCAGTTATGAGGTGGACTCTAGGACGAATATTTCAAATGTATAAGGGGGAAGATGGATTTGCACGAATCGCTGATTTCAGAACTGCAATGCGACTTTTTAAACATGCAATATACCATCTTACTATACTATCCGTTGACACAGACAACCATCCAGGCACAAGTAAGGAAGCAAGTGAAGTACAGCAATACATGTGCTGCCTAAATATGCTGACACCGCAATGCATTTCCCAGTTTGTAATTAGTTACATTAAATATTGTTAAATATTGTGTTCAGGTCTTCACATCAAAGTCGAGAGTCACTCCAGTTAATAAGCAGTCTCTCCTTGCGTAACTTCTTGCTCGTCTGTAGGATATATTCACCATCAAACCCATAAGCAGTTATTTTTGGACCGATTCGGAAATAGTGTCACATGGCTTCAACAGCATTCAGTCTCACCTTTGGGGCCTATAGAGTATCTGACTTACAAGAGTTGACCACAGATGCGCATCCTGCTGACCTTGCATCTCGAGGCTACTCAGTTGCCGAGCTCAAATTGAAAATTGAAAATCAACTTGAAATTCGTAACTCCATTTATACATACATCAACGGAGTTTGAGCTCATTAAGGGTGGTGGTTTACCAGACTGTCAAAGGCATACAATTATTTTTCCCAGAAACTCAAAATTTATATATAAATAGGTTCGACATTTATATCTGCGCAATTATCATGCTGACCCCAAAGCAATATTTGCCTTGATTCGACTCGGATATTGGATCGTCAACGGCAGAGACTTGGCTCATCGCGGCGTTCGTTCATGTGTGCATTGCGTTCATTACAAGCTAGCACTGCTGCAACACGTCATGGGACCGCTACCTACTGCACGTCTCAAACCTGCTCGACCATTTGAACGCTGCGGCATCAATTTTTCAGGGCATAATTATTTGCGAATCCTTGGGAAAGATTCTATCAAATCATACTTGGCTATATTTGTTTGTTTAGTCACATTGAGATGATTTCGGACTTCTCAACAAAGTCTTTCTTGAACGCTCTAAAGCGCATGGGTCGTCGGCAAAAGATGTCGAACGATACATTTTGTGATAACGACACGAATTTTGTGGGAGCATAAACCAACTACAAGCACTCAAGCAATTCCTGTTTAAAGACGAGACGCAAACAGACATTAATAAATTTTGCTCATCTGATTTTATCAATTTCCATTTTATTACATCCAGGGCACCCCATTTTGGTGGGATCTGGGAAACAGCAGTTAAGAGCGCAAAATGAATGCTTTACCGCGTTTTGGGAAACACCAGATCGACATTTGAAGAGCTGAGCACAGTCGCAATGGAAATCGAAGCTATATTAAACTCGCTCTCTCCATTATCGTCAGATCCGAATGATGTCGAAGCACTCACTGATGGCCATTTCCTGTTTGCTGACTCATGGCATTGGAACATATCCAACGCTATGATCACGGCTATAAATCAACGATTTTGGCGGCGCTGGTCCTCAGACTACATAAGCGAGACAATACCTGTACTTAATCTCACTGAGGGAACGTTAGTTGTCATTCACGACGAGAAATTGGCACCACAACTTGGAAACTTGGTTGTGTTGAGTCCAGTGTGCTTGGACGAGACGACCATGTTCGAGTTGTACACCGCCGCACTGCCAATGGGACCTGCTCCCGGCCGACACAAACAATATTTAAGGTGACTCAGACAAAGGCAACGAAGTTAATAGTTCTTTGCAGCAAGCCTTCCAAATGGAATTACCAATTAAGAAATTAACCAAACGTGAAATAATGAACGGAATAAGTCGCATAAAGATCGGAAAGCACCTCATAAGCAGGTGATTTCCGATCTAATTACTGCAGAAGTTCCTAAACAGCCCATAATCAAGCAATAATCTTTGTAACCCATATTTTTAATGCGTCACGGACAAAATGTACTTTCCCTCCTCAATGAAAAGTCGCCGAAGTCAAGATGATACTGAAACATGCTGAAGATGTAAAGTCATATAGCCCTATCAGCCTACTTCCTACCATCAGTTTGAATTCAGGCAAAAGCAGTTTACTATCGAGCAGACACATAGAATTGTAGAGGTAACATATGGAGTATACTGTTCATCAGTGTTTCTGGACATATCACAAGCATTTGAGGTTTATTTTTCAAAGTAAAAAAGTCTTACCAACTAACTAATCCATTCTCATAAAATCATATCAGTCTCAACGACATTTTTATGTAAACAACCAACACGAAATGTCATCCCTAAATTCCATCAAAGCTGGTGTCCCACAGGGGAGTGTATTGGGCCCAGTCCTTTATATTCTTTTTACTCACGATTTGCCAACAACGGCTGGGGTACTAACTGGATTATTTGCAGACGACACAGCTGTTCTTACAGTCGCAAAAGAGCCTAAAGTAGTTTCATTAAAACTACAAGTTATTCTTATTGAAATATCCAGGTGGCTAAAAAGTTGGCGCTTGAGAACAAAAGAAAGGAAATCGATCCACGTTACATTTACTACACTAAGAGACACTTGTCCAGATATGACATCAAATAATATCGTAGTCCCACAAAAAGCTACCGCAAAATATTCGGCAATGCACTTGTGGTAACTTTTTGTGCACAATTTCGAAATATGTTCTGGCTGTCTAATCGGCGAACTTTCTTGTCTTTGGAGACTTTATAAAAGCGTTCTCAAGCCAGTATGGACCTACGGTATCCAGCTGTGGCGTATAGCTTCCAATTACAATATTGAAACTCTTCAAGGATTGCAGTCCAAGACTTTACGAATAATGGTTAACGCCCCCTGCTGCGTCACCAACGCTCAATTACACCGAGACCTCAAAATTCCTCTAGTAAAAGACGACATCAAAATCATAGCTTCAAAATACCGTCAACGAGTTCGGTCTCATCCACCGACCTTGCCTCATGCTTGATGTCAGCATCTAATATATTCAGAAGACTAAAAAGAAAAACACAGCTTCAACTTTGAATAGAAGATAAAAACTCAATAAAATTATTTATGAAATAAGGATGTTCCACAGGGAAGGTACCTTGTACGCTTTTCAATCTTGCCTCTTAATTTTAACTAGACAGAATACATTATAAATTAATATTTTTAAAAAAATTAAAAATTAAAAAAGAAAATAAATATATATATATATATATATATATATATATATATATATATATATATATATATATATATATATATATAAGAGGTGTGATCAAAAAAGAACCGTTATTGTGTGATCAAAAAATAAAGTATTTGTTTATTCATCAACAACTATCTTGTCCCCTTTAAAGTAGTTCCCCTCAGATATAATACACTAATGCCAGCATTTTTTTCAATCCTCGAAACATTTCTGAAACGCTTTTTCTGGTATCGCCAACAGCTCCTGTTTCGATTTTTCTTTTATCTCCTCAATCGTAGCAAAACGTTTTCCTTTCATCGGTGTCTTCTGTTTTGGAAAGAGGAAAAAGTCAGCGGGGGCCAAGTCCGGCAAATACGGTGGGTGAGTTATGATAACGGTTTTGTTTTTGGCCAAAAACAGCTCCTGAGCGATGTCCATGCAACGTTGTTTTTGCTCAAAATTTAGCAATTTTGGAACAATCTTCGTTTCGTGCCTAAAACATCCGTAAAAATTGCTTGGCATGACCCGAACGATATGCCAACATCATCAGCAACCTCTCTGATAGTGATTCTCCAAAATCATTTTCTTCACTGCGTCAATGTTTTCATCGGTTGTTGACGTGCTCGGGCGACCAGGACGAGCATCGTCATTGACATCTTCTCGGCCTTCCTTAAACCGGTTATACCACAATTGAACTTGTGTTCTGCTCATAGTAGACTCGCCAAAGGCCACAGTCAACATTTCAAATTTCCTTGCGCATTTAATTTCATTTTTTACACAAAACTGAATACAGTTTCTTTGATCAGTTTTTTCGATTAGTACAAAATCGAAGAGCACACCAAAACACGACTAACCTTTTTATCTGTCAAAAACAAACTGACAATCCAATATATAACAGACATGTGTACCAACATAACAGAAAAAAAATGCGAGCATCGAACATACGTAACTCACGAAATTTGAAAATAACGGTTATCTTTTGAGCACACCTCGTATATATATATATATATATATATATATATATATATATATATATATATATATATATATATATATATATATATATGTATATATATATATATATATATATATTCTGATCGGCAATGCCTCTATCTACAATTTTACCAAATCCCTTTTTTCGGCTCATGACTACCCGATTCCTGACATATTGGCTTTACATCCACCAAATTTACACTTTTCAATAAGAGCCATTGCTTCCTGCAAGATATTTTTCCCAAGATATGAGAATGTCGCTTATCCTACCATCGGGTACAACGTCAATATATAGACTGTAGGATTCTGATGCAACATTAACGTCCAGTGATAAGAAACCCATTATTTCTTCATTGTTATCACCGAAAGCTGTCACTATCGTGCAAAGACCACAAAAACCTCCAATAGCTAGTTTATTCCTTTACCAACTTCTATATATATTTATATATATATATATATATATATATATATATATATATATATATATATATATTTATTTATTTATTTTTATTTCATATTTTTATTTATTGTATCTTCTAAGCTTAGACTAACAATAAGTAAGCATACCTTACAAACTAAATAATTCATAATAATACACCTTGCCAATGCTTAGTTCTTTTTAGTAATCACAATGTTATATGTTAATTACTGTAATAAATGTTATATTAGTGTTTGTACATGATTAAGGTGTCGATGTTAGTTGCGCTGGTGATTTCGTACGTTTTAGGCGACTTGGAACCCTATTACATGCTAATATGCTAGCTAGATGATTTGGGTGCTCTTTGATTTTTTGGGCATATTTTAAGCTGGCGTCAAAGATTTCCTTTTTTACGAGCGGAATGTTCAGATCTTTGTGAATGTTTGTATTCTTTATAAACCAAGGAGCCCCAGTAATGGTTCTTAGAATTTTGGACTGCGCTCTTTGAATCAGTTCTATGCTAGAGTTGCTTGCGCCGCCCCACAACTGGCTACCGTAAGTCCAAATTGGTTTTATGATGGCTTTGTACAGCAGTGTTTTATATTCTAGGCTCAATCTGGAATTTTTGTGCATGTGCCAGTGTAGGCTATTTGCTTTCAAAGTCATTTGTTTGTTTTTGACTTCGATGTGGTGCTTCTATGTCAAACGTGAGTCAAGATGAATTCCTAGGTACTTAGCCTTCTTTGCTTGAGGAATAGGAAC
This sequence comes from Clusia tigrina, assembly GCA_920105625.2. Classification (NCBI taxonomy): domain Eukaryota; kingdom Metazoa; phylum Arthropoda; class Insecta; order Diptera; family Clusiidae; genus Clusia; species Clusia tigrina. Next base: position 340,221,967 of record OV050030.1, read on the forward strand.
GTTGTTGAGTTTTATCGCTGTACATGTACCTTTTTTTATAGTAAAGGTAATATGAATACTTTTCGATTCATTAACGTTTATTCGCCACTCAGCCAACCAATTTGTTACTAGGACCAGATGATCTTCTAAGTCACGGGATGCGATTTTAGAATTCGGATGAATGCTAAAGATAGCTGTAGCGTCTGCGAAAGTTGCTGTTGTTAAGTATTTATTGGTAAGCAGATCTGAGGTAAATAGTAGATACAACACCGCACCTAGCACGCTTCCTTGTGGTACGCCAACTGTTCTCAAAGCATTTAGAGCAAGCATTATTGTACCTTACCTTGAACTTTCTGCCCCTCAGATACGATTCCAATATGTTGTGTACTTTTGTGGGCAACAGCTTTTTTATTTTGTAAAGAAGTCCCTCGTGCCGGACCTTGTCAAATGCCTGCGCCACATCTAAAAAGATGGCTGAATAATATTGCTTTTTGTCGAATGCGTTTTTATCTCGTTCACTATTCGATGAACCTGCTCTATTGTACTATGGTATTCGCGGAAGCCAAATTGGTGAGTGGGAATAGTGCCTTTTTCGTTTATATGCGGCATTAGTTTTGCAAGAAAAAGCCTTTCTAGGAGTTTAATAAGATAGGCAGGAGGCTAATCGGTCTATATGATGACGATTGGGTGGGGTCTTTTCCTGGTTACGGGATCATTATGATTACTGAAACTTTCCAGGCATTAGGAATAAATAGTGAAGTAAGTAAGATGATGGCCATTTGGGGTAACTCCTTGATCATTTTTCCAGCAATGAGGTCGTGTCCTGGAGCTTTGTTAAGAGCAAGGTTACTAATCGCATTACTTACTTCTTTTGTTTTTAATTTAATAGGCGAGCATGTTGTATCTGGCGAGGGGTTAATATTAGGTTATTGGTATGGCGAGGTGGGTTGGGGGTAAAAATATATCTTAAGTGTTCGGCGAAAGCAGCAGACTTTTCATCATCGCTTTTTGTCCAGTTTCCGTTTTTTGTACGAATCGGTGGAATTCCGCATGCAGGTGCTTTCATTTCTCTGACAGCTTTCCACAGAGAGTAATTGGTGCCGTCAGTCGGAGAAAAGTTTTGGATATATTGGTCCAGACAACGATCTGATTCTGGACGCAAGGCTTTTCTCAAATTTTCACTGGCAATAGATAACTTCCGTTTTAGGAAAGGGGACCTGGATTTTTGCCATTCACGACGCCTCCTCCTTTTTTCAGTGAGGAGAATATCCATTTGGGTTGAGCTTTGTGGGCGCCGGATGCTTTTGCAGTTGTTGCAGTTGTTGTCACGTTTGTCCGCAGAGTGGCGCACAGCTAACCTTAGGGTCGAGGTAAATTGTTCCAGAAATGTTTCAATATCCGCATTAGTTTTGAGACGTGGGTTTAGGCTGAGATGACTACTGATGTATTTTCTCAATTTCAGCCAGTTAGTTTTAGTGGGTGTGAATTCGTAGGTGGGGCGTAACTTTTTGTTCAGATGTACTATAATAGGAGAGTGATCTGAAGAGAGGTCGATACTTCTTTGAGTTGCTCTCGTTTTAGGTTTCCTGCAACTCCAAAATCAATAAGGTCAGGTATCTTACGTGGATCTGTCGGCCAGTACGATGGTTGTCCTGAAGAGATAATATCAACCTTGGTGTCAGAAAGCATGAAGTTATATAATTGTTTTCCTTTTGGTGTTGTTAGCCGTGAACCCCAGTAAGTGTGTTTGGCATTGTAGTCGCCAGCAGCTAGAAAACTTGTTTCAAGTGTGGAGAAGAAATCTGAGAACTGGTTACTTGTTATTTTAAATCTAGGTGGGCAGTACACAGCGGATATTGTTAAGTTATCCTCCCATCCGTCCAGACAAATTGATGTTGCTTGTAGGTACTCCTTGTTGTATTCTTCCATAACGAAGTGATTTATTCTTTGTTTGATTAGGATTCCAGTGCCACCATGGGCTTTACCAGCGAGATGCTTTGTATCATGGAATTTATATCCCGGTATGTAAAAATTGTGTTTTTCGGTTAGATGGGTTTCGGATATAAGAAGTATGTCGATTTCATTAGTGAGTAAAAATTTGTTGATTTCTAACTTGTGCTGGCTTACACCGTTTGCATTCCATTGACAGATTTTAAGTACGTTCATTTCGGAGATAGCAGAAGCTGCATGAGCTGGTTTTGGTTTCTCATAATTTCCTGAATCATTGTTTGTATGGAGGTCATGAACTGCGGCATACATTGTGTGAGCGTTGCTATCATTCCTTCAAAATTATGCAGATTTGTAACAGTCCCGGACTGCTGATCCTTCCCTAACTTAAGTACCCCTGCATATGTACGTCGTCCCTGTGTCGGGGAATGGAATTGACTTCTGTGGTTGTGCAATGGGCTGTATATTTGGACTAGGTTGAGTGCGCTTATTCTTTAACTAAGGGTCATTGTTCTTAATTTCCTGGTATACAGGGCAACCTCTGTAGTTGGCAGTATGGTTACCACCACAATTACTGCACTTTCTAGCAGCTCTATCAGTTTTAGTCTTCGTACATTCTGATTTGGGGTGTAAATCACCACAGGCAACACATACACTACGAAGAGTGCTGTAGGTCCTTGCGTGCCCAAATTCTTGGCAATTAGAACATTGAACTGGGCCGTTTCGTTTGAGAGGCTCCCAGTAATTCTGCGATGCATAAGATAGCGGAGATTATAAATACCATGCACTTCTCCTTTTATAAGCTTTTGGGTTTCAGGCTCTAATTCTACGCGAAACAATGGCTGAGGGATTCTGTTGCGATTTATTATATTTATAATAGAGCGGGCAGCGAACGCTGCTTCAAGTAGTGCTTCTTTGACTTCAGCAGGGGGAATATCTGATTCAAGTCCCTTTATGACAATGGTAAGGCCTTTGCTACTTTTAAGCTGATCGGTGTAGTCGCTTTTTTTTATCAGTGTCGAAGTTTTTTATAATCACTCTGTAATTGCTCTCACTATGTATTTGGATTTTTGTTTCCTGGATATTTCCTTTAACAAGAGGGGTGACATGGACATTTTTAGGACCAATGATCTCGGTAAGCTTTGCAACTAATTTACTGGAGTTACGTTCTCGTAGGTATATGGGAGGTGGTTGGAATATAATATTATGTTTGGGTGCGTCTGCCTCCTCAGCACTTTGAAGTAGTGCGAAGCGATTATTTCTAGAGATTCGGGTCTCGCTAGTTTTGTTGATTTTTGCGATGTTTGTTTTGATTGCACTCGATTTTGGGCTTCGCTTGCGCTTGTTTATAAGGATATAGCTATCTAAACAGGTTTGTGTTGTTCCACTTTTCCCCGCTGGGTTTTTGAAAAATTTTTGGTTGAGTGGTTTGTATTGATGGTTGGTGTGAGTGCATTTTCAGTGCGCTCAGCCACTGTTGGCGAATTTGTTCTAGCACGATCGGACGAGTGAGAGAGAGACGTGGGTGGAACCTATTTGCACTCTTTAGTTATGGACGCCGTTGGGCTGTTGGGTGTTGAACATTGAGCGCTCCAAGAGGGCGCATGCGCAGAGAGTGCCAGAGACACTTTTGCACATTGGTTCTGGTTTGAGTGCGAACTGTGTGTACTTGCACTTGCATTGTTAAGTGCAGTCGCAATTGAACGCTGTGGAGGTGCAGTCACATGAGGGCCGCTGCCCGGCCGCTCGCCGTTGTGGGACATGCTACCTCCGCTCGCTTGTCTCTGTTTTGCAGGCAAATGTGTTGAGCGAACCACATTCGTCGTCAAACCACTATCGACAGCCATCCCGAGAACATCCGACCTTGCTTTGGGGAGAGAACACACTGTACATACTGTACTCACTCATTTGCGCGATTACCGGACGCTGCTGGGAAAGCGACTGAGGAAGATCAGGTGTTGGTGCAAGTGCAGGCACATTTTGAGAGCGCATGCGCTGAACAGGAGAGCGCACTGGGTGAGTGGGAGAGCGCAATACGCTCATCCACTGACCGCTATAGTTCCGCTTCTTTATTAGAAGCTAACAAATTCAAATTTTAAGTTTAATTTGATATTTCGCACAAACTCCTTTTGCCAATTTCACTCACTGACTTTTATTATGAGTCTATTTCGCTGGGCTTAAAACTCGAAACATTAAACTATTTCACTTTAAATCACCATATAATTGAGGAGCAACCGAAAAACCCATCCGAACTCTCTTGCTTTCGATAGAATGCAAGCCCTAAAACTCCAGAATAGAAACGGGTTTGGATTGGTCACACAAGTTTTGGATTGCAGTACTTCACTTGCATCCTTACTTGTTTCTGGATGGTTGTCTGTGTCAACGGATAGTATAGTAAGATGGTATATTGCATGTTTAAAAAGTCGCATTGCAGTTCTGAATTCAGCGATTCGTGCAGATCCATCTATCCCCTTGTACACTTGAAATATTCGTCCTAGAGTCCACCTCATAACTGGGATGTTGTCTGCCTTGATGATCACCATTTCTCCTGATTTAATGTTAAGAGACTGCTTCTTCCATTTATGACGTTGGTGGAGTACAATCGATTATTCTATCGTCAATGGTTCGGAATCAATATTTTGAGCCACTTAGTATATTTGATTTTTTGAACCTACGATATTTGTTGCATTTTCACAGACAACGCCCTCTACGGCTGATGAAACGTTTAAACGATCGGAGCATATTTCTCAAGATTACCTTAAAGCTACTTTCGTGTTTTGGCTTGTATGTTTAGAAATCCATTTTTTTTTTGTTTTCAAGCTGTTTGATTATATTAGAAAATATTTTAGGAAGTTACTCTGAAATTAATATTGACCCGCAGCAAATTCATTCAGCATATGCAGCAGAGGCTGAATAAGATCTTTGTCCACAAATATAGGTAATTTAAGATGTTTTTCTTTTCTGCCGATTTTTTACTTTCAGTATCCTCGTTTCAATCCACTTGAAATTAAAAAAAAATTGAAAATAAATTTACATAAAGAGCTATACGAGATATACGAGTATATATATATATATATATATATATATATATATATATATATATATATATATATATATATATATATATATATATATATATATATATATATATATATATATATATATATATATATATATATATATATATACACGGGCGGATTGATATTGGAGCTACCTAGCGCTAGATGGCAGCTCCAAACTGCGATATGTAAAACGTCTGCTGTTAAAATTTCACCCAAATTCATCGATAAGTTTATTTGTTGTAGCCGTTTGAAGTAAGCAACCGAATTTCGTGCAGTGATTAAACACTATTATTTGAAAGGGAAAAGGTCGAAAGAGACAAAAGAAAAGCTTGATAAACATTACGGTGAGTCTGCTCTGTCAGATCAAATGGTAAAATATTGGATGGCTGAATTTAAACGCGGCCGAACAAGAACTGCAACAATACCATCAACAGGAAGGCCAAAAGAGGTGGTTACCGAAGAAAATATCAAGAAAATCCTCGATATCGTTATGAATGATCGCCGAGTCAAGTTGCGTGAGATTGTTGAAATGGTAAACATATCATATGAACATGTGTTCAACATTTTGCATGAACATTTGCATATGAAAAAGCTATCGGCGAGATGGGTGCCGCGTTTGCTCAGTGTCGAACAAAAACGAGTTCGACAGACCACTTCACAGCGGTGTTTGGACATGATAAAGCGTAATCCTGTTGATTTTTGGCGTCGATTAATAACTGTTGATGAAACGTGGGTCCACCACTACACAACTGAAACCAAAAATCAATCGAAACAATGGGTGGAAGCTGGTGGAAGTGCTCCGGAGAAGGCGAAGGCAGTGAAATCGGCTGGCAAGGTTATGGCCACTGTATTTTGGGATGCATACGGAACATTGTTTATCGATTATCTTGAAAAAGGATCAACAATCACAGGAAAGTATTATCGTGCATTATTGGATCAATTGATTGATGCAATCAAGGAATAACGACCACATTTAAAGAAGAAAAAATGCTCTTTCTTCAAGACAACGCACCGGTTCACACAGCATTAGATGCGATGTTAAAATTATGTGAAACATCTTATAGTCCAGATTTAGCTCCTAGTGACTTTTCCTGTTTCCAAACTTGAAAAAATGGCTCGCAGGAAAAAGATTCATCTCAAAAGAAGATGTGATTACCGAAACTAACGCGTATTTTGAGGGGTTCCCGAAATCGTATTATTCAGATGGTATAAAAAAGTTGGAATATCGTCTTACTAAGTGTGTCGAAGTAAAAGGAGACTATGTTGAGAAATAAATGGTTTTTGAAAAAAAAAATGTTTTTTTCCTACTTAGGTAGCTTCAATCCGCCCTCGTATATACTCGTATATATATATAAATATATATATATATATATATATATATATATATATATATATATATATATATATATATATCACAATTCACAGAGACAAAGATTACGCAATGCTGTGTTCAAATTTGCTTCGTTCTGCGCATCTACGTCACGGTTGACTAACGAGCGAACAGCTGATTTTCTTTTCTATGGTGTTCTTTGCATTTTTAAGAAACATTGCGAAAATTTGTATAGAAAAACGTTTATAATTGGGTTGAAAGTTCTTAAATCGGAATTTGTACCCAAAGAATTGTGGCAGAGCGTTTCAGCAGCTCACAAAGTGTCAGTAAACGTGTTTAAATGTTTGTGGAGAGGAATTTTTTTGAATTATACGCCGTCATCCTAGAAGCCCAAGAAAGGAGCAATGGATCAATCATAAGTGTAAATAAAAATCGGTTATCAATAAAAAATAGTTAAAAGCAATTCAATTAATTGTTTTATTTAATTTTCGCTTTGTTGTACATATTTTCTACAATAGTCTTATTTAGTGAACGGATTCTAAAATACATTCTAGCTCTAAAAAACAGTTCTTTTACTTTTTGACTACAATTTACATGACTACTTAATTCTAAGTGTTTCTTAATATAATTTTTACATATATATAATTCACTGCTATTTATTTTATCAAAAGCAGCTTGCAGGGCTCTCATATGTTCCATTAACATATTAGTTGGTTTTGAAAGCCCTCCTTCAGAAAGATGATTTACCCAAGTATATGAATCATTTTCTGGATTGACGCATATTTCGGGATTGTCTTTTCCCAGTTTGTGGCAAATGTATCCTGCCAAATTCTCCAATCCATCGTTGTTCAGGGTCTCCAAATCGTCATTTTGTTCTGACATATCATATCAGAGGAGTTCATCTCAACGGAGACGCGTTGAAAAATGTTACCTGAAAAAATATAAACATGTATGAATAAATAAAAAGTAATACTTCTAATCCTACCGGTTAGAGATAAATAATTTCCTTCCAAGTCTGGGATGTCGTCGATCTGAACGTTCCCTCCTTCAGATAAGACTCCTTCGTTGTGGCCAAGTATGTACGATCGTAACCTATATTTGAACTCTTGGCGGTCGGGGTGATCGTGAAGGCCTCCTTTCGACCTTATAATGCCGAAAAAGTTTTCTAACACATCTTGATTCAAGCGATAAGTCAAAATATAATCGATTTTATATTTGTCGCGCAAATCAGTCAGCAGCAACTTTAACGCATTGTTGTTTTGAAGTATACCTGCAAATAAAATGAAAATTAAAGTAAATAATAAATTCCAATAAATACACATTCGTTATAGTGACGATATGTGTACCTTTTTGGAATGGTAGCAAAGTATTTTTGCCAACAACTCTCATCGTAGAAACCATTTCCGTCATTTGCTCCAAGATATTAATTTTGGTGTCTAAAGCCAAACCATAGGCATGTAGACGTTCCTTTACTCCTTCTTTGGGCACTCTGACATTCATTATGTCAAACCAATCATTCGTCTGCAATATAAAGTTTTTTTAATGACCATTTTCATAAATATTTACGGTACTACTCACAATTTTGAAAAGTTTAAAGCATTCTTCCCACTTCTCGTCGTCTAATAACCCTAAACTAGCCGCCCGTGTTATGGCTTTAGCAATTGTGTGGGAAAACTATTTTGTAGCTAGTTTAACCTTTTGCCTTTCCGCTCCCGTAACAATCAAGTGCTTCTTTGAAATTTTGTGGGTTATCGACAGCTCACTGGAAGTAAAACCTAGAAGCTTTAAAATAATGTAATTTTTAATTACCTTTCCATTTATTATAAATCCATGGTCCACAAAATGATTCCTCTGGAGTTTTATTAAGTGAGGAACATCAGCGAAGACTACAATCCTGTCCCCGTCGTGTGAAAACCTGTAAATGAATAAACAAATAAATTATATTATAGAAATTTTAAAACTAATTTTCTTAAGACAAAATGTACCAAGGCTTCTCCATATCAACTTTAAGCTCATTATATAACCCTCTGTTACTTCCGGCCAAATCGCTAACCATGCCATCAACATTATAACCACATTTTTTGATGGATGATAAAATGTACCACAGTATATTTTTAGTCATCTTGCAGTCAAACTCATAAAATACGGGCTGTTTCCATTTACATATTAAACCTGAAATCAAAATATATAAGTTTGAAGTTGATGTAAAAAAAATTGGTGGTTTAGGTACCTCTGAACATTGCAACTTGAACGTAATTAACAGGAGGCAATGTAGAATCAGATGACCTATCGTAGCAGAAAGCCCTTCGTACTTTCATTTCGTCAAAACTGAGTACGCAAGTTTTTTGAGCTTTTGTCAACTCTGTTGCGGCCGTCAATAATTTCATCACAGGCTTTATGATACCTGGAGATATATCTATTTTTTTCGACCACCATTGAAGAGTTTGAACAGCTGGTAAGGGGAAATTGTTTCTTCTCAAAAGCTTGTATGCTTTTGGACTTTTTGAATACAGCGTAATAGATTTGGCAATATCCTCTTCTTTCCAATTCAGCCGTTTATTTCCATTTTTCAATTTTTCAATCTGCAGGTAGGAAATTTTTTTTTGTATTTTTTGTAAAACCATTAATTAAGTAGATACACTTATTACCTGGCCTTTGGTGAAAATGCAACCGAGTTTTTCTTCCAAGTTGTTTCTGTGGAATTCTGAAGACTTTATGCAAATTTTGAGGCGCTTTATCTCTATGATTTGCTTCTCATTATTTTCATTTAATTTGCATACAATCTTCTTTAGTTTTTCTCTGTAATATATGAAAAATTATATACATAACTACCCATGGACTTCAATTATGGCGCTCACATTTCTACTTCTAAACGTTTTATTTTTTCCTCCTTCTCGTCGACGACTGCTTTTATCGCGGCTTGTGGTACTTCTTCGATACCCTCAGTTTCTATATCGTCAACAAAAACTCCTGGCTCATTTAAGAGGGTTGACACAAGTTGCTTCCTTGAACGATACTCCATTCTTTTCTGCCTCTCATTTGCTTCCTCTAAAGCTACTGATATATTCGGAATACCATTGGGCAGCAGCTTTGTTGGATTTCTTGAACATAATCCTAAAATAATATTTCATTTCTTATATAATAATTATAATTAATACAATATAATTGCTATTCTTACCCATTTCAAACTGCAAATTCCTTTCGAAATTTTCTGGCGCAAAGTGCACCTCACATATACATGCATTTTTTATATTAATTTCGTCTTTCCGACGACAAAAGCTAATCCAATTTCTTGCAAGGGCTTTGTCCTTAGGAAAATGGAAAAATCTCCATTTATTTTCGCCTTTTTTGTTATTACTATTGTCACAACCGAATACAGAACAACGCATTTTAACAAATTTTTTATTTGAAAATCAACTGAAAAGCGCGGTTGAATAGTAGAAAGTCAACCGTGACGTAGGCAAAACAGCTGATTGAAAGCAAACATGCGCATTGCCTAATCTCTTTCTCTATCATTCTTGTATATATATATATATATATATATATATATATATATATATATATATATATATATATATATATATATATATATATATATATATATATATATATATATATATATATATATATATATATTTATTTATATATATATATATATATATATATATATAAATATATATATATATATATATATATATATATATATATATATATATATATATATATATATATATATATTTATATATATATATATATATATATATATATATATTTATATATATATATATATATATATATATATATATATATATATATATATATATATATATATATATATATATATACTCGTATATACCATATACTCGTATTCTTGTTTCTCTTACATATATAAAAATTACATGTATGTTCGTTATCGCTAAACTCAAAAACTACTGGACCAATTTTGACCAAATTTTATATGCATGCTCTATGGGCCGTGAGTAGTGTTTCTGTGTAGTTTGAAGTTCGTCGGACAGATGGTGCAATATTTAGTTTTTTTGTGATTTTACACCGTAACTCAAAAACTACTGGACCGATTTTGACCAAATTTTATATGCATGCTCTATGGGGCGTGAGGAATGTTTCTGTGTAGTTTGAAGTTCGTCCGACAGATGGCGCAATATTTAGTTTTTTTGTGCTTTTGCACCGTAACTCAAAAACGACTGGACCTATTTTGACCAAATTTAATAAATATATTTTATATGCATGCTCTATTGGCCATGAGTAGTAGTAGAAAAAAAATATTTTAATAAATTTAAGTTTAATTTATTTAAATTCAATATTACATACATTTTTATAAATTAACCCAAGGTGTTAGTGAAAGTAAATTAATTGTATTATTAAAAGCTATTCAAGAAAGTACACAAGCAACAGGTAAGACAACAAAGGGCAACCTCCCTACCCCAACAATAACTAAAAAAAAAAAAAAAAAAATCATAAAAAACGTATATTGCAGTACAAAATGCCACGACCACGTGCAACTATTGGTCGCCGTGCACGGCACACAAATCATATGAGTGTGCTGCGCTCACAGCAGACACAAGAGGAGCGCGCAGAAGACAATGAACAAGCCAGGAATCGAATGTCACTTTTACGCCAAAATTCTTCACAAGAAAATCGCGAAATACGGAACGAAGAACAACGTGCTGCGAGAAGAGCCTCCAGAGCAGCAATACACAATACCAATCGCATTTCTTTTATGCGTCTTGCATTTAATTACGATCCGACAATTGATTATAATGTACATCCCAATATCAATATCGGTAGCATGGATCAATTATGTGTCCATTGCAAAGCATTTAAATATAAAAAGGAAACACCTGGATTATGTTGCGCAAATGGCAAAGTAAAGCTGCCAGAACTAAGCCAACCACCGGAACCATTACTTTTATTGGTGTCTGGAACACCACCACAATCAAAACATTTCCTAACCCATATACGAGGTTATAATAATTGCTTTCAAATGACGTCATTTGGTGCTGACAATATAGTTAGTGGAAGTTTCATGCCAACATTTAAAGTACAAGGACAAATATATCACAAAGCAGGATCCTTATTGCCTATTCCTGATGAAGAATACAAATTTCTGCAGATATATTTCCTTGGCAATTCTGAAACCGAAGTCACCACAAGTCCAATTGCTACGGGACTATGCCGCAACATTGTAGAATCATTACAAAATTTATTCCATTAGCATAACGAATTGGGGAAATTATTTAAAGTTGCAGTAGACCGAATGCCATCCGATAATCACAAAATAGTTATAAAAGCTGATAAAACACCAGTAGGTGAGCATCCACGACGATTCAATGCAATAACAATAAATGAAGTTGCTATTGTAATTGTTGGTGATCAGTTCGAGCCAAGAGATATAATTTTACATCGAAGAATTGATCAACTGCAACGAGTACCTGAAACACATCGCTCATATGATGCGCTCCAATATCCAATACTGTTTTGGCAAGGAGAAGATGGCTACCATTTTCAATTAAAAAAGTTAAACCCAACTACTGGTAAATTTTAAAAAATTTTATTGCCTACAAAAATTTTATTTATATTGGTTATTTATTATAGGTGAAGAAACAATTAAAAAGATAAGTAGCATGAATTACTATGCGTACAGACTCATGATTCGGCAGAATATGGAAAATCATATTTTGAAATGCCGCCAACTGTATCATCAGTATGTTGTAGATATGTATGCAAAAATAGAATCAGAGCGGCTATCATTTATTCGCCTAAATTAATATCAATTACGATTGGAGGAATATATTCATCTACGTGATGCAATTAATAATGATGGCAATTTAAATGATCTTGGCCGATTAAAAATTCTACCAGCTACTTATAACGGCAGCCCACGTCATATGTATAAATATTCACAAGATGCTATGACATACGTTCGCAATTATGGTCGTCCTGATTTATTCATCACATTTACTTGTAACCCTATTTGGAATGAAATTAAAAAATGTTTATTGCCGGGACAATCGCTAACTGATCGTCATGACATCACAGCACGCGTATTTAAGCAGAAATTAAAGTCTCTGATCGATTTTATTGTAAAATCTAATGTTTTTGGCTTAGTTCGTTGCTGGATGTATTCGATCGAATGGCAGAAAAGAGGATTGCCACATGCTCATATTCTAGTTTGGTGTGTTGATAAAATTCAGCCAAACGAAATCGATAATATTATTTCTGCTGAAATCCAAGACTCAACAATTGATCGAGAACTGTTCGAAATAATAACGAAGAATATGATACATGGCCCATGTGGTGCCTTTAATATGCATTCACCATGCATGATTAATGGCAAGTGTTCTAAGCGATATCCAAGACAATTGATTCCAGAAACAATAACAGGCAATGATGGATACCCTCAATATCGCCGACGTTCACCAGATAACAATGGTAGATCCATTACATTTAAAGCACATATAAACGTTGAATATTGCAATTCCGTTAAATCAATCAAATATATTTGTAAATATGTAAACATAGGCAGTGATATGGCCATTTATGGAGTGGCACCTGAAGATAAGCTAGATGAAATCACACAATATTAAATGGGAAGATACATTAGCAGCAACGAAGCAGTTTGGCGCATATTCTCCTTTCCAATTCATGAGAGGTATCCGACTGTAGTTCATTTGGCAGTTCATTTAGAAAATGGACAGCGAGTATATTTTACAGCGGAAAATGACTGCATTTTTTTCTTTGTGCCAAATTGATGACTTCGCTAAGACGCAACTGTATAATGAGGTTCCGCGATATTTTACATGGAATGTATCCACAAAACAATTCCAACGTCGCAAACAAGGGAAAATAGTAGCTGACCACCCAAATGTATTTTCAAGTGATGCTTTAGGTCGACTATACACTGTACATCCAAATAATGATGAATGCTATTACTGGCGTTTGCTTTTGATTCATATACGTGGTCCGACATCATTTCAAAATTTGAAAACCATAAATAATATATTGTGTGAATCATATCGGGACGCCTGCCAAATTTTAAATTTACTCTAGAACGATGACCATTGGGAAAATTCACTTGCCGATGCCTCACTGGCTGCTTCTCCATATCAAATTCGTATATTATTCGCAATTATAATATCAACATGCGGTTCATCAAAACCTTTAGAACTGTGGGAAAAATATAAAAATGCAATGACAGATGACATTTTATATCAAGCGCGTAATGCAACTGCAAGTCCAGGATTAGAATACTCTCCTGAGATGTATAATCAAGCATTAATATACATTGAGGATATTTGTTTAGTAATGGTGAATAAAACTTTGAATACATTGGGAATGACATCTCCAAATCGAGCCGTTACGGTTGCTGTTAATCGTGAAATAAAACGTGAACAAAATTACGATGCCAATGCATTAAACACATTTGTTCAGCATAATTTACCAAACTTAAATAAATAGCAAAAGCACGTCTACGACACTATTATGAAAACTGACCATTCAGGAACTGGTGCAATTTATTTTCTAGATGCTCCAGGTGGTACTGGTAAAACTTATCTAATTTCGATAATTTTGGCAAAAATACGGTCTGTCGGTAATATTGCGTTGGCTATAGCCTCATCGGGAATTGCTGCTACCCTATTAGATGGTGGAAGAACGGCAAATTCTGCGTTAAAATTACCATTGAATATGCAACTGACCGAAACACCAACATGTAATATTTCAAAAACATCTGAGATGGCAAAGGTACTTCAACAATGCAAGATTATTATATGGGATGAATGCACAATGGTGCATAAAAAACCTCTAGAAGCATTGGATCGAACATTGCAAGATTTACGTGGCAATCAACAACCATTTGAGGGTGCTCTTATATTATTGGCAGGCGATTTTAGACAAACCTTGCCAGTCATATCACGATCAACACCAGCAGATGAACTAAATGCGTGTTTAAGAGCATCTCATTTGTGGCGATATGTTAAAAAACTTTCACTAACGGTAAATATGCGCATACAATTACAAAATCATGCATCAGCCCGTTTATTTGCACGTCAATTATTGGATATTGGAAATGGCAAAATTGCTATGGAAAATGCAACAGGACTCATCACATTGCCTGCAGATTGTTGTGTTTCAAATGAATCAAAAGAAGGCTTAATTTCAAGTGTATATCCCAATATTGAGCGCAATTTTACCAATCACCAATGGCTAAGTGATCGCGCTATATTGGCAGCCAAAAACAAAGATGTTTGCGATATTAATGTTGATATTCAAAATAAAATAAGCGGAGAAATAAAAACATATAAATCCATTGATTGTGTTAATGATCCTGACGAAATTGTTAATTACCCAATTGAATTCTTAAATTCGCTTGACTTGCCAGGAACTCCACATCACATGCTGCAGTTAAAAGTTGGTGTACCAATAATTCTATTACGCAATTTAAATCCACCACGGCTTTGTAATGGAACAAGATTAGCTATAAAAAATTATTAAATAACATTATAGAAACAACTATATTAACTGGTATGTACAAAGGTGAAGTCATATTAATTCCACGTATACCAATAATGCCCGCAGATATGCCGTTTTCACTTAAATGCATACAATTTCCAGTACGTCTGGCATTTGCTATGACCATAAATAAATCCCAAGGTCAATCGCTGCAAGTATGTGGATTGAATCTTGAAACACCATGCTTCTCACATGGACAACTATACGTTGGATGCTCACGTGTTGGTAACCCATCATCATTATTCGTATTCGCTAATGAAGGCAAAACCAAAAATGTAGTTTATCAAAAAGCATTGCAATAAATATATAGATATAATTTAAATAAAATATGTAAAACATAATTTATAATTATAAAAATTTAAATTTTTACATTTTAAAATACATAAAATATAAAAAAAATATAAACTGTGTGTGTTATTACAATTTTGATTTTTGGATTTTTGAATAAATCATTTTTTTCTATTATATAAATAACTAAAAACACTGATTTTGATTTTCTTCGAGAGGCAGTTCAAAATAAAAGAAAAATTTGGGGCCAGCAACGCGGACCGGGCCCAGCTATCAAAAATAAATAAATCCATTATTTCTGCTTCGGTAAACGGTATTTGAACAATAATTGCTATGTCGATTTAGTGCAGCTTTCATTCTTCTTCGAAATATCAATCCGCCATGACTTTGCAACGGAACCAGACTTGCAGTGAATATAAAATTTGAAGGCAAAACAACGTTTCCCCGGGTCAGCTAATTGCTAGAAACGCCATTTGATATAACAACAGACTGCAGAGCATGGCAACTTTCGATTACCGAGAAAACTCCTAATAGCAGGGTGGAACATTGGGCTATGCAACTAGAAAACTTATGTCAATATACAGTCTAACCTCAATCAGGCACCGATATCTGACATGTGGACGCGCTAAGCAGGTACCCAGTTCTTTTGAGGATCAAAGATAGTATAGTGCAGGCAATTAAGAAGGCACAAAGTAAAGATGAAGCTTGTCAACTGATTTCGAGGGTACTAGAAAGATAAGGTTATCAAAACTATCAGCAGCGAAATGGCATAAAGTATAAAGTTGTCGACGTTTATTATCTTTTATTAGTTCCAAAGCAAATTATTATCACGAAAAGAAAAAGCTTAAAGAAGAAATAAAGGTCAAATTTGGTCGAAAAATTTGATAGCGTCAATCAACTAGGTAGGTGGCTCCTTGTGACAACGCACGAGACACAGGTCTCATCCCTTTCTAAGGTCGAGCCATTTGAATCTTTTAATAAAGCAGTTGATGGAGCTAGTCTTTTTGTTTGAAATATCTCCCGAAGAGTCCAGAAACTGATTCGCCCAGGAAAGTGCACCTCTTTCTGGACAACTCTGGACACATGCATAACAAGTGTTCAATGGACTCTTGCTCCTCCTTGTGCATGCAACTCCTGCAGAATCAACTAAGAGTTTTTTATTCTTAACTAGAAGCGTCATTAAGAAAGCTTCATTTCTAATTGCGTTACATGCACATTGTTTGCACAAATTTGGTAAGAAAGGAAGTTTGTTAAATCAAGTTGATGGTTGTCCCGCTGCACATTTTTCACCTCGATCAATTCGGAAATACGTGCTCTACGGAGGAAGTTCATATAAAGTTGGAATAGCTGGGTTGAAGTTTTTGCAAATCTAAATCGAATCATTGCTAACAAGGGAGCAGCATTTATCGCTAATGTTTTCGAAAAATACTGTACGAAGAACAACTTAGTATCCATCACCTGCTTACTACTGGAGTTTCAAAAGGAAACTGACAAATCGAACGCATGAATCAAATAATTATCGTAATTTTAACCAAGTTGAAGATCCTTTAAAATAGTACAAGCATGTAATTCACGTACAAATCATAATAACTTCCAAAATTTCCAGAACTACTCAGCGGATACCTTTCGAACTGTTGTTCGGAGTTCTTATCTCATCATATGAAGATCATGGGCTCCGCCAAATGTTCGATGAAAAAACATTCGAAACTTTTGAGAAACAGCGACGTAAAATGCAAGAATTGCCACACATTTTGATACAATAAACTATTTGTTGCCGCATTATTTACTATTTACAAATCGTTCTTACTTCCTAGGGAAGCATTTTTCTGCTGCTCCAGTTATGTGATTGTAATAATTGATTGACTTACTAAGTTCAAAATGCCGACAATGGGTGTTGTATTTAAGTAAGAAATCGTGCAACTGTAGTATCCTAAAAGTCTACATGCTTGTCTTATTGCTAAGTATAATTTATTATAATTACCGCGCCCTATTCCAAGGAAATTGCATTTTTAGATGTCGAGGGTGCCTTGGATAATACCGGTTACTGCTCTATAGAGGGGCTATGCTCTGCAAAATTATCGAGAAACCGACTGTTGGGTGGGTTAAAACGATATTAAAAAGTAGAGAAATTGGCTCATCTCTAGGAGACGAGGCCGTATCAGTCAAGGCAATGAAAGGCTGTCCTCAAGGCGGTGTGTTGTAACCCCTTCTATGTACTTTAGTTATTGACGATCTCATAGGGTTACAAGGGTTAGGCTTCGAGGCAAGTGGATATAATGACGATTTTGCTGTCATTATTTGTGGCAAGTTTGAAAAAACTATATCCGACATTATGAATCAGGCTCTAGCCTTCATCTCAAACTGGTGTCGCGCAGAGGCGTTATGCATGAATCCTAGCAAAACCATTCTCGTTCCTTTTTCAAACAGATTAAAATTGAACCTTGGTACAATAGCTGTTGAGGGAATTAATATAGAATATTCCGATGAGGTCAAATATCTCGGTGTAGTTCTGGATAAGCGACTGAATAAACTCGGTGATAAACAAAGCCACAAGAGCAATGTGGGCATGTCGAAGTCTCTTTGGTAGAACATGGGGTCTATACTCAAAAATGATACACTGGATGTATGTAATGGTGGTTAGACCAATCCTTACCTATGCATCCCTTGTGTGGTGGCCCAAAACAACACAAGAATCTGGTAAGAAAATACTTACAAGATTTCAAAGGCAGAATAGCGTGGCAATCACCGGTGCCATGCGAAACTGCCCAACCGCTTCTATTGAGGCCATAACAGGACTATCCCCACTACAAAATGTACGACTAGAAGCGCATTAAGGATGAAGATCTTGTCTAGACAAGAACCTCATGACTATGGTCATTTCCATATATTAAATAAGATTCCAGATCAAAACATAATCTGATCAATAACGGACTATATGATTCTAAAACGACAGTTTCATCCCAATTTTGAGATTATTATCTCAGACCGTGATGAATGGGACATAGGAGGACCTTGGGTCGACCTTGGAAGTCTAGAATGGTTCACAGACGGTTCAAAAACAAACACCGGAGTCGGTGCAGGGGTCTATGGACCAAATACCAAAATCTCAGAACCAATGGGCAGGTGGCCTAGCGTCTTACAGGCTGAAATTCAAGCAATCTCAATTTGTGCGAGGACAAATCTGAAAACGGGTATCAAGCCAAGCTGCATTACAGGCATTAGCTTCATATTCTTTAGAATCGAAACTGGTAGAAGAATGCTTCAAAAACCTACAATCTGTAGGGGTAACAAATATGGTTGCAATTTGCTGGGTCCTGGGTCACTCGGGGATTGAAGGTAATGAAATTGCAGACGAGCTGGCTAGGACCGCTTCCCCAGCAAGCCTCATAGGTCCGGAGCCATACTGTGGTATCAGCTGGGCGGAGGCTAAATCCAGAGTAGATAATTGGGAACATAGAAAATAGTAGGTTCTCTATCAGATCATTATTACCTGAATTATCACCTGACTAGAATCCACATTCTTGATGATATGGAGTGCCGGCTCTGTCTAGAGGAAGAGGAAACGTTGACAAGAACCAGAATGAATATATTCCACCGCGACCAGCTGGCTCTGGAAGAATTAAAGGATGTTCCTGTTATGGACATTCTCAAATTCATCCATAAAGCGGAAAAGATAATGAAGGAACATGACTTTCAGCTACTTCCTTTCTCTAGAGAAGGAACATATAGGTAGAAAAGAACCTGATAAATTATTGTGACGATTTGACATCACCAAACGGACGAAATGCTACGGTATTACGGAAGAAACGCCTGTACTAAACCTATAGGGCATAGTATATCGGACAATTGTGATCACATGGATCATTAATGACAAATGTAGTACGACACAAAAGATCTTTTAGGTCGCAGTGTCGGCCAATGGGCAAACTACTAAAGCTAAATTATTATTATCGCGCCCTAAAAGTTTATGCTTAACTATTTATTACTTATATATGGATTTTCAACCAATAACTACACTGTGTTTACTGTCTCTTAGGAGTTAATTTCTAGGATTAATGATGTGAGTCTACACGCAGCTAGTTTAGTTTTGACTCAATACACCCCTCCCCTGTTTCTAGAGAGGTCGTGCAACTAATAGTGGACAATTCTTTTTATATTATAGGATTATATTTGCATCGAAAACAATTTTGTGAATAATACGATAAATAAATTTTAATATTTTTGGGTTCCCTCCTTTCTTCGATATATGTATATTCTATATATTTTGATCTATATTTTTCTCTTCAACTATTTTTTTGTTGAAAGAAAATAAATTTTTATTTGAAATATCACTAAAAATCAAACAGATTAAGTGGAATTTTATATATTATACCATCGTGCTCGTTTCATCTACTGGACGGGTGCTCTTCCACAAAATATTCTAGAACTGGGTTAACCCAACAGCACTCGCAGATGCTTCATTTGGCTAACATCGAGTGACAATCGTTCCGATTGTGTGTGGTGCTTGGTGTGCTTCGCTGACCGACAGTTTTAGATGCCGTGGTGGTTAGTAGTAGAATTTTTCAACATTTTTTTTGCCTGTTTTGCTGTATGTATTTAGAATGATGTTTGCGCCAGCGAATTTTTCTGTTTGGGACTTAAAATTGATGATGACAGTATATGTTGCGACTGTGGTTGTTGTAGTTCTCAGTATGAAGGAGCCTAGAATTTTATCTATCAATATCGCTGCATCTTCAGAAAGTATATATACTGTTACGAAATTGCCCTCTTGACAATTTACTCTGTTACAAAATTGCCCTCCTGACAATTCCTCTAACTCTCTGTACTCGGACTCGTACCACTGGATTGTGTAGTAATCAAACAATCGCTTGTTAAATTAAAATAATTAGCTTTATTTAATTATTGCTATTTACACATTTAATATTAGGCTTAAAGTTTACTTAGTTATTATTTGCACTTTATTTAACAAACCATTAGTCACTTTATTTACTAATGAATTTCACCACTTTGTAAATCACAAATACTGCTGCTTCGATTAAAATGCCTGCTGTACACACTTTTACGATCTCTGATCTACTGTATATCACTTTGAACAGTCTTGTCGCTTTTTAGTATTCGAATGGTTGGTGTAGAAACTTCCACGCTATTCTCGTATATTCTAGAAGCTTCTATCCTCTTCGACAGAAGTCGAGAATATTCTTTTTGATATTACCGACAGATGGTTCTTGAATAAGCTTTTATTCGAATAGTTCGCATCTTGACTCACAGGGGGCACTCATTCTCCAGATGGGATCCTAAAAATATGCAATCCCTTTTCACTGAGCTATCACGTTTCACTGCCCTCCGCTTAATCTTGTTCGTCCCGAACAAGGATAGTACTGCAAACTTTATAAGGAGATAACCTCTCTAAATGAACGACTTTCATTTTGCTCCTGGCATTTCTCGCCAACTGGATGCGGTATTCTACATCGTTGAGCCGCTTTATCACCTTATAAGGGCCTTCCCAGTGTGTTTGCAGTTTTGGCGATAATCCCTTTTTCCTTTGCGGATTATGAAGCATAACTAGCTGCCCTTCCTGAAATCCCTTGGAGTTTGCTCGTAGATCATATCTGGATTTCATTTTATCACTCATCAGTTGTGTGCGCTTTCTGATGGTTCCATGAATTTCATTCAGCTGTCTTCGTTTGTCAGCAACAAAACTGCTACATGAAACTTCCGTAGATGAGTAGGCACCGAATTTCAGATCTGCAGGCAATCTTTTGTCACAACCGAAAATAGCCTTAGCTGGTGTTGTAGATGTTGTATCGTGAGTTGCCGATCGGTATGCCATTAAGAAGAGGGGTATGTGTTGGTCCCAATCTTTCTGGTTTCTGTCCACGACTTTCCTTAGGTGTTCCTCAAGCGTACGATTAAATCTTTCAACCATTCCATCGGATTGTGGGTGCAAAGGGGTTGTACGAGTTTTGCGTATGCCCATCAATTCACTCATTTCCCTGAATATTGTTGACTCGAAATTTCTGCCTTGATCCGAGTGCAACTCGAGGGGAGCTCCGAATCTGCAGACCCAATTATTGATAAATGCATCTGCAACGGTCTTAGCTTCTTGATCGGGAATGGGGTATACTTCTGGCCATTTACTAAAATAGTCGATTACGACGAGAACATATTTGTTGCCGGAATCACTAATTGGAAACGGACCTGCTATGTCCATTGCAATACGCTCAAATGGCGCTCCCACGTTGTATAAATGCATCTTCCCCTGGCTGCGACGGCTCGGTCCCTTGGCAGCTGTACACTTTTCACAAGCACTAATCCAGTCAACTACCGATTGCTGGCAACCAACCCAATAAAATCGTGTTTTAATTTTCTCGACTGTTTTTGTTATTCCCAAATGTCCTCCGCTTGGCCCACTATGATATTCCTTGAGAATTTCGCTTATTCTTGCCTTGGGTACCACAATCAAGTTCTTCGTGGTTTTTCCATCTTCGCTCTCCCACAGGCGGAATAGGCATCCATCTTGCAGCTTTAAGCTATTCCATTGAGCCCAATATGCTTTAGTTATGGGGCTTTCAGTCGAGATTTCGTTCCAATCAGGCCGTTTTCCTTCATTCTTACTTGATACGATTTTTGCCAAATCTGGGTCATTTCGTTGTTCTTCTTTTATCTTTTCCGCTGTCCATTCATCGTCTGGTAAAACAGCCATTAAGCGCACATCGACTACTCCTTCTTTCCCTTCAGCTTTAGAACAGTGCTTACATTCCATACTGCAAGGACGTCGT
The DNA here is from genome assembly GCA_920105625.2 of Clusia tigrina. Taxonomy (NCBI): domain Eukaryota; kingdom Metazoa; phylum Arthropoda; class Insecta; order Diptera; family Clusiidae; genus Clusia; species Clusia tigrina. The sequence goes on from OV050030.1 coordinate 340,243,881, forward strand.
GATAGTGCATCAGCATTCCCGTGGTTTCCGCCTCTGCGATGTTCTATTGTGAAATCGTAGCTTTGGAGTCTCTCAATCCATCTCGCAACCTGACCTTCGGGATTTTTGAGCTGTAATAGCCAGCGCAGAGCAGCGTGATCCGTTCTCAACAAGAACTTTTGTCCATACAGGTACTTGTTAAAGTGCTTCACGCACTGCATAACCGCCAAAAGTTCTCTCCGTGTTACACAGTAATTTCGCTCTGGCTTTGATAAGATCTTACTGAAGTAGGCTATTACTCTTTCATGTCCGTCAATAACTTGCGACAGGACACCTCCAATCCCGAATCCACTTGCATCTGTATCCAAAATAAATTTTTCGCCAGGTATTGGATACGCAAGGATCGGAGCTGTACACAATAGCTCTTTCAATCTGTTGAATGCCTTCTCCTGTTCGCTTTTCCACTCAAAATGACAATTTTTCCTCGTTAATGCATGCAGACTACCAGCCACGTCCGCAAAGCCTGGAACAAAGCATCTGTAATAGGTGCAAAGACCCAAGAAGCTGCATAGCTCATGCAAACTAGTTGGTCTTGGCCACTCCCTTACTGAGTCTATCTTATCTGGATCTGTGTGTACTCCTTCAGGTGTGACTTTATGTCCAAGGTACTTGACTTCTTTCTTGAAGAACGAGCATTTCTTTGCGCTCAGCTTCAACCCTGAAGCTCCTAATCGCATCAATACTTCTTCCAAATTCTTCAAGTGGTCCTCGAAGTCCTTTCCCATAACGATGATGTCATCTAAGTACACCAGACACGTTTTCCAGTGAAGACCCTTTAGCACATGTTCCATTAAGCGTTCAAATGTAGCTGGAGCATTACACAGTCCGAATGGCATCACCAAAAATTGCCATAGTCCATCGCCGGCACTGAATGCTGTCTTTTCCTTGTCTTGTTCGTCGACTGCTACTTGCCAATATCCGCTTTGTAAATCCAGCGTTGAGAACCAATTTGAACCAGAAAGTGTGTCCAACGTATCGTCGATTCGAGGTAATGGATAACTATCTTTCTTCGTTACCTCATTTAGTTTACGATAATCTACACAGAAACGTGTGGAGCCATCCTTCTTCTTGACTAATACCACTGGAGAACTCCAGGGGCACGCTGATGGCTCTATGACGTTGTTCTGATGCATTTCCTTCAGCAATACATTCACCTCTTCTCTCTTTGCCAGAGGTACTCTTCTTGACGCTTGACGAATGGGTTTGGCATCACCAGTGTTGATTGTGTGTTTCACCATCTGTGTTCTGCCTTCGTTTTTACCCTTTTCAGCAAATACTGACCAATGTCTTGCCAAAAGTTGGCTGGCAGTCTTCCTCTGCTCTGTGGATAAGTCTTTGCTCCATTCTTTCGTGAGATCGTCGAGTACCTTTTTATCAGCTGGTATCTTCATTTTTGTGTCTCGCGGCTGGCTTTCACAGTTTACAATTGCCGAAATTGCCCGGCAATTTCCAATTATCTGTCCTTTCTCTATGGTTTTAGCGGAATTTGCAAGATTGACCACTCTTACTGGCACTATTTTGTTCTGCTGTTCTTCTACGAGGGTTTTTCCAATTATGATGTCATCCAGTGCGAATTTTTCATCAGTCTCCACAACCCACAACTTGTTCTTCTCCACATCTCCGTCCATTTTGGCCCATATGACTGCCTCTGACTTTGCTGGGATTTTTGTCCGCCGCGATACAATGGCTTGTCGGATACCTCCATACTTATCCTCACCAACGGATAACGGTATTTCGGTGTTCGCATACTTCAACATTCGGCATTTCAAATCTAGGGTGAATCCATTCCGAATCATAAAATCCACACCTAAGATTAATTCGTCCACAATATCCGCAACTACAAACTCGTGCGTCACTGTTGTGGTGCCGATAGTTATTTTCCGTGTAACTTTTCCCAGTACCGGTGCATCATCTCCAGTTGCCGTACGCAATCTTATTCCCTGAAGCGGTTCAATTCCCCGAACGAGATCCCTTCTAATTATGGAATGTGATGCACCCGTATCCAATGTTACCACGATTTTTCTTCCATTTACCACGCTGTCGACAGTTAGGCTGTTGATTTTCCGTGCCATCTGAGAAACGAAGATTCTGGGGCTACATGTTGTGGGAGTCAGATCAAGCCCCTCGAGACTGACTCCATCTAGTTTGTCGACGGCTTTTCAAAATTTTCTGATTCCCTATTTTCGAATCTGACTTGCTTTGGAGGTCTTACCGGTGAGCGTGATCCAGAACGTTTCCGTCTCGATTGGCAATTACGGGCCATGTGTCCGACCTCTCCGCAGGTGAAACATTTGCCCGTGAAACTTTGGCCGCTTTCGACTTGTACCTGACGGGCTCTGTATACTGGCTGGCACACCAAGGCTGCTGTCTCTGAAGTTAAAGCGCTAGCTACTGTCTCCATATATGTAGCTTTCGGATTAGTTATTGTAGAACGCTTTATCTCCGCATCGCGAATGCCATATACGAAGGTGTCCATCATACACCTCTCAGTGATCTCTCCTGGGTAGGCAAGATGAGCCAACCGTTCCACTTCCGCCGCAAACTGTTGTAGAGACTCACCACTCTTCTGTACACGTGTTCGTAGCTCTACTTGGTACATCTGCTTCCGGTGTTCACTACCATACTTGCGCTGAACGGCATTCATCAAGCTTTCATAGCAGTCTCGCTCACTTTCTGAGATAGTTTGAAGCACATCTGCGGCAGCACCTTTCAATGAAACGGTTAATGCAGCCACTTTTTCGCGAGCACTCCAACCATTTGTGCTAGCGGTAGTCTCAAACTGCATTCTGAAGACACTAAATGTGGTGGTTCCATCATAGGTAGGAGGCTTCAGTTTTATTGAGGATAAAGCTGGCACAGGCAATGCACCTTCCTGTAGTAGATTAATTCTTTGTTCTATTTGTTGCTTAAATTCATTTTGCTTTTGCTCGTTCGCAATGAATTTTTGTTCTACACATTTTTCGAACGATTCCTGCCGTGTCTGAATATCACAAACCTTCCTGTCTACCATTTCGGACATTTCTTTCATCTGCTGTGAGTTTTGTTCCGCAAATAGAGCGAGTCGTATTTCACTTTGCTGTAATTGTTCTTTGACATCCTCTCTGACAGCTTGGGCATTTTGTTGTAATCGCTCCTGTATCCTCTCATCGACTGCTTGCTTGAGGGATTCAGCACTCTTTTCAACGTCCTGTTTGACGGATGCGACACTCCTTTCGACGGTTTGAGCATTTTGCTGTAATTGCTGCTGCATCCTCTCTTCGGCTGCTTGAGCACTTTGTTGTAGCTGCATCTGTATTACCCCGATAAGTGCACTCATGTCAAAGTTACCCGTGTTAGTTTCTTGCGGTGTTTCTTCGTGTCGAGATGTCGTTGCCTCTTCACATTGGAATTCATGCTCATCGACATCTATACCCTGCTCCTCTAAAGCGCTTCTTAATCGCACCTGCAGCTCCGCGTTAAGCCCTTGTGTTTGCAAGCTCCTTCTTGAGCTGCTCCAATCTCAGTTTTTCAAATTTAACCATTGTTTATCACAGATACACAATCCCACTTCTGACACCAATTGTTACGAAATTGCCCTCTTGACAATTTACTCTGTTACAAAATTGTCCTCCTGACAATTCCTCTAACTCTCTGTACTCGGACTCGTACCACTGGATTGTGTAGTAATCAAACAATCGCTGGTTAAATTAAAATAATTAGCTTTATTTAATTATTGCTATTTACACATTTAATATTAGGCTTAAAGTTTACTTAGTTATTATTTGCACTTTATTTAACAAACCATTAGTCACTTTATTTACTAATGAATTTCACCACTTTGTAAATCACAAATACTGCTGCTTCGATTAAAATGCCTGCTGTACACACTTTTACGATCTCTGATCTACTGTATATCACTTTGAACAGTCTTGTCGCTTTTATAGTATTCGAATGGTTGGTGTAGAAACTTCCACGCTATTCTCGTATATTCTAGAAGCTTCTATCCTCTTCGACAGAAGTCGAGAATATTCTTTTTGATATTACCGACAGATGGTTCTTGAATAAGCTTTTATTCGAATAGTTCGCATCTTGACTCACAGGGGGCACTCATTCTCCAGATGGGATCCTAAAAATATGCAATCCCTTTTCACTGAGCTATCACGTTTCAATACTGTTATGTAAAATACTGGCAGATACTGGGGATTTTCTTTGTTAAAAGCACAAATGTTGATGTTTTCGTTAAGTTTTGTCCGCGTATGCAATCAATATCAATTATCATTAGTCTCATAATAGTTTTCATAAGATACTAATAAGGTTTCGTATGAAGTGAGAAATTAATTATGGACACATCGAGTTGATTAATTTCTTGAACTTGGTGCCAGTTCTAGTGGTGCCATCATTTCTCATATGCCTCAGTCGTGGGGAGTTAGAAACTCTTCCGTTCTTTTATATCGTAAACAAATTTTCACCAATTTTGCGTGAAAAAATAATTTCCAGAATAGATAGTTTAAAATTTCGCCGTTGAGTCAATTTCATGGCTTTGATAGACATCGTTTTGTTTTTTGTTTCTTTGATGTTGTTTAGTGTTCATGTTCTCATTCTCCATCTTCTTCCCCGATTAACTTTTTGTTCGTTGTGACATTTTATCTTCTCTCTAAACAAAATGTTTTTTGTTTGATTAGAAAAAAAAATTATCTTTTCATTATTTAATTTCCATCTTTTCCAAATATACATTTTTATAATTTTTTACATACTGTTACGAATTTGCCCTCCTGACAATTTTCCTAACTCTCAATTCACTCATTTTGCTTTTCTACATTCCATTTCGGGTGAACATCCAGCTCTTTGTTTTTTGCCAAGTCTTTTCTATGAGGCACATTTCTCATGGTAGCTCTTCCTTGTCCGTATTATATTCGGGACGAGCTGCGCATAGAGGAGCATCTTTACGTTTTTTTTGTAAAAGCTGGTTTTTTAAGTTTGTTTTCCTCTCTTAGTATATCTAGTGGGCAGCTCTTTCTTTAGTACTTTGTAAAGTAGATCCATTTCATTCATATAAATTTCACTTAGTCCCGTTCCTCGCGCGAGTTCGAAAAGTTGCACCTTCTCAGTCACCACAACATAACCATCTTACAATTTCGCAATCACCACTCTATTACCAATACAAACTATGATTTCAATATAATTTCTAAATGAGGTTCATTCATGCATTCTTCAAATTGCAGTTCAATCAACTCGGCTAATGCAACCTTCAATTGCAATATCCGATGAAGATTCACTAACCCAGTTTGTTACTCAGAATTTCCTAATAATGTAAGTTCAATTCAGTTCACACCATTCAGGTGGTTTTAATATTTGTATGCACGAACTTTTATGCTGAAGGCAAGAAAAAAGTACAAAAGAAAATAAGAATAAAGTTTAATAACTTAAGATATAAGTAATAGTCAATTAAAATTAGTAACGTCAGTTTCATTGTAGCACCCACTTAAATAATATCAATGTATCAAAAGTTCTATATTTAGTATATTTTTATTTTTTAACCCTTTACCTTTAAAAAAGGTAATACTAATTTTGTGCTTTTGAGAGGGGTTGCAATTTCAAGAAGGAGGCGTGGTATGTGTGGACATATGATGAGGAACATATGGAGATGTGATCAGAATAACTTTCTAAGCAATTTTTATTTTGTCCGTCCGTCTGTCCGTATGTCCGTCTGTCCGTCTGTGGCCATTCTTTTTCTACACCGTTAGAGCTATCGTAATGAAATTTTGCTAAGGTGTAGCCTGGACAAAGATACAGAACCAGATTGCTATATGGGCCCATTTAGCCAAAGACCACGCCTACCTCCCATATAAGGAACTTTTTTCACATTTTGTAAAATGACTACTACTTCGGTCCAATTGACGGTATCGTGACATTATTTGGCAATTATGGAGATGTGGGTCCTACTAAACACTGTGCAGAAAGTGGGCGGTATATATTAACTGCCACGCACACTATTAACAAATATTCCTAACTTAAGATCTGGTAGAGATTTATGGACGAAATTTTACATGAAGAAACATGTGGACATTATAAAGCTACCTGCAACAAATGGGGCTCATCAGAGAAAAGACACGCTCACTTTTGATATAAGGAACTTTCTAAAATTAAAATTAGCCTACCTATGCTAGTATCGATGCTAGCGGAATAAAAATTTGCAGAAATATACATGGAGTCCATAATAGTGTGTGAGCAGAATATGAAGATCATAATACAACTGCCACTCCCACAATTAGCCAAAAATCATTACAGTGTTCCTATTAAAGATTTATCAACGAAATTTCACAGGAATGTTGCGGTTACTAACATTAAACACCACACAAAAAATTGGCTTGTTATTTCTACGGCCACGCCCACTATTGACATATTATTATAACTTACGACCTATACAATTTTTTTGGACGAAATTTTATACTTGTACGTATATGAAACCTACAAAGCCATATACAAGATTCGGGGTCGATCAGAGGAAGGATACGCCTCCCTCCAATATAATGAACTTTGGGGACCCCATTTAAAGACAAGTACCCTATCTATGCTTCTAGTGATGATATATGAAAACAAATTGGTATATGTATACACTGGGTCTGTACTAGCATGCATTCCAAATATGGGCAGATTATTGTTACTGCCACACCCACAATAAAACAAAAATCGTTACTAGGTTCCTATTAAAGATTTTTCAACGAAATTTCACAGGTAGGTTGCGGGTACTAACATTAAACACCACACAAAAAATGGGCGAGTTATTTCTACAGTCACGCCCACTATTGACATATTATTATAACTTTCGACCTACACAATATTTTTTTGCGAAATTTTATATTAGTACGTATATGGATCCTACAAAGCCATACACAAGAAATGGGGTCGCTATATTCAATTGAAGGTACCGTACCGCAAATTAACGTAGATATGCTCCTAATGATGATTTATGAAGAAAATATCTTTATTGTTGAACTCGCACGCACAAGAAGAGGTAAAGGGTATTTCGAAGTCAGTCTAATCCAACTTACAACTTCTGTCCTCGTTATATATGTATATCACGACGAATAAACGTAACTGGAGCAGTCGGTAAAGTAGTGTAAGTGCAAAGACTAATACAGAACAATATGTTAAAAGTGATAGTGTTACAATAACCCATACAACTCCTAAGAATTGTAAATCGATTTTTCTAATTTAAATTTTAAAAAATAATAATAATAATATATATGCATATATATATATATATATATATATATATATATATATATATATATATATATATATATATATGTATATATATATATATATATATATATATATATATATATATATATATATAAATATAAATATATATATATATATATATAAATATATATATATATATATATATATATATATATATATATATATATATATATATATATATATATATATATATATATATATATATATATATATATATATATATATATATATATATATATATATATATATATATATATATATATATATATATATATATATATATATATATATATATATATATATATATATATATATATATATATATATATATATATATATATATATATATATATATATATATATAGGTTTAATGCCAAAAGATGTACGAAAACATTTGATCAGAGTTGAAAAATATCCCACAGAAATCAATATGGCAACTGAAAATAGAGTTTATATTTCTACATCCAACTAACCCAAGAGCAGTTTCAAGCATATAATGACATACTCCACGAAGCCCAACAGATAAACGAATTTCGCGGCAATTGCAAATATACGCTGACATCATTCATAAGGAAAGTCGATAGAATCCTGACAGTTTTCACAGTAAATACCCTAATGAACCAATATGCCTTCCAGAGGATTGTAATCAACAAAATAGAGGGTGAAGCATTGAATGTATTAAAGATATTAGGACCTGAAGCAACGTGGGAAACACCAACCAGGAATTAATAAACAATTTCGGTCCGATTAAGGAATCGGCCACCACATCGAAAACCAATATAGCAGTGCCAAAAATGTTACCAGTGGTAGCCGATCGAATCCGGTTACAAAGATTCACCACCAAGCAAATTGAGGCAACGTTCGAACGTATCACCAACGCATTTCAGATACCACACACTGAGGTTTATGAGAAAGTGATGTTGGAACTCTATCAACTCAATGGGCAACTTATTTTGCGCTGCACGAGGTCATCTGTGTTGAAATTGGGGACAACCATATGGAAGGCTATGATATAAACCACACATTTGAACTTGAAAATAATGTGCAATAGGTGAGTATCTGTATACGAGTATATCCAGAACTATCTAAACTACAAGCAGTCACATTGCCCAAAATCTAAATTTCCAATTCATACACTGAATGGCAGGCATTTCACATTTGATATACCCAAATGATCCATGAGTCAAATATTGTGAACGCACAAAAGATGTGGTACCTGAAAAAATCATTGGCAGGGGTGAAACATCAAAAATAATTTCCCATTAATAACTATGACATGGCTAGGTAAGCAATTAAAGCTCGGTATTCAAATAAGAGGTTCATAATGATTGGATTAATGGACAAACTTTTCAACCTTCCAGTGCAGGAAGATTCATCGGAAGGACTCAGAACACTCTATGACAATTCAAATGAGTGTCTCTTGACCATTGAATCCATGAAAACCCAAATTGTTGGATGGGATCATCTGTTGGTGTATATGTTAATCAAAAAGCTTAATAAATGCACTCATGCATTGTTTGAGCAATCTTTGGCTAACCCTCGTAAATTTCCAAAATGAAACCAACTCTTCCAATTTATAGAAAAAAGATTCCATGCAATGCAGCTTTTGAAAACTGAAGCAAGATCAGAAGTGAAGAGGAGGGCGAATCATTGATTGCTAACGGCTCGTGCCCTTATTGCAATAAAAACCAGGCGCTATACATGTGTGCAGGATTTCTTAAAATGTCACCAAAAGCAAGATTTATGAAATCAAAAAACCAAAGGTTTGCATAAATTTTCTGAAACCCGATCATGTGATATCAGAGTGCACAATAAGAGAATGCACCATTTGTGGAAAAAAATTTGACACCTTGCTACATTTGGAGCAACTAGATCAGAAGAATAAGAACAATAGTACCAACATCAAATCAATACATCAAAGCTCATCAATGATTACATCAAGAGCTTTTTTTGTGACTAATATTTTATTAACAAAATCAACGAAGGGCTCCTAGCAACAGCTCTGGTACAAGTTAAAAACAGCAGCGGGAATTTCATCAACTTTCAGACAATATTGGACACAAGCAGCCAACTGAATCTATATCTCAAAGACTTGTAAAAAAATTGGGTTTGAAATCAGCACACCATTCCCTATAAATCATATGGATTGGTAACAATATGTAGAGGGTAGGCAACCACACAACCATTGCCATCCTTCTATAATTACGAGCTTCACAACCAGTATTGATAGTTACATCATTGATTAAATAACCAATGATCAACCTATCAATAACATTGACATCAGCCAATGGAAAATTCCAAGGAATTTAAAATTGGCAGGCCCAACTTTTCAGCAGTCATCGAAGGTGGACTTACTAATTGGTGCCGAATAGTACTGGTCACTAATGTTAATGTGGCAGAGCTCTTGCCTACACTTCAAATTACTGTGTTGGGATGGGTAGTACTGGGAAAGGTTGTAATGAAACAGAAACTACCGACTCTATATTCTGTGGCCTTGGCAATGAGGACGTGGTTCTCAATGAGCCTGTTTGACGGTTTTAGGAATTGGAAAAAGTCAATTACAATAAGCATTGATAATGATGGGTACTATACTGTGCGGTTATCATTAAAAATGTATCCATTGGTTCTCGGAAATTTTGGCAGCTCGTTTGGAGAAATCCAGAGAATTGAACCAAGTATATGCCACCTTCATCAATATGAAAGTCTTGGGCACATGGACGAAATAAAATACAAAAACATAAGCCAAAGGCGATATTTGTAGCGTATCATTGTGTATTTAAAAAAGAAAGCGCAAAACAAAATTGAGCGTAGTTTTTAATGCTTCCGTAAAAACATCAAATAAAATTTCTCTTAACAATATAATGCTTAGTGGACCAGTAGTACAAGACAATATTTTTTCGATTCTTCTGCGATTCAGGCATTTCCTGTGATTTCAGATATTGCTAAGATGCATAGGCAATTCCGAATGACAGAAGAAGACTCTCAGTTGCAAAGTATAATTTGGAGGGATTCTGTGAGCCAACTCTTCAAACTCCATATCTAGCTACAAGATGCCTAAAAAAATTGGCAGAGGATGAAGGTACATTTTTTCCATTGATGACTTAATGAGCTCATTCAAACCCTTAGAAAACGCACTTATAACTCAAAGTGTGTTAATAAAAATGATGAAATGTGGAAGGGCTACAACTGGGGAAACGGTGTTCCAATCACGATTCATTGTTGCGAAACTTATCATCAGATAATCGCGAAATCAAAATGGACATTTAAGCATATGAAGGTCAGTTCACGAAAACTCTTGGGCTAATCTGGAAGCGTCGTTCTGACAATTTCTGCTATAAATCATCATGGCCACCACCAAAAAGGCTGGCAAACCGATTTGTATTGGCAGATATGTCTAGCTATTCGATCTGATAGGATTCGTAAACACAGTGGTAGTTATTATGAAGATTTTTGTCCAATAACTGTGGGAATAGAATCTGGATTGGGATGCTGCCCTTCCTCGACGATTGCAAAGAAAGTCGCTCGGATTAGCTACACTGTCTTTACCAAAATATGTGATTGCTTCCGAACCACTTGAATTCAATTGCATGGGTTCTCAGATGCCAGCGAATTAACCATGCATTTACCATTGATATGCATTTACCATTGGGTATGCATTTACCACTGATCTGAGGACTTTAAGGGACGTTTTATGTCGCACTTAGCATGCGCGAATTCCAGAGTAGATCCGAGGAAGGAATAATCCTTAGCAAGACTAGAACTCTGCGCAGCACAACTACTAGTACAACTTATAGGAAAGGTTCAGCAGGCACTGACAATAACGTTTAGTGAAATAGTTTACTGGACGGGATTCAACCATTATCTTGGCCTGGAAAACATCACCGTCATGGCAAACAGAGTAGCCAGCTTTCAGCGTTCAACTACAGACAGTCAATGGAGACAGTTTATTGAAGTCGCAAGTGTTTACCGAAAGCACCGCCGGGTAAATTGTTTGTAACTTAACCATTAAACTAATCACAGGAAGGTATAGCGTTGTAATTTCAAAAATTAAATAAAATGTAATAAATTGTCTTTGTTTTAAATCACAGTTAATTAGAAGAAAGGAAAAAGAAAACATTTAATAAACATAAAAAAGCGCGCAAAATTAGCGTCACACTGGAGTGAGTGCCGTCTCTATCAAATGAAACGGGCACTCTCTCCGAAAACTTAAAAGTGAAAAAAGGTACATTTATAGGAACTAGCGCGGATAGAGCAAGATATGTAAATAAAAATCAGTGTACGGCAGCAGTCAACCAGCCACTCACACCAGCATTCGTAAGTCCAGCTAGCACAAATTATCAAAGTAAGGATCCATCCCTTTCTACGAAAATTATATTTGGACAGTCACTAGACTTTATCAGCCAAACTAAACGGAGCTCCCTCACCAATAGCGCAACGCGCAATTAGCAGAAACCACAGTGTAAAATATAACAAACCGAATAAAATTCAGAAACTTTTAAAATCAACCACTGAAAACGTAAAAACCAATAATCGTTTTGTGATACTAAGTAACGAAGAAGACCGGGTGGCCCCAATCCAAGCTTATCAGCCAGCACCTATATACCTTCGTAAACGTAGCTCTGATGTTCTAATAAAAAGTATTATCCAAATAGTTGGCGCTAATAAGTTCCATGTCGTTCTTTTTACCAATGGGGATATTCATTAAACAAAAATAAAAATCTATGACGAAATCAACTACCATAAATGTAATGTCTTAATAAACCACGAGTTTAATTATCAGAGTTCAGTGCTAGACTGATTGTACTTTATTTAGTTTAACTTCGCTTAGGCTTAATATATAACAATGTAACAGTACATATGAGATTCGGAGTACATATGAGAATAATCGGATCTTTGATTGGTAAAGCAGTGACCGAAAAATGACAAAGTTATAAGCAATTGAGCACTCCATATTTTCCAAAATGCTTAAAAGAAAACGAGAATTTAAGTGCGTAAACAATCCAAATAGTTTCTGTTACGTGTGTGGCAATTTTGTCCTCCAACAAAATAGACGTAGATTCACCGATTTGGGATTTGGATTTATTCACTCAATTGCTTATAACTTTGTCATTTTTCGGTCGAATTTCTTCTAGTTGGTCTTAGTTCTTACGTTTAAGTATCATCTTTATGAAGAGAAACCATACGTTTTTTTCAAAGATTTTTACTTTCCCGCCGGCACAGAGTCACTGTAAAATATTATTTTTATGAAAATGTGCCCTATTTTCATCGATATATTTTGAACCGCTTTACCAATCAAAGATCCGATTATACATGTTTGTTCGTCATATCAATACCTTGAATCGGACATTTCTAGCTCGAGATATGATTTGTCACGTGAGAAAAGGTCGAAAAAATACAAAAATTACAATATGTCAAAAACTATTCCATGAAAATGATTTTCGAATTCAGCAGATGAAAATACATAAGAAAAGTCACCTCTCACCAAATGTACATGAACAAAATTTTATTTTGTAAACTAGTGTAATCAGCTTCAGTTCCAGTACTTTCTGTTTCCTTTTTACAATGTTAATCTTAATAAACAAAATTCAATCATTATTCAACAATTCATTTTGTTTTTACTCACGATATTCATTCATTCATTTCAAAGAAAAACCTACTCTTTATAATTAATTTTATTTTTTCGTTCACGCAAGCGTCCCTGCGGAATTTCTGGTAATTTACCATGCTCACCGCCCTTCGAGATTTTCGAGTCTAAAACTTGGTTTACACTGGTTTCCGGGCCTGCCGCTGTATCTTTAGGAGGATCAGAACTATTTTGGGTGTCAGAACTACGATTAGTGACCATTTGATCGATGTGACGTTTTATCAATCTATTGGTTTCAGAGATTGTGCAAGTATACGTTCGTAATCCTAGCCGCTCTTTTACTGTTGCCTCTTGCCAATTACTCTTGTTTGGGTCGGAATAATCTCGAATGAAAACTGGAGCACCTTCTTCGAAAATCATATCTCTAGAACCTCTATGGTTCTTCACGATGTTAAAATTGCTTCCTTTCGATTTCACATTTGACTAGGGGTGGTTTCAATAAGCTAAACCGACTTTTTAGTTCCCTACCTATCATTATCTTTGCTGGGGATTCCCCTGTAGTACAATGCTTCATAGCTCTATAGTCAAAAAGAAACCTATCGATTATAACATCTATATCTTCACAATTGTCACTGACTGGTCAAGTTTGCTATCAGGGACTTCTTAAATGTTTTTATAAAATTTTCTGCTTGACCGTTTTCAGCAGGAAAGCATGGTGGGGTTAACACATGTTTTATGCTACTCATTTTTAGAAAATGTTGAAACTCGCCTGCCGTAAACTGGCTACCGTTGTCGCTAACCAAAATGTCAACTAAACCGAACCTACTGAACATTTCTCTTAGCTTTGTAACTGTAAAACCAGCTGTGATATGTTTGGTTTTAAAAATTTCAACCCATTTTGAATATGAATCTACTACTATGAGGAAGTAACAATTTTTTATAGGCCCCGCAAAGTCTAAATGAATTCGACACCAAACGGAAGTCGTTGGCGTCCATGAAATTAGTCCACTTTTCTCCGGACTTGGTTGCAGCTTTTTGCACGACACATAATTGGAAATTAATGTCTCTATGTCCTTATTTATATTACGCCACCATATGTAGGATCGAGCTAAAGACGTAGTTTTTACGATACCCATGGGATGCATGTAGCTCAGTTAAAATTCGTTTTCTTAAACTGTTAGGAATTATACTTCTAAATCCCCATATTAAACAACCGTACTCGACGGAGAGTTCTGGAATCATAGAAAAGTTTCACCTTTCAATGAACTTAACTTTCCACTTTCCACAGCTTCTTTCATTTTGATAAACAAGGGTCTCTTGTAGTTTCCCTAGCAATTTTTTGAAATTTAAATATAACTCATTATTTGCTGAAATGAAATTTATATAATTTTGTTCTATATCGTCATTCAGATTGAGAATTTGTGGTAGTCGGGATAGATTGTCAGTAAAATTTTTTGAACGCTTTACGTGCCGCATGGTATAATCAAATCCTGACAAAATCAATGCCCACCGCTGTATTTGAGCTGCTGCCATCACAGGTAAACCCGAAAATGGATAAAAGCGGTTTGTGATCCGTTTGTAAGACAAACTTATTTCCTAGTAAGTATTGTCTTCATTTTGTGACAGAGAATACTATAGCCAATGCCTCTTTTTGGATTGTACTGTAGTTACGCTCTGCTGGTGAAAGTGTCCGGGAAATAAATGCAACAGGTTTCCGAGTATCGTTAGGATAATCATGAGACAAAGTTCCAGCTATTGCCACATTGGATGCATCTGTTTCTAGAACTATTGGACAACTAGGATTGAATGAAACTAAGAGGCGATCTGAAATGATTTCCTCCTTCAGACTACTGTAAGAGCGTTGACATGATTCTGTCCACCTATAATTTACTAGTCCGATAAACGCACGTAGTTCAGGAATATTCTTGGGAACAGGTGTGTCAACAACTGCAGAAACTCTGTCTGTATTTTTGGACAAACCGTTATGATATATGTCAAATCCTAAGTACCAAATATTTTTTTGTAAGAAGTAATATTTCTGAGCATTTAATAATAACCCAACGTTTTCAAGTTTCGCCAGCACTCTTTGTTTTAATATGTTTTTCTAACGAATCTCCCGAAATCAATATATCGTCTAAACAACATACCACGTTAGGAATACCGCGTAAAACATTTTCAATCGTTTTCTGAAATATTGCAGACGCTGGCTTAACGCCAAAAGGTAATCTTGTAACTTTAAAAATGCCCATGTGCGTGCTCCACGCCCACAATAGGTGGGAACTTTCATCTAACTCCAACTGGTTGTACGCGTTGGACAAGTCCAACTAGTTAAAGTAAGGGCCTTTGAGTGAAGCGAATATCTCCTCTATTCTCGGTAGGGGTATTTTACTTCCGAAAAATATTTATTAATAGTCGTCTTGTAATCGCCGCATACACGCAAGTCGCCGTTTGACTTCAAAACCGGCACCAACGGCGTGCCACAATCTGAATCATCTGTTAATACTAAAACTCCTTTCTCCACTAATTCACCAATTTGGCATTCTATTTTACCACGCCATGCCAGAGGCAAGGGTCTTGGCTTGCAGAAAATGGGGTTTACATTTTCTTTCAATTCTAATTTTACTTTATGAACATTATATTTCCCTAATCCACTGCTAAAAACGGTACGAAATTTGGTTTTTATTTCCGACTCTACCTCTCTTAAACTAATTACAGGGCTAATTTTCATACCAAAACACGACATAAAATCTCGGCTTAAAATAGGAGGACTGCGTGTCTTGCTAACTATTATTTTTAATTTATTCTCCTGATTACGATATTTTATACTTGCAACAAACTCACCGATTGTGTCAATTGCATTACCATTGTATGCAAAGAAATGATCCTTGCACTGGTATAGTTTAGTTGCATGAAAATGTTTGTTGTAATGACTCCTCGAAATTAGAGAACAGGGTGCGCCGGAATCCAGCACAAATTCAAGCTGAACACCATCAATTTCAGCATGAACAATAAAAGGAGGGATCGATGTTGACTTAGAATCACTGTTCAAACTAATAATAGAAAATTCATTAATAATATCATCTTCTTTATATTCTTTTTTAATTATATTCACATGTTGTTTTCCAAAGCATATACTTGCTAAATGCCCTATGCGGCCACACTTGTTACACGTGCTACTTTTATATTTGCAGCTACTGCTTAAATGATTGCGCCATCCGTAATGCTTGCACTTCTGGCTCCGTTCTTTGATGATGATGTTGTTGTTGTTGTTGTTGTTGTTGACATGACCTCTGCCAATATGATCCGAACTGCTGTTACTACTGCCGCTGCTGCTTCTGCCTGCTTGACTTTCTGTCACCTTGAAACGCCCCAGTCCCTCGCTAATTTTTTTAAGCGAGCAAACCAGTCAGAAACTGGTAACAGGCGTGGAATAGTGCTGCTCTAACAACGTGCAGATGTTTTTTTGCTGGTAGGACTGGATCACATAGATCGCGCAAAAGACCGTACGCTTCCATAAAACTCATTAGTACAGGCCACTTCAACAAAGTGGGAATTCAGCGCCTCCATCCAGTTGCGCCACTTGTCGATGTGCGGCTTAAATTCACGCACATTTGTTGTTGTGGTGGCGGCTGAGGTCATCACGCTTTCATTAACGTTCTGTTGCAGGATCTTGCTGTTACAAATAATAATTTTTACACTTGTTTTATTTAAAACTGTTTTTTAAAAAAAATTTGTTTACTCCTCGTCGCCAATCAGTGTTCAGTGCTAGACTGATTGTACTTTATTTAGTATAACTTAGCTTAGGCTTAATATATAACAATGTAACTGTACGTATAAAAGCACTTATAATACATGTTGCACAGAAACACTTTTCTATTGTTATTTAAAATTAAACACACTTTATTTAATTTTAATTTAACTCAGTTTGGTCCTTTCTGTATTAAGTGGCTCTGTGGCTCTTTTCTGTTCACTTCTTTCACTGTGATATGTTTCTCAACTCAATAACAACTGAACTGAAACTGTAAGTCATCGGACCACTAAACATTCGACCAAAATCAGACAGTTATTCTAAGCAGCGAAAGCAAAGGGAATAACAATAACAATGCAGCGGCTGAATAGAACATTGGAAGTAAATAACTTCAAATCGCGCTGTTGTTGTTATTCTTCTTTGCATCGAAGATGTAAACATCTAACGACAATGACTACATAATGGTCAAACGGAACCATATTATGTATGTATGTATGTTGGTGCTGCTGTGACAATTATAGAAAAACAGTATTAGGGTGGCCCGGAATACAAGTTTACAAATAATTAATATTATATAAAATAAAAATTTATAAAATAAATGATGGAGGGCGATCTTATCCGACATTATCCCCCCGTTGAAAGGCCTCCTTTTCAAACATGATCTGGAGAAGGTAAGGGAGCCACCTTGTGTATGGGACGACGAAACAAACCACTTTTTGTTTTCAACTCGACTACTCGGACTCGTCCATCAGGGCCGGATATGGGTTTCAGTACTCGAGCCAATAGCCATTGTTGTGGTGGGGTGTTGTCCTCATGGATAATGACTAATTGGCCTTCTTTAATGTTTGGCTGTGCGTTTAGCCACTTTGTGCGTTGCTGAAGCGACAATAGATAATCTCGGGACCACAATTCCCAAAACTGTTGCTTTAAAAACGCAATAAGCTGCCAACGGGTGAGCGACGATTGTTTCGTGACATCAAAGATTTCGTCTGGAATTGCGATTAACGAAGAACCAATAAGCAAATGACCTGGAGTAAGCGCCTCGCCGTCATTTGGGTCTTCTGACATCGGTGCGATAGGGCGAGAATTTAAAATTGATTCTACCTCTGTTACGAGGGTCTGCAACTCTTCGAACGTCAGACATGCTTGGCCGATGTTTTTCAGGAGCAACGTTTTGGTAGATTTAACTGCTGCCTCCCACAGTCCACCAAAGTGGGGGGCACGAGGGGGTATAAAACAAAATTCAAATCCGTTTTGGCTGGAGAACGTTTTCATTTCGTGGACAACTTCATCGCGAAAAAGTGTGGCTTTGAGCTCTGCCAATTTATTGTGAGCCCCAACAAAATTCGTAGCATTGTCGCAATATAGCTTTTGGGGTATGCCACGTCGTGCCACGAAACGCTTGAGACATAAAATAAAGTTGTTTGTTGACAAGTCGGAAACGAGCTCCAAGTGTGTTGCTTTTGAGCTAAAGCAAACAAACACAGCGATGTAAGTCTTGTATGGCACTTTACCCCGAATACGATACGATGTTGAAAATGGTCCACAAAAATCGACACCAGTTATTAAAAATGGGCGTGCAGCTCGAAGACGATCAGCTGGCAAATTTCCCATAATTTGCTCCATCAATTTGGGCCTGTAGCGGAAACAGTGTACGCATTGTCGGACCACATTCCGAACCACGTCTCTAGCGTTGACTATCCATATCTTTTGCCTCACGATGCCCAGTAAAACCTTCGGACCTGCGTGCAAATGTTTGCGATGCAAATGTTCAATGTACAACTTGACAAACCGATGGTTTTGGGCAACAAAGCAGGAAAACGAGCGTCGTATGGTATAGGTGCGTTGGAGAGTCGACCACCAACTCTTATTAAAATTACAAAGCCATAGCCGATTTCAGTTTTATGCAAGAATGGCGTTAATTTTTGCAGCGATGGGTGAACTAATTTCCCCTTCTCAAGTGCGGTGATGTCATCTTTAAAAGTGGCTTGTTGTATATGGGCCACAATTCGCCAAAATATTTGATCCATTTCACAGGGGCTAATATGGACTAGGTCCTTGAGCTTCAACGAACGGTTTACTGGGCATCTATTAAATAAACGAAAGATATAAGCAATTATTCGAACAATTTTAAAATATGATGAATGCTTATCAATTATCTCCTCTGTGATTGATGGTGTGACGTCAGAGCACTTCAAGGCTGCAGACTTTCTACACTCGATTGGATCCACGGATGTTGCTTCTTCCATTTTAGGCCATTTAGAGGGATTCTCTTGCAGAAAAGCTGGACCACTGAACCATATCGTATTGGGCAACTCTTCAGCGCTACAACCACGAGAGACGATATCAGCCGGGTTACTTTTTGAAGGAACGTGTCTCCAAACGACATCTCTTGTTTGTTCTTGCCGCTCTGAGACACGATTGGCGACGAAACATTGTAGTCTTGATGAAAGCAATTTTAGCCATTGCAAAACTATTTTGGAGTCAGTCCAAAAATAGGTCGATGATACAAATTTTTCAATTTTAGGTTTAATTTTGTGCCACGTTTTGCTTAATAAGACGGCAGCACATAATTCAAGACGAGGCAACGACTGGGCTTTTATTGGAGCGACCTTTGACTTGGCGATTAGCAGAGTTGTTTTGTACGTACCTTGGTCGCTAACTCGATAATAAAGACAACAACCATATGCCCGTTGAGAGGCGTCAGCGAATCCATGGATTTCTCCTTGCACGTCGAGGAATGTCAATACATATCGAGGCACTTGAATATGTTTAACCAATTTTAGGTCTTATTGTATGTGCAACCAAAGATTTTTAAGCTGACCAGTTATAACATCATCCCAGGCAAAATTCTGGACCCATGTTTCCTGCAGTAGAATTGTGCAGCGAATTACCACAGGACTTAAAATTCCGAGCAAATCGTAGATTTTGGAAACAACGGATAACATGGACCTCTTTGTAGGAACAGAGACTTCGGGCAACTCGAATCTGAAGCAAAACATGTCAACCTAAACAAAATGGGGCAGACGACAAACCATATGTGACAGTGTTGAGTTGAAACACTTTTATTTCTTCCTCCTTGCGGCTTCTCCATAATATGAGTTGGTACCTTCGATCTCTTTCGTCGATACGAAACTGGCGATACATTTTCGAAATATCAGCGGTGAGAGCGTATTTATTTAATCGAAACGAAAAAAGTGTGGTGATAAGGTCCTGCTGTATTGTAGGGCCGACCATAAGTATATCATTCAACGAATGATTCGACGAAGTTTGAGCCGACGCATCAAAGACCACTCGTATTTTTGTTGTGGTGCTTTGTGGCCTGAGAACACAATGGTGAGGTATGACGTAATTCGGACTACGTAGCGAGCTGTGATAAGGCGACATGTGTCCCAATGACAAGTATTCCTCCATGAACTCCACATATATAGATTTTAAGACCGAATCACGTTCTAAGCGTCTTTCGAGCGATAAAAAACGCTTTCGAGCTATTTCGAATGAGTCTCCTAATATATTAGGCGATTTGTTAAACGGTAGACGTAGTTGAATTCTATTGGCCTGATCGATGCAAACGTTTTCTACAAAGTGCCGTTCACACGATTCTTCTTCAAGTGAATATTTTGATGGGGAAGTTATATATTCCTCCACTTCCCAGAATTTATTTAACATTGACTCAAGGTTGCAAGTTGAAGTGCTTGTTGCGAGATTACAGGTGGGCAACGACGATTTTAAAGTTGAAGCAAAAGTGCCACCGACAACCCAACCAAACTCTGTATTGGTGAGACAAGGCATATTACTCCCCAGCGAAATACGACCATCGAGCAACAAGTCAAAAAATATTTCGGTGCTAATAAGCAGATCTACATGCTGCGGCTTATAGAACATAGGGTCTGCAAGTTCTACGGAACTGGGTATCTGCCAATGTGACGTCTGAATGTACTCACCAGGTTGTCGAGCAGCTATAGACTTCGTAACAGCAAAACTTGAGGACCACTGGAACGAGGTTACACGGGATTTGATCGTAGCAGCGACACATGACCTTATCTTGGTTCGAACTTCACCAATTCCGGATACTTCTTGGTTGTATGGCTTTAACTTCAGCTGGAGACTCTTAGCCGTTTCTTCTGCAATGAAATTTATCTCGGAACACGAATCAAGAAGAGCTCTTACCGGCTGAAATGTGCCACAGCTGTCCAATATAAGCACTACTGCGGTTGGGATGATCGCTCGCTTAAATGATCGTACTACCAACGATACTGGGTTATGGTTGGTTGAGGTAAGTTGAGTCGGCGCCTGTTGAGACGTTGATGGGCCAGCTTGTTCAGGACCACTAAATTTATGTAATAACGTATGATGCGATGACTGACAAATTCTACAACGAGATTTGGATGAGCACTTCGATACTAAATGCCCCTTGCGAAGACAGTTTATGCAATGTCCGCTACGCTTTACAAAGTTAAAGCGTTCTAAAACAACGAGAGACGAAAACGATGAACAAGTTGATATATTGTGCTCGGATGAGTTACAATAACCACAGTTCGAATTTGAATTCACAAATGTATGGGAGGGCCGACTAGAACCTGATTTTGGTTTCGCAATCTTCTGGTTTTCAATTCCATTTATCTTTCTTCCATGGCTCTCAAGAAATTGACATCGATGGCTTAAAGTGTCGTAACAGGTGTCCCAAGATGGCAGCATTTTAAAATCCTGCTTCTCATCATAATTTTCCTTCGTATCAGCGTCCACTTTAGATAACACCATGTGAACCAAAATGGCGTTCATGATGTCCATTTCTGAGCCGAGCGACAACAACGAGCCACGAATAGCAGCTACAGTGTCAATAATATTCCTTAACGAACCACTATCACCTTTGGGCATCGAAGTAATATTGAAAAGAGCGTTGATGTGTTCCAAGAAAATCAGCACCTTATTGTTGTACCTCTCTTCTAACCGCGTTAGCGCCTTCGGATAATTTTCTTCCGTTACGGTGTACGGCTCCACCACTGCTAACGCTGGACCCGAGAGACAACTCAGCAAATAGTTAAATTTATCAACAGCAGTAATTGATAAATTCTCATGGACCATGTTGTTGAAAGTTGAGATAAACCTTGTATAATCCGCGTACTTTCCATCAAATCGAGGCAACTTTAACGAGGGTAGACGATTGGGATTTGAGCCGCCAGCTATTGAAGCGTTGAAAAAACTGTGGTCCATCGATGTAGAGCCACGATTTTTATTCAGCAAAATCATTATTTTAGCTTTAGCCGCAATAAAAATGTCCTCCAACTCACTTCTCGAATTATCGGTGGAGCTATGTTTTTCAATCTGTCCTTGAATGAAACAAAGTTGCTTAAAATATGACTCCAATATCTGCAAACGGCAATCCAAAATGGTGGGGTCAACTTTATCGCCATCTTTTTCAACCTTCTTATGAAGGTTAATTATATTCCGCTTCATGTGGCTGCGTTGCAATTTGAGCGACGCCAATTCTGAGCCACTCGCAGGTACATCTTCAGCTAATGCTTCAACTTTGCCGGTAGACATTTTGTTTTTCAAGTCAAGTACTTAAAACACGAACCAATAATATAGAGCCGAAAAATTAAAGCGCGAAACACTTATTGCGACGCCTCAAATCGAGTATATATTTCCCGTTAGAATACTGCCGAAAATATGTACGGGAATGTCTATGGTAAAAAAACCGTATTTGAACCACTTTAAAGAGCGAACTAAAGAACCACTATTGCCAAATTCGAAAGGAAAGGTTCCCGCTATAGAAATCACCGAAGTAAAATTTCTTCCACCCAAAAAAAAAATATATACGGCCGTAATAAAATTGTGTCTCAAAATTTCGCAGTGGCAGCAGCAGCAAATTCCTTAACTGAAGCGACGTAATTCCAACGATGAGTTAACTCCAACGACGAAATGATGAAAATAATTACGTCTCTCCCATGAAGGCACGAAATAATTTTGTGCTCCCCGACACAATTCGAAACACTTTATTTTGTTTTTTAAAATAAGCTAATTTTATTACGAACCGTCCTGCCACGGTCGCCAAAATGTTGCACAGAAACACTTTTCTATTGTTATTTAAAATTAAACACACTTTATTTAATTTTAATTTAACTCAGTTTGGTCCTTTCTTTATTATGTGGCTCTGTGGCTCTTTTCTGTTCACTTCTTTCACTGTGATATGTTTCTCAACTCAATAACAACTGAACTGAAACTGTAAGTCATCGGACCACTAAACATGCGACCAAAATCAGACAGTTATTCTAAGCAGCGAAAGCAAAGGGAATAACAATAACAATGCAGCGGCTGAATAGAACATTGGAAGTAAATAACTTCAAATCGCGCTGTTGTTGTTATTCTTCTTTGCATCGAAGATGTAAACATCTAACGACAATGACTACATAATGGTCAAACGGAACCATATTATGTATGTATGTATGTTGGTGCTGCTGTGACAATTATAGAAAAACAGTATTAGGGTGGCCCGGAATACAAGTTTACAAATAATTAATATTATATAAAATAAAAATTTATAAAATAAATGATGGAGGGCGATCTTATCCGACAATACATATGAATATAAGAGAGAAGAGAGCATATAATGGGAATATTTACAAAAGACAAATGACCCAATAGGAATACTACAATAAAGCTATTACCTTCTTCGACAGAAATAAACAATATTAC
The DNA here is from genome assembly GCA_920105625.2 of Clusia tigrina. Classification (NCBI taxonomy): domain Eukaryota; kingdom Metazoa; phylum Arthropoda; class Insecta; order Diptera; family Clusiidae; genus Clusia; species Clusia tigrina. The sequence continues at coordinate 340,267,193 of OV050030.1, forward strand.
TATATTTACCAGTTAAAAATTAGCAAATGTTTAGCAGGAGTTTTTAAAGGAATTGAATCTAACGTACTAGTAGACGAAATTAGGGTAGCGCTAAAAGAGGCGGGCTTGACTATTAAATCAATATTTAACTTCAAAAATGGGAATAATGTGCCGCAGCCACTGATTCGGATTAATTTCGAACAAGAGACTAAGATACTAAAAAAGAAAAAAATCTCACACTATCTATGACTTACGTTACCTTATGTACCGGAAAGTAACAGTAGAAGAACAGTTCAGTCGAACAAAAATACTTTGACAATATAGGTCAAAATAGCAATAACACGAAGACCCATACTTCAACTTATACTGTCTAACCGCCAATCCACACTATAACCCTCTCTGGAAGACCATTGCAAGCTCAACCCGCGTCTTATGCAAGTATTGTCAATAATATGATGCAAGAAATGATTGGAAATTAATCTTTGCTGCTACAAACTCTCTTATCCAAAACATGTGCTCGAAGTTATATCATTGGAATGATAAAGGCGTAAGCCAGCACCGTTTGGAATTAAAAGAATTCCTCAATAGTCACCAAATAGATATTATGCTTGTTTCAGAGAGTAATTTAAAAAAAAAAACTGCTTTAGAATTCCAAATTAAATTATCTTTTTCACAAATCATGCCCAAGGTGAAGCTCGTGAAGGTATTATAATAAAATCCAGAATAAAAAAATAGATTCTGTAAAGACTAGCTACAAGCTACATCCATATGCATTGAAGAGTATATAATCAACCTAACAGTCACTGCGATTTACTGTCCGCCTAGATTCAATATAACCGATCAACAATATAATGACTTTTTTGCAACTCTTGGAAGGAAGCTTATAGTTGCAAGGGACTTCAACGCCAGATATACTCACTGGGGTTCCTGCCTCATTACACCAAAAGGTGGAAAACTTTGGTCGGCGATTAGCAGTCTTGGCTTGGTTATAGTATCAGAGAACATGAACATAATACGAAGTAAATGGGCGACACTACAAATCATGATATGTGGCAAACCACACAATTTTGAATTGTACACACAAGGGCTTACATACATATGTATGTTTGTATACTCAATTGCTTTTTTCAAACGTACGTACCAGTTTGGAATTAAAGAATAATTAAATTTTTCTTTGATAATGTGAAGTGTGATGCTGTTTTCGACTTCTGGTAAGATTGGAAACATACTCACTAGAAAGAAAACTATTTTATTTATATATTATATTATTATTACAATATAATACAACAAAAATTTCAAAGCCAGTCAAAATTGGAGTACCAATAATTCAATTTTTACGCAAATAGACAAATTTTATGAAATCAAAGAAATTCTACATTTCATGATCCACACTGATTCATTCGTGTACGTACGCATGAAATTGTGAGTGTATTCGATTTTATAAAATAGTATGTGTTTTTGAAATAAAATAATGCAATTTCGCAAAAATTGGCAATTTTCAAGATTTCAGTTGAGAAGTCAAAAAATATGTTGGTATTCACCAAGTATTTCCTTTTGTAAATCAGTTTATAATTCAGCAGAAGGATTCATACCTTCCTTGATCGTGGTGGTAAGCGCGCTAATCGTGGTGCCTTCGGACCTGGGTTAAAATCACGGAACACCTCTTTTATTGCCGTGGAATTCTTTATTTGTTGTCCAAATAATTTTATGAGGTTTTTCAGAAATAATATTTTATTACTTCCTTGTACACCCTATAACATAAATAAGCAAATATACCATATGCAGATATGAAGTCGCATTTGAAATAACTGAATGTACTCTTTTGCAATTATTTCACACAATGCAAATAGCAATAAGCATACATAAATCATATATTTTTGTAATATTGGAAATATTGTTCCTCCAATTTTTGCTGGCTTTTCAAGCCTTATTGCATTATAATAATAAAAATAAAATATAATTAATATGATATAATAGAATTAATAAGATAATTAACTATTTTGAGCAGTACGGAAGTGTTTTAACTTGCTCCGCAAAAATTAATTCTCCAATACAAATTTATTAAGTTAAAGTAACCAAGTTATAAAGAACAAGTACAGAAGTCTGAAGTCGGATTAGACCGACTTCGAAATACACTTTACCTTTACTTGTGCGTGCGACTTCAACAATAGGGATGTTTCCTTCATAAATCATCATTAGTAGCACATCTACATTAATTTGCGGTACGGTACCTTGAAGTCATTATAGCGACCACATTTCTTGTGTATGGCTTTGAAGGATCCATATACGTACTAATATAAAATTTAGGCATCGCATAGACAGGGTAATTGTCTTTAAGTGGGGTCCCCAAAGTTCATTATATGTGAGGGAGGCGTATCCTTCCTCTGATCGTCCCCGAATCTTATATATGGCTTTGTAGGGTCCATATATGTACTAATATAAATTTCGTCCAAAAATATTGTATAGGTCGTAAGTTTTAATAATATGTCAATAGTGGGCGTGGCTGTAGAAATAACTGGCTATGTAGGGTCCATATATGTACTAATATATAATTTCGTCAAAAAATATTGTGTAGGTCGAAAGTTATAATAATATGTCAATAGTGGGCGTGGCCGTAGAAATAACACGCCCATTTTTTGTGTGGTTTTTAATGTTAGTACCCGCAACCTGCCTGTGAAATTTCGTTGATAAATCTTTAATAGGAACACAGTAATGATTTTTGGCTAATTGTGGGAGTGGCAGTTGTATTATGATCTTCATATGCTGCACACACACTATTATGGACCCCATGTATATTTCTGCAAATTTTTATTCCTCTGGCATCAATACGAGCATAGGTAGGTTAATTTTAATTTTAGTCCCGAAAGTTCCTTATATCAAAAGTGGTCGTGTCTTTTCTCTGATTAGCCCCATTTGTTGCAGATAGCTTTATAATGTCCACATGTTTCTTCCCGTAAAATTTCGTCCGGATATCTCTACCAGATCTTAAGCTATGAATATTTATTAATAGTAGGCGTGGCAGTTAATATATACCGCCCACTTTTTGCACAGTGTTTAGTAGGACCAACGTCTCCATAACGGCCAAATAATGTTACGATTCCGTCAATTGGACCGAAATTATAGTCATTTTAAAATAGGTGAAAAAGTTCCTTATATGGGAGGTAGGCGTGGTATTTGTCCAAATCGACCCATATAGCTATCTGTTTCTGTATCTTTGTCCAGGCTACACTTTGGCATAATTTCATTAAGATAGCTCTAACGGTGTAAAAAAAAGTGGTCAAAGACGCACAGACAGACAGACGAACGCACAAAATAAAAATTGGTTAAAAAATGATTCCGATCATATCTATATATATATATATATATATATATATGTCCATACCTAGGACGCTTCCTTCTTGAAATTGCAACCCCTCTCAAACGCATAAAATTAGTATACCCTATGTACCTTTTTTAAAGGTAAAGGGTATAAAAAGGACAATAGTGCAGTGATCGACTAGAGCCAATCTACCGGTCACTTACTGGGACATATCCTTTAAAATAAAATAAAACGAGTACAGAAGTCTGGAGTCGGGTTAGACCGACTTCGAAATACCCTTTACCTTTTCTTGTGCGTGCGAGTTCAACAATGAGGATGTTTTCTTCATAAATCATCATTAGGGGCATATTCACGGTAATTTTGGTAGGGTACCTTGAAATGATTATATCGACTCCATTTCTTGTGTATGTATAAAATTTCGTCAAAAAATATTGTGTAGGTCGAAAGTTATAATAATATGTCAATAGTGGGCGTGGCTGTAAAAATAACACGCCCATTTTTTGTGTGGTTTTTAATGTTAGAACCCGCAACCTTCCTGTGACATTTCGTTGATAAGTCTTTAATAGGAACACAGTAATGATTTTTGGCTAATTGTGGGCGTGGCAGTTGTATTATGATTTCCAAATTCGGCACACACACTATTATGGACCCCTTGTATGTTTCTGCCAATTTTTATACCGCTGGCATCAATACGAGCATAGGTAGGCTAATTTTAATTTTACACCCAAAAGTTCCCTATATCAAAAGTGGACGTGACTTTTCTCTGATTAGCCCCTTTTGTTGCAGATAGCTTTATAATGTCCGCATGTTCCTTCCCGTACATTTTCGTCCGTAAAACTCTACCAGTTCTTAAGTTATTAAAATATGTTAATAGTTGGCGTGGCAGTTATTATATACCGCCCACATTTTGCACAGTGTTTAGTAGGACCCATATCTCCATAACTGCCAAATAATGTCAGGATTCCGTCAATTGGACCGAAGTTATAGTCATTTTAAAAAAGGTGAAAAAAGTTCCTTATATGGGAGGTAGCTGTGGTCTTTGTCCAAATTGGCCCATATAACTATCTGGTTCTGTATCTTTGTGTAGGCTACACTTTTGCAAATATTCATTAAGATAGCTCTAACGGTGTAGAAAAAAAGTGGCCACAGACGGACAGACGGACGGACAAAATAAAAATTGCTTAGAAAGTGATTCCGAAACCAAATCACAAATTTATAATGAGTGTGGCTGACACGAGTACAGAAGTCTGAAGTCGGATTAGACCGACTTCGAAATACCCTTCACCTTTTCTTGTGCGTGCGAGTTCAACAATAGGGATGTTTTCTTCATAAATCATCATTAGGAGGATATCTACCTTAATTTGCGGTACGGTATCCTTGAATTGATTATAGCGACCCAATTTCTTGTGTGGCTTTGTAGGATCTATATACGGACTGTGAGGACCAAAATTTACAAATATAAATTTTGCCTCACAACAAAACCAACGAGCGCAGTTTAGGAACCTATATACACACACACGCCATGAGTAACAAACCCAAGTATGACATTTAAGAAAATAGCAAAAGCCTTCACGGCTAATGCAACGCAACATTGAATTAATTCCAACTCAAAGAGACACCCACATATGGATTATTACAACAAATACAAGCAAAGCCCAGAAGTGGAGTACCCAGTAGGAACCGAGCTTGCCGAATACGTTCGTTCACTAAAGAATATATCAACGACATGTAGAAACGAATACAAAACACAAAAGTAGCACGACAGAACGATCGCTACGCATGCCACCAGTACGGACAAAGCACAAAGAGGAAAAGAAGAAAATTATACATAAAATAATTGAGTGATGAACGAAGGGCAAATGTCCACAATAACAAAACACTATTGAAGGTTGCCAAAGGACAAATGATCAGGACAACAACAAACAGAAGAACAACAACAAAGCGATGAAAGTGATCAAAGGACAAATACTCAGGACAGCAACAAACAGAAGAACAACAACCAAGCGGCGAAGGTGATCAAAGGACAAACCACTACAACAACAACGAGCATGGCTTAGCAACAAGCGACGCCGACCAACGGGAGTGGAACTTCAAACAACGGCCCGCCAACAACACTATACACTGGCAGTGGTGGTCGTTTAAGACTATATAAGCCGTGTCGTTCGAGGAGTAGGATTTGTTTGGATACCGCCGACGACATCAGACCTGCTCTTTTGCTGCATACCGCCGACGACATCGGACCTGCTCTTTTGCTGCATACCGCCGACGACATCAGACCTGCTTTTGCTACATACCGCCGACGACATCAGACCTGCTCTTCTACTGCATTCCGACGACGAGTTCAGGCCTCTCGCGTACTCCAAAACGCCGAATAGATCAGAGCTTATTTTGCTATATACCGTCGACGAGATTAGATCTATTTTTCTACATACCGCCGACTGGACAACACTTATTCTACTAGACACATGCGCTACGAACTCAGTGAGAACATATGGTTTTCAATCGTTTTCTCACTGAGACAAACGATACAGAGACTTAGAGACTTAGTGAGAACATCTGGTTTTCAATCGTTTTCTCACTAAGTAACATACGCTACGAGAACTTGAGGACTTAGCGAGAACATCTGATTTTCAATCGTTTTCTCCCTAAGACCCATACGCTACCAGAACTTAAAGCCTCAGTGAGAACATCTGGTTTTCAATCGTTTTCTAACTGAGGCACATAGATCTGCAACGTGACAGTTCGCCTATAGGGACAAGGACAATAAAATAAAACCTTAGCTAGGCACGCGAAGAGTACTACCCCAAGTGATAGACCTAAGAACAATTCAATAGTAGTGAAAGGACTAACTAAGTCCATAGTAGTAAACTTTATTAATATATTTTAAATAAATAAAGAAATTTAAACTATAATAACCCTGGTGGAATTCAATATATAAATTTTCTGTACACGACCCCTGGAAGCTGCTGAGTCTACCCCAGCTATAGAAAAGGAGTCGTTACAGTACTAATATAAAATTTCGTCAAAAAATATTGTGTAGGTCGAAAGTTATAATAATATGTCAATAATGGGCGTGGCTGTAGAAATTACTCGCCCATTTTTTGTGTGAGAGAAAGAGAACTATTTTATTTATATATTATATTATTATTACAATATAATACAACAAAAATTTCAAAGCCAGTCAAAATTGGAGTACCAATAATTCAATTTTTACGCAAATAGACAAATTTTATGAAATCAAAGAAATTCTACATTTCATGATCCGCACTGATTCATTCGTGTACGTACGCATGAAATTGTGAGTGTATTCGATTTCATAAAATAGTATGTGTTTTTGAAATAAAATATTGCAATTTCGCAAAAATTGGCAATCTTCAAAATAATAAAAATTATAAAATCAAACTATTCAATTTTCAAGATTTCAGTTGAGAAGTCAAAAAATATGTTGGTATTCACCAAGTATTTCCTTTTGTAAATCAGTTTATAATTCAGCAGAAGGATTCATACCTTCCTTGATCGTGGTGGTAAGCGCGCTAATCGTGGTGCCTTCGGACCTGGGTTAAAATCACGGAACACCTCTTTTATTGCCATGGAATTCTTTATTTGTTGTCCAAATAATTTTATGAGGTTTTTCGGAAATAATATTTTATTACTTCCTTGTACACACCATAACATAAATAAGCAAATATACCATATGCAGATATGAAGTCGCATTTAAAATAACTGAATGTACTCTTTTGCAATTATTTCACACAATGCAAATAGCAATAAGCATACATAAATCATATATTTTTGTAATATTGGAAATATTGTTACTCCAATTTTTGCTGGCTTTTCAAGCCTTATTGCATTATAATAATAAAAATAAAATATAATTAATATGATATAATAGAATTAATAAGATAATTAACTATTTTGAGCAGTACGGAAGTGTTTTAACTTGCTCCGCAAAAATTAATTCTCCAATACAAATTTATTAAGTTAAAGTAACCAAGTTATAAAGAACAAGTACAGAAGTCTGAAGTCGGATTAGACCGACTTCGAAATACACTTTACCTTTACTTGTGCGTGCGACTTCAACAATAGGGATGTTTCCTTCATAAATCATCATTAGTAGCACATCTACATTAATTTGCGGTACGGTACCTTGAAGTCATTATAGCGACCCCATTTCTTGTGTATGGCTTTGAAGGATCCATATACGTACTAATATAAAATTTAGGCATCGCATAGACAGGGTAATTGTCTTTAAGTGGGGTCCCCAAAGTTCATTATATGTGAGGGAGGCGTATCCTTCCTCTGATCGTCCCCGAATCTTATATATGGCTTTGTAGGGTCCATATATGTACTAATATAAATTTCGTCCAAAAATATTGTATAGGTCGTAAGTTTTAATAATATGTCAATAGTGGGCGTGGCTGTAGAAATAACTGGCTATGTAGGGTCCATATATGTACTAATATATAATTTCGTCAAAAAATATTGTGTAGGTCGAAAGTTATAATAATATGTCAATAGTGGGCGTGACTGTAGAAATAACTCGCCCATTTTTTGTGTGGTGTTTAATGTTAGTACCCGCAACATTCCTGTGAAATTTCGTCGAAAAATCTGTAATAGGAACTTAGCAATGATTTTTGGTTAATTGTGGGCGTGGCAGTAGTTATAATCTGCCCATATTTGGAATGCATGCTAGTACTGAGCAACCAATTTATTTTCATATATCATCACTAGAAGCATAGATAGGGTAATTGTCTGTTGTATATGGCTTTGTATGAACACAGTAATGATTTTTGGCTAATTGTGGGCGTGGCAGTTGTATTATGATTTTCATATTCTGCTCACACACTATTATGGACCCCATGTATATTTCTGCAAATTTTTATTCCGCTGGCATCAATACGAGCATAGGTAGGCTAATTTTAATTTTAGACCCGAAAGTTCCCTATATCAAAAGTGGGCGTGTCTTTTCTCTGATCAGCCCCATTTGTTGCAGATTGCTTTGTAATGTCCATATGTTCCTTCCCGAAAAACTTCGTCCGTAAATCTCTACCAGATCTTAAGTTATTAATACTTGTTAATAGTGGGCGTGGCAGTTAATATATACCACCCACTTTTTGCACAGTGTTTAGTGGGACCCACATCTCCATAACTGCCAAATTATGTCAGGAAAAAAGGTGAAAAAAGTACCTTATATGGGAGGTAGGCGTGGTCTATGTCCAAATCGGCCCATATAGCAATCTGGTTTTGTATCTTTGTCCAGACTATACTTTTGCAAAATTTCATTAAGATAGCTCTAACGGTGTGGAAAAAAAGTGGCCGCAGACGGACAGACGGACGGACAAAATAAAAATTGCTTAGAAAGTGATTCTGATTATATCTGTATATATATGTCCATACCTACCACGCCTCCTTCTTGAAATTGCAACCCCTCTCAAAAGCACAAAGTTAGTATACCCTATTTACCTTTTTTAAAGATAAACGTTATAATAATATGAAGTAATGATGATGACACACGATATATTAAAGAAGATAGAGTAAGTATCGGGTTTTTCAATAAGAGCGCTACAAAAGTTTTTTTTAAATAAAACAAAACCGGTTTTAGATATCAATAAAATTCTTTATTCCTGTGAAAGTACGTTCGATGCCATTATGTATGGAACTCGATTTCTTTTGCATGGCCACCACGGGCACGCTTGCAGAAGTCCAGACGCTGAACCCAATTTTCAACAGTTTTCAAGCATAAATCGGCTGATACTGCTGCAATTTCACGTTCGATATTCGTACGAAGTTCATCAATCGTCGCTGGCTTGTTGGCATAGACCATAGACTTGGCTTAGCCCCCAGGAAATAATCTAACGGCGTCAAATCGCACGACCGGGGCGGCCAATCGACTGGGCCATTTCGTGAGATAACACGTTCACCAAACTTGGTTTGCAGTAAATTGTTTGTGTCATTCTTTGTGTGGCTTGTGGTGCCGTCCTGTTAGAACTACATGTCCTCCAGGTCCATATTATCCAATTGGGGCCAAAAATATTCGGTTATCATTGAACGGTAGCGATTCGCAATCACAGTAATGTGCCGGTCTTGATCATCACGGAAGAAGTACGGCCCAATGACGCCGCCGGCCCATAAACCGCACCAAACCGTAATTTTTTCGGGATGCAATGATGACTCATGGAGTACGTGTGGATTGCTGTCTAACCAATAACGCATATTTTGCTTATTGACGAAGCCATTCAGCCAGAAATGAGCCTCATCATAAATTGGACGTAGCGCTCTTAAAGTTGAGGCGACTGACTCCGAATTTCGGTAGTAAATTATAATAATTTCGACTCGTTGTTGGCTCATATATCTTTAAATGATGAAATGGCAAACCTTACTGAAGAGAACTGTCAAAAGAGCGGGAAAAAATATGGCGTCGTTTGCTGTTACTATGGATTTACTTTTGTAGCGTTTCTTTTGAAAAACCCTTTACAAAATAACAATGGGACAAATGCAAACATTATTTTACAAAAACCACTTGCGCAACGTTTACAAAAACCCCCTCTTATATATGTTTAGAATGTTGAATGTATAAAAGACTTATCTGAAGCACTAAACTCCATGCCAAATATATTTTACGAAATGAAAATAATAAGGAAGAAAAAAATAAAAATTCAACCAAAATTGTCCACACACTACACAAATAATTGAATTATTAAAGCAAAAAGGGACAAAAACATTTTGACCAAAAGATGAGCGAGGCTTTAGAGTGGTATTACGAAATATGCACTATTCAACTGATACAGAACACATTAAAAACGAACTAAGCCATGAAGTGACAAACTTCCATAACATCCAAATAAATAGTGGTGCCAAAATAAAACAACCACTTTCACTATTTTCAATTGAATTGAAAACAAAAGATAACAATAAAGGCATATACGACATTAGTCACCTCGTACACTGCACTGAGCTACCAAAACAAAAGAGAATAATTCCCCAATGCACAAATTGCCAAAAGTACGGCCACACAAAAAACTACTGTCAGATAGACCCGGTTAAGAACGATGCTGGTAGACTAAATATTAAATGCGTACATTGCTGTGAAAACCAGACTGTAAACTACAGAGGATTAAAATTGAAGGATTCAAATTATCAAACCTCGTACATATTCCAGTGCAAGAAGTGCCAATCATTTGGGCATACTAGAATCTTTTGTGCTAAACCTCCATGGTACGTAAGTACATAGGAAAACACTCAACCACTGATTGTGTTAAACAAATATCTGAAAACCCTAAATGTTGCAATTGTGGAAAGTCCCACCCAGCAAACTATCGAGGTTATGTAACTGCAAAGGTACTCCAAAAAATTTCGTCCAATTAATTACCATTTGATTCCAAAATAATAGTTCGTGAAAATAATAAACCTCAAACTTCATCACATGAAAACAATGTCAACATCATTAGAAAACCCAGAAACAAGGCTACTGGGTATGCGCAAGTAACTAAAGATTCCTTGCAAAGTAATACTACTCCACAAATCTTCGGACACACTGGAACTTATTTTAACTAGACCTTATGAGCAGGGAAAAGTTTTCAAGTTAATTGAACAACGTCTACCTGCTCTTGAACATAACATGCAGTTCATTGATTAAAGAAGGACGAATCAACATATGTAGAATAGCTGAAACAAATTGCACGAGGCACTTGAATTTAACTTTAAAGAACTGCATCCTATATCATACCATTCATCCGCATTATTGTGCGAGGGGTGGAAGTGCAATTACAATTAAAAACAGCATCACTCATCAATAAGATCAATTAACCTGAACGGAATTTCAAACAACTTCTGTTTCCGTTGCAACTTATAAACAGCCATTGGTTCTGACAGCATTATATAGTCCACCAAGACACCAATTAATATTCGAGCACTACTTAACGCTCATTGGGCGACACAAAGGCCGCTATATTATAGGTGGTGACTTCAATGCGAAACACACGCACTGGAGCTCCTGGCTCACAACAACAGAAGGCAGAGAAATTTATAAAGCCATAAAGTACACAGGCTGCGATACAATATCAACCGGTAAGCCCATATATTGACCTTCAGATACCACTAACTTTCTTATATTCTAAAATATTCCTGCGACTTATCTCAAATTCGCCGAAAACTTTAATTTGATCTCTGACCATTCGCCTGTACTGTTAGTAATTTCTGATAATCCAACCCTAATTCAAATCTCTTCAAGGTTAGTAAACAATCTAACTGACTGGACATATTTCTAATTGTAATTGGAAAATTCGGTTACACCTGCTGACTGCATACTGACCATTGAACAATTGGAAATGATTTGCTTCGGTTCACAGAGAACATCCAAAATGCAGCATGGGACAGTTCTCCCACACAAAGGAAAGTTGTAAACATGCCAAAACATCCTGCTTACATCAATGGCATGGTAGTTGAAAAATGAAAACTTCGACGACGATGGTATCAAACTCGAACTCCCATTAAAACTGAATCAAATCACTAGACAACCACACGCAAGGCGCATTGAACCGTTTCCTGATAGGTCTGGCATAAAACAGATAAAGTGACGGTCAACTGCATATGGAAGGCGGCTAAAGCGTTAAACTGACCTATAAATCATAACGCATCAATTAAAATAAGCGAAACCCTATGGAGATAAAATTGCACACAAACAGCGAACCTCTTTGCTGAGCATATACGGAAATCTTTTACTCCAAATGAAGGTTCTGATGAAATATAAATAAATGCGGATTGGATAGAATGTGGTGTTCACATTACAATTAATATAATGAAACTTAAAAAAACGCAAGATTTTACCTTATACCGGATGAAGTTCTTCGACCCACAATAGCGTTATTATTATATTTTCTATTTGATAAATTCACATTTCATCCCAAAATATGTGATTATATACTGGAAGACGGCTGAGGTAATAATGATTATCTAGCCTGGAAAATCGCCCTATGAGGTATTTTCACTTGAGCCAATATCTCAATTGTCAATGTTATCGAAACTATTCGAAAAGTGTTGTTGACGCGTCTATTACCAATAATTGAAGGTAAAAACCTGATCCCAACTCATCAATTTACTTTTCGCAAAAATCACTCAAGTTCACAGTGTTGTAAGATCCATTGAATCTTGAACGTCCTCCGCCGTGTTCCTTGATATGCCACAAGCATCTGACAAGGTATGGCAAATAGAATTGACACAAAAGCTGACAACTATCCAGCGCAGGAAATATTGGGAGATTCTGAAATTTAAGTAAAGAATGCCACACTCAAATAATTTAGCACTTGAAACCAAACACTTTAACCCTATTTACTTTAACCCTTCTAACTTTAACGCATATAATCAAAATAGCCGACACTTGCAACTTTAAGTAAAGAATGCCACACTCAAATAATTTAGCACTTGAAACCAAACACTTTAACCCTATTTACTTTATGTTCGTCATTCGCTATGCAGTCGTCTTGACCAACATGCATACCTCATGTGACACCACTTATGCAGTGACCTAACACAATGCCTTCCCAAGCTGAATCATAAGAAAACACATGTAGTTCTAAAAGTACGAGTATAAACAGTTAGAGTAAGAATAGTTTAAGTGTAGATGGTAATTTGTACATGACCGGTGAGGACGTTACTCTGTCGGTTCAAATAATCAATAAAGCACAAATTAATACAAGTATTTTGTTGTCTTATTACAATAGTCAAATTTTGAAGCCGATCTGGATATATGGTATACAATTTTGGAGTTATGCCAGCGAAAATTACATTAATACTATCCAAACAAGGTATTGCGACAGATTGTTAATAGGCGCCTTCGATTCGTCACTTGTATCGCACTCGTACCAACTTGTGCGAATAAAACAGCCCTCGAGTAATTGGTACACTTGGCAGCACTATTTCAACTGTTTTTTGAAACATTTACTTTCTTTATATTTTTTATTCCAACTAATAATCTGAATATAATTTAAGTTAGCAGAATGATAATATTTAAAATCAAAAAACAAAATCCAAAGCTTAATCTTTGTTTTCTTTAAATGTAACAGCTAAAATATAAAAAATCCCAGGGAATTTTGATGGGTAATTCAAGCAATTTTCAATTTGGAATCACTTTTCTATCGAGGATGAAAAAATTCGGTCGTTTAATCAGAGTAGAATTTTCTCGATATCTTTTCCATACAAATGTCTGTCCTATCGTCGATACAGCGCCGAATCGAATGCGCCTAATATGAAACAATCAAATCTATCCGAAACTTTGAGATTACACAAATCATCCTGACAGCAAAGCTCACGTTGGAATGGTGATCAAAATAAAAAAAAATTTGAAATACATTGAACTTGACGCATATAAAAAAGAAAACTTTCAAGCAACCACAATAGCACTAAAAGACTCGAAAGAACAAATCGTAGTATCTGCTGTCTATTGTGCACCAAAATATAGCAACACAAAAGAACTATATATACACAATTAAAAAAAGTGAGGAATCGATATTTGGCCGGAGGCGAATATAACGATAAAAATGTTTTATGGAATCAAGGTTAACAAATGTAAACGGACACGAGTTACTTGAAACTATAGGATATAATAGTGGTCGGTTCATTAGCAGAGGTGTACTAACATACACGCCAACAGATATTAAAAAACACCCAGATTTAATAGACTTCTGAAAAAATATTCATCATAAACAGCTGACTATTAAATCATGCCTAGAATTATCCTCAGACCACTCCCCAATCCCAATGACATTACTAGGACCAATAGACACAAGATTTTTCTCAGGCTTTTATAACAATAAAACTGAATGGAATAATTTTAAAAAAAATAAACATAGATATACGATTTAAAAGAAAAAATAAATTGGAATCCGCAATCGCAAACTGCACTGATAGCGCTATCGAAGCAATGAAAGCTTCAACACCAAAGTTAGCGTTAACAAATAAGGACACTACACCAGCATTCGTTAAGTAAAAATTAAATGGAAAAGAAGCTTCGAAAAACATGGCAAAACACTCCAGATTATAAAACCAAACTAAACAAAGGAAGAAATAAATTGAAAATATTATTTAGAAAATCAGAGAAAAGAAACTTAAAAAACATATACTGAAGTTGGGGACCACCACATCAACAAATTACTCTCTTTGGAAAGCTACGAAAAAGCTCACTGGTGCAATAATACACAAACCTTCTATCAAACCCAAACCTGTATATGGGCGAAAAGAAGACTGGCAAAGCATTTCCTTGAAATTGTCACAAGGGAAATGGACAATCAACACACTCATCTTGGCAATGTGATAAATATCCAGCAATTCAAAACAAAAATGACAATAGAGGCAGAAACCAAAAACAAAATTAAAAAATTTATATACAAAAAGATGCCAGGATATGATCTGATAAGCGGGAAAATGCTAAAAGAAATTCCTGATATAGCTATAACATAATTCCGAAATATATTTAACTGCATGTTAGAAACTAAGTATTTCTCACGCCTATGGAAAGTTGCACAAATAACAGCCATCAGGAAGCCAGGAAAACATGCTGCCCAAACAACTTCTTACCGACCCATCAGTCTATTGCCAATACTATCGAAAGTATTTGAAAGGATACTAGAGGACAGATTAGAGCCAACCTTAACAACAAAACTGCAAGTTACTTGGACACTGCTAAAGCATTCGACGAGGTGTGGCACTTCTATATAAACTTAACCGAATATTTCCACAAAATTATTATGACATTTTAAAGAGTTATATAGGCAACTGACAATTATACAAATAATTAATCGAAGATTGCTCAGACATCCTACAAATGTCAGCTGGACTACCACAAGGCAGCGTATTAGGACCTCTACTATACTTAATATTCACAGCAGATGTACCTATTCCAACGAAAAGAAATGCGATGATAGCAACATTAGCAGACGACACAGTCAATGACAAAAAGAGGCAACAACAGACATTGACAAAAAGGGGCAACAAATACAATCCAACTAATATTGGACAATGTAGCAGCAGGGGAAATAGAGATAAATAAAGACAAAACTGTACAAGTTGAATATACAAACAGAAAATCGACAAAATACAACCTTGCTATAAAGGACAAATAAATAAAAACTTATTCTGCTGCAAAATATCTTGCAATAACCATTGACGAAAAATTGACTTGGAAGCAGCGTATCATTAACAAGCGACACGAAGCAAAAAACTAGTACCGTCAGTTAAGCTGTACGAGGTTTATTCAAAAAGTATCGAGAATTTCAAGTTTTTTCAAGAATTATTTGTTTATTCATTAATATCTATTTTGTCTCCTTCAAAATACTCCCCATCAGACATTATACACTTGTGATAACGATTTTTCCAATCCTCGAATCATTTTGAAATATCATTTTTTTTATCTAGTTCAGCTCCTCCTTCGATGCCGTCTTCATCGCCTCAATCGTGGCGTAGCGTTTTCCTTTCATGGGCCTTTCCAGTTTCGCGAGCATGAACAAGACACAGGGGGCCAGGTCTGGGGAATACGGTGGCTGCGGCAATATTACAGGGTTTTCTTTTGGCCAAAAATTCGCGCACAAGTAATGATGTGTGAGCAGGGGCATTATCATGATGCAAAAGCCAATTTTTGTTCTTCCACAAATCCGGGCGTGCCCTGCGGCAAGAATTCGTAATGCACCACGCCCTTGCAATCAAAGAAAACTGTCAGTAAAACCTTCACATTCGACCGAACTTGGCGTGCTTTTTTCGGTCTTGGCTCATGCGGCAGCTTCCATTGGGATGATTGAGCTTTGGTTTCTACATCATAACCATAGACTCATGATTCACCAGCTATGATATATATTTTTTTATGTGGTCTCCCCAATAGGCCTAATCCAAATGTCTCTCCAATTGTACACCGCCCATTGCATATGACATTGGAAATGTCCCATTTCGCCATCAATAACTTTGGTTCCATGAATCCAGGAAATAATTTAAAAAACCAGCATCAAAAACCGTTTTGTCATAAAAAAACATCTCCAAGAACAATCCAATTGAATGGTTAAAAGATTTGAGATATTTGATACAAAGCATATCGATAACAGAAATGATTACAAAGTCTAGTTACACGCATTGCAAAATCTATACTTATCATTCTCAAAGTGTACATGAACTTTTAAATATTGTATATAGGTAGACCGGAAAATCAATGGGGCATAATGTACTCATATGGAAATGGCTACCTAAATTGTAATATAATTTTTACAAAAATAATTCAAATTACGTTCGGTAATTTTTCTTTTGGAATTATACTTTATAGCATAACTATATTATACTATAAGGTAGAATCAATTGTCCGAATTTTCTAGTTTATATTAAATAAAAATAAAAATAACTGATAATTTAATAAAATTTAAATATGGAAGAGGTGATGAAGAAGCAAACTAGTTGAAGTCATATCTTCAGTGTAAGCAACAGTACTGCAGTAATGAAAGTATTGATAAAAATCTAAACAGCATTTATATATCCAGCAAACAGGATTTATAGCGTCACTCATTGAAATTCTTTGACATGTACAGTTAAAATAAACTACTGGAGTCCTACACATAATTGGAAAGAGTTAGGAAAGTAAGTGAACTAAATACATTGTAGGAACTATAGCATACAAGACCATACTAATTAGAACGAAAGTCCTACTCTAATTTATGAGAAAAAATAAGGAATAAACAAAAACTAATAATACCAATAAGACTCTACTATACAAACACTAACTCCTCATTCTATTTACACAAAGTACAAAAGTTATAGCCCCACACATCCATAAATTATAAAAAAATCAAGTTCCTACGCTGTACAAGCAATAACCAACAGTTCCGTTACACTACATTAAAATGTGCACAAGGAATTTAATTCTCAGGGAACATAACATAGCTGCCAGCTGGCTTCGGACTTATGACATGGACCACCATATGAGTATATCCCAAATTTTCAAATTTATTATTTTTTTACAAAACCCCCATCCTATATATGTTGAGAATGTTGAAAATATAAAAGACTTATCAAAAGCCTTATCCATGCCAAATATATTTTACGAAATGAAAATACTAAGCAATAACGAAATAAATATTCAACCAAAAGAGCACACATTCTACACAAAATAATTGAATTATTATAGCAAAAAGAGACAAAAACATTTCTAGCAAAATATGAGCCAGCCTTTACAGTGGTATTACGAAATATGCACCATTCAACTGACAAATAAATAATGGTGCCAAAATAAAGGAACCACTTTCACTATTTTCAATTGAACTGAAAATAAAAGATAACAATAAAGGCATATATATTTGGCCATTTGCTCGACGATTGCATTGCCAATAATAAAACAATAGACAAACAGAATTAAGTTTGATTTAATAAAGATGAAATAAAATACGATGCCTTAGATCAAAACAGATGCGAGGGCGGTACTCGAGCGTCCATCCGGTTCCAGCGCAGCGAAAAGAGAGAAATAAATGAAAAGGCCGGAAACACGAAGTCCGACATTCGGCAGCCAACACAAGCTAGTTCCGCTTTCCATGAACACAATGTGGGGCAGCGACAGTGCGTCAGTAGATGGCGCGTGGAATTAGCGCCTGTTTGCGGTGCCGTACCCGACAACTAGGTGGGGGTAGTGATGTCGCCACAGGTACTCCTATTACTCCTACACTGCAAAATTAGCTTTGAGCCACCCCGAGAAAATAGAATAGTTCCCCAATGCACAATTTGCTAAAAGTACGTCCACACAAAAACTACTCTCAGATAGACCCGATGTGTGTCAATTGTGCTGAAAAAAACAAGACAAACAAGTGCACAAATAAAAACGACTCCGATAGAGTAAATATTAAATGCGTACGTTGTGGTGAAATCCACAAGGCAAACTACAGAATTTGTGCAATATATAAAGCTCTACAAGTCGAGAGATACCCTACACTTCGCAAGAAAGGAACAAATGAACAAATCAATATTGAAACAAACCAACACAATCACAATTCAAAAATTAATGACCAGAAAATCATTTCTGGTATATCATACGATCACTCTGCGTAAATGGAAACAATATCACAAGAGCCAAATCAAATAAAAAGCAACAGCACTTCTGAAATAATAACAAGCAAAGACGATCTATCCGAATTAAAAACAATGATGAAACAACTAATAAATCAAATGACCAGTATGATGAACATAGTAACTATGTCTGTATCCAAAATAGATGAATGCACTAAATAAAATAAATTTGGCAGTATGGAATGCAAATGGACTGTCGCGCCATGAACTAGAACTGAAGACTTTCCTGATAAATAACTCAATAGATGTGATGTTAATCTCAGAAACACATGCTACAGACAAAACATATACATTGAACACGAAGCAACCACAAAAGCTATAAAAGACTCGAAAGGACAAATAGTAGCACTTGTTATCCATTGTCCACCACAATACAACAACACAAAAGAACAATATCTATATATTTTAAAATAACTGGGGAATCGCTATTTAGCCGGAGGTGACTAAAAATGTTTCAAGGTTGACAAACGCAAAAGGACGCGAGTTGCTTAAAACTATAGGTCATAATAATGGTCGATTCATTAGTGCAGGTGAACTAACATACTGGCCAACGATACTAAAAAGCAACCAGATTCTATAGACTTCTGCATCACAAAAAATATTCATGACAAACAGCTGATTAATAAATCATGTCTAGAATTATCCTCAGATCACTGCCCAAACCTAAAGACTAATAGAGACAAGATTTTTCTCAGGCCTTTATAACCATAAATCTAACTGGAACAATTTTCACTGGAAAAAAAAAACTAAAAATAGATATACGATTAAAAGCAAAAAATGAAATTGATTCAACACCAAAGCTAACGTTAACAAATACGGACACTACACCAGCATTCGTTAAGTAAAAATTAAATGGAAAAGAAGCTCTGAAAAATATGGAAAATCACTATGAACCCAACAGATAAATACAAACTAAACAAGGCAACAAATGAAGTAAAAATATTACTTGAGAAAAATAGAGAAATGAAACTAGAAAAACATATGCTGAACTTGGGAACGACCACATCAAAAATTACTCTCTTTGGAAGGCTACGATCATTGGTGCAATAATACACAAACCTCCTATCAAAACACAAACCTGTATATGGGCGAAAACAAGTAAAGACTGGTCAAGCATTTCTTTCAAATTTTCACAAATACTTGAAAGTATAGAAAACAAAAAATACTGTGTAGCTGTATACTTGGACATTGCAAAGGCAATCGACAAGGTGTGGCACAAAAGACTTCTATATAAGCTTAAGCAAATATTTCCACAAAATTATTATGAAATTTTAAAGAGCTTTATAAGCGAACGACAATTCTACATACAATATGACGAGGATTACACAGGCATCCTACCAATGACAGCTGGAGTACCACAAGGCAGCGTATTAGAACCTCTACTATACTTAATATTAACAGCAGATGTACCAATTCCAACGAAAAGAAATGCGATGATAGCAACATTAGCAGACGACACAGTCAATGACAAAAAAAGGCAACAACAGACAATGACAAAAAAAGGCAACAAATACAATCCAACTAATATTGGACAATGTAGCAGCAGGGGGAATAGAGATAAATAAAGACAAAACTGTACAAGTTGAATATACAAACAGAAAATCGACAAAATTCAACCTTGCTATAAAGGACAAATAAATAAAAACTTATTCTGCTGCAAAATATCTTGGAATAACCATTGACGAAAAATTGGCTTGGAAACGAAGCAAAAAATTAGTACCGTCAGTTAAGCTGTACGAGGTTTATTCAAAAAGTATCGAGAATTTCATGTTTTTTCAAGAATTATTTGTTTATTCATTAATATTGAAACATGATTGCATAGCAGTGAAACGGGATTGCATACTTTTAGGATCCCATCTGGAGAATGAGTGCGCCCTGTGAGTCAAGATGCGAACTATTCGAATAAAACTTATTCAAGAACCATCTGTCGGTAATATCAAAAAGAATATTCTCGACTTCTGTCGAAGTGGATCGAAAATTCTAGAAAATACGAGAATGGCGTGGAATTTTCTATAGCAACCATTCGAAAACTATAAAAGCGACAAGACTGTTGAAAGTCGAATACAGTAGATCAGAGACCGTAACAGTGTGTACATCTAGCATTATAATCAAAGCAGCAGTATTTGTAATTTACAAAGTGGTGAAATTCATTAGTAAAAAAAGTGACTAATTGTTTGTGAAATAAAGTGCAAATAATAACTAAGTAAACTTTAAGCTTAATATTAAATGTGTAAATAGCAATAATTAAATAAAGTTAATTATTTTAATTTAACCAGCAATTGTTTGATTACTACACAATCCAGTGGTACGAGTCCGTGTGCAGAGAGTTAGAGGAATTGTCAGGAGGGCGATTTTGTAACAGAGTAAATTGTCAAGAGGGCAATTTCGTAACAACATCTATTTTGTCTCCTTCAAAGTACTCCCCATCAGACATTATACACTTGTGATAAAGATTTTTCCAATCCTCGAAGCATTTTGAAAAATCATTTTTTTGATCTAGTTCAGCTCCTCCTTCGATGCCGTCTTCATCGCCTCAATCGTGGCGTAGCGTTGTCCTTTCATGGGCCTTTTCAGTTTCGGGAACATGAAAAAGCCACAGGGGGCCAGGTCTGGGGAATACGGTGGCTGCGGCAATATTACCTGCGGCAATATTACAAGGTTTGCTTTTGGCCAAAAATTCGCGCACAAGTAATGATGTGTGAGCAGGGGCATTATCATGATGCAAAAGCCAATTTTTGTTCTTACACAAATCCGGGCGTGCCCTGCGGCAAGAATTCATAATGCACCACGCCCCTGCAATCAAAGAAAACTGTCAGTAAAACCTTCACATTCGACCGAACTTGGCGTGCTTTTTTCGGTCTTGGCTCATGCGGCAGCTTCCATTGGGATGATTGAGCTTTGGTTTCTACATCATAACCATAGACTCATGATTCACCAGCTATGACTCTCTGCAGCAAATTTGGGTCGTCACGGACAGATTCCAACAGCTCCTGAGCAATGTTAATGCGATGCTGTTTTTGGTCGAAATTGAGTATTTTTGTTACGAATTTTGCGGCGACCCGCCTCATGCCCATACTTTTGGTGAAAATCGAATGACACGAGGTAATGAGGTCCTCACAAACCTCTCTGGCAGTGATTCGACGATTGGCCAATACTAGTTTTTTTACTTCATCAATGTTTTCGTCTGTTGTTGATGTGCTCGCGCGACCGAAACGCTCTTCGTCACTCACATCTTCTCGGCCCTCTGAAAACATTTGGAATACTTCCGCGCACTTAATGTTGTTTTTCACACACAATTTGATACAAATTCTTTGATCCATTTTTCGGGAAAGACAAAAATCGAAGGCAAGCTAAAACACGTCCACGCACAATAGCTGTCAAAAACTGACTGAACATTCAAAATGGTCGAGATTCTCAACATAAGAGAGGATCATGAGTACAAACATAACGCCACAAAAATATCGAAAATCGAACATCCGGAGCCCGCGAAAATTCAAAATTCGCGATACTTTTTGAAGAAACCTCGTATACTTTGACGAGCATATCGGCTGTCTCTCTACAACAAACTAGTAATATACAAGACAGTAAAAGCGCCTAACCATAGACGAAAAATTGAATTGGAAGCAGCATATCATTAACAGGCGAAACGAAGCAAAAAATAAGTATCGTCAGTTAAGCTGGATACTTGGACGAGCATCTAGGCTGTCTCTCTACAACAAACTAATAATATACAAGACAGTAATAGTGCCTATATGGAAATATGGAATCGAGATATGGGGAACAGCCAGCAAATCAACCTTAAGGTCAATAAAACGAATGCAGTCACTGGTAGCACGAACAATTACAAATGCTGAATGGTGTATCCCGAACGAGGTTATACATGGTGACCTACACATTGACACCATCAAGGAAACAATCACAAAATGCAGCACCAACTATATACACCGACTGAGAGGCCATCAAAATCAGGAACTGCGTAGTGCAGCAGACACGGAAGGTGCAACTCCAAGAAGTTTGAAGCGAATGACACCTGCAGAACTTACAGGAAGATTTACATAAATAAATAGATACATAATAATAAAATAAATAATTAATCATATACATAAATAAAATGATGGATAAATAGAGAAAATTGAATAAACAAATAAATACAAGGGGTTATTTTGGCATTGACAAAAAGAACATATTAAATCCAAACCTGCACAAAATATTGCTTAATATTTTTGTTATAGATTGTAATATGTAGACGAAGAAAGTAAAAAAAAAGTAATAGAAAATCATTCAACGCAATCCAATAAATTTACAAACTGGATAAATTATAAAAAATTCATAAGTATTCATCTTCAATATAACTGCAAACTCAAAAATGTACACTACATAGACTCTACTATTTAAAAACACAACAATCTGAAGATGTTAGTGTCTAAAGTAGTAAGAAATTCAACTATTATGCCTAACGATATCGACGCACTAGTTAAGCACAAAAGGGATCTAAGAAGGCAATGGCAACAATTCAGATCATCAAATCTCAAAAACCACTGGCATGCTGTTCCAAGAGACTTTGAACGATCCTGAAACTAAGAAGTGTGAAAGAAGTCCAGCAAAACCTTGGGAACCTATCTCCTACCTTATGCAACGCCTATTCACTGTGGCGAGCAGCGAAAACTTGACACGCCGCGTCCTTACAGACCCGCCTGTAGTTATGTGATAGGAACTGGGAGAGGAGCGACATGTTGTTCGCAAATCACCTTAAAGCAGTATTTTTACCCAACTCGCCAACAACGAACTTTCAGTTTCCGAAATTGAGTATTAGACCTAGTCGAGTTTCGCTGGTACTTAAAAAGAAACATATATATTTCCATAAAAATTGGAAGTACCATCGCAATTAAACCATTTGGTATTCCAGATGAAAGTGACAAGATCCGATAAATCCACCTTCGTTTTATCTGTCTACCGCGTCCCCAAACATTGAAGTCGTTTCAACTGTAGCCTGGGACATTGACTTCAAAAGTGATGAATCGATACTATCTCTTCTTCACCATTGCAACTCCTGCATAGCCTGCTCGACGAAATACGCCAACGTTGAAGCATTGGTGCGACAGCACAAAGCCCGGTAATGACCCCCGTAGACACCCTTACTACAAATTTGTTGAGCCCTAAAAGAACCTTCGTTCTCTTCATGTCTAACCTAGGCCATAAGGCCAGTGACACTTCACAGTGGTCACGAATAGTCCATAAGTTGTTTGTCACCACAATAGATTCATCTATGCTCCTAAACAGTTTACATATCCGGATTTGTATTGAGGTATCTGCTTCGTTACTGTCCATTTCAGAGCCACTTCTGGCCATCTCGACCGCGAATTCATTCCTATGTGCGGGAAACCAGCAAAGTGAGATCTTGAGGGGTCAGTAGTGTGTTCAGTAGTGAGATACGACATTTCATTACCAAATTCAATTTAACTGACTTGGATTATATTGCCTTAAGCGCCCCCTGACTATCCACACAGATAGTGATATTCGAGGGTCAAATTGTTCTATTTCGTATCAGCCTGGCCACTTTCTCCATTGCATAGAATTCGGCTTGCATGCGTCAGGCAGCCGATATGACTATCTTGCCTGCAAGCCTTTCGAGAAGACACCCGCCGCCGTTCCACTCTCCATTTTTGAGCCATCAATGTAGATGATAATGTCTGAATTACCCGTTACAGAGCCTGACTCCCAGTCTTCCCTGGGTGGATAGAGAGTTGGAATTCTAGCTGTAAAGTCTATAGAAGAAGTCATGCAGTCTGTAACCGTTTCTAAGTCAGCCGTATTAATTCTTTGACCCTTCCGTTCTATTTCGCTCAAAATTGTACTGTGTCCATAGTTAGCAGATCTGCACATGTTGCACTCCCTTAGTCTGAGAGCACACTTGGCGGCACAACCCTGAATGATCACCCCTGGTATTAAGAGGTGAAATAATATTTTTTAGCCTTCTTGAGTCGTGCTACTTACAGCCCCTGAAATTCCAAGGCTAGCAAGTCTTTGTACGTTTCCACTACGGTTTGGATTACATTTCCTTACTAAAGTCTTCCACCAGACGATGGACCCGTAGGTTATAATTGCTCTAATGATTGTGGTGTAGATCCCATACACAATGTACGGTGACAATGCCCATTTTTTTTCCAAAGATGTTTTTACAGATATAGTATGCAGCCAAACCCTTCTTTGTTCTCTCCTCAATATTCCTTCTCCAATTTAACTTGGAGTCCAGAGTGGTACCTAGGTATTTTGCTTCTGTAGAAAGATTAAATTTTACCTTACCCAACTTTGCCAAAGGGAACTCAGGAATTTTTGTTTTCCTAGTGAACAAAGCTAGTTTCGACTTAGTAGGGTTAACTCTCCTAAGCCGTTGCGCACAGCTCATCCGGAAATCTCACCCAGTGCTGATTCCACGACTTCGCTAATCGTTGACAAAAACTTGCCCGGGACTAGTATGGCAACGTCATCAGCGTAGGCTACAACCTTTGTTCTCTTTGCTTTGAAGGTTCCTAAATTCTCATTTACTACTAAAAGCCATAGCAGAGGTGATAGCATCCCTCCCTTGTAGTCCTCCTAGTCACCGAGACCGTCCCATAGTGGCGATAATGACCCTGCTTGCTAGCATTGTATTAATCCATTTCAGTATGAATTCCTTCACTTCATGATCTCTCAGCGCATTACACATCGCCTCTGTATTTACATTGCTGAAGATCCCCTCAATGTCCAGAAAGCCTACCAACATGTATTCCTTATAGTTCATTGACCTCTCAATGATACCACACATAGCCACTTTCAGAAGTGCGCTATCGACTGATCTACCTTTACTTTATGCGTGTTGCTCGATATCCATTGTGCGAATATTGGTAACCCTTCTAATATACAAATCCATAAGAGTTTTAAGAATAAACGATGAGAGACAATTTTATCTTCCTTCCTATCGGTCCTTGAATCACGGGCAAGACTAATCAACTGCGTATCGACAGCGTACGAGTCCGTGTAACCTGTAACGTGCGATTCCATCAAAACATCCAGGGACTCCTGACACGAGCCAGTCCATGAGCAGTCTTCTCTCTTCACACTGCCGAGAACTATCTTGGTTCTGGACAAGTCTTGATGCATCATTGACCGACTCCAGAGTTCCGCAGAACTGCCAACTTTGACTTTCATCAAAATAAGTTTTTGGGTCGCTAGTCTTAAGAATTTGGACCAGTCAGTTTTTTTTCTATCCGACTATGACTCGAAAAGAAGCAGGCGTCAGATACTCTCCGATTGTCGACTCTTATAGTATTAGGTCCAGTGGCCAGAGTGAAGTCAATAACTTCCACCCTAAACTTATTTCGAGACGTTGGCTCACTTACCCTGTTACATAAAGATAGACTAGTGAAGATAATGTAATAAAAAAGAGGCTCACCTCTACAATTAGTGTCAGTGCTGCCCCAGAGCTTATGGGGTCCATTTGTGTCGCAGCCTGTCACTATGCCCAGTCCCCGTGACTCGCCGTAGTCGGAACGTATGCGGACGTTAGCCTAACTAGGCTTGTGCCTGTGCTCGCATACCACCGTTGTAAGGTCTCCAGTGCTTCCTTCCTTCTTTCTTGGCGAAGGAAGGCTTATTAAATTTTAGTCCACATGACTCCGAGCATTTTCACCAAATAGCTTACTTTGACTTCAACTAATTGGTGGGCAATCAACGCGGTCTCCAGCTCTCCCAATTGAAGGATCTCAACAAAATAACATTTCCGGGAACGCAGGTCGAAGGAATATCTTCAAATTCTCCTATCTCGAACAAAATGGCGAAAACATTTCGATAATATCTCAGAAGATACATTGGTGCTGCTCCAGGATGATAACACACCTCCACGTCAGTGGCGACTAGGAAGAGTAGTAAAGGCTCACTAAAGAAATTACGGTTTTGTACACCTTCCGGTCAATACATAGAATTTGCCGATTGCCACCAAATTGTCAACCAATAACTTCTCACAATAATTCTTCAGAAACAGACCCAAGTTAATTGGAGCAGTCTCAACCAAGGCAGCAGGTTATTTCCTTATGTACAACAGGACATTCAACAAAAATCTTTATATAAGTAGGAAAATTTCATTGGGAATATTATTACTTACCACAAATTTAATCACTCATATTTGCTGTCCCATGAGATTTCACTTGCACCATTACCAGAATTCGACACGGAAGGTGGCAAGGAGCCACTAATGTAAATAAAGCAGCACACCACATTTAATACATCACTATATAGTGATGTATCTCACCGTTGGTGCTGTCATCAAACTAGCAATATACATATACCGACACAAGAAGAAGCAGGCCAAAATTGCAATGAGAAGCCTCGAAATACCTTTGGTCACCATTAAAGGGGGAGATGTTCATAAAAAGCATCAGCTGCAACCCATATAGTCCATTCAGTCACATTCCTAAGTATGTGCTGAGAAATATAATTTTTTTATTTAACAAAATTATGTTAATTGTGAACTTCTAATGTCAACAGTGCTGAGAATTTTATTGCATAATGTTTTACGCAATAAATTTTGAAGTACCTTCTCAATTATAGTTAAATTTATATTGTTTTACATTTTGCTTCGTCCGCTAGCCCCAGCGAGAACAAAAGCTTTCGCACGGTTTAATGCTGACGCAGCACAAGTGTCAGCTTAAATAATTATATGTATTAGTAATAATAACAATTTGCAATTACTTTCAGAACATTTCTTTACTTCGAATAAATAATTTGGGTTTTCCTCCACCAGTGGTAAGAGATCCAACTTATACCAAGTAATAAAATCTCTGCTTCTTATTTAAAGTAAGCACTAAAGAAAATTTATTTTACACAGCTGCTGTATGAATGTTCTGTAGATAACTTTTTGTTCCATTCTTTCGAAAGACCGTCCAGTACCTTTTTATTAGCTTGTATCTTACTTTTCGTGTCTCGCGGTTGGCTGTAACAGTTTAAAATTGATGAAATTGCCTGGTAATTTCCAATTACCTCTCCGTTCCCTATGGTTCTTGCGGTATTTGAAATATTGACTTTTATTTGTAGTATTCGGCTCTTGATCTTCTCAACATCTCCGTCCATTTTGGCCCAAATAATTTTCTCTGACCTTGGTGGAATTTTAGTCTGCCACTATACAATGGCTTGTTTAACACCTCCATAATTATCTTCACCAACAGATAACGGTATTTCTGTGTTCGCATATTCCAACATTCTGCTTTTCAAATCTAGCGTGAACCCATTCCGTATCATAAAATCCAAACCAAAGATCAATTCGTCCACAATATCCGCTACTACAAACTCGTTCGTCACTTTTATGGTGCCGATAATGAATTTTGTATTAGAGTAAGAGTGTGTAGTGCAATAATAAAATAAAGCTAATTGTTCTAAAACTTTTCTTGGAAAAGTTGAAAAAGAATCATTATAATTTTGAAACAAATTTTATTTTTTTAAACAAATATTGTTTGTTACCAATTTAACAAAATAAGTGCGAATTATTAAATATGCATAATATATAAATATAAAAAATAAATAAAAATTTACTCCATAATATTTAGAATTAAAAAAATTAATAATAAAAAAAATTTGTTCAATTATATTTTATATAAAAGTGAAAATTCAAAACTAAAGTAATTTATTTACGACAAGTTTATATAATTGTAATAAGGCATTTTAAATACAAATCAAAATTTATAAAGAAAGAAAGGAAAATTATACCCCATATTACATAATTTATATATTTTTAATTATGAATTTTTTATAGATTAAATGATTAAATTATCTTATTAATTTAAGTAATAATAAAAATAAGGAAATGGTCGACTTAAATGTGACTTAGAAAAGAAAAGAAAGACTTATTAAAATAGTGCACGGATTAAATGAATGAAGAATATACAGAAAGAAGTCCGATATATATATATATATATATATATATATATATATATATATAGTTACATATATTTTTATGAGAATATATAACAAAAATATCCTGGTGGGTCATCATTTTGCAATATGAACTTGATAGTAGCTTACTCCAACGTCGAAGCCAGAGTTGTGAAGTTAACCACCGCTCTTGAGAAAGGTGAATGGTAGATTGGATGCAATAGCAGCAGCAAAATAGGAATTAGCTCTGCAACTTGTAAACGTTCATTTCGGAACGGAATCTAACTGTACTTGAATATATAGTCACATTACTTGAAGCCAGAGATTGGCATTAAATGCATATAAAGAGCAGGGCAACTATATCACATAAGTATCTATCAATCAAAACACAGAAGATAAATTATTACAAAGAACAAATGGGTAATCGGGGAAGAAGATGGACAATAAGAACAAGAACACTAAATAACAACAAAAAAAAAAACAAACAACAAAACGATGTCTAACAAAGCCATGAAACTGACCAAACAGCGAAATTTTAAACGATCCACTCTTGAAATAATTTTCCGCACAAAATTGTTAAAAATTCATTTTCGATTAAAGAGCGGAAGAGTTTCTAACTCCTCACAAGCGATATGACTACGAACTCAGGCCTATAAAGAAAAGAGATGGCACCGCAAGAACTGTCACCAAATTTTTAGGGTATTCACTTATTAACAGCTCTTGTCATGAGCTTGTGTGTATGCATTTCAGTAACTGCAACTGCAGCAAAAGAATCTTGTATGTATGCATTTCATGAACAACGACTGAAAGAGAGCATTGTATGTATTACTTTTAATCTTTAAGCTCATTCCCTTTTTGTACCTCAAACGAGTTTGTTAAGCCATCGAAGTTAAAATAAAGAAAATAATAGATATAATAAACTCTAACTTTAAAACTTTAACTTAAAAAAAGGCTGAGTTTATTACAAAGTTCAAGACATTAATCAACTCGATGTGGCTTAATTAATTTCTCACTTCATACGAAACCTTATTAGTATCATTATGAAAACTATTATGATGCTGATGATAATTGATATTGATTGCCTAATGGACAAAATTAAATGACAAAGACTGAACTATTTTGTAAAACACTAATTTTTACCGATGAAATCAAATACAATCTCTTTGGAATGGATGACAAGTTTTTTGTTTGACTCAAACAAAATTTATGTGTCACTGTCGGGCATGGTGGTGGTCACGTTATGACTTGGGGTTGTATGTCATTTGCAAGTGTTGGTAGCTTTGGTTTTATTGAGAGTACTAAAGACAAAATAGCTTATTTGAAGATTTTGAAAAGCAATTTATTGGAAAGTGCTAATAGACTTCAAAATATAAATAAAATAAATGTAAGCATAAGAATAAAGTAAAAGCTAAAAATTATATGGATTGATTTTATTTGTTCATAAGAGGTATTCATACCTGTTTGGGTACTTTGGTAATTCGGTACTTTTGCTGTCGTGAATACTTCTAATCGAGGTTGGGTACTCTTTAGAAGGTCTTGTAGCAATGTTGCAAATTTGTCCTCTGTGGCATTATTTTAGTTTGTCCTTTTTTATTAATTTTTTTTCGGCAGCCAGAATACATAAAAAAAAATTATGAGATTTTAATTTAATCAAATTTATTGAAATTAATTATCCTTTTTTACTTTTAATCGTTCTCTTATGTCCCAAAAGTTTTTATTATTAGGTTGTCATCACTCAGAACTTTATCTGCTGTCATTGTAAAATAAAAGGCCTAGTACATAGAAACAAAAAACTCGAAATTAATTTTTTTGTGAAAACAGCGAAGAAACGTATCGAGTTAATAATGGGTAAATTAATAGCGCATTAGTAAATTAATAAAAGTTGGCTGAAACAAATCTGGAACTACCTTCCTTGTATTGGGTACATTGATAGCTCTGAAATCCAACACGCAGAATCTCCTTTCCTTAATCATATGAAATGTACATTTCCAGAAAATTTATTTATTCCATAAAACTCGTATTATATTCGAAAAAGGTCAAAAGTTCTGCTGTAAATGGATATTAGTATGCTTTATACTTCATAACATCAAAATTAAGGAAACTGAAATAGATGAATTGCAAAATACTGCCATATGATGAAGCAGATAATAAGGAATATACATTAAATGAAATAGTATTGGCAGTTTTTAAAATAAAAGGCAAGCATTGTATCACCTTATATTTGATTAATTAAAAAGATAAATATCAAGTTGTAAAATAAATTGTTTAATATTATTGTATTATATGTAGAGTTCATATTTTGCAGTGCTCTCTTCTTAACTTATAGTTATTTTTAATCTTTTTTTCAAGTTTTTCTAGAAAGTTTTCTTAAAAAAGTTCTCTTTTAGATTCTATTTCCAATATAACCTGATATGTAACTTGGGGGCAGGTTTTTTTATTTGTTCTGCAAACTATCTTTCCGCATCCGAAAGGATTTTTTGCACTTTGCGGTGGTGAAAACGATATACAATTATTTTCCGCCATAGTTAGATTTGATGTTGGTTTTCTTACCGACGCCAATTCTGTTGATAAAGAAGGTATTTCTTACGAGGTAAATACAATACTGTGAACATATTTTAAAACTTCGAACTTGCATGCCACAGAAACGATGTTATCCCACCAAAAATATCCGAGAATTCACGGTAACACGGATAAATTTTCGCCATTTTCTCTGTTAAATACAAAATCTAAAAAAAAACTTAATCTTCAACATATATGTAAAATACCTTTCGCAGTGCTTTCTGCGGCAAATACACCAGCGCCGGTGCTGTTCCGCTACTGATTTGACTTAATGTGTGACTGCTTTAGGTTTTTCATTTTATATTTGACAATCGCTCAAATTGCATATTTTTTATTTTTTACTGTTTTATATAAATTTTTTGTAGAACCTTAGCGATGTAGACACAAAACAATAAACATGAGTACAATGAACATAAATACTACACTATCTTCGAAATTTCCTGTTTCTAATATACATTGTGAAGCGGAAAATATTGCAAATATTTTCTTAACACACAACACATAATATGAAACCACATGCATACTCAACATAGGAAGACATACTGATCAAAGTAGGTCACCTCCACCTACAACGACTGAACAAATGGCTACGCATACCATCTTAGAGAAACGCACCAAAAAATACACAATGCTCACACATCCCCGACATCGCACAGAATTAGCAATTAATAAAAAGTAAACGCCCCCATAATAATTACACAAACAAACAGGCAGCATACAAGTATGAAAAAGTATTTACGCACAGACCATCTTACCAATAAAAGTAAGCAGCGACGGGAGAGCAGAAAAAAAGCATAAGAATAAACTGATTTAATAAATGCAACGCTTAGTTGATGACACAAACAAAACTAATTGAACAAAGAAGCCAAGTTCAGCAATAACGAAAACG
Source organism: Clusia tigrina (assembly GCA_920105625.2). Taxonomy (NCBI): domain Eukaryota; kingdom Metazoa; phylum Arthropoda; class Insecta; order Diptera; family Clusiidae; genus Clusia; species Clusia tigrina. The sequence goes on from OV050030.1 coordinate 340,298,926, forward strand.
TGCCAACAAACACAATGCACAGAGGAAGATAAAATGCAAAGATTAAAAGTCTACATCAAAAATTCTCAACCCATCGAAATTCTCATTGATCGAATCCGTCATGGACGAGGATTCCTCCTCGTTCTCTTCAAATTTTGAACTCCAGTTAGAAAATAAAAGTCAAATTTTTTCCAATAGTAAAATATTTAATGTTAATATTTACTTAAATAAACTTTCCTTATAGTGCAAGAACCATTACATTATTTTGATATCAGAAAATTTACGCGCAACTATTAACTGTCTTTATCCAATGTCTAACGGAAAAGAAAGGGCAAATTTTTATTTTTCATGTGACAGTGTTGGCCTTGACAGGTTTAGTAACAGATTTAGTAGGAGAGACTTATTGTCGATAAATAGTTATATTATAAATATTTATAAGGGGAAAGATTCGCTAATGGTGGTACCTAATATGGCAAGATAAAGTTCGAAGCCGTACTCCACCACATCTGGGACCGCCAATTTCGTTGCCGGCCTCTCTAAAACTCCGTCATTAGTGAGGATCTGAGCGCTGCGGACCTGTTCGTCGTTTGTTAGCTCCACTTGAAGTACCTTTCCACGTGGCTACACATATCGAGAAGACGTAGGATCAACCACCAATACCAAGTCCCCTGGTAGCAGCGGTTTAGCCTGTTCATGCCATTTTGTACGACATGTTTACGAAGGAAGTCATTCATTTACCCACTTTTGTTAGAATCGTACGGCGTACTGCTGCGAGATAAGTCAGATTTGTTTCAGTACAATTGCACTATCTTGTACGTTGCAATCGGTAAAATGTTACAGTTCGGCGTCAAGGTCTCGTCAGTATCGATATCTAAGGGTACATATGCCATTGGGTCTGGAGTTAACAGTGTTTTCAGCTTCAGCCATCATGCAGCGGAGGAGCTCATCGCTGGGGTCGAAGAGGAATTATTTTTATACAACGCTTATGGATCGTAGCAGGCGTTCCCATGCACCACACATATGAGTTGCTGCAGGCTGATTGAAATGCCATTTAGTTTTGGTTGTAGTAAAGTTCCTTATTAATTCGTATCTATCGACTTCTTCACGAGCCTTCAGGAGCTTTGTCTCCGCACCGACAAAATTCGTGTCGTTGTTGCTAAAAAATTCTCGTGGTGTGCCACGCCTTACCATGAAGTTCCTTATGGCTAGGATACATTAACTGGTGTTGAGTGATGATACGATTTCTACTTGAACGGTAGATATTGTCTGGCAGGTGAACATGGCACTATATCTTTTCTCTATATAGCAACCCACTGTAGTAGTCATGAGTCCAAAAAATTCCAGTCCAGTAAAAGTAAAAGGTGCGACGAACGATGCAATTCTAGTGGGTGGTAGCTTGACTATTTGTGGAGAACGTGGCATTGCTTTCTTGAAGTTATATTGTTGACAATTTTTGATTTTCTTCTTGTAAGCAACTCGTCGCCGACTGGTATAATATTTTTGTCCAAGCTCGTTAATCGCTGTTTCATGATTTGGGTGAGTAAGTATTCGTTATGGAATTATTTTTTGGCAAGATTAAGTCATTATCAGTAGCTCCACTTTAGGAGCTTTTCCACACCTCCTGCAATAAAAATTTTAACTTACGTAGTTAAATTGAAAATCAGTCCTAGAGGATTATAGATGGACATCAAAATACGAAATATCTCCCTTTTTGTAAATAGCCAATTACCTAGAAAAATTTCATTTTTCAATATCGTTGCTGGAATATTAAAAGCTATCACATCATCTTTCGGAATCCAAAAAACACCTAGTACCTTTTCAGTTACTGTTCCTCCACATAACTCCAAACTTTTCTCCGGTAAGCACCCATGTGCATTGATTGATAATATGAATTATTTGAATTCTAATTTCGTATATTGAACCAGCTTTTTAGCTTCTTTTATTGTATTTGCCAACTCCAGATAAGCCCTTAGTGGTCTTCTTTAATTGCCTAAGCGGGTGCTGGAAACTTCGTCTCGAACTCTCAGGCACTCCAGTTTTTTACATGTACTGGAGGTGCATTATGCTCCGAAAATCATAACAATCAATTTATATACGTCCGGTATTTTGCGGCTGCCACCGTCGTGCCAGAGAAATCGCTACACCCCTTCGTTTTCCTGCCAAATACACACTTGATGAAACATTTATTCCATATCAACGCACACGGCGATTTATATCTCCCTTGAACGGAATAGTATCGCTGAGAGTGACGAGATTAGGTCTGGCCCTTTAAGACACAAAGAGTTTAATGATATGACATGTGGTTTGGCAGCTACGTCCTACACTACCCTTACTTTGCCTGGTTTATTTTTGTTGAAAACCGCAAAGATTAGAAGATAGCAGACTCTATTTTCACATTTAGTTTCTGTCTCAGTTGTATGCAGCTTGCGTATATATCCCTTGCCTAAATATTCTCTTATAGTATTTTGACACAATTCACTTAACTCTGGTTGCGACTTAAATGTTCTTTGTAAACACATCACCTTTTGCCATTTCAAAGCTTTTTGTTAGTTCAAAGTTATCAAAGCACCACAGTAGTCCGTTTTCAAAATGAAAGTCAGCTCTCTTCTTTGTATATTTATTAAGAAGATGTAGACTACGCTCTTCCTCACTATATTATTTATTATTGGCTTGCAGACTCACACCTATATTTTCAAGAGAAAATGAATTTTGAACCAGTTTATGCAGCCTTGCGTCACTATTTTTTCAACAGTCGCACATGTGGAAGTTATAGGTTTCATGACAATTCTTGACTGAGTATGCACTGTCACAGGCTCAATTGACATATTCTCAAGCTCCAATTGTTGACTCCAATTAACAATCACGGTGTTGCATTTTTATAGGTGTAAATTGGAAAATTGAGTAAATGTTGGAACTAATTACGTAGCGCCTCGTAATTCAGTATTAGCGTTGGATATGATAACTTACGCACTGTGTGCTTTGACAATTTCTTGATCTCGTACTTTACTTTCAATTTCGTAACATTGTTGTATATGAGGGAAGAGACGATGCTGCAGAGCATGATGATTATATAAACATCCCTCCACACCAAATACCTTTTTGCTCTTGCATGTGTTTGAGTGTGGATATAAACATTGTTTACATAGATTGTGCTTTCGCAATATTTTCTCTCGTTAATTCCGATTTGCCTTCTTAAATTGGCAACATGATTGCAATTGCTTTTATATGCATACCAATTTTTCTTTTCATCCTCTGCATGTGCATGCGTATATGAGTATCCTCTTTTCGTTTTGTTTGTGTAAGTAAGCAGATGACCTAGTTGTCACTGTCACGCTGCTACCGGAGAGACCAAATTCAAAAACCCAATTCGAGAATTCAATGGGTTTTTTATTTACATTTTATATATTTAATTTTTAGGTTCCCCAGCAGAGCGATAGTGCGTTGGCAATTTTTCTATCAATGCTTGAAGGAGCGTTATTGAGCTCATCGTACAGGCTGCATGCCTGAATAGTAGCGACTAAACTTTCGACGTTTACTGCGAAAGTCGTGAATGATTCTAGTTTGTTTTTATTTATTGGCGGCGTTGATTTTATCCTTGTTTTAATTGACTATAGAATTTTTTCCGGTTGACCGAACAATATCTTAAAAGTTGACAAGGCAGCTGACACAAATGAAGGGTGAACTAAAATGAGTTCCACAGATCGGAATGCCTCTCCGCGAAGCGATCCCTGTAATGGTACAAGATTTTCTGTGTCTGTAAGGCAGCATACGAGGGCGGATTGATATTGAAGCTACCTAGCGCTAGATGGCAGCACAAACCCAAAAACTTTTTTTTTAGAAATTGCGATCTGTCAAACGTCAGCTGTTAAAATTTCACCCAAATTCATCGATTAGTTTATTTGTTGTAGTCGTTTAAAGTAAGCAACTTTTGTGTTTCTTGAAAAATGGAAAAAGCGAATTTCGTGCAGTGATTAAACACTATTATTTGAAAGGGAAAACGGCGAAAGAGACAAAAGAAAAGCTCGATAAACATTACGGTGAATCTGCTCCGTCGGCTTACATGGTAAAATAATGGATTACTGAATTTAAACGCGGCCGAACAAGAACTGCAACAATACGATCAACAGGAAGGCCAAAAGATATCGTTATGAATGATCGCTTTGTCAAGTTGCGTGAGATTGTTGAAAAGGTAAATGTGGCAACACTGATATCTATCGAAATTATTAAAACTCATATCTATGCTAATAACATGTTGGGATGAAGAGAATTGTGATCGCTAACAAAAAGTGTAGCACAAGAAAAGTGGAAATAAATATTTAAGTTGTTTTGTAAAACATTAATAAATTGTAAACCTAGTAACTTATGACACAGTATAGTACCCCTTAAGCTCATGTAAACTGCATGTTAGGTCTTGGCACCACTTATTGGCAGCACTCGGTCATCGAACAGAGCTACGTATAAAACAATCGCTGCCGGCTTCGCTTTTTTTTCCGACGACCGAACGTAAAACAGGTGCCAAGACCGCGGTAAAAAGAAAAAACAATAATTTCGCTATAAAATAAAAGAAAACTTAAATTGTCTAAAACTCAGATGTGGGTAGTTTAAACCCAAATCAATAAAACATAAAATTAAAATTTTTTTTCAATAAAATAAGCGATTTATCCTGATTATCCGGATTATGACGACTCGCTCAAAGCAGACGCTGGCAAATGCCAAGGAGGAGCTTCCGCTGCCGGCGACAACAAAAGAACGCAAGAATTCCGCTAATTTGCCGAGTGCTGATGGAGATGAAGTTGATGTTGCGAAAGGCGTTAATGGTGGAGCGCCGGCTAATGTGAATTCGAAGCTGCCGAAAAACGTCACTAATACGCTCAGTGCTGAAGGAAACAATGCCGATTTGCTGAAAATGTTGAAAACTATGCTACCAATGCTGAATCTATAACAGGCTCCATGGACGATGACGAACTAGATCTTGAGCTGGAGAGACTAAGAAAGCAGTTTGAAATTCTGGAGCTCAGTCGCAAAATCGCTGCGGCTCAATTAGATACTGTGCCGCACGTTAACGCTGGGGTTGCTAACGTCAAGCGAGCCGATTTCAGCGAAATCGAGCACGCTATTCCGAAGTTCTCTGGGGACAGCCAGATCCAGACGGTGAAACATTTTTTCAAGGATTTTGAGGAGATTATGCAGACTGTCAGCGCCGATGAGCGCTTGAAGCTACTGAGTCTGCGACGCTCTCTTACCGGCACGGCACGGTTGTTTCTGACAACCACTTCAGCTTTAAAATACGAAGATTTAAAATGTGATCTCATTAACGAATTCGATGTGTCTGTCTCCCGGCTTGATGTTTACAAAATTTTAGCACAACGTCGTTGGATTCGACAAGACGAGTCGATGCACAGTTATGCACTAACTATGCAGGCTATAGCGAAGCAATCAGACATTGAAGAAGCCGAAGTTGTCGATTTCATTATTGACGGTATTGGAAATAGTGCCGTTAATGTGAATCTGCTGGCCAATGCGCGTACTATTGACGAACTGAAGCGCCTTATCAAGCGATACCAATGCCGTTATTTGACTCCACGTGCCGACCCCAACGTGACTTTCACTGTCAAACGTGATGCCGCTGCTATACCTCGTGCCGTCGTCACAAATCGCGCAGTTCCATCAAGAAATCCTGTGCCGAAACCAGGTGGAGAAAAAGATGTGACTCTATGTTTTAATTGTTCGCAAACCGGATACATCAAACCAAACTGCCCGTATACTCTGCGCCAAAATGGTTCATGCTTCAGGTGCTGGCGTATGGGCCACGATCACCGCTCTTGCCCCAATCCGCGGAAAATTCTGACCAAGAAGACACAAATGAACAATGATAGAGATGATGCTTTCCAAGTTGCTGCAGTTGAGGACGACGATACAGCTGAAGAATGCAGTGACATAATCTCCACATTTAATCTGGTAGGTATTGCATTTAAGATAGATTCAGTGAAGAGTGCAAATTTTAACGAATTTTTTTCTCTTTTTGACACCGGTAGCGCGGCTAGTTTTATGCGAGAATCCTGTGCTCCAAAACCAAAATTGCCTACAAGGCCAAGATCATCCAAATATTTTGGAATTGGTGGACGCCGTTTAAAAATTATTGATGAAATACAATGTGAAGTTAAATTTAAAAATATAGTTAAGAATATTAATATTATAATTTTGCCGGATGAAATGATGTTAATGCCAGTTATTTTAGGCAGAAATTTTTTAAGTTCTTTCAATATACATTTAACTAATTTGAAATTACGCTACAATAAAGCAAAATTAATGAATTTAAACAAAAAGAAAAATATTTGCACTCTTCCTCTGGATAATTCTTTTTCAGTTCTCAGTAACCTTGGTCTTTTGAAAAATGATTTTGAGGGTGGACTTTCAACGGAGGTTGAGTTAAGTGATAATCCAAGCACCAATAGTGACGTTCCGTATGTTTTTGGTATTGATATTGCGCCTGACGATAAAATAGATATTGATAACAATTTAGTAAAATTTTCGTATGGTGAACTGAGGAAACTAATTGTAGATTCGTATATATCGCCGAAAAAAATTGAAACGGAGTCAGTGGAATTTAAAATGAAAATACATTTAACTTCGAATGTACCTTTTTATTGCCCGCCGCGCCGTCTTTCCTATTTAGAACGAAAAGAAGTGCAATCAATTGTCGAAGAGTTGCAACGTGACGGTATTATACGCCCAAGTCATTTACCCTACGCTTCCGCCATTGTATTGGTTAAAAAGAAAAATGGTAAGACAAGAATGTGCGTCGACTATCGCGGGTTAAATAAAATTACTGTTCGCGACAATTATCCACTGCCGTTAATAGAAGATTGTATAGACTATTTAGAAGGTTGCAAAATTTTTTCTGTTTTAGATCTAAAAAGTGGATTTCACCAAGTTAGTATGTCAGAAGAGTCAATCCCATATACTGCATTTGTGACTCCTAATGGGCAGTATGAATATTTAAAAATGCCTTTTGGGCTCAAGAATGCCCCTGCAGTATTTCAGCGATTTATAAACAACATATTTCGCGATTTAGTTGAAAATAGGAGAATAATCATTTATATGGATGATATTCTAATTGCAAGCAAGAATTTTTCCGAGCATAAAATTTTAGTTGAAATGGTTTTACGACGCATAACGAGTTGTAAACTGAAACTCAATCTCTCCAAGTGTAAGTTTGGTTATGAAAGAATAGAGTATTTAGGTTTTTCTGTGTCCGCTTATGGAATATCACCAAGTGAATCACATGTCGCCGCCATAAAGAACTATCCTTTAACGACTAATCAGAAAGAACTGAATTCATGCGTCGGTCTGTTTTCATATTTTCGACGATTTGTGCCGTCTTTTTCCAGTATTGCAAAGTCATTAATTAATTTACTGAAGAGAGATTCCGAATTCTGCCTAGACGAAAAATGTATTTCGTCATTCAATGAATGAAAAGCAAGATTGGCTAAACCGCCGATTCTTTCAATATATACTCCAACTAGAGAAACTGAATTACACTGTGATGCTAGCTCACTAGGTTTTGGTGCCGTCTTATTGCAAAGACAGGACGACAAAAAATTGCATCCCATTTCATACTTTTCGAAAACAACGTCTGCGGCAGAATCTAAATATCACAGTTTTGAATTAGAAACGCTTGCTATAATTTATGCTCTAAGAAGATTCAGAGTTTATTTGGAAGGAATTCCTTTCAAAATAGTGACGGATTGTAGTTCATTAACTCTGACGTTGGAAAAAAGAAATGTGAACCCTAGAATTGCCAGATGGGCTTTAGAGCTTGAAAATTACAATTATTCCATACAACATAGGAGTGGTGCCGCGATGGGCCACGCAGATGCCCTGAGCAGGTGTCAAATTGCGTCAATATTAGACTCCGGTGATATAGATTTTCAAATACAAATAGCGCAGGAACGTGATGACGTCATAAAAAAAATTGATACTTAATTTAGAAACAAAAAAAGTTGATGATTTTGAACTTACAGATGGAATGGTTTTTAGAAAAAAAAATGATGGAAGTAAGGCTTTGTATGTACCCCATGAAATGGAGGATAACGTCATTAGATTAATTCATGAAAAAATTGGACATCAAGCTGTGGATAAATGTTATGAAAAGATGAGTTCATATTACTGGTTTCCAGGTATGCGTCAAAAAATAGAAAAATTTATACGAAGTTGCATCAAGTGCCTTATGTACGCAACACCAGTAAGAGTACGTGAGCGGAATTTGTATAGTATTCCTAAGCTACCATTGCCGTTTGATACTATACACATTGATCATTTTGGTCCATTGCCGTCATTAACTTCCAAAAGAAAACATATTTTGGTGGTAATTGACGCGTTCACTAAGTTTGTAAAATTATATCCAACAAACTCAACTAGTACTAAAGAAGTCACTTCCGCTCTCGACAAATATTTTAGTTACTTTAGCCGTCCCAAACGAGTGATTTCGGACAGAGGAACATGTTTTACTTCTTTAGAATTTGAAGACTTTCTCATAAAGCACAATATACAACATGTAAAAGTTGCCGTAGCTTCCCCTCAAGCAAACGGTCAAGTGGAACGGGTTAATAGGGTAATTAAATCCATGTTAGGAAAATTGAGTAACCCAATAAACCATGCCGATTGGTCAAATAAATTACTGCAGGTTGAATATGCAATTAACAACTCAGTTCACGCAACGACAAAAAATACCCCAAGTATGCTACTTTTTGGCACCGAACAACGTGAACAAATAGTAGATGAACTTACAGAATACTTAGAAAATAAAATTAGTACCGGAAGTGAGCGTAATTTGGCTCATATCCGTACGAGTGCCGCGAATGCAATTGTTAATTCTCAAGAATATAATTTAAAATATTTTCTGAAGCATAGTGCCGAAGCAAAAACTTATGACGTTGGTAATTTTGTAGTGATTAGAAACGTTGACAATATCATTGGGACAAACAAAAAATTTGTTCCTAAATATCGAGGACCATATGTAGTGGGAAATGATCGCTATGTGATACGCGATATTGATAATTGTCAATAGACTCAACTTCCGTATGATGGGGTAATAGAAGCTAATCGGATGCGAAAATGGCTATTAAAGGCAAATGATAAGGTAAAAGACACTGATGAACTATGCAATACCGAAATTATGATTTGACGATTGTTATATTTTATTTATGCTTTAAAGTTACATTTAAGTATTTTTCTATCTTTACATTAAGTAGCTGCTAACTTTAATTGATCGAGGTCGATCAACTGTCAGATTGGCCGAGTTGTAAACCTAGTAACTTATGACACAGTATAGTACCCCTTAAGCTCATGTAAACTGCATGTTAGGTCTTGGCACCACTTATTGGCAGCACTCGGTCATCGAACAGAGCTACGTATAATACAATCGCTGCCGGCTTCGCTTTTTTTTCCGACGACCGAACGTAAAACAGGTGCCAAGACCGCGGTAAAAAGAAAAAACAATAATTTCGCTATAAAATAAAAGAAAACTTAAATTTTCTAAAAAATATAAATTGGTTTCATTTAAACGCGGGTTATTACATTGGCGACGAGTGAACACCACAATTGCCTTAAATTGCGGCAGACTTTCACTGAAAGTTGTTGGATTAATGAATTGGCATTAAAATGCGTATATTGGATTACCAAAGGAAAAATATATTATTATGTTACCGATTAAATTCGGCATAATGTGGAAAACGTAACATGTGGACTGACACCTGAGTTGTAGACACATGTTGCATTTCATAGGTAAATTGGACCAGATTATACTTATATTAGCATTTATTATTATAGTTGCTTTGTCTGGTGAAATAGCGGAAGTTATAAAACCTTTTCTTTGTGAGGTAGTAGACAAGTCACTACTACGCCACGAATGGGAAAAATGGCTAAGATCATTTACACTTTACCTGGCGGCGGAGGAGATAACTGCTGATGTCAAGAAAAAGAATAAGCCTTTGCACCTAGGTGGTCCACAATTGCAAGAAGTGTTATTCAACATTCCTGGGGCTCTATAAGAAAGTGACGCAAAACAGACTACTAAGACTTATGATGTTTTTGTGGAAAAATTAAATGGATATTTTTCCCCAAAAAGAAATACAACTTTTGAGAGGCATTTGTTCCGGAATATAACCAACAAGTGGCAAAATGTGCATTCGGCGAAACTAAGGAAGAAATTGAAGAGATTTCCATAAAGGATAAAATAATAGATTCATGGGCACCTCTCGATTTGAAAAAGAGATTGTTGTAAAAGGAGCAAAGTCTCTCAGAAATTGTGGATTCATGTCAAGTGTACGAGCAGATAAACAAGACGTCGGGTAATATGCTGTTAAACATTGAAAAGGAGCAAGTAAACAAAATTTAAATGTTCAATCAAATTCGTCAATTGAGTGCAGCCGACGCGGAAGAAAGGGGCACTTATCAAATTCAATTGGATGCCCTGCCAGGAACGCAAAATGTAATAAGTGCTCTTTGCTTGGACATTTTGCAATAAAATGTAGAACTAAAAGAAAGAAAATTGAGAACAATAATAATGAGTCCTACAAAAGGAGTCGTTCTACTGCTAATGTGCGGTGCATCGAGGAAGAAGAAGAAAGCTCTACTTCTGAAATTCGTGAATTTGGATATTTCAAAATTGGGAATTACGGCGATAATGAGGAAAGTATATGCTGTACTATTGGTGGAAAAGATATTGCAATGGTAATTGACTCCGGGTGTCGCTTTAACCTTATAAGCGAAAACGATTGGAATTTATTGAAAAATTCTGAGGCGGTGATGTGGCATTTGCGCTCACATTCTGCAAACAAATTTAAAGCATATGCTGCCAGCTATCCATTAAAATGGAAATTATTGTGGTCTTTGATGCTCCTATATGCGTGGGTGACAAAAACGAAGTAATATCTTCGTTTTATGTTATCAAAAACGGAATCCAATCTCTGTAGGGAAGAGAAAGAGCACTCCAACTAAAAGTACTGAAACTGGGAATGGAAGTTAATTACATTCATGAAAAACAACAACAGCCTTTTCCAAAAATACATGGCATTAAACTGTCATTGTCCATTGATCATACTATAAAGCCAGTCCAACAACCAGTACGTCGTGTTCTTGTGGCGCTGGAGGGGAAGGTGTATGGTAAATTTGAAGAGGCTTTGCGACTTGATATTATAGAACCAGTCTCCGGCCCTAGTGAATGGATTTCCCCAATAGTGATTGCGTTCAAAGGAAACGACGACATTCGTTTTTGTGTTGATATGAAGTATGCTAATCGGGCCATTCTTCACGAAAATTACCCCTTGCCCACTTTTGAGTCATTTATGAGCAAATTGAAGTCACGAAAAATATTTTCTAGACTGGATCTGAAGTCTGCATATCACCAACTAGAATTAGATGAGGCAAGTCGTGGAATCACAACCTTTGTGACACATAAAGGTTTGTTCAGATATAAACGACTTATGTTTGGAGTTAACTCTGCTCCCGAAATATTTCAAAAAATTATGGAAGGGATGCTTTCTACATGCCGAAATGCCCTAAATTATATCGATGATATTATTATATTTGGAAGCTGCGATGAAGATCATGATGAAGCATTAAAATCTGTCTTAGATATTTTAAAGAAGAACAATGTCACCTTAAACCAAGCTAAATGCGTGTGGAAATCTAAAAAACTCATCTTTCTGGGACACGTCCTTTCAGCAGATGGTTTCACTGCAGATCCTGAAAAGTTAAAAGTCATGCAACAGTTCCGAGCTCCAAAGTGAAAAGAAGAGGTACGTAGCTTTTTGGGATTAGTTACATATATCGGAAAGTTTTTACCAGATTTGGCAGATATGACCAATCCTCTGAGGATACTGCTTACAAAGGAAGCCAGATTTATTTGGGGTCATAGACAAGAGGAGGCCTTTTGCAAATTAAAGACGATGTTATCCGGAATACCGAATCTCTCGCATTTTGATCCAAAATTGAGAACACGGGTAATCGCTGATGCAAGCCCTGTGGCTTTGGGAACCGTCTTGTTGCAGTTCAAAAATAATGGTGAACCCAGAATTATTTCTTTTGCAAGTAAGAGCTTGTCTGCTACGGAGAACAGATATTCTCAAACAGAGAAAGAGAGCTTGGCTTTAGTTTGGTCTGTAGAGAGATTTTATTATTATTTAGCTGGGTTAGATTTTGAGCTTGTGACTGACCACAAACCCCTGGAAACCATCTTTAAACTGACCTCAAGGACTCCGGCTAGAATTGAAAGGTGGTTACTTAGGTTGCAGGCCTTAAAGTTTAAGGTAATATATCGCTGTGGAAAAGATAATATATCTAGACTCTGTAAGATTTCGGATGAAGACTCCTTTGATGGGACGTGCGAAGAATCAATTTTCCATTTGCTGGAAAACACAATTCCTTTCACTTTAACTATTTCTTTAATTAGCAAGGAAAGTGGCAAGGACGAGCATATACGTGACGCAATTTCTAGCATGGACAATGAATGCTGGGATTCGAACACATCAAATCCATTATATGTTTTTCGTTTTGAATTATCGGCTATTGGATCAATTTTGCTGCGTGGAAACCGAATAATAATACCAAAATCATTAAGACCAAAGGTGTTAGAATTGGCACATGAGGGCCACCCTGCGGAGTCGGCCATGAAGCGTGGTCTTCGTGCAAACGTTAGGTGGCCGTTAATAGATAGGGAAGCCGAAACCTTTGTGAAAGCGTGCCGTGATTGTTTGTTGGTTTCACAACCGTCTAACCCAACTCCATTGCAGAGACTTCCATTTCCGAATGGGCCTGGCAATTTTTGGCTACCGTTCTACAAGGACCGCTACCTAATGGCGAGTATGTTTTGATGCTTATTGACTCCTATTCACGGTATCAATAAGTTGTTTTTTTGAAACGGATCTCTTCTGAAGTTATAATCAAGGCAATGAAAGAACTTTTCTCTAGACTTGGCTTACCCAAAACCATAAGAACCGACAATGGAAGACAATATGTAAGCGATGAGTTCAAGTGTTTTTGCACTGAAAATAACATATCACTAATCAGAACACCGCCCTATAGGCCTCAGGCAAATGGCGAAGTGGAAAATATGAATAAGTCATTGGGTAAACGATTAAAAATAGCTGCGACCAATAACCGAAATTACAAGGAGGAAATTGAAAAGGTTTTGTTGATGTATAACGTCACAACGCATGGTACAACGGGGTCAGCCCCGAGTGAGCTTATGTTTAACAGGCGTATTCGTGATAAGATTCCAGGTATTGAGGATATAGCCGAAGAGGTAATTGATTCGTCTGCTAGAGATAATGATGTAATTAATAAACATAAAGGAAAGGAAAAGGCTGACTCGAAGAGAAATGCAAAAGACTCTAACATTCAGGTAGGGGACAAGGTTCTATTGAAAAATGTTATTTTTCCCAATAAACTCACACCGAACTTTGATAAAACGACTTATGAAATTGAAGTGAAGTTAAAGTCGTTGGAGGAGGACGAACATGTACAAGAAACGTACGCATGGTGAAAAAGATTCCGGACGCGCAATTCCCAGAGGATACAAGAGCTCGCAATCGTCTTGACATGGAACCATCCTCTATCAACAACCAACCCTCATCACCCAGTGCCGATCTACCAGAAGCAATACCCAACCCATACGACAGTAACGAGAATGATGCCTTACGTTCGGAGTCTTCATTGTTTCCAGACCAAGGACCGTTGAAGCTAAAACTAAAAAAGGTGGGAGGGATATGGCAACACTGATATCTATCGAAATTATTAAAACTCATCTCTATGCTAATCACATGTTGGGATGAAGAGAATTGTGATCGCTAGCAAAAATTGTAACACAAGAAAAGTGGAAATAAATATTTAACTTGTTTTGTAAAACATTAATAAATATAAATTGGTTTCATTTAAACACGGGTTATTACAGTAAACATATCATATAAACGTGTGTTCTACATTTTGCATGAACTTTTGCATATGAAAAATCTATCGGCAAGATGGGTACCGCGTTTGCGCAGTGAAATCGGCTGGCAAGGTTATGGCCACTGTATTTTGGGATGCACACAGAATATTGCTAATCGATTATCTTGAAAAAGGATCGACAATCACAGGAATGTATTATCGTGCATTATTGGATCAATTGATTGATGCAATCAAGGAAAAATGACCACATTTAAAGAAGAAAAAAGTGGTCTTTCTTTAAGACAACGTACCGGTTCACAAAGCATTAGATACGAAGCTAAAATTTCAGAAAAAAATACACTTCGAATTGGTTAATCATCCACCCTATAGTCCTGATTTAGCTCCTAGTGACTTTTTCCTGTTTCCTAACTTGAAAAAATGGCTCGCAGGAAAAAGATTCATCTCAAACGAAGAAGTGATTACCGAAACTAACGCGTATTTTGAGGGGTTCCCGAAATCGTATTATTCAGATGGTATAAAAAAGTTGGAATATCGTCTTACGAAGTGCGTCGAAGTAAAAGGAGACTATGTTGAGAAATAAATGGTTTTTGAAAAAAAAAATGTTTTTTTCATACTTAGGTAGCTTTAATATCAATCCGCCCTCGTAGGTAGCTTCAATATCAATCCGCCCTCGTACGATGCTAGAAACTTCAGTGAGGACCTGAAACTCTTTAGGATGCCCAGAAAATGTTGACAGATATTTGGGTTGACGCGCCTGCACTAATTCTCTATTTTGACTTCAGCATGCTGCCGACAATGAATTTCTGGACGATGAAATTATCGTAAAGTTGTTATAGTTATTGTTAAATTACATAGAAGCTGCTTTTGGCCAATCGCAATATCGAAGTTGCACGTTCTGAAATCGTGGCTCTATAGGTCGACTAGCTTGTATGGAATTCTCGACCCCCATGCAATGTCTTGCAGTTGGTTAAGTCCCAATGGAGCAGTCATAAATGTTTCAGCAATCGGAGTGCCGTCAACTTTAGAATTTGGGTTATTTATTCTATTTTCGTAAATTACTTGTGGTTGAATAAGGGAGGTGTTTGTCAGATAAGAAGTTGGATGCACTAATGTATGTGAAGTTGGAAGCAAGGAAAATCGAACATTATCACTCCGCAGGTTTATTTTTTTTGCGTGTGTATATTTGAAAACCTCATTTTGTATGCAACTTTGGTTAGTAGTAGGCAAGACCTGATTTGCAGTCTGAGGATTTTATAAGGTTCAGGTATGGCAGTGCTTTGAGTATCGGAAGATTCTGTTTGTTGAACGAGCCCGTCTCATACAGATACAGAGTGAGAGACTGCTCAATGCATCCATGGAATTGTTTTGGGTTTCCGTTATATGACATGCCTGTGTGCCATCCTTTGTGTATTCACTACCGTTATCGAAGAATTTTTATTCGCCGACTGCACTCATTCTCAACAAGATTCTTGAAGTTGACAAATTCATCGAAAACGTTCGATTTTCGCTTAATGGGAATTGCGAAAAGTCATCCACGAAAGTCAACAAAAATCGTGCACCTGATAACGACTTGGTGCTCATCCGAATGCAGGCCTTCATCTCGATTTCCAAATTCTTTGAAAGGTTTACGAGTTTGTTTACCTTTCATGCACGCTATGCGTTTTTCGCTGTTAGACTTCTTCAGTTTTATGTCGTTCGATGCTTGCTCAAGCTTCTTAAGGTTGAAGTCACATATGTGCCCAAGACGGCGATGCCACAATTCAAACGGCTCATTTGGAAAACTGAGAGCGAATTAGTTCAAAGGTCCGGCACATATTCAATGTTCTTGATTACAGCTTCTGTTTGAGAATTTTCAGAGTTTACAATCACATCCATATCACCCATACCTTTAACGGCAATTTTGTTGTTGTTTGCTATAGTGACTTCTCTTTCTTGCATTTTTATTTTTCTAGTAAACATTGCCTTATTGTTTGACACATGAGTTGTCGCTCCAGAGTCCACGTGCCATTTCACTTTGTTGTTGTTTTTGCTAGCAAGTAATGTAGCAAAGAGTACTTGATTCGCTGAAGGTTTATTTTGTACACTTTCGGAAAAAATTTTTCGTTTACTATTACGGGGTATATGACCAAGTAATCCGCACTTCTGA
Source organism: Clusia tigrina (assembly GCA_920105625.2). Taxonomy (NCBI): domain Eukaryota; kingdom Metazoa; phylum Arthropoda; class Insecta; order Diptera; family Clusiidae; genus Clusia; species Clusia tigrina. The sequence continues at coordinate 340,315,001 of OV050030.1, forward strand.
CAACGAATCTTCTTTGGTTTCTTGATATGATTGTTCTTTGTATGCAAAGTTTTTCATTCTCTTTACCCTCCAACTTCACATCTTGAAGTAAGACTTTTTCATAAAATCAACATACAGCTTTGTCTTGGAGTTTTCAACCGCAAAAACTAATGTTCGAAATTTATCTGGCAGTACAGCTTTCATTAATAGGGCAATAAGCTCATCACCAATGTCCAAACCGGCTTTTGACAGTTTGATTGAAGTCAGCACCTTTGTATTGATGTAATTCTCCATTGTTTCGTAATTTCGCAGCTTCAGAGACACCACGTAGCTCAATAGTTACAATTTTCTATTTAACCCATTGTCTTCATATGTATCCACCAACGTGTTCCATGCATCTTTAGCCATAGTGGCACTAGCGATGAACTCGAAATTTCTCGATTCCATCATAAGAGTGATCTCTGCCAGTACGCGCTGATCTAGCTCTTTATCCTTTTCTGTCGATGCGTCGGTTATGCCCTAATGAACAATTGACCAGCATTACTTTATTATAAGGTAACACTTAGCATTTCTTTGCCACGAATCGAACTTTTCCAGACCGCGTAACCTTTCGAATGGTATATTGAACGAGCTTGATGGCATAACGTATAGAATTTTTAATATGGCGATATCAACGCAATCCGTAAATATATTCCAAAAATATTGCGCGCTTTATGTGTACAGAGGAGTCTACTTTCTTTCTATAGACTACGTCTTTCCTTCAAAAAACATTGTATGCGCACTTACGGGAAGTTATACCAACTTATAGATTCTCCTCAGGACAACAGGTATATTCGAAGGGCAAATCGACAGAGACGGCGTTAAACCTACTCATTGGTATAGTGGAAAAAGCCATCCAGCAAAACAATTTTGCACTGGTGTCCTTTGATATAGAAGGCACTTTTAACAATATAACTGCGAACGCCATTACGGGAGCGTTTTAATCCTGGGCGTTGATCCTAATTTGGTTGCACTGATTGAGACTATACTCGTCAGCAGAAAGGTATCTGCCAGCTTAGGTACCCATACTTTAAGTAGACAGGTCTGCTGAGGTACTCCTCAGGGAGGAGATCTCTCCAGTCTGCTCCGAAATTTGGCCGTGAATCCCTTGCTGATAGCCCTAGAGATGAGGGATTTCCACGTCGTCGCCCATGCTGACGACTTGGCAATTGTGATTAGAGGGAAATATGGATATTTTACGCTCTAACCTGGCCACGCGCACTTGTAGGACTGAAAGCAGGGGATTAGGGTTAAACCCCGAAAAAATGGAATTAATCATCTTCTCTAAGAAAAAAAGATATCCTACGGTCTTTCCGCTAATATACAAAGGTGTGGAAATTTCGATGAAGGCCAGTCTAATATTTGGGACTAATAAAAGATAGGAAACTTACCTGGAAACCCAGTATTGAGGAAAGAGTTAGGAAGGCCAATATTGTTTTGTACACTTGTAAAAAAGCGGTCGGAATCAGGTGTGGGTTATCTCCACGAATTATGCACAGGCTGTACATTTCTGTGGTCAGAAATATATTGCAATATGGAATACTGGTATGGTGGCCAACCACTCAGAAACAAAGAAATTTGAAGCTTCTGAGCCTAGTCCAAAGAACAGCTTATCTGTGCATTTGTGGTGCTTTAAGGCCCATCCAACTAGAGCATTAGAGGTGATACTAAACCTGCCTGCATTAAACAATGATGTTGACACTTCTGGTGATGTGTGCGTAATGGCTGGTTGGCTTGGAAATATTTCTTTGTCTTCTTCTGTCAAATTAGTTGTATGTCCTGTATCGTAATGTTTTGTAGCCGTTTTATTCTTATTTTTATTATTAACATTAATATTAGTTAAAGAAGCTGCATCAAAGTTCATTTTATCATTAGTTGTACTGCAATCGGTTCTCCGCAATTGGTCGACATGGCGTCTATGTATTACATTATCTATTAATATTTCGTACATTCGACTTCATATTCTTCGTATTATTCTCCCGAATTGCCATTTGCCCCATTTGTTTCGTAAAATCGAGCTTGAATTAATTTGTCTTCTCAAAAATACCTGGGTTCGTTCTCAACACCTTGTTTTTCAATGATCCGAGACACAATATCAGCCTTGACCAAATCAATTCGTGTACGCACTGATCTTTTAAGCATTAGTTCAGCAGCGTTGGGTATTTTCGTGTACTGCATTAAGAATCTGCATAATTTGAGATTCAAATCACCATCCTCATTTAACATTGATCTTAGTCCTTCCTTGACGTTTGAAACGTAGCATTCGGCTTGCCCATTTGAAGAAGGGTGGTAAGGCACACAAAATTTATGACGTATACCGTTTGGTTTTAAAAATTCTTTGCAATTCTAGGGATGAAAAATTTGTTCCATTATCCGAAACCAATACAATACCGAAACCAAACCAAATCTTGCGAAAATTTCCCTCAGTATTTAAATTTTTTAAATTGTTTGTTTTTTTGGTATAGCCTCCACCCATTTTGAATAAGCAACAACTACTATAAGCATATAGGTATTCATGAACGGCCCAGCGTAATCGATATGTAGCCTATGCCAAGGACTTGTAGGATACTCCCAAGGATGTGGAGTTTCTTTTACAGGATTATTTGTGTTTTTGGAACACTCATGACGGCTTCTCGACACAGTCTCTATATCTTTGTCTATTCCTCTCCACCAAACATAGTGTAATGCGCGAATATGTGTACGAGAATATTTTTATATATGTCCGAGGGCGGATTGATATTGAAGCTACCTCAGTAGGAAAAAAACATTTTTTTTTTCAAAAACCATTTATTTCTCAACATAGTCTCCTTTTACTTCGACACACTTAGTAAGACGATATTCCGACTTTTTTATACCATCTGAATAATACGATTTCGGGAAGCCCTCAAAATACGCGTTAGTTTCGGTAATCACTTCTTCGTTTGAGATGAATCTTTTTCCTGCGAGCCATTTTTTCAAGTTTGGAAACAGGAAAATGTCACTAGGAGCAAAATCTGGACAATAAGGTGGATGATTAACCAATTCGAAGTGTATTTCCCGAAATTTTAGCTTCGTATCTAATGCTTTGTGAACCGGTGCGTTGTCTTGAAGAAAGAGCATTTTTTTCTTCCTTAAATGTGGTCGTTCTTCCTTGATTGCATCAATCAATTGATCCAATAATGCACGATAATACTTTCCTGTCATTGTGGATCCTTTTTCAAGATAATCGATGAGAAATATACCGTGTACATCCCAAAATACAGTGGCCATAACCTTGCCAGCCGATTTCATTGCCTTCGCCTTCTTCGGAGCACTTCCACCAGCTTCCACCCATTGTTTCGATTGATTTTTGGTTTCAGTTGTGTAGTGGTGGACCCACGTTTCATCAACAGTTATTAATCGACGCCCAAAATCAACAGGATTACGCTTTATCATGTACAAACACCGCTGTGAAGTGGTCTGTCGAACTCGTCTTTGTTCGACACGGAGCAAACGCGGCACCCATCTTGCCGATAGCTTTTTCATATGCAAATGTTCATGCAAAATGTTGAACACAGGTTCATATTATATGTTTACCATTTCAACAATCTCACGCAACTTGACTCGGCGATCATTCATAACGATATCGAGGATTTTCTTGATATTTTCTTCGGTAACCACCTCTTTTGGCCTTCCTGTTGATGGTATTGTTGCAGTTCTTGTTCGGCCGCGTTTAAATTCAGCAATCCAATATTTTACCATGTGACGGAGCAGACTCACCGTAATGTTTATCAAGCTTTTCTTTTGTCTCTTTCGCCGTTTTCCCTTTCAAATAATAGTGTTTAATCACTGCACGAAATTCGCTTTTTTCCATTTTTCAAGAAACACAAAAGTTCCTTACTTCAAACGACTACTACAAATAAACTAATCGATGAATTTGGGTGAAATTTTAACAGCTGACGTTTGACAGATCGCAATTTCTAAAAAAAAAAGTGTTTGTGTTTGTGCTGCCATCTAGCGCTAGGCAGCTTCAATATCAATCCGCCCTCGTATATATGGTAGATCCAAATATATGTAAAAGATATAAGTAACGCTACAAAAGTAAATCGATAATGACAGCAAAAGACGCCATATTTTTTCCCGATCTTTTGACATTTCTCTTCAGTTTGCCATTTCATCATGCAAAGATATACGAGCCAACAACGAGTCGAAATTATTAAAATTTACTACCGAAATTCGGAGTCAGTCGCCTCAACTTTAAGAGCGCTACGTCCAATTTATGGTCGTCATAATTGTCCTAGCAGATCAACAATTGAGCGTCTAGTGGAAAAATTTGAATCCACAGGCACAGTACAAAATATTCCCGTGCCAGTGAGACAAAGAAGTGCACGTAGTGTCGAGAATATTGCTGCCGCTGAGGCTTCAGTTCAAGGAAGCCCAAATGGGTCTCTCACACGTTGTTCTCAAGCGTTGTCTCTGTGACGTCGTTGTGGCGAATTTTGCGAAAAGATCTTGGCCTACATCCTTACAAGATCAAATTGACGCAAGAACTGAAGCCGCTTGACCACCATAAGCGTCGTATGTTCGTGAATTGGGCTGAGCAACAACTTGAAAATGATTCGGATTTTCATCGGAAAATCATCTTCAGCGATGAGGCTCATTTCTGGCTGAATGGCTTCGTCAATAAGCAAAATATGCGTTATTGGTTAGACAGCAATCCACACGTACTCCATGAGTCATCATTGCATCCCGAAAAAATTACGGTTTGGTGCGGTTTATGGACCGGCGGCGTCATTGGGCCGTACTTCTTCCGTGATGATCAAGGCCGGCACATTACTGTGAATGCGAATCGCTACCGTTCAATGATAACCGAATATTTTTGGCCCCAATTGGATAATATGGACCTGGAGGACATGTGGTTCCAATAGGACGGCGCCACAAGCCACACAGCGAATGCCACAATCAATTTACTGCAAACCAAGTTTTGTGAACGTGTTAGCTCACGAAATGGCTTAGTCGATGGGCCACCTCGGTCATGCGATTTGACGCCGTTAGATTATTTCCTGTGGGGCTACGTCAAGTCTATGGTCTATGCCAACAAGCCAGCGACGATTGATGAAGTTCATACGAATATCGAACGTGAAATGGCAGCAGTATCGGCTGATTTATGCTTGAAAACCATTGAAAATTGGGTTCAGCGTCTGGACTTCTGCAAGCGTGCCCGTGGTGGTCATGGAAAAGAAGTCGAGTTCCATACATAATGGCATCGAACGTACTTTCACAGAAATAAAGAATTTCATTGATATCTAAAACCGGTTTTGTTTTATTTAAAAACAACTTTTGTAGCGCTCTTATTGAAAGACCCGATATATACGTCAGAGCGTTGCTCGGCAAGACGCCATTGAGTAACTTACTAACTTGAGCCGAAGAAAGGCTGATTGCAAGAAAAATGCAGTTAGTGTGAGTTGCCAGTTGGAAACGGATTTGTTTCATTCCCGAGCAGGGTTTTTATATAATTTGTTTGAGTTATAAATTCGATAACAATTTCGATTATTCTAAATTGTTTATGTCTAATCCCTTTTACTTAAGACTAACTCAAATTCCACTCAATGCAAGACAAACTGATTCACCAATGACTCCACGCTAGGATTCTAATTACGCTGCACATGTCAAGTGTCATAGTGTCACAGTGCAGCGGTTGGGTCTGTCTTATCTATTGGTATGGTTTGGATGTGTAGAGTTTGCGTAGGTAGGTAGTTTTTGTGCTACACTACCTTTGTGCGCAATAGTGCACATGCACTACAATAGCTTAGTGCTAATGCTTTCATTCGGACTATCCCTGAATGTCCGATATGGAACTCATTTAGTACTCTTTTCTGAAGAGAATTAGGTATCAGAACTCGGTTTCCGTTGAAAATACAACAATTTTCTAGCGAAAATTTTTCATCAGATTTTCAATTTGGCAATTTCTCACCTTATTGTAACGCTTTTTAGTATTGTCTACATTCATTATCTTCTAAAATTTCACGTTGAATTTCTTTTTGTGTAAATGGAATTGTATCTATTTGATTTAATTGAAAAATGGTAATATTATGTTTTCAAAATTCCTATTTTAGTTCATTATTCGGAAATCTTGACAAAACTCTGCGTTGCTATGCTCATTTGTGTTTCGATATTGAATATCAACTGCTGACTAAAATTTCGCATAATGTAATAATCTTGCAACAAAGATTGCTGGTATGTCCTTATCTGGGTGAAAAATTCTAGTTAACAGCTTGTGGTCCGAGATTAAAGTTATTTTATGACCATAATAGAATTGAAAAGATATCCTTACCCCCAACTCATTGCAGTAGCTTCTTTATCAATCTGTGAATAATTTTTTCTGATTTTGTTAATGAGCGTGATGCAAACGCTATTGGTCTATTTGCATTAATGTGGGAAATGACAGCTCCTAGTCCACTGGGGGATGCATCTGTCGCTAGAACCAATGGGAATTTGTCATTAAACGGTATTAAAACTTTTATACTGGAAATTTCTTTTTTAATTTTCGTAAAAATTTCCTCACATTTGATGGACCAGCAAAACTTTACATCATTTTGTAATAGATTATAAATCGGTTGTAATCGACTAGCCAATTTTTACAAAAACTTATGATAGTAATTGACAAGCAATAAATACGTCCTCGTTTCAGAAACATTTGTTGGTCTTGCACAATTTTGAATACTTTGAATTTTGTCATCCATAGGTTTGATACAGAATTCATCAATATAATGACCCAGGTACGTAATATGATCTAATGAAAATTGACATTTATTTAAGTTTAAATGTAAACAGTGTAAACGCAATCTTTGAAGAACTTTTCTGAAACGTACTATTAATTCATCATATGTACCTCCTTGTAATTTAATATCGTCAAAAAAAAGCTTGACACACCATCAATGTCTTGTAAATTTGCATCCATGAATCTTTGCCATATTTTCGGGGCTGATTTTACACCAAACATTAATAGTTTCACCTTGTAAGGGCTCTTATACGTACTAATTACTTATAACATAGATGTCTTTTCGTCAACTTCCAAGTGCAGATATGATTGATGTAAATCTAGTGTCAGGAAGTATTTTCTCCCGCTCATTCTTGCGAATATATCATCAACTGTCGGAATTGGGTAACTATCATCCTTAATAGTTTTGATAACTGTAAGTTTGTTGGCGGCACATAAGCGAATGTCGCCGTTCTTTTTAACCACTGGGACTATTGGTGTCCCTCACTCTAAAAATTCGACTTTTTCAATTGTTCCGTTGTTCTCCAAATTCAATAATCCTTTATAGATCTTATCTTTTAACACGTACAGTACAGGCCGATGTCTTACAAACTTTGGTGTAGTATTTTCTCGACACTCCAGTTTGCACTTTTAATTCGGAATTTTGCCTGTAGTTCCGACAAAAATTTCTTTGTAATCATTTATGGCTTCGTTTATTTCATTTACTTAATAGATTATCATTCATGCTATTTGCCAGTGTGTTTTGAGCAGACATATTCAAATATAATTTTCGGAACCAGTCTCTTCCAAGAATTGAATAAACTTTTGCGTTAATGACATTTAAATAAGATTACATTTTTATACCCTTTACCTTTAAAAAAGGTAAATAGGGTATACTAATTTTGTGCTGTTGGGTATACTAATTTTGTGCTGAAGGGTTGCTATTTCAAGAAGGAGGCGTGGTGGGTATGGACATATATATACAGATATGATCAAAATCACTTTCTAAGAAATTTTTATTTTGTCCGTCCGTCTGTCCGTCTGTGGCCAGTTTTTTCTACATCATTAGAGCTATCTTAATGAAATTTTGCAAACGTATAGTCTAGACAAAGATACAGAACCAGATTGCTATATGGGCACATTTGGACAAAAACCATGCCTACCTTCCATATAAGGAAGTTTTTTCACCTTTTTTAAAATGACTATAACTTCGGTCCGATTGATTTAATCGTGGCGCAATTTGGCAGTTATGGAGATGTGGGTCCTACTAAACACTGCAAAAAGTGGGCAGTATACATTTATTTCCACGCACACTATTAACAAATATTAATAACTTAAGATCTGGTATAGATTTACGGACGAAATTTTACTTGAAGGAACATGTGGACATTATAAAGCTATCTGCAACAAATGGGGTTCATCAGTGAAAAGACACGCCCACTTTTGATATAAGGAAGTTTCGGGTCTAAAATTGAAATTAGCCTACCTAGGCTCCTATTGATGCCAGCGGAACAAAAATTTGCAGAAATATATATGGGATCCATAATAGTGTGTGTGCAGAATATGGAGATCATAATACATAATTCATTACTACGTTCCTATTAAAGATTTATCACCGAAATTTGACAGGAATGTTGCGGGTACTAACATTAAACACCACACAAAAAATGGGCGTGTTATTTTTCCAGCCACGTCCACTATTGACATATTATTATAACTTTCGACCTGTGCAATATTTTTAGACGAAATTATATATTATTACGTATATGGACCCTACATAGCCATATGCAAGAATCGGGGTCGATCAGATGAAGGACACGCCTCCCTCCCATATAATGAACTTTGGGGACCCCACTTAAAAGCAATTACCCTATCTATGCTTATAGTGGTGATATATGAATATACATTGGTAGCTGTACACATTGGATCTGTACTACTAGGCATTCCAAATATGGGCAGATTATTACTATTGCCACGCCCACAATCAACCAAAAATCATTACTAGGTTCCTATTGAATATTTATCAACGAAATTTCACAGACAAGTTGCGGGTACCAACATTAAACCCCACACAAAAAATGGGCGTGTTATTTTCCCTGCCACGTCCACTATTGACATATTATTATAACTTACGACCCATACAATATTTTTGGGCGTAATTTTATATTAGTACTTATGTGGACCCTAAAAAGCCGCATAGAAGATTCGGGGTCGATCAGAGAAAGGATACCCCTCCCTCCCATACAATGAACTTTGTGGACCCCACTTAAAAGCAATTAATTATGCTTGAAGTGATGATATATGAATACAAATTGGTAGCTTCATTGTATCTGTTCTAAGATGCATTCCACGAATGGGCAGATTATTACTAATGCCACGCCCACAATCAACAAAAAAACATTACTAGGTTCGTATTGAATATTTATCAACGAAATTTCACAGAAAGGTTGCGGGTACCAACATTAAACACCACACAAAAAATGGGTGTGTTCTTTTCACAGCCACGCCCCTTATTGACATATTTTTATAACTTGCGACTTATACAATATTTTTGGGCGAAATTGGTAGCAGGATGTATTAGTTCCGAAAAAGCATGCTTGCAAAATATTTGCAACGATCATATGCATATCTGCCACGCCTACAATTAACCAGATCTCATTTTTGAGGCCTTATACAAGGCTCGTCAAAGAAACTTCATATGAAGCTTCAGAGTGATAGTATAAAACACAAACCAAAAATAAGAAAATTAGAGATGCACTTTATGAGCTACGCCCTGTATAGATAGGTTCTTAAAACTTTGGACCTATATCAAATTAAAAAAAAAGTTTATTGACTTTATAAAGTCATACAAAAGGAATGGGGTGGACCAGATAAAATACGGTTTTTCTATTTTTTTATATTTTCTTAAGCACACGTCAATTATTCTTATGTATAATATTCTGATGGCATTCAACGTATAGTGAAGCTGGTAATGTTTACAAAATGACTGATTATAATGTGAAAAAAGTAGCAAAATATACAGTTTTTTCAAAATTTGTTTAACCAAGCGTCCTTTATTTTTATGAATAATCGTCTGATGGCATTCAAAATATAGTGAAGTTTGTAATGTTTACAAATTGGCGGATTATAACAAGTAATCATTAGCAAAACATTCAGTTTTTTTTTTTTTTAATTTTTGTAACCAAGCGTCCTGTATTTCTTATGAATAATCTTCTGATGGTATCAAAGAGAATTATTATATATATCAAAATTGAGCCAGCAGATTCAGTTCAGTATTTATATAGCAAGAAATTGCAAAGATAAATTCACTTTTGAAATCATTGTATATAAATATAGAGATATCCATTTAATAGTACTTTATAGAAATAAATCTTTTCCGCCAGGATTACTAAAAATAGAACTACAAAATATTTTAAGTACCAATTGTTCTGTCAATAAGAGAATTGTTCTATTAAGATATTTTAATATATGTCGTGGCAGTGACTGTGACCAAGTAGAAGACATCCTAATGGAAAACGGCTTAATATCTCTTCTATGTAGAGATAAGAGTACTACTTCAGGAAATACTCACATAGACTGGGCTTTCTCTAATATGGACAGTAATTCAATCAATGCGAAAACTTACGAAAGGATTTACAGTTACCATGATGCAGTTTGTGTTACAATTTCATCATAATAGGGTTATTTATTTTTGCTGCATTCTTTATTTATTTAATGTATGCTAACTTAGTTGATTTAGTTGTGGTAATAGGTACAATTAATTAGGTTCCTCGAGAGAGCATGTAACTCCTAGAGGACGCGTCCCCAGGTAGCGGATAGGGGAAAGCCTCTCATATATTGGAGGTAGGATCTGTATCAACTACCTCTCGCGGACCAACAAGCAGTAGTATTCATACCTTCAACCTTTTTCTATCAAAAATGTTAAACTAATCTTGTGCCGTAAAGCTTTTTTTTATAAATACCATAATGGCCGTAGCAAGTACGGATATGTACATATGGAAATGTGAAGTATAACTACAGTACCAAGTTAACTCGAAATCTCTACAAAATATATCAACTAATTTGTCTATAGCATTATAGAATTGAACTATGAAACTTAGTGATCATTATAGGGTTCACGTACATTTTATTTGTATGAGCGTGGTTTTATAAACTATAAAGGTAAAGGGTATTTCGTAGTCGGTCTAACCCGACTTCAGACTTCTTTACTTGTTTTGTACTCACTTTGACCAAAGACAATATAACTATAAAGATGTTGTACTCAGAACAAGTGAAGCAAACAATATTTGTGTGCTTCTTTTGATGAGGGGGGAGAATAATAAGGGAAAACAAAATTTATAAGTTTCTCTTCTCAATCGATCATGGAGTGGCATGAACGAAGAGAGAAAAACTGCATAAATCAAAATAGTCATACACATACAAGCATATGTACATAAAATATTGTGCACATAATTAGCTACATATGTGTGTTATGAGCATATTGTAAACACGATTGCTTTTTTCAGATTATGCGTTTACTAACGGTATCTTTTTTGGGCATTGTCGTTTATGAATATTTTTTTTTGATGAGTTCTTTTTTAATATTCACGGCTTTTCGAGTTGGGATGGCAATTAGTAAATCATTGTAATTTTGAGTTTTGATGTTGATACTTACAAAGCGGTGTCTTTAAATATTTATGGATTTACACGAATTTTGTTTTATTGAGTCGTAACAACTAAGTATGTCATCGAGCAAAGCAGGAAATAAATGCAGTTTGCCGCATTGCCACAGATCCAGAAGAACTTTTCCTGAAATAAAACTCTTCCGGTTTCCGTGTTTTGACTCACCTTTGTTTAAAGAATGGGTCGAAAAGTGCAACTTTGATGAGCAGTTTGTGGAAAGGTCCCCTTTATTATTTTTGTGCGATAGACACTTCTCGTTAGACTGTATAGGAAAGAAGTTTTTAAAGCGAGGTGCCGTTCCCAGCTTGCACTTATCCGAGAATATCGAGTTCATAAATATAGAAGAGGGGCAAAACTGTGTTGGAAATGAGGACATCGATTTATCTCTTCTTAGATCTCTGTCACGTAAGTTGAGAATATTGGAATCGCCCTCATCTTTATGCATAAATTGTCAGCAAAATTTAAAAAATGAGGCATATTATCGAAAAACATACTTTAATATGTTTAAAAAACTCAGCACAGCAAAAAAAGAAAATCGAAAATTGAAGTCGAAAAATGAAGCTTTAAAAAAAAAGGTGCAAAAATTAGAAAAAAAGTCGAAGAACACAAAGTCCATTGATGGCGAAGTTGATGGATTGAATATCAGTCCGAATGAAAAAACTTTTTGCAAAATTTTAATAAAGCAAAAAAGAGGAACAAATGCTCGTTGGGAGGATCCTGAGAAAATGTTTGCTCAAAGTATTTATTATAGATCTACATCTACGTACTTATTTTTAAGAAAGACCTTGAAACTGAACGTCCCAGACCCTTCTTCTCTAAGTAGGTGGAGCGACATTAAGAACTTGCAGCCAGGCAACAATTTAGGCATATATAATGCACTAGAAGCAGCAGTTCATAAAATGCAGCCTGCTGAGATAGAATGCATTCTACTTTTTGATGAAGTATCCATTAGAAGAAGATTGACATATAATAATTGTGCAGATGTTATAGATGGTGTTGTCGATCTTGGATACGAGCGCTTGAATGAAATGGGTACTCATGTTTGTGTTTTTATGCTGAGAGGAATTGTTAAAAATTGGAAATTCGTTTTAAATTATGTTGTGACTGCTACTTCTGTAAAAGGAGATATACTACATAAACTGTTAATTTCAAATTTGGATCTTATAACTAATATGGGACTAAATGTTCGGGCAGTAACATGTGACCAAGGTCCAAACAACAGAAAATGTTACGAGCTATTAGGCGCTTCATCGGAAAATCCTTATTTTTTTTATAAAACCAATAAGGTTTACTTGCTATATGATGTACCCCATATTTTCAAATCAATTAGAAATGCTTTCATTAAAGCCGATTTCAAAACACCTGACGGAGTTGCACGGTTCGATGTGGTAAGGGAAATTTTCGAATTGGAGCATGGAAAAGCCACAAAAATGACCAAGTTAACAATGAGTCATATAAATCCAACTAATTTTGAAAAGATGCGCGTTAATATTGCTGTTCAAACTTTAAGCCATTCAGTCGCTGCTGCAATTAAATCTGTTAATGAAAACCGGCAATTTAGGAGAAGTCAATCGGAAGTAGCCATTTCGACTAGTGCATTTATTAAAAAACTAGACAGTTACTTTGATTGTTTAAACAGCAAGGCTTTTAATGACCCTAACCCCCGGAAGCGTGGCTTAAAACTTAATTGTACGACTTGGCAAACACTCGAAGAACTGATTACGTATATGAAACAGATTCAATATTTTGGTAACAAAATTTATTCCATCAACGGTATAATTCAAACCACCAGGGGCATACTGTCATTATCTAAGGAAATGTTTCAAGAACATTCTAACATACTTTACATATTAACCAGTCGTTTTAATCAAGATCCTTTGGAAAACGTGTTCTCATATGTTCGCGCCAAAGGTGGGCACTGCAAAAACCCTTTGGTTCATGAATTTAACATAACAATGGCTAAATTGTTATCTTTAAAAATAACTCAATTTAATACATCATCAAATTGTGCAGAAGATGATGCAACTATGTTACCTGTCGATTTTCAAACAATTTTAGAAGATACTCAAAAGAGCGTTGTTGTTTCTGAGAGTTATCGTGTCTCTGCAATAGATATCGTTGATATATACGAGGCTAATAAAGAATATTTTGATGAAAATGCTGATTGTTTGAACTCCACAAATGTCCCAATAGAACTTACTTCAAGTCGGTATTTCGTTGGCTACATAGCGCAACGAATATCATGTGAGAAATGTCGTATGGATATAATTAAGCCGAGTCAAATTTTGACATATCCCTCAGAAATGTATATTCATACGAAAAATTATGAAAATGACTCTGACTTTGGAAGTTTGTGTGCACCGTCCGACTTGTTTTTCGAAATATGCAAGATTCACACAAAAATCTTCGAGAAAATATTTACTGAAAATAAAAGCAAATAATTGTAAAACAATGTGTCGAATGCACCAAAAATTCCATATATTCTTCTTGGTTTGATGACAATAACATCTGTCATAAACATAGGATGGAAATGCTTAATTTATTAATACTAACTTTACTACGGAAGCATTCCACATGGGCGACCTATAAATACAAACTACCAAATGCTGAAAAAAAAAAGTTTAAAACATTAATAAATCTTTCACTTCGGTGCAGACCAATAAATTTCAATTTAAACAAAAATAAAACATGTAGGCTTTGCTCTACACTGAAACAAAAAGTCATATTTGCTCAATATCTTATTAGCTCCTATTATTTGTACACAAAATAAACCACCAATGTACATATGTATGTACTACATACACATCTGTGTTGCTATTAGTTTTTTATGTCGCATACATACGTAAGTATTCTCAGCAAACATATTCCAAATTGAAATTCCATTAGAAATTTTTCATCATTCATACGGACACACTTATTCACAAACCTATCCTCTCTTTGTTGTGTTCCTCTCCGTAATGGAATACTCTTTCAATTCTATTATTGAATTCTCTTATTCCACACCGACTCGTTTATTTATTTTAAATCCATTGCAAATTTTAGCACCGGCAACACTTTGTATGGCAGTGCAACATCTTTATAGTTATATTGTCTTTGCTTTGACCATTCTGGAAACTGCAAGTAAAATTCTTCTGCTACCTGACGTTGCTCTTCCCACGACGCAGCTGCACAAAGAAATCTTGTTCCACCACTAATTGATGTAGATTATAACACAATTTGTTTATTATTGGTGTTAAAACAATTAAATGATTTCATTTATGTATTTATAACGTAGACTTTTTATTCTTTTGTCTGAGGATAATATTTCAAAAAAGCGCAGAGAAATAAAAAGGAGTAGCTTGTTCTATGAATCCAAGTGAGAGAAGAAACTTTATAAGTCCTATTTTCTTCTATTTATATAAAATGATTAGTAATCATGATTAGTTCACATTGGCTGAATTAGCAAAATTGAAAGAGATATAGCAAAAAGTGTTCATTTTAAGTATAAGAAAAAAATGTTAATAAATTGAATGAAGATGATTGAAGAGTGAGTTACATTAAATAGTTATTTGATGTGCTACCAAAATCATATATTATAGAGACATCCAATTTCCCTCTGTTAAGCTTGTATACAAAAATCGCAGGGAGGAAAACTTTTTAGAATGAAAGATACAAAGTTGGCACAACTTGTTTGGATACACGAAGTGTTTCTAATCAATGTTTAGTTGCTCTACATATTTGTATAAAAAAATTAATTTAATGCAATTGCGTTTATTACATAACATGTATTATTTAAATTTTTTTTTAATATGGCTAACAACCACTACATCATTAGATCACCATTCATCTCTAATATGGTATAAAATCAAATAAGCATATATACAGCAGAAATATAAATTATGAGATATTTGCCCATTAAACTTTTTGCCAAAAAATCACAACAAATATTTATTTAAAAATAAAATTAAAAGTTTTTCTTAAGGGTTCGAAACTACCTCAGGAGTCTATTGCTGACAGGTTACCATAGATCACAGTAGCACATATTTGGTTTTCATTTCAATTTTATACCATATAGATATGCATTCGCATATATATGTATATACTTTTTGCAATGTTGGGCAAAATAAAGTTGTTGTATTGCAAATTAATTCTTTATTTATTGTTTCGTTGTGCTTTGATGTGGCGGTTTTGCTTGTCGGATAAAGAACACCGATATAATGGAATGAAATTAATGCGATTATTTAATGTAGAGCATACACAATATACATACAAACACACGCTTCTTGAATACATATGCATGTGAGAATGTACACATTCATTCTACTCGAATGTAGGTCAAACGGTCTCACATGGTTTAGAGATACATATTTTTTATCATCTTTAAGTTTGACAATTTGCGCAGAAGTGCCACATTTCATATAAAAACACATACTATTTCATGATATCAAATACTTTCTCAATTTTATACGTACATGAATATGTGTGATTAAGAAATTTAGAATTTATTTGATTTCATATTTTACTGATTTTTATAAAAATGGAAATATTGGTACTCATATTTGTTGTGAATATATAGGTTTTGTTTATTATAATTTTTTTAATAATAATAAATAAATAAATTCAGTCCTCTTTTTTCTATTGAGTATTTTGGCCACTCATACCAGGCGAACAGAAAAGGTTGAAATTATTCTTTATTTTCAAATTGTTTGCAATCTTATTCGTCAGTGGTCCCCAGCTCACAAAATTGCAGCCCGCTTAAAGAAAGCTTACATATTTGCAAGGTTTCGCACTTCTAGCTGACTTTCAAGCTTGGAAAGCGCTGCATATTGCTTCGTACACACACCACGAGAAATGTTATTCCTTTTCATTGTGCTGAAAAATTTAAGATCTGAAGGAAAGTGAATCCCCCAGCATTACGCAGTCGGGAAAAGAATGCTTAATCGATATCACTCGGATCTCCATTGCTAATCTAATTGACGGAAGAAGAGAATGTTGTAATGTGAAAATATTGTTGTCCGTTGTATTGAAAATATTGTTTGATATATTCATTACGAAATTTCCTATTGGGTAAATAGGCACGTACATCCATTTATACAATTTATGAAGTATTTTTATTATATGTATGAAATATAATTTATATATTAAAAATATATAAAAATCTCTAGATTCTATATATGTGAAATTTTTATTAAAATTATATATTTCTTATATAGATTTGAAAAAAATCAAAGAATATATATTTCAACTAAAAATTGTAACACACCTACAAATGACACGTGCATGCATATATTCATATTTATATTAATATACCATAACATATATTGTTAATATACATACCACAACAAGTGGTTTTTTATAAGCATACCTAATCGTACATACATATATAAATTATAATGTTGCGTATACAAAATTGTTCATAAAAATGTATACGGAAAATGTTGATTTAAGTTTCAAGGAACATGTATACAAATTACAGAAACAAGTTTTCCTCCCTGCGATTTCGCTGGAAGAAATGTTAAAAAGGGAAATTGGATGTCTCTATTATTTATGTTTCTGGTGCTACTATAGAAACTAAGATAAATTAATGTGCTCAAAAAAGTGGTATTAGCAGCTAAAAAATATGGCAGCAAAAGAGAATGCATAGATTATAGAAGTCTAAATAAACTGGTATTTAAAGACCAATATCCCATACCAAATATGGAAAAGATTATTAACAAGCGTACTGGGTATTGAAAATGCATTCTTGCATGTACCAATAGAGGAAACTAGTCGCAAATACACGGCTTCACAACAAAAGACGGTATATTCGAATTCAATTATGCACCTTTTGGATTCTGCATCACACCTGCGAATTTTATACGTTATATAAATTGAATTCTACGTCAGCTGATTAACGATAACATTTTGGAAATATACATGGACGTTATAATAATTTTTCCGAAAGACAAGGAAGAAAATTTAATATAGTTGGCAGTATTTTTTTATGTGGCAGCGAAATACGGATTCCAAATTAATTGGAAGAAAGGCAAGTTTCTGGAAGCAAAAGTAAACTTTTTGGGGTTAATAATCGAAGACGGGACAATAAAACCGAGCAATGAAAAAATAAAAGCGGTGCAAAATTTTCCAGAGCCAAAAAATGTGAGAGTGGTACAATCGGTTTTAGGACTTTTTGGATTTTTACGAAAGTTCGTGAAAAGCTTTTCGATAATAGCAAGTCCTCTGACAAAATTTGAAATCATTGACAACAGAACTGCATACAGACGCATCGAAAGATGGATTTGTAGCTATATTGTTACAAGACTTCGAAGGCAGCTTACATCCATAGCTGCGTATTGGAAACAAAAGCAGAATTTTTGCCAATGAAAAAGCAGCGACGTTATTTGATGGACATCGAGTTCGAGTTAAAACCAAACTGCAACGCTTATAAATACACGACGACTAAAGAAGATATATCTCCGTCCAGTTGCACGATACATAGTGTATATGCAGGATTTTAACTTTTCAGTTAAGCACCGTAACGGCGCACAAATGAAACATGTAGACGCGCTAAGCAGATATGTGGTAATGATGCTAAATACAAAGAATTGGTTACGTTTGCGGCTAGAAAAAGCGCAAAAATGCGATAATCATCTTAAGGCGATATTTGACAGACTTGAAATAAAGCAGTACATGGACTACAAGAGAATCGCGCAAGATTTTATTGAAAGCAAGGGCATTTTGGCATAGTCGTAACCTCACATCTAGAACAAAAAATTGATAAAACTATCAGACAGTGCTTTAGGTTAATTTTGTTCAATAAAAAACAAGGAAACTTGGAAGGCTTTTACACACGATTGATAAAAGCGACGCAACGCTATGTACGTTGTATGTTGATCATTTGGGTCTAATGGACACCTCTGTTAAAAAATATAAGTATGTTTTCGCGATGGTGGACGGATTCAGCACGTTTGTATTGTAATAGAATTAGTCAATAATAACATGAGTTGCCTATCAGAATGTACCCTACGAAGATGATTGGCTCATTTAATAATTTGATTGCGCGAGAGCTTGCGCACTTAGTTATCGGCGCCTTAAGGCAGCCAAATGTTTTTAAATGGAGCGACCAAGATCTGCTCCTTTAAGTTCAGGACAACTTGATTTTTGTTTTAGAACTGAATTTTATTCTTACAACTACGCTCTTTTATATTTATTTCTACCATTCAATTTTGTTACAATCAATGTTCCATTTTCATTCCATATTTCCAATATCCCATGTGTCATCAAATTCACATATGCAAGCAATATGCGATTTAATATGCGATTCTTGCCTACGGCAGACCTTTGAAGTTCGAATTGCACATGACCTATTTTAAGTGCATTGCTTTGTGATAGAGGAAAGGTTTGAGCATGTGGAGTGAGTGTGTGTGTCATCATGCTGCGCGTGCACTACACATTTCTCTGGTACATTTAGTTCTTTTAACGATCGCAGCCATCCGAGACTTTCATGATACGAAGTGTGATAAAAAATAACCGTTATTTTCATCTTTTCGTGAGTTACGTATGTTCGATGTTCGCATTTTTTTTATGTTGGTACACATGTCTGTTATATATGTTGGCAATACCAACCATTTTGGATTGTCAGTTTGTTTTTGACAGATAAAAAGGTTAGTCGTGTTTTGCTGTGCTCTTCGATTTTTTACTATTCGAAAAAAATGGATCAAAGAAACTGTATTCAGTTTTGTGTAAAAAATGAAATTTAATGTGTAAGGTCATTTGAAATGTTGACTGTGGCCTTTGGCGAGTCTACTATGAGCAGAACACAAGTTCAATTGTGGTATAACCGGTTTAAGGAAGGCCGAGAAGATGTCAATGACGATGCTCGTCCTGGTCGCCCGAGCACGTCAACAACCGATGAAAACATTGACGCAGTGAAGAAAATGATTGTGGATAATCGTCGAATCACTATCAGAGAGGTTGCTGATGATGTTGGCATATCGTTCGGATCATGCCAACCAATTTTTACGGATGTTTTAGGCATGAAACGTGCGGCAGCGAAGAGTGTTCCAAAATTGCTCAATTTTGAGCAAAAACAACGTCGCATGGACATCGCTCAGGAGCTGTTTTTGGCCAAAAACAAAACCGTTATCATGCCTCAACCACCGTATTCACCGGACTTGGCCCCCGCTGACTTTTTCCTCTTTCCAAAACTGAAGACACCGATGAAAGGAAAGCGTTTTGCTACGATTGAGGAGATAAAAGAAAAATCGAAACAGGAGCTGTTGGCGATACCAAAAAAAGTGTTTCAGCAGTGTTTCGAGGATTGGAAAAACCGCTGGCATAAGTGTATTATATCTGATGGGAATTACTTTAAAGGGGACAAAATAGTTGTTGATGAATAAATAAATACTTTATATTTTGTATTTGTATTTTTTTTTTTTTGTATATGTTCGTATATATACTTGGCTATGTTTTGGGTTATTTGGTTTGCTTGGCTATGTTTTGGTTTTACAATGCAATATGGCTATATTTAGTTTTTCTTATTTATAATTTTCTTACTTATATTTTCTTACTTGTATTTTTCTTATATACAATTATATTTCTTATTTATATTTCTTATTTGTATTTTTCTTATATGTATTTCTTAATGTGTTTAGTTTTTCTTATACATATTTGTTATTTGTCTTTCCTATTTGTATTTTTCTTATATGAATTTCTTATTTATATTTCTTTATTGTATTTCTTAATGTGTTTAGTTTTTCTTATACATATTTCTTATTTATATTTCTTAAGATTGTCTTTTCCATTCTTATCTATTTGGGTATTTACACCTAGTCTATTATTTATCTTAAATGGGCCTATGTATGGGCTGTCTAATTTTTTCCTACACATATTTCTTAGCATTACTAAATCTCCTATATTAAATTTTGAACTATTAGTTCCTATGTCGTAGTTCATTTTTCTTTTCTCCTTTGTTTTTTGGAGTATTAGTCTTGCAGTCTCTTTTGCATTTTCTAGTCTGTGTTTTAGTTCATTTAGGTATTCTTCAGTGTTGATCGGACTAACTGTTTTGAACACTTGTTTATCTGTTAGAATGTTTGGCAATATTCCAAATATGAGTTCGAAAGGTGAGTAGCCTGTGTCGACGTGTGGTGTGGTATTATATAAGAAAACGTAGTAAGGTAAACCCTTTTCCCATTCCTGTTCTTCTGTTGATGTGCGTATGTATTCATTGAGAACTCTATGATTTCTTTCTATGCTACCTAGTGTTTGGTGATGGTAAGGGGTGGATGTTTTATGTTGAAAATTTAACGTTTTGCTCATATGGTCAAATACCTGGTTCACGAAATCCCTACCCATATCAGTCTTTATTGTATTAAAACCTGCATACTTTAGTATGAAATTCTCTAGTAAGGTATTGGCAACTTCTGAAGATTCTTTTGTATACATTGGATATGCTTCAATATATTTAGTTAGTTGACACTGAAGCGTTAAAATGTATTTATATCCGTTTGAAAAATCGGAGTGGTCCTACTGTGTCCATTTCTACTATTTGGAAACTTGTCGATGGGGTGTCTGTAATGACCATCTTTTCTCTTATGTGTTTGGTTGTTTTATTTTTTGCACATATCTCGCAGTTATTTATATAAGCCTTCACCATTTTTGTCATATTTTTCCATATGTATTTTTGTTTTAACTACAAATAAAATTATAGCAGGAGTTTGCCGTCCTTTAGCTAAATTCTAAATATATATATTCTTAAATAAGGCCTTTAAATTATCTTCATTAATAAGATCCTCTTTTGAAAGAGCGATCTTGTCGATTCCATGACTGATCAAAAATTGAGTAAACTTCCTCATGACCGCACCGAGGACTAAGTCAGAATTATCGCTTAACTCTATCAATATATTTTTATAGTCGACTGTAATATTTGGCAAACTTTTATTATTTCTACGCGTATTTCGCTCGAGCTCATCCCCTTTTAAAATTTTGCACTTTAACTGCTTTAGATTTTTAAAACCCGATAAAGATGTACTGTTCCATATATAGAGGCGCGCGCTCCTCGTGTCTGGTTGTTCAGTGATTACATCTGTTTGTTTTTTCTTCATGCTTCTTGTGATAGCCATAATAGTGGGTATCATTGCCTTTAATGTGTCAGAATTTATTTCTATTTTTGACAAAGCATCTGCGTTTGTATTAATTTTACCCTGTTTGTATATAATTTTAAAGTCATATTACATCAAGTCTAGTCGGATACGAGTCATTCTAAATGAGGGGTTGTTGTGTGTAAACAGTGATACTAGTGGTCTGTGATCTGTTACTACTGTGAATTTCGTTCCAAACAAGTAGGGTCGAAAATGATTAATAGCCAAATGAATGGCTAATAATTCTATCTCAATGACAGGTTTGTTAATTTCATGTTTATTGAGAGATCTGCTAGCATAGGCTATTGGTCGATCTTCTCCTATAGTTCCTTGTGATAAAATAGCACCTAATGCATAATTTGATGCATCAGTGGTCAATATGAATTCTTCATTGAAATCAGGGTATCGAAGTACAGGTGAATGAGTTATGCTTTCTTTTAGTATCTTGAATGCTACTTCACATTCTTCCGTCCATATGTATTCGGTGTTTTTCTTCTGTAGGTTATTCAAAGGTTTTGCTATTTCCGCGAAATTCTTTATAAAGCGACGGTAATAATTACAGAAAGCTACGAATCTTTTGATTTCATCCTTGTTTTTTGGAGTTGGATATATGTCCACAACTTTACATTTTTCTGGATCAGCTGTTACTCCATTAGCGGTAACTAAGTGATCTAGAAAAATCTGGTTTCAAAAAATTACACTTCTTCGGATTTAATATCAGGTTGCACTTTCTTATTCGCTTAAAGATTTTTACCAGATTATCATTATGATGTTTTATAGATTTACGGAAAACAATTCTGTCGTCTACGTAAAGGAAAGCACTACTCTCTAATCCTGCTAATGCGATAGTTAGCATACGCTGAAAGCTGTTTGAAGAGATTTTTAGACCAAAGGGTAGTCTTTTGAACTGATAGTGACCATCAGCAGTTGAAAATGCTGTTAAATATCTTGACTCGTAATCTAGAGGGATTTGTTGGAAAGAGCTAGTCATGTCTAGGGTTGTAAAGAATTTTGACCTGCCTATTTTATCTAGTACGTCTTCTAGTATTGTGATTGGGAATTTATCATGAACCAACTTTTTATTTAATTGGCGGTTGTCTACTACTAATCTGCACTGTTTGGAATCGTCGGAACTCTTTTTGGGACCACAAGTTGTGTTGAGTTATAAGCACTAATTGAATGTTCAATTATCTGTTGTTTCAGCAGATTTTTTTCCTGCTCATTAATATTTTCCATTGGTGTGTGTGGCAAACGGTAGTTTTTTATGTATACCGGTTTTTTATCTGTTGCCTCTAAATGTTGCTCATAGAAATTGTTGACTGTCAGGACATCGTCATCTTAGTGGAAGATATCTGCGTATTCTTGACATAATTTCTCAATACTGTCCTTTGCAAATGTGTCTTGCGTGTCAAATTGTCGCAGTGGTTGTATTTGGTTCCATCTTTTTGTGCTATTGTTCTGTATGCTGTTTACTATGTAATAATTTTTTAAGGGTTTGCATTCTATTTTTAGCTTGTTTAACACAAGGCACCATAACTTGTGTTGTGTTCAAAATGCGTATGTGTTTTATGCCTTTAGCTGGAATTATATCATTGCTTATGTATATGCCTGTTTGTATTTCATTATTGCATACAAGCATGTCTTCAGTTATGTTCGCATTTATTGGGTGTATTACCTAGCATCTTGGTGGTATGGTGATACAAAATACTTTGCTTGCTAAATCAAGCACTAACAATGTATTATTAAGTGTAAATGGTTCGTACTCTATCTTTCCGCCGAATTTTAAGACAAAATCGTCTCCTAAAATTCCATCGGCTTTGACTGGAAAACTATCTTCTACAATTTGGAATGTGTGTTTAAAGTTTTCTTGCTGAATTTTTAGTAAGATTTCTGATGTACCTAAAGTGTAAACATTTTCTTTTGAAATTCCTGTTAATGGACAAGAATGTTGGCTGAAAATATCTTCGTCGAATAAACTACTAATTTTTAGCAGTGAAATTTCTGCTCCAGTATCTACTAAAAAATGTATGTATGTGTTCTTGTATTTTATTTTGACAAAGCGTCCTATATGTCGGTCTGTGTTTATGGTGTATGCGGTTTTGGGTAATTCTTTGCTGTTTATCCCCCACCACTCATGTTAATGTGTGCGTTCAGCAGGTGGGGAGTTCGTCGTTTCCCTGCTGATTTATGCAATCAGCTGTGTGTTGTATATTGGTTTCTACATACATTATTCTATTCCGACCGGAGTTTCTTCTGTTATTGTTGTTTCTGTATGTTTGCTGGTCAGTGCGTTGGTTGTTGAGGTTGTTGTGTCTGTATGGTTGTTGATTAGTACGCTGATTGTTGTAGTAGTTTGTGTTGTTGTTATTTCTCCAATTACGTCTGTAAGCAGTGTTATTAGAGTTCTGTTGTCTGTTGTTATTGTAGTAATTTCTGACGTTGCCATTAGGGTAATGACTTCGTTGGTTATAGACACTAAAATTATTGCTGCGGTATCTGTTTTGCTGAGGCATATTGTTGTACTGTTTTTGTTCGCGATAATTGTTACTTCTATACGACAAAATGCGAGTCTCGTTCGGTTTTTCAAATTCGTCAGCTATTTGTACCGCTTCTTTAAATTGCTTGCTGCGGCTTGCTGTAATTGTTTGGACGGTTGACATATTGGTGAGACCGTTTTTAAATGAATTGAATGCTATTGTATCGTTATTATTTATTATCGCTTTCTTGACTTCTGCAGAGGTGTCTGTAGTTTGTAACTTGCTTAGAGTAAAAATGAGTTTCTCAATCTGTTCTGCATAACGAGAAATTGTCTTACTACCTTGTCTCAGTTTCGAAAGATCGTCTAATATAGAATTTGTCGTTTTTGTCGGCTTTATCAAATTTTTTAGTTCTGCAATTAATGTTGTTGTATTGTATGTTCCCGGTAGTTCTAAGTTGTGTTTAATTCTGTCGGGGAATTTAGTATTAAATACTAGTGTGAAAAATATGTTCTCAGTGGTTGTTGGTAAAGTGGTCTTCATAATCTCCACTAAGCTTATAAACTTGGACAAGTCTTAAGGCTTGCCTGAGAATTCAGGTATTGCCTTCAGGCAATCAATTACATTAAATGACGTCATAGCGAGCTCTGATGACTTTCCCGCGGTTATTTCTAATTTTGCTAACTTTTCTTCTTTCTTAAACTGCTGACTACTAATGATTTTTTTAATATGGTCGCTTAAAGTATTAAACCTGGATACATATGTGTGTCTTTCTAAACTGGGCGCTTGATTAAGCTCTAATTCAAAATATGCAGTCTGAGTACTGAGTGTTGATTGTAAATCTGTTATATAATTTTCAATATAAATTCTGCTGGGGGTTTTCTTTAAAATGCCTACAATTTGCTCTATTTTTTCTAATGAAGCGAGGCTCATAGCTTATTTTTGAGACACTATCTCAGTTAGGTCAAATATGGATTTTGCTGCCTTTATTGTCTGTTTCCTATTATATTCTCTGTACATGTGTAGCAACGTTACTCCTAACTGTAGTCCCACAATAATAATGATAATTAAGAGTTTTATCTCATGTCCCTCTAATATGTCAGAGTGCTGACTCTGCGTGTTTAAGATCGTGACCTGTGGATCTCCACTATGGTTCTCTACTTTGGACTTTGTGCTTCCCATATTTAGAGTTAATAATTACAAATATATTTTTATATCATATATATTTGATTAATGTAAAAAATGACTAAATGACTTATTTATATTAGTTTTAACATATATTAATTGTTTAAATGATTTATTTGATCTATAGTTAATAAAATTACTTAAATATATATTTTCTTTAATCTATTTTTAAATATTAAAATGATTTATATATGGTTATGATTTAGAATGGACAGTACTTCATTATCATTGTCCTGGTTTCCATAGTTCTTACAGCACCATCATCCCAGTCTGCGGCTGTTGGTGTTCCGTCAATGCCTATTGATTTCCACAGCCATGTCATGAATTTAATTTTCTCGGCATTAGTTAGCGGTTGGTGCGGTTCTAGAATCATTTGTTCATCGTCCATCTACACGAATTTTATTTATAATTTTCTTGAATTGTTTTTGTTCTCAATCGTCTGTTGCAAATTGAAATTGTGGTAGAGTTTCTTTAATTGTGTCCTGTTTTGGACCTTTTTTCCAGCTCTCTTCCCTCTTTTGAGTGGCTTAGTCTCTTGGCTTTGATATATGCTTCGTCTTAGCTCAGAATTTTTCGTTTGTCTTTCTCTGTATTCGGTAATGGTAATTGGCTTTGGGCCTTCTGATGAGCCTGATGGGATGTATCGGATGTAGTTCGTCTTCGTCCCTGGTTGTGGTTGTGGCACGTATTCCTCTTGCTTGTCTGTCGAATGTATTCAGGAGCTGTAGTGTTGGTACTGCGCTTCCCAGGGGGTATAGCGTATTCTTCACGGCTGCGTCCTTTAACTGTACGTCTTCCCGATGTTTGGTCGCCGTGTTGTATATCTTGTCAAATAGGGAATGAAATTCTGCGTCATTCATCCCTGGGGTTTAATGTGTAAGCTGCTTGGTGAATGTGTACCGGATCAATACGAATTAATAATCAGATCGGTATGGAACATCAGCTATCTGGTCAGCAAGATCAGGAGCGGTGTGGCAGGATCGCCATGTAATAGAATTAGTCAATCATAACATGAGTTGCCTATCAGAATGTACCCTACGAAGATGATGGGCTCATTTAATATTTTGATTGCGCGAGAGCTTGCGCACATAGATATCGGCGCCTTAAGGCGTCCAAATGTTTGTAAGTGGAGCGACTAAGGTCTGCTCCTTTGAGTTCAAGACAAATTGATTTGTGTTTTAGAACTGAATTTTATTCTTACAACTACGCTCTTTTATACTTATTTCTACCATTCAATTTTGTTACAATCAATGTTCCATTTTCATTCCATATTTCCAATATCCCATGTGTCATCAAATTCACATATGCAAGCAATAAATTATAAATGTGCGAATCTTGGCTACGGCAGACCTTTGAGAATCGAATTGCACATGACTTATTTTAAGTGAATTGCTTTGGGATAGAGGAAAGGTTTGAGCATGTGGAGCGAGTGTGTGTGTGATAATGCTGCGCGTGCACTACACATTTCTCGTATGGTATGCATGACTTTCATGATACACTACAGTATGGCTATATCCAACAAGATCTACAGGCGTTGAGGAAGTTTTAGCTAAAATCGAAACGTGGCGTGATATCTTCGGAAATCCTGTTCGTATATTTAGCGACAAGGGATCGGCATTTACTTCAAATGCATTTACTGAGTTTTGTTGTCAGGCGCAAATCGAGCACGTTCAGACAACAACAGGCGTACCCAGAGGAAACGGGCAAATCGAGCGAGTTAACAAAACTATACTCAGCGTCATTGCAAAGTTGCCGTGGAAGTCTCCACTACAATTGTATCATTTTGTAGACGATGTTCAGCACGCGATCAACAATTCAGTACACCAATCTACCAAATACTCTCCATTTTAAGTCCTTTTTAGCATAAAGATAGAAGCAATCCAATTGGTGACAATGTCGTAAAAGCAATCTAAGATGAATGATTCGTAAACTTGTACGACGATCGCAACAGTCTCCGGCTAAAGGCCAAGAATCAAAGCGATTAAATCCAAGCCGAACAAAAAAAACTTTTGACCGGACCGCAAACCGGATTTAACACACAAGGTGAGCGATTTAGTAGCCATTAAACTCACTCAGTTTCTTTCAGGTAAAAAGCTGGCAAATGAGTATCTGGTTCCGTACGAAGTAACCAAAGTTAAGAGAAATGGTTGATATGATGTTCGAAAGGCTGGCAATTTTGAAGGTCAGAACCCTAAGCACAAATCGATAACGATCTATCATCCGCGTCAGATGAAGAGGCATATGGCGGATTGTAGGCGGTAATAGGCGGACATGGCAACCCTGTTGCCTGAGGTGAAGATGGCGGTCGAAGAGAGCACGTTGTTGAAGTTGGTCGAGAAAAGACGAGTCGCGTAGTAAATTGCTAAAAATTTCTACTATTATTTTTAGTTCCCATTATATCACAACTTAGGCTAATGAAACTTTTTTGGAATTGAACATTATTAATATTATATATATGAACATTATTAATATTATTTATATATACGAGTATATATATATATATATATATATATATATATATATATATATATATATGTCTATGTATATGTATATATATAAATATATATATATATATATATATATATATATATATATATATATATGTATATATATATATATATATATATATATATATATATATATATATATATATATATATATATATATATATATATATATATATATATATATATATATATATATATGTATATATAATATGAATGCGAAAAAGATGTAAAATATTGTGTGCTTCCACAAAAATAGATTTTTTAAAATTATGTGTGCCAATAGTTGTGAAGTACCATTCTATAAATAAAGATTGTGCTTTAAAGAACAAAATTGCAACGTAATTTGTAACAAAAACAATTGCCATTGTAATACAGTTGTAGCATACCGAATACATTTTTAAGTAATATTGCGTTTATCAGCCAAATAATATTCAGAAGTTTTCACCACATAATGAGTCATTGCTTCTGTGGGAAAAAAAAGTTGAAATCCACTTTACCAAAATTAAGTGCATGGAAGAGAACACAGAGAATGTTACTCTCTTGAAAGCTGTCGCACAAATTCCATACCGAGTCTTGCACATTCTGTGTAGCGCAGCTTTACCTGTTGCTAAGACATATAAGTAGCTATTCAATCTACCAACAAGAATCTTTCGTGAGCGAAAGACATTTAGTCAGCTTTGCACGCTGAACGTGAAAAAATATCAGAATGGCATGCAAGCGTAGAAAAAAAGCTCCCTCATGCAAAGAGTAGATTTTTTTTTTTTTAAAATATCAAAAATAAAAAATAAAAAAATATCTACGAGTGTAAAGTTTAGCATTAGAGTGGTAAACATTTTTTCTTGGCTAGCCTTTATGGGAAAGCCAAAAACAATTCATTAATCACACACAAAAATTTCAAATTAGTGGTTCCAAACAAAAAATAAATAAACATATACAGACTTCTTTACTTACGTTGACATTGCTGTTATTATTTTTATTAAAGTCGTTCTTCTATATTCTCTCGTTTATGTATTTTTTCTTCTTGCCATGCATTTAGTTGTTGCGTACCGGGTATGCTTGCTGTGTGTTTTCTTCTTGTAATCTTCATGACTCTTGGTTATACACTCTACGTTCATATTATTCTAACATTTTGACCTTCAACGCGTTATATTCCGGCAAACTGTCTCGCAATTCCATTACAATTACGAAACTTTCGAATGTCTTAGGAAGACTTGAAAGCAATATTATTACTAATATCTCATTTCGAAGTTCGATGCCCACTTCAACTAATTTTTCAACATTTATTGTAAAGTCATTTTAATATTGTGGTATATTGAAGTCATCCGACAGATGGAGATTCAACAATTTTTTATAAAGAGTTACCTTCCTAGCAGGTCCCTTGGGTTTATATATTGATTCCAACTTTTGCCATGCTTCTCGAGTTGTTTCATATTTTTTTATATGATTAAGTTGGGTAGGTTTAACTAATAAACTAATCGTAGCCAAAGCCGTCTCATCTTTAGAGTCCCATTTTTTTACATTTCTACTAATATCTCATTTCCAAGTTCGATGCCCACTCCGCACAGGTCGATGTCCTATTAGGTGGGAACTTAGTACTGCTCGATGGGTTTAAAAAAAACATTGTGGGGTCTCTGCTCGCTCAAGAGACCATATTCGGCTGGATCCTCACGGGGCCTGTTCTGGAACGTAGAATCTCGGCCTTTGCCACCAGGGTAAAGATTGACGAATCTCAAACCCTCGATTCTCTTCGCAAAATGTTTTGGGAAATCGAGGAGACTCCTTCAGAAAGGAAGTGCACGCCGATAGACGAGGCATGCCTCAAATTGTACTTCCATACGACCCGTCGGGACGCCTCTGGGCGATATATTGTAGCTTTGCCTTTTAAAACTGATTTTGATCCTAGTCAATCCTTAGGTTCATCGCGTCATATTGCACTCAAGCAATTCGAAAGCAATGAAATACGGCTGGGTAAACACCCAGAAACCAAACAATTATATGACGAAGTGATAGTGTCAATAAGAGAATTGTTCTCTTAAGAGATTTTAATATATGAAGCTCAACCACTTGTCCAAGGTCTCGTCTCCGTCCGTATCCCCGGTGCCTCACTATTACTTACCGCACCACGCGGTATACAAGCCAGAGAGCACCTCCACCAATATCCGAGTGGTGTTAAACGCCTCGCAACCGACCACGAACACCATCAGTTTGAATGATGTGCTGCACACAGGGCCAGTGTTGCACACAGGGCAAGTATTGCAATCAGACCTGACCCGACTCATCATTCAGTGGCGTATGTTCAGGTATGTACTCAACGGATATATACAAAAAATGTACCGTCAAATCTTGGTGGACCCTACCCAGACAGCGTACCAACGCATTCTCTTTCGAGAAAACCCGGCCGCCCCCATAGCGCATTTCGAGCTAAAAAGGGTCACCTTTAAGGTGAATTGTGTTCCTTATCTAGCGATAAGGACACTCTTACAACTGGCAGACGACATGGGGCACAGGTACTCACTGGCTTCACATGTGCTGCGCCAATCAATGTACATTGACGATGCCTTGATAGGTACGCACGATATTTCCACTGCGATCCAATCGCGGAATGAACTGATAGATATCCTGGAATCGGCAGGGTTCTCTATGCGAAAATGCACTGCCTATCACGAGGCTATCCTATCCGATTTACCTCCGGATCATTTACTTCGAGAGAATTTCCTCAAACTCGAGGAGTCGAGCACAACTAGGACCATAGGCATTCGGTGGAATGCCCGACAGGACTATTTCTACTTCCATGTACCAGCTTTACCAACCACCATCTACACCAAACGAAAGGTGCTCTCGGTCATAGCACAACTTTTCGATCCGGCGGGATGGCTCGCTCCCTTTGTTATTACCGCCAAAATCTTAATGCAACACATTCGGTTGCACCAAATTGGATGGGATAACCCATTACCTCCTTCAACTTTGCCCCGATGGGAATTATTCCTATCTCAAAATCCAACAATGCAACACATTCGGTTGCACCAAATTGCCATTCAAGTGCCTCTTTGGGTCAAAACCGATCCAGATCTGAAACTGGAGTTAAACGCCTTCTGAGACACATCGAAGCTGGCTTACGCGGCGACCTTATACGTACGTTGCCCAGGTATAGATACATCGACTCATCTTCGTGTAGCAAAGTCGCGCGTTGCACCTGTAAAAACGGTATCTCTCCCGCGTTTCGAACTATGTGGGGCAACCTTGTTGGCTGAGTTGTTGGCTCCACTCAAAACACTCTTAAACATCTCCGAAGACAATCTTCATTGCTGGAATGATTCCACCATCGTATTGGAATGGTTACGCAAGTCACCGAACACTTGGAAAGTCTTCGTGGCAAATCGAGTGACAACGATTCTCGATAAGGTGTGTACACGCAATTAGCAACATTTCAGATCGGCAGATAATCCAGCGGACCTTGCAAGCAGAGGGGTTCCCCCTCATGTCTTGGTCGACAACGCGCTTTGGTGGAATGGGCCGAAATTGCTTCAACAAGATCAATCGGAGTGGCCGATGAACATCGATGAAGCATGCTTGCATACTAACGAAGAAATGCGACCCATCCACACAAAAGGACGACCCCACCTTACGCTTCTCAAACCTCTCTAGAGCTCTTCGAGCTTAGAGCCTCTTGTGAAGATTCATGACATATAGCTTGGTCAGATGTCGGGATACCACTCCTGAACGAGGGGTCGCCCTAAGTAGACAAGAAATCGAGGCTACAACGATTCGTCTAATCATGCTCTGCCAACATCTGTATTACCCAAGGGAATGTAGTGCTCTCCTTAGAGGAGACCATATCCCTACTTTGAGCCCTCTGCTCATATTGAATCCCTTCCTGCATTCCGACGGGACACTGCGAGTGAATGGTCGATTGGCGTTAACAGTGCATTTGTCATTTACTGAGAGGAATCCCATCATTCTACCTTATTACAGCCACTTTACTCGTCTGGTAGTCAAGATTACTCACCTCATTTCTACAGGGGGGGAACCAATTGATGCTGCGCCTTCTTCGAACCCAATACTGGATGCCGGGGGCCAAAACACTAATTAAAATTACAATTCTCCAATATAAACCTTGCCTACTAGAAAAGAAACGAAAGCAGACCCAGATTATGGCTGCGATACCTCTCGAAAAAACCACATGCGCTCGACATTTCACCAACAACGGAGTAGACTTTGCCGGCCCAGTCCATATTAAAAATTATAGGGGACGGGGGTGTCTCCATACGAAAGGATACGTTTGTATCTTTGTGTGCTTTGCTACCAACGCGATTCCCCTTGAAGCAACCTACGATCTGAGCACCCCCTCGTTTCTCGCGGCCCTGACTCGGTTCATTGCCCGACGCGGGTACTCCTTGCGGATATATTCCGATAATGGACGAAACTTTGTAGGTGCAGAGAAGGAACCCCGCCCTAATTTTGAAAGGGTGATCAGAGAATCGCAGCATCGAGCCACCGCCACTTATACTCAAGGGAAATTGCATTGGCAATTGATTCCACCTCATGCTCCGCATATGGGGGGACTATGGGAGGCCGCGGTGAAGAGTTTTAAACGCCATTTGAGACGCATGGGGGGACAGCTTAAGTACACATTCGAATAATTTTCTACTCTTTTAGCTCGTATTGAAGCCTGCCTGAACTCACGGCCCATCTGTGCGATGTCAGATGACCCGTCGGACCTGAAACCGCTAACTCCAGGACACTTCTTGGAGTTAGCGGTTAGCGCATCGAGGAGATGAGACCGTACCCTTCGGTGGTGAACCGATGGCAGAAAATCCAGGCCCTTGCGCAGCAATTCACGGCTCGGTGGAAAACGGAGTATCTGTTGGAATGCCAGCGCCGTAGCAAATAGCATACTATTCAAGCGAACATCGCAGCAGGGGATCTTGTCGTTATACGGGAAGACAATTTAGCGCCTCAGGATCGGCGTCTCGGCCGAATTGTCCAAACGCACCCAGGTCCGGATGGGAGAGTCCGGGTCGTAGAGGTGCGGACTGAACGAGGAATTGTAACCCGGCCTATTACAAAAATGGAATTTGTTTATTCTCTTTAGGATGCACAACCCAAAAGCAAGCAGGGGCCAACGGGGCCTCCCCGCACCCAGAACCACCCTCGAAAGCGACGAGACCAAGTGGTATCAAGGAAACTGTGTTGGAAGTGTTTGCGTATCAAACACTTCGCCACGGGATGCCGCCAGCCCCCATGCGCGATCTCTCATGAAGACCACCACACCACCATCGACCTGTGAGGGGATGCAGATCGGGGTTCCGGCGTGGGCGTGCCTTCTCTATTGCAATCATCACGCCGTGAACTTTTTCCTAAAGGTGGCGTCGACCCGGTGCTAGCGTCACCAATGCGGCTCTCATTTCAAAGGCATGTTTTGGGAGAGAGTTCCCCCTTTCATGACTCACCAAGAAACGAGTGAATACCAAGAGTACGTGTATCCGGTACGTGTAATATATATAATATATAATATCATACATATTGCATGGGTTAAGGTTGGTGCTAACTAGAAAAAATACTATACTATATCAAACATGTGAAATATAAAAAATCTTATTTTTAAAATTGGGTTCCCTTATTTCTTTATTAAACAATTTTAAAGCAATTGTACATACAGGAGGTATTTTTAGACGACAGAAAAGAAAAGTTTTCATATGGTAGAGTGAAACGAAAAAATATTTATTTCATATTAATCTTACCTATTTATGGAAACAAAAGCAAAAAAACATAAGCAGAAAACGCACTTCATTCTAATACATCAACATGAAATATCACTTGTCTCCTAAAAACAATGTCAAAAAATTTTACATACAAACCATTTTTTAAAAATTATTTTGGCAATTAATACCTTGTATGATATCCTTTGATAAAATTACGTCTCTCAAACGCATATTCATAGAAAACACTAAATTTCTTCTCTCATCTGGTGAAATATTTTCCCACTCCTCTTTTATGATCTGCTTCATCTGCTCTCGGTTAGTTATTGTCCGTTTTCTTATTTTCTTTTCCAAAATCTCCCACTGATGCTCTATAGGATTAAGATCCGGTGATTGAGGAGGGTGTGGAAGTACCTTCTGACAATTGTAAACTAAGAATGTACATACAATTTCAGAGCTGTGTTTGGGGCCGTTATCTTGAACTACCTTGAAATGTCTACTGAGACCCAATTTTTGAGCAAAGGGCTTAAGATGGTCTTTTAAAATTGATAAGTATTTGAAACTGTCCATAGTGCTTTCAACAAAGGCGAAGCAACCCACTCCACTAGCTCCCATTGCGCCCCAAGCCATCAAATTACCACCACCATGTTTCACCGTCGGGGACAGATTTTCTTCTTTGTTGTTAAAATGTTCAATTTACTTTCATCCAAAAAATTGCATCTTTCCAAAATTCATCCGGTTTTCGAACGTATGTTTTAGCATACTCTAAGCGCTTCAAAGCGTTTTTTGCGGACAGATTTTCTTCTTTGTTGTTAAAATGTTAAATTTACTTTCATCCAAAAAATTACATCTTTCCAAAATTCATCCGGTTTTCGAACGTATGCTTTAGCATACTCTAAGCGCTTCAAAGGTTTTTTTTGCGGATACGAATGGCTTTTTTCGCGAAACGCTGCCTTTCTACCCTTTTGCATGCAAGCAATTTCGGATAGTTTGAGGATTATCTGATCCTCCGTATTCCTCAAGGCTTGCAGATGTACCGCTTTTTGAATCTACTTTTTATCATTTGAGCGATTCTGCGCTCGTCACGTTCACTCAATATTTTCTTTCGGCCTCTTCGGAGCCATTTCAAACATTTTGTTTTTTTTTTAAATATTTTTATGACTGATTGAATCGTGGCACGTGGTCTACCCAAAATTACAGATACTTCAGCATAACTTCTACCTTCGGCTTTTAATTTAACTATTAATTTTTTCATTTCAATTGGAGTTCCTTCCCATTTTTATACTTAGGAAACAAAAAAGGGAGGCATGAGGGAAAATTATGATTCGATAAAATATGGATACTTTTTATCAAAATGGGATAGCAGATGGAAGGGCAACCAATATTCCAAAAAACTATGGGTGTCATGACCTGAAGGGACATTAGGCGAGCACAATATCATTCATCTACCGTTGGTACCAACTGAAAAATTCTATTAACTACCATCATCGCATATAACACTTGATGCGGTAAAAAATTTTGTTAAATATTTTTGGAAACAAATAGATCGGCATTCAATTTTCTGAAAACATTGTTTCCAAAACTTAGCGAAGCAAAGACAGAAGAAGGTATGAATGCTTCAAACATTCCTTTATATCAATGGCTTGATGCTAAATAAATTTTAAAAATTGTGTCCTCTCATTACAACAGGTATTTTTGTTGGCCCTATAAAGAAGCTTATGCAAAAAGCTGAATTTGACCAAATGCTCTCACCAATTGAGCTAGCCGCATGGAAAAGCATTAAAGAAGTACTTTACACATTCCTAGGCAAAAAAAAACTTCCCTTACTGCTCGAATATACGTCGACACCATGTTAAGGACTTTTGAATTCTCATATGGATAACTTCGAGTATCAATTGGCAACAGAATCCGATGAACATGGTGAACGATTTCATCAGATATGTGCACCTATTGAAAAAAACTTTAAAGGCAAGAGTATTCATTCTCTGGTTCTCAGAATATGGGGGAGATCTGCGGGGTTTATCTGCTAGCCACCGGACAGGTCACAGACGTAAAACTTGAGGGGTCTCTGCTAGATTTGAAACTTGGAATGTGCTTTTGGTTTATGTACCGCTCCATAATTTTTCCCAGTGAAGACAAGAAAATCTTCGGATAATAACCCCTACTACGTTGACGACTACCGCAGAAGAAAAACGGACAGTGAATTACGGATAAGCACCTGGAATGTCCGGACCCTCTATACGGAAGGTGCATCTATCTAACTGGAGGAAGGAATATATATATATATATATATATATATATATATATATATATATATATATATATATATATATATATATATATATATATATATATATTATATATATATATATATATATATATATATATATATATATATATATATATATATAAATATATACGAGTTTATATACTCGTAAAGAAGGTTATTTATTGTGTCAGCGGTTATTCTTACTGTTATCGATAGCTCGCCCATATCGTTGTTTGATCAGCGTTATTTAACTGGAGCGGATATCGTATTATCACTGCTCGGTGCTGCGTTCCGACAAACGATGTCTTACTTCTGGGAATTCTGCATATGGATCGTTGACATTGGCACTGTCGGCTCATGCGTTGCTTACCGTGTGGGTGTGCCGTTTTAATCATCGGGAATTCGGATGTT
This sequence comes from Clusia tigrina, assembly GCA_920105625.2. NCBI lineage: Eukaryota > Metazoa > Arthropoda > Insecta > Diptera > Clusiidae > Clusia > Clusia tigrina. The sequence goes on from OV050030.1 coordinate 340,351,047, forward strand.
GATGTTGGTGAGATATGACGGAGCTTGGTGATGCTGCTTCTGGTAGTGGGATGACGAATTCGTTATTTTTCCATGGATACTTAAGAATTATAATTGCTATTAGCAATATTGCAATAGTGTAGTATACCACACAAGTGTACACTGACGATAACATTTCGTCATAAGCACCGTAGCAATTCTACTATGCAAACGAACAGACAATAGCGTAACGCATGCACTGCACTCAATTCCCAAATATGCTAGAAACGCATATTTTGGGTGCGCATGCGCTGCCTATATTGCAGCGTCGTATGCATATTGGACAGTGCAGTGACTTAGGCCCTGCACTTGCACTCAAATATATTAATGTAAACAAACCATATGATTCGTCAATGAATAATATCGGTAATTTGAGACTTGAGAGTATTTTGGAAGTATGATTTGCAACTGGTAAAAATAAGATAGGTATATTTTATGTTAGATGGAATAAGAAAACAATATAATTTGAATGATATAAAAGAGCCAGCGAGCCACTAAATAAACCAGAGTTAATCTCAAGATAACTAAAACTGCAACTCCATTAGTCTATTCTTTTTATCTCTCGTGCTCTAAGTCAGGAAAGACTCAGAACAGCACAACCAATAGCTTGGCCAACGGCACACTCTGCTGGCCAAAACTTTTGTTGAGGGCGACATTCCGCTTCGTTTTAGATACTTTTTCATACCACAGCACTCTTTTGCATCTATACTTTGTATGGAATCTGCAATCGATTCGTAAGCCGGTTCTGCGTGACCAACGTATAGATTCAACTCTACATGGCGATACAACCCTACATGGCGATCATACACTAACATCCAACCCTACATGGCGATCCTGTAACTGACCTGGAACTAAACTGAAGCCAAATAATCCTGCAACCAATCCTATAACCTAATATGAACCCCCTCGCCAGATACAATATGCTCGCCTACTAAATTAAAAACAAAAGAAGTAAGTAATGCGTTTAGTAACCTTTCTCTTAACAAAGCTCCAGGAAACGACCTCATTACTGGAAAAATGATCAAGGAGTTACCCCAAATGGCCATCATCTTACTTACTTCACTATTTATTCCAAATGCCTGGAAAGTTTCAGTAATCATAATGATCCCGTAACCAGGAAAAGACCCCTCCCAATCGTCATCATATAGACCGATTAGCCTCCTGCCTATCATATCAAAACTCCTAGAAAGGCTTTTTCTTGCAAAACAAATGCCGTATATAAACGAAAAACGCACTATTCCCACTCACCAATTTGGCTTCCGTGAACACCACAGAACAATAGATGCAGGTTCATCGAATAGTGAACGAGATAAAAAACACATTCGACAAAAAGCAATATTATTCAGCCATCTTTTTAGATGTGGCGCAGGCATTTGACAAGGTCTGGCACGAGGTGCTTATTTACAAAATAAAAAAACCGTTTTATCTGAGGGGCAGAAAGTTCAAGGTAAGGTACAATAATGCTTAATCTAAATGCTTTGACATTAAAGCTGGCGTACCACAAGGAAGCGTGCTAGGTCCGGTGTTGTATCTACTATTTACCTCAGATCTGCCTACCAATAAATACTTAACAACAGCAACTTTCGCAGACGATACAGCTATCCTAAGCATTCATCCGAATTCCAAAATCGCATCCCGTGACTTAGAAGATCATCTGCTCCTAGTAACAAATTGGTTGGCTGACTGGCGAATAAACGTTAATGAATCCTTTAATGAAACCTTTACTATAAAAAAAGGTACATCTCCAGCGATAAAACTCAACAATGTTCCTATTCCTCAAGCAAAGGAGGTGAAGTACCTAGGAATTCATCTTGACTCACGTTTGACATGGAAGCGTCACATCGACGCCAAAAACAAACAAATGACTTGAAAGCAAATAGCCTACACTGGCTCGTGCACAAAAATTCCAGGTTGAGCCTAGAATATAAAACACTACTGTACAAAGCCATCATAAAACCAAGCAACTCTAACATAGAACTGATTCAAAGAGCGCAGTCCAAAATTCTAAAAACTATTATTGGGGCTCTTTGGTTTATTCACAAAGAACTGAACATTCCGCTCGTAAAAAAGGAAATCTTTGACGCCAGCTAAAATATGCGCAAAAAATCAAAGAGCACCCAAATCATCTAACTAGGATACTAGCATGTAATAGGGTTCCAAGTCGCCTAAAACGTACGAAATCACCAGCACAACTAACATCGACACCTTAATCATGTACAAACACTAATATAACATTTATTACTGTAACTAACATTGTGATTACTAAAAAGCACTAGGTATTGGCAAGGTGTATTAATATTAATTATTTAGTTTGTAAGATATGCTTACTCATTGGTAGTCTAAGCTTAGAAGATACAATAAATAAATATATGAGAAAAAAAAATTAAAAAAATTTATAAAAGATTTGTTTAGATTTTTCTTTAGAACAGCAATTAATTAATTTCCGTGGTCAAAATAGATTCGGTTAGTGTGTGTCTGTCATATGTTCATGTCATGATTTGGAATTGATATAGCGCAGTTGAGTCTGGTTTGAGGATGATTTGATTTTTTAACGCATTTATGGGGGCTTCGACGCTATTTATCAAGTTCTGACCTGCAGAGCTGTCATCGCTGTGTTGACCTGCAATTGTGACTGGATTCTTGACAAGGCATCTGCTACTATGGTGCTCTTTTCTAGTTTATATAGTAACTCGTAGTTGTACTCTTCCAATATAGCCTTCCATCATTTCATCTTGCTATTATTATTGCGGGGCCAATAAATATTGTTGCGAAATGAATTTAATGCCAAAAGTATAGCCAGCATCTCTTTCTCATTGGTTGCGTAGTGTTCTTCCGCCATATTGAGAGTTCTAGAGATGAATGAGATGGGCTTATTTCTTTGTGACAATACGGCGCTAATGGCGTAATTTGATGCATCCGTTATTAGTTCAAAGCATAATTTATAATCTGGGTAAGAGAGCAAGGTATCTTTGGAGATAGGTGAGTTTCTTATTTTCCTGAATTCTTCGAGGGATTCGCTGTCTTGGTGAATTGAAATTTTTGCCGATTGTCTTTTTGATATTCGGCCTTCTTCTCCTCTAAGGAGGCTTATCAGAAGCTTCGGTATTTTTGCGCGGTGTGGGACAAAACGCCGGTAATAGCCTGATGATAGGCCTCAAAATGCTCGTAAGTATCTGATTGTTTTCGGTGTTGTGAAGTTTGCTATGGCTTCAACTTTTTTAGGGGTTATTCTTATTCCTCGCGAGGAAATGATAAATCCTAGAAATTCGACCTCTTCCTGAAAAAAGTGGCATTTACCAAGTTGTACCTTCATATTAGCGTCTTGTAAGGCTCTGAGTTCGAATGTTGCGCGTGGTCTTGTTCGTTTTTGCTAAATATTATTATATCATCGATATACATGTAAGTTATTTTGCCGATGAATTCGCGTAAAATATCGTCGAGTGTGCCCCGGAAGATTGATGTCGCGCTTCTCAGACCAATTGGTAAACGATTGAACTCGTACTGAGCGCTATTGATCGCAAATGCTGTGTTTTCCTTGTCTTTTCTTTCAGCTTGATTTGGTGGAAACAACTCTTTAAGTCGAGGTCTGAAAAGAATTTGCAATACCATCTTATACCATTCGTTTTACTTGAATTTCGACTTCGTTTTTTTCAATGAATTTCGATATGGTAACGATTTAATATATACGGGTTCATCGGTGGATGGACTTCACAAAAGACTTTTGTAGTATAAGGTAATTTTTCGTCCGATTTGGAAAATAGGTTAGGGAACTTGTTTACAGTGTTTTGTATAGTATGTTCTTGCTGTTCTGTCATATGTTCTTCGAGAATGTTGATGAAATTGGCTGATTTTGAAACGAGTTGTTTTACTTTCACTTTTCTATTGTTTTTGATTTGCATTCAGTTGCTTAAGGCTGTCGTTTCCTAGAATGATTGTAGATTTGTCATATTGAAGATTTTATGTTCGTCTTTTAGATTAAAGAGATTTAGGAATGTGTGTACTCCAATTTTCACGTCAGCTGCAATTGAATTTGCGAAAAAAGGTGTTTCGTTTAGGATTATTTTTTTAGCAGGACCGTGTTGTATATAGGTCGTGCTTGAACCTGAGTTTATAGAAATTTTAAAAGTTTTCGCCTTCTGTTGACATTCGAAATATGGCAACGAAGAGGAGCTCGTCATTCTAAAACATGAATGTCGTTGACCTCTGGGTATTGTTCTATATCTTCCTGTTGTTCGGATTCTATGTTTGACAGATACTCGCCTAAAGTTTGGTCGCATTCGTCTTTGGATTGGACGTGTTCATGCTCATCATACGCGTCGTTGATGTGGTTGGTATCTATGTGGAATGTGCGTTATGTTTTGTGGGGTATGAAGTTACGTTGGGAGGGTGGCAATGTTTTTCCTGGGGCTTGTGCATTTTGTTCTTTAAAGCCAATGCAGGATCATACGTATTGTAGCATACCTTATAACAGGTGAGAACGTTTCAGAGTAGTTTAAGCCGAAAGTTTGGCTACTATTCTGGCCACTAATCTAGCACTAAAATTCTCTGTTTGTCCTTCTTTGTCCACTTTTGTTGTATAAACCCATTTGCTTCCGACATGCTTTTGTGCTGGGGACCATTCCACTAAGTCCCATGCATCGTTTTTAATGAGGGAACTATATTCTTTTAACATAGCTGATGTCCATTCGTTTGTGGGATTTTGTTGTGGGCTGTACTGAACCGCCAGTTGACGCGCGATGCCGTTTTCTTTGACAAATTTGTAAAACGAATTATTCACAAATTCGCGTCCATTATTACTTCTGAATGAATTTTATTTTTTGACCGGTTTGCCGCTCTACGAAAATTTTCAACTCTTCAAACATTTCAAATATATTTTCTTTTAATTCAATGAAATGCACTGTGGTGTATTTTGATGTGGCTGAGTAGACTAAAATGTAGTTAAAATACCTGATAATATATAATAAATAAATATAATTGATTTCCGGTTAACTTATAATAAATTAATACAAAGTAAATATTAATATATGTTAGAATGTCATGTATATCCAGTGTTGCCATTCCGTACTTTTCCAAAGCTGCCAATTAGGGATCCTATTGGCTATGGGTTTGCCAGATATTAACGGCAAAATATATAACATACACAAAGTTTTTTACTTGATTTCGTTTCTACGAAGAGTAGATCCACCGAATGATTAAACGTCAAACGGCCCGCATAAGTCCGTATGTATCACAACCAAAATATTTTTTTCTCTAGGCTGAGATATTTGAGGATGGGACTATGTGCAAATTTTTCTGTTCGACGCATGGACCATTTTCTGCGTGCATGGACGATTTTCTGGCATTTTAATATTGTTCGAACCTGACATTTTAATATTGTTCAAATTTGCCTATTAGCGAGTTTGCATAAGCCATCTAAATTAATATGTCCATATCGGTTTTGGCATTTAATTGCATTGTTAGCGCACGAAAAATTTACATCAAAATCATTATAAAATATGTATAAATCATTTTGTTTTTGTGCTTTAAGGGTTTTTTAATATAGCATTTGTTTATGTAAAATTTACGGTATCGTTTTCAGCACATTTGCTTATCAAGAAAAAATTAGTTTGTAAAGAAGGAATATGCAAAACGTTTTTAGGATCAGCGTACAATACGGCGTTTTTATGCTAGCTTCTCCTGTACCTTCCGATTCTACACATTTATTTCCGGCTACTAGAACTGTTTATTTTTCTGCCCGAAATGAAATAAATAACTATTGATTATTGCACATCTGTGACGTCGCTCTGATGTCGACGCAGCCGACTGATCGATTTACTGATGTCAAATCTTAGGCACTGCCAACAAAGAAGCCAAATATGTATGCTCTTTTCTCTTACATTTTGTGATCTACATTCTGAAGCAATGTGCCCACTTTTACCGCAAGTAAAAGAATTGATATTTTTGACATTGTTGTTATTATTTTAATATTTATTAAAGTCGTTCGTGTTTGTTCTCTCGTTTATCTATTTTTTCTTCTTGCCATGCATTTCGTTGTTGCGTACAAGATATGCTTGCTGTGTATTTTTATTCTTGTACGCTTCATGACTCTTGACCCCTCTAAGTTGATATTCCTCTAACAGTTTGACCTGCATCGCGTTCTAGGAACTCCTTCAAACTGTCCCTCAACTCCATTACAATTACGAAACTTTCGAATGTCTTAGGAAGACTTGATAGCAATATTATTACTAATATCTCATTTCCAAGTTCGACACCCACTTCAGCTAATTTTTCAATATTTATTGTTAATTCATTTTAATATTGTGGTATATTGAAGTCATCGGACAGACGGAGATTCAATAATTTTTTATAATGAATTACCTTCCTGGCAGGTTTTTTAGGTTTATATATTGATTCCAACTTTTGCCATGCTCCTCGGGATGTTTTACATTTTTTTTATGATTAAGTTGGGTAAGTTTAACTAATAAAGTAACCGTATCGAAAGCCTTCTCATCTTTGGAGTCCCATTTCTCTACATTATTTGCCGTCTTCTGTAGGCTGCACGACACTACTTTCCATATTAGCAAATTTTTCATTTCGATGCACAAATGTTTTCGACCAATTTTTCAATAGCATATATGTTACTACTGATACTGAAAATATTTGTTAGAGAAGATTTAATTTTATTTTTATTTACACTTTCGTCCGCACAATTGTTATTAATCGGTTTCGAAATAGATTGTTCTTCACTTTCTAAAACGTTTTGGCAGGTTTAGAGCTTTTTGATCTCCTAGTTTTTTGCGATCCAGTCTCTGGGCCCATAACCTATTAAAATCTTATGCATCGTGTACTAAGCACATAAATAAAACACGTGGAGTTTTAGTCTTAGCTTAACGAGGGTTTATTCAAGAGTAGCAAAATGTAGGTATATATCAAATGGTTAACGAAGTGAAGTTGAAAGAATATTCGGGTTGCCACTACAACTTCATACATACTACCTTTTCAACAATATTTATTGCTTCCCACTTCCAGACATAAATAGTAGAACAATTGTGGATATCATATTATTTCTCGCAATAAAGCGATCTTTAAAAAATGGTATTTGATGAGCTCAAATCACAAAATGTTATCAACCTTTTAATTGATTAAGGTATCGCGTACGCCTAATAAAACCAAATAGCAATACTGGGAATACAGATGTTGAGAGATTGAATAATACTCTAACCGATAAAATTTGGTAATTAAAAAGAAAAAGCACGAATCACTATAGAAATAGCAAAATCAATAACATTTTACAATAACTACTATCAAAGGTCTTTTAAATGTACTCCTAATTATGTACAAAATATAAAACTAGACCATGAAATTATTCCCAATAGGCTCATCCAAACTAAAAGTAAAATCGTAAATAAAAGCAATTATTAGGTAAAACTATTTATAATCCAGGACCACCGGTTACATTAAAAATTATAATAGTCGACGACACGGACCAACCCAAATTCGTCAAGAAAAATTTACATAATGTACATACAAGCAATGTTAAAACACAATTTAAACTTTCACGCAATCATATTTCTGTTACTGATAATGAGCACAGAGGGCTTTCGAAAAGTGAACCAGATCAGCTCTAATATGGTATACACTATAATTCGACTAAGAGAGGTACATATCATGGATACTAAGGAAATCGAAAATTTGGTAGACAATTTAGAGAAAAATATACAATATGTGAACTTCATAAATATGGATTTGGTAAAAAGCGAAACAGAGTTGCTAAATGGTGAATTCAGAACCCAAGTAACAGAAGGACGAAACGTGGTTTACTCAACTTCGTAGGAAGTATACAGAATTGGGCACTTTGGACTATGATAATAGAAAAAAAATAACGGAACATCTAAAAATAATTGATACAAACAACCAAAACACCTTCAGTAGTTTAAATAGCCAAATAGTAATAAATTTATACTTTAATAAAAGTATTGACATTCTAAAAACAACCCTTGTGTCTGACAAGAATAAAATCAACTTGATGAAATAAGGAATGGAGATACTGAAATCGCCAAACACTTACTGTATTCTGATCAAATGAACAAATTAAAATCTATTGAAACGGAAATATAAGTAATACAAGATAATATTGTCTCCTGACATGTTCCATCCTAACGTCCTATCAACAGATGAGATAGACAAATATAACATCGATTTTTTCATATTAAAATTAATTAAGTTGGGCATTTTGACCAAAATGGCAATTGCTATTAAAATACCCTATGACTTTATAGATATAGATTTGAAAATCATTGTAGCAGTACCAAACGACAATTATTATGAAATCATAGAAAATAAAGAATATAAAGTATAAATAAATAATATTGTTACGAAATTGCCCTCTTGACAATTTACTCTGTTACAAAATTGCCCTCCTGACAATTTCTCTAACTCTCTGTACTCGGACTCGTACCACTGGATTGTGTAGTAATCAAACAATCGCTGGTTAAATTAAAATAATTAGCTTTATTTAATTATTGCTATTTACACATTTAATATTAGGCTTAAAGTTTACTTAGTTATTACTTGCACTTTATTTCACAAACCATTAGTCACTTTATTTAATAAGTAATTTCATCACTTTATTTAATAATGAATTTCATCACTTTGCAAAATTACAAATACTGCCAATACTGCTGCTTCGATTAAAATGCCTGCTGTACACACTTTTACGATCTCTGATCTACTGTATTCCAGTTTGAACAGTCTTGTCGCTTTTATAGTTTTCGAATGGTTGGTGTAGAAACTTCTACGCTATTCTCGTAGTTTCTAGAAGCTTCTATCCTCTTCGACAGAAGTCGAGAATATTCTTTTTGATATTACCGGCAGATGGTTCTTGAATAAACTTTTATTCGAATAGTTTGCATCTTGACTCACAGGGGGCACTCATTCTCCAGATGGGATCCTAAAAATATGCAATCCCTTTTCACTGAGCTATCACGTTTCACTGCCCTCCGCTTAATCTTGTTCGTCCCGAACAAGGATAGTACTGCAAACTTTATAAGGAGATAACCTCTCTAAATGAACGACTTTCATTTTGCTCCTGGCATTTCTCGCCAACTGGATGCGGTATACTACATCGTTGAGCCGCTTTATCACCTTATAAGGGCCTTCCCAGTGTGTTTGCAGTTTTGGCGATAATCCCTTTTTCTTTGCGGATTATGAAGCATAACTAGCTGCCCTTCCTGAAATCCTTTGGAGTTTGCTCGTAGATCATATCTGGATTTCATTTTATCACTCATCAGTTGTGTGCGCTTTCTGATGGTTCCATGAATTTCATTCAGCTGTCTTCGTTTGTCAGCAACAAAACTGCTACATGAAACTTCCGTAGATGAGTAGGCACCGAATTTCAGATCTGCAGGCAATCTTATGTCACAACCGAAAATAGCTTCAGCTGGTGTTGTAGATGTTGTATCGTGAGTTGCCGATCGGTATGCCATTAAGAAGAGGGGTATGTGTTGGTCCCAATCTTTCTGGTTTCTGTCCACGACTTTCCTTAGGTGTTCCTCAAGCGTACGATTAAATCTTTCAACCATTCCATCGGATTGTGGGTGCAAAGGGGTTGTACGAGTTTTGCGTATGCCCATCAATTCACTCATTTCCCTGAATATTGTTGACTCGAAATTTCTGCCTTGATCCGAGTGCAACTCGAGGGGAGCTCCGAATCTGCAGACCCAATTATTGATAAATGCATCTGCAACGGTCTTAGCTTCTTGATCGGGAATGGGGTATACTTCTGGCCATTTACTAAAATAGTCGATTACGACGAGAACATATTTGTTGCCGGAATCACTAATTGGAAACGGACCTGCTATGTCCATTGCAATACGCTCAAATGGCGCTCCCACGTTGTATAAATGCATCTTCCCCTGGCTGCGACGGCTCGGTCCCTTGGCAGCTGTACACTTTTCACAAGCACTAATCCAGTCAACTACCGATTGCTGGCAACCAACCCAATAAAATCGTGTTTTAATTTTCTCGACTGTTTTTGTTATTCCCAAATGCCCTCCGCTTGGCCCACTATGGTATTCCTTGAGAATTTCGCTTATTCTTGCCTTGGGTACCACAATCAAGTTCTTCGTGGTTTTTCCATCTTCGCTCTCCCACAGGCGGAATAGGCATCCATCTTGCAGCTTTAAGCTATTCCATTGAGCCCAATATGCTTTAGTTATGGGGCTTTCAGTCGAGATTTCGTTCCAATCAGGCCGTTTTCCTTCATTCTTACTTAATACGATTTTTGCCAAATCTGGGTCATTTCGTTGTTCTTCTTTTATCTTTTCCGCTGTCCATTCATTGTCTGGTAAAACAGCCATTAAGCGCACATCGACTACTCCTTCTTTCCCTTCAGCTTTAGAACAGTGCTTACATTCCATACTGCAAGGACGTCGTGATAGTGCATCAGCATTCCCGTGGTTTCCGCCTCTGCGATGTTCTATTGTGAAATCGTAGCTTTGGAGTCTCTCAATCCATCTCGCAACCTGACCTTCGGGATTTTTGAACTGTAAGAGCCAGCGCAGAGCAGCGTGATCCGTTCTCAACAAGAACTTTTGTCCATACAAGTACTTGTTAAAGTGCTTCACGCACTGCATAACCGCCAAAAGTTCTCTCCGTGTTACACAGTAATTTCGCTCTGGCTTTGATAAGATCTTGCTGAAGTAGGCTATTACTCTTGCATGTCCGTCAATAACTTGCGACAGGACACCTCCAATCCCGAATCCACTTGCATCTGTATCCAAAATAAATTTTTCGCCAGGTATTGGATACGCAAGGATCGGAGCTGTACACAATAGCTCTTTCAATCTGTTGAATGCCTTCTCTTGTTCGCTTTTCCACTCAAAAGGACAATTTTTCCTCGTTAATGCATGCAGACTACCAGCCACGTCTGCAAAGCCTGGAACAAAGCGTCTGTAATAGGTGCAAAGACCCAAGAAGCTGCGTAGCTCATGCAGACTAGTTGGTCTTGGCCACTCCCTTACTGAGTCTATCTTATCTGGATCTGTGTGTACTCCTTCAGGTGTGACTTTATGTCCAAGGTACTTGACTTCTTTCTTGAAGAACGAGCATTTCTTTGCGCTCAGCTTCAACCCTGAAGCTCCTAATCGCATCAATACTTCTTCCAAATTCTTCAAGTGGTCCTCGAAGTCCTTTCCCATAACGATGATGTCATCTAGGTACACCAGACACGTTTTCCAGTGGAGACCCTTTAGCACATGTTCCATTAAGCGTTCAAATGTAGCTGGAGCATTACACAGACCGAATGGCATCACCAAAAATTGCCATAGTCCATCACCGGCACTGAATGCTGTCTTTTCCTTGTCTTGTTCGTCTACTGCCACTTGCCAATATCCGCTTTGTAAATCCAGCGTTGAGAACCAATTTGAACCAGAAAGTGTGTCCAACGTATCGTCGATTCGAGGTAATGGATAACTATCTTTCTTCGTTACCTCATTTAGTTTACGATAATCTATGCAGAAACGTGTGGAGCCATCCTTCTTCTTGACTAATACCACTGGAGAACTCCAGGGGCTCGCTGATGGCTCTATGACGTTGTTCTGATGCATTTCCTTCAGCAATACATTCACCTCTTCTCTCTTTGCCAGAGGTACTCTTCTTGACGCTTGACGAATGGGTTTGGCATCACCAGTGTTGATTGTGTGTTTCACCATCTTTGTTCTGCCTTCGTTTTTACCCTTTTCAGCAAATACTGACCAATGTCTTGCCAAAAGTTGGCTGGCAGTCCTCCTCTGCTCTGTGGATAAGTCTTTGCTCCATTCTTTCGTAAGATCGTCGAGTACCTTTTTATCAGCTGGTATCTTCATTTTTGTGTCTCGCGGCTGGCTTTCACAGTTTACAATTGCCGAAATTGCCCGGCATTTTCCAATTATCTGTCCTTTCTCTATGGTTTTAGCGGAATTTGCAAGATTGACCACTCTTACTGGCACTATTCTGTTCTGCTGTTCTTCTACGAGGGTTTTTCCAATTATGATGTCATCCAGTGCGAATTTTTCATCAGTCTCCACAACCCACAACTTGTTCTTCTCCACATCTCCGTCCATTTTGGCCCATATGACTGCCTCTGACTTTGCTGGGATTTTTGTCCGCCGCGATACAATGGCTTGTCGGATACCTCCATACTTATCCTCACCAACGGATAACGGTATTTCGGTGTTCGCATACTTCAACATTCGGCATTTCAAATCTAGGGTGAATCCATTCCGAATCATAAAATCCACACCTAAGATTAATTCGTCCACAATATCCGCAACTACAAACTCGTGCGTCACTGTTGTGGTGCCGATAGTGATTTTCCGTGTAACTTTTCCCAGTACCGGTGCATCATCTCCAGTTGCCGTACGCAATCTTATTCCCTGAAGCGGTTCAATTCCCCGAACGAGATCCCTTCTAATTATGGAATGTGATGCACCCGTATCCAATGTTACCACGATTTTTCTTCCATTTACCACGCTGTCGACAGTTAGGCTGTTGATTTTCCGTGCCATCTGAGAAACGAAGATTCTGGGGCTACATGTTGTGGGAGTCAGATCAAGCCCCTCGAAACTGACTCCATCTAGTTTGTCGACGACTTTTCATCATTTTCTGATTCCCTATTTTGGAATCTGACTTGCTTTGGAGGTCTTACCGGTGAGCGTGATCTAGAACGTTTCCGTCTCGATTGGCAATTACGGGCCATGTGTCCGACCTCTCCGCAGGTGAAGCATTTCCCCGTGAAACTTTGGCCGCTTTCGACTTGTACCTGACGGGCTCTGTATATTGGCTGGCACACCAAGGCTGCTGTCTCTGAAGTTAAAGCGCTAGCTACTGTCTCCATATATGTAGCTTTCGGATTAGTTATTGCAAAACGCTTTATCTCCGCATCGCGAATGCCATATACGAAGGTGTCCATCATACACCTCTCAGTGATCTCTCCTGGGTAGGCAAGATGAGCCAACCGCTCCACTTCCGCCGCAAACTGTTGAAGAGACTCACCACTCTTTTGTACCCGTGTTCGTAGCTCTACTTGGTACATCTGCTTCCGGTGTTCACTACCATACTTGCGCTGAACGGCATTCATCAAGCTTTCATAGCAGTCTCGCTCACTTTCTGAGATAGTTTGAAGCACATCAGCGGCAGCACCTTTCAATGAAACTGTTAATGCAGCCACTTTTTCGCGAGCACTCCAACCATTTGTGCTAGCGGTAGTCTCAAACTGCATTCTGAAGACGCTAAATGTCGTGGTTCCATCATAGGTAGGAGGCTTCAGTTTTATTGAGGATAAAGCTGGCACAGGCAATGCACCTTCCTGTAGTAGGTGAATTCTTTGCTCTATTTGTTGCTTAAATTCGTTTTGCTTTTGCTCGTTCGCAATGAATTTTTGTTCTACACATTTTTCGAACGATTCCTGCCGTGTCTGAATATCACAAACCTTCCTGTCTACCATTTCGGACATTTCTTTCATCTGCTGTGAGTTTTGTTCCGCTAATAGAGCGAGTCGTATTTCACTCTGCTGTAATTGCTCTTTGACTTCCTCCTTGACAGCTTGAGCATTTTGTTGTAACTGTTCCTTTACAGCTTGAGCATTTTGTTGTAATTGCTGCTGCATCCTCTCATCTCGCAACTGCATCTTCTCATCGGCTGCTTGAGAATTTTGTTGTAACTGCTGCTGCATCTTCTCATCTCTCTGCTGCATTCTCTCTTCGGCTGCTTGAGATCTTTGATGTAACTGCTGCATATCCTGTTTAAAGGATTGCATTATCCCGATAAGTGCGCTCATGTCAAAGTTACCCGTGTTAGTTTCTTGCGGTGTTTCTTCGTGTCGAGATGTCGTTGCCTCTTCACATTGGAATTCATGCTCATCGACATCTATACCCTGCTCCTCTAAAGCGCTTCTTAATCGCACCTGCAGCTCCGCTTTAAGCCCTTGTGTTTGCAAATTTAAACGCTCAAGCTCCTTCTTGAGCTGCTCCAATCTCAGTTTTTCAAATTTAACCATTGTTTATCACAGATACACAATCCCACTTCTGACACCAATTGTTACGAAATTGCCCTCTTGACAATTTACTCTGTTACAAAATTGCCCTCCTGACAATTTCTCTAACTCTCTGTACTCGGACTCGTACCACTGGATTGTGTAGTAATCAAACAATCGCTGGTTAAATTAAAATAATTAGCTTTATTTAATTATTGCTATTTACACATTTAATATTAGGCTTAAAGTTTACTTAGTTATTACTTGCACTTTATTTCACAAACCATTAGTCACTTTATTTAATAAGTAATTTCATCACTTTATTTAATAATGAATTTCATCACTTTGCAAAATTACAAATACTGCCAATACTGCTGCTTCGATTAAAATGCCTGCTGTACACACTTTTACGATCTCTGATCTACTGTATTCCAGTTTGAACAGTCTTGTCGCTTTTATAGTTTTCGAATGGTTGGTGTAGAAACTTCTACGCTATTCTCGTAGTTTCTAGAAGCTTCTATCCTCTTCGACAGAAGTCGAGAATATTCTTTTTGATATTACCGGCAGATGGTTCTTGAATAAACTTTTATTCGAATAGTTTGCATCTTGACTCACAGGGGGCACTCATTCTCCAGATGGGATCCTAAAAATATGCAATCCCTTTTCACTGAGCTATCACGTTTCAATATTAAATATGTATTCATATAAAGAAAATACTATTATAAAAGATCTAAACCATACCAAAAATTGTATAGTTACGGTGTTGATTAGATGCGGGCTTTCGTCAAATTTCCACAGATGAAAATAATCTAAATTTGTGTAGTTAGAATTAACATGTTATTATCCTATTTTATTCGTGAACAAGTTAAGAAAAACTGATTATATAAAAAAATTTTAAGAAATTAATAAAAACTTTTAAGAATAGCGCAGCTGATCGGTGCACAATGTTGTAGCAACTTCCTCCCGCCGCTATAATATTGTTACAAGATTATTTCGTGCCTTCTACGAGGAGCGGTGGCTAGAAAGAAAGTAATAAGTAGCAAGTTCAATGATATGCCATTGGTACATGTTCATTGTGGAAAATGGGGAAAGGACAAAGTTTGGAAACAGGCCATTGTATGAATCCATTATTGGTTTTTAATGTAACTACCCGACTGTCATTATCCTTTCCCGGATGAGAGTATAAAATCCGTCGGAGAGGCCAGTGATGGCTCGCTAATCTTTCATCCTTTAGAAGCACAATATCGATGACTTTGATATAAGATCGAGAATTCAACCATTTGGGACTCCGTTGAAGTCTATTCAAATATTTGGTGCTCCAGCGACGCCAAAATTGTTGTATAAGAAATTGGCTGTTTTGCCAACGTTTGATAGGACTCCATTTATCAATTTCTGGAACAGGCGGCGCCAGCCGTGAATCACCGATTAAAGAATGCCCTTTCGTTAATTCGAGCAAGTCAGTTTGATCGGTTGTTAGAGGCCATAATGGCCTGGCAGGATCTAATCTGCACCAAAACTGTGTATTATTCTTCTAAAGTTAAGCTTCTGTCTCCGAATGTTCTTTTGAGATGGTATTTCATTGATTTCACACCAGCTTCCCATAAACCACAGAAGTGTGGCGCCGAAGGAGGTAGGAAATACCATTGTATCTGGTGTGAAACAAGAAATGTAGCCGCATGACCTTCGATAAAGCGTTTGTAAGCTGTTTTGTCTTCTAGAAGCTTTTGATAAGCGCCAACGAAGTTGGTACACTGATCGCTGAACACGTCTGGACATAGACCTATGTGACCAATAAAGCGTTGTAATATTCCGAGAAAAGCTTCAGATCAAAGATCTCCAACTGGTTCGATGCGCAACGCTTTAGAAGATATGTACATACAAAAGGAGCTATATATACTTTCTGCGAAGCAACTCCTCGACCCTTTGAAGGAGTAATACTTATTGGACCAGTATTGTCTACAACTACCGAGGAAAGGGTGCGAGCACGACGGATACGGGAAGAAGGAATGTCTTCTATTATTGGCTGTTGTATTTTTGGTCGATGTTTGAAGCAGGTAATGCAACAATGAAGGAAGTATCTGACTTCATTACATCCATCAATTATAAAAAATCTTTTCCGTATGTTATTTAAAGTTAGCAGAATTGAACCGTGTAACCTAATAGCATGACTGTTGGATATAACCAAGGTAGTGAAAGGATACTTAGCCGGTAAAATATATGAATGCTTTTCATTATATGGTAACAACGAGTCGCGAAGGCGACCTCATATCTGAATCACTCAAAAAAATGTTTTAATTCTCGTATGAAACATTTCCAGACACATGTTTGTGAGAAGAAACCTGCTTCCATTCATCTGCAACGGACTTTGCTTGAATAAGTTGAATCACTCCGAAGAAACCGTTATTCCTCTGTCCCACCGTCAAAGTTCCATAAATTCGTTCATTTGATGGTAGTAAATAGTTGCCGTGGTTTTGTAGTTGTTAACCACAACGGAAAATCATGTGTGGAGTTTGTTACAGTGGTGTACCTTAAGGCACTAACTAGCTGCCAATAGTACCTGTCTTGATCCTTGGCGTTGCAGAGCTGCTAAGTAAATATCACCACATGTATTCGTAACAACCTAGAATCTCTTTATTAATTATTTTTCCCTACCCCTTATATACTATTAACAATTATGTCTTATTGACCAAGTAAGTACTTTGCTGATGTTTCAATCACGCAATTGGTGATTGGTTTCAGTCGGTTAATCCACTGACCTACTGAATTTAAAATGCCGATGATGCATTGTTCGTAGTCAACTCGAATGCGGAACTGTAACACCCTAAAAGTTTACGTGATGTTTTATTACTAATTATTATTTATTTATCATGCACCCCAAACATATGTGCGTACATATTAAATACTTATAGTACTTTTTAAATGGTAGCTACATCAGTTTGTAGTGTTTTTTAGGAAACCGTGCTGTGAGTCAACTACTCGCAGGTAGCTTCCTTTTGACTCACAACTAGCATTCCCTCTTTCTAGAAGAAGGCAATGCAACTGCGTTCTAGTAAATGATTCCTAATGGGGGGTTTTTTTTGTATATGTATATTTTTATCAGTTGTTTTTTCTTCCTTTTTCATATGTATATTTTTACATTTTGTTTTGTTTTCTGTTTTCATCTTTTTTATTATTTCTATTTATCTTTTTTTTATTTCTATTTTCATATGCATAGTTTTATCTTTTGCTTTGTATTCTTTTTTCATATGTTTATATTTCTAATACTGTCCATGTTGTGGGATCTTTGCCCGTCTCCGTAGGTTGATAGCTGTGTACACCGTAACTGCAATGATTGTTGATTACGTTGTAATCTTGCCAATTCCTCCCTTTTCCAAACAGTCGTATGTTCTCTCGAAGGATGTCCTTAGGCATCACTGTCTCCTCATTTTCAGCTTCCTTTACTAGTTCATTGATCCTTTTTTCATCCGACATAATTATTTTTCTTAACTCTGCGTGACGTCCCAGAAATCTTTACACCTTACTGTTCTAATTATTACTGATATTCTATTTATTACTATTTATTCTATTTATTACTATTCCTATATATATTATTATATACCTTAAAATTTGTGGGAGCCAGCGGCCTATGACTGAGTTCCAACGAGACATTAGTTTTTGGATGGTAAAGAGTTTTATTTAGTTTCTTCACTTTGAGCAAAGTTGAAAAATTCGGAAAAAATATTTGAAATGATATTGGTGCTATTATCTGGCACTAGTACTATGGGAACTCCCAGTTTTGCTATAATTTCGCAAAAGAAAATCCTTGCTGCTGTGGTGGCGTTTGCATCCGGCATGATAACCGCTATAAAAAATTTAGACAGATCATCTTGAGACATTAAGATATATTTATTTCCGGACGAAGTCTCCGGCAACGGATCTACCATGCCCATAAATATCTTATCGGAAGGTTTGCTTGCAGTATCAATCACTTTGCTTGCAGTATCCGTGGGTATGCAGTATCGGAATCTAAAAATAAAACAGAAACAATTAATGGTAACGATCTGGTATAACTCAACTGTACAACCCGTTCACATTCACTGAGCAACTGTTTTACATATGACACGAGGAAAAATATAATTCAAACCGGTATCGATCGTTACATGACAGTCACAAAAAGACAGAGAAGCCCGAAATCAATATTGCCAGGAAATCAATCAAAAAAATTTGCTGGTACAACTATTGTCAACTCAAACCTGATTGATCTCTGAACTGACAAAGATGAAGAACATCTCAAACTGGTGAAGACTGCGAAACCTCCCCCAATATATTTGAGAGAACAAAATGCAACCTCCTTAGTCAGGCGCCTGGAAGTTCTTGTAGACAATTTCATATTATTACTCAGTTAAAAGGGACCATACATGAAACCTAGATTCAAATTTATGAAGAAGGCAACTCGTAAATTGATAAAAGATTTCAGTTCCAGTAAAATATACTACTACACGTATCAAATGAAGTCTGCCAAAGAGTTAACAGTTGTAATCAAAGAAATGGAGCCTTCTGTTGGTAATGACGAAGTTACAATTTCTCTAAATGATGAGGCATATGCGGTCAAATCCGTTTTCAACATACGCATTCGTAACAAAGTGTCGCAACTCTTATTTATGGTAGAACTTGAACAAGATAAAATAAAATTGAAAATGTGAATCTCACCCCATCTACGCATTAAAGTATGCACCGCAAAATTACAGTAGAAGAGCCTAGAAAGAAAACTGGTCCGATACAGTGCCATAACTGCCAGGAATATGGGCAGACAAAACCAAACTGTACTCTACGTGTGGTCTGTGTCATATGTGCAGATATACATGCATCTAAGGATTGGGATAAAAGAAGGGAGATCACACAGTGTCTAAATGCAGTAATTGCGGAGCTAAGCATACGGCATTGCCTCAACCATGCTGCTACAAGATAACCTATATACCATGCGTAGCCTTCTCCGAAGTAAACACTATCCGTGGCCGATGCATTTTCTGCCAATTTATTTCGTTAACACTAAATTTATTCGCAAGAGTTTGCAGCTCCGAAATCCGCCTACGACAGTACTTTTTTTTCTTTTTTTTGTCGGAGCAATCTAGTAAGCGCAGCACTCAGACAGAGTATATATCCATTGTACTGCACTTAAGGTTCCCTTTTACTCTACTTTAAATCTAATCGACCTCCGAAGAAATAGAAGTAGATCCTGTGGTGCCAAGGAGCCAAGTTGGTTACTCCTCAGCACATCAGTGCCAAAAATCCCAAACCTGATTCGAGCAAAGGCAGGGCAGACGCAAAGAAAATGGTCCGCCGTCTCGTCTTCTTCTCCACAGGCTGGGCACAGCGCACTGTCTGATATGCCAATCCTCTCCATGTGCCTAGCCCATAGAAAGTGCCCTGTCATCACGCCAACCAACAGCCTGCAGTCCCTCCTACCTAAAGATAGAAGGAACCGTGACCATCGGTCAGAGATAGCAGGTAGCATAATTTCGTCCATCCGCAGCCTCTCTCAGCCCGCCATGCTCGATTGTGGGTCGAAACCACCCAATTGTTTGCAGTGGCTCTGATGACAGCAGAAGGGAGTGGCAGAACAGGCTCAGGGCCAATAAAAACAGCCTCAGAGCCCATCCTGGCCAAAGAGTCAGAGGTCTCGTTACCCGCAATGCCAGCGTGTCCCGGTATACAAGTCAGCGTCAGACTATTGAGTTTTCCAACACAATTTAGCCTGGATTTGCAGGACCTGACTATCGTGGAAGTGGTGGTAGGGCTATCCAAGGCCATGAGCGCAGCTTGGCTATCACTGCAGACACAAAGAAATTTGCCTTTCCACCTGTTTTCCACAACAAAGTCCATCGCCTCAAGTATCGCATACAGCTCCGCCTGAAACACAGACGCATGCAGACCAAGGGCAAAGAACCGACGGGTCCCACAAGATTCCACGAAGACACCAGAACCTGAACCTTCTACAGTCCTGGAGCCATCAGTGAAAATACGGCAGCAGTGTTTGCTGGGCTCGTTCTCGGGATCTAACCATGAACGAGCCTCTGGCAGCAACACATTGTACCGCTTTTCTAGTATGACGGTTGATGACACGCAGAATCGATGTCAGTGCCTGCGCCGTCGTCCAATATCGAATACACCCCATACCAGTGGCCACTATGTTTCACTCTGCAGATGGCCTTAAGGGCCTCTCCGCGGATGAAAACATCTAGTGGCGGGAGATTCACCAAAGAATCATGTGCCGGGCCTGGAGTAGTCGGAAATGCTCCGGTACAACATATGGTCACAGCACGTTGTAGATTTGATAGAGCTTTTTTGACCCCTACAAGCGAGAGTCTACTCATCCAAACCATCGATGCATAGGTGATAATAGGTCTTACCATAGCTGTATAGATTCATAGGACCTTACTAGGGAATAGACCCCATGTCTTACCAAAAATACCCCTACACTGCCAGAAAACTGACAGTGCTTTGGATGTCTTCAGTTCGACATGTGTTTTCCAAAGAAGTTTGTTATCAAGGATGACTCCAAGATATTTGATTTCCTTGGATAGCTGGATAGTGACTCCTTTTAGTGTAGGCAGAATAAGTCCATCAAGCTTTCTCCTTCTGGTAAAGAGGACAATACCAGCCTTGACAGGATTAGCCGATAGCCCATTCGCATTGCACCAAGTGTCAATCATATCCAGAGTTCTCTGCACCCTTCTGCAGACAATCATAAGGGATGGACCTGTGACAAGACAGCCAACATCATCCGCATATGCCTGAGCGTCATTAATGGCGTTAAACAGGAGTTCGATTACCATGCACCAGAGCAATGGAGACAGTACGCCACCTTGGGGACAGCCTCTATTAGCCCCAGACGACACCAGCAAATCTTCCTCCGCCCGCACCGTTATGATTCTCTGGGCCAGTATTGAACCAATTCAATGTACTAGGGCCCGGTCTACGCCATGCCGCCTAGCAGAGCCGCACATACTGTCGAAAGTAGCATTGTCAAACGCACCCTCTACGTCCACTAAGATGCCTATTGCGTATTCTTTCCTGTCGATGGCTCGCTCTATCCTTCCAACAAGGTTTTACAGAGCCGTCTCGCAGGATTTTCCGCTTTGATAGACATGCTGAAATGGAGAGAGTGGATGCGTCTTCAGAGACTCCCTACGCATGCGAAGCTCTACCAGCCGTTCTAAACTCTTTAGCATGAACGAAGTCATACTAATAGGTCTGAAGGTCTTGGGATTGGTGTAGTCGTCTCTTCCAACCTTAGGAATGAAAGCAACCCGCACCATCCTCCAAGAGCGTGGTACATAGGCCAGTGCGACACATGCAGTGAAGATCTTCTTCAGTGCTGCCAACACTAACTCAATGCCTTCCTTCAACACAATCGGATATATGCCATCCAGTCCGGGCGACTTGAAGCTGTCAAAAGATTTGATAGCAAATCTAATAGCAGCCTCATTCGCCACAGCTCTGGCGACATACCAATCATGTCGAGAGGGTGCAGCTGCCCTGACAACAGTTCCGACCAAAGGTGGTTGTTGACGGGCTATGCTTACCTGATTTCCTGGAGAGTGTGACTCCAACAGCAAGCTGAGTGGCTCACTTTGCCTCTCCGTATAGGAGCCTTCAGGTTTCCTGAGCGACCCCAGCTAAGCGGTTTGGTCCTTTTTCAGGACTTTCACCAGTTGGGCCGTGTCACTCAGGGATTCGATATCACTGCAGAAATCTCTAAAAGAAGCCCTTTTCGAGTCCCGAATTAGTTTCTTGTAATCCTTCTGAACACGTCGATATCGTTCCCAGTCCTCATCAAGATTCGTCTTGAGGGCCCGGTTGAGGAGTTTTCTAGACTCAAGCCTCAGCACCTGAAGCTCTCGATTCCACCATGAAGCAGTCCGGCTAAGAGGAGATCTAGTTGGACAGGCTAGCTCGAAGCTGTTTGTTAGAGCTGTGTTGAGATGTTCAACAGCCGCCTCAATGTTTTGCTCCTTGCGATGTTTCAGTGGCGTCACGTAATTGCTACTCAGTGCCTCCCTGAACTTTGGCCAGTCTGTTTTTCTTGGGTTTCTGGTGGGCAATGGCATCTACGCCTGCTCGCCACACTGAAACTCAATGTATCTGTGGTCCGAGCACGAGTCTTCTGCGAGGACCCTCCAGTTGTTGATCGACCATCCTAGTCTTGGATTTGACAGGGTGACGTCAATTACCTAATGCCGTCTCGTAGGCTGCTTGCGTACATTGTGGTTGTTCAGGCCGGAGGAGGCAATATACTCGAAAAGTCGAGAGCCCCGCTCATTGCACTTGCTGCTGCCCCAGATCGTATGCTGGGCATTAGCATCGCAACAAAAAATTAGACCAAGTTTGCCCCGCTCACAGAACCCTACGAGAGTAGCGACCTTCCCAGGTGGTGGTGCCTCCAAAAGCATCATAAGGAAAGTAAACAGATGCAATCACGAACCTCGACCATCCTTGCATACTCTTAAAACTAATCTCTGCCGCAACCAGTTCCTGACAACAAAATGCGTCAAGGCAGGTCGCTGCGAGATGGGATGATATTATAAGACCGGCTGTAGGTCTAATCGAGTTTCTGTCATATAATATCGTGGCCCCTTTCAACGAGCCAAGGCCACAGAGGCGACCCCTAAAGACCCATGGCTCTTGTACTGTTGTTATGTGGGGTAATGTGTGTAGCAGGGTGAGTCGTCTACTTAGGAGTACAGTAGCGGCTTTAGAATGCTGCAACTTAATCTGCGTTACAGTCAAAGGACGATGACTACGAGAACCGTCCGAGCCACTCACCTAGAAAAGACATGGATAGTGACAGTCCCAAAGAAGAGGCTCAGACGGCTCCGGTACCGAGAGCCCATGACATCAACAGAGGCCTCATCTATTCGCACCACAAGACTAACACCTTATTTACCATCCCATTTGTTACCCTTGGTGTGCGAAAGAACTCGCCAAAGCCTCGTGCTGATGCCAGGATTCTGAGCCCGCAGACAGGCAAGAACATCTGCGGTCGACAGAGCGGGATCCGGAATCCAGCAGATGGCCTTCCTGAGGGACACGCCTGCTTCGCTATAGACCGCGAAGCCAGTGATCCCCATGGGAGGCACGTCATTGACTGAGCCAATCAAAGTTGGCCAGAGACGCGTACGACACCTGTAGAGTGCCGTCCTTTGTCTCATAGCCCTTCGAATTAGCTTCAGGACCGGAGGCAATGACGAGACGCATCCGATGATCTTTGCAGTATTTTATCTCTGCATCAGTCAGCCGATGGTCAGGCCCCAGCTTCCCAATCACCGCCATTGGTTGCGGGCCGGTAGCCTTCTCGCTGTACGATGGCTTGGCTACACCTTTGGAAGTACTTGGGCGACGGTCCAGCTCACCACCCTCCACTGGCAAAGATTTCGCCGGGAAGATGGTTTTGCTGGATACGAGGGGCTGGGCCAACTGCAGCTTATTGGCAACATTCTTCCCCGCCACATTCGCCGCCACCGAGGTTTCGCTCGTACCCTTTGGGGTCGTGGGGTCTGTTACTGCTGGTAACACCTACCCTGCAGCTGTTACCAGCAGTAACAGCTGCAGGGCAGGTGGGTATGCTGTTTTCAGCAAAAATCTTCCGCCGCTTACCTCGCGAACGAGTTTTCGGAGCGGTCAATCCCTCCGCAGGCTCGGTGGCTTCCGTGGGTGTCACTTTCGCCGATCTTCCCGACGCAGGCCCTCTGGATCCAGGGTACGTTCCTCCGTCTCTGAAGAAGCAGAGATTGTGGTAACAACCCCCGTCTCCTCCAGGATGCGCCCTCGCTGATAAAGGCGAGAGAGTTTAGCAATAGTTGGGGCCTCCAGAATCCATGCCCCTGCCGCCGAAGCGGGTGGATTTCCACATGCGTGGGCTCCACCTGGAGTAATAAACCTAATGTTGTCCATCGCCAGACAGTGGTTTTTGTTCGGGACTCCTCCCTAGCCAGTTTGGTCCGCGGATGGTACCCATTCTCTATACCATCATTGTGATAGACAGACAGCCATAACTCCCGCCCTTCCTAAGAGGTTCAGAAGTAATGTCATTTGCCTACCAAGGGTCCCTCTATCCGCCACCTGGGGACGCGTCCGATGGGATGTAAGGCAAATCCAGCACGGATCACGATATCATCCTTTAATTGCTTATGATCCTTTTTAAAGTACATTATCAACCTCTCAATCTCCTTGCCCACTACTTCCTGCTCTTTCAATAACTCCTTACCTTCCTCTGATAATCCCATACAATTATTTCAAAACCAATAAGTCATTAACCCCTTAAGCTCATAAGTCGTAAGCAAAAATACAATAAGACCAAATTGATCATTTAAATCGATTTCTGTTTTTTGTTTTCGCATATATTATTTATTTATTTTTGATATAAGGAACTTTTGGATTTAAAATTAAAATTAGCCTACCTATGCTCGTACTGATGCAATAGGAATAAAAATTTGCGGAAGTATACATGGGGTCGATTATAGTGTGTGTGCAAAATATGGAGATCATAATACTACTGCCACGCCTAAATTAACCAAAAATCATTACTAGTGTAGGAAAAGTAATTTTTGTAGGCACAACAACATCATCCGCTACATAACAGCACGCGCGAAGTCAATTACCTTTGGTAGCAGTAGGTGAAACACCCGTAGTCAGCAGAAATAATCATGCATATTGACAACAAATATAACGTTGCATTGGCCTTGAGTCAACGTCAGTTCGTTACCCATAAGCTAATTGCCTTACTTTGCTGCATTTGCATTCTTTAATATTTAGTTGTGTATTCATTTTTACCGTACCACTTAAGTTTTTTGTTATTTTAATTTATTGTAGATAGAATTGTATTTAAGGCCATAACTGGCAAATAAAATCGTGAATTATAACCATGCTTACAACAAGCAAAGTTTATTTCATCCCTCAGCAAGTTATGCAAGTTCAAGTGCTTGAAACAAATATTTCAACTTCCTACCTCCTATCCAGATTATAGTGCCTGTATAGTAATCAAAGTTAGGAACAAAACATTGGTGACCCCGACGTGATTCAGACACGTAACATTTGCTATATCCTGGTGCAAGTACCAGTGTTATCATTTAGGAACAACAGTTCAGTTGATTGTTTTGCCCACCAAAGCAAGGGCTCCAAATCCCACACTGCAACCTGAATCGCTTGTACGAGTATGTCGTTTGCCCAAAATTTCCATACCAAAATTTGACGGCAACCACCTCAAATGGCCCAATTCTTTGATATGTTCTCAGAAATGGTGCACAAGACTTCAATTGCCCCAGCACGAAAAATGTGGTACTTGAAGTCGAATGTCACTGGAAAAGCTGAAAGATTAATCAGGCATCTACCATTAACCCAGGAGAATTATGAGACAGTGTGGAACCTTCTCCAAGACCGGTACTAAAATAAACGAATGCTGGCCTTCACACTACTCCAACAAATCATTGGACATTAAAGTCTATCACCAGAAAACACATCCTCAGGAGCAATAAAAAACCTCCATGATGTTGTAAGAGAAAGCATCTTGGCCATCAACAATATAAGAGTCGACACATCCTCATGGGGCCCAATATTGCTGCATATCGTCGTGAAGAAGTTAGACCGCCAGAGTCTCTTGCTGTACGAGCAGTCATTAAAGAATCCAAAGGAGATTCAAACGTTGGAAAACTTTCTGCATTTCCTCGAGCATCGTTTCCAATCTCTGGAAACTCTAGGTGGAAGGGAAAGACCACATTAATCAAGGGTAGTGTCAACAGTTGCAACTGCGACTACGAAGTGCAACTTTTTTCAAGGCACAAACCATCCGCTGTATTATTTTAAATCATTTCTACAATTATCAGCAGTAGCTAGACTAAACTGGGCTCAACGGCAACAACTATGCGTTAATTGGCTTAGGGGCGACCATACGTCAAAAACATGCACCGCACGCGGCATGTTCAAAAACATACGATGGAACCCAAAGCGGCCAATTCATCAGTTACATCAGCAGCGGCCAATACATTGTCGGCATCCCAAGGCCATGTTCTGTTAGCAACAGAAAGAGTAACGATCACGGCAAGCAACGGACAATCTAAAGAGTTCAGAGCCATCTTAGATTCCGGCTCACAGGTCAACTTATTGACCGAACGGCTGATCAAGCGGCTAGCAATTACTCCAAGCAACGCAACGCTCCGCATTGATGGCATTGTTCACAGCAGAAAAACGGCAAACCAGCGCGTCAACATCCAACTCCAGTCACAAACAAGCAGTTTTTCTACAAGGTTAGGGACATTCGTATTGCCAGATATTCTGCCAATGCAACCGGCACAATCTCTGAACAACTCATCATGGAGAATACCGAAAGAAGTGTTACTAGCCGATCCTCACTTCACACGCCCTGGTAAAATCGACGTTTAGCTTGGCGCTGAATTTCACCATCAGCTCTCCGCGGCTCTAAGCTTTAACCACGAAAAGAAAGAACTAAAAAATGAAAACAAAAAATTAAAAACATCATCAGAAACAAAAAAATCAAAAACTCTTTACCCGGCTAACAAAAAAGTACTGATAAATATAACTACATACAACAAGGAACAAAATAAAAAAATCGCGAAAATCTGACCTGTAAACATTACATGTTGCGGTCGCCACCCGCGCGTTCAGCTAGTGCAGCAACAGCAACGAAGACAACCGATGCGCAAACACAACAAAACAATAACAACAGCGTGAACATAAATAAAAACAGTTGCGATCTCTCGCCAAGTGAAATTAAAACACTTATAGCGCAATTCGACAGCAGCGGTAGGCAGCGCAGCTTTTCGGTGTCTGACTGCTCCCATAAACAGCTCTCCCTCTCTGGCTCTGCTAACGCTGGCTCTCATTTTGAGCATGTTACAGTAAGTAACGACTGCTGCAAAAACGTTAGTACGCTTATTGTTGGCTCTGGGTCGGTAAACACTTTGCCGTGGAGTATGCAAAGCAACTCTCCCTCACCATTAGAACCTCTAAACAATACACATAGCGCTACAGGCAAAGAAAAAACATGCATGCTACAGCCAACCAAGGAAAAGGTTCGGCAATACAGACTGGTATGGGCCGCTATATTGTGGTTAAGCGCAAGTTCAGTCCTCAAAAATTGTCTCAAAAATCGGCAAAGCAGATTAAATCTAATGATTCTGCTCCTGAAAAGAATCCACTCGCTTCTAACAGGTTTGCACCTCTTGCAAATGCCGAAGACAATTCTACCCAGAAAGTGCTAAAAGAGGTAAAGCCCCCACCAATTTATTTAAGGGAGCGCAACTCTAACGCTCTCGTAAAAACTCTAACTACTCTAATTAGTGCTAAAAACTTTCATGTTGTCCCAACACTAAAAGGCAAAATACATGAAACCAAAATTCAATTATATATCGAATCAAGCTATCGCAAAGTCGTCAATCTCTTTGACACAGAGAAAAAAAACTATTACACCTACCAACTTAAAAGTAGCAAAGGCATTGTTGTTGTCCTTAGAGGAATCGAAGCTGCCGCTCTTTCGCGTTGAGCTACAGCCAGTCGACTCGAACCTGAGAAAATGCGAATCACAACCGATCTACAACCTCCGCTATCTTCTACATAGAAAAATCTCTGTAGAAGAACCCCACAAGCGAATTGGACCAGTTCAATGCCTGAACTGCCAAGAAATTGGGCACACTAGAAAATACTGTACACTTCCCAGTGTATGTGTCGTTTGTGGTGATCTCCACATGTCACAAAACAGCACAAAGCCCAAAGACGACTCCAGTGTCAAAAAATGCAGCAACTGTGGTGAAAATCACACCGCAAACTACAGAGGCTGCACTGTATACGCTCATATAAAAAAGAAATTTGCACCTCAGCCAAAACAAGTGAAAACTGTTCCTCCCGTAACAGTTTTGCGTCAAATCTCTGCCCGTGAAGCACAGCCTTCAAGTATTTCTTACGCAAATATTCTCAAAGGTACCCCATCAGTAAACCCTAAAACTGATGAGAGTACTCTTGAAAAGACTTTGTCAAGCAATTGATGTGCTCAATGCAAAGTATGATGCAAGACATGATACGTAATCAGAACATGGTTTTGCAATCCCTATTAACAAAACCATGAACGCACTGAAAATCTGTCATTGGAATGCAAATGGCATAAGTCAGCACAAAAATGAGCTCAAACTATTTCTCAACGATAACTCAATAGATTTTATGCTAATTTCTGAAACTCACCTTACTCAGAAAAACTGTTTCCAGATAGCGGGATACAAAGTTTATGACACCAAACACCCCGGTGGCAAAGCACGTGGTGGTACAGCCATTCTGATCAAGAATAGAATAAAGCATTTCCCAATGCAAGGATACTGTACCGATTATCTACAAGCGACGACTATTCAGCTCGAGGAATACGTCAAAGGCTTGACAGTATCATCCATCTATTGCCCACCCAGGTTTAATATAGATGAGCAGCAATACAAACAATTCTTTAGTACTCTCGATGCTAAGTTCATTGCTGCTGGAGACTTTAATGCAAAGCATACTCATTGGGGCTCACGTTTAGTAACTCCCACAGACAGAAAACTCTTCTCTGCGATAAATGCTCTTGGTCTTAATGTCTTGTCCAATGGCATGCCTACATACTGGCCATCCGACAAACAGAAGATTCCAGATCTTATTGACTTCGCCATCACTAGAGGTATAAATAATGTACATGTCTTGTGCATTCCTCTCTGGAGTTGTCCTCTGATCACACTCCCACAATAATAACTATATTTTCTGAAAACTCCTATCAGAAAAACGTGAGTGGTAGTTTCGTCTACAAGAATACAGACTGGCTTAAATATAAGATGTTCATAAGTTCACATCTTGAAATAAAGACCTCCCTAAAGTCTGAGCAGGAAATAAACTCCGCTATTTTCAATTTCACTCAATTGCTATCCCAAACAGTAAAAATGGCTACACCACATTTTAAAGCTCAAACCCGACAAGAGTGTATTCCCCAAGACATTCTGAAGCTCCTCTCCGAAAAAAAATATCTTAAGAGAGAATGGCAATTGCAGAGATCACCTTCTCTGAAGAAGAAACTGAATGAATGTACTAAAAAACTGCATAACCTTCTAAAAGAAAAGGAAACCTCCAAGTTTCACGAGTTTGTAGAGACCCTCAGTCCTACAGAAGCCTCAAGCTATTCTCTATGGCGAACGGCTAAAAACTCGAAAAAACCCATTCAAATGGAGTCACCAATACGCCTTCCCAACGGTAACTGGGCAAGAAGTGATGCAGAAAAGGGAATAGCATTCGCAAATCATTTGGAGCAAGTTTTCACCCCTAATCTTGCTAGTTCCGACCGTTCTCTAAAGGCGGTTGATGCTATCCCTAGCGTCAATGGTATCTCGATTGCCAAAAAGGAGCTGACAAACGCTATCAAAGAACTCAATGCCAAAAAATCTCCAGGGCATGGTCTGATTACAGGCCAAATGATAAAAGAGCTCCCAGCAATAGCCACAATGCATCTCTTGCATATATTAAATGCTATAATACGCACTGAATTTTTTCCTAACTCATGGAAAATTTCTCAAATTACCATGATTCCCAAAGCTGGAAAGGACCCAACAAGCGTCTCTTCCTACAGACCAATTAGTCTGCTATAAATTTTTTCAAAACTCTTTGAAAGTTTGATAATAAAGCGTATTAAAGACGTTGTCAAACAGTCTAATGTTATACCAAACCACCAGTTTGGGTTTAGAGAAAAACACAGTACTATCGAACAAGTTCATCGCATTGTAAACGCTATACAAGAAACGTTCGAAAAGAAGCAATACTGTTCCGCAGTTTTTCTCGACATCACTCAGGCATTTGATAAGGTCTGGCACGGAGGAATCTTGCACAAACTGAAATGTATGTTACCTCTTAACATCTACACATTGCTCGAAAGCTATCTCTCAGGTAGACGCTTTGTGGTGAAACAAAAAAGCTTCATCTCAGATGAATACCCTATACAAGCTGGTGTACTGCAAGGCAGCGTATTAGGCTCCCTGTTGTATACGTTGTTCACTGCAGATATGCCAACAGACGGCAAGTCTCTCACCTATACTTTTGCCGATGACACAGCTATATTGTGTACTTACACGAATCCGAAAGAGGCGTCTAAACTTCTCTAAGTACACGTCAACATGCTTCAGGAATGGCTTGACCACTGGAGAATCAAAGTCAATGAGTCGAAATGCGTTCATGTCACATTCACTCTATGCAGGAGTACTTGCGCCCCCTGCAAATTAACACCAAGCCGATCCCTCAGGCGACAGAAACTAAATATCTAGCAATGCATTTAGATCGCAGACTTACTTGGGCAAAGCATATCAGAGCAAAAATTACTCAGATTAAACTCAAAATAAACGAGCTAAACTGGCTTTTGAACAGGCAGTCCAAGCTCAAACTCGACTTTAAAGTTCTACTCTACAAAGAAATTATCAAGCCCATATGGACCTACGGTATCCAACTCTGGGGTACTGCTTCACCCTCAGATGTCGAAAAGCTGCAAAAAGCCAATCGAAAATCCTTCGAATGATTACCAATGCTCCTTGGTACATCAAAAACGTTAACATCCACAGAGATTTACATATCCCGTATGTAACTAAAGAAGTTTCCCGACTAGCTGAATCTTCCTTAGCAAAGCTAGACAAGCATCCCAATGCATTAGCGAGGCGCCTATTACAGCATCAAGGACACACCCGCCTGAAAAGGATGGACGTGCTGCGCTAAGCAACAAACTAGATTTTGAGCTTATTCATTACTCTATTATTTAAGTATTGCGCTACTTCTTTTCATATACCATAACTCCTCAAAGCACTGGCACTGGGAGGTTGGTAATGATTAATATGAATTTAAAAGTGAAATGTTAAATATACTATGAAGATTTACTGTTAGTTCTAAGATATTTTTTTAGAAGATTCAATAAAAAATATAAAAAAAAAAATCAGCTACTCTTAACCGGGCAAATAAGGTTAGGAGAAAATCTCCCAATCCTACAAACCACAGTGCTTGATTGGGTGGCAGCTGGAAAAATCGGCACTCTAGATTCCACCACCGCAACATGCGGGGTACTGACAAATGAGGATAAGCTATTAGATGAATCAATTGAAAAATTTTGGAACCTAGAAGAAATGGAAGACACAAAACCAACAATGTCTGCCTCAGAAAAACTATGTGAAACTTATTTCGCACTGAACTCCACCCGAAACCATCAAGGTCGATACAAAGACAAGATTCCCTTCGTAGATCATAGATCCGCTCTAGGCGACTCAAAGAAAATCGCAACCAATCGATTCTATCAACTGGAGAGACGCCTGACGGCAGATAAAGCCTTGAGAGTTCAGTATACCGCATTCATGGATGAATACGAATAATTGGGGCACATGACAAAAACAAATCTCGACAGCATAATATCACCATGTTATTTCATTCCGCATCATTGCATCAAGCGGCCAGAAAGCAGCACCATGAAGTTAAGAGTCGTGTTTGCTGCCTCAGCGAAAACGTCAACAGATTTATCTCTCAACGACCTTATGCACACAGGGCCAAAGATTCAAAGCGAACTCTTTACTATTTTACTTCGATTCCGATGTCAACGATTTGTCTTCATGTCTGATGTACAAAAAATGTACAGACAAATTTTGGTTCATGCGGACGATCGAAAGTACCAGCTAATCGTTTGGAGGAAAGATCCCACCGAAAACCTGCAATATTACCAACTATACACGGTGACATACGGAACTCGGTCAGCACCATACTTGGCAATTAAGTGTTTTCAACAATTAGGAAATGAATACACTTCTACTCTCAATATCCATTGGGGCTGAAGCTATCCGAAACAACTTCTTCGTGGATGACTGTTTAACTGGATCCGACTGTTTAATCACAGCAATTGAAACGCAAAAACAGCTCACGAACCATCTACTCAAAGGCGGTTTTCAATTTCGGAAATGGTGCGCCAACCATCCAAAATTACTTCAATCTGTTCCAAATGAAGACAATAACACCAACAACGCAATCAAAACCCTATGACTCACCTGGTTACCGAAGACTGATGAATTCTCTGTCAAAGTGAATCTCACTACACATAATCGAACCACCAAAAGAACCATCGTCTCGGATATAGCCAGAATTGATCCATTGGGTGTAGTGGCACCAATAGTGGTCACAGCTAAAATTCTCATACAGGAATTGTGGTAGACAAAGCTGTCATGGGATGACGAATTGCCGACTGTACTACATACTAAATGGACCACTTTCCGTAGTAGCCTGAACAAACTCAACAATACCCACATTGTCAGACACATATTTCAAGAAGGTACTAAGAGATCACTTCAATTGCATGCATTCCCTGCTGCCTCAGAGAAGGCATTCGGTACGGCAATTTACGCTCAATAAATCCGCCCTGACGGAACAATTGTCGTATGACTTCTATGCGCAAAATCTCGCGTAGCACCACTGAAGGCACAAACAATACCACGGCTGGAGCTATGCTCTTCATTATTCAGTGCCCAGTTATCAGCACGAGTAAAGGGGGACTTGAGCTTAATCGATGTCCCAACGTACTCGTATATGTGGATTGGCTCACAAATTGTTATCTCATGGATCAACGCACAGTCAACGTCATTCCAAACCTTTGTCGCTAACAGAATTGCAAGAATTCAAGAGCTCTCCCAATGGCGACACGTCCGTTCTCAGGAAAAACCAGCAGATATACTATCCAGAGGATTAGCACCGTCAGAGTTAAGCACCTGCAATATGTGGTTTTATGGACCTTTCTAACTTCACATAAAAATGGACGATTGGCCAAAACCATACTCAAGAGAACTGGCCATCGAGTCTACAATCGAAAGGAGACGAACCGCGGTAACAGCAACTATTACGGCTGCAAACGACTTAGAGGATATGATCTACAAAATTAACCACAAAAACTCATTCAAAATACTAACAAACATTGTAGCATATGTATTGAGATTTATAAATCATTCAAAGACTACAAAGAAGGAACAATGAAGTCACACTGCGCTCACTACTCAAGAACAAAGCAAAGCTCTAACAGTCATCATCCACGCCATACAAGTATCTCAGTTCAAAGAAGACATCAAAGCCATCGCTAAAAATATAAATCTTAGCAAAAACAGTCAGTTAGCCAACCGCAATCCATTTGTGGATGCCGAAGGGATAATGCGTATGGGAGGACGCCTTCAAGCAGCCACCATTTCATATAATACCAAGCATCCAATAATCATTCCATACAACGACCCCCTGTCAAAACTTCTCGGAACAGAGTATCACAAAGAACACTTGCACTGTGGGCCACAGACTCTACTAGCCCACCTTCGTCAGCGGTTCTGGCCTATAAAAGGCAAATCCATGGCGCGGTCAATTCTACAGCATTGGTTAGCTGCACCAAAGCTAAACTTTTCGAACAAATAATAGGGAGGTTACCTGCAGAACGAGTCCAGCCAGCACGACTATCCATCAATTCAGGAGTCGACTTGTGCGGCCCTCTCTGGATTCATTTCAAGGCGCGAGGGAAAAGACCACACAAAGCTTATGTAGCAGTGTTTTGCTGCTTTGCCAGCAAGGTGGTGCATCTGGAAGTAGTCAGCGATTTAACCACAGAAGCATTGCATGCCTAAAGCGCTTCATGGGCCGACGAGGGCACTGTCAAAATTTGTACTGCGACAACGCAACGAACTTCGTCGGTGCCAGAAATCAGCTATTAGAATTAAAAGAAGCAGTCCATGGGGAACAGGCACAAGAAGCTTGTAATAAGGACATGCAGCAACAAGGGCATCAAATTCAACTTCATTCCACCAAGAGCACTACATTTTGGCGGACTATTTGAAGCAGTAGTCAAATCTGCTAAAACTCTTTTTGTAAGAAGTGTGGGCAGTGCGTCATTAACGTATGCAGAACTGGAAACAGTGATGGTTGAAATAGAAGCCATCTTAAACTTTCGGCCATTACCACCCATATCAACAGACCCAAAGGATGTACACGCATTAACGCAAGGACACTTCCTCATTGGCGAGCCTCTAACAGCACCAATTGAGACGGCTGCCACATCGACCAAAGCTTCATTGTTAACCAGATGGAAACTAGTATCGCATCTGAAGCATGAATTCTGGAACCGGTGGTCTCGAGATTATCTGAATGAACCTCAATACAGGCACAAGTGGAGAGAGCAGGTGGATAATGCATGACCAGGAATAATGGTAATAGTCAACTCACCACCCCGTCGCTGGCCACTAGGAAGGATAATCAAAACATACGAAGGCCAAGATGGCGGAGTACGTGTGGTTGAAATTCAGACGTCAACTGGAGACGGGAAGAGTCCAATCCACAGGCTCGCAACCCTTTCAGTAACGGACCCTGATGCGAATAAGGATTTCGGTGTACCTTCCCAGCTCAGCAATAACAATGTAAACAGCATCCCTCTCACAACCACCCAGCCTCGTTCAACCGAATCGAATGTAATACCAACAAAAAGGAGACGAGCCTCACCGACCAGCTCACTCCTGTTAATAGTTATAGTTTTTTTGCTACTGATCCCGGCAATATTAAGCAGCTCAGTCCATGTCAATAACTTTGGTAAGGACCCTGGGATATATTTCGAAGGCATCGGGACAATAGGAATGATACCAGCAGAATGGAATATGGTGGTGTACTATGACTTGGCCTTATTTTGGGCAGAAATCGATACCTATTAGCACTCCAGAACTTATGTACAAGAGCAGAACAAAACTCCACGTGTTATACCCTAAGCAGCAACCTCAATCAGACACGGGATGAGCTACTGCAGGACAAAGATATACTATGGATTGGGCAAAGAAGAGCTGCACTCAATATAGTTGGAAACGTCGCTCGCATCCTGTTCGGTGTTCTCGACTTAGACTACGCGGAAGAAAACTCTCACACAATGAAGTAAAAAACAACGAAAATCATCTGCAACGTTTACTTCAAAATCATGCCTCCAACATAGACTCTACCATTAATGTCATCAAGAAGGACGAACGAGCAACTAGGTCACGAAGTTCTGTATTACAGAAGGACATAGACGCAGTAAATAACAGCGTGATCGGCAACACAAATCAAATTAAGATTGCGCAGTTATTGATAGATTAGCAGCAACCCAATTGTCGTTAATGGCGGACAACCATCAGCGAATACAGGCAGACATCATCGATGTGCTCACAGATATACACCATGGTAGAATCAGTCCAACATTACTCGCACCGCAAAAACTACAAGCTCAGATCAGCACCATTAAGGCGCACCTTCCATTAGCTCGACAATTGCCCACTGAACAATCCATCATAGTACAATTCTATAAAATAATGAAAGCAGAAGGAGCTCTCTAATCGATCAACAACATTTCGACCTGTTCCAACTCATCCCGATTCCAATTATGAGGAATGAATCAATGTACACAATAGCGCCAGATACCGCCTATTTAGTAGTCAACCCTCATCGTGATCAGTACATCCCACTAAGATCACATGAACTGGACAAATGCTTCACAACCAATGAAGGCGCCTACATATGTGAAAGCAACCACCCGACCTATGGAAGTGAATCAGCTGCATTTTCCTACGAAATTTATCTATTCAACAATAAAGCTACAAGCAGATTGTAGCATCACACAACCGCATCGTAGCTCTATGTGGACCCAATTGCATCAGAAGAATCAGTGTATATTCTCCACTACATCAGAAACTGACATGTCAACAGTGTGTGCAACACTGTGTGCAACACATCATTCAAACTGATGGTGTTCGTGGTCGGTAGCGATGCGTTGAACACCACCCGGATCTTGGTGGAGGTACTTTATGGCTTGTACACCACTTGGTGCGGTAGGTAGTGAGGCACGGGGGATACGGATGGAGGCGAAACTTCGGACATGTGGTTAAGCTTCATATATTCCAATATCATCTCGTCATACAGTTGTTTGTTTTTGTGGTGTTTACCCTTCGTACTTCATTGCCTTCGAATTGCTTGAGTGCACTATGATGCGATGAACCTAAGGACTGACTTAGACCAAAATCAGATTTAAAGGTCAAAGATACAATATATTGTCCAGAGGCGTCCCAACGGGAGTATAATTTGAGGCATGCCTCGTCTATCGTCGTGGGCTTAATTTCGGAAGGGGTCTCCTCGTTTTCTATAATAGTTTGAGGAGAGAAACGAGAGGTTGAGATTCTTCAACCTTCACTCTCGTAGCAAAAGCCGAGATTATACGTTCCGGAACTGGCCCCGTTCGGATCTAGCCGAATATGGTCTCGTGAGTGAGTAGATACCACACAATGTTTCTTTTTAGCTCACCGAGCGGTATAAGTCCCCACCTAATAAGACATCGACCTGTGCGGTATTGTCGGTGTGTGGATCCGCTAATCCCCCAATTGTTCGTGTTCGCCTTGAGTCAGTTTGAAAGGGGGCAACTCCCCGGTTAGGGTTGGAAACACCATAGCTGAAACATAGTACCGCTTTGTAATGCGAGCTTAAAACTATTTTACAATATTTCGTGACGTTAGCAGCTGCCACATTACTTACCCCTGACACTTGTGCATGCACGGTTGGCACTGGCAGCTTGAGCCGCCATTGGAGACGGTCAGAAATAAGAGACCCCTCAGAACCCGAATCTACCAGAGCCCGGGCCATGTAACTAACTCCCCGGTGTGCGAAGTTGTTGAGCTAGGCGGTACCCAGCAGTACTCTATTAGACAGTTGACAGTCATCTGCCGCGCGTGTGACTTGCGTTGTGTAGGCGCTGGATGTGGACTTATTCCCATAAAGATAGGGTCTCCTCTGGCAGGCGCGCAGAACACAAATACAATAAGAAAATATCTCCCCAACCGGAGACGTCCCCCACTTACACCTGCAGCGCCGCCGCACAGTTATTGATCTAATGTTGTAAGCGTTTAATAGCGATCCCCTCTTCTCGCTTCACCGGTTCCA
Organism: Clusia tigrina; assembly: GCA_920105625.2. NCBI lineage: Eukaryota > Metazoa > Arthropoda > Insecta > Diptera > Clusiidae > Clusia > Clusia tigrina. The sequence continues at coordinate 340,388,044 of OV050030.1, forward strand.
TACTAAAAAGGGTGTTAGTTGGAAGAGAATACGTTTCTTTTCGTACCGATCTGTCAAATTTCCCCACGCCTGTTCAAACCCTAGCTTGTTAAGGGGTCATTTGACCACGATTTCCTTGGCTTCCTCTTGGGAGTTCATATGGCAGAGTTTCTCCACATTTGACAGCCGATTGTTGTGGATGTAGAGCGCGGTGAACATATCGCGAAACGTGGGCCATTTAGCGTAGTTTCCCTCGAAAGGCTCGATCTCGCAGGGCGGTACAGGAATGCTATGTCCTGAGGGTGCTGACATTTCGTGCACTGGCTGAGTAGGTAAGGGCTGCACTAAGGCTTGAGCTAATGTAGCCATTGCGATTTTACACCGGCGGTAGATGTCATATCGAGCCTCTAATCGCTGGCTTATAGAGGCCAACACGTCTTTGGCATCCTTGATGCCCTGTGCTTCCATGGTCACCGTGGCATTCGCTTCTCGGATGGCGACCCACCAGGAGCCTAGTTCATTTTGATCAATTTCCAGCGAGATGCAAGAGTGACTCCCCGGTTGCTGTCTCTCAATCTCGCTTACAAACGCAAGCAACAGGTCCGCCGCGTTAATATATAGTCTCAACATCAAGATCAATTTTCTAGAGTACGAGCGGAGCTCAATGGTAGAGCAAACGTCTCACAGAGCCATTATAATCGGATAGACTAATTTGTGGGATACACGTCACCCATCGATCGCAAACTATCGTTGATAGCACCAGGAAGAAAGGCGGTTAATGTCACGCAAGTGTGATGTGTCCTCGTGGAGGAGATCCAGTGACCCTGAGGACAAATATACAATATTATAACCTCGGTTAAGGTTGCTTGGTACATTAAAGTAATGAGAGAATACGAAAACAGTACTTCGAATTACAATGTTACTTTATTTTTAAAGTTTTACTATTTTGGGTTTTACTTGTTTAAGTTTGGTTTTGTGTGTTGATGCGGCTTCGGCTCAGAAACGAAGAAGGAATGTCGGCTGCTGGTAGCCTACGGTGGCGAGTTCGGTCGAACTCGCCGTGTTGAGAACAAAAAATGCCTACGGACGGGACACACGTTCACTCACACTTTACGCGCTTTTCTCGGTGAGATACGAAACGGGTAACTCTGTCCCAAAAATGCCACACTTCGAAACGACAGTAGCCATGGTGACGCTAGCACCGGGATGCTGCCACCTTCAGGAGAGCGAGTGAACATGCCCCTGCCCCTTGAAATAGTTGTAATGGAGACGACACGGTCACGCCGGAACCCCGACCTTCATCCCCTCACATGTGGAGACTGGTATGTTGTTCTCCAATGAACCGAGCCACTAGAAATGCTGGGTGCTCAGATTGTTGGTGGCTTCAATATGTATCGCTTTGCTAGCAAAACATACAATGATACACACGTACCCTTTCGTAGGGAGACACCTCCTATGAAAGGGTACGGTCGGAATCCAGTATTGGGTTCGAAACAGGCGAGCATTAATTGGTTCCCTCCGTGTAACGAGATGAAGTGAGTAAACTTGACGACCAGACGCGTAAAGTGGCTGTAATTAGATAGAATGATACCTCTCAGAAAAGGGTAAATCCACGGTTAACGCCAATCGACCATTCACTCGGAGTGTTCCGTCGGAATGCAGGAAGGGATTCAATGTGAACAGAGGGCTCGAGGTAGGGATGGGGTCTCCTCAGAGGAGAGCGCTGCATTCTTTTGGATAACAGAGATGCTGGAAGAGCGTGATGAGACGTATCATTGTGGCCTCGATTTCCTCCCTACTTAGGGCGTGGTATCCCGACATCTGGCCAAGCTATATGTCATGAATCGGCGCACGAGGCAAAACTCGTAGCGCTCTAGAGAGGGCGGAGAAGCGTAAGGTGAGGTCGTCTTTTTGAGATATGTGTACCATGTTGGTGTGGATGGGTCGCATTTCTTGCTCAATGTGCAAGCATGTTTCATCGATGTTCATCGGCCACTCCGATTGTTCTCGTTGAAGCCGTTTCGGCACATTTCACCAAAGCGCATTGTCGAACAAGGCGTGAGAATGGACCCCTCGGCTTGCAAGGGCAGCTGGATTATCTGCCGATCGGACATGGTGCCAGTATCGTGTGCCCACCTTATCGAGAATCGTTGTCACTCGATTTGCCACGAAGACCTTTCAGGTCCACTGCGGCTTGCGTAGCCATGCCAACACAAAGGTAGAGTCAGTCTAGTAGTGAAGATTGTCTTTGGAGATGCTTAAAAGTGTTCTTAGTGGAGCCAACAAAGTTGCCCCACATAGTTCGAGGCGCTGGAGAGATACCGTTTTTACAGGTGCCACGCGGGACTTGGCTACAAGGAGATGTGTCGATGTAGTATTTTTACCATGGCAACGTACGTATACGGTTGCCGCGTAAGCCAGCTGTGAAGCGTCACAAAAGGCGTGGAACTCCGAACATCCAACGAGACACTTGAATGATCGATATCGTTGGATGTTAAGATAGGAACAATTCCCATCGGGCCTAAGTTGAAGGAGGCAATGGGTCATCCCATCCAATTTGGTCCAACTAAATGTGTTGCATTAAGATTTTCGGTAACAACAACGGGATCGCGCCACCCCGCCCGATCGAAAAGTTGTGCTATGACCGAGAGTACATTTCGTTTGGTGTAGATGGTGGTGGTCGACAAAGCAGCTACATGGAAGTAAAAATAGTCCTGCCGGGCATTCCATCGAATGCCTTAGGTGTTAGTTGTGCTAGACTCCTCGGGTTTAAAGCAACCCTATTGGAATAAATGATCCACGGATAATCGGATAGGATACCTGTACGAAAAGTAATTTTCGTATGCACAACAATATCGTCATCCGCTACATAAAAGCACGTGCTAAGTCAATTACCTTTGGTAGCAGTAGGTGAAACACCCGTATGATAGGGAGTCAGCAGAAATGATCATGCATATTGACTATAAATATAGCGGTGCATTGGATTTGACACAACGTCAGTTCGTTACCCATAAGCCAATAGCCTTATTTTGCTGCATTAGCATTCTTTAATATTTTGTTGTGTATTCATTTTACCGTACCACTTAAGTTTTTGTTATTGTAATTAATTGTAGTGAGAATTGTATTTAAGGCCATAACTGGCAAATAAAATCGTGAATTATAACCAAGCTTACAACAAGTAAATTTTATTTCATCCCTCAGCAAGCTATGCAAGTTCAAGTGCTTGAAACAAATATTTCAACTTCCTACCTCCTATCCAGATTAAAGTGCCTGTATAGGAATCAAAGTGAGGAACAAAACATTGGTGACCGTGACGTGATTGAAACACGTAACATTTGCGATATTCTGGTGCAAGTACTAGTGTTAATATTTAGCAAACCGACAAATTCCAACGTTGAGAACCAACAAGCAGCATTCACATCTCTGTGCCCAAGGAAGCAAGAATATGGACAAATTTAGCGATTTAGTTGCATCGCAGCAGGAAACCGGAGATGGAATACAGAGAATAATCCGGAACGACAAAAAGGATTCGGTGGAACCAAAACAGTCCACATCCTATTTTGAAGAATGCTCTCGATGTCTAAATGAGGCATTGGCACAATTCGAAACAACCGACAATACAATAAGGCAGCTGGAAAATATATCAATGGACCATCCGTATTTCACGAATGACTACTACTATGAAATATCAGACCCAATGCCGAAAAGAATTTTAAATCGCATTGATGGCAAGAGCCAGCACCCTCCATCCAGCACCTGCAACGCCAGCAGACCGTACTCATTCAAAGGAAATAGAACCCTCCCTGGAAGAAATTTTATGTTAGTATCGGGTTTTTCAATAAGAGCGCTGCAAAAGTCTTTTTAAATAAAACAAAACCGGTTTTAGATATCAATGAAATTCTTTATTCCTGTGAAAGTACGTTCGATGCCATTATGTATGGAACTCGATTTCTTCTGCATGGCCACCACGGGAACGCTTGCAGAAGTCCAGACGCTGAACCCAATTTTCAACGGTTTTCAAGCATAAATCGGCCGATACTGCTGCAATTTCAAGTTCGATATTCGTACGAAGTTCATCAATCGTCGCTGGCTTGTTGGCATAGACCATAGACTTGACGTAGCCCCACAGGAAATAATCTAACGGCGTCAAATCGCACGACCGAGGCGGCCAATCGACTGGGCCATTTCGTGAGATAACACGTTCACCAAACTTGGTTTGGTAAATTGATTGTGGCATTCGCTGTGAGGCTTGTGGCGCCGTCCTGTTGGAACAACATGTCCTCCAAGTCCATATTATCCAATTGGGGCCAAAAATATTCGGTTATCATTGAACGGTAGCGATTCGCATTCACAGTAATGTGCCGGTCTTGATCATCACGGAAGAAGTACGGCCCAATGACGCCGCCGGCCCATAAACCGCACCAAACCGTAATTTTTTCGGGATGCAATGATGACTCATGGAGTAAGTGTGGATTTCTGTCTAACCAATAACGCATATTTTGCTTATTGGCGAAGCCATGCCGCTCTTACAGTTGAGGCGACTGACTCCGAATTTCGGTAGTAAGTTTTAATAATTTCGACGGGTTGTTGGCTCGGATATCGCTGCATGATGAAATGGCAAACCTTACTGAAGAGAAATGTCAAAAGAGCGGGAAAAAATATGCCGTCGTTGGCTGTCACTATCGATTTACTTTTGTAGCGTTTCTTTTGAAAAAGCCTTTACATATATTGACCCTACAAAGCGATATACAAGAAATCGGGTCCATCAGATAAATGCCACGGCTCCCACTAATATAATCAATTCAAGGTACCCTACTGAAAATTACCCTAGATATTCTCCTAACTAACCCGACTTCAGGCTTCTTTACAAGTTTTAAAATAAATTAACTAAAACGCGTAATAATATGATTACAAATTTTTTGTTTTATTAAAACATAACTCAGTGTATAATTAAAATAGAAAGGGAACTGCGGTGTAATGTCAATTAGAAAAAAAAAATAGTTTTAATTACCTAAGTATACAAATTATATCTAATTAATTCAACAACTTCTGAATGTGAATAAAAATTATGTATATAAAAGTAGTGTATTTCGTTTGTTTTGTTAGTGTAAAGCAATGAAGTTTTGTTGAAGAAAGCGAGAATTTCTACGAAATCCTTCCCCGCTTTTCTCTATCTCAAAATAGTTCTGAATATCTTTGGATTTTTTTGCGCTTAGAGAGTAAAAATATTGTATTCAGAAGGCAAATCATCAAGAATGATTGCAGGACTACTAATCATAATATGTGAGCGGATGTGTTTTTTTCGGGCTCCGTAATTTTTTGAGTATTTGAAACAAATGTAGTTCAAATCAAGTGCGATAAGGTGATAAGCCAAATCTGGCAATCAATATTTAATAAACTCTGCGACAGAGACTCTAAAAAAAAATTAAAAATAAAAATTTAACAAAAAACTTAAACAAAGAATAAATAAAAGGTGCTTCGAGTAAGTATTGAAACGAAAAATCACACACATAAACATAAACATAAACTGTAAACAAACAATAGCTGAGAGGGCGTGCTTATGAGTACATTACGCTCTCCCCAACCAGAGCGTAAGCTCGCTAAGGCAGATAACGCATCGTACAATGTGAGCAAAGATCTGATGCTCTTTAACGACACAGACAATTAGATGCTTCAGCAGTCGCCCGAAAGTTTGGTGATGAAAGCTCAGCGTACACTAAACAGTAAAGCAATCAGCATAGTTTCAAAAACTGATGATATTCAGCGCCTACGCATTAATTCACTATCTGCTCTCTCCACAGCAAACACATTAACCGCTACAGCTACTAACAAAGCATTAACCAACAACATTAAACAAACTGCAAAATAGAATAGTTCGGGATATCCAGACTGGCATGGACGGCTACATAAATATTAAGCGAAAGCTAAGTCCGTTTAAAAACATGACAAAAAACCCAAAAAAAATGTATAACCCAAATAAATATGAAGAATGCACCACCAAAGTACCGAACCAAAATCGCTTTGCCTTGCTTGCCGATAATGTAGCAGATCCAGACCAAAAAAATTAAGGTACTTAAATACTTAAAGAACACAAACCCCCCAATTTATCTGCGCAAACGCAGCTTTAATATGCTGGTCTCTAGACTATCTAGGGCAAAAGAACTTCCATATAGTTGCACTAAAGAAGGGTAACTTACACGAAACAAAAATTCAGATCTATATTGACAAAAATTATCGCTTGGCAATCAACTACCTTGACAGTAGTAGAAAAAACTATTGTACATATCAACTGAAAAGCAGTAAAGGTTTGATTGTCCTATTAAAAGGAATAGAATCAGATGTCGACCAATCTGAGATGATGGAAGCCGGTTTCAACCCAAAATCCATATTTAACATAAAAAATAAGAATAATATCCCACAACCAATGTTCCGAGTGGAGCTTGAACCAGAATCAAGAAAGCTGAAAAAAAACGAAGTCCATCCAATCTATAATATGCGATACCTTATGCACCGCCGAATTTCAGTTGAAAAACCCCACAAACGCAATGACAGAGTACAATGTACAAACTGCCAGGTGTTGGGTCATACCAAATCATATTGCACCCTACGCCCCATTTGCGTTGGCTGTGGTGACGTCCACCCATCCTCTGCCTGTACGGTCGATAAAAAAATGAAAATGTTCTTACTAAAGAATGTATAATTGCGGCGGAAGTCATACAGCAAACTATAGAAGTTGCCCAGCTGAAAAATAAAATGCGCCAACAGAAGGATAGAGGTCGACACGAAGTTACTTACGTAGCGCCTCTACACCAAAAACCGACTACTTTCAACGACAAATATGCTCCACCTGTCATGAGTTACTCTGATCCACTGAAATCAAATTTAACTGAAAATTCAAATACCAATAAACAATCGCAAAATCTAGAGGCAGTGCTCTTAACCTTAACGCAATGTATGACACAGTTCATGTCCCCAAAGCAATCAATGATGCAAGAACTAATAAATAATCTAAATCAACTTTGAAATCCATACTTGCAAACAAATGAATACGCAAAAATTTTGTCATTGGAACGCGAACGGTATTACCCAGAACCAACTTGAACCGCAAACAGCAAAATAGACATATTACACATTTCTGAAACTCATCTTACTCTGAATCACAATTTTAAAATAAAAGGTTATAAGTTCTACAAAACATTGCATCCGGATGGCAAAGCTCGATGTGGGACAGGCATACTCATAAAAGACCGCATAAAATACCACTCACTAGAAAACTACGACAAGGAATATCTCCAAGCGACCTCCATCTGCCTGCAATGTTGGGACGCCAACATAACGGTATCATCTGTTTATTGCCCACCTAGACACACTGTCACAACAGCTCAGTTTGAAATATTTTTCAAGTCGTTCGGAGAAATATTGATAGCAGCCGGTGATTACAACGCTAAACATACGCATTGGGGTCCACGCCTTATAAATCCCAAGGGTAAAGAAATATACTACGCCTTGACGAATCGGCGAAACAAAATTGACTATGTGTCTTCTGCTAAACCAACTTACTGGCCTACGGATCAACGGAAGATCTATATTTTGCAATAACGAAAGGACTCCACCAAAAATTACTGTCTACGGAATCATGCTTTGAGCTGAGTTCAGATCATTCCCCAGTTATAATGCACCTAAGGAAATACCCAGAAGACACAAACCAATATTTTCGATTAGTAACAGGTAAAACAAGTTGGTTAAAATAACTTAAATATATCTGCAGTCACTTTCCTGATAAATATAGTCTTAAAAGCCCGTATGAATTAGATTCCGCAGTACAATCATTCAACTGCACACTGATATCAGCAGCAATCCACGCTACACCTTCAAATGGCCAAATCCCACGCCAATCAATATACTCAACATCATTCGATTGAAAGACTGATAACGGCAAAGAGACGGCTCAGACGACTGTGGCAAAAGCACAGGTCACCAGCGCCAAAGCAAAAATTCACGACAGCCAAAAACGAACTGCGAAACGCATTGTGCGACTGAACTGAAAGATGTATACAGGCCTACATCTCGCACCTGAACCCCCTTGAATCCACAAACTACTCCTTATGTTAGGCAGTCAAAAACAAGAATAAACCTACAGAATAGGACTCGCCTATAAGACTTACAGACGGAAGATGGGCAAGAAGCAATGAGGAGAAGGTGCAAGATTTTGCTCAACATCTTAAAATCGCATTCCAACCAAATCCTCCTAGTAACAACTTTAAAATACCAACATTAAACAACCTAATTCCCCAGATGGACCTACGGTTCAGGCCTAAAGAAGTGTGGCATTTTATCTCAACTCATTTAGATAAAAAGAAAGCGGCAGGCCACGATCTGATAACCACAAAGATGTTGCTGGAGCTACCTCCGCTTGCAGTAAGGCATTTAACAATATTATTTAACAAAATTCTTAGACAAGGTTACTTTGCTCAAGTTTGGAAACTGTCTCACGTAATCATGATACCCAAACCTGGCAAAACTCCAACGCAAGTCTCGTCATACAGTCTAATAAGCCTGTTATCCGTCGTCTCGGAACTATTCGAAAAATTATTGTTATCAAAATTAACACCATATCTGGTACAGAATAAAGTAATACCTAACCACCAGTTTGGCTCTCGAAAAAAGCATGGCACTATTGAACAAGTACACCAACTAGTGTCCCAAATCAGAAAGGTGTTCGAGGAGAAACAATACTGCTCTGCAGTGTTCCTCGATGTCGCACAAGCCTTTGACAAAGTGTGGCACGAGGGCCTCGTCTACAAAATAAGAAAACTTCTGCCTTCAAATATTCATAGTATCCTGGAATCATACTGAAAGGGTAGGCGATTTCTAGTCAAATGTGAAGATTACCTTTCATCAGAAATGGATATATTGGCTGGAGTACCTCAAGGAAGTGTTCTTGGACCGATACTGTACACACTATACACCTCAGATTTACCAACAAACAAATATCTGCTCACCTCAACTTTTGCCGATGACACTGCGATTTAATCTTGCCACAAGCACCGCCAAATAGCATCGCGTGATCTTAACGAACATTTACAAGTGGTTGAAAATTGGCGCATCGCAGAAAATGAACAAAAAGCACACACTTAACATTTACACTCAACAAACACACGTGTCCTCCAATCATACTCAACAAGAAAACTATCCCATAGGAGACAGAAGTGAAATATTTAGGCATTCACCTCGACAGACGCCTTACCTGGAGAACACACATAGAAAAGAAAAGAGCGCACATCAAACTAACAGCTGCAAGTCTTAACTGGCTTTTAAATTCAAACTCAAAACTAAGCCTTGACTACAAAGTACTCTTATACAAAGCCATAATAGTACCCATCTGGACATATGGAATTCAGCTGTGGGGAGAAGCAAAAACATCAAACACCGAACTGTTGCAAAGGACCCAGTCTAAAATACTACGCCCGATTACTGGTGCACCGTGGTTCATAAAAAACCTAAATATTCACCGAGATCTAGGTGTGCCTCTAATAGGTCAGAGGCATTCAGATGTCAAAAAGAAGTACCAACTAAAATTATCGAACCACCCCAATATACTAGCTAGGAATTTACTACAAACAAGCCCACGATCCGCTTGAAGAGAGCAGACTTATGTCCATTGTAAACTATTATTTAATAAGCCATCATTACTAATTTCTATAATTACATTTATTTTTATTTTTTATTGTTTTTCTAAAATAATAAGTGTTCACTAATATCTTCTCCATACAGTGGTAAGGAGCAGTGAAACATTGTTGTCTAGTTTTAAGATATATTTACTTATTGTTAGTCTCCATATGAGTTGTTACAATAAATATGAATAGCTTAAAAAAAAAAAAATAAATAAATAAAAAAGATGCATTTTATAGGGCATTGTTCGTAGTCAACTCAAATGCGGAACTGTAGCACCCTAAAAGTTTACATGTTGTTTTATTACTAATTATTTTTTATTTGTCATGCACCCCAAAAATATGTGCGTAAACATTTAATACTTATAGTACTTATAAATGGCAACTACACCAGTTATGTAGTGTTTATTAGGTATTCGTGCTGTTTGTCAACTACACGCAGGTAGCATAGTTTTGAGTTAGAACAGTGGAACCGATAACACCATGCAAACACCAACGAGTGATATCCCCGATGATTTATCCCAAAACTATCTATCATCGAATCTATCCAGAAAAAGATTTGAGATGGTTTAAGTTCAGATGTGAAATGGAGTGCAGTGCTGGCTGTAAATAGCTTTACAGCCAGCACGGCAGCTCAGAGTTCCGCAAGTTCGAGATGGTAAGCTTTGGTTTGACGTAAGTAATTTTTATTTCGCCATCAGCAAATTCGTATGATAAATTCCGATATCATCAAGAACCCTTAGATATGCTGTTGCCGAGTAGGCATATGCTGATGTATCATAAAATAAGTGCATCGTGATGTCTCAATCCCTTTTGCATGAGTGTTCAGCCACTTTGAAAGACGAATATTGGATATTGATTTCAACAGCGTGAGGTGGCGGTTCAGTTGAAGTTACTGCTTCCATCTGGCCCAATGTTAAATATCCATTAATGGCATTTTGATATGCAATTTGTAGCTTAGAATCTTGTTGATGTCGTCGCTTCAAATGTAGTAATCGTTTAAATATAATATTTTTGATGCTCCGAGTCCTAAAGATAACGTGAAGTAAGAAAGAACTGGCAATAGTACCACATATTTTCCATTTTGCTATCGTCGATGAGTGTCATGATAAAAGTCTTCATACCGCCGCTCTTCTTGTGATAAGGGGAATTTTTCTGTAACAATCTCTAATTCCCAAAACATTTGCATCATGCATTTCAATATCCGTTTAATTTGTTGTTGTTGAAATCGTTTTCGATGATTGTTCGCGAAATTTCACAGAAATCATGTAACCCAGAGCCTTTTTCTTAGCTACTGCGTCATTTCCAAAAAGTATGCCAACCTTTCTTTACTACAAATACTGTGGTTTTGCGAGTGAAAAATTCCTTAGGTGCTCCCATGACTTGGATGATAGATGTTTGTTCGGCAGATTTCCTTCCTTCGGCACGATATGCGGTACAAAGGAGTGCATAGATTTAGGGTTCCTATTGGATCCAAACTACAAAATGACAGAGGACATGGTTTCGGCAACCTTAGCATCTACTAGTACGCTGATGCTAAGGAACATTTTGCTGCGTTTGAGTTACATCAATTGTGCTGCCCGTTCAGTTATGAACGAGGCCTTCGAAACTTGATCCTGAACGGCTCTAAGAGTAATCCTTTGCCCGTACGCAGAATCCACTGTAACTAAAGCTATTGACAAAAAAAACATCTAATTTTGTCGCAGTAGTAGCCGGACATTCCTTGCTTGCATCAGTGGGGGCTTTCGACTCCATCTTGGTATCTTGAAGAATGCTAGTGTGATTTTTTCCTATATATCCTATCATATAATAGGAATGACGACTATTACAGTTCGAAGCAAGATGGTTATATCCCAATCTATTATTGAATAATTGCTTTGCGCCTATTTTTTAAACTACTTTTTGCAAATTTTAGGCAATCTCTGACCGAGTGGGAAACTTGCTCACAGCAGACGCAGTAGCTTTTGTCATCACCCTATGATATGATTTTGCTCCTTTCCTGTGTATTCGACGCTTCGTCTGACGAACTTTCTGACCTATAGTCAAGGATGAGAATGTAATTCGCTTCTGATATTATTTTTTTATGAAAACAGAAAATTCCGTAAAAGTAGGAATGTGTTTTGCTGGTTAACTTTCGGAGTAAAAAGTATTCGAGAGTTTCCTTATTATTATTAACAGGCTAAAAGAACACCGCGACCTAAAAGATCTATTGTGCAGCCTCGTACCCAACTAAAACAGTCCTAGACTGTTTATAAATCTCGTAACTGCTGTGGGCTTAATTTTAACTAGGTGATTTTGAGATATGAACCCACTGCCTAGGTACTTATGTCTGCGTCTTGCCACCGCTGGGCAAGTGCATAGAATGTGTTCTGCCGTTTCCTGCTCCTCTTGACAGAGTCGACAGGAATCGTCTTCTACCACGCCTATTTTTTTCAGGTGGTAATTTAGTCTACAGTGTCCTGTTAAAAGTTCAGTGTAGAGTTTGATGTCATTTCTGCTGAGGTTTAAAGAAGCATCTACCCTGATATGTTCAGGATCAATGAGTAGTCTCGACTGCCGCATGCCTTTTTGGGCTCTCCAGTAGTTTAGCAGACCTCGTTTTTCCTGTTCGCACAACAAGTTGTTTGTGAAGCTACTGTTTACCCCACAGAAGGGTTCTGGGCCTATAAAGGCAGTGTCTGCACCCCTTTTTGCTAAAGAATCTGCCATTTCGTTGCCCTCATGTCCCTCGTGTCCCGGTTCCCACATTAGCGTAACAGAGTTTCTCACTGCTAGGGTATTGAGAAGTTTACAGCATTCCCAGACCAGCTTTGATTGGAATGAGAAGTTTATTAATGATTTTAGAGCTGCCTGGCTATCTGAGAGTATGCATATTTTGGTGTTGCGTGTACCCCTGCGTAGACATTCTCTAGCACATAACTCTAAAGCGTGGACCTCCGCCTGAAAAATGGAAGCTGTTTTTCCCATTGCAATTGCTTTTTGGATATTTGGCCCTACAATTCCAGCTCCTGCTCTGCCATCTTCCATTTTGGACCCATCTGTATTCCACAACTGAGAGTCCTGTTTTATTATTATTTCCTTGTTTCTCCAAGCTGAACGGTCACTGATGACCACTTTGAATTGCTTTGAGAAGTCTAATTTTCTGTCCATTTTGTCGAAGACCATGAGGCACGGAGAATTCCAGACAGTGTCCAGAATCTTTGCGTGCCCCGAAAGGTTGCCTTCTTTAAGATGGGCTAGATTAGTTAGCCGTAGGGCCGCGCTGGCCGCCATCCTTTTAACTACAAGGTGTAGAGGATTCAGTCCAGTGATCGTTGCCAAAGCTAGTGTGGGGCATGGTCATTGCTTCCGTTACACTCAAAGAGGCTATACGGTGAATCTTGTTAAAAGTCATCTGAGCTCTTGTTTGGTTTACTTTTGGCCACCATACCAACGACGCATAAGTAATCATTGGTACTATTATTGTTTTATATGACCACGCCATCATTTTTGGCCGTAGTCCCCATGTTTTACCGTACAACCTCTGGCAAGCATAGGTTGCTCTTAAGGCTTTACTAGTTATGTATGATAAGTAGTTTTTCCAAGTTAGAGTTTTGCCCAGGATTACTCCCAGATATTTCATTTCATTGGACATTGTTAAGTTTGTGGTCCCTAAACTTAAGGTCCCCAGATTCAGTTTCCTTCTTTTGGTGAAGGGTACCACGTTTGTTTTATTCGGATTTATCGATAGGCCTTTCTCCTGACACCAGTTATGAGTGATGTCAAGAGCTAGTTGCATGCGATCTGTTATGGTAGAGTCAAACTTACCTCTGACCATAATTACCAAATCATCCGCAAAGCCCTGAACTTCGTATCCGAGGTCATTGAGAGTTTGTAAGAGCTCGTCGATAACCAATAACCATAGGAGTGGCGATAGGACGCCCCCCTGGGGACATCCTTTGGTTGACCTGACAATTTGCTTTGCTGTCCCTGTTTCAAATATTGTCGTTCTGTTTTTCAGCATATTGAGAACCCATGTTATGATCAGTCTTTGTATACCTTTCCTGTTCATCCCCTCCTCAATTGATCTGAAAGTAGCATTGTCAAAAGCCCCCGTAATGTCAACCGATGTACAGAGAGCTATTTCTTTACCCTCAAACGCCTTTTCAATTTTGCTCGTAAAGCTATGTATGGCTGTCTCAGTCGATTTGCCTGATTGGTAAGCGTATTGTTCAATATGAAGAGGAGAATCTTTAAGACAAGCTTCCCTGATATATTGGTCCAGAATTTTTTCCATAACTTTTAGCAGGAATGACGTCAGGCTAATGGGCCGATAGGCTTTTGGCGTGTGGTCCGCCTTTTTGCCTGCTTTCGGTATGAAAGCCACCCTAGCCTTCGTCCAAGGTTTAGGCACTATGCCTAGTTCCAGGCTTATCCTGAAAATGTTTGTTAGCACAGGTGCTAATACATCAACACCTTGCCGAAGTAGGTACGGTTGTATATTATCGACACCTGGCGATTTGAATGGACTAAAAGTGGAGATAGCCCATTTGGTTTTATTGACGGTGAAGATTCTGCGAGCCAGTGGGAGTTCCCTCCGTGTAGGCATCAAGAAACGAGTATTCTCGATGATTTCACTATCCTCTCCGCTAGTGGCACAGCCTGGAAAGTGAGTGTCCAACAAAAGCTGTCCCGTCTCTTCCAGGCTCTCCGTAAAATTTCCGTCAGGCTTCTTGAGTGTAGAAAGTCCGTTTGAGTGATCTTTATTGAGTGATTTCTGGAGTCGGGAGGGTTTCAATCTCCTCACAGTACTTTTTCCATGAGTCTCTCTATGATCTTCTCAACTCATTATTATAGGCCGTTAAGGCACTTCTATAAGATGCCCAGTCACCATTAGACTTGGCTATATTAAAGAGTTGACGGGCTTTTTTGCGCAAAACATTTAGCTCCCCTCTCCACCAGGGTACGTTCCTAGAACGTTTCTTCACAACTAAATTGCAACTACTTTCAAAAGCCTCGATTATTATATTATTTAATTTGTTAACTTCAAGATCTAGTTCCTGAGAGTTACTTATTTTTTCACTAAGGCACGCAATATTTTGCTCTAAGTAAAAGTTATATATCGACCAGTTGGTCTTCCTAACATTTCTTATTTCGAAGGTGCGTCCAATCTCCCCCCCAGATCACAGCAAATGTACCTATGGTCCGACAAGGAGACCTCATTAAGCACCCTCCAATTAGAAATGTTATTTGATATGAATGCGCTAGTTAGGGTGAGATCTAACACCTCCCCCCTTATCGCATTCATAAAGGTAGGCTCGTCACCCCTCTTTACCACCACCAGATTGTTTGTCGTAATAAAATCAAGAAGTGACTCACCTCGCCCGTTCGTGTCCGTGCTTCCCCATACCGTGTGGTGCGCGTTTGCGTCGTAGCACACCACCCACTGTAGACTGCGAGTGCGACAGTACTCCGTAAGCTGCTGGAGCTCGCGCGATACCGCGTCCTCTGTGTCGCCAGGTAAGTACATGGAGGCCAGGACTACCGTTCTCCTCCCTTTGGCACTAGGCACTTCTGCCTGTACTGCCACCAGATCGCGTTGTAGAAGCTCTGAAATTGGGAGGAATTTAATATTTTTGTTGATCATGATCGCTGCCCTCGGTCGGTCAACATTATTATCATAGATCAACTTACATGTTTTTGTCAGCAGACCATTAATGCGCCCATTTGTGGCCCATGGTTCTTGAATGGCTACGAAGTCCAGACTCTAGTGTTCCACCAAGGCACTGAGCCTGTAAGAGGCTGCTATAGCCCTGTGGAGATTTATTTGGTTTCCTTAGTGGAACACCCAAGTTCTCGATGGCATTTACATAAACCCGAAATCTCTGCACAAAATGTTTCAGCGAGGCTGCATCATCCCGTAATGAAAGCTCCTGCTGGTTTAGTAAGTCCATATAGTACTACGCTTATTCACATAAATATCGATTAACATATTCCATGCAATCGTATAATTTTCCGTGACTAAGCTTAGAAGTTGACTGTCCTGCTCTGCCTCACCCGCCAATGTACCCTTTAGGAAGCAAAACCGTTGGAGGTCCGTAAGACTCGCTTCGGTGTATTCGTGAGACACAGAGAAGTTATGCCATTCAAAGCATTCTCCCTTAAATGTTAGTAATTTAGCCTCTGTTAGTGGTTTTTGCTTGAGAACCGTAGTCAGTGTCGGAGGAACCACCCTGCTGACTTGTGTAGTTGCAGAAAGAGGATTTACAGGAAATGCCGAAGATGCGGTTTCGCGATAGAGGCACATTGCTTGCAAATAATCTTCCTCAAATAATGCCCTATACTTGTAGTTAACGTAGGCCTTTTCCCCCGCTGTCTTATTCACCAAACGTATGAGCTGCCGATGATTTTTACTATATTGTTGCTGCAAAAGGCTTATGTATTCCAGTCGCGTATCAAAATATATTTCAGTATAGCGATCCATTGATTCTTTCTTGAACTTTCGTACAGTTCTTCTAAGTGAGGTTAGGATCGAAACTTACTCTGCTATGTAACCATGTGTTACTTCTGATAGTTTTGGTTCTGCCGCTGCAGCGCCTTTCGATATGGTATTCGTAGCCATTTACCCATATTAACAAATCAATTACACCAATAGCAAATAAGAACAACAAACTTATAGTCCTCTCACCTGCGCTCCTTGCCTTTCAAACTGTCCAAGTAAGATTGAATCACCTTGCACGTGAATATTCGGCGTTGCTCCAAGCATCCACAAGTATCGTTAACTAAAAATCCTCATAGGAGACACAAAATGTTTAGTAGATGTGGGGGTTCCACGCATCGAACTATCAGAGATAAAAATAATCTATATTTGTGTAGTTACACTCCGAGGTTAGAATTAACACGTTTTTCCTTTCTTTATTAGTCAACAAGTTAAGAACAACTGATGATATATTAAAAATAAAAAGAAGAGAGGAAATTAATGAGGAAACTATTATATTAAAATACGATAAGAAAACCGAACTATCCCAAAATTGTAATGATAAACAATTTTTCTTGAATAAAAATTCTTTAAATATGTTTAATTACTATAAAATAAATATTAAAAATCAAACATTTCAAAATTATCAGGAACGTATTGATATGCATACGAAAAAGAAAAGTTCGTAGATTTTATGGAAATAGAGCAAATAAAACTTTAAAAAATTATACTTGAACATTCCAAAATATAAAAAGCATTAAGGAATCAATATACTACTAAAACATTAAATTATAGCATGAATTCTTTCTGCATTATTTTAATTGTAAAGATTGCTGCTTTGGCGTTAATTAAAATACAAAGACAAAAACATAAAGTTAACGTCTCCACAACCCATTCAAGATATGTTAAAAAATATACATTGCAAAATTGATGAAGAATCAATTTCAGTTCGATTTCAATTTAATTTGAAATTCACTTTTATCGTATTGCCAAGTTAACAAAATTATTAACGACATTTATGATTTAGAGGAATATAATAAAAATGTAGCAGATAAGGTAAAGAGTAGAATAAGTTAACATTAAAGTTTTAGTCTTAACATTCACTTAGAGAAATAAAGATGTAACCAAAACCAAATATTGAATTAATTCTATTTTATTTCACCAAAAACCTAAGTCGCACGCTGCCAAGGCCTTCGCTGTTATTCCACTTGATAATACATCAGCTGGGTTGTCTTTTGAGCTGACATGTCCCACTGTTTGTCACCACCCTGTTTGTCTCCACCCTGTTTGTATCCACCCTGTTTGTATCCACCCTGTTTGTCTCCACCCTGTTTATGACAAATGTTTGGAACGTTTGTGATGATCCAAGATAGCACAATTTCTGAATCTGTCCACGAAGAAACCGGTTCATCGTTTCGTTGCATATCGTTCTGAGAGATTTGCTGCTAGTACCGTCGCACATTGTGCAAGCCTTTTGAGTGGATCTACACGACATTTGGCAAACACTCTTTCATCTGTTAGTGTTGCCCGGATATGTGCTATAGTACTAAATGCGTTTTGGAAAGCGTCAACGAAAACATGAAGCTATGGTGACACTGGGACTTCCACCTTGAATATCTGTCTTGAGCTTCGGAATCTGTTCAAATTCACTAGGAAAATTATCCATGCAGTAGTGAGATCTGCTGGTAATACTTAATCCCAGGAAAGCTTTAGCTGCCACACTACTTGAGTGAACATTTTCGCCTTCACAATTAAGGGTGATAAATGAAGGGATCTCAAGGACCTTGCCAGAACAGATGGTTCGTTGTCTGATTATTTTCATTTGTTCTAGTCTTGCTTTAACACAAAAATGAGCCATTTTAGATATCCATAGTAATTCCAGTAGTAATAATTTTTATTGAATTATATTTTGGTTATTGGAGAAGTGCAGGTGTGTGTGATGATGTGTTTTCCAGGAATGGTAGTCTTAGAATGAGGCGACTATCTGCGTTTGTACGGACATTTTCAGTACAGTGACACTCGTATCGTTCTTCTGCAGGCGAAATCCTTTTTCGTTTGTCTCCACCTCATCAATTCTAAATAGTCCCTCAATCACTTCTTCCAACGAGGCCTGTTTGTTACTAGTCTCTCTCCCGATACCGAAAACTGCATATGCTAATACGTCTGTTGGTTTTCTATATTTATTGACTCCAATTTTTACACCATCAGTCTAGCAAAAGTGTTGTATTTTCCAGAACTGGAAGGTCATTGGGTCATTGATTTGCCGGTTCGTTATGTAACAACTAGTTTTCTTTGGCGGAGTATACTCGCCGGATCAACAGGGGTCGTATACAGAAATGTTTTTTGTAGTAATAAGGCTTCTTGAATATCCTCGTGAGTCTTTGAAATATCCTTGTTAACTTCAAGGATTAACAAAGGATATCCTTGCGTTTTCTTTCAACCTCAAAAATATTTTCCAACCGATAAATACATTTCATTTAATTATTTTCACAACTGAAACTGTTACGGCAACTAAATTTGTTTTATTTTCAAAGGATATATTTCGTGTTACAAATGTTAAACTAAGTTGCTACATTAACGAAGCACGGTGTACTGGATATGTTAGATATCTTGAACTGTCTGGTCGTCCTGCAATAGTCCTATGTTTTTGTTTAAGGATCTCCGAAAAAATTATTACAAAGTCTTTTTCGGCCTACACGTTTCCGTTGTTCTTCTTAGCTTGATATTCCAAGCCTCAATTAAACTCAATTAAATTCTAACCAAATTATCTACAATGAAAATTAATGGCTGATTTTTAAAAATTGGCTTTCCTTTGTATGCTATGCGAAGTGTTTTATAACACAGAATGTGTGGGGTAAATTATCCCCTAAGCTAATTCTCAAAGTTACTAGACTGAAATATAATTCGGCACCAAGCAGGACATCAACTACTTGATTGTTTTGGTTCATTAAGTTATTATTAAATCCCCGCTCAGAACCGTAATATTTCTCGAAGTTCTAGTTACCTTATTGATCCCTTAATTGTCTATGCCAAAGCAGGCATGTCATACAAGGGTTTAGACACAAATGTGTATGTGATAGTATATCAGATCTGTGCTATTCGAGGATGTTAAATCCGAACTAACATCGCCAACTTAATGATGACTAGAATTCAGAGTTATGTGAGATCTGCCAAAGTTTTAACAGGATGGAGGCGATTCTAGCATTAAGCTGTCAGTTATTTTTGTAAAATGTCACTTTTACATACACAGGTGGCAGCATACGAGAATCGTCAGCCACACAAAAATCAGTTTAACATTATTATAAGGTATTCCAAAATCAAGTTCTTACCGGTCTCGACCTTAATGGGCCCTATGTGACCCTCTCGATTGTGTGCAGCTCTCCCGATCGTGGGCCCCACGTAGTTCCCATTCACTTTTGATTTCTTTGATTTGAGCCATTGGTCACTTTAGCTGGTCACGAACGGGTTTATGGTGTGCCATTGGGTAGGGCCACTACGTGGAGGGAGTGAGCCTCTTGATGGATGTGCGCCACAAGAATCGCACTATTCCCTCCCAATAACAGGAAGTTAGAAGATTTACCTTTGTATGTTCTTTTCTTTTGTGTTTTTGGCCAATGGGATTTAATCAGCACAAAAAAAAGCCCCCGTAATGTCAACCGATGTACAGAGAGCTATTTCTTTACCCTCAAACGCCTTTTCAATTTTGCTCGTAAAGCTATGTATGGCTGTCTCAGTCGATTTGCCTGATTGGTAAGCGTATTGTTCAATATGAAGAGGAGAATCTTTAAGACAAGCTTCCCTGATATATTGGTCCAGAATTTTTTCCATAACTTTTAGCAGGAATGACGTCAGGCTAATGGGCCGATAGGCTTTTGGCGTGTGGTCCGCCTTTTTGCCTGCTTTCGGTATGAAAGCCACCCTAGCCTTCGTCCAAGGTTTAGGCACTATGCCTAGTTCCAGGCTTATCCTGAAAATGTTTGTTAGCACAGGTGCTAATACATCAACAACTTGCCGAAGTAGGTACGGTTGTATATTATCGACACCTGGCGATTTGAATGGACTAAAAGTGGAGATAGCCCATTTGGTTTTATTGACGGTGAAGATTCTGCGAGCCAGTGAGAGTTCCCTCCGTGTAGGCATCAAGAAACGAGTATTCTCGATGATTTCACTATCCTCTCCGCTAGTGGCACAGCCTGGAAAGTGAGTGTCCAACAAAAGCTGTCCCGTCTCTTCCAGGCTCTCCGTAAAATTTCCGTCAGGCTTCTTGAGTGTAGAAAGTCCGTTTGAGTGATCTTTATTGAGTGATTTCTGGAGTCGGGAGGGTTTCAATCTCCTCACAGTACTTTTTCCATGAGTCTCTCTTTGATCTTCTCAACTCATTATTATAGGCCGTTAAGGCACTTCTATAAGATGCCCAGTCACCATTAGACTTGGCTATATTAAAGAGTTGACGGGCTTTTTTGCGCAAAACATTTAGCTCCCCTCTCCACCAGGGTACGTTCCTAGAACGTTTCTTCACAACTAAATTGCAACTACTTTCAAAAGCCTCGATTATTATATTATTTAATTTGTTAACTTCAAGATCTAGTTCCTGAGAGTTACTTATTTTTTCACTAAGGCACGCAATATTTTGCTCTAAGTAAAAGTTATATATCGACCAGTTGGTCTTCCTAACATTTCTTATTTCGAAGGTGCGTCCAATCTCCCCCCCCAGATCACAGCAAATGTACCTATGGTCCGACAAGGAGACCTCATTAAGCACCCTCCAATTAGAAATGTTATTTGATATGAATGCGCTAGTTAGGGTGAGATCTAACACCTCCCCCCTTATCGCATTCATAAAGGTAGGCTCGTCACCCCTCTTTACCACCACCAGATTGTTTGTCGTAATAAAATCAAGAAGTGACTCACCTCGCCCGTTCGTGTCCGTGCTTCCCCATACCGTGTGGTGCGCGTTTGCGTCGTAGCACACCACCCACTGTAGACTGCGAGTGCGACAGTACTCCGTAAGCTGCTGGAGCTCGCGCGATACCGCGTCCTCTGTGTCGCCAGGTAAGTACATGGAGGCCAGGACTACCGTTCTCCTCCCTTTGGCACTAGGCACTTCTGCCTGTACTGCCACCAGATCGCGTTGTAGAAGCTCTGAAATTGGGAGGAATTTAATATTTTTGTTGATCATGATCGCTGCCCTCGGTCGGTCAACATTATTATCATAGATCAACTTACATGTTTTTGTCAGCAGACCATTAATGCGCCCATTTGTGGCCCATGGTTCTTGAATGGCTACGAAGTCCAGACTCTAGTGTTCCACCAAGGCACTGAGCCTGTAAGAGGCTGCTATAGCCCTGTGGAGATTTATTTGGTTTCCTTAGTGGAACACCCAAGTTCTCGATGGCATTTACATAAACCCGAAATCTCTGCACAAAATGTTTCAGCGAGGCTGCATCATCCCGTAATGAAAGCTCCTGCTGGTTTAGTAAGTCCATATAGTACTACGCTTATTCACATAAATATCGATTAACATATTCCATGCAATCGTATAATTTTCCGTGACTAAGCTTAGAAGTTGACTGTCCTGCTCTGCCTCACCCGCCAATGTACCCTTTAGGAAGCAAAACCGTTGGAGGTCCGTAAGACTCGCTTCGGTGTATTCGTGAGACACAGAGAAGTTATGCCATTCAAAGCATTCTCCCTTAAATGTTAGTAATTTAGCCTCTGTTAGTGGTTTTTGCTTGAGAACCGTAGTCAGTGTCGGAGGAACCACCCTGCTGACTTGTGTAGTTGCAGAAAGAGGATTTACAGGAAATGCCGAAGATGCGGTTTCGCGATAGAGGCACATTGCTTGCAAATAATCTTCCTCAAATAATGCCCTATACTTGTAGTTAACGTAGGCCTTTTCCCCCGCTGTCTTATTCACCAAACGTATGAGCTGCCGATGATTTTTACTATATTGTTGCTGCAAAAGGCTTATGTATTCCAGTCGCGTATCAAAATATATTTCAGTATAGCGATCCATTGATTCTTTCTTGAACTTTCGTACAGTTCTTCTAAGTGAGGTTAGGATCGAAACTTACTCTGCTATGTAACCATGTGTTACTTCTGATAGTTTTGGTTCTGCCGCTGCAGCGCCTTTCGATATGGTATTCGTAGCCATTTACCCATATTAACAAATCAATTACACCAATAGCAAATAAGAACAACAAACTTATAGTCCTCTCACCTGCGCTCCTTGCCTTTCAAACTGTCCAAGTAAGATTGAATCACCTTGCACGTGAATATTCGGCGTTGCTCCAAGCATCCACAAGTATCGTTAACTAAAAATCCTCATAGGAGACACAAAATGTTTAGTAGATGTGGGGGTTCCACGCATCGAACTATCAGAGATAAAAATAATCTATATTTGTGTAGTTACACTCCGAGGTTAGAATTAACACGTTTTTCCTTTCTTTATTAGTCAACAAGTTAAGAACAACTGATGATATATTAAAAATAAAAAGAAGAGAGGAAATTAATGAGGAAACTATTATATTAAAATACGATAAGAAAACCGAACTATCCCAAAATTGTAATGATAAACAATTTTTCTTGAATAAAAATTCTTTAAATATGTTTAATTACTATAAAATAAATATTAAAAATCAAACATTTCAAAATTATCAGGAACGTATTGATATGCATACGAAAAAGAAAAGTTCGTAGATTTTATGGAAATAGAGCAAATAAAACTTTAAAAAATTATACTTGAACATTCCAAAATATAAAAAGCATTAAGGAATCAATATACTACTAAAACATTAAATTATAGCATGAATTCTTTCTGCATTATTTTAATTGTAAAGATTGCTGCTTTGGCGTTAATTAAAATACAAAGACAAAAACATAAAGTTAACGTCTCCACAACCCATTCAAGATATGTTAAAAAATATACATTGCAAAATTGATGAAGAATCAATTTCAGTTCGATTTCAATTTAATTTGAAATTCACTTTTATCGTATTGCCAAGTTAACAAAATTATTAACGACATTTATGATTTAGAGGAATATAATAAAAATGTAGCAGATAAGGTAAAGAGTAGAATAAGTTAACATTAAAGTTTTAGTCTTAACATTCACTTAGAGAAATAAAGATGTAACCAAAACCAAATATTGAATTAATTCTATTTTATTTCACCAAAAACCTAAGTCGCACGCTGCCAAGGCCTTCGCTGTTATTCCACTTGATAATACATCAGCTGGGTTGTCTTTTGAGCTGACATGTCCCACTGTTTGTCACCACCCTGTTTGTCTCCACCCTGTTTGTATCCACCCTGTTTGTATCCACCCTGTTTGTCTCCACCCTGTTTATGACAAATGTTTGGAACGTTTGTGATGATCCAAGATAGCACAATTTCTGAATCTGTCCACGAAGAAACCGGTTCATCGTTTCGTTGCATATCGTTCTGAGAGATTTGCTGCTAGTACCGTCGCACATTGTGCAAGCCTTTTGAGTGGATCTACACGACATTTGGCAAACACTCTTTCATCTGTTAGTGTTGCCCGGATATGTGCTATAGTACTAAATGCGTTTTGGAAAGCGTCAACGAAAACATGAAGCTATGGTGACACTGGGACTTCCACCTTGAATATCTGTCTTGAGCTTCGGAATCTGTTCAAATTCACTAGGAAAATTATCCATGCAGTAGTGAGATCTGCTGGTAATACTTAATCCCAGGAAAGCTTTAGCTGCCACACTACTTGAGTGAACATTTTCGCCTTCACAATTAAGGGTGATAAATGAAGGGATCTCAAGGACCTTGCCAGAACAGATGGTTCGTTGTCTGATTATTTTCATTTGTTCTAGTCTTGCTTTAACACAAAAATGAGCCATTTTAGATATCCATAGTAATTCCAGTAGTAATAATTTTTATTGAATTATATTTTGGTTATTGGAGAAGTGCAGGTGTGTGTGATGATGTGTTTTCCAGGAATGGTAGTCTTAGAATGAGGCGACTATCTGCGTTTGTACGGACATTTTCAGTACAGTGACACTCGTATCGTTCTTCTGCAGGCGAAATCCTTTTTCGTTTGTCTCCACCTCATCAATTCTAAATAGTCCCTCAATCACTTCTTCCAACGAGGCCTGTTTGTTACTAGTCTCTCTCCCGATACCGAAAACTGCATATGCTAATACGTCTGTTGGTTTTCTATATTTATTGACTCCAATTTTTACACCATCAGTCTAGCAAAAGTGTTGTATTTTCCAGAACTGGAAGGTCATTGGGTCATTGATTTGCCGGTTCGTTATGTAACAACTAGTTTTCTTTGGCGGAGTATACTCGCCGGATCAACAGGGGTCGTATACAGAAATGTTTTTTGTAGTAATAAGGCTTCTTGAATATCCTCGTGAGTCTTTGAAATATCCTTGTTAACTTCAAGGATTAACAAAGGATATCCTTGCGTTTTCTTTCAACCTCAAAAATATTTTCCAACCGATAAATACATTTCATTTAATTATTTTCACAACTGAAACTGTTACGGCAACTAAATTTGTTTTATTTTCAAAGGATATATTTCGTGTTACAAATGTTAAACTAAGTTGCTACATTAACGAAGCACGGTGTACTGGATATGTTAGATATCTTGAACTGTCTGGTCGTCCTGCAATAGTCCTATGTTTTTGTTTAAGGATCTCCGAAAAAATTATTACAAAGTCTTTTTCGGCCTACACGTTTCCGTTGTTCTTCTTAGCTTGATATTCCAAGCCTCAATTAAACTCAATTAAATTCTAACCAAATTATCTACAATGAAAATTAATGGCTGATTTTTAAAAATTGGCTTTCCTTTGTATGCTATGCGAAGTGTTTTATAACACAGAATGTGTGGGGTAAATTATCCCCTAAGCTAATTCTCAAAGTTACTAGACTGAAATATAATTCGGCACCAAGCAGGACATCAACTACTTGATTGTTTTGGTTCATTAAGTTATTATTAAATCCCCGCTCAGAACCGTAATATTTCTCGAAGTTCTAGTTACCTTATTGATCCCTTAATTGTCTATGCCAAAGCAGGCATGTCATACAAGGGTTTAGACACAAATGTGTATGTGATAGTATATCAGATCTGTGCTATTCGAGGATGTTAAATCCGAACTAACATCGCCAACTTAATGATGACTAGAATTCAGAGTTATGTGAGATCTGCCAAAGTTTTAACAGGATGGAGGCGATTCTAGCATTAAGCTGTCAGTTATTTTTGTAAAATGTCACTTTTACATACACAGGTGGCAGCATACGAGAATCGTCAGCCACACAAAAATCAGTTTAACATTATTATAAGGTATTCCAAAATCAAGTTCTTACCGGTCTCGACCTTAATGGGCCCTATGTGACCCTCTCGATTGTGTGCAGCTCTCCCGATCGTGGGCCCCACGTAGTTCCCATTCACTTTTGATTTCTTTGATTTGAGCCATTGGTCACTTTAGCTGGTCACGAACGGGTTTATGGTGTGCCATTGGGTAGGGCCACTACGTGGAGGGAGTGAGCCTCTTGATGGATGTGCGCCACAAGAATCGCACTATTCCCTCCCAATAACAGGAAGTTAGAAGATTTACCTTTGTATGTTCTTTTCTTTTGTGTTTTTGGCCAATGGGATTTAATCAGCACAAGATACTTTTAGCCCATTGAGAACTTATGTAAGATTCAAATAAAATAAAAAAGGATTTTGTGCCTACGATCTAAACCTCTCCCCAATCACACTCTATCCCATATTATAGGCGGTACAGCCAACTAAGATACTACTTTGCTGGGTAGGTGGGGTCAATTAACTACTTGTTGTTGCTTTTGTTCTAGCTAGTTGCTCGTCTCGTCGTACCCATTCATGCACAACCATCATATTCTTCTTCACATACCTTTTCAGAACTGAGCATAACCTATGACAATCTTGTCAAGGGGCTCCGCATCAATATTTCGAGGTGGTGACGTAGCGTTGCAAACGTTACGCACCACGTTTGGCATAAGCCTTGCTAACTTAGCACAACTGGTAATTCCCTCGTCTATGCGTGAACAATCAGGGCCTTGGAGGAAACAAATTGCGTGGTGTAATTAACGGCTCATTGACTACGTCATCGGACATTTAGAGGAAAAGCGAGGCGATCTGGCATCGAACAAGTTGGAAGTAATAAATGCTGAAGCTGTGAATATGCTAAAGAGTTCCCCTAGCTCTTGCAGGAAACTTTCACGGAGTACAACGGTGAAACTAGGTGCGATCCAAGTGCTCATCGGTAAAAAGACGGATGGTATTGGTGGTCCTCAGATAGGCGGAAAGCGGTGAGCAAGACAGCAAAGAAGAAGACTACAGAAGGAAAAGAAAGCCGCATCAATAGCTTGGGTAGCTACTTGAAACTCCGTCGACGGAAGCGTTACGTCTATGTAGGAAGATGGGAATAGCAGAAAGGCAAAGAGGAGGAAGCTTGCAAGACCGGAATCTGATCTGCCTGCACGCTAGATCCAGATGCCTGCATCTCAGCCTCCCGCTGAGAAACAGTTGGTGGAGGGCCCCTAAAGATTTCGGCTGATACTCGTCCTTCTACTTCTGAGACTCGTTCGCCAGAGTCCAAAGCTAGAGACATGAATGTAAAGATAAGCTCCGACAAACGGGATAGTCTGCTGCCAAAACAGCAGATAGTCTATGTCGACAATCCGAAGTTCGAGGGGATGCGTGTGGACCATGTAAACAGTGCTCTTCTACTTCTTCTCGTGAATGGCTGA
The DNA here is from genome assembly GCA_920105625.2 of Clusia tigrina. Taxonomy (NCBI): domain Eukaryota; kingdom Metazoa; phylum Arthropoda; class Insecta; order Diptera; family Clusiidae; genus Clusia; species Clusia tigrina. The sequence continues at coordinate 340,414,897 of OV050030.1, forward strand.
CCAAAATTTTGGCTGGAATGCTAGCTTCCAAGAACTCCAAATTACTCCGCACGGTTGCTGTAGCAGGCTGGTAAAAGCTAGTGCTTGATATCAGACTTTCCTGTAAACCAAGTGCAATAGTCGCATGTATGGGTGATAAAAACGAGGGACTGAATACGAACCTCTGGAATATACGTATACTCGTATCAGGGGAAAATCCGCTGGAAACAAGGGTGAATTCCCACCAAGTGGTAGTTTTCGACCTGTGTTCAGTGAAACCCCTAAGCTCTAGATACGGATAATGGGTGGTTAGACAATTATGTTCTCAAGATGTCGTTGCGGCAAAAATAAGGTGCAAACGTGAAATATTTTCGCGGTGTTCTTGATGGGAAACTCACTTGGAAGATTGCATATTAGGCTGAAAGTTATTGGGGCACACACATTATTTTGGTAGTGCCGAATAGCATTTGGTAAAAGTTGTGGTTTGAAATCAGCTGGTGTATTTTGGCTGTACACAGCACTGATCGGGCCAAACATTTTGTGTGCTGCTGTGGTCTGGTGGTGCAGAATTGGTGTTAAGTCCACATGTTTGCGGTTAAACAGACTACAGAGAAGTGTATGCTTGAGCACTCCCTGCGCCATGACTTCAACTTCTAGTGATGCTCTGAATGATTTGTTGAACTCGCCACCACTGGATCTTATGATTCAACACGAGACGATGAGAACAATATGTCGGTTTTATTTTTTTTATGTTGGCATAACTTTGGGCATAGAGTGATGTCCAAGAAGCTTTCGGAACAATACTCGTTCTTTCTGGCACCAAAGGATAGAAATTCTTTGAAGCAAAATACAAAGTCAGCTTCCTGACAAGAGAGGAATGGGGAGATCCAGAACTACTTGTTGGGGACCCAGCGAAAACTTTCTTCACTAACGGCTCCGAAACTGAAAATGGAACTGGGACTGGCTGGCATCTGAATGAAAAAGCCAGATGGTTCTCGGCTAAGGGAAGTGTGACAACGGAATTCCAATCAGAAGTGTTTGCTATACTGAAGATAGAGTAATGGGTAATTGAGAAAAAATGGCGAGGTAAACAGATTAGAGCCTGTAGTGATAGTCAGGCTGCAATGAAGGCTCTGAAAAATGCATTAATCGTTTCAAAAATTGTCCAAGAATGTAAGTAAAGACTCAACACTATCGCAAGGTAGACTCTATTTGGGGCAGGGACACTGTGGTGTTCGGGGGAACGAATTAGCTGATGAATTAACAAACTGTAAATCTACGGGTGTTCCAGTGGGACTAGAGCCATTTATCGGTATATGGATAGCAGAGGCTATTGATTGGAACAAGAGGAAAGTGAATAATATTCACAAGGATCGATGGTGCCGTTCAATTGCCTATAAGACCACCATGTTTGTACTTCCTAGAAGGCTCAAACAAGAGAGATGCAGATATCCGTCTAACATTACGAAGGAAAGATATTCGATCATTGGTTGGGGTAATCACGGGGCATAATCTATGGAGCCATCATATGGCGGATATAGGCATCATCGAGATTCCGAACTGCGTCTCCTGTTTTGAGGAAAAAGAGGATGGCACACAATATTTTCTCCCCACATATAGTTTTCCAGGCTTACAGTGCAATGGGCATCAATGCCAGAGTGCTTGGAGATCTCCGTCTTAGCGGCTCTCCGGCCTACCCCACTTATATTCTTCTTTTATATTCTACGACAGCAACATCATTGTCATTATCAACAATAATAACTCCAGACGGTTGTTGCATTGCTAGAACATTATCGTACATTAAGTTCCACATGACAGGTTCGTACCCATCCTTGCTAGTTGCCTATTGTGACGCGAAATTTATTCGGTCTGTCCTCTGTGTCATCCAAAATTTTCATTTTTTTCAAAGTATTTTGTTATTATATAAAATCTCAGCATCATAAGCCGATAGCCCTGGCAGCTAGAGCTTATATAATTATTTATATATTTAATTGTAATTAATTTTAATAAAATAAATAAATAAATAAAGAGGTATTTTTCAGGTAAGCTAAGGCATTCAAAATTTTCTGCCAGATTGCGGAGTTAAACCTATGTATTATGTCCAGGGAACTACTTCGTTGTATTATATAGCGCCTTTCTTTCCAGCTCTTACCCGAAAGAGTGCTTTACGCTATTTCACAGTCTGAAACTTTACCGTCTACTGTACTGCGATCTTGCCGAAATCGATACTGATTTTACAGTTATAATCACACGCAATGCCCTAAAGAATATGACCTACCTCCAAGAGAACGTTTGCATATGTTATGGGCATGGCGACTAGCGCAACTTGTGTGCCTTTCTTCGTTTTCTGCATGCTTATGATGGATATAGTTTTTAGAGCTGTCACATTTGGAAAATGTCTACGATTGTTTCCAACTTTCTGTCGTGGTTATCTTGTCCACAAACACACACTCAATTTTCCTGATGTTGTATAGTAATTTGATACACCCTTTGTCCTGAATAGCATTTCCCAGATCTTCTTTGCTGGTCTAGCCATCCGTGTTTCACTTTAAAGACAGAGTTTTCCTTGTTTTCTGTACACTATCGCATCGTTTCTGAACCTCGGGTTGATCATTTACCATTTTAAGCATATCTCCTTTTTCGATTTTTTTTTCTTTTTTTTTGGAAAGCATGCGAAAGTGGGACTCTTACCCTTACTAAGGCAACTTCAGTTCATGACTTCAATACAAATTATGATCAAAGAAATGACAAGAAACCAAAATCAGATCATGCAGTTTCTGCTATCTCAGAGATGAAAGTGATGAAAATCTGTCAATGGAATGCAAACATAAGTTAAAAGTCAATAGCATAAGTTAAAAGTCAATAGCTTTTTACTCTCGAACTAAATCGATATACTTCTCATATCGGAAACGCATCTAACTGAAAAGCACAGTTTTTGTACAGGTTACAAATTTTATCACACAAAGCATATCGTTGGTAAAGGACATGGCTGCAATGGAATTTTGGTCAAAAATAAAATGAAACATTTATTTGAAACCTAAAACGAGAGCAATTAAAAGTGGAACGCCTTTTCGGACTCTCTTCGGATCGCTTCATATACCGAACCAAAAAGTTACGCCTGACGTTCGATTTCGCAAACCTTAGAACCAATTGGCTGAAATACAAAAAATACATTAGCTGTCATCTCACTCTTAATGCGCGTCTCAAAACTATTGAGGAATTATAAACATTTCTGGAGCTATTTACATCTGCCCTAAGACTACTGTGATTCACGCCTCATACAATCTGGACAACAACTGTGACAACGTTAGACACCCAGAAACCTCAACTCAAATTGATATTATTTTAACTGAAAAAGGGAAGACACGTCGAGAATGGCAAAAATTGACATCTCTTTTCTTAAAACGCAAGTTATCCATTCCCATAGTAATCCTAAGGAACTCCTTGCGTCAAGAATCAGAGCGTATTTCTCTTCGGTATATTCAAAACCTTTCTCCAACTGGCGTTACCAAGTATTCCCTATGGAGAGCTGTCTGGAAAATTAAATCACCTATGCGCCCATTCGAACAACAAACGTAAAAAGGGCAAGAAGTGATGGAAAATCGGCAAGAAATTACCCCAAACCCACCTGGCAAGAACAATCATTTAATAGTCTCATAGTCATTACATATACACGCCTAGTAAATTAAAATTAAAAGAAATAACTAACGCAGTTAGAAACCTTGCTCCCAACAAAGCCCAGGACACGACTTCAAGACTGGGAAAATAATCAACGAGGTGCCCCACATAGCAATCATCGTGCTTACATCTTTTTTTAAAGGATTTCTACGCTTACAATACTTTTACAACACCTGAAAAATATCAATAGTATCAATGATGCCGAAACCAGGAAAAGATCTGTCCCATTCGGCTTCCTATAGACCGATTGGCCAACTGCCTCTCATGTCAAAACTCTTCGAAAAACTTTTCTTGGTAAATTAATGGTGCATCTAAATGAAAAACACATTATACCTCATCACCAATTTGGCTTTCGCGAATATCACAACACAGTAGAGCAGGATCATCGAATAGTTAAGAAAATAAAAAAGCTTTTGACAAAAACCAATATTGATGTGCCATCTTTTTAGATGTGGCGCAGGCGTTTCACAAAGTAAGGCACAAAAGTCTTATCTTCAAAATTAAGAAACAGTTGCCCGCAAAAGCACACCAAATACTGGAATCGTATCTTAGGGGCAGGAAAGTCAAAGTGAGAAATAATAATGCTTACTCTAAAAACTATGACATCTAAGCTGGAACACCACAAAGAAGCGTGCTTGGTTCCGTGCTGTAGTTATTATATATTTCAGATCTGCCTTCTAACCACAGCAATTTTCGCCGATGACTCTGCTAACCTTAGTACTCACCCAAATCCCAAAATTGCATCTTATCATCTAGAATACCACTTGGCATTAGAAGAAAATTGGTTGGCAGACTGGCGAATTAATGTCAATGAATACAAATGTACTCTAATAAGGTGAATGTCCAGCTTTAGAATTAAATAATGTTTCTGTTCCACACGCACAGGAAGTGAAATATTTAAGAAATTATTTTTACAGATGGTTGAACTGGAAGCGCCACATCGAAGCCTATGTCATTAAAAGATAATAGCCTTCTTTGGCTTTTGCACAAAAAATTCAGATTGAGTTTAGAATATAAACTACTCTTCTACAAAGCGATTATAAAATCAGTTTGGACTTACGGGAGCCAGTTGTGGGGTGGCACAACCAACTCTAATATAGAACTGGAATTATACTCAAAAATTCTAAATCATCCAAACCACCTAGCTAGAACTCTGGTATATAATTTTTTCGTCAACTGCTATAGTGTTCGGTTTTGTTTTTCGTTTCGCATCAACAACTGCGTACAGTTCTAATGAATAATTCGGTCATAAGAACTCGCAAAGCCCTGCGCGGCAAACAATTCAAAAAACACAAAACTTTTACAACACAAATTTATTACAAAATGTTTCGTTAAATGAATTTCCAATTAAAAGAATTAAATTAAATTTAAATAAATTACATTGAACAAAATGTTAATAAATCTATTATAATAAAAGGTCTTTAATTTCCTCAGAACCACTTGCAATGCTCTATTCCATGTTACTCTTCCGTTTCATCACATAGGTAAATGAACCATTTGCTACTCTTGACAGCCTTCTTCAGTTCCTTCCGCCTTAGTTTGTAGTGCAGCTGTAGTTCCCTGTATGCTCTTTCTGCTACGGCTCACCGATACCGCCTCCTAGATTTATGGCAATTTTAACGTAGTTGTTTTATGAATTCGTTCCACCAGTACACTGGCGCTGTCGGCTGCCATTTCTGCTTCTCACCATAGCTGAATTGCACGTCCTTCTAACATGTGATATAAGCTGGATTACTTTTTCATCTGCAGTGCCAGTCAATTTCATACCTTCGAAGACTATCGCAGGCAGTTCGGCATCAACTGCACTCGAGTGTAACCCGTTGTTCCGTCGTATATGTGCTATGTACGGAGGGTTGATGTTCACAGGTAGTATCTCTATATATATATAATAAATATATTGTGATCGTTATGGCTACAGCAGTCACAAATTTGCCACAATAATCAATGAGGCATGCCGGAATTCAAGAAGGTGAGGTCTATCACCGATCCGGCCTTTCATTAACTGTAGGTGTGTTGCAAAGCAGTAAATAAAAGAGCTATCAAAAGAATATTACTAAGGCGGTTTGATTTCGGAGAGCCCCATTCTATGGCACAGGGATTGAAGTCATAGGCATTTATAACTGGGTTGATCCGTCTGGTATCAGCCACTAATCTGCCCAATACATCAGCATAGTTCTCTAGTAAGAGATTAGGAGTCACATATTAAGTATAAATGTGTTTCCCATTTATTTCCGCTCGTAAGAAGCATGAGTGGGTTGACAACGTCTTGATATGAAGTGCTTACTCCCGTCTAGCCATCTTGTTTGTATTGTCTTTGGCCCACACATAGAGGCAATTCACCTTGTTGGATCCGCTTAGTATGGCAGTATCTCTGTTCCGCTCCCGTGCCATCTATGTAAGTAGGTCCTGCCCCGCCTCGCCTTAGGATACGCGCAGCTGGATTCATCACTATGATTTTCTCCGAGAAACGTGAGCCCTCTGCGCACGCCCTTCAACCACCGGCACTGGATATCCGACTCCTTTCGTAAGTTTCGATCCTGGAAGATTTTCCATCCCGGCTAGATTTTTAGGATGTGTTTGTAGTCACCAGCATTTTAAGCCCTCTGTCAGGTGTTGTTATCTGCAGCTGCTCCTAACATTTAGAAAAGACGCCCTTTGTGGATCGCCGTATTGCAGAAGTTTCGAGGCACTCCATCCATTTCTATCGATATTGGCTGAGACTACTTATAGAATATTTGCAGGTTCCCATATATATATATATATATATATATATATATATATATATATATATATATATATATATATATATACATATATCTATATATATATATATATATATATATATATATATATATATATATATATATATATATATATATATATATATATATATATATATATATATATATATATATATATATATATATATATATATATATATATATATATATATATATATATATATGTAAGCATTTCAGCTATCCGCCACCTGCTGACCTCCATAGTAGCTTAGAGATGATCCATATATGTGTTTTGTTTTTCTTTAGGACTTTAACCGAAACTAAAACTACCTTTACTTCAGCCCCTAAGTCCCCGTGATACCATCAGTTAAGTCATTCGATCACGGGAAGGGCTAGAGCTTCCTCACTATCGTTTGTTGGTCATCCTAACGGCTTTAGTGCGATAAACCTCTAGTGCTTTTCTCGTCGTGCTTCATAATATTGACGTCTCCCACGCATCCCAGGCCTTCCTCCCAAGCGTTTTCTGAGAAACACCAGCTGCGTTTTGCACCCGTAAAGGTGCCGCATTTCTTCTACACATGTTCTGCATTTTCATACTTGCCAACACAGTACAGGCAATACGGGTCTTCATTATGTCTGCTCTTGTGCCATTTGGTGGATATATCCCACTTTTCCTGCCATTCATTTTGTGAATTCTTTCTCTTCGACTCAATTTTGGCTGGATCCATTTTGTCTTGGCTATTCAGATTTTGAATAGCTGGCGCCACTTTTACGGCAATTTAGTTGGAGCGTTGTCATAGTGAAATACCACTTTTTTATTTGCCAAATACAGCCGTTTTTCATCAATTCAGCTTCGAATCGGTATAATTAATCAAAAGAGTACTGCCCAGTGATTATCCCTCCCTTTTCCAAATAGTCGGGGAAGATGATACATTGCGAATTCCAAAAAACGGTGGCTATGACTTTTCCGGTCGATGGAATCCTTTTCGCTTTCTTTGAAGCGGGTTAGTCAGGTGAAGTCCACTGTGTTGACTGTTTTTTTCATTTCGAGCGTGTAGTGATGGATCCATGCCTCGTCAACAGTTCGGATTGCGCTGAAACATATGCAAACAGTGCTCCGAAGTTGTCATGCTATTCCGTTTTTGCTCCACTCTGAGCAAACAGAATCTGAAATTTTAAGAATTATCGTTTTAAAGATGGCAATAAATGCTGGCATACACATTTTGCGTCAGTGATGCTATCAGTCGCTAAACACGGTTACTTATCATACACCTCTCGTAGATGTACCAGTCGCTGGGATTTACATATTTGTGGAAACGTTTCTTCCCTAAGACACTCCGTGTAGAGATTGTTGCAAATGTTTGGATTCCTTTTTATGTCGGTTTTAAATACCACATTTGTTTTCCTGTCCAGGTCCGGAATCCTTATACTTTTCATTTTTCTAGCCGCTTCTAGCACGTCTTCTGGGGCTAGCAGCTGCATCGGTCTTTCAAAGTGGCTTTCTACTCATTCAGCTCTAAACCGGGCATTCAGTGGAACGAGGCCTGTCACGATCGTAGTCATTGTTCTTGCACATAGTTATGGAGCTCTTCTGTACCCGCCGCTCGGGATTATTTTGAACTTTTTCTCTGACAGTGATGAAAGTCTCACTCTTGCTATTTTTGATTGTCTGGCGCAATCGCTGCCGATTTTCCATTCACAGTTTTCAGACCCCTAAACCCTTTGCAATCTTTTTCGATATCTCTGGCACTCTAATCGTAGGCAGGCAATGGTCTCATTCCATCAATATATTTGTGTCCTCCCATTCATCTTTATCTTAGTTATGGTAGCATCACATCCATTAGAAATATTGCCCGAAAGTCTCTTGGTCCTCATTTCAGCTCTACGTTGTGCTTCTTCTATGCTATCAAGAATGTACTCCAACATTTCGCAGTCCATATTCTTTGTTTTCCAACCTTTTTCTTGTACCTTACGTTCTGTCTTACTCATTTGAAATCGTTTTGATAACAGTATTTCAAAAGTATTGTTCGGTCACTATCCGCATATATAGATGAGATTTCCCACTTTATCTGACTCGAGATAGCTCTATGTGCAAATGTGAGACGTATTATTGACCCCTATCTCCCATTATTAAACGTGTGGATTGTACCATGATTGAGAGTAACTATATCGAGGTTAGTGAATGCTTCTAATAATGCGCTACCCCTGAGATTCGATCTAGCACTGCCCCACTCAACTGCCCATGCAATGAAATTACCCGCAATTATTATAGGGCACTCCCTCTGGTATCTACAACCAAACGCTAAAGCATTTCCTCCATTTCTTTGAGGCGTGCACTTGGTGGAACGTACCAGCTTCAAGAGTGAATCCTATTTTTTCCCATATGCAAAGCCTTTCTGTTATCCAAATGACTGTTCGCTTTGTTTGGTCTTCTGCCTTATTATAATCGTACGAAGCTTTTTTGTACTGCTCGTTATTAATATAATGTCCACATTCTGCTCTATTACAATTTCCTTTAGTAAAACCTGAGCAGCCTCACAGTGGTTGGGGTTTATTGGTGCGCATTTAAAGCTTCCAGTGGAGTGGCCGTTTCCATCTTTGCACCCTTGCTCATTTATTTCGCATTTTAGTTGGGCCTCGCACTTTTTGGTCAAATATCCTTTATTTCCGCACTTCAGAAACACACCAGAGCGGTCCTCTTTTCTCTTCCAGTGCGTGGCTAAGTGTCCATATTCCAGGCTTCGGAAGCATCTGGTTAGTTTTATGTGCTCATGGACCCTGCATCTTTCCCAACCTGCTTGTATTCGACCGGCTGCCGCTGGTATATTAACCCATTTATATGGTAGGCTAATCGGCGCGATCTTGTGATCGTGTGATCTTTTTCCGATGGTTGCAATTTCGGAAAATTGTTCTGTTTGCATATTTCTTCTAGTGTGGTGACTTCAACTAGGTCCTAGCACTCAATTGTCGTTTCCTGACAGAGAACACCAACATTTTCAGAGATCTGGAATATCCGGTCCTCTGTTTCCTTAACTTTACCAGGCTGATCAACTGATCCGCCTTTAAGCTCCATTAGCAATTCTCCTTTGGCGGGTTTCTGTCTTTTTTGGAGGTTCTGGCAATTTCTTAATTTCTGGCTTTGCATTCAATGTTTCTAAAATGTCCATCTGACCCTTTTCTCCTTTCCGTAGCTCCGTTGGGGTTTTGATCCTGCTGTTACTCTCTGGGCGCCTCTTTTCGACACGCCTTGGCAATTCACTTACTATAATAATATCGCATATGTTAGTAGAACTGTCAATGATCACGGGAAAAACTACAGTACGGTAGAAAAGGAATTATTAGCAATAGTTTGGGTAACAAAATACATTCGACCCTATATTTTAGGCAGAAAGTTTACCATTCGTACCGACCACAGACCTTTGATAGGGTTAAATAACTGTAATGCGCGTATAGTGTGTGCGAGAATAGATATATATATATATATATATATATATATATATATATATATATATATATATATATATATATATATATATATATATATATATATATATATATATATATATATATATATATATATATCTATTCTCGCACACACATATATATATATATATATATATACGAGTATTTATATATATATGTGTATGTGTATATATATATATATATATATATATATATATATATATACGAGTATGTATATATATAAATTATCACGCGCAAAACTTAGTTTACTTTTCTTTTTGTATTTGCGCAAATATTGTTAATCGAAAATTGGGCAAATAAATAAACAGACAGTAGGTCAGGACTTTTAAATAACCAATTTCAAAACTTGTGCCGGAAATGCAAGCTAAGCATTAAAATCAATAAGTCTAGAATTAATAAAATTTTAAAACAAAAATTAGTCTTAAGTTGGAAGTTGAATAAAGAAGAGCTAAATGCTCGAAACCTTTTTTAAAAAATAAAATAAATATTTAATTTGAAAACTGGCGCCCGAGCAGGGACCAGTCGCGTTCGTTGAAAGTAAAAGCATTAAGTCTGAATTAATCAGCCGCATTCGCGAGTGCTAAATAAAATTATCCTGAAGGGAGATTGGAATGCCGCTGCGCTCAACATTCAATATCCGGAGGACTCCTGCGGCGTAAAGCACCAGCCGGCATAGCGACTGGTACGGGAAAAAGACTATGTTGTATCCGGTCGCAGAGCGCCACGCAGTCAACGAAGAAAAGGTGCTACCACAGGAACCCAAGTAAGCCAACCCAGCTAAAAAGGACACATTCCGTGCAGCCAGCGTGGGCCGAGTAGTAGAATGCTACTCCTAGTTTTGTAAGTTGTTTATAAGAATTAGTGAAATATAAATAACAAAATAATAAAACAAATAAAGGCCTGTACAGCCAGAAACAAAAATAATAAAAAACCCCCTATAACATAACTCAACTCTGCGAATCCGACAGGACCCTCCAGAGTAAAAGAGTCTGCTTTCCTAGAAGGGATCACAAACTATAAAATAAAAATAAAGGACAAGTTTTAGGAATTAAGACATTTTTTTTAAGTAAGCCAAATAAGTTTGATTAAACCTAAATTAAATTAATTTCATTTTTTCCTCTTTTCTTACTTTTGAGATTCGAATAAAGCTAATACTTACCTATAAAAAACTTAAAACAAAATTTTGTGGAAAATTAAAAATAGAATTAGGGAATAGTTTTTTCATTTAAGCAATTTTTAACAACTTTTAACTAAATTAGTATCTTCCTCGCAATTCCGAAATTTATATTCTTTTTTTAATAACTCTCGTTAATTATTTGTGTATTAAAAAATGGCTAACCCAAACAATCTTGTGAGACCCCCGATACTAAATATCCCACCAAATCCTGTAAACCCTCCCTTATTACCCGAAAACAGAGAAATAGACTGGCAAACTTCAGAAATAGTTCACCGAATTTTAAATGAAAGAAATATTGTCGAAGTAGATGAGCAGGTAAATATAGGAGCGCCTAACGGCGTCGGCGAAATGGATAAAATTCCAGACGTTGTTCGCTGTCTACGCGAATTTTCTGGTGATCCAGGAGAGTTTGGATCATGGAGAAAAACTGTCGACAGAATCCTCCAAATGTATGAACCTTTACGTGGTTCACACAAATATTACGGAAAATAGTTGGTCAAGCCGACATAGCTTTAGAATCATATAATACCCAACTGAATTGGACCGCGATTTCGCGTTGTCTTACTACCCATTATGGAGACAAGCGTGATCTCGTTACCCTCGAGTACCAAATGACATCCCTGATCCAAGGTAATCTTTCCATTCAGGAATTTTACCAAAAAGTGTATTCTAATCTTTCACTGATCCTAAACAAAACCTCATGTTTGGATGCAGGATTTGAATCCAGAAGCTTATTAGTCTCTACCTACAGAAACAAAGCTCTGGATACTTTCATAAGGGGTCTAAACGGCGACTTGCCGAGACTACTAGGAATTCGGGAGCCTTCTGACCTCCCAGAAGCACTGCAATTATGCCTCAAATTAGAAAACCAAACTTTTAGGGCAAATACTGCTCTCCATAATTCGCGGAAAGCACATCACGCACCACCTCCACCTCCACCTCCACGCAGGAATTCCCAACAAACATTCTACCCACACTTAATTCACTGGAATCAACCAATGCCAGGACACAGGCCTCAACCCAACCATTACACGCCCTTGCCTCAACAATAATGGCCACGACAACAAAATTTTTACCCACAGGGACAAGCTTTTAACCAGCAATGGCAGCAAGTTCCACCTCGACCATTCGCCCCTAAGCCCTTGCCAAAACCTGAACCGATGGATGCTGACCGAAGCATCCAAACGCGCAGAGTAAATTATATGAACCGACCAGCACCAAATCAATTTTTGGGAAAACGCCCACCACATCCCTCCCAGCAATTTCCAAGACCCAATAAATTGCAAAGAAACTTTAACGTAGATTCTACAACTCATCCAAATGAAGCATATGACCAAACACTACTCCAAATACAAGGAAATTATCATATTGACCCTACGACATACCCCATTGAAGCATATGACCAAGCCATAGAAGAAAGCAACAATAACTTTGATCAATCCATTCAAGAATACAGAGAAACACAGGATAATTTCAATCATCAGCAATTAGAGGAAGAGATCCCTAACGACCTTTCAGACATTCATTTTTTCGGATAACGAGCTCCTCTCTGCCCTATTTTGAGTGCAAAACGAGGAGCGGAAAAATTCTGAAAATTCTTATTGACACAGGATGCAACAAAAACTACATACAACCCGGTATAGTACTCAAACCTGTACCAAACGACAGACCCTTTTTTGCAAATTCCATTGGTGGTAACGTTAAATTTACTCACCACACTAAAGTTAATCTGTTCGGCATACCGAATTTGGAGATTAAATTTTTTCTTCTCCCTTCGCTAAAATCTTTCCACGGCATTCTAGGCGACGACAGTTTAAAGGACCTTGAAGCAATCATCCACACAAAACACGATTACATGACAATTCAAAACAAAGTTAAAATTAAAATCAAACAACACATTTCCCAATCAGTAAACAAAATAGACATACGAACTGAACACATGACTCAACATCAAAAGGACGTGATGAAAAGACTGACAGTTGAACACAAACCTCTTTTTAGCGAACCTGACGAAAGACTGACTTACGCCACCACTGTAATAGGTGAAATCCGTACAACAAACAATAGCCATATCTATACCAAAACTTACCCGTATCCAATGTGTCTTAAGGACCGGGTTGAAAAACAAATAGGCGAGTACCTACGCGACGGTATCATCCGACCATCAAGATCTCCATACAATTCACCTGTATGGATGGTACCAAAAAAATTATATGCTTCCGGAGAAAAAAAATATCGCATGGTATTTGACTACAGGAAGCTAAATTTAGTGACAATAGCGGACAGATACCCTATCGCTGAGATAAGTGGAGTACTATCACAGCTAGGGAAAAACAGATATTTCTCGGTACTCGACTTGAAAAGTGGCTTCCATCAAATTCCTTTAAAAGAATCTGATATTGAGAAGATAGCTTTCTCAATACATAATGGAAAATATGAGTTCACCAGACTACCATTCAGTCTCAAGAATGCTCCTTCGATCCTTCAAAGCGCTCTTGATGATATTTTAAGGAATCATATACGATCGGATACGATGCTACGTTTACATAGACGACATCATAATTTTTAGTAAGGACGAAAAAAGTCATTTTGAAGATATTAAATTAATATTTGACACACTACAAAAAGCTAACTTGAAAATACAGTTGGATAAATGCGAATTTCTGAAAACTGAAGTTGAATATCCAGGCTTTATAATCTCTGAAAATGGACTAAAAGCAAACCCGAACAAAGTAGAAGCAATTATTAACTTTCCAATTCCACAAACTTTGAAAGATATTCGCTCATTTTTAGGATTTTCAGGCTACTATCGACGATTTATTAAAGATTATGCGAAACTCGCAAAACCACTAACCGTTCTTTTAAGAGAGGAAGATGGACGAGTGTCCAAAAACCTTTCTAAAAAAGTAAAAATTTCACTAAACAAGGAAGCAATGAATTCAATCGGAAAACTCAACTTACCGGAAAAGATGTAATGCTCACATATCCCGATTATTCTAAAGAATTTCAGCTGACAACAGATGCCTCCAACTACGCAATTGGAGCTGTACTTTCACAAAACAAAAAACCAATAACCTTCATATCAAGAACTCTTTCCAAAGCCGAAAAACACTACGCAGCAAATGAACAGGAAATGTTAGCTATAATTTGGTCCCTAAACTCGTTAAGAAATTACCTTTACGGTTCTGCTAAAGTTAAAATTTTTACAAATCACCAACCACTCACCTTTGCCCTCAGCAAAAGAAATCACAATAGTAAAATGAAGAGATGGAAAGCTATATTAGAAGAATATAACTACGAACTAATTTATAAACCTGGTAAAACAAATGTCGTAGCTGACGCACTCTCAAGACCACCGCAAGTATCACAAATTAATTCATTGACAGGCACACAACATAGTGACGAAAGTTCTGCACATCATCTTACTCCAGTAATAGAAGGGCCTATTATTATTATTAATTCCATGACATTTGACACAATAAAACTATACTTATGCTAACAAAGTTAACTAAAAGACATAATCATAAAAGAGTCAAATATCGCTCCTAGTCGGAGCATAGGGCGGTCACAAAAGCTCTCCAACGGTTTCTATCAGCAGCCAGGTGTCTTATTTCGTTCCAGGTGGCTCTGTGGTGACTTTCTGCGTGGATAGTGCGTACCCATGTTTGTCGTGGGCGTCCTGCTTTCCGACTACCATGTGGGTTCCATTGAAAGGCAATCTTTGCAATGTTGGTGTCTTCTCTACGCAGAATGTGCCCTATCCAACTCCACTTGCGTCTTTTAACTTGTGTGTCTATAGGCTCGCTATTGGTGAGGCGCCACAGGTCTTCGTTCATGATCGTTGTCGGCCAGAAAATGCGGCAGATTCTTCGTAGACATTTGTTGACAAAAGTTTGAAGTTGTCGAGTTATTTGTTCTGAGACCAACCATGTTTCCGACCCATACAACAGAACAGGTTTTATGCTGGTGTTAAATATTCGTATTTTTGTTCGCAGCGATATCACACGAGAACGCCAAATTCGATCTAAATTCCGGAATGCAGACCGTGCTTTGTTTATGCGTGCTGCCACATCCGATGTTGCACCCCCATATTTTGTTATGTAGCTACCAAGGTAGCAGAAGCTGTCAACGTCCTCAATGTTGATGGTGGAGTTATCATTTGTCAGTACAGTGAGTGGAGATGTATTTGCAGTTTGCAGCCGCAAAAGTTTAGTTTTGGAGAAGTTGATTTTGAGGCCAGCTGCATGAGCGTTTACGGCTAGTTTGCGTATTCTTGACGAGGCGCCTGCTAACGTGTGCGTCATGAAACAGATGTCATCAGTGTAGTCCAAATCGCTGAGCTTTTGGTTTAATCTCCACTGCAACCCCTCCTCCGTCTCCGCATTAGTACGCCTAAGGACATCATCCAAGACCACTATAAACAACAGTGGTGACAGGACGCACCCCTGCCTAACGCCTCTGTTTATATTAAAGTTGGCACTATTTTTACCTTTATAACGCACACTAAGGTTCGCGTCTTTATATAGGGCCTTAATGAGTTCGATGATCTTGTCCGGAACTCCGCAATTTTGTAGAGAGCGCCATATTGCGTCTCTGTTAACCGTGTCAAACGCACGTTCGAAGTCCACGAAACGGAGAAATAGTGGTGATCTCCATTCGACAGATTGCTCCACAATTATGCGTAAATTGTTGATGTGGTCCACGCAAGATCGGTTTGGTCTGAACCCATTTTGTTCACGCCGTAACTAGCTGTTGAGTACACCTGACACTCTATCTAAGATGATAAGAGCTAGGATTTTCAGGATGGAGTTGAGAAGGGTTATGCCCCTCCAATTTTTACATTGGCTGAGATCTCCTTTTTTTGGAATAGTGATTATGATTCCCTCTTTCCAGTCAGTGGGGATGGTGTTAGTCGCCCAGATGTTATGCATGATAGGGTAGAGTGCGTGAGAGATTATATTAGCGCCATACTTCAAGAGTTCAGCAGGAAGTTCGTCAGGTCCAGCAGCTTTGTTGAATTTTAGCTTATGGATTGCTAGGCTGATTTCTTCTGTGGTGGGCTGGTCGATAGGGATGTTTCTGTTGGGGTTTCTTCATCGCTGTTCAGCAAAGCAGGGCGCAGTGTTGTTTTCCGCTTCTACGTTATTGCCCACGAAAAATTCTCTCCAGCGCGCGAGTTGATCTTCGTCAGAGGTTAGGATGCTACCGTCACTAGCCTTGATAGGCGGTATGTTAGGTTTCGTATTAGTCAATTTTTTTATGGCTGCATATACGCACCGCAAGTTGTTACAGTTTGCTGATCGCTCTGCTTCACCAGCAATTCCCTCCACATATGCCCTTTTATCAGTCCTCACAGAATTTTTGACCTGCCGATGCATAGCATTGTACGCGCTGAGAAAGCTGTTGCGGTCGAATAATGAAGCAGTGTTTACTTTGGTTTTCATCCTTCTACGTTATTCGATATATTGCCAGGTGGTGTTGCTTATCCATGGCTTTCTTTTGCGATGTTGGAGGCCAACTGTTTCTTCCGCAGCTTGTGTGCAGGCTTTTTGAATTTGTTGCCAGGGCGGTCCATGTTCGTAGAGTGCAATGGTAGTAGACAGTGTGTCCTGGTAAAGTTGGAGCGTTGCAGGGTTTTTGAAGTTTTCCAGATTAAAGGTCATCTTTCGCTTCTGTTGCTTCCTGATGCCTTCGGGGCGTCAGCGGAGTTGGCATACAACTAGGTTATGGTCGCTGAATACGTCCGCACCTCTGCGTGTGCGCACATCAAGGAGGGAGTTGTGAAACCGTCTGCTTATTAAAACATGGTCGATTTGGTTGCGAGTTCGGCCATCGGGAGAATTCCATGTGTATATATGGATATCTAGATGGGGGAATTTAGTGCCACCAATGAAGAGATTGTGGTTGGAGCAAAGTTCAATCAATCGCTCTCCATTATTATTTCTACCTGAGGCTAAGGCGTGCCGACCCATGAGTTTTTCGACATTGCTGTTGTCGTTGCCTACTTTTGCGTTGAAATCGCCCAATGTCATCATGATGTCGCCTTTTGGGACAGAATTGATGGTAGAGTCTAGCAAGTTGTAGAACGCTTCTTTGGCATCGTCTGTGTCTGGTTCCGTAGGCGCGTAGCATTGAATTACGGTGGTATTACGAAATCTGGTCTTAAATCTGGCAGTTATTATACGTTCGGAGATCGGCTTGTATCCCATTAATGCGCTTTTTAAGTTCTTTGATATTAGAATGCCGACACCTTTTGCACGCTTTTGTATGTTGCCACTGTAGATAAAATAGTGGCCTTTGAAGGTGTGAAATCTCCTTGCCCGAGCCATCTGGTTTCAGATAGGCCGAGAATTTGAATTTTATAACGCTCCATCTCCCTGCAAACCTGTGCGAGCTTTGAAGTTTCAGAGAGAGAGCGAACGTCCCATGTTCCAGTTCGTGTCATTGATTTAAAGCTGATGGTCTTCGTCGTGTGGTTGTTATTATTTCCGAGGCTTGTTTCCGTTGCTTGAGTGGGTTTGTTTTACGGTCGGGTCACTGGCCCAACGCAACCTATTTTATGTCTGAGGAAAGACAAAAATATTTTATTTAAGAGAGTTGTTTTCTCTCCGCCCGACTACGATTAGCCAGCGTTTTCAGAAAATATTTCTGAAGACCTGTTTCTAGCCGCCCCCGCGGAGAGGATGTAGTCGGACTGCCATCAGTATACACAGTTACGGCATGTACACAATGTGTTACATGTTAGTCCCCCTGTGTACCTGACGGCTGAAGGGCCTATAAACGCATTCAAAAACCAAATTTGGCTCCTAAATGGAGAGGAAAATAGTTACCAATTTAAAATACGTTTCCCCTCATATCATAGACAGGTTTTTATTCAACAAGAATATGACGAAGAAAAGCTAATCTCAACTTTCAAACGTTCTTTAAATCTTTAAGTAATAAATGGCCTTTTTACATCGGAACCCATCATGGGAAAAATTCAACAAATATATCCGCTTCATTTCTCTAAATTTAAAATATGTTTCACTCAAACCCAAGTCGAAGATTTGCCTAACGAGGAAAGACAAGAAATCGAAATTTTAAATGAACATAAACACGCACATAGAAACGCCCAGGAAAATAAAACCCAATTGTTACAAAAATTCTACTTCCCGAAAATGAGTGCTAAAATTGAAAACCTAGTTAGACAATGTAAAATTTGCAAAGAATATAAATATGACCGTCATCCAAATAAACCACAATTACTTGAAACCCCTATTCCACAATATCCTGGAGAAATAGTACATATCGATATTTACAATACAGAAAAAAAACTTGTTCTTACAGCAGCTGACAAATTTTCCAAAAACGCTCAAGTTAGATTAATAGACAGCAAAGCAACAGAAGACATTAGGGAACCTTTAAGACAAATAATTTTCGCCTTTGGTGTACCTAAATCTGTAGTAGTAGATAATGAAAAAGCTTTGAATTCAGCTCCCATATGTTTTATGCTAGAAGACCAACTTGGAATACAAATTTATAAAATACCCCCTTACGCAAGTACAGTAAACGGACAAGTAGAACGCTTCCATTCAACGCTTTCAGAAATTATGCGCTGCTTACAAGCCGAGCGCATCCACATATCCTTCCTTGAACTTTTAGACAGATCAGTATTCGAATATAATTACACAGTACACTCAACCATAGGAAAGAAGCCAATAAAAGTATTCTTCGGAAGAATACTCTCCACAAATCCCGACCAATATGAAAACTCTCGACAGGAAAATACTGAAGCACTTAGAAAAAAACAGGCAAAAGACTTAGAGACACATAACAAGAAAAGGACCCCTATGAAAACCTACTCCCCTGGTGACGTCATTTACGTACGAATAAACAAAAGATTAGGCTCGAAACTTACTCCCAGATATAAAAAAGTAAGAGTAAAATAGGACAAATCAAGCACAGTTATTACAGAAAAAGGACGAACAGTACACAAAAGCAACATTAGAACTTAAATTCATATTTTCAGATTAATTCTACCCCTAGCCAATGGCGAATTCAGGATACTTGACTATACCAGCTTACAGCTAGTGACCTTCAATACAGGTTGGACGAAAATTCAATCCGGGACTTACAAAATTATACTATAGACATAGACGAATACCAAAGGACTTTGGACGCTCTTAACACCACGAAAAATTACAAAATTATTTCCAACAATCCTTTACTCCCCTTCCTATCCAATGAAGTAACACAAATACAAAATTTCCTGAATAGATTAAAACCTAAAGTTAATAAAATATCAGTAAATGCACTCGGAACTGCTTGGAAATGGCTGGCAGGAAGTCCAGACCACGAAGATTTTGAAATATTAGAAAATCATATAAATAACGCGTTAGTAAATAAAAATAAGTAAGTAATAATAAATAAGCTTTTAAGTGAAAGAATGAACAATATTACAGAAGTTTCAAATAAGATATTCGCACTATTAAAAAGTAAGGAAAATATTCAACATGACATTGCTGTAGATACAAAATATAAATTGCAATTGATAAAAGATGAAATTATAAATATAAATTACGCAATACATTGGGCCAAAGTTGGCAAATTAAACTCTTACATATTCTCTAATTTTGAAATTAACCTAATTAAAGAAGTTTTTGATAAAGATAATATTACCTTTAATAACGTAGAAGAATCTTTTGAATTTGCTAATGCTAAAATAGCCTCTAATAATTCTATGATTTTATATTTAATTGATATTCCAATTACCGATGAAAATTTATGTGAATCCTTGTTAATAAAAGCATTGAAAAAGGGAATAAAATACCATACCTTATGAAAAAATATTGATTTGTAAGTATAAAATTTTCGGCACAAAAGACAATTGTGAAAAACATAATGAAATAAAAATTTGTACAAAGAAAAATATTGTAGACATCAGTAACTCCTCCTGCATACCGCACCTACTAAACAGCTACACGCCTACCTGCATCTCGATAAACAATCAACATATCCCCACAGTTGAAGAAATTCTCCCAGGCATCATACTTTTAAATCAATACAGCGGCACAGTTCGCATCGACCAAGAAGAAGTTAATTTGACCGGTTCATACGCAATACAGTATCGCAATTTTACAATCACAATAGATAATCAAATATTTTTGTCTAATGAAGTCTCCGGCAGTAAGCCTCTCCCTGCTATACTGCAACCGAATGCTACGCTAACAGCTGAAGAAGAAATGCTCAGCCTGGAAATGATGAAAGAACTCCATTTGAAAAGCACAAATTACATAGAAAAGCTAAAAATTAACGGCATAGCAGCATCAATAACAGATTTTGGAATCTCAAGTACCACATTGATTCTAATAGCAGTCTTGGCATACAAATTAACGACATCACGGAAGTCAAAGCTAACCGGCAAATACATTTCTAAAATATCCGACAAAATATCATTACATGAATTATCTGTTGCACAAAATGAGCAGCCGCAACCATCTCCTCGAGTGACCCAAACAACTTCCCAGTACCCTACTCAGACGAACGTTAGCTTTTAAAGGCGGAGGAGTTATCACGCGCAAAATTTAATTTACTTTTCTTTTTGTATTTGCGCAAATATTGTTAATCGAAAATTGGGCAAATAAATAAACAGACAGTAGGTCAGCACTTTTAAATAACCAATTTCAAAACTTGTGCCGGAAATGCAAGCTAAGCATTAAAATCAATAAGTCTAGAATTAATAAAATTTTAAAACAAAAATTAGTCTTAAGTTGGAAGTTGAATAAAGAAGAGCTAAATGCTCGAAACGTTTTTAAAAAAATAAACTAAATATTTAATTTGAAAACTTATATATATATATATATATATATATATATATATATATATATATATATATATATATATATATATATATATATATATATATATATATATATATATATATATATATATATATATATATATATATATATATATATATATATATATATATATATATATATATATATATATATATATATATATATATATATATATATATATATATATATATATATATATATATATATATATATATATATATATATATATATATATATATATATATATATATATATATATATATATATATATATATATATATATATATATATATATATATATATATATATATATATATATATATATATACAGAAGAGATGTTCCAAAGTCTCCTCCTCCTCCTCATCCCTACAACTTCTGCAGTATTCATGAGAGAATACTCCCAGTCTGAGAGCATGTCTGCCGTAAAGCCAGTGACCAGTTATACAAGCCACGACCTTAGAGATATTCTCTCTCGGCAGGGCAAGCAAGTCTCTAGTTTTCCTTCTGTTAAGTTCCGGCCACATTAGCCTAGTCGTTAAGCAAGTGCCCTCTTGTGCCCAAGAGCCATTGGTCTTACGCACGACCCTATCCTTCAGCATCAGTTTACAGGTGGCAATTGGTATTCCAATCTCACATCTGTCCGTGCCTAAAGGAAGGTTGGTACGCCGTTTGGCTAAGTCATCAGCCCTACAGTTTCCCGCAATATCCCTACGCCCTACTGATATTATTTAGGGCTGCTCGGTAGTCTTGAGCAACCTTTGATTTCAGTGCCACCGACTTCATTGACAAGATGGCCGCCTGGCTATCCGAGTAGATATTTATAATATTTTCTGTTACGGCATGTCTATTTAAGTAGACGGCTACCTCCTTTATGGCTAGGGCCTCTGCTTGATAAAAACTTCAGTGGTCGGGGAGACGGAAAGAAACTTCCAGTCCCAATTCTTGTGAGAAAACTCCAAAACCGACTCTATCTTCAAGTTTGGATCCGTCGGTGTAGAAATTAAGTTCCCCCCTTCTCCATGGCATTGGTGTTTCCCACTCTCTTCTAGACGGAATGTATCTCTGGAAGTGGCTATCGAAGTTGAGATTAGGTATAGAGTGGTCAATGTGTTGGATAGAACTGCTCCAGGTATGCGCAATAGTCGAGTGACCAATCTGCCGATCATGCCATAACGCCGCACATTTCAGCCTTAGTGTTGATATGGCGGCCACTTGTTTCCCTACCAGCTCTAATGTAGGTAGGTTGAGAAGTACTTCTAAAGCTTTAGTAGGCGTGGTCCTTAAGGCACCAGAGATGCATAAAAAAGCCGTTTTTGGACCTTGCTCAGAAGCTTCAAATAGCTTTGTTTCTAAGTGGCTGGCCACCATACCAGTATTCCATATAGCAATATGGGTCTGACCACCGAAATGCCAGTGCATAATTCGTGGGGATAGCCCCCACCTGATTCCGACCGCTTTTTTACATGTGTGGAAAGCAATATTGGCCTTCCTGACTCTTTCTTCAAAATTGGGTTTCCAGGTAAGTTTTCTATCTAGTACTAGTCCCAAATATCTAACTGTCTCCTTCATCGGAATTTCCACACCTTTGTATGTTAGCGGGGTGACATCAGGAGATCTATTTTTCTTAGAAAAGAGGATTAATTCCATTTTATCAGGGTTTAACCCTAATCCCCTTCTTCCCGTCCAACCTGTAAGCGTTGCCATGCTAGAGCGCAAAATATCCATAAGAGTGTTTGGATATTTCCCTCTAATCACAATTGCCAAGTCATCAGCGTAGGCGACGACATGGCAAACCTCCCTCTCTAGGGCTAGATGTAATGAATTTACCGCCAAATTCCAGAGCAGGGGGGGAGAGGACTACTCCCTGAGGAGTGCCTCTGCAGACCTGTCTGGTGTGGGAACCTAAGCTGGCAGTTACCTTTCTGCTAACGAGTATCGTCTCTATCAACGCTACTATATTAGGATCGACGCCCAGAGCTTCTAACGCCCCCGTAATGGCGTTCGCATTTATGTTGTTGAAAGCGCCTTCTATGTCAATGAACGCCGCTAGTGCGAAATCTATCTTCTGGATGGCTTTTTCCACTATACCAATAAGTACGTGCAACGCCGTCTCTGTCGATTTGCCCTTCATGTATACATGTTGTGCCGAGGGGATTCGACCAGTTGGTATAGCTTCCCGTAAGTGTGCATCCTTCAATCTCTCCAGTGTTTTTAGGAGGAAAGACTTGAGATTGATTGGTCTGAAGTCCCTAGGATTTACATGAGGAGACCTGCCTGCCTTGGGTATGAAGGAAACCTTCGTTTCTCTCCATCTCAGTGGAATATAGCCAATGTTAAGACACCTTCTAATTGCAGTCAGAACCCAGGACGTAATTATGTCCCGTGATTGTTTCAGTTCAGCTGGATAAATTCCATCTGGACCCGGACATTTATACGGACCAATGGCGTTAATGGATCACTGAACTTTCTCGACTGTAACTATCGCATTCCCTATCCCAGACTGCCTGCCCCCAGGTGTCGGGTTATCACATTCCACTGTGCTACTGCCTGGAAAATGCGTATCTAAGAGAAGAGCCAAAGATTCCTCGCTCGATTCATTTCACACATCACCCGGACCTTTGAGGTAGCCCAGGTTGTGTGGTGTCATCGCTAGGATTCGTCTTAGTCTAGCTGCTTCCGATGTTTCTTCCACATCCCTACAATAATTTTTCGAGGACTTTCGCTGCGCAGTTCTGGTTGCTTTCTTCTATATTTTTAGCGCAGCCTTGTAGGCTTCCCAGTCCGCGGGCAGACCCGAAGTTTTGGTCCTGTTAAATAACCGCCTATTGGACTTCCACAGAAGGCCTAGATCCATTGACCTCCAAGGTGGTTTGTTCTTGCCCCGCAGTTTTACAACCGGGCACCCAGCTGTCAGTGAACTATTCAGCGCCGTGGTTACCCGATTGATCAGCTCGTCTAATTCCACAGGGTCTGTGGGATCAGACGGAGGATTTATTGGCAGTGAGGCCCTGAGAGTCTTCCTATACTTCCCCCAGTCCGTTCTCCGTATATTTCTAAAGGTCTTAACTGGAGCTAGTGGGAAGTTCAATTCGTATTCTATATAGCGATGGTCAGAGTAGGAATGTTCATTCGACACTCTCCTTCTTTTTATATTGTTAGCGAAGTTATCGAAGGTCAGGGTAATATCTAACACTTTCCTTTTATTTTGTGTTATAAACGTCGGATCTGAGCCTAAATTTATGACACTAAGCTTATTCTCTATAATGAAGTCTAAAACTGACTCACCTCTTGCGTTAGTGTTCGAACTTCCCCACAATGTGTTGTGAGCGTTTACATCGCTGCAGACAACCAAGTTCGTTTTGGCTATGGCTGCCTCCATGACCAAAGTCCAAACTTCCTCCGGTGGAGCGTCCTTGTCATGAGGCATATATACGGAGGCTACCCAGAGACTGCTATTTTGCAGCTCCATGCTTGCCGCCACCGTATCGCCATTACTTAACTGTGGGAGCAAGAAGATTTTAACGTTGTCCTTTGCTACTATACAAGCACGAGGCTTACCTGTGCTCTGAGCGGCTATCATCTTGAAGCCTCTCATCTTCAAACCGCAGATTTTGTTGCCGCATATCCACGGCTCTTGGATGAGGGCCACGTCAAAACCACCGAAACCCAGGCGGACCATCAAGTTCGCAGAGGCGAGTTTACAATGGTGGAGGTTGATTTGGATCAGCTTCATAAGAATCTGTCCTTCTTGCCTCCACCATCGTAACGTCCGCGTCCTCCTCTTCTTCGGTGTAGTCAAGAAGGTCGTCCTCCTCAAAGAGCTGCCCGACCCCGGTCAGCTGCTCTTTGTCAGTCGACCTTTGGCTGCTGCACAACCCTTCTTCACCACCGCCAGCCTCGCTAGCATTGTCACCCTCTATCTGCTGCGGTTCCAAAACTTGCTCGTCGCTGCGGTAGATCCGAAAGGTCGTGTCAATGAACCCGAACCTGACTACCCCTTTTCTCTATGCCAGTGGGGCAAGGGACTCAGCGTTGAGTATCAGCAGCACCTGCCTCCTACCTTCCACTGGCTCCTCGAGTTTCGCTACCTTCCAATTATGGGTTGGCAGCTCTCTGTTACACGATCTAAAGATCGCCTCTATTTTCTCCGGTTCAGCTGGCTTAGCCGGGATCCAGACCCGAGCTCTGGGTCTGCTGGGAACTTCTTCTCTGCTGGAACTTCTTCCCTGGAACGAACCCCCCTGGCCTACCCCAGCAACCTTCTTTGAGCTGCTGGGCCCCTCTACTGTCTGCTGCCGATAGATCCCCGGGGTAGCCTCCCGCAACCTGACCGCAGTCAGCGTTTGGGTTTTTACCAAGTCCTCCGGATTTATTTATATATATATATATATATACGAAAAGAAGGCGGCCTTCAAGGTATTGACAAAATACATTGAAATGTTGACTGTGGCCTTTGGCGAGTCTACTATGAGCAGAACACAAGTTCAATTGTGGTATAACCGGTTTAAAGAAGGCCGAAAAGATGTCAATGACGATGCTCGTCCTAGTCGCCCGAGCACGTCAACAACCGATGAAAACATTGACGAAGTGAAGAAAATGAGTTTGGATAATCATCGAATCACTATCAGAGAGGTTGCTGATGATGTTGGCATATCGTTCGGCTCATGCCAAGCAATTTTTACGTTATGTTTTAGGCATGAAACGAAGATTGTTCCAAAATTGCTAAATTTTGAGCAAAAACAACGTCGCATGGACATCGCTATGGAGCTGTTTTTGGCCAAAAACAAAACCGTTATCATGCCTCAACCACCGTATTCACCGGACTTGGCCCCCGCTGACTTTTTCCTCTTTCTAAAATTGAAGACACCGATGAAAGGAAAGCGTTTTGCTACGATTGAGGAGATAAAATAAAAATCGAAACAGGAGCTGTTGGCGATACCAAAAAAAGCGTTTCAAAAGTGATCCGACGATTGAAAAAAATGCTGGCATAAGTGTATTATATCTGAGGGGAATTACCTTAAAGGGGACAAGATAGTTGTTGATGAATAAATAAATACTTTATTTTTTGATCACACCTCGTATATATATATATATATATTCCAAAATATATATAATATATATATATATATATATATATATATATATATATATATATATATATATATATATATATATATATATATATATATATATATATATATATATATATATATATATATATATATATATATATATATATATATATATATATATATACGAGGTGTGATCAAAAAATAAAGTATTTATTTATTCATCAACAACTATCTTGTCCCCTTTAAGGTAATTCCCCTCAGATATAATACACTTATGCCAGCATTTTTTTCAATCGTCGGATCACTTTTGAAACGCTTTTTTTGGTATCGCCAACAGCTCCTGTTTCGATTTTTATTTTATCTCCTCAATCGTAGCAAAACGCTTTCCTTTCATCGGTGTCTTCAATTTTAGAAAGAGGAAAAAGTCAGCGGGGGCCAAGTCCGGTGAATACGGTGGTTGAGGCATGATAACGGTTTTGTTTTTGGCCAAAAACAGCTCCATAGCGATGTCCATGCGACGTTGTTTTTGCTCAAAATTTAGCAATTTTGGAACAATCTTCGTTTCATGCCTAAAACATAACGTAAAAATTGCTTGGCATGAGCCGAACGATATGCCAACATCATCAGCAACCTCTCTGATAGTGATTCGATGATTATCCACACTCATTTTCTTCACTTCGTCAATGTTTTCATCGGTTGTTGACGTGCTCGGGCGACTAGGACGAGCATCGTCATTGACATCTTTTCGGCCTTCTTTAAACCGGTTATACCACAATTGAACTTGTGTTCTGCTCATAGTAGACTCGCCAAAGGCCACAGTCAACATTTCAATGTATTTTGTCAATACCTTGAAGGCCGCCTTCTTTTCGTATATATATATATATATATATATATATATATATATATATATATATATATATATATATATATATATATATATATAAATAAATCCGGAGGACTTGGTAAAAACCCAAACGCTGACTGCGGTCAGGTTGCGGGAAGCTACCCCGGGGATCTATCGGCAGCAGACAGTAGAGGGGCCCAGCAGCTCAAAGAAGGTTGCTGGGGTAGGCCAGGGGGGTTCGTTCCAGGGAAGAAGTTCCCAGCAGAGAAGAAGTTCCCAGCAGACCCAGAGCTCTGGTCTGGATCCCGGCTAAGCCAGCTGAACCGGAGAAAATAGAGGCGATCTTTAGATCGTGTAACAGAGAGCTGCCAACCCATAATTGGAAGGTAGCGAAACTCGAGGAGCCAGTGGAAGGTAGGAGGCAGGTGCTGCTGATACTCAACGCTGAGTCCCTTGCCCCACTGGCATAGAGAAAAGGGGTAGTCAGGTTCGGGTTCATTGACGCGACCGTTCGGATCTACCGCAGCGACGAGCAAGTTTTGGAACCGCAGCAGATAGAGGGTGACAATGCTAGCGAGGCTGGCGGTGGTGAAGAAGGGTTGTGCAGCAGCCAAAGGTCGACTGACAAAGAGCAGCTGACCGGGGTCGGGCAGCTCTTTGAGGAGGACGACCTTCTTGACTACACCGAAGAAGAGGAGGACGCGGACGTTACGATGGTGGAGGCAAGAAGGACAGATTCTTATGAAGCTGATCCAAATCAACCTCCACCATTGTAAACTCGCCTCTGCGAACTTGATGGTCCGCCTGGGTTTCGGTGGTTTTGACGTGGCCCTCATCCAAGAGCCGTGGATATGCGGCAACAAAATCTGCGGTTTGAAGATGAGAGGCTTCAAGATGATAGCCGCTCAGAGCACAGGTAAGCCTCGTGCTTGTATAGTAGCAAAGGACAACGTTAAAATCTTCTTGCTCCCACAGTTAAGTAATGGCGATACGGTGGCGGCAAGCATGGAGCTGCAAAATAGCAGTCTCTGGGTAGCCTCCGTATATATGCCTCATGACAAGGACGCTCCACCGGAGGAAGTTTGGACTTTGGTCATGGAGGCAGCCATAGCCAAAACGAACTTGGTTGTCTGCAGCGATGTAAACGCTCACAACACATTGTGGGGAAGTTCGAACACTAACGCAAGAGGTGAGTCAGTTTTAGACTTCATTATAGAGAATAAGCTTAGTGTCATAAATTTAGGCTCAGATCCGACGTTTATAACACAAAATAAAAGGAAAGTGTTAGATATTACCCTGACCTTCGATAACTTCGCTAACAATATAAAAAGAAGGAGAGTGTCGAATGAACATTCCTACTCTGACCATCGCTATATAGAATACGAATTGAACTTCCCACTAGCTCCAGTTAAGACCTTTAGAAATATACGGAGAACGGACTGGGGGAAGTATAGGAAGACTCTCAGGGCCTCACTGCCAATAAATCCTCCGTCTGATCCCACAGACCCTGTGGAATTAGACGAGCTGATCAATCGGGTAACCACGGCGCTGAATAGTTCACTGACAGCTGGGTGCCCGGTTGTAAAACTGCGGGGCAAGAACAAACCACCTTGGAGGTCAATGGATCTAGGCCTTCTGCGGAAGTCCAATAGGCGGTTATTTAACAGGACCAAAACTTCGGGTCTACCCGCGGACTGGGAAGCCTACAAGGCTGCGCTAAAAATATAGAAGAAAGCAACCAGAACTGCGCAGCGAAAGTCCTCGAAAAATTATTGTAGGGATGTGGAAGAAACATCGGAACCAGCTAGACTAAGACGAATCCTAGCGATGACACCACACAACCTGGGCTACCTCAAAGGTCCGGGTGATGTGTGAAATGAATCGAGCGAGGAATCTTTGGCTCTTCTCTTAGATACGCATTTTCCAGGCAGTAGCACAGTGGAATGTGATAACCCGACACCTGGGGGCAGGCAGTCTGGGATAGGGAATGCGATAGTTACAGTCGAGAAAGTTCAGTGATCCATTAACGCCATTGGTCCGTATAAATGTCCGGGTCCAGATGGAATTTATCCAGCTGAACTGAAACAATCACGGGACATAATTACGTCCTGGGTTCTGGCTGCAATTAGAAGGTGTCTTAACATTGGCTATATTCCACTGAGATGGAGAGAAACGAAGGTTTCCTTCATACCCAAGGCAGGCAGGTCTCCTCATGTAAATCCTAGGGACTTCAGACCAATCAATCTCAAGTCTTTCCTCCTAAAAACACTGGAGAGATTGAAGGATGCACACTTACGGGAAGCTATACCAACTGGTCGAATCCCCTCGGCACAACATGTATACATGAAGGGCAAATCGACAGAGACGGCGTTGCACGTACTTATTGGTATAGTGGAAAAAGCCATCCAGAAGAAAGATTTCGCACTAGCGGCGTTCATTGACATAGAAGGCGCTTTCAACAACATAAATGCGAACGCCATTACGGGGGCGTTAGAAGCTCTGGGCGTCGATCCTAATATAGTAGCGTTGATAGAGACGATACTCGTTAGCAGAAAGGTAACTGCCAGCTTAGGTTCCCACACCAGACAGGTCTGCAGAGGCACTCCTCAGGGAGTAGTCCTCTCCCCCCCTGCTATATATATATATATATATATATATATATATATATATATATATATATATATATATATATATATATATATATATATATATATATATATATATATATATATATATATATATATATATATATATATATATATATATATATATATATATATATATATATATATATATATATATATATATATATATATATATATATATATATATATCGATTATTCTAATTTCTTTATGTTTATAACCCCTTTCGCTTAAGACTAACTCAAAATCCACTCAAATACAAAACAAAATAATTCACCAATGACTGCACGCTAGGACTCTAATTACGTTGCACATGTCAAGTGTCATAGTGTCGCAGTGCAGCGGATGGGTGTGTCTTATGTGGTGGTATGGTTTGCATGTGTAGAGTTTACGTAGGTCGTTTTTGTCCTACACTACGTTTGTGCGCAATAGTGCACATGCACTACATAACCTGCAAGCTGCAGCGTTGGAAAATTAAAGTAAATGAGTTTGATTTCTCAAATGAATACATTAGATATAATAGCTAGAATAGCGACAGAGATTCAGGCAAACGCAAACGAACTCTACGGAGAAGTAGAAGACGTAGAAATGACAGAAAATTAGTTCAGAGATAATAATAATGAACATGATGATGACATGGAAACGGTGCACAGTGCAGATACTGACGAAACGGCTTTCATTAAAATTACAGAAAAACCATTAAATGTATTCAAGTCACATATTTTAATTGATGTCGAACGAAAAGAAAAAAGAACAACAAAAGTAATATTTAAAAAAAGTGAGACAACATGTAACTGAATCGGAATCAAGTAACTAGTATTCCTCTGAAGAGGAAGATGTTTTATTGAAGAAGAAGATGTTCCATTCAAAATGGAAGATAGTTCATTCGAAGTGAAAGATGTCACATTCAAGTGGAAATATGTTCCATTGAAGAGGGACGCTGTTCCAGAAGCAAATAAAAACTAAAGTTAGGATGATATTTGAGTTAAGAAAACAACCATGGTGCTAATAATATAATACCTGCATCCCTAGGGCATAAACTACTTATAACCACAGATCCATGAGTAGAACAATCCTCTCCTTGATTCACACAGTCAGATTGAAGAGGAAGATATCGGAAGTGATAAGTGGAGCATTTACCGAAGTTTCGCTGCCAAGTAAGGAATTTGAAGTGCTTACTGACAATGAGATTTCTTTGAAGCTTCTGTGGCAGGGCAATAAATTTCAATTTCCCCGAAATGTTTATCCCAACTTTCACCGTTCCATCCTTGGCGAGCTTATATCTCTATATCGCATATTCCATGGCAACGAACTCTCACTACTGGTATGTAATTAGTTTCCTCTCATCTCAGTGGAATTCCCACTGACGCAACCAGCTCTGATAAAAATATGACTACAAATCGAATGCAGACGACACCAGACACCGAAGTGCTACATAATAAATATGAGGAAGTTTCTCCAAGTAATCACTTGGAATGGTTTTTACCGCATAATTTACACACTCATCATACATACACACACACACACACACACATACACAGAGAGAAAGAGAGAGACACGTGCATACGTTTAAACATTCTCAGTTTCCATAAACATTCACGTATAAATCCCTTTATATATTGAACTTAATGTAACTCATACGCAGCGTAGGCGCCAGAGGGAATTCTAAGAAAATGTTATATGGATGCGGCGAAAGAAATATCAAATGTGCCACGACATGATAATAAATTATACTCGTCTGCCACTCGTACGCTGTGGCACTAAAAAGGGGGGGGCTGAGAGTGAGGACATGTGCCGAAATGTACACCAGATACACTCGAAAAGGTAACAACACCCTACAAAAAAAAAACCGCCCAAAGGAAAACTGATAAGAAACGTGCAGGAATATTTCAAAAACATCACAAACAAGTTAGCAAAAGGATCGGTTACAGTCCGTCAAGACGACTGTTGTAAGGGCGTTGCCGCAGAGGTCAAAAGGATACATACGGCCTTCAGCGGTTCTTTAAGCTTCAAATCGAAAAAGCAAAGCTTCGGAACAGAGGTGAATTAAACTTCTTTGTCATAAAATTCTTCAGAATATACTATGTACTCATAATTAATTAAAGTAAGATCTGCATGCTGGTCGCAGTGCTGGAGGATGAGAACAACCTACACCCTATTCACATCATCATCAAAGGAAGATTGTTTTTTAGGTAGTTAGATTTAGCGGTCGCCAGAAAGGCACACTTAGGCCTTGATTGATCCTTTGTGATACCACAAGAAACACAAGTCCAGCCATTTGGAACGGCCTTGATCGACCCATTGTGGTAACGCGTTAGACACAAGTCCAGCCATTTGGAGCTCTTTATGAAGCTATTGATGGGGCTTGTCTCATTGCTTGTCAAAAGTCCAGCCATGGAGCTTACTTCCTTATTTGGAATGTCTCTCAAAGAATCTAGAAAGTAGTCACCCAGGTTGCTCCTCCTCATATATGCAACTCCTGCAGAAGTCACTTGAAAGGGATTGCCTCAACTTACTACCATGAGTCCCCAGGCTCCAGTGTTCCATTAGACACAAGTCACACAGTCAGTGCGGCCACCTTTTGACGGTACCCATACTTTGTCCACTTAGAGTTATTAAATCTTTTGAGCGTTTGACGTGTATTTCAGGCCAGGTTAGTGCAGCTATTTCATCAGTAACACAATTGCCCCTTATGTCAGAATGACCTCCCCTCCATGCCAAGGAGATGTGCAGCTTGCTCCTTCAGACAGCACCGGCCGCTGCGCCTAAGGATATTTTGTTTATGAAGAGCTTAGATGTGGCAATGGGCATACCGATGTTTGACCCAGCTAGCTAAATCGGTATTAGAAGATCTCGCTTTATTCGTGAGTTCAGCAATAAAAGGAAAAGAAATGTCTTTGTTTAGCAAACATTTCAACTGCTTCCCATCCTGGCTACCCGGGAAGCTTCAATTCTTTGTATTATATTGTTTGGTGCCTGAATTCTCTCTTTAAGAAACTATTTAAAACAGATCTAGGATCAATATCCTGAAAATTATATCGAAACTCATTCTCAAAGTTGCCAGCAGACGATTTACCCAGCGGGTGTAGTGTAGGGTGCAAAAAAGCGGCGGAAAGGAAAACCGGGCGAAAAAAACGTGATGAAAAAAAGACCCATCTACACCGGTCCGGTTGGCTATAAAGACTCTAAATACAGATTAAAGTCTTGCTTGAAGGTGGGAGAGGAAAAGGCGTTCAACAGCTGCCAAAAAGAACAGAAATTCACGACACAAGACGAACCAGCGCACGGGAGCAGGAGCAGAAAGATCGGTAGTAGGGAGATACATATTCAAGGCAAATCAAGGAAAAGAAGAGAATACGAATACACGCACAAATGCAGTTATACTCAGTCAGAGAAGGTGAGAGAAGCAGATCGAGTGAGGACATGCGAAGGATATGAAAGTACAGTTGATGTTATGGACTTGCCTCATTCAAGTATGGATGAGCACACTAAAAAGGAATCTGTATGAAAAAAAAAATCGGTACGAGAAAGGAATCTGTATAAAAAGGAATCTGTATGAAAAAGGAATCTTTCTGGAAAAGGAGTCTGTATGAAAAAGGAATCTGTATGAAAAAGAATTTGTATGAAAAAGGTATCTGTATGAAAAAGGAATCTGTATGAAAGAGGAATCTGTAAGAAAAAGGAATCGGTGTGAAAAAAGAATCTGTACGAAAAAGGAATCTCTTTCGAAAAAGGAATCTGTATGAAAAAGGAATCTCATTCGAAAAAGGAATCTGTATGAAAAAGGAATCTGTATGAAAAAGGAATCTGTATGAAAAGGCATCTGTATGAAAAAGATATCTGTATGAAGAACGAAATCCAGTTACAAAGCACCTACAAACATACAACCAAGTGTGGAGCAAAACCAACTCAGCGCGTCCTGACAAGGACAGTTTTTGTATGCAACAAAATTTACAACGAATTCATCTAAAATAAGGCATGTGTCGCGCTCTTCTGGCCCACTCCATCCAACACTTCGAAGCCAACAACGAACAGCTCACAGTTCTACATTATTCACTTCACAAATACGTCACTGCAGCATATGCTTTGATACTTGCGTCGACAAAAATGTGAAACTAATTACCCTTGTTGCAGCTGGCATGTAGGTAAAAGGGCGGAATTCTGATATTTTTTACCGAAGAAATTCATCGCACCCAGTTCCACCAGCTCCTGCTTTCTTCTTCTCTGATGGTGTCGTCCCAATTCACACCTGAACGCCAAATCTTCTGTCAGATGGCTTTTTCTTGTATGACGACGTATCCGAGCAGTCTAGGGGATCTAATATTTTCACAATCGTGCGCAGGACTTCCTGCTTCGACGGAATTGTTGATTCCTCAAAAACTTCTTTGGGAAACCTCTCATCAAACGTGAACTCGTCTGACGCTGGCCGCACCACATACCGGCCATCTTTTCGATTATTGCATCGGGCTTCTCAAAGCATTTGGTTATTTGCGCGATATCAACTGAGAGTTAGAGACCCAATTTCGCATCACAAATCCACCTTTGTTACAGATCCAGCGAACTGCAGTGACCAAGGGAGATAGCTCCACCTCAGTTTCTGCACTCTGACGCCAATCGTCGACAAATGATTGCTTGCATAACTTCGGGATGACTTTCGGCAAAACGTTGCGCATTTCGCTTAGTTACATAGTTCGCCAACGAAGGGGGCACGAAGCGCCAAACATATGATGTGACATCGGGCTGACGAGACGGGTCGCCAACGCGACACGAAAACTTCTGCGCTAATTGGTCCTCCTTGGCCATCTTAACTTGGTGAAATATCTCACGTATGTCTCCACATATCACCACAGGTTTTGCGCGCAAGCGGAGCGGAATGCCCATAATCGATTTCAGCTTATCAGGCCCTTTCAAAAGTATGCTATTCATCGCAGTATCTCCTATCGTGGCTGTAACGTCCCAGTCCAACATGGTTTTGTTCTTGTTGATGTTGAGCACCGTAAATATAGGAAGATACCAGTCTGCCACCTGTCGATATTTCGTGCGGCTTCAATTTGAATGCCTAGCTTTTCTCCTTGTAGTAAAAGATTTTGTCAACAATGAAACGGTGGAGTTGAGGATCGCGCTTCCTCTTAGACTCCAGACACATCAGTCGGCGGCGCGCCATAGGAAGCGAATCGAGTAACTGGACGACCCCTTGTTTCCTCAGCAGTCTGGTTTCCCATCTCTTCTGTGATGGCAAAAACTTGTTGAATTTTTCCATTAATTGTAGCACAAGTTCATCGTCCTTCGAACGAAGCGGTTTAGCTTTCGCGCACGATATGCAGCACGCACGGCGTCGCTGAATAATCTAATATGTCAATATTACGAAAGCCTCGTAGCAAGTATTGTGGAGCACAGACCTGTGCCAACGTGATTTCGAAGCTTACAAGCTTAGAGTTATTCTCGCTTTGAGTCATTTCGCTAGTCCATCGCAGACATAGGGACCTCTGACGACCGTCTATGCCAAGATGTTGATATAGAGCTATTTGAAATGGATGTGCACTGCTATTCCCAGAAGCAGGCGTGTGCAGAAGAGAATTCTGTGCCATTTGGCAGTCGTCAACCCCACTTTTATTCTTCAAGTTGCATCGGTGAACACAGTGGGAATTAAAATAGCGTAAACAGAATTTTTTCTTCCGAATGAACTGCCAGCGATCTTTTCGCGAAAACGCAGTAAATTCAGCACAGTCTGATAGCTATGATTGGAAATGCACTTAGGGCTAATAGCTGCCTTCGCGCTTACCACCATCCTTTTGTTGACGACGTCGTAGACTAGAATTCTCACTTTCTGGGAATTGTGACCACCTCTCTTGATTCCGCTATTATCCACTATTGTTGTAAATGGCTGGCATGTGGACACCTGACTCACGCACATAGCTAGTCTAAAAACCCATTCGCAAACACGGAAATGTCGTCGCGACCTAGTGACATACGATAGCTGCCCCAATTGAGCCTTTGTTCGCTTGGCAATGTAGCTACCAGATCGTTGAGCAGAACAGGGCCATTTAAATAATCGATTAAACCCGCCGCTTGCTTTGTAGCGCGATAAATTGGCATTGCAAGTGAGAAGCCTACGAGCGTTTCCCATTTATCAGCCCTGACAGCAGGTTCTTACCTCACTTTGGATTGCACCATTTGGTGGATAACTTCTGGCCTACTGTAGAGCATTCTCAATGTGTTGATTGCCAGCCCCACTGTATACGGCATTTTTAACCTGCCTCGAACTGGTCCTTCTTGTAGTCTGATCATATTATTCATCGGTAAAGCCACATCGCTCGTTAGACTGCTCATAATTTGTAATAAATAAGGACCAGTCCTCAGGCCTGCCAGAAAAAGGTCGCAAATTCTTCGACATCACTTGCCGGCTTGAAATCTGTGCTGGAGTCAAGTTGATATCGGCTGTGCAATACTGGCTGAAAGGATTATAAGGGTGACGAAACTTTTCAGCATACGCAGGCTTTGTGCTAGGCTGCACAAAGGTTGAGTGTTCGGCTGGACGAAAATTGAAGTATTCGGTGGCGGCAGCATGCTCTATACATATTCGGCTGAAATGCATTGCCGAACTTGGCATACGACAGCGTGCTAAAGGGCATGGGGGAATAAGTGAGGCTAGGTACGACGCCGTTAGCGTTGATGGGCATGTATACGCTCGTAAATGCGATGACGGTACGGTTGGACACGGCAGTGCGCTCGACGCATACAACATGCAGTGTGGTTGAATCCCGTGGTCTGATGCTATTATGGAAGCGTTGTAAGTACCCGGCACTGTAAACATCGAAGTGTGAGAAATGGACATTGATATGTGACATTGCGGATCGTTTGCAGCTATTGAAAGCGATCCCATGCCCGTTTCTGCGACTCTCTTAGTATGGTTCGCCTCACCAATAGTCGCCAACTGTATTCCTCCATTACCTTCGCCAAGTCCTCTCACATGTTCGAAGTCGAACCTCGTTTACCAAAAGAATATTAAAAAAAAAGCCAATGAAATATCCAATATTTCAGAATGTTGCCCGGCAATTGGCGTCCCGCAATGAATTCAATACTAGAGTCTTCTTTTCAATGAGCTGATATCTTTATTGAATTCAATTATTGAATATTATATATTATTATTCAATATTCGTATATCGTTTGTTCACACCATATTTAACATCATACATATTACCATTTGTAATGTATGCTTCACAACATTACCACCAAGGCTACGCGGTGTCGTCACAGGCAGCACATCCCAACGCACATGTCGTTTATTTACGTCAGACCATACCATAGATTACTAATAGATATACAGCTTGGCGAATCCAACAACAAAATCAATGCAAAAGGGATTGCAATAGTATGCGGGAAACTTATTTTTCACCACGGTCCAGTAGCGCAAGTGGCTGTGGTGAAAAAACTTCTTATACGAGGTTTGTTCAAAAAGCATCGCGACTTTCATGTTTTTTCAAGAATTATTTGTTTATTCATTAATATCTATTTTGTCTCCTTCACAGGGGCCAGGTTTGGGGAATACGGTGGCTGCGGCAATATTACAGGCTTTGTTTTTAGCCAAAAATTCGCGCACAAGTAATGATGTGTGAGCAGGGGCATTATCATGATGCGAAAGCCAATTTTTTTTCTTCCAAAAATCCGGAGGATTCTGGCGGATTGCTTCTCGCAAATTGCGCATTACTTGAAGATAATATTCCTTATTGACCATTCTACCCTGCGGCAAGAATTCATAATGCACTACGCACCTGCAATCAAAGAAAACTGTCAGCAAAACCTTCACATTCGACCGAACTTGACGTGCTTTTTTCGGTCTTGGCTCATGCAGCAGCTTCTATTGGGATGATCGAGCTTTGGTTTCGACGCCTTAACCATAGACCCATGATTCGTCATCAGTTATGACTCTCTGCAACATTTTGGGTCGTCACGGACAGATTCCAACAGCTCATGAGCAGCATTAATGCGATGCTGTTTTTGGTCGAAATTGAGTAATTTTGGTACGAATTTTGCGGCGACCCACCTCATGCCCAAACATTTGGTGACAATCGACTGACACGAGCCAATCGATATATTTAGGTCCTCAGCAACTTTTCTAACAGTGATTCGACGATTGGCCAATACCAATTTCTTTTCTACATCAATGTTTTCGTCTTTTGTTGATGTTCTAGGGCGTCCGGAATGCTCTTCGTCGCTCACATCTTCTCTGCCCTCTGAAAACATTTTGTACCACCGATAAACGTTGGTTTTGCCCGAAGTAGCTTCGCCGTATACAACAGTCAACATTCGGAATACTTCCGCGCACTTTATGTTGTTTTTCACACAAAATTTGATACAAATTCTTTAATCTATTTTTCGGGAAAGACAAAAATCGAAGGCAAGCTAAAACACGTCCACGCACAATAGCTGTCAAAAACTGACTAAACATTCAAAATGGCAAAGATTGTCAATATAAGTGAGGGTCATGAGTACCAACATAACGCCACAAAAAGATCGAAAATCGAACATCCGTAGCCCGCGAAAATTCAAAATTCGCGATACTTTTGACCAAACCTCGTACACCATTTTTACTCCTTTTACAAAACAGTGCTACCGAAGTACATAATTTTGTAGTAGGATGTAAATTCATCTCCTTATCAATATAGTGAATTCTTAATAGAAAAATATAACATTAAATGAACTCAGTACTACAATTCAGCTTATTATTTGTCTTTTCTAATCAATTAGAACTACTTTATGGTTGCGAAAAAACTTTCATGTATAGAAAATATTTTATTAATTAGAACCTTTTTTGTTAATTAATAACTGTGTAGAAGGTGTTAGTTTATATTGGTTTTTTTTTATTATTTAAACGTTATAATTATACGTACATAGACAGCGTTTATAATATTGCAACTAAATTATACATTCAAAAACTAACGAGCAACTTAAGTTTATCCATTATATTCAGCTGGATAATTCACACCGCATTGGTGCTACTAGATTGTGAGGTCTCTCGGCTTCGTTCTCTTAAGACGTCGTTCCGTTTTCTTTAGTTCGCAGAGTTTCGATGCCTCTTCGTTTATGTGGTGTTGAAGTCGTTCGTAATATAAGATTGCGACTTTAGTAACTTCGCTGTGTACCGTCTTCACGCCAAGATCTATGTGGTGATCTGACATTCGTACGTACCAGGGTGCATTGGCTATGTTCCGTAGAACTTTGTTTTGAAATTTTTGTTTTTTTTAAATATTGGTTTGTGTGGTGCATCCCCAAAGTTGAATACCGTAACTCCATACGGGTTTCAAGATTTGATTATATAACAAAAGCTTGTTATATGTAGAAAGCGTAGATGATCTGCCAATTATCTAGTACATTTTTTTATACTTTATTTCGAGTTCTTCTCTTTTCTTTTTCACATGTGCAAACCATCGGAGCTTTACGTCTAGTGTCATACCCAAATACTTAGCGTTATTTGAGTATGGTTATTCTATTCCGTCTATATATAGCAGGTTATGTCTAACCTTTTTATTCGTAAAGTCGATGTGGACCGATTTTGTGTTATTTATTTTCATACGCCATTTCTTTGTCCAATTAAATTTTGAATTTACGGCACGTTGGAGTTTCTGTACTAAGATTTCCTCTGTGCCACCAGTAGCTATGAGTGCCGTATCGTCAGCGAATGTTGCGGTAATATGGTTTTGTTCGATCGGTAAATCGCTTGTGAATAGGAGATAGAGTAGGGGCCCTAGAGGAACACCTGCCTTAACTTCGCGGAGCCCAGAATAGGCATCATCTTGCTTAATTCTCAAGTGTCTTTTTTTAAGGTATGATTCGATAATTTCACAATATTGCAGTTTATGGAGCAGACCTTTATGCCAAAGTTTGTCGAATGCCTATGCTACATCTAGAAATACCGCAGAACCGACTTTTTTCTCTTCAAATGAGTTTTAAATAACTTCAACGATCCTGTGAACTTGATCTATAGTTGAATATTTTCTTCTGATACCAAATTGGTGGCTTGGTATAAGTTTCTTTTCTTCAATAATTGGCTGGAGTTTATTGTGTAGCAGCTTCTTAAAGACTTTCGATAGTATCGGTAACAGAGAGATTGGTCTATATGATGACACTTCTTGTCGTACTTTGCCTGGTTTGGGAAGCATTATTACTTCGGCCACTTTCCAGATGCTTGGGACATGTCGAAGTATAAATGTGGCATTATACAAAGTTGAAAGATTTTGAATACACATCTGTGGCAGCTGTTTCAAAATTTCTGCTGTTATCAGATCAAAACCTGGACTTTTTTCAATTTTAGGTTTTTTATCTCACATTTTACTTCGGAAGGGGTACACCGCAGAGTGCCTGCCTTATTCTCATAGTTGATGTTGTTATTCGTATCAATTTCTACGCCATCATTTGGTGTAATGGTTTTCATAAGGTGGTCTTTGCGAAAGTGTGTGCCTTTTCAATGTTGCTTTTGGCACAGCCACCATTAGTCATTTTAATTGGAGGAATCGGTAATGTATGCCTTTTTATGTTTTTCGTGGCTTTCCACAAAGAGTAGTCATTGTTTTTTTCATGTGAGAGATTTCGTAAGAGCCTGCTAGTCGATTCATTTTTGAAAACCTTGATTTCTTGACTTAGCTTCTTTGTAGCTTTATTAAGCGCATGTTTATCATTGGGTGACCTACTTTGGTGCCAGAGACTCCGGAGTTTTCTTTTGTTTGTTATTAGAATTTTTATTTCTTTCGGATAGAAACATCCTTCGGTTTTCCTTTTCAAAATTGGCGTGCTAGCCCAAGCAGCATTTTGAATATTTTGCGATAGTTTTAAGGCTTTGTATTCCAGTTGTTCTTCTGTTTTTGGTGGTTCTATTCGTCGAGTGTTTTTACCTAGCACTTTTTTGAAATAGTGCCAGTCGGTAAACTTGTTGGTAAGATATTGATTTATTTTGCATTTGCATTTTTTTTCGCTTACTGATAAGAACACCGGAGAGTGGTCGGAATTGAGATCAAAACCCTCTTGTATTTGTAAATAGTTCTTTGAAACTTTTTTTATTAAAAAGAAATCTATTAAATTAGTTATCTTTCCAGGATCGCTTGGCCAATCAGTTGGCTTACCAGTTGAGATAAACTCGCAACCCGTCTCTCTGGCAGCTTTAAATAACTCACGCCCTTTTGTTGTGGTTAGTCTGGATCCCCAATAGATGTTTGTGGCATTGAAATCTCCTCCTACTATAAATCTTACCTACTATAAAGCTTATCTATAAATTTAACATACAATTCACTATTAATTTTGTGTCTCGGCGGGCTGTACAATGCCGTGAGCGCAAGCGGTTGGTTGTTTGAATTTATAATGATAGTGGTTGCTTGGATTTCGTAAGTACGGAATTTCTCTGACTCGTAATGTTCTATATTTTTTCTTACAATTATTGCGCTGCCACCACGAGCTGAATTATCTGGATGAGTTGTGTGGTAAGTCTCATAGTTATTAATTTTTATGAACGACTGATTTGTGAAATGTGTTTCAGAAATCAGACAAACATAAATTTTTTCTTCGTTGAGTATGATTTGCAATTCGGGTTGATGTTTGGCCAGCCCGTTCGCATTCCATAGCATTATTTTTATTATCATTGTTTATGAGGGTAATTTTATTGCATTGAGCCCTGCTCGAGCCTTACTAGACCAGTTTCTAGGCTTTTATTAAATTTTTCTTGTTTCTATATTGTTTTAAAATTTGAGACAATATTTCTTCTACAGAATTAGACTTTGTGGCATTCTCGTTTCTCGCTACTTGAACGTAACTTAGGTATTGCTCATTCTTTTCGTTTACATTGGTCTGCGTAGTTTGCATTGCAGGTGGGTTTACTGTACCTGGCTGCAGAGGTTTTTTCTGTTGGGTGGTTCCGTTACTTATTTCTTGTAGTTCTTGCCGTGCTTCTTTGCCACAATAATTTTTTGTGTGACCATATAACTGACAGTTTTTGCATTGTGGAATTAGTTTTGAGTGTTTTAATGGCTCTATTTCTACAATAGAGTTTAAAATATTGGTTATTTTATATATTTGTTAATATCTTCGTTTGCAGCGAATGTTAAAAGAAACATATCTAATGGGTCCTTTGACTTCCATTTTAATTTGTTTGTTGCGCTAATTATTTTAAATCCTTGATCTTGAAGATCTAGAAAGAATAATTCCGGGTCGCATGAACGGTGTTGTTTTTAGCCGTTACTCTAATGAGACGATCTTGTTTGCTCTCATAAGTATGCCAAGACAAATTTGCACTTGACAACAATTAGGTTATGGCTCTATAGTCATCGCTATTATAGAGATTTATTTTAAAAACTCCATTGTTTAATAGTTTTAAAGAAAATGCGTTGCAAATATTTTTTTTTATCAAGTTATACATTTCTTTGTACTCGCCGACTCCCATGATCATAACGGGAGGAGGGCGTTTTTCTTTCTTAGGAATCGGTTCATTATTTGTTTTAAATTGTTCGGAACTCACCTGGTTAACTAAGTTATTATTACAACTTTGAATATGTTCGGGAGATGAATTTGCCTTCCTTTTCTTAACGTGTTTATTCCTTTTAAGTATCCATTCAGTTTCTCTGGCCAATTCTTCTTCATCTGTTTCGTATTGCT
Source organism: Clusia tigrina (assembly GCA_920105625.2). Taxonomy (NCBI): domain Eukaryota; kingdom Metazoa; phylum Arthropoda; class Insecta; order Diptera; family Clusiidae; genus Clusia; species Clusia tigrina. The sequence goes on from OV050030.1 coordinate 340,456,993, forward strand.
GTTAATTTTCTTTTGCAGTTTCGTGTTTTTCTACATTATCAGATTTATTTTTGATTTTTTCAGCTTTAAGCTTATTAATTTCTCTTTTGAGTTTAGTGCATAATATTTCAAGCACATGCAATCGAGCGATTTCTGATTTTTTAGTATTATCTACATTTTTGAAGATTGTTCAACGTTGGGACTTCAGCCCTTTGGCGGTGGTGAGCACTGGATAGGCATTTACAAGTATTCTTGCAGAGTGACAGCACAAAACTTCGCAGCACTGCTACATACCACCTGGTGCCTAGCAGCTATATCTGTTGTTTAACTTCCACTTCCAAAATAATCTCGAGAAATTTAACAGTTCGTTTAATAAATTAAATACATATATGAAATATAATTCAAAAAGTAAACACTAAAATTATAATCATAAATATATACATAAAGCTATGAGTGTCGCTCACTCTCCTCATAGAGAGCGTCGGCACTCGGTGCATATACCCGTAGCACCAAGCAATAACACTACAACAATACAATACGGCATATTATCGGCAACAACAATGACACTAGCAGAGTCATCATCGGTGTCAGTAGCAGCGTCGGCAACAGCAGCGACCTCAACAGAAAAGTCGATCCCAGCAACTGTCGCTACAGGAAAGAGCGCGATGACTTTCGTCGAAACAACAACGAAGGCAAGGCAGCCCAGCATAGCGCCGTCACCAAACTCAGCAGCAGTAAGGAGTCCAGCAACAATGCCTCTGCAGGCGGTAATAAACGGTGAGGTAAAGAAAATAAAAAAGTGGCGGTAGTGCAGACTGGTATTGACCGCTACATAAACATTAATATTAAAATAAGTCCACAAAAGGTCATGGGCGTCGCCAAAAGGGCAAACACAACAAACTCAGGTGCTCCTCTGGAGAATAACAGATTTGCACTTCTTAGTGTAGAGAATTCTACTACTACATCGAAAGGTGAACCTGTAGTCAGTAATGCCAGACCGCCACCAATTTACCTGCGCGAGCGTAGTTCTAATCAATTAGTATTGAACATCGCAAATATTATAGGCACAAATAATTTTCACTTTGTGCCTCTTAGAAAAGGTAGTATTGAGGAGACAAAGATACAGGCATATAGTGAAAAGCACTATCGTGATATTATAAATTGTTTAACGGGGAACAAGAAAAATTATTATTCCTATCAGCTAAAGAGCTCAAAAGGCCTTGTTATTGTTTTAAAAGGAATCGAAGCCACAGTAGATTCTCGCGATATTAAAGAGGCTCTTGAAGAGCAAGGGTTCCCCGTTAAGGTTGTGATAAATATTGTGAATAGAAATAAAGTTCCACAACCTATATTTAAAGTTGAACTGCTCCCCAACTCAACCCAGCTTAAAAAGAACGAGACGCACCCAATATATAACCTAAGATATCTTTTACACCGCAGAATTATGGTTGAAGAACCGCACAAACGTAACGGCCCAATACAATGTATGAATTGTCAAGAATTCGGCCACTCTAAATCGTACTGTACTCTGCGCAGTGTTTGTGTAGTTTGCGGTGATCTCCACCCTACAAGTACTTGCACCTTAGCTAAAACTGACACATCCGCAAAGAAATGTAGTAACTGTGATGGTAGCCACACGGCAAATTACAGAGGTTGCCCTGTATATAAAGATCTAAAATCAAAACTGTCGCAGAGTATACAATTAAAACGTAACTTATCCCCAAATCCTATCTATATCCAGCCTGCCACCTCAAATCCTCAGATAGGTGACCCTATTATGCAAAAACCTAATTCTGGTCAAGCAACCTACGCAAGTGTTCTGCAGGGTAACGTACGGCAAGTTAACAATAACAATGCATCTAATAGTGGAGTAGAAGCCATGATCCTAAATCTTACTCAGTGTATGACTCAATTCATGTCTACAGTGCAAAATATGCTACAAGATTTAATTAAAGCTCAAAATCAGATGATTCAAACTCTTGTAAATAAAAAATGAGTTTGTTAAAAATATGTTTATGGAACGCAAACGGTGTTAACCAGCATAAACTAGCCCTTAATAAGTTTCTACATGACCACGAAATTGATGTTATGCTTTTGTCTGAAACACATCTCACAAACAAATACAACTTTCATCTCCCAGGCTTCAAATTTTATAACACAAATCATCCTGATGGTAAGGCACATGGCGGTACGGCTATTCTAATCAGAAATCGGCTTAAGCATCATCTTATGCAATCGCATTCGATGCAATGGATGCAAGCTACATCAGTATCTATTAAAAATCGTGGCAAAGACCCACCCCGTTTTACTGTAACAGAAACTCAATTTAAAGAACTTTTTGATTCCCTTGGTGATAGATTTCTAGCTGGCGGTGATTATAATGCGAAACATAAACACTGGGGCTCTCGCCTAATTAATCCAAAAGGCCGACAATTGTACAATGCAATAACTAACAGACATAGTAAATACGATTTTGTTTCACCAGGACAGCCCACTTATTGGCCAACAGACCCAAAGAAAATTCCTGATCTTATTGATTTTGCTATTTCTAAAAATATAGATAGGTCTTTAGTATCAGCGGAAACCTGTGACGATCTGTCCTCTGATCACTCGCCTGTAATAATCAACCTTTATGAACAACCAGAATATACAAGCCCACAGTTTCGCCTAGGGACCAACCAAACCGATTGGTTAAAATACAAAAAGTGTATTAGTAGTCATATCTCTACAAGAGTCGAGGTAAAACATGCAGATGATATAGATAATAATATTGATATTTTCAACTCCATACTAGCGACTGCAGCCGTAGTGGCAACGCCAAAAAATACTTCTAGAAAGTGCAAGTATGCCTGTACAAATAGCCAAATTGAAAAACTTGTAGCACAGAAACGACGGCTGCGCCGAGAATGGCAGAAACATCGCTCACCCATCTCTAAATACAATCTTAAAGCAGCCGAAAGGGCGCTTAAAGATGCTCTTACAAAGGAGGAAGATAAAAACCTAAAAGAGTACCTGAAGAAGGTAACCCCAAATTCTACCGAAAGGTATTCCCTTTGGAAGGCATCTAAAAACTTTAAGCCTCCAATGGAAGGTGTAAAACCTATAAGAAACCCGAACGGCGCGTGGGCTCAAAGCGATCAAGAAAAAGCACTCTGCTTTGCACAACATCTATGCAACGTGTTCCAGCCGAATATGGCTACAAACTCCTTTGCACTGCCTGCCTTACCTTGCAGTACTGAGATTGCTCAGCCTATTAAAATTTCCCTTCCAGAAATAACCAAACAAATTAAACAACTGAATCCAAAAAAATCACCTGGATTCGATAATATTACCCCGAAAATGCTAAAACAGTTACCAGATTCTGCATCAGCATTTCTCTGTAAGCTTTTTAACACAATCTTGGGCATCGGTTACTATCCGAATGCATGGAAGAAGTCTCAGATATGTATGATAGCTAAACCTGGAAAAGACGCAACGCTGCCGTCATCATATCCTATCAGCCTGTTACTTGTTGTTTGAGAAACTACTACTAAATAAACTAACTGCTTTTATCTATGAACATAGCGTAATACCGCAACACCAATTTGGTATTCGAGAAAAGCACAGCACTATTAAGTAAGTAAAGCGAATTACAAATGAAATAAGAAAAGCATTTGAACTCGGGGAGTTTTGCTCTGCAATATTCCTTGACGTGGCTCAAGCATTTGATAAGGTATGGCATCAAGGACTGATGTTCAAAATCAAAAAGTTTCTTCCAAAAAGCTATCATAAAATTCTTGAGTCTTATTTATCCAATAGACGTTTCAGGGTAAACGTAAACGAATTCATTTCCGAAGATTTTCCAATTTTAGCCGGTGTGCCCCAAGGTAGCGTTCTAGGCCCTACATTATATGTAATATTTACATCTGCTACTCCTATAAGTGAAAGCACGCTAATTTCAACATTTGCGGATGATACCGCCATACTCAGTTGCAATAAATGTCCGATAAAGGCGTCGAGAGCTCTACAAGAGCACTTAGTTAGGGTAGAAGAATGGTTAGGAATGTGGCGTATAAAAGTCAATGAGCAAAAAAGCAAAAACGTAACATTCTCTTTGAGGCCTGGTACGTGTCCAGCCATTCGGCTCAATAATATTGGGATTCCACAAGCTAATGAAGTCACCTATCTCGGCATTCATTTAGACAGGCGCTTAACTTGGCGTACGTACATTTCAACTAAAATTTTAAATATGAAGTTGAAGGTCGCCAAGCTGCATTGGCTAATAAACCACAAATCTACCTTAAACCTAGAATACAAAAGCCTCCTATACAATGCAGTTATTAAGCCGATATGGTTGTACGGGATTCAACTGTGGGGTAATGCATCCGCTTCTAACATTGCCATAATTCAAAGGTTTCAGTCGAAGATACTTAGGTTAATAACAGGTGCTCCATGGTACATGCGTAACGAAAATATTCACAAAGACCTGAAAATACCAACAATTATCACAGAAATAAATGCTAGAAAGCAGATATACATAGCAAAACTGAAAAATCACCCGAATCCACTAGCTAAATCCCTCGCAAAACCGATAAGCCGATCCCACCTGCAGAGAAGAGACCTTCCGGCCTTTTGAAGAGCGAAGCAGAACCGAAATTTTGATGGCCAAATACAATTTGGGTTAAAATTATTTTTTAGTGACTAGTTTTAAGATTTGATATACTTATTGTTGGACTTAATTTAAGCAAATTCAATAAATAATAAATTCTTGTAATAAAAAAATAAAAACTTCCACTTCGTGTTAGTGAAAGTTATTTTTCAAACAAATGCAACACTGAAAAATTTTTAAATTAAAAGAAAGTGGCTTCACCAATCAACCTAAATTAATATTACACAGGTGGCAACTCCAGCCCATTTTTTTTTTTTTGTGTAAAGAGAACAGCTACTGTGACATACACTATTGATGGTAAGATGAGCCTTTTTGTTTTTGTTTTTATTTTTTTCACAAAATTCTGTTTTTTATTTATTTAGTTTTCGTATATTTCAGTTCTTGGAAATAATTTGGAAATGTGTCCCAGATAGCCCTCGCGAATTGCATTCACCGATAACTATACTATCGCACTTATATTTCACTGCATGGATTTAAAAAATGCTAGAATACGGAGCAGAATTATACGCGTCCGAACTTTATGAAAGTGAAAACAGAACGTTCATATTGTGAAATATCAAATAAATGTTTATGTTACGCTTTTATATATAATTTAGAATTAATATATAGATATGTGGTTTTATTACAAATAAATATATATACGAGTATATATATATATATATATATATATATATATATATATATATATATATATATATATATATATATATAAATAAATACATACATATATGTATATATATATCGGGTTTTTCAATAAGAGCCCTACAAAAGTTTTTTTAAATAAAACAAAACCGGTTTTAGATATCAATGAAATTCTTTATTCCTGTGAAAGTACGTTCGATGCCATTATGTATGGAACTCGATTTATTTTGCATGGCCACCATGGGCACGCTTGCAGAAGTCCAGACGCTGAACCCAATTTTCAACGGTTTTCAAGCATAAATCGGTCGATACTGCTGCAATTTCAAGTTCGATATTCGGAGGAAGTTCATCAATCGTCGCTGGCTTGTTGGCATAGACCATAGACTTGACGTAGCCCCACAGGAAATAATCTAACGGCGTCAAATCGCACGACCGAGGCGGCCAATCGACTGGGCCATTTCGTGAGATAACACGTTCACCAAACTTGGTTTGCAGTAAATTGATTGTGGCATTCGCTGTGTCGCTTGTGGCGCCCTCCTGTTGGAACCACATGTCCTCCAAGTCCATATTATCCAATTGGGGCCAAAAATATTCGGTTATCATTGAACGGCAGCGATTCGCATTCACAGTAATGTGCCGGTCTTGATCATCACGGAAGAAGTACGGCCCAATGACGCCGCCGGCCCATAAACCGCACCAAACCGTAATTTTTTCGGGATGCAATGATGACTCATGGAGTACGTGTGGATTGCTGTCTAACCAATAACGCACATTTTGCTTATTGACGAAGCCATTCAGCCAGAAATGAGCCTCATCATAAATTGGATGTAGTGCTCTTAAAGTTGAGGCGACTGACTCCGAATTTCGGTAGAAATTTTAATAATTTTGACTCGTTGTTGGCTCGTATATCTTTGCATGATGAAATGGCGAACCTTACTGAAGAGAAGTGTCAAAAGAGCCGGAAAAAATATGGCGTCGTTTGCTGTCACTATCGATTTATTTTTGTAGCGTTTCTTATGAAAAACCCTTTATATATATATATATATATATATATATATATATATATATATATATATATATATATATATATATATATATATATATATATATATATATATATATATATATATATATATATATATATATATATATGTATATATATATATATATATATATATATATTTATATATATATATATATATATATATATATATATATATATATATTTATATATATATATATATATATATATATATATATATATATATTTATATATATATATATATATATATATATATATATATATATATATATATACGAGGTGTGAGCAAAAAAGAACCGTTATTGTGTTTTCAAAAAATAAAGTATTTATTTATTCATCAACAACTATCTTGTCCCCTTTAAAGTAATTCCCCTCAGATATAATACACTTATGCCAGCGTTTTTTTCAATCCTCGAAACACTTCTGAAACGCTTTTTTTGGTATCGCCTACAGCTCCTGTTTCGATTTTTCTTTTATCTCCTCAATCGTAGCAAAACGCTTTCCTTTCATCGGTGTCTTCAGTTTTGGAAAGAGGAAAAGTCAGCAGGGGCCAAGTCCGGTGAATACGGTGGTTGAGGCATGATAACGGTTTTGTTTTTGGCCAAAAACAGCTCCTGAGCGATGTCCATGCGACGTTGTTTTTGCTCAAAATTTAGCAATTTTGGAACAATCTTCGCTGCCGGACGTTTCATGCCTAAAACATCCGTAAAAATTGCTTGGCATGAGCCGAACGATATGCCAACATCATCAGCAACCTCTCTGATAGTGATTCGACGATTATCCAAAATCATTTTCTTCACTGCGTCAATGTTTTCATCGGTTGTTGACGTGCTCGGGCGACCAGGACGAGCATTGTCATTGACATCTTTTCGGCCTTCCTTAAACCGGTTATACCACAATTGAACTTGCGTTCTGCTCATAGTAGACTCGCCAAAGGCCACAGTCAACATTTCAAATGTCCTTACTCATTTAATTTAATTTTTTACACAAAACTGAATACAGTTTCTTTGATCCATTTTTTCGAATAGTACAAAATCGAATAATATATATATATATATATATATATATATATATATATATATATATATATATATGATCAGAATGGATATATTGCATGAATTATTTAACATAACATTCTGAGCATTGTTATATAACTTGTTATTAAAAATATGTTTCCATTCATACTAACTTTTTCTCTGAGACGAATGCCTTAGTGGCCAGTCATACCCTTAAAAAAGGTAAAAAGGGCATACTAATTTTGTGCTTTTGAAATATGATTAGAATCACTTCCTAAGCAATTTTAATTTGTCTGTCCGTCTGTGCTGACATTTTTTCTACACTGTTAGAGCTATCTTAATGAAATTTTGCTTGGACAAAGATTCAGATCCGGGGCGATTTGAACAGATACCACGCCTACCTCCCATATAAGGAACTATTCTTACCTTTCTTAAAATTACTATAACTTTGGTCCAATTGATGAAATAGTGACGCAATGTAACAGTTATGGAGATGTGGGTGCTACTATAAACTATGCAAAAAGTGGGCTGTATTTTCTAACTGTCACGCCCACTTTTGACAAATACTCATACCTTAAGATCTGGTAGAGATTTATGGACGAAATTTCACGGGAAGGAAGAAATAGGCTTAATCTGGGAAAAGACACGCCCACATTTGATATAAGGAGCTTTAGGGTCTAAATTTAAAATGAGCCTAACTATCCTCGTATTGATGCCATCGGAAAAAAAATTGGCAGAAATATACATGGTGTCCATAATAGTGTGTGCAGAATATGCAGATCATAATACTACTACCAAAAATCATCACTACGTTCTATTAAACATGAATCAACGAAATTCATCAGGATGGTTGCAGGTACTAACATTAAACACCACACAAAAAATGGGCTTGAATTTTTTAGAGCCACGCCCAATATTGACATATTATTATAACTTCCGACCTAGACAATATTTTTGACGAAATTTTACTTTAGTACCCTACCAAACCACATACAAGAATTTGGATCTATCTGATAAACGACACGCCTCCATCCCATATAATAAACTTCGCCTCCCTCCCATATAATAAACTACGCCTCCCTCCCTTATAGTGAACTTTGGGGACCCCACCTAAAAACAATTATGCTATCTATGCTTCTAGTGACGATAAATGAATACAAATTGGTAGCTGTCTACATGGGGTACTAGCATGCATTCCAAATATGGGCAGATTATTACCACTTCCACGACCAAAATTAACCAAAAATCATTACTATTAAAGATTTATCAACGAAATTTCGCAGGAAGGTTGCGGGTAGTATCGTTAAACACCACCAAAAAAATGGACGCGTTATTTTAAGAGCAACGCCCATTATATTATAACTTGCGACCCATACAATATTTTTGTTAGAAATTTTATATTAGTACATATATTGACCCTACAAAACCATATACAAGAAATCGGGTCCATCAGATAAAGGCCATGCCTCCCGCTGATATGATTAATTCAAAGACCCTACCGAAAATTACCGTTCATATGCTCATAAAGATGATTTATGAAGAAAACATCCCCATTATTTACCTCGCACGTACAAGGAAAGGTAAGGGGTACTTGGAAGTCGGTCTAACCCGACTTCAGACTTCTTTACTTGATTTTTTCTAGCTTTATCGATTGCAATATTCTCCTGTGAAAAGGAAAAGAAATTCTGAGCACTAAGAGGGTAGCAGCTTTAAGATAGATTTATTTAAAAATTTGGCATTAATGGCAAAAACGAAGTTTGAAGAGCTACGTTATTTTTCACTTTCCTTGGAAACTTTTTATCAACAAAGAGTGTGTATCAAAAGGCTTTTACCATCTTCGTGTTTCCTGGTCAAGATCTATCTTGTTGGCACTTGCAGCGGAATTGTTTTATTCTCAAAATAGTTGATTCTTAAGTGTTCAGAGTGGCAACATTTACAAGTTTTCACATTACTTTGGATTTTACATTGCTCACTTTGAATGCGGGTTCTTTATAGGCATCATGACATGGATAGTAGATAAACAATTTATTTATATGATATTATTTAAGAATTTGGTTGGGCTACCAGCAGAAACATTTCGAAGCTGCTCACTACAGAAACAAAATTATTTTCCAAATTATGTTAATGTATTAAAAACAGGGTACACCTGGTGAAATTTAGAATTGATCAAGAATTTACAGTGAGTCAAAAAAGTTAGAAACTAATGATTTTTTTTTTAAAAAGGTGGATTTTGTACCCTTTTTGGGCGAAACCAAAATAGTTTTTTATTTATTTATTATTATTTTTATATTCTCAGTACAATAGTAAAAAATTCATAGCAAAAAATTGTTCATATTAGTACAAAAGAAAAAACATGAAAAACTTCAACATTCTGTAGTCAAAAAAGTTTAGAAACATAAATATAGCCAATTCAAAAAACACAAACAAAAATAGTTTTTAAAAATTTTTTAGTATTTAGTTTGATAGCCTTTTGCATCAATAATAGCCTGTAGTCTATTTTTCATACTTAACCCTAGAAGGGTACGGTTAAATTGTAGGCGCTTATAGGTACCGATGAATAAATTTTACTCACTTCAGAATTTTTACATTATTATCTGGTTTATTTTGTAAAGTAGTAGTTTTAAATGAAAAAAATTGAAAGCCAGCATATAATATAAGTGTAATTTTTTATTAAAATATATAAAATAAGCAAAAATAATACTTTATTATTGATTTTTGACGATTATGAATACATAAAAATTTTTCAAGCACAGTCAGGACACTTTTTTTGTGCATGTTCACCGCAAATAGCTAATCCACAATTGCAATAAGTTGTGGTGTATCTACGTTTGGTATAACTACAAAAATTACAGTACTTTCTTGGCTCCTTTTGGTCTTCTCCGGCACTATGGGCCTCTTGGCTTGTGCCTACAATATTTTGAATGGATTTTTTCAACGCCAGGCTCATGTTTATATTAGTTGCTAATCTTTTCCTTTGAAATCCTTCCGTTAACTCCTTGTGTAGAGATAACATAAAATTAAGTCGGGATTCTGGCTTTTGCCCACGGCTACACATGTTGTGCGCGTAAACGATGTATGCGTTTATTGCAGCTATGTTCATCATATTTTGGAAAAATGCTAGAGGCCACCTTCTGGTTTTCCTGCCATGGTTAATGTTTTGGCACATCTGATCAAAACTGTCAACTCCTCCTTTGCAGGAGGTACACTTCCTTTTCCAAGGTAAACAATGGCATCCAACATATACTTTGTTCCGCTATCACAATACATGACAATTTTGATCCCATACTTGTTCGGTTTAGAGGGAATATACATCCTAAATGGACATTTGCCTCTAAATCCAACTAGTTGCTCATCAGTGGTTATATAGCTTCCAGGTTTATAGTTGACCCTGCAATTCTTTAGAAGTTTGTCCCAGATAGAAGAAACTGGAGCTACTTTGGTAATTTCTCTTCTAGCAGTTCTTGTTTCTTTGTCATCGAATCTTAGACAATTTAGGATAAATTTGAACCTTCTCTCAGGCATGGTTGCCTTGTACCTTTCCCCACAGTGGGTAGTGTCAAACATCATATGTGTTGCCAAGTGATTATCTTTGAGAGCAGCGGACAAGACTAACAAACCAAGAAATGCTTCAAGTTCGTCCATTTCCAAATTTGACAAAACCGCGTGAGATTTATCGTTATAGTTCTCCCTTTGAATGTTTATTTCTTTATTTGTATTAACCAAAATCTCTTCCAATATGTCTGCGGTAAAAAATAGTTTGAAGCAGCTGGAAGGACACAATGAATTTTTTGCATTTGCTGTTGGGCCAGGGCGAATGTGAACAATATTTTTTGAGGGAGTTTTTTGACCTAGCGCAGCAACAGGTTCCTTACTCCAAATAAAATTTCCATCTTTTCCGATCAGATTGTTGGTACTAGGTGTAATAATTGTAATTACCTCTTCTGTTTCACGAATTTCTTGAGCAGCTGATCTTTCATTTCTTCTCCCCTCACTAAGTTTCTGTTTTTTACGTTTGCTGCTTCCAGGTGTTTCCCCCCTTTCTTCTGTTTCAGCTTCTTCTGTATTTATGATTCCGTGTATCAAATTTTCTTCGACATCATTTAATTCCTCCGTTTCTGGTTGATATTGCGGATCTGCAACACTGTCCCAAGAATCCTCATCAAAGTTACAAAGCTCCAACTCCAAATTGTCTTCTTCCTCAGATTCTAGTTCAAGTATTGCATCCAAAATATTTTGTTCTGGTAGCCCGCGACGTGCCATTTGTATGCTCTATAGTTTTCTTTACGGTAACATAATACAAAAAAAAAACATAATTGTCACAATTCAGCACAAAATATATTTTTTAGACACGTAGTAAGTTACTGATAAGTAAATATGACTCACCCAAATTAGTACTGATGAGTAAATTTGACTCACAAATTTTTTTTTAAATTGTCCACAAGCGCGATAAATCAAACAACACCATTCAATGCTTGCGGCAGCCGCCTAATGACAGAGTGGGACAAGCACTGCTAGTGGCTTGACTTTCAGTGTGGCCAACCTGCTGATTTACGAACAAATCTATTCCTTATGTGAGTAAATTTTACTCACAGGACCCTTCTAGGGTTAAAGCTATTTTTTCGAGTTCGAATGGAGTGGTTGCATTCCACTTGGTTGAAATGGCTTGCTGGAGGGACGCTTTCGATGTGATGTGATGACGCCTGATCCTTTTCTCAATAACGTCCCAAACGTTTTCGATGATATTTATATCTGGAGATTGGGGACGTGTGTGAAGTTGGTGTGAAGTTGGTGTGGGACTTTATAAAGCAGCCATTCCATGACCAAACGCGACTTGTGTTTGGGGTCGTTATCTTGTTGAAAATAGAAAGTGTTGATGGGTAGACCCACTATATTGACACTTTGCAGTAATTTTTCTTGCAAAATGTTCAAATAAAGCTTCTTGTCCATTATGCCATCAATAAACTTAAGTTTCCCCACACCAGCAGCAGAAACACACCCCCCCACCATGAAACTGCCACCACCATGTTTACTGTTCCTTGAATATTTTCTCTGCTGAACTCAGTGTTTGCCTTTCTCCACACCGTAGGCCGTCCGTCCGACCCGAAAATATTGTATTTTGATTCATCGCTGAATACCACGGCTCTCCAAAACTGTTCCGGCTGATGAATATGCTTTCTGGCAAACTCTAAACGTTTATCCGCATTTCGCTTGCATATCAGCGGCTTTTTACGAGCAACTCTTCAATTGTAGCCAGCCTTATGTAGTGTGTTTCGTACTGTTTGGGCATTTACGGAGACATCGTGAAACTTCTCTAGTTCTGCAGCAACCTTTGGAGCAGAGACGTTCGGATTGGTTTTTATTTCTGCCAAAATTACCCGCTCACGGCGTGATGTTAAAGACCTTGGCCGACCATAACGCTGTTTTGGTTGCAATGGTCCCGTGTTTGCATATTTATTTATTATTTTATTAACACTGGAATAGCTTCTCTGTATTATTTTACCAATTTCGCGTACATTTTTATTTTCTAAATGCAGCTTCAAAATTAGTTTACGGACTTCCAGTGAGATCTCAGTAGCTATTTCCATTTTAAACCAAAACAAAAACCATTCACACAAGTAAGAATGCAACGAGTGACTAAGGTGCATAGCACCCATTAAGGGCCCCAAAAGGGGAATCACCCATTATTAAATGGCTGATTCCCCTTTTGTACACATAGAACAGTGCGAATTTTATTCAAAAGCAGGAATGTTTCTAAACTTATTTGACCATCAAAGTTTATTCAAAAGCAGGAATGTTTCTAAACTTATTTAACCACCAATTTTTAGGGGGGAAAGATGGTTCATTTTACATCTTTCCCCCCTAAAAATTTTTAAAAACTTTTTTTTCGTTTGGAATACAGTTTAATTGGTACCTGATTACTTGTTATTGCCATGTTTCTAAACTTTTTTGACTCAATGTACTTACAAGAGGATATAATAAGAGTTTGTCAAGTTCCATGTCCTAAACAAAGAACAAAGGTGTGCGACTTATATACACCCTATGTATGCATATCCATAGACTCAATAAAGATCAAATAAATATTCTACCTAATTACTGTAATTATTTGTTATAGTTACACTTGTGCTATAATTTATTAACTTTTCTTTTGCGGATATTGTTTCACAACGAAAAGCTATTCCATATTTAAATTTGATCAAAAAACATAATTTACCCACATTAAGAGATGGGAAATTGCAATGTAAGCCCAGAAGTAGCAATAAATAACATATAGGATCAGTCTACAGTATATATTAAAATTATATAATATCTTTTGTATTTAAGTTTGAACCTTATATTTTCTTTTTGTCACATTGTTTAAATTTAGATAATTTTTGTTTGGCATTATATTGTCAAGGGTGCAATTGGCCTATAGGGGAATCTAGTACCAAAAATTTCCGATAAAGCAAAATTTTGTGTTTTCACGTAGATGGTAGAAAATTATAAGAAAAAAAATTTTTTTTATATATATAATTTCGTATGAAACATAAAAATACTCTTCAATATACGAGTATGTATATAACCACTTTCAAATTCAAACTACTTTTGGATTTTTAAACAACAAAACTATAAATTCTACTTCCATGTTTAGCGTCTCTTCCGGACATCACCCTTCGCGTTCCCCTTCTTTAATACTGTCATTTGTTGATATCGACATCTGTCTCGATCAATTAAAAATTTAATCGACACAGAGATGCAATTCTTGTGACAATAATTTATATTTCTGTTTTATGTATGTATCTTTGATTTTATGCCATTCAAATAAAAAAAAAATTAATATTAAAATTTTTATTAAACATCGATATTGCATTAAATAAATTCATTTTTACAAATATGTAAGAAGCTATATAGACTCATATATAGTTATTATAAACATTTCATATATACAGAACAAAGTTGAGCCAACTGTGTACTCGTATTTGTTATTCCAAAAAGTTTTCCCCTTGCGATTTTTGTAAACAAGCCTAACAGAGGGCAATTGGATATCTCTATTATTTATATTTCTGGTATACGCTTATTTGGTTGGATTTATGTTATCGTATATTAATATAAATACAAATATATATACGTGTCATTAACTACAACTTTTAATTGAAATGTTTATTCTTTGATTTTTTCAAATAAATATAAGAAATATACTATTTTTATAAAAATTATAAATATATAGAGTTTTAGGGTCTTTATATATTTTTAATATGTAAATTATATTTGATATATAATCTGCTTCATAAATTATTGCACGATTCCAAAAGGTGTTTTATATCGTTTTCAATTTGTAAAAACAATTCCAGAATTTAAAAAAAAAATTAATATTCATTACTCAAATTAAAATAAATAAAATAAAAAAACTTTTATTCCACTGAATATTCGAACCCACTACATATGCCTTAAGCCACAGGAGCACATTAATCCAACGAACAAAGAGCAACCCAAAATTAAAGTAACATGCATTCGACTTCAAATTACATTTTTTTGAGAATTTCAGCTTGTGGAGAAGTGACGTATTAGTGCGGTACGGGATTGCATGCATATTTTTTATTTGATTCATATTTGATATGTTTAAGCAACAATGAATCGAATTACGTTTCTTGTGGTACGCACGAAGTAATAAGCAGTGCTTTCCAAGCTTGAAACTTAGCTTGAAGTACGAAAATTTGCAAATGTGTATCCTTTGTTTAAACAGGCTGCAAATTTGTTAGTTGGGGACCACTTAGAAATGGCAGTTGAAAATGAGTGGCCAACTTACCCAAAAAAAGACTATTTTATGTATTATTATTATTATACAACAAATCAAATAAAATCGAAATTTGAAATGTATGCATAAAATTTTCAGCGTATTTGATTTCATAACATAATATATGTTTTAGAAATGAAATATGGGAATATCACGCTAATTGTCAAACTTCAAAGATTGTATATTGTGTATGATTTACAAATATGTCCTCCCCGTACATCCCTAATATGTCTATCTTTAAATAGTCATATTCTTTCATTCTTTCACTGTACTTAAGCCGAGGCGGGGCGATACGCAACCTGCCAATCAAACTACACCAAAAGACTAAGCAAAGAAATGATACTTTCTTTCCACTTCAGCAATTTGGCTTTCAACATCTTCATTTTGTGCAACAAACTGTTAGCACCAGCAACACGATTTAGTATTGGAGGGGTGATAGGTTCGGTTAGGTTGCGAAGGCGTGTGCGTAAACCGGTATTCGCACTTCCACTCGGAGACATCTATGTCGATTGTGACTGCCTTCAAAAATGCCAAGAGGAGGCATACTCGTCCTTACCCGCGATTTCCGTATCCATTGGAAGTGCCATACCTATTGAACCATTTGGTTTTGTAGATGAAAGTGAGGAGATCCGATTAGTCCTCCTTCATTATCTCTGGCAATCTTGTGAAGAAGCGCGACCACAAACATTGAATTCGTTTCGACTGCAGTTGACATACAAAGTGATGAATCGATTCTATCTCTTCTTCACCATGGCAACTCCTGCATAGCCCGCTCGACGAAATACGCCAATGTTGAAGCATTGGTGCGACAGCACAATGCCCGTTAATGACCCCCGTAAGCACCTTTACAGCAGGTTTGTTGAGCCCTAAATGAAGCTTCGTTCTCTTCATGTCTAACCTAGGCCATAAGACCCGTGACTCTTCGCAGTTGTCACGATTAGCACATAAGTTGTTTGTCATCTATGCTCCTAAACAATATATACAGCTGATAATATCAAAATTACCCGTTACAGAGCCTGACTCCCAGTCTTCCCTGGATGGATAGAGAGTTGGAATACTAGCTGTAAAGTCTATAGTAGAAGTCATGCAGTCTGTAACCGTTTCTAAGTCAGCCGTATTTATCCTTTGACCCTTCCGTTTTATTTCGCTCAAAATTGTACAGTGTCCATCCATAGTTGGCAGATTTGCACATGTTGCACTCCCTTAGTCTGAGAGCACATTTGGCGGCACAACCCTGAATGATCACCCCTGGTGTTAAGAGGTGAAATAATATATTTTAGCCTTCTTGAGTCGTGCTACTTACATCCCCTGAAATTCCAAGGCTAGCAAGTCTTTGTACGTTTCCACTACGGTTTTGATTACATTTCCTTACTAAAGTCTTCCACCAGATGATGGATCCGTAGGTGATAATTGCTCTAATGATTGTGGTGTAGATCCCATACACAATGTACGGTGACAATGCCTTTTTTTCCCAAAGATGCTTTTACAGATATAGTATGCAGCCAAACCCTTCTTTGTTCTCTCCTCTATATTCCTTCTCCAATTTAACTTGGAGTCCAGAGTGGTACCTAGCTATTTTGCTTCTGTAGAAAGATTAAATTTTACCGTACCTAACTTTGCCAAAGGGAACTCAGGAATTTTTGATTTCCTGGTGAACAAAGCTGGTTTCGACTTAGTAGGGTTAACTCTCCTAAGCCGTTGCGCACAGCTCATCCGGAAATCTCACCCAGTGCTGATTCCATGACTTCGCTAATCGTTGACAAAAACTTGCCCGGGACTAGTATGGCAACGTCATCAGCGTAGGCTACAACCTTTGTTCTCTTTGCTTTGAAGGTTCCTAAATTCTCATTTACTACTAAAAGCCATAGCAGAGGTGATAGCACCCCTCCCTGCGGCGTACCCCTTGTAGTCCTCCTAGTCACCGAGACCGTCCCATAGTGGCGATAATGACCCTGCATTGTATTAATCCATGTCAGTATGAATTTCTTCACTTCATGATCTCTCAGCGCATTACACATCGCCTCTGTATTTACATTGCTGAAGATCCCCTCAATGTCCAGAAAGCCTACCAACGTGTATTCCTTATAGTTCATTGACTTCTAAATGATACCAACCACTTCCAGAAGTGCGCTATCCACTGATCTACCTTTACTTTATGCTTGTTGCTCGATATCCATTGTGCGAATATTGGTAACCCTTCTAATATACAAATCCATAAGTGTTTTAAGAATAAACGATGAGAGACAATTTTATCTTCCTTCGTATCGGTCCTTGAATCACGGGCAAGACTTATCAACTGCGTATCGACAGCGTACGAGTCCGTGTAACCTGTAACGTGCGTTTCCATCAAAACATCCAGGGACTCCTGACACGAGCCAGTCCATGAGCAGTCTTCTCTCTTCACACTGCCGAGAACTATCGTAGTTCTGGACAAGTCTTGATGCATCATTGACCGACTCCAGAGTTCCGCAGAACTGCCGACTTTGACTTTCATCAAAATAAGTTTGTGGGTCGCTAGTCTTAAGAATTTGGACCAGTCAGTTTTTTTTCTATCCGACACTGACTCGAAAAGGAGCAGGCGTCAGATACTCTCCGATTGTCGACTCTTATGGTATTAGGTCCAGTGGCCAGAGTGATGTCAATAACTTCCTCCCTAAACTTATTTCGAGACGTTGGCTCACTTACCCTGTTACATAAAGATAGCATAGTGAATATAATGTAATAAAAAAGAGGCTCACCTCTACCATTGGTGTCAGTGGTGCCCCAGAGCTTATGGTGCCGATTTGTGTCGCAGCCTGTCACTATGCCCAGTCCCCGTGACTCGCCGTAGCCGGAAAGTATGCGGACGTTAGCCACAAACTAGACTTGTGCCTGTGCTCGCATACCACCGTTGTAAGGTCTCCAGTGCTTCCTTCCTTCTTTCTTGGCAACTATACACGTTCCGATCTTTTCTTGTGTCTGTGGAATGCAGATACGATAACCATCCATACCGGGTCCGTTTACCTTACCTCTGACGAGCCAAGGCTCTTGCACAAGGGCTACATCCACATCGTCCTCTGCAATAAACCACACTAGATCGAACGAGGATCCGATGGAGTAATGCAAATTAATTTGCACCACCTCTCTCCGTTGGCTTTTGACCGGTCACCCGGCATGCGAACCATTAGAGAGCCACACACGAATCTAATGCAGTTCTCGCTCCTTTGTTTGGATAGCGACGTGTAGTCCATTGCGATCACTGCGTCACTTCCCACTCCATTTTTGCAAGGGGTTACGAAGATTACCAGCAACTCTACCGAATTTAACGACTGGTTTTGCTGTCCGATCAGCTTGATTATGGACTTCTGGTCCGGAACTGGAGGTGGAACCCGTACCAAAACCACTAGGCGGATCGGAAGCAGAGAGTGAGGTACCACTTCCAACCCCGCGCCAGAGTGGATCAAGGCCGCTAATAGCACGCGTTAAAAAGTTCAGAGACTTCTTTTTGTTGCAACCAATGACCTTAACACCCCTCTGTAAGCCGGCCAGATCAAACTGTAGCTCCCCGCTGTCAGCCCCGACCATTTCTGCTATCAGCCGCGCCTCCACTAGGAACCAATTCTCCGGCCTTATCTTCCCATCAGCGTCAACTCTGTCGATAATAGCCACCTGCATCTTCATAGGTGATTCGAAGGAGGCCGATGGCATCTTGGTTAATGCAATTAATCCAATAAAAGCGGATGGTCAAATGATTTCCGAAAACCAATTCGGCTTCAGAAAACCACATAGCACGACAAGTTCATCGGATCGTCACTATTATTAGAAAATTATTTGAAAGGAGGAATATTGCGCAGCTGTTTTTCTTGATATAGCTTAGGCTTTTGATAAAGTATGGCATGATGGGTTCTTATATAAGCTTCAAAAACTTATGCCCGGAAACGTGCATAATTTATTTGTAAGCTATTTATTACAGAAGGAAATTTGTGGTTAATCAGAAAGGATTTACATCAAACCCATGTTATATCTAAGCTGCAGTCATTTCCATCAGAAATAAGCCAACTCAAGAAAGGAAAGGGGGTAAATAGCTGCAGTCCACTTTCTGCTTTTCCTCCATATTTGGTGGAAGGAATAATAAGAGTCGGTGGCAGGCTACAAATATAAAAACTACCATATACCGCTAATCTACAGATATTGCTCCCTCATTCCAATCAAATTGTCAGCAATACCATGAAAACAAAATGCATGCGGGCACAATTGCATTACTAGCAGCACTAACAGAAAATTCTTGTTGTTGAGATGGAATTTTAATCACGAAATCAGTGTGCAAAAACTGCCACAAATGTTTTTTTGCAGGTATTTTCAAACTCATGGCAAATTTCCTTCTTGAAAGGGTACAGCCATCTAGGCCATTTACAGACATAGGAACTAATTTTTGTGGACCACTTCAAATACATTATTGTATTAGAGGAAAACGCCCCACATTGCAATATTGCAGTGTTCATGTGCTTACCCACGAAGGCGATTCACTTGGAAATAGTATTTGATTTTACAACAGCACCTTTTATCTATTCGCTCAAACGATTTATATCACGCAGAGGCATTCCTGCAACAACATTCATTGACAACGCCACTAATTGCAAGGGAGCTCAGTCAAAATTAAATGAACTACATATATTGTTGCAGGATGAAACCATTGAGCAGCATGTTACTCAGAACGGTATCAAATGGATCAACATTCCAACCGTATCTCCTCATGTGGGCGGAATATGGGAGGCAGCAGTAAAATTATTAAGGTATCATCTCAAACGAGTAATTGACGATTATAGTTTGACCTATGAACAACTTCTGATAGTTGTGGTTGGAATTGAAGGCTTATTAAATTTTAGTCCACATGACTCCGAGCATTTTCACCGAATAGCTTACTTTGACTTCAACTAATTGGTGGGCAATCAACTCGGTCTCCAGCTCTCCCAATTGAAGGATCTCAACAAAATAACATTTCCGGGAACGCAGGTCGAAGGAATATCTTCAAATTCTCCTATCTCGAACAAAATGGCGAAAACATTTCGATAATATCTCAGAAGATACATTGGTGCTGCTCCAGGATGATAACATACCTCCACGTCAGTGGCGACTAGGAAGAGTAGTAAAGGCTCACTAAAGAAATTACGGTTTTGTACACCTTCCGGTCAATACATCGAATTTGCCGATTGCCACCAAATTGTCAACCAATAACTTCTCACAATAATTCTTCAGAAACAGACCCAAGTTAATTGGAGCAGTATCAACCAAGGCAGCAGGTTATTTCCTTATGTACAACTAGACATTCAACAAAAATCTTTATATAAGTAGGAAAATTTCATTGGGAATATTATTACTTACCACAAATTTAATCACTCATATTTGCTGTCCCATGACATTTCACTTGCACCATTACTAGAATTCGCCGCGGAAGGTGGCAAGGAGCCACTAATGTAAATAAAGCAGCACACCACATTTAATACATCACTATATAGTGATGTATCTCACCGTTGGTGCTGTCATCAAACTAGCAATATACATATACCGACACAAGAAGAACCAGGCCAAAATTGCATTGAGAAGCCTCGGAATACCTTTGGTCACCATTAAAGGGGGAGATGTTCATAAAGAGCATCAGCTGCAACCCATATAGTCCATTCAGTCACATTCCTAAGTATGTGCTGAGAAATATAATTTTTTTATTTAACAAAATTATGTTAATTGTGAACTTCTAATGTCAACAGTGCTGAGAATTTTATTGCATAATGTTTTACGCAATAAATTTTGAAGTACCTTCTCAATTATGGTTAAATTTATATTGTTTTACATTTTGCTTCATCCACTAGCCACAGCGAGAACAAAAGCTTTCGCACGGTTTAATGCTGACGCAGCACAAGTGTCAGCTTAAATAATTACGGGGTGTGATCAAAAGATGACCGTTATTTTCGTCTTTTCGTGAGTTACGTATGTTCGATGTTCGCATTTTTTTTTTTATGTTGGTACACATGTCTGTTATATATTTTGGCAATACCAACCATTTTGGATTGTCAGTTTGTTTTTGACAGATAAAAAGGTGTGTCGTGTTTTGCTGTGCTCTTCGATTTTGTACTATTCGAAAAAAATGGATCAAAGAAACTGTATTCAGTTTTGTGTAAAAAATGAAATTAAATGCGCAAGGACATTTGAAATGTTGACTGTGGCCTTTGATGAGTCTACTATGAGCAGAACACAAGATCAATTGTGGTATAACCGGTTTAAGGAAGGCCGAGAAGATGTCAATGACGATGCTCGTCCTGGTCGCCCGAGCACGTCAACTACCGATGAAAACATCGACGCAGTGAAGAAAACGATTTTGGATAATCGTCGAATCACTATCAGAGAGGTTGCTGATGATGTTGGCATATCGTTCGGCTCATGTCAAGCAATTTTTACGGATGTTTTAGGCATGAAACGTCCGGCAGCGAAGATTGTTCCAAAATTGCTAAATTTTGAGCAAAAACAACTTCGCATGGACATCGCTCAGGAGCTGTTTTTGGCCAAAAACAAAACCGTTATCATGCCTCAACCACCGTATTCACCGGACTTGGCCCCCGCTGACTTTTTCCTCTTTCCAAAACTGAAGACACCGATGAAAGGAAAGCGTTTTGCTACCATTGATGAGATAAAAGAAAAATCGAAACAGGAGCTGTTGGCGATACCAAAAAAAGCGTTTCAGAAGTGTTTCGAGGATTGGAAAAAACGCTGGCATATGTGTATTATATCTGAGGGGAATTACTTTAAAGGGGACAAGATAGTTGTTGATGAATAAATAAATACTTTTTGAAAAAATTTAAAATAACGGTTATTTTTTATCAAACCTCGTATGTGCTAGCTATGCTGAATCGTCTCTACTTTCAACTTGAGTTCCTGTGTTCACTGTTACTCCTGATAAACTATATAACGAATGTAATAATTCGTTGTTCGTTTTTAAATTTATCGACGTCGACTTTCGTGACAAATTCACGTCATTGATTAATATAAGATTTAATCTATAACTCGTTCAATTTTCTTCATCGACCCAAATTAACCATTGTGATGTAGAATTCCTTCGGACCCTCGTTTGACTTCCATCGGTGTTTCGCCATCTCTCTGTGGGGTTCTGAGATAATGATTGTCTTAGGAAAATCTGTTCGAAAACCATCTACAAACTCGCTCCAATTAGAACAAACACTGTTGCGCGTCGACCAAGTTCTTTGAAATTCCCAGGAAGAACGTGAATTATCCGTAGACGCTTGCTTCAATGATACCAGTTATTCTTCGTTTTAAAATACTGTAGGATGGCCCATGAGCTGGTATTTTTTAAATTACTTATTTTTTGACTCTGGCGAACTTTTTCGCTCTCAAAAACTGCCTAAACACAGTATCATATTTACTCGGTACCAAATGGATGTATTTATTTTTAATCAACATATCTAATTATTGAAAACTTAGTTCCAAAGTGGTACTATATTGTCGATCCAATGTGCAGTTGGATTACAAATTTTGGTTAAAATAAATCTCGGGTAAAAACTCTTTTCGTCGATAAGATGCATTTCCATTTACACGGTTATGTTAACAAGGAAACTGATATTTTGGGACTTTGAAAACCCACACGTAATCCTAGAGAGAGTGTGCATCCTGAACATGTAACTGTTTGTTGTGCTTTCTGTAGCAGGGGCATAATTGTCCCATTTATCTTCGAAATGAAGATGGCAACTGAGTCTATTACATAGGCATCATAACCAATTGTTTTTTTACCATAATTTTAAGAATTTAACTTAAGCTTCCTTTGGTTCCAATAGGATGACGCTACGTGCTACGCGAGATTTGCAATAGTCGATCTATAGAGCAGAAAGTTTAGTAATCCTAAAATGGAAATTCGGGTCCTATTGATGGAAATCATCGTTAGATCTACGCAACTTGACAAAATTGTCAATATCATATATATAATAGTAGCATTATCTAAATTTACACACAGTTCTAAAAACAAATTTAGAACTGCTTCAATATGAAGGTTAAGTCGAGCCAAGTTTTGAAAAAGTTGAATGCTATAAATGGTATGCAAATATTTATTACCTGAAACAACGAAAATGAAATCGAAGTCAATAATAAACTTGACAGACAGGGCTCCAAAATAATTAAAGATTTTTGAAATGTGCGAGGGTAGCAAGAGGGTTTGTTTGAAATTATCATAAAAACTAAATTATTTAATTCCTCTCCTTGTTAAAATGACGACATGTGAAATAAAATATCGAATATGAAAGAATTCGAATTATAATCGACTTTAATGTTTCAAACAGCAAGGTGAAATTTTTACATTTTTAATAGAGCCGGAAGAGATAGAAGAAAATATTTTAAATTTAGATTTTAGATATGGTGGATTTTTAAAATTTACTATTGTGGTGGATAAATTAAATACATTGCGCAAAGATTTTTAAAACGAGGAGTTTTATCATTCTCTCGTTATATCGACGTGTATTGCATCATATCCTACATATCCAGCTGTTATCTCTGAAAAAAATTGCCTTTTCAAGTTTGCCTGCTTTCGCAAAGACCAGGAGAAATTCCACTGCTGAAAATGTAGACACTTTTATTCCTCTTAGGAACCAAAATACATTGACATCACATCAAGCATCAATGGATGACACAGACAAAGTTTATAAATAAAGTTTAATTATAGTTTATTTTAGGATATGGACTTTTAAAATGATTACAAAACTATATTTACAAATATTGCATTCTTCTTTTGATTTTCATATATTTCGTTGACTTTTTGATTTTATCTTTTAAGCATATTAAATTTGGTAATTATATAGAAATCAAAAATAAAACCTGAAGAAAATGACAGATAGTTAAAACGACTGCAGACGTTTATTCGGGTTAGGTATGCATGTCCAAGTCTCAAACGGACAAAATTATACGTTAACAGTTTTAACGCATTTAAAACAGTGGCATATATTAGCGATAATTCAGTTCCACATTGTTCAAATCATGAGCACTCATTTTAAAAGATTATTTTCCATAAGAAACTCAATATCTGAAGTACACTCTGTATAGTCAGTTCCACAAAAAATATCTCGACTATCATATAAACTCTTATATATAAAAGTTGGTATTGACAGCCTCTTAGATTAAATATTTGAACCTTTAACCATCCAATAAATCCACTACCAAAACCATCAAATACAAAGTTGATTGAAAACCTTCCATCAAATTTATAGATCTTGTCAACTTAATATCAGTTTTCGGAATTTCCTTATTTACACCATTTATCTCGTTTAAAACATAATTCCAGATGGTTAAATGAAAATAATTCCAAATTTGATAACAGCATCCATTAAGATTTTGATTCGGGCTCCTTTCAAATTAGTTTTCAAACCATATGCAGCTTCTGAATTCGCTGACCAGTTTTTGAATGTTTTGTCCTAATGTATAGTTGGTATAGTAAAGATATTCGATAATCTTTGAACTACAGGAGAAGATTCTGCTACAAATGAAGATTCTGATTCAACACAAAAAAGCAAAACACGTACTGCAAGAAGATTCAAGGAATAGGAAATACAAATACTTATTTGTTTGTCGGACATCATGCACATTTTATCATTTTGCATAATTTTTTATTAGTATGAAACTTTTTTAATGGTGATAACACTTTATCTGGTTCCTACAAGACTAAAATGTTTAAAATTTATATTTTCTAACGAAGCAATAAGGTTCACAATGCTGCTGATTGATTCCTTGGAACTTCGGAAAGAAAGACTGTTGGTGGGAACAGACAAGAAAATGTAAAATAAACTCCGAACTACAACTTTCCATTTTTATTTTTCAATACATATTTACTTTTGCAATTCGTTATCAATTGCAATTTTTGATGGTTAGGTAGTTGTTTCGTTGCACGTGGTAGCAATCAGACCCTTATTATTTCTGTGTCTGAAGGAAAATGAACACAATTCGTGTAATTCCCAAATTTTTCTGCCCACTGTCTTGCAAATAAAATATGTTACGTTATCGGACAATATTAAACCCATGGGCTATATGGCAGTGTCTTAAGGAACAGTTTCAGAAATTGTAAACTCTATAGTGTTTCTTTCTATTTGTAACTATTTGTTCAGAGATGAATCCATTTTTTTTATTATTATCGATTTTCCTTTGGTATAAAGTGATGAATTTGGGGAAATACCGCATTTTTATTTACACTCATTAATCAACACTTTTGACTGCTTGTTGATAACATTTAGCAATTTAAGAAATGATTTTTTCGTTTCTTAATTCCACTAATAATTAGCATTCATTTCAAAGTAGAATGATACCGTAATCTTTTGTGGAGCGCATTTTGATCCCTCACTATATTTACATTAAAGAACGTTCAAAGTATTAATAATTCAGTTTCAGTTCAATAATTTTTAAATAGTGATTCCTTAACTTTTCATGACTTCATGAGATTTTCATAGATTCATAGATTTATGTGGCATCATCATTAAGAAACTTTATTCAAACAAAAATCCCACCAGACACATGTATTTCATTTATTTTTCAATTACAGCAGTGCAGAATGAACGTCAACCACGAAACACAGCTACTATACGGCCAGAGACACTGCGGGAGATGGAGCATGGGCGTGCACTTCGAGAAGCTGCGGTGGCCGTTGGAGTATTCGGGTAAGTCCGCATACATAACTTGTCACTTTCATTGCATTTGTCCATTTCACCACCTTCCAATTTTTAGACCACCCGTCTTACTGTCACCAGCATGCTACGGACCATCACTGCTACCACAACCATGTCAGTTATTATTTATATAAGTTCCTTAAGAACCATATGTTTTTATTTTTATTTTGCTGTTTCAGCCCTTTCTACTTTATCAACGGGACGTCTTTTACATCACACCCACCTCACCACGTCAATGCATCTTTCATCAAATGTGAACCACTCGGGAAATCTAGCTGTTTTTAACAAACATTTGCACTCTCCTAAAATAAAGACGTATAATGCTTCCACCGAAGTGTCCAATGGAACCGTATCGACTTCCACGAATTCCAGTAGCAATAATTCAGTGGATCCTAGCTCTCCGCCGCCTTATTCAGGTATGTATTACCTCAGCATGTAATAAAAGAGAATAATTTAAAATACACATACATATATTGGAAACGTATCGAAAGGAAAGGTAAATAATTACTTTAATTTCAATTCAAACATTCCTTCTGAATAATTATTGCTAGTCCGATTTATTGGTAAATATGTGTTTCCTCTGTGCTTTCTAGCTATAAATAAAAATGAAAATTAGTTCAATTGAATAAAGAGAATACTGTATTTCGAAATCAGTGAATTTGGATTTAATCCAACTCTTGAAGTTTATTTTCAAACACAAGCGAGAACATATTTTTTAACAATTCACTTGTCACTAAATCATATTAGTAAGCAACGTGATTTGTAAATGTTTAAAAAATTTTATTATTGTAAAGGAATGTCTTATGCATACAATTGAAGCAGGTTTATAAAGGCATTACAGCTTTTGCTGGGAAAATGCATTTTTATTGTTTTTATTGTGATTTTTATATTATTTTTCTTGTTTCTTTCAAAATGCAAAATCTTTTCAATTTCAGGTAGCAATTCTCGAATGTAAATGAAAATGTTGTTCTTTATTTAAATTAATACTGCAACTTGTATAAATAAGATTATTCTTTTGGTTACATATGACCAATGTTGATGAAAATTATAGTTTCAACATGTATTTTAAAATCGGAAAGTTGATATGATATGAATAATTAATTAAGAAAAAACATATATTTTTATTTATGAAAATTAACTTACGAGTACATAATTTAAATTTCAAATATAGATATGAATTTCAGATTTCAATTTGCACAGAATATACTTTTAAATACATATATCCTTTTCCAATTATACCAATAAAATTTTAATACTGTATTTGAAAAGAATGTACATATGTATATATGTATAATTAAAATTGGTAGCACTGAAAACTCGCGATTATTCTTAATAACGATGTGGTTGCTCTAGATATAGATTACCTTTTTTACTTTTTATTAGAAATGCTTTTGAGAATGATATATATTTATAATTCCTCTCTTGTCGTTCATGTAGAAATAACACCTATGCTAAGTGTTGAAAATGAACAACTATTAAACACAGCCCTTTTAAATGTTACTTTAACCCCTCTTACGTATACACGAATGTCAACTATAATGAATTAATAAAGCTTCCTGTTCCGCAACTGTCATTGAATTAGATACACGCGTTTTTTATTCTTCTCACAGCAAATTATCTTTTTAGCTGGTTATGGGCCCTTAAACCACCTGAGAAATAATTATAAGCGAAATTTAAATAGTTACGGTCTTAAATTCGGTTTTGATTTAGTATAAAAATGTCTATCGTCGAAAAATTGGTTGGACGAGAAAATTTCGTTATGTGGAAGCGGCATGCCAAGTCATATCTAGTAATTAAAAGTTGCTCGAAAATAAGTTGCTTGCCAATTCAACAGAGAAAGATCAAGATAACAACGAACGTGAGATAGCCGAGATCACATTAATGATCGAGCCAAGTAATTTCGCGCACATTGCGCCTGGGATGGACTGCTAACAGCGTATGAGGACAGTGGTTTAACAAGAAAAGTGGAATTGTTTAAACCTTTAGTGCAATGGAATCTTTCTGATTTTGATACAATGCAAGAATATATTTACACGATGGTCATGACGTCATTGAAAGAGCAAAACGCCGGTGTAAAAATTGACGATGAAGCTACTGCATCATTCATGTAGCAAGCTTGTTTATGATGTCAGTATATGAGTAATTTCTAAAGTATTATTAAATATCATTATAACTATTGTCATTAACCTTAAGTATTTTATAATAAAGTATAGCAAGTACTGTAACAACATTTTATTCCACTATTAAGTATATTGACAACATTGTAATATCGTGGAGTTGAAGAAGCATCACTGATTTATGAGAGAGCAGAATAAAAGCGAACGACAACGTTTTCTCCATTTGTACTAAAATTTTCAGAAGTGGGATTTGAAACAAAAAAATTTTGTTTCTTCTTTCAATTCATCGCGGCTAAACATTTAAAAGCAAAAGTTAAAATAAAGTTAAACTAAAAAGTTGTGTTACTACTCATAAGTGACAAAAAAGATAAAAATCATCAATTGTGAAATAGTTAAAAATCAGAATTTCGCAATGGATGATGTGAGCAGCCAATAAGTATACAGTTACACAGTTAAAAGAGTGGTTAAATAAATTTGGTCTGTTTCATTAGGCAGCAAAAATGCGTTAATACAGTGTTTAATCAATGTGCCAAAAGAAGATCGTGGTATTTGTCCTATACTGGATCATCAGAGCGCCAACGCAGGCAATGTCATGTACAACAACAACGGCGAAGGCATCGAAACTGAAACAAGTCAAGAGAGCAGCGGCAGTAGCGATAGCAATAGTAAGGATAAAGTAAGCAGAAACTGCAGTTCAAATGTAAGCAGGAAAGCAGTGGACAACAACAACGAAGATAATGCAAATAACAGCAGCCAAAAGTATAAAACGAACGAAAAAGTAGAGAAAACGAAATTCCTACTATTCAAAATGTAACGATCAACGACGAAGTAAGTGGTGACGAGACGCAAGCGAGTGAGACACAAAGCAACGTTGCCAATTTCAAAGTAAGCCAAGTAAATTAGACAAAGAGCATGAAATGTAATTTATAAAATGAGAAAGTGAACTATTACGCAAAGAAAAATTCTTATTGGAAAAAGTGAATGAACCATTGCAAAAGTATGCACAGCCAAATATGCCTACAATAACGACTCTACAAAATGACATTAATCCCAAAGAAACATTCAACACAAAATAATTAGTGGCGCAATATGATGGTTCTACATCATTTGAAATTTGGGAAATTCAGGATATTTTTGCTGTCACCGAAAATTTGGCCCGCGTATTGCTGGCAAATAAACTAAGGAAAAATGCTCAAATGTGGTTATTTTCGAGATCCAACTATGCTGTGGAGCCTATTGCAACTTTATTAAGTGAAATGCATATGATATTCGGCTCACAAGAATCCAAACTTGCACTGCGTAAAAAATTTGAACAACTTAAATGGTTCTCTGGTGAGACATTTACATCGTATTGCAATGCAAAAATTACGTTGGTGCAAGGTGTCAGTTTGGAAAAAGAGGAGCTAATTGACATATATCTGCAGAGTGCCGCAAACCAAAGCGACAAGAGGGTGCCTGCTTTATTTGCAACAATTTGTCGCATCGTTCACAGCATAAGGGAAAAAGTGCTCAACAAAACAGAAGGGATAATTATATTAGAAACTCGATTTTATTTCTAAATTAAATAGTAAATGAAGTTTTTCTATTACATTTCTCATAGATGCAGGAAGCCCGATAAGTTTCATAAAAAGGTGCTGTTTGCCAAAGAATTTTGAAATAAATGTTAATTATCTAAAGAAGAAGACTTTTTTTTTGTTTAAATAATAGAGTGTTAAAAACATACGGAAAGATAAATGGTTTTATAATTATTAACAAAGTTCAGATTTTGCTTGGCCTTATTGTGGTGTCTGATGAGTCTATGAATCATGATGCTGTATTCGGCAAAGATTTTATGGATCTTGCTAAAATTAGAATGATTTGTGAATTAGAAAATATAAATGTCAAATAAATTTTTAGATGATGAAAAAATGAATAATTCTAAAAATCACGAAAGTAGGAATTTTAAGTAAACTGTCATGTAATAAAAGTACAGAAACAGGTAGATGAAGTAATTGGTAATAATCTTGAGAAAACCGAGATAAATTTTAGCAAAAATCTTAGAAAAGAAAAATTTAAAGTTGAAACTGAAGAGAATTCTAGAACCCAAAGTGGCTCTAAAAGCGCCAATAAAGAAATTTTAAAGGATATATTAATGATCAAAAAGATACAAACTTGGAAACAAATTTTACAAATGAAATTATGCTTATTGACACTGACACAAAAGAAGAAAGGTATTAAATAAATGAAAATGTAAGTTATGAATGTAAAAGTAATTTTCATGAAATGTTTAAAAGTTATTATCTTGAAGCGGATAGACCTATCGAATCGAGTGTTAAAAGTGAAATTAAACTTGCTTTTGAAAATCTAAAACCATTTAGCTATACTCCAAGAAGGTAGTCTTATGCAGAAAAAGAAAAAGTGCAAAAAATATTAGACGAGTATTTAGCAAAAGGCTACACAAGACCACGTGAGTCTGAATACAGTTCGCCAATAGTTTTAACAGTAAAGAAAAGCGGGGAGACAAGGCGACTTGTTGTGGTTTTTGGCGACTTGGAACCCTATTACATGCTAGTATCCTAGCTAGATGATTTGTGTGCTCTTTGATTTTTTGCGCATATTTTAAGCTGGCGTCAAAGATTTCCTTTTTTACGAGCGGAATGTTCAGATCTTTGTGAATGTTTGTATTCTTTATAAACAAAGGAGCCCCAGTAATGGTTCTTAGAATTTTGGAGTGCGCTCTTTGAATCAGTTCTATGTTAGAGTTGCTTACGCCGGCCCACAACTGGCTACCGTAAGTCCAAATTGGTTTTATGATGGCTTTGTACAGCAGTGTTTTATATTCTAGGCTCAATCTGGAATTTTTGTGCATGTGCCAGTGTAGGCTATTTGCTTTCAAAGTCATTTGTTTGTTTTTGACTTCGATGTGGTGCTTCTATGTCAAACGTGAGTCAAGATGAATTCCTAGGTACTTGCCTCCTTTGCTTGAGGAATAGGAACGTTGTTGAGTTTTATCGCTGGACATGTACCTTTTTTATAGTAAAGGTAATATGAATACTTTTCAATTCATTAACGTTTATTCGCCAGTCAGCCAACCAATTTGTTACTAGGACCAGATGATCTTCTAAGTCACGGGATGCGATTTTAGAATTCGGATGAATGCTAATAGCTGTAGCGTCTGCGAAAGTTGCTGTTGTTAAGTATTTATTGGTACGCAGATCTGAGGTAAATAGTAGATACAACACCGCACCTAGCACGCTTCCTTGTAGTACGCCAACTTTGTTCTCAAAGCATTTAGAGCAAGCATTATTGTACCTTACCTTGAACTTTCTGCCCCTCAGATACGATTCCAATATGTTGTGTACTTTTGTGGGCAACAGCTTTTTTATTTTGTAAAGAAGTCCCTCGTGCCGGACCTTGTCAAATGCCTGCGCCACATCTAAAAAGATGGCTGAATAATATTGCTTTTTGTCGAATGCGTTTTTTATCTCGTTCACTATTCGATGAACCTGCTCTATTGTACTATGGTGTTCGCGGAAGCCAAATTGGTGAGTGGGAATAGTGCCTTTTTCGTTTATATGCGGTATTAGTTTTGCAAGAAAAAGCCTTTCTAGGAGTTTAATAAGATAGGCAGGAGGCTAATCGGTCTATATGATGACGATTGGGTGGGGTCTTTTCCTGGTTACGGGATCATTATGATTACTGAAACTTTCCAGGCATTAGGAATAAATAGTGAAGTAAGTAAGATGATGGCCATTTGGGGTAACTCCTTGATCATTTTTCCAGCAATGAGGTCGTGTCCTGGAGCTTTGTTAAGAGCAAGGTTACTAATCGCATTACTTACTTCTTTTGTTTTTAATTTAATTGGCGAGCATGTTGTATCTGGCGAAGGGTTAATATTAGGTTATTGGTATGGCGAGGTGGGTTGGGGGTAAAAATATATCTTAAGTGTTCGGGCGAAAGCAGCAGACTTTTCATCATCGCTTTTTGTCCAGTTTCCGTTTTTTGTACGAATCGGTGGAATTCCGCATGCAGGTGCTTTCATTTCTCTGACAGCTTTCCACAGAGAGTAATTGGTGCCGTCAGTCGGAGAAAAGTTTTGGATATATTGGTCCAGACAACGATCTGATTCTGGACGCAAGGCTTTTCTCAAATTTTCACTGGCAATAGATAACTTCCGTTTTAGGAAAGGGGACCTGGATTTTTGCCATTCACGACGCGTCCTCCTTTTTTCAGTGAGGAGAATATCCATTTGGGTTGAGGTTTGTGGGCCGCCGGATGCTGTTGCAGTTGTTGTCACGTTTGTCCGCAGAGTGGCGCACAGCTAACCTTAGGGTCGAGGTAAATTGTTCCAGAAATGTTTCAATATCCTCATTAGTTTTGAGACGTGGGTTTAGGCTGAGATGACTACTGATGTATTTTCTCAATTTCAGCCAGTTAGTTTTAGTGGGTGTGAATTCGTAGGTGGGGCATAACTTTTTGTTCAGATGTATTATAATAGGGGAGTGATCTGAAGAGAGGTCGATACTTCTTTGAGTTGCTCTCGTTTTAGGTTTCCTGCAACTCCAAATCAATAAGGTCAGGTATCTTACGTGGATCTGTCGGCCAGTACGATGGTTGTCCTGAAGAGATAATATCAATCTTGGTGTCAGAAAGCATGAAGTTATATAATTGTTTTCCTTTTGGTGTTATTAGCCGTGAACCCCAGTAAGTGTGTTTGGCATTGTAGTCGCCAGCAGCTAGAAAACTTGTTCCAAGTGTGGAGAAGAAATCTGAGAGCTGGTTACTTGTTATTTTAAATCTAGGTGGGCAGTACACAGCGGATATTGTTAAGTTATCCTCCCATCCGTCCAGACAAATTGATGTTGCTTGTAGGTACTCCTTGTTGTATTCTTCCATAACGAAGTGATTTATTCTTTGTTTGATTAGGATTCCAGTGCCACCATGGGCTTTACCAGCGAGATGCTTTGTATCATGGAATTTATATCCCGGTATGTAAAAATTGTGTTTTTCGGTTAGATGGGTTTCGGATATAAGAAGTATGTCGATTTCATTAGTGAGTAAAAATTTGTTGATTTCTAACTTGTGCTGGCTTACACCGTTTGCATTCCATTGACAGATCTTCAGTACGTTCATTTCGGAGATAGCAGAAGCTGCATGAGCTGGTTTTGGTTTCTCATCATTTCCTGAATCATTGTTTGTATGGAGGTCATGAACTGCGGCATACATTGTGTGAGCGTTGCTATCATTCCTTCAAAATTATGCAGATTTGTAACAGTCCCGGACTGCTGATCCTTCCCTAACTTAAGTACCCCTGCATATGTACGTCGTCCCTGTGTCGGGGAATGGGCGGTATATTTGGACTAGGTTGAGTGCGCTTATTCTTTAACTGAGGGTCATTGTTCTTAATTTCCTGGTATACAGGGCAACCTCTGGAGATTATAAATACCATGCACTTCTCCTTTTTTAAGCTTTTGGGTTTCAGGCTCCAATTCTACGCAAAACAATGGCTGAGGTATTCTGTTGCGATTTATTATATTTATAATAGAGCGGGCAGCGAACCCTGCTTCATGTAGTGCTTCTTTGACTTCAGCAGGGGGAATATCTGATTCAAGTCCCTTTATGACAATGGTAAGGCCTTTGCTACTTTTAAGCTGATAGTTGTAGTCGCTTTTTTTTATCAGTGTGGAAGTTTTTTGTAACCACTCTGTAATTGCCCTCACTATGTATTTGGATTTTTGTTTCCTGGATATTTCCTTTAACAAGAGGGGTGACATGGAAATTTTTAGGACCAATGAGCTCGGTAAGCTTTGCAACTAATTTACTGGAGTTACGTTCTCGTAGGTAAATGGGAGGTGGTTTGAATATAATATTAGGTTTGGGTGCGTCTGCCTCCTCAGCACTTTGAAGTAGTGCGAAGCGATTATTTTTAGAGATTAGGCTCTCGCTAGTTTTGCTGATTTTTGTGATGTTAGTTTTGATTGCACTCGATTTTGGGCTTCGCTTGCGCTTGTTTATAAGGATATACCTATCTAAACCAGTTTTTCCAAATGATTAGAGAAGACAAAGTAATTATTTATATGGACGACATAATGATAGTAACAGAGAAATACGAAAATCATTTTGAAATATTGAAAGAGGTATTTCAACGTTTGGTAGAGAACAATTTAGAGCTTCGTTTAGACAAATGCGAGTTTTGAAAATCGGAAATAAAATATTTAGGTTATTCCATAACGGGTTCTGAGATTAAAGCAGATGCGCGAGGTATTCAGGCAATTAGGGACTTTCCAATACCCAAAAATGTTCAATCGGTACAAATATATATTGGAATGTCCTCATACTTCAGAAGATTTATTAAAGATTCTTCTATTATAGCTAAACCGTTGTATGACGTAACTAGAAAAAATAAGAAGTTTGAGAGGGGACAAGAGGAATTGAAAGCGTTTCAATTACTAGAAGAAAAATTAGCTAGTACACCTGTGTTAGAACTTTACGACACAAAAGATATAATAGAGTCATAGTGTAAATGCTAGCACTATTGGGTTTGGAGCGATTCTCTTACAAAAAAAGACAGATGGAAAATTACATCCAGTGTTTTATTATTCGAAACGAACAACAGATGCAGAATCGCGGTATCATAACTTTGAGCTAGAAACTTTAACAAGAATCAACTCTGTTCAACATTTTAAGGTTTACTTACAGGGGAATCATTTTAAGATCGTGACAGGTTGCAATTCATTAACAGTTACTTTGAGCTAAAGGGAATTAAATCCAAGAATATCGGGGTGGGCTTACAAAATGAAGCTTATACGTTAGAACATACAAAAGGAAAACGCATGCATCACGTAGATGCGCTAAGTAGAGGAACAAATATTATGGTAATTGAGACAAACACATTCGAAGAAAACCTCGTTATATGTCAAAATAATGACGTAGAGCTAAAAAATATAAAAAATTTATTAGAAAAATGGGAACATAAACTATATGAAATTCGCCATGGAATTCTATATAGCAAATACAAAGACGTGGTGTTATTTTACTTTCCAGAAAATATGTCGTTTATAAGTATCACAATGCAATTGGACATATGGGTATTGATAAAACGACAGAAATTAAGCGTAAAGTGTCCTCACATATTAAGAACTGTTTGTAATGTATAACGTTTTCACCAAAATATGGTAAAGAGGAAGGATACCTTCATAGTATTCCTAAAGAAAACAAACCTTTGGAAATAGTTCATATTGATCACTACGATCGTGTAGATACGGGAAAAGACGTATATTGGCATTTACAAATTGTTTACGTTTATATTATGCTAAAGCCACGTGTTCAAAAGAAGCCATTGTTGCTCTTAAAGATATTTTTAGATCATATAGTTGTCCTAAGCACATTATTTCTGATGGAGGCAGCTGTTTCACATCACATGAATTTGTAAAGTTTTTAGAAGAAAACAACAAAAATCATGTCAAAATTGCTACAGGGTCGCCACAAGCAAATGGCCAGTTGAAAAGAATAAATAGAAATTTAGGTATAATGATCCCTAAATTACTCGAACCTAGTAATGGGAATCAGTAATCGAAAGAATTGAGTTTGCGGTAATTATACAATACATCGCAGTATTAAATAACATCCAAGTGTTATTTTTTTGGGATTCCACAAGGAGGTAGCGTGATAGAGAGACTGAAAGGAAATTTAGTTAAAAATGAACAGAATTAAAACAAGTCTAGGTCAAATAAGAACCTAGGCCAAGAAGGAACAAAAGAAATTGCAATAATATAATGAAAAGTATGTAAATAAGAAACGTAAAAAAGCAACGAAGTATAAGGAAGGTTACCATGTTATGGTTAACAATTTCGACTTAACATAAGGAATATCTAAAAAATTATTAAGGTAACCAAATTTTTGCGAAACGACCGATATTTACTACGAATCATTGATGGGTTTGAACAATCAAGGACGCCTTATAAGGGAGTTTGGGCTATTGCCAATATTAAACCATGGATTTTAAATCAAAGAAAAAAAAAGATAAAAAATGTAGGTCTCAACCTCCAAAATAGTTTCTTTTAAGCATTATATATCGGGACGATCTTATTGTCAAGATAGTCGAATTGTAGCAAGCTTGTTTATGATGTAAGTATATTAGTCGTTTATAAAGTATTATTAAATTTTATTATAACTATTGTCCTTAAGTCTTTTATAAAAAAGTATTACAAGTACTGTGACTACATTTAAACTTTCTATTAAGTTTATTGACAACATTGTAATATCGAGGAGTTGAAGAAGCATCACTGATTTATGAGAGAGCAGAAAAAAAGCGATCGTCACCAAAGCCACACGTTTGCTCCATTTGTACTAAAGATGATAGTCGGGTTATCCGATGATTTTCGTGCTCTAGTATTAGCTGTTGAAAATTCAAAATCGCAGTTAAAAATTTACTCTTACAAGATGTCAAATTTGATAGCTAAATTGCTCTTTATTTTAAGAACATTAAAGAGAAATCAAAGAATTTTCGGTTTCATAATTGCAAACAAGTGGGACATATTGCAAACAATTGTCCAAGCAAAATGAAAGACAAAAACTATAAAGAAATACAAAGTAGTGATTTTTCACGGACTGTGACTGGTTCAAAAATTCAGGCGCTATTACACACATGACATGAGATAGCAACAATTTGATAAATAATCGTTGCTAATAACAATCAAGTATCAGTGCAGAGTGCGCATGATGTAAAATTATTGCTCTCAACTGGGAATACAAAAGCGAATGCAGTGGTAAAAAACGTTGAGTATGTGCCTGAGCTATGTGTAAATCTGGTATTAGTTCGTCAATTGACAAATAACGGAAATCGTGTAGTGCTTCCAAAATAAATGAGTAAAATTTTTGATAAAAACTCGCAATTAATTGCAATCGCGAGTATTGTTAATGACTTATATCGTTTAAATTGTACTGGCCGTTGAAGCTCCTTTGAACACTGCAATGGTGATGTCTGTCGCAAATTCCAATGATTTGTGGCATCGCCTGATTGCCCATATTTGTGACCAAAATCTTCAAAAAGTAAAACAATCATCAGATGGTGCTGAATTTAAAACGAGTAGTTGCGATAAGTTTGTTGTGTGCATCAAAGGTAAACAAACAAAAGTCTCGTTTAAAGATATTGGAAAACGAGCAGAAAATGTGCTTGACCTAATCCATTCGGACATTATGGGTCCGCTAAAGACCAAATATTATTTACCGACACGGTTTATTTGCTAACTTTCGTATATGATTATTCGCGAAAAGTATTCGCAGTGCTAATAAAAATCAAATCAGTCGTTTACAGTGAGTTTGTGACAATTAAAAACTTTGTTGAGGATCAGTGCTCGCGAAAAATAAAAGTTCTTCGCGCGGATAATAGCACAGAATATGTGAGTAATCATTTTATAAATTTGCTGAACAATAGTGGCATATTGCATAGTGGCATATTGCATCAGGCGCCGTATACACCTGAACAAAACGGCGTCGCTGAGCGAATGAATCTCACGCTTCTCGAACGACCGCGCTACATGTTGTTAGATGCTGGCTTGGGTGAACAATTCTAGGCCGAAGCTGCTGTTGCCGCGTATTTGTTGCATCTCGTACCATGCAGAGGTGAAGCATGTTGTAGTGCATGTGCACTATTGCGCACAAACGTAGTGTAGCAGAAAGACTACCTACGCAAACTACACATCGAAACCATACCAATACATAAGACACACCCATCCGCTGCACTGCAACACTATGACACTTGACATGTGCAGTGCAATTAGAATCCTGGCGTGCGGTCGTGGTGAATTGGTTTCTTTTTCATTTGAGTGGAATTTGAGTTAGACTTAAGCGAAAGGGATTAGAAATAAACAACTAAATTAATCGAGATTTGTTATCGAATTTGTAATTCAAACAAATTATATAAAAACCCTGCTCGGGAATTAAACAAATCAGTTACCAACTGGCAACTCAAACATTTGCATTTTTATTGCATTCAGCTTTTCTTCGGCTCATTGTTAGAATTTGCTCAATGGCGTCTTGCCGAGCAACACTCTGAATTATATAAGTATTTGATATTTTCAATATATATATATATATATATATATATATATATATATATATATATATATATATATATATATATATATATATATATATATATATATATATATATATATATATATATATATATATATATATATATATATATATATATATATATAATTCTCGCACACATATACGTGCATCACATGGCGATCCTGCCTGACCGGAGCTTGTAGATCTTCCTATACAGTATTGTATCGTGCAAGGAAACTGTTATCCAGTTCTGATGCCAAACTCGTTCCTGCAGATTTTCTGAAATTCTTTTGAATTTTTCCGAATTGAGATATGATGGCAAACATCGAAGAAGCGATTGAGGTCAACGGCAAAATGCTCGTACCCCAACACATTAAAGCCACTGGCGATTATCATTTTTCTTCGGCTTCAGATGAAAAATTTTGCCACAAAACAGTAGACGGTGCAGACTACAATGACGCCGATCTGTACGATGACGATGAGGTACGTCCTCCACCTCCACCATATGTGAAAGCTATTGGAGCAGCACATACGAGATGGATTTTCATATAAGCAGTTTTCGAAGAATCAGAGTCGCAGTTAACAGCTGGAGGCGCCAGCAAGCATTCTCAACAGAGATTCAATGAATTCTTAACCAATTATATATAAGTTAAGTTAAGCCAAAACTAATTACATACATTTACAACAATAAATAGTTTCTAGTTTTACAAATCATTATACTATGTTGGTCATTTTTGTTTAAAGAAAAAAAATAAATAATGATAATAATAATTTAATTAAATAACTTATTGGAATGATACAAAAGCATTAAATTTATATCACAAATTCACACAACTTTGACAAGTTTCTCACAGCATAAATTTGTTTTCAAACCTTGCCTCTATGGATGGAAATTCACAGTGGTGACAGACCACCGACCGTTAGTCGCATTGTATACACACAAAAACCCATCTTCCAAGTTAACCAGAATAAGGTTAGATTTCTCCGACTATGATTTCGACATTATATATAGTAAGGGAAAATAAACACCAATGCGGATGCACTGTCAAGAATTAAAATCGATTCTGACATACTAAAATCAATGATCCCGAAAGAAAACGATGAATCCGTTAACAAAGCATTAGTAATTACGAGGGGCATGTCTGCTAAAAAGAGCACAGACATAAATCAGGAGAAATGTAGCTCTCATTCGAAGTCTAATCAACTTCACATTTGGGACTGCACGTCCATATCTGACGTCAGGAATGTAAGAAAATTGAAATTTGTATTTATGAGCAATAAAAAGGGTACCCATATTAAAATAAATAAAGATGAGATATTTGTGATAAGCGGTGATACTCCATCGAACCCGGGTTCGCTATTGGAAAAACTACTTTCAAGAATAAACAAGTCAAATATTAAAGAACTAACGCTAGATGAGAATGTTGATATATTTAGGTACGTACCGAAAGAAAAATTAAAAGAGGAATATAATAAGTTGCAACAGAAGAATAAAGAATATAATGAAAGCCCAAAGTTGAATATAATGATATATAGAAGTCCCCACAGAATAGTAGATAACGTAATTATGTATAAACTAATCGCAGAATATCACGATTCGCCTTACGGAGGTCATTTTGGTGTAAGAAAACCCGTTTTAAAATTGAAACAAAACGTTTGGAAGAATATGGGAAAAATGGTGAAAAATTTTATCACAAATTGTAAACATTGTGCTAAGAATAAACAAATACGAAAGAACAGATGGTTATTACAGACACTCCAACGACTAGTTTTGAAACTGTAGCAATTGATACTGTCCGTCCGCTAAGAATTTCTAATGGGTACAGATACACAGAATTAGCAAAATTTGTAATAGCGCACCCCATGGAAACCAAAGATGCCGACACTGTAGCTAAAACACTTGTTGACCAATTCATTCTCAAGTATGGTAATTTCACAAATTTGAAATCGGACAAGGGCACAGAGTTCGTAACTGAGCTAATGAAAAATATGTGTAAAAATCTACAAAGGAATCAAATATTTTCAACTCCTTATCATCACGAATCACTGGGTTCAGTAAAGCGCAACCACCGCACTCTTAATGAATTCATGTTGACGTTCGCAAACGATAACGAGTGGGACAAGTGGATATCATTTTACACTTTTGCTTACAATACGACGCCGCATGTCGATACGGGTTACTCACCATATGAGCTTCTGTTTGGTAAACTGCCACACTTACATAGCGACCTAATTGAAACAAGAGAACCAATTTATGATATTGAAAATTATGCGAATGAACTGAAGTTAAGAATGAGAACGTCAATAAACAAAGCAAGGGAACTGATCGAAGTTGTGAAAAAGAAAAGAAGCATTGAAAGCAAAACAAATGAAAATGCACTTAATGCAACCATAGGAGACCTAGTATTCGTAAAATTAGGTAATCGTAAAAAGTCTCAAAGTCCATACCATGGTCCGTATAGAATTTCAAAACAAGAAGGAGTAAATTCATTTATATTAATAAACGGCATGGGGAAGAAAATGCATAACAATATGCTAAAACGATACAATGTTCTGATATGAGAATACAAATATAGAAAAGAAAAAATAATATATGAATAAAAATATATATAATTAAAAATATATATATAATATTATTAAACTACTATTAGAAGAAATTGGAAATTTATAGTTATTGAAAATGTAAATATTATTCATATTACAATACTAGCGCATAAGACAAATTACTTCTCATATAAAAATATATATACTAAATACAAATCTAATAAGTAACAACTTAGTATTACATTAAATCCAATAAGTAAAAATTAAAATCAAAGAAGTAAGAACTCATTTCCACCACACACAAAACACATAAAAATTTAAAGTTGTTTTTTTTTTCTCTTTCAAGCAACTGTAAATTTTTTCCTAAAGGGTGAGGGTGTAGTGCATGTGCACTATTGCGCACAAACGTAGTGTAGCACAAAGACTACCTAAGCAAACTACACATCCAAACCATACCAATACATAAGACACACTCATCCGCTGCACTGCAACACTATGACACTTGGCATGTGCAGTGGAATTAGAATCCTGGCGTGCGGTCGTGGTGAATTGGTTTCTTTTTCATTTGAGTGGAATTTGAGTTAGACTTAAGCGAAAGGGATTAGAAATAAACAATTAAATTAATCGAGATTTGTTATCGAATTTGTAACTCAAACAAATTATATAAAAACTCTGCTCGGGAATTAAACAAATCAGTTACCAACTGGCAACTCAAAAATTTGCATTTCTATTGCATTCAGCTTTTCTTCGGCTCACTGTTAGAATTTGCTCAATGGCGTCTTGCCGAGCAACACTCTGTATTATATAAGAATTTGATATATATATATATATATATATATATATATATATATATATATATATAAATATATATATATATATATATATATATATATATATATATATATATATATATATATATATATATATATATATATATATATATATATATATATATATATATATATATATATATATATATATATATATATATATATATATATATATATATATAAGAAGAAGGCGATAAGCTCTAAGTGGGTGTTTAAAACCAATACTAGTTCTGATGGTGAGCTGGTGCATCATAAAGCAAGGTTAGTGGTGAAGGGTTTTTCTCAACAAACGGGCATTGACTTTGACGAAACGTATGCGCCCGTAGTTCGATATACGTTAATTTGTCTATTGCCTGCACTTGCAGCTAGGTATGAATTGCTCGTGCATCAGATAGACGCGGTTACTGCGTTCTTTAATAGCTGAAAGAAGAAAGCATGTCTCAACCTAGTGGTTTCAATGATGGCTCTGGGCGTGTTTGCAAACTTCAAAAGTCTTTATATGGACTGAAACAGTCTAGTAGAGTATGGAACGAAAAACTAAATGAAGTTCTCATTGACCGGTGCATTTACTATTGTGTACAAAATAAACAATTGCTTTTTGTCGTAGTCTATGTGGACGGTGTGTTGTTATTCTCAAACGACATGGCGTTGGTCACTCGCACGAAGCAACAGTTGTCAAGCAAATTCAAAAGGAAAGACATGGGGGAGGCGACGTCGGTATTGGGAATTCGCATCTGACGAAACAAGTCAAATGGCTAAATAGCAATTGATCAATCTAAATATGGTGCCAATGTTTTAAAACGCTTCAACATGCACGAATGCAATCCGATTTCTACGAAAATCGACATCAATCAAAAGTTAAATTCAAAAATTAGTCCAACCAGCGATGACGAAATGCAAGATGTGTCTGAAGTTCCCTATATGCAAGCTATAGGACGTTTACTTTTTGCTTCGCAAATTACACGTCCTGACATACTCGTATACTTCGCTGTAAACATGCTAAATCGGTTCGGCATAAATCCCGGCAAAGAACATTGGACCGCTGTGAAATGTGTAATGCGGTACCTTAAAGGATCCATAAATAAAGGCATTTTTTATCGGAAAAAGTCTGCTAATAGTACAAGCCACTGTGACGCAGACAGGGCCCGCAACGTCGATGATAGGCGTTCAACAACTGGCTATTTGTTTACATTCCAGAACGCTGCGATTTCATGGCCTTCGAGGCGGCTGCAGACAATTGCGCTTTCGTCCACAGAAGCCGAACTTATGTCGGTCGTCGCTGCGATTCAAGAGTCTGTGTGGCTCAAGCGCTTAGAACGCAAACTTGTTCCGAAGGCATCGAATGAAATGGTGCTGAATTGTGACAACAACAGAGCGATCCATATAGCAATAAATAATTCGTATTCCCCACGAACCAAACATGTGGATATTAAGGCAAAGTTCAATCTTGGAAAAATTCAACACACACATCAAACTGAATTACCTAGCCACCGATCAAATGGTTGCCGATTTTTTTACAAAGGGAGTATTTGCTGCTACACACACTTCATTCACGAATCCATTAGGATTAGTATATATTTATTATTTAATTTAAATCTAATTTCCTTTGAATTTAATGTATTTAAATGTATTATTTCGATAAAATTTAATAGTTTTTCAGGAAAAGTGTTGAAAATTAACAACTCTTTCATATACACGAATGTAAACTATAGTGAATTAATAGAGCTTCCTGTTCCGTAACTATCGTTGAATTAGAGGTTAGAGAAAATGTTGCCAATTCAAAGGAGGATACGCTGGCTGCAGAAAATTAACAACAACACAATAATTAATGTAGCCAATCTAGTAAAGAAATTTTATTTGTTTTATAAAATAATTTTACTTTATTTTTCTAAGTCGAAAGCATTAGTTGCGGTGTATGAGATATACTCTAAAAGTGATTCCACAGTAATAAATACTAGTCATGGGCCATTAGAATCTAGTAGACTCTAATTAAATAAAAAAATTTCAAATGAAAATTATAACTTAGGTTACTAGAATAGTTAATAAAGGGTTTTCCAACAAGAGGTGTTATTTTGAATCACCCGGTATTTCGGTAGCTGTCACTTTTGAAGCTTTTATTCTTTGATATTTGACAAGTAGAAACTACGCCATTGGAACGCTACACGCTTCAACAACGCATTGAAATTATTAAAATTCACTACAAAAATGGTGAAAATCTTGCA
The DNA here is from genome assembly GCA_920105625.2 of Clusia tigrina. Classification (NCBI taxonomy): domain Eukaryota; kingdom Metazoa; phylum Arthropoda; class Insecta; order Diptera; family Clusiidae; genus Clusia; species Clusia tigrina. The sequence continues at coordinate 340,500,545 of OV050030.1, forward strand.
GTCACAGTTCGGAAAACTAAAGCATTTTTGGGTCGTCGTGAAGCAGCTCGTCGGACCGCAATACAGAAATTGGTGGAAAAATTGGAGCTGTTGGGACAAGGTTGTGATGTGAAGAATAAAACCCGTGCACGTCGCTCAAGAACAACTGAGAATATTGCTGCTGTATCCCAAATTGTTGAAGAAAACACAGGTTTGTCCATTCCTCATCATTCTTTGGAATTGGGCATTCCACAAACGTCATTACACCGTATTTTGCATAACGACTTGGGTCTTAAGGCTTATAAAGTTCAGTTAACACAAGAACTCAAGCCGGTCGATCATCAACAACGTCGGTTCTTTGCTGATTGGGTCTTTGAAATGAATGAAAATATTCCGGAATTCCATCGAAAAATCATCTTGACTGATGAGGCCCATTTCCACCTCGGTGGTTACGTCAACAAGCAAAATTGTCGCATCTGGGGCTCGGAAATTGTATTGTTGAGAAGCCTCTCCATCCTCAACGTGTGACTGTTGTGCGGTTTATGCTCCGGCGGGGTCATTGGACCTTACTTTTTCGAAAATGAGGTTGGATCAACAGTTACGGTGAATGGATTGCGCAATCGAGAGATGATTAATGATTTTTTATGGTCGGAGGTGCATGGTATTGATCTGGACAACGTTTACTTTCAACAAGACGGCGCTACGTGCCACACAAGCAACGAAACCATTGCTCTTTTACGGGAAAAGTTTCCGGACCGTGTTATCTCTCGAAGAGGTGATCACAATTGGCTTTACAATGCAATTTGTGCACTAGTGTCATACATGAAATCACAATCATAAAGATTTTATATATTATATTTTGAAGAAATCAAAAATTTACAGAATACAAAACGACTATGGTGACATAAAAATGTTCAATGAGCACTTATTAAATCGGAACTAACATATACTATAATGTAACTAACTTGCAAACAACCTATTTCTCCGTTTCTAACTATAATTTATATACGAGTACACTTTGAACTGAGCCAGAAATTTATGGTTTTCACCGACTCTCTCTAGGACCTACACACAATTTAGACGAAACCACGAGTTTATGGTCTACACCGACTCTCGTGGAGACCAATGCAAGAGCCGGACACAAACACTAGTGATCAATAAATAGAGCGACGCGTTAATAAACTATTTAATTTCTTCCAAAAACCCCTGGAATCCGCTGACTTTCTATCCCAGCTAAATACAGTCATTATTATTAATATAAATAGATTATCACGATACGCCTACCATGGATGGTGTCCTCAAATAACTAAACGTGAGAGATAGTAAAGTAGTGGCGTATTCGGATGACGTGGTAATAATGGCATCAGCGATATGACCTGATATGATTAGCGGAATCTTCCAGAGGACGTTGAACAGATTAATTGCATGGTGCACGGGACGTGGGCTAGGCATTAATCTTAGCAAAACTGAACTGATTTCATTTACCACGCAAAGTGAAAATATCGATTTTTAAGTTACTTGTAAATAAAAAAACATTTTCTCTATCTTCTAGTGCCAGGTACCTTTTCTGTAATCCTGGACTCAAAACTGAACTGGAAATTAAACACGGAGCAAAGGATACACAGAGTAGGGTTTGCACTTTACTCATGGAAAAAATTATTGGTAGGAAGTGGGGTCTCTACCTCTGTTAATAAGTGGTTGTACAAATTGGTTGTGTGTCGAATTTTGACATATGGAGACTTGGTCTGGTGGAATGCCCTCGGAATTGAATACAACATCTTCACACTAAGTAGAATACAAAGAACAACGTGTGCTGTAACAACAGGAGCAAATAGATAGGTACATCTCGTCCCAATTGATTTATTTATTAGGAATACCGCAACCCTAAGCGCTCTTAGGCTAAGAGAATTATAATGCTGGAAAGATAGATCATGTGGCCACGGAAGTATACTATTACGATCTCAAGAAGTAGACTACAAAGTACCTACTATAGTTTTTGGAAAAAATTGCGAATGCCTGGCCAGGAATGGAAAAGAGGTGGAACCACGGATAAAACAGGTACCACAGTCTACACCGATGGCTCAAAGATGGATTGTGGGGTAGGAGGAATTTTTCCGACTCCCGGACACATCAAGTTTATTCCAGATAGAAATGTTTGCAATAAGGGAGGCGTGTAAGTTGGCAGGAGAAGACACAAGTTATAAAAAAAGTAGCAATAATACCAGATAGTTTGGCTGCATTCAAAGACTGAACCCGGCGATAATAACCTCGAAAATAGCATGGGAATGCAGGCAAGTCTTAACTGCACTCGCTCGTCGGTTCAAAGTTAACATTGATGTGGGGGTGCCGCGGCACAGGGAAATCGATGAAAACGAGACGGCAGATGAGCTGGTCCGAAAGGGATCCGCTCTGGATGAACTTGATGCGACTCCGGTTCGTGTCCCAATTCGTTCCTCAAGAGCAAGATAGGCAAATAATTATTGGTGAATGAAAAAGCCAATGGAGGTGGTTGAAGACCTGCAAGATCAGTAGAGTACTCTGCCCGAACTACAAAAAAAAATGCACAGAGTTAATAAACAGAGGCCGTCGTGATGCGGCTAGGCTTACCGCTGGCATCACAGGCTACTGGCCCATGGGGGAACATGCAGCACAAATGGGAATTATATTCAATACCAGTTGTCGGACCTGCGGAAAACACGTGGAAAGGGAAACCGTGAAACACTATCTATGTGCCTGCCCAGCTCTGGCCAGAAGAGGATAGAAAACATTGGGCAAACCAATTTTTCCAAAACATTGAAGAGTGTGTTTTAGTGTGGGCCACTAATGGGCCGGATATCTGGATCCTTTGGAGGTCTGACTCTGTTTTCCTGCTAAGTGTTGGAGGTAGGGGTGCCCTTTCTAATTTGTTTAACTTTATTTACATTCTGGTTTTCACATTAACTTTCGTTAGATATGTATACGAGTATGTCAAATGTTGTGTATGGTCTGCATATAGCAATAATTGGCATATAAAGAAAAATAAATTAAGTCTCGTTTATGGTTGACTATCAATGGTCCTTTTTATAAATATTCGGGCCTCTTTTATAGGCGACGCTTTCAGTCTTATTATTTACTTAATTTATTTTTATAGCGAGTTCAAGGTCCAATTACAAATAATATTTTATATTTCAAAAAAAAAAATTGTTTTATTTCTTTAATTTAAATTTTCCCATTCTCAGGGTCAACAATTAATAACAATTACATATAAAAATAATTGAAATTAACAAATATCTTGGCACTTACAATTTTCAGATCAGAATATAATATAGCATGTCTAAAACAAAACGGAGGTTTCAAGTTTTCTTTGGTCAGCAGTTTGTATTCGTTGTTGTTTTGTATGTTCAGTTTTATCGCACAGGTTTTCTATATATGTGTGCACAGCCATCCGCATCTGTGGTAATTGTGAATTAATTTTCGTAGTTAGGATATTTTAAATTGTGGTCGGATGAAATAAGCGTTTTGAGATTTTCAAAACTTTATTGCAAGCTGAGGATCGTTTGGGTTTAATTTATATTCCTTTTTTTAAATATTTAATCATAGGATACGCTATTTTTGAGTAATCCTTAATGAATTTTCTGTAAAATCTGGTTACCCCTAAAAAGCTTTTTAGCTGTTTTTAAATTTTGGCACTTTTAAGTTCATAATTTCTTCAACCTTTTCTTGGTTTGGTTTCATGCCGTCTTCTGTCAAAAATTTGATTTCCTTTTTTAAGAAGCTGCATTTATCAGCTTGAAGTTTTAAATTATGTTCTTGTAGTCTTGCAAATATTTTTCTAGTGAGCTCATGTGTTCACCTATTGAAGTCAAAAATATTGGTATATCGTCCAAATATATAACACATATTTTGTTTATATAATCCCTTAAAATATAATTTATTAGGCGTTGAAATGTGGCTGGGGCATTTTTTACCCCAAAAGGCATCCTGACATATTCGTACAGGCCTGCTGGAGTAACAAAAACTGTTTTCTCAATATCCTTTTCTGCCATTAAAATCTGATGGTAAGCTTTTGCTAGATCTAAGGTGGTAAAGTACTGTGCTTTGCCCAATTTGTCTAGTATTCCATCAATATTTGGCAATGGATATTTATCGTCAACAGTTATTTGATTTTGTCCCCTATAGTCCACTACCAACCTATATTTCTGTATTCCCAAATTGTCTCTTTTCTTTGGAATAATTAGAATTGGTGAGCTATACCTACTCCTACTTTTTCTAATAATACCTTGGTTTTCCACAATTTGTTTCCACACTTCTTTCTCGTGCTTGGGTGGTAGCCTATATAATCTCGAATCTTGTGGTAGTTTTAATTTCGTGAAGCACTGTTTGCATATTTGTTAAAGGATCCCCTTCTTTATATATGAGTTTTTCGTATTTTTTCAACAATTTTTCAACCTTTTTCCGTTCATCTGCTTTGAGATGATCGAGTTGAATATTTTGAATTTCACTTGTTTCCAATGAGTGAATCTGTTCTTCAACCATTTTTGTGTGAAATGGGATTTTTGCGCCATTATTTAATACCATTTCCATATTTTCTATATCGATTATTTTTATATTTTTAAAAATAAAATCGTTTCCTAATAAAAGGTCATATGGTTTATTAAAATCCATTTTTAACCATCTCATTCTAGCGTTTTGGGGATATTCGAATTCTGGAGGACATGGTGTTTTAACCTTTTCATTAGATGTCTTTATATTCCCGTTCAATTTAGTAACTATTGTGTTATTTTTTTCCAACACCGGTAAATTATATTTTTCGAAGCTTGCTTTTTTCATTATACTTATAGTAGATCCAGGATCTACTAGTGTGCACCATTTTTTATTAAAAAATGTAACCGAAATTAAAATTTTATTTTGGTTTTCCGAGGCTAGCTTGTAAAAAACTCGTCGTTGTTATTTGTCTTCTCCGTCCTGCTCATAGTGTCCACCTCCATGGGTATTGGGCCTTTTGAGCGTGTTGACTGCTGAGTGCCGCTCTGAATATTTGGTACAGCAGCACTACCGTAACCAACAGTATTACGATATTGATTTGTTGTATTATTTTGGATGTTATATTGGCCTGAATTTCTAGGCCGAAAATCTGTTTGTCTTTGGGGACTATTTGGGCGATAGTGATTTTGCCCTGAATAGTTTGTAACTCTTTGAGTGAATTGTCTCGAAATATGTTGTGAAAGAGAGTTATTTTGTTCATTCGTATTTTGTCCCCTAAAGTGGGTTTGTTCTAATCTGTGATTATTTTTTGTCATTTCTGATTATTTTGGTTTCTGTTAACGTTATAGTTTCTAGCGTTTTGTGTGAATTGGCCTTGATTTTTATTTCTTGTTAAAAACATAGGGTTTAAATTTCCATCATCCAGCCCTATGAAATTGTAAATCGTATTTGTCATGTCTGTCCATGTCGTTACATTTAGTACCATATATGCAAAGGTCCCTGCTGCTAATTGCTTTATTCTTTGTATGAGCATTCCTGAAAATATTTCTTTCATTGCACCACCTGTCTCGCTCAGAGCGCTATATTCAGTAATATTATCGATTATTTCTTTAGTTTTTCTACTAAGTTCGCTGATGCTTCCAACTCTTAGGTTGTTTATGTCGTTAGTCAGAGTCATTTGGTCCTTTGTTGATCTGAAGTGCTGTTTTAGTTTTATTTTACATACCTCCCAATTTTCTGGGGGGTTTAACGCCAACAAATTTTTAGCCGATCGTAAGATTTTTAGATCGTAAACTATTCTGAAAACCAGCTGTTGTTGTCCTTCTTAATCAGTCAATATTCTGTCAATTGCTTCTATGAATGCTGGCAACTTTCTTGCAGTGCCTTCAAATGGTTGCAGGTATTTGAGGTCCTTTTCTACTTTCTGCCTAACACTTATCCCTTGTTGTGCAGCGTTTTGTTGGAGTAATTGCGTTATTGCAACTAAGCATCGTTCAATATTGATTCCATTTTGAGCCATTTTACTTAATTTTTTTTTTTTAATAGAGAATGAGAAACAGTAAATTTTATACACTGTATTTTTCCTATACTTCTTTCTTAGCTTATTATAATAATAATTATTATTGTTATTTATTTCTTTATTTATTTATTTTTTTTTAATAATTAATATTTAGTCTTAATATTTACGTTTCTTCCACTGGTTAGTTGATTGGTGGAATATTTCTGCTGTTGTTCTGCCGTTGTTGTTATTTTTGTATGTTCCCTTCACTTTGTATGCTTTATAGATTATGCACTTCTCTTACACCATTTCTATGTTGTATATTTTAAATTTGAATTGTATATTGTTTTAACAATTTTGTCCGACTTTATGTTGTTGCGTTTGACTTTTAGATCTCCTTCTGCCGAATACTGCTACGATTTTGATTTTATTTTATCTAAGCAGAAAACACAATTTTTTGGTTTTATTATTAAAATTTTTATTAATTTTTAACTGTAAGTACATTTGTTGGATTGCGGTAGGTTTGTTTCGCGACTGTGCCAGTTATAGTTATGGTGAGTGGTCCGGCACCTTAATCCTCTGGCTATTCCTCAAACCGAGGAGTAACTACAGGGTATGGGTATGAATCAAAAAGAAACAATTTGTTTTTTCTATTCTCTGTATATTGTAACGGATTTAAAAATACAGACGTATTTATTATTCTGCTGCTCAGTCACCACTGGCTCTTTCAAATATCTTATGCTATATTTCTTATGCTATATTTATTAGGCATAGCTGGATCAGCATACTCAGCTTTGCATGCTTTTCTTATCTAAGTTTAAGATGCCAGCTCAGCGTTCTTTGCTATGCAGCTTGAGCCGCTTTGGTGTACATTGTTCACCAGGATATTCTGTTTGCATTCTCAGAATATGCTGGGTTTGTCTGTTTTTCTTATATTTAAATTTGGAGTATCTTCTACCATAACTCGTGCGCCTTGTCTAATTTGTCGCTCGGAATTTATGTGTTCGTATATAATTGTTGCAATGTGTTGTTCGTATTACTAATAACACTTTCAATATTATTATTTCAATATTCTTATTAATTCTCTCTAAGTTATGTTTGCATTTAAGGCCTCGGCCATGTGAAGCAAAGGCTCTGCCAAGTTACTTGAGATAGTAATGAATGATAAAGCTTTGTGCACTACGTCTGCTCATGCACCGTAATCCTTAAGAGGAAAATTACTTTAATGTTAATAACAATAATTTTTGTAAACTTATGCATGACAATATCTTAACTTCTTATCTTTTCTTATTTTTTTAAATTTTTTCCTCTATTGGACTAACTAATAATTTAACACAGTCTTAATTAAATGAATATACAAACACAAAAAGTTTACAGTTTTTAGTTATTCGTTTTCACTGCTTCGAGGGAAATTAGTTTTCTAATTTTTTTTTACCAGTTTATTACTAATAATACTGAATATTCATATAGTTTCTCAAATTAAATGCAATTTTGGAGTGTCCCTCCTTCTAAGTGGGATGTAGCTTTCATTTTGTAATAACTTTCTGGCTAAAATATTTGGGTGCTTTCCAAGTTTAGATCCATAGGTTTAAGCTAATTTTTATATCTCTTTGGATACTGTCGGGATATTTAAATCCTTAAGGGCATTTGCGTTTTTAATGTACCAAGCGGCTATGGTAATTGTGCAAAAGACTTTTGATTGAGCTCATTGTAGTTTTTCAACATTGGATGGCCACGTTGTACCCCAGAGTTGGATACCGTAAGTCCATATAGGCTTTTTTATGGCTTTATAGAATGAGATCTTTTAATCCAGTTTGAGTATAGATTGCCTATTTAGAAGCCAGTATAGCTCAATCATTTTTAATTTTGTCTGCATGATTTTGGTGTTGATGTGTTTTGATCATATTAGTCGGCGATCAAGGTGCATTTTTAGATATTTTTTATATGATCCAAGTTTATCTGTCTGGGGTGCAAGTTTTTTTACATAATTTGAATATTAGATGCGCACACTTATCTTCATTCAATTTGATTGTCCAACAATGCATCCAGTGCTGCATAGTCTTCAAGTGTTGCCTGATTAGCTGGGATGCAATGTTTTGGGCCCGAGTGGGAACATAAAATTGCAGTGTTATCGCCAATCATTGAGGTGACGGTCTTGACATTGGTTCGCATATAAGCAGTATATAGCATGTAGAGTAAGGGGCCCAACACACTTCCTTGGGGAACTCCTGCTAGAATGGGGTATTCCGCTGTGATGAAACATTTGTGCTTTATAACACATTTTCTACACGAGAGGTTGCTAGCATCATATATAAATTTAAGGCAGTATGCTTTTTAGCTTTAGTAAAAGTCCTGTATGCCAAACTTTATCGAATGCTTGGGTAATGTGGAGGACCACAGCAGAACAATATTCTTTACGTTCGTAAGTTTTTTGGATGGTGCTTACAATACGGTGAACTTGTTCAACCGAGTCATGCCTTTCGCGGAAGCCAAACTTGTGATATGATTTTTCCATCTATGGCAATTCTAATCATCTTATGAACTTTTCGAAAAGCTTTGAAAAATTTGATAATAAGCTTATAGGTCTATAAGATTTCACCTTTGTCCGGCCTTTGCCAGGCTTGGGAATCACCGTTATTTGAGATTTTTTCCATATTTAGGGGATTTATCCCATTAAAAATATGCAGGAGATGTTCTATGGCTACTATTGGAGATTCCTTTATCATCTGTCCTGTTATTAAGTCCCACCCTTGAATTTACATCTAATTCTTTAATAGCGTCTCCCAATTCTTTTTTTTATAACTATTCCTGGCATATTTGGGTTATCGCTGGCGTGACGCAATTTGGAATAATGAATAGCAAGGTTTGGAGTAAATTGCTTAAAATGAGTTGCGAAAACGTCTCCTTCTCCGGCATTGCTTTTTGGCCCAGTCGCCATTTGGGAGACGGATTGGTGACTCAGCAATTATTGGTCTTTGCAGGTTGTTAGCTGCTTCCCAGATAAAATAACTAGTTGCTATTGCTGGAAGTCACTTTCCTCTTTTTCCATTAGAAGCCTCTCAAATTGTTTGGTGCAAAGTTGTAATTGCCTTTTTAGTGCTGGAGATCTCTGCTTTTGCCATTCGCGTCTGATTGATTGTTTTTCTAATAAAACAGTTTATATATATTTCGGAGTACATTCTTGTGAATGCATACACAGCTGCATTTATTTCTTGGTCTGGTGTTAGATATATAGACAGATTGAGATGCGAGCTGTTGTACATTTTATATTTCAGCCAGTTCGGTTTGTTTGGAAACTAGGGTGGAAACTAGGGTGTTTTTGTAGTCTCTTTTCGACAATGTTTGGGATTTGAGTGTTATTATTGTCGGAATATGAGCCGAGGAGAGACCTAACGATGGCTGTACGTGGGAGTGAATGTTGTGTAAACCTTTAACGACTCCGAAGTCTATAAGGTCTGGTATCTTACCTTTATCTGTAGGCCAATATGTGGGGTTGCCAGAAGATAAAACGTCCAACCTCAGTGTAGTTATCCTTGATAATACACTTCTCCCCTTTGGAGTTACTAGCCGAGAGCCCCAATGTGTGTGTTTGGCATTGAAATCTACAGTCGCGATAAATTTATTACCGAGAGTACCAAAAAAAGTGCTTATATTGGTCTTCCTCTATATTGTTTCTGGGTGGGCAGTAGATTGCTAATATTATTAGTCCACTTACATATTCTTCGAGAATAGTACTTGTTGCTTGAATATAATCAGTGCTGAAATTTTTCATTGGGAAATGCTTTATTCTATTTTTAATTAAAATTGCTTTGCCACCACGAGCTTTGCCACTAGGGTGTTTGGTATCATAGATGGTATAACATAGGTCAATAGAGTTTGAATTTAGAAAATGTTTGAGCTCAAATTTGTGTTGGGTTACACCATTAGGATTCCAATGTGCGATTTTGATGGTATTTATCGTTTTTACAATAGAGATTGAAATACAATGTTTTGGTTTCTTTCATCATATTTTGCAGAGATTCCATAAATGATTGCAATGATTTTTCTAACGATTGGTTTTTCTCATTTAAATTGTTTATGGAAGGATTTCCGTTGCGGTTCGCCTATGGGAATAGTACTGATTTTTTTAGGAGGTGCTTTTGTAATTTGTCTTTGATGTAGCGTTAGTTGTTGTTAGATATGTAAATATACAGGGCAGCTTCGATAGTTGACTGTATGATATTTTCCACAATTGCTGCATTTCTTAACATTTGTGTCTTCTTTTGACTTCGGGCAGCTTTGAGATGAGTGCAGTTCACCACAAATAATACACACAGTGGAAAGTGTGCACATATTTTGGTGTGACCAAATTTTTGGCAACTCTAGCATTGAACTGGAGCAAAACTTTTTCAGGTTCTTCAACTGTTATCTTTCCATGCAGAAGATAGCGATGGTTATAAATAGGATGTGTTTCACCTTTCTTGAACTTCGTGTTGTCTGGTTGTAGTTCAAATCGGAAGATTGATTGTGGAATCTTATTTCTGTTGTGTATATTGTACATGGATATTATTTGAAATCCTGCTTGGGACAGTGCTTCCTGGAGTTCATTGATTTCTACATAAGATTCAATGGGCCTCAAAATTACCGACAAGCTTTTACTACTTTTAAGTTGTTGAGCAGAATATTGCTTCTTGTTTTTATTGAGTCGTTCCACAATTTTACGGTAGTTATATTAGGAGTAAATTTGAACTTACATGAATATTACCCTTGGTTATTGGAATTACATGGAAACTGTTGGAACCGATTGCAGAGAGTAGAGATTTAAGCAGAGTGCTGGAGTTAAGTTCTCGAAGATAAATTAGTGGTGGTTTTTTTTGCTTTTGGTCCGTATGGCCGCTTTTGGTTTTCGCTCACTTATAAGAGATTCCGTTTGGGAATAAATAATATTATCATTCTGTGTATTGCTTGTAATTTATTACTGACGAACCAGAGGGGGAGGGAGATGGGCATTGCGAGCTCCAAGAAAGTTTTTCAGTTACGGCTTGCAATGATATCATCGTGTTGTTGTGCTTTACTGTACTTAAAGTTGAAAATATGCAGTTGTTGCCTGTTCGCTGTTTTATTGTCTTCTCAAACTTTATATTAATTTGAGGAATACATACGCCGTCAGTGGTTGTCTGATTGTTCTGCGCGTAGAAACTCTAAGTTTGCATACCTGCGCTGGCTTTGTTTACATGTATTTCAACGCTAATAGTATTTACTCTCTATAATAAGAAATAAAAAAATATTTCGGAAATTATTATATTCCATTTAAATCTATTATTGTATTAACATCATCATTCTTAATTACTCTTCAGCCACAAGGGCCAGATTGGGATTTAACCCACTTGCGGAGGGTCACTTGAATATGTAAATGAAAAAATCTTATTATGACTAAGGCAGCATTAAATTTTATTAATTACAGTTAATTTCAGTTATAAAGTTTTTTCTTTTTTTTTTTTGTCGGAACAATCTAGTAAGCGCAGCACTCAGACAGAGTATATATCCATTGTACTGCACTTCCCTTTCACTCTGCTTTAAATCTACCTGACTTCCGAAGAAAAAGAAGTAGATCCTGTGGTGCCAAGGAGCCAAGTTGGTTACTCCTCAGCACATCCGTTCCAAAAATCCCAAACATGATTCGAGCAGAGGCAGGGCAGACGCAAAGAAAATGGTCCGCCGTCTCGTCTTCTTCTCCACAGGCTGGGCACAGCGCACTGTCTGATATGCCAATCCTTTCCATGTGCCTAGCCCATAGAAAGTGCCCTGTCATCACGCCAACCAACAGCCTGCAGTCCCTCCTACCTAAAGATAGAAGGAACCGTGACCATCGGTCAGAGATAGCAGGTAGCATAATTTCGTCCATCCGCAGCCTCTCTCAGCCCGCCATGCTCGCTTGTGGGTCGAAACAACCCAATTGTTTGCAGTGGCTCTGATGACAGCAGAAGGGAGTGGCAGAACAGGCTCAGGGCCAATAAAAACAGCCTCAGAGCCCATCCTGGCCAAAGAGTCAGAGGTCTCGTTACCCGCAATGCCAGCGTGTCCCGGGACCCAAGTCAGCGTCAGACTATTATGTTTTCCAACATAATTTAGCCTGGATTTCCAGGACCTGACTATCGTGGAAGTGGTGGTCGGACTATCCAAGGCAATGAGCGCAGCTTGGCTGTCACTGCAGACACAAATAGATTTGCCTTTCCACCTGTTTTCCACAACAAAGTCCATTGCCTCAAGTATCGCACACACCTCCGCCTGAAACACAGACGCATGCAGACCAAGGGCAAAGAACCGACGGGTCCCACAAGTTTCCACGAAGACACCAGAACCTGAACCTTCTTCAGTCCTGGAGCCATCAGTGAAAATACTGCAGCAGTGTTTGCCGGGCCCGTTCTCGGGATCTAACCATAAACGAGCCTTTGGCAGCAACACATTGTACCGCTTTTCTAGTATGACAGTTGACGACATGGAGTCCGGGGGCATAGACAGGATTGCAGAATCGATGTCAGTGCCTGCGCCGTCGTCCAATATCGAGTAAGCTCCATACCAGTGGCCACTATGTTTCACTCTGCAGATGGCCTTAACGGCCTCTCCACGGATGAAGACATCTAGTGGCGGGAGATTCACCACAGCATCAAGTGCCGGGCCTGGAGTAGTCGGAAATGCTCCGGTACAACATATGGCCACAGCACGTTGTAGTTTTGATAGAGCTTTTTTGACCCCTACAAGCGAGAGTCTGCTCATCCAAACCATCGATGCATAGGTGATACTAGGTCTTACCATAGCTGTATAGATTCATAGGACCTTACTAGAGGAAAGACCCCATGTCTTACCAAAAATACCCCTACACTGCCAGAAAACTGACAGTGCTTTGGATGTCTTCAGTTCGACATGTGTTTTCCAAAGAAGTTTGTTATCAAGGATGACTCCAAGATATTTGATTTCCTTGGATAGCTGGATAGTGACTCCTTTTAGTGTAGGCAGAATAAGGCCATCAAGCTTTCTCCTTCTGGGAAAGAGGACAATACAAGTCTTGACAGGATTAGCCGATACCCCATTCGCACTGCACCAAGTGTCAATCATATCCAGAGTTCTCTGCACCCTTCTGCAGACAATCATAAGGGATGGACCTGTGACAAGACAGCCAACATCATCCGCATATGCCTGAGCGTCATTAATGGCGTTAAACAGGAGTTCGATTACCATGCACCAGAGCAATGGAGACAGTAAGCCACCTTGGGGACAGCCTCTATTAACCCCAGACGACACCAGCAAATCTTCCTCCGCCCGCACCGTTATTATTCTCTGGGCCAGCATTGAAAGTATCCAATTTACTAGGACCCGGTCTACGCCATGCCGCCTAGCAGAGCCGCACATACTGTCGAAAGTAGCATTGTCAAACGCACCCTCTATGTCCACAAAGATGCCTATTGCGTATTCTTTCCTGTCGATGGCTTGCTCTGTCCTTCCAACAAGGTTTTGCAGAGCCGTCTCGCAGGATTTTCCGCTTTGATAGGCATGCTGAAATGAAGAGAGTGGATGCGTCTTCAGAGACTCCCTACGCATGCGAAGCTCCACCAGCCGTTCTAAACTTTTTAGCATGAACGAGGTCATACTAATAGGTCTGAAGCTCTTGGGATTGGTGTAGTAGTCTCTTCCAACCTTAGGAATGAAAACAACCCTCACCATCCTCCAAGAGCGTGGTACATTGGCCAGTGCGAGACATGCAGTGAAGATCTTCTTCAGTGCTGTCATCACTAACTCAATGCCTTCCTTCAACACAATCGGATATATGCCATCCAGTCCGGGCGACTTGTAGCTGTCAAAGGATTTGATAGCAAATCTAATAGCAGCCTCATTCGCCACAGCTCTGGCGATATACCAATCATGTCGAGAGGGTGCAGCTGCCCTGACAACAGTTCCGACCAAAGGTGGTTGTTGACGGGCTATGCTTACCTGATTTCCTGGAAAGTGTAACTCCAACAGCAAGCTGAGTGTCTCACTTTGTCTCTCCGTATAGGAGCCATCAGCTTTCCTGAGCGACCCCAGCTTAGCGGCTTGGTCCTTTTTCAGGACTTTCACCAGTTGTGCCGTGTCACTCAGGGATTCGATATCACTGCAGAAATCTCTAAAAGAAGCCCTTTTCGAGTCCCGAATTAGCTTCTTGTAGTCCCTCTGAATACGTCGATATCGTTCCCAGTCCTCATCAAGATTCGTCTTGAGGGCCCGGTTGAAGAATTTTCTGGACTCACGCCTCAGCACCTGAAGCTCTTGATTCCACCATGGAACAGGAGTCCGGCTAAAAGTCTAGTTGGACAGGCTAGCTCGAATCTGTTTGTTAGAGCGGTGTTGAGATATTCAACAGCCGCCTCAATGTTCTGGTTCTTGCGAAGTTTCAGTGGTGTCACGTAATTGCTACGCAGTGCCTCCCTGAACTTTGGCCAGTCTGTTTTTCTTGGGTTTCTGGTGGGCAATGGTATCTACGCCTGCTCGCCACACTGAAACTCAATGTATCTGTGGTCCGAGCACGAGTCTTCGGCGAGTACCCCCCAGTTGTTGACCGACCACCACAGTCTTGGATTTGGCAGGGTGACGTCAATTACCTCCTGCCTTCTCGTAGTCACAAAAGTAGGCTGCCTGCCTACATTGTGGATGTTCAGGCTGGAGGAGGCAATATACTCGAACAGTCGAGAGCCCCGCTCATTGCACTTGCTGCTGCCCCAGATCGTATCCTGGGCATTAGCATCGCAACAAAGAACCAGACCAAGACTGCGCCGCTCACAGAACCCTACGAGAGTGGCGACTTTCCCAGGTGGTGGCGCCTCCAAAGCATCGTAAGGAAAGTAAGCAGATGCAATCACAAACCTCGACCATCCGTGCATACTCTTAAAACTAATCTCTGCCGCAACCTGATCTTGACAACAGAATGCGTCAAGGCCCCTTTCAACGAGCCAAGGCCACAGAGGCGACCCCTAAAGACCTAGGGCTCTTGTAATGTTGTTATGTGGGGTGATGTGTGCAGCTGGGTCAGTCGTCTACTTAGGAGTACAGTAGCGGCTTTAGAATGCTGCAAGTTGATCTGCATTATCGTCAAAGGACGATAGCTGCGAGAATCGTCCGAGCCATTCATCTGGGAAAGACATGAGAAGTTACAGTCCCAAAGAAGAGACTCAGACGGCTCCGGTACCGAGAAATCATGACATCAACAGTGGCCTCATCCACTCGCACCACAAGACTAGCACCTACTTTACCATCCCGGTTGCTACCCCTGGTGTGCGAAAGAACTCACCAAAGCCTTGTGTTGATGCCAGGGTTCTGAGCACGCAGACAGGATAGGACATCTGTGGTCGTCAGATCGGGATCCGGAATCCAGCAGATGGCCTTCCTAAGGGACATGCCTGCTTCGCTATAGACCGCAAAGCGAGGGGTCCCCATGGGGGGCACGTCATTGACTACACCCCTGAGCCATTCAAAGTTGGCCTGAGACGCGCACGACACCTGTAGAGTGCCGTCCTTTGTCTCATAGCCCTTCGCATTAGCTTCAGGACCGGAGGCATTGACGCGACGCATCAGATGACCTTTGCAGTGTTTTATCTCTGCATCAGTCAGCCGATGGTCAGGCCCCAGCTTCCCAATCACCGCCATTGGTTGCGGGCCGGTAGCCTTCTCGCTGTACGATGGCTTGGCTGCACCTTTGGAAGTACTTGGGCGACGGTCCAGCTCACCACCCGTCACTGGCAAAGATTTCGCCGGGCAGATGGTTTTGCTGGATACGACGGGCTGGGCCAACTGCAGCTTATTGGCAACATTCTTCCCCGCCACATTAGCCGTCACCGAGGTTTCGCTCGTTGGGGTCGTGGCGCCACCAGCAGTAACAGCTGCAGGGCAGGTGGGTATGCTGTTTTCAGCAAAAATCTTCTGCCGTTTACCTCGCGAGCGAGATTTCGGAGCGGTCAATCACTCCGCAGGCTCGGTGGCTTCCGTGGTTGTCACTTCCGCCGACCTGGGCCTTTTGGAGGGAGTTGACACAGAAGGGCCGGCAGAGCCACGTGAGGATTTCTCCTGCACGAGCCTCTCAAGCCGCTTCTTTCTCTTCCTCCTCGCTTGAGTTCTCCTTGCCTCAGAACCACTGGTCGGTCGTTCCGCCACTGTGGTGACTTCCCGACGCAGGCTCTCTGGATCCAGGCTACGTTCCTCCGTCTCTGAAGAAGCAGAGATTGCGGTAACAACCCCTGTGTCCTCCAGGATGCATCCTCGCTGATAAAGGCGAGAGACTTTAGCAATAGTTGGGGCCTCCAGAATCCGTGCCCCTGTCGTCGAAGCGGGTGTATTTCCACATGCGTGGGTTCCACCTGGAGTAATAAACCTTATGTTGTCCATCGCCAGACAGTGGTTTTTGTTCGGGACTCCTCCCTAGCCAGTTTGGTCCGCGGATGGTACCCATTCTCTATACCATCATTGTGATAGACAGACAGCCATAACTCCCGCCCTTCCTAAGAGGTTCAGAAGTAATTTCATTTGCCTACCAAGGGTCCCCTATCCGCCACCTGGGGACGTGTCCGATGGGATGTCAGGCAAATCCAGCATGAATCAGTTATACATAATCAGGAAATTATTACAATTTTAATGGAAATGATGAAACTCTGTTTTGTGCTGAAAAATTTATGTAAAGTTGGGTTATAATCTGAAACACCAATTATAAGCCAAATTTACCCTGCACTTTGATTTCAGATACTTCATCCTAGAAAAAGTTTGTTCGCTCATATAGGCAGTCCCAAACATAGAAATAAATTTACAAGGAAATTGCTTAAAATTTGGAAACTCGTTTGGATTCAAAAATTTGTAAAAATCTACCAAGTTATATTCCTTATATTTAGCCTTGATTTGATCGTTAGCTTGAAGATGAATAATTTGCATTTGAAACTAACTTGAAACGTTGGCAAAGTTGCAATCAAATGGATTTTGAAACAACTGAATTTCCTTTGAATGCATGTCAAGATTAGAAAAACGCTTTTGAAATTTTTATTTTAAATTCGAGATGACTTTTACTGCAAATCTGGTCGAAAATTGCTCATCAGTTTCTGCATTAAATTCTTTACAGCACGGGAAATGGGTAAAATTAGATACATTTATCTGACTTTCGAGCAATATTAGTTGTGCCCTGAATACTTTGATTTGCTCGAAAAAATCACAAATTAAGTTGTTTTAACCTTGGAGCCTTAAGTTCAAGTTGTACGAGCATCAGCAAAAAAAGACAATTTCCGGAGTCACTCGCCATCCAATAAAAGTGGTTTCGGGCGATTTTTCCCCACAAGAAACAAATTAATTTAATTTCGAAACTTAAAGAACTGCAGTAGCACTTTTCCGTAGCTAAGTAATCGAACTATTGTATAATACAACAGTTCAACGAACTCGGATTCAATTTGTTGAAAAAAGATCAAAATTTACGATGATTGAGTGCATGTGAATGAATAAAATTTACAACAGAAACAACTGGTTTCAAAAAGCAACTCATATCGACTTGTTTTATACATAGTGCTTGTTGATAATATAGTCCAAAAAAAGTGGCACTGATACTCCTTCACCTTCACAAGAATTTCTAATTTTCCCAAACACACCGATGTTTTCACAAGACATGTTCTTTTTCCATCAATTATCACACTTTGCAATCGATTCCAATTCAAGTTATACTTTGTCGACATTTTATATAGTTGTTTGAATATATCTTCTCCAGTTGTAATGCTGTGCATTGTCTTAATGGAGGCTAATTGTTGTGTGACATCAGTTCGTCGTCAATTCGACGAACAAAAACTAAAAATTGTGGGAGTCACTAACATCAGTTTATTCATCCATCGCGAGAGACTACTGTGTGAAACGGTGTGCTTGACCAAGTAGCCTGGTGCACAATATTGTTACCAATATCGTCAATTCGACGAGCAACAGTATTACGGGAAAGGGTGATCATTCTGAAATAGGTTCAACTTTTCTGGGCACAACTCACCAACAGCTTCCATCGTACATTTTTTAACGATGTTTCCATTAATAAACGGTTTTAGTAGCCTATATTTACCATTAGATTTTCACATTATTTTTGATTCTACTTATAAAGTGATTCTACTTATAAATTAATTTTTTCAACATTCTAATGCATTTTTTTCAATTTTCAACATAAGTTTTGAAAATAAAAAATTTAACATTTTTCAAAAGCTCCGGGACGAATAAAATGACTTGACGTACCGGCGCTGGCCCGCGGGCCGTAGTTTGGACACCCCTGCTCTATAGGGACCATGATATGGTTCATGTGTGTCCTTCTGTTCTCTGATTCCACTAGAACTAGGCCACCAATTTTTATTCTAAGTGGATTAATGTAACCCTTTTTAGAATCTAAAAGTATCTTATTTTTTACCTTCTTAATTATTTCTCTAAAGCTATTAATGGTAGTATTCAGCCTAGTTTTTAAGTATTCAGTACTGTTATCTATATTACTAGTATATATGTTTTGTTGTTTATTATATCTGATGGCAAATAAGGTAGTTAATAAAAATATTAGATCATAGGGTGTATACTTTGTATCTACCATAAGGTGCTGTATTATATACAAGCCCATAATAGAGTATCCATTTGTCCCACTCATTGTATTCGACCCGCATATAATAATTTAGTACCCTGTAATTTCCCCTGAAATACCTTATATTTTGGGGTCATAGGGTGTGGAATTGCTTTATTTTCAGTGGTTTACAAATGTTCAGAGTTCACCAGTTCACTGATTGTAGGAATAAATTTTCCTTTTCATGATTGCAACGTCATCCGCGTAAGTAAATACTTTTATTCTAGCTCTTTCTAATCTGGTGAGAATTTCTTTAATAACAACGTTCCAACGTTTGAAATAAGTTCCACATTGTTGAAGGAACCCAAAATGGCTAGGAAGACGCCTAAGACGTATTCTTCATACAGAGCAGTTTCCACTGGTCTACCTTTATAATAGTTATGTTGTCCTCCACGAAAGTTTTGCTCATTGATTGTGTATTTTATATGAAGACCAACCCGTTTTTCCTAGTGCTTTTAATAGAAATGACGAAATACTATTTGGCCTATAATCCTTTGCTGAGTTGAGATCCGCTTTACACGCCTTGGGGATAAAAACTACCCCTACCTCCCTCCATTCCTTGGGAATATAACCTGTTATTCAGCAACCCCTGAATATCTGAGTTAATCCTTCTAGTATGAGTGGTCAAGATTTTTGCAACATTGTTGGAAAAATACCATCTGATTCCACTGATTTCAGCGACTTGAATGACTGTACCACCCTATCAATTTTGGATTCAGACTCCTGCCTTGTCGACTCCATATTTATGCATCCTCAAAAGTGTGTCGCCATTAAGAGGTCCAAAGATTCTGCGCCACTCTTCCATTATGTTCCATTTAGCCTTGCTAGAAGACCATGTATAACTGGGTCTTTTGATAGAATTTTTCCAAGCCTTGCGGATTCACTAGTACTCTCCTAACTTTCAAAAAATTAGCCCACGGATCCCTCTTAGCCTGTCTAGTTGCTTTCTTGAAAGTATTAAAACTTTGACGATAAGCGTCCTAATCAGTTCTTACTTTTGCGGGATTAAAAAGACTTCTAGAGCGTCTTGAAGGGGGTATGGACTTTCGAAGGCTTCATTAAGCTTGTTTGTCAGTTCGCTTACTTGCTATTGTATGTGTGAGGAATTGTATGGTTCCCCCGAGGTTGGAGTAACTAGTAGTTCTGTTAGACTTTCGAATTTTTACCAGTGAGTCGGATTCCTGTAGGAAATTTTATCGCCACCTTTGAACGTAAGGCTGAAAAGTATCCTGTAATGATCTGAAAAAGAACATTTGGTGGATACCTACCAATACTTTACTGCAATGGAATCTGTATTTGCACTAAAGTTATATCAATGACCTGTTCCCTGGCCCTACAAAAGAAGGTAGGACGGACGGAGGAAGAGGCTCACACCTGCTGTTGATATCGCTGCTGCTACATATATTGCGGTGCGCGTTCGCATCGCAGCCGATAATCATCCATTTTGTGAGCTTTTTGAAGGCTTGGCATGGTGGATCCCTTTCAGCTTATGACAGCTATACTGATGAGAGGATCAGTTTTGGTCCCCTCTCCTCAAACATCTGTTGGATCCTCCATACTGTAGTTGGATTGCAGAAAAACTTTTAAGGTACGCTTCAGCCAATATAGATTACCTCAACTTACCGTCTCTTTTGGGCGAGATGAGCTTATATGGACGTGGTGCCAACACCCGAATCCCTCCTCTCGTGAGTCGGGGTTCCTTTATTAACGCCACATAAATATTCTGCCCATCCATAATCAGCAGCACGCCGTCGGTTGTTGTTGTTGAGTGGTGCAAATTAATTTGCACAATTATGTTGTCATCCTTCCCATGTAGGATCATTATTACATGATACACACCTAGGCGAATGGTTCCACCTAGGGACCTCAGTAGATAGTCGGTCTCTGATTGATTTTAATCCGGAGAACCTTGCCGTTCCCTTTGTCCCTAGTACTACCTCTGATAACTTCCCAATCATCCGGTTTTAGTGCTCGGTGCTGGCACTTTATCAGCGAGAGTTTAGTTTCATCTTCCAAACTGGTGGTGGAAGCCACACTTTCCCGATCGTTTGCCTACGAACCACGCTGATTGGGACGACATACAGATTAGCACTAGGCCAAATAGCTCCCTGTTCCCGGATGCGGTTTATCAGGAACTTTAAAACGTCCTTCTTACCACACCTGAGAACCTTAATACCCTTCTGCCAATAGAATCATTATTTGCATGTTTCATTTCCCAGGAATTGCTCTCATGAACATTCCAGGAGTAACCAATCTGTGAGCTTTCAGCCCGGATGCCCAGGTTCAATAACTGCTATTTGTAACTCAGGGCTCCTGGTCAAACTGGTTGAGGCTCTCAACATTGCATATAATTCCCAATTGCCAAGTTTGTATACCGCCGTCTCACAGGGATCAGACGCAGACCAGAGAGCCGCTCCATATGAGTCAGACGCTTTAGGATTTTTTGACCGGTCAAAAAATGGACTTGTGTGGATATGTACCTGTCTTAGTCAGACACCGCCAACTGATCACTCAAACATGGGTGACCCTGAAAGAAAACTTACGTATTTCGTTGGCTCAGCTTTCATAGATGTACACAAGCCCAACTACCAAGTCAACGGTCAGGTACAAGGTGTATTTTGTTAAATCGCATGGAATCTATGAGGATTTGAAATTCTCAATAATCCCACAATATTTATTTCAGTTTCAAAACTTGGTTATTTTTTTTCTTCTATAGTGTGGCGTATTTGCTTATTTACATTATAAAATATTTACATGAATCACAATTGTTTAAGAATTTCTTTATTATGATGTTCATAAATTTTCACATACGAGTATATCTTTGTTTTAATTTTATAAATTTTTTTCTCAATCCAAGATGTCCACCATGAGTTTAATTGTGGAATTGATCTATTAATTTATACTTTACAATGTCATCTATTCTTTGAGGGCTATTATATATAAATATCTTTTTTGAAGCTTCATATTTGTGGGAACGTACCTTCAACATGAAAACAAGCATTATTGCCCCTAGTTATTGCAGGTACTGTGCTTGTCTTTTCATTCCTTTTTCATCCCACTCTTTAATATTTCAAAATCCATTTCAATTCACATCCGCCTTCCTCCAGGTTTATTTTTAAAATTTCCGCAGTCCCATATCAACTTTCAGTGTATTGACAATAATTTCTTCAAGTAATACAGGGTGGCCCAAATAAGACCAGCTGATGTGAAACAGAAATAACTTTTTTATTTTTTAACATAATTTATTTTTCTTTTTGCAGATTATAACTGAACTCTTGGAAATCTAAAATGAATACGTACAGTCCACAACAACGCATTAAAATTATCGAATTTAATTATTCTTCTCAACGATCAATTGTTCTGACGCAGCGAAATTATCCATTTTTAAATTTCCATTTAAGTGGTTATGTGAATAAACAAAACTGTAGGTTGTGGGGCTCCGAAAATCCAAGGGCAATACATCAGCATCAGTCACATCCAATCAGATGCACTGTTTGGTGCGGTGTTATGGCCACAAAAATCAGCGGCCCATATTTCTTTGAGAATGAGGATGAAACGCCAGAAACGGTCTCCGGGGCTTCTTACAGAACAATGATCGACAATTTTTTGCGGCCAATGGTGGAGCAATATCCTAATTTGTGGTTTCAACAAGATGGAGCCACTGCGCATACTGCTAGGCAAACTATTGACATTCTGCGTGAAATTTTTAGTGAACGCATAATTTCAAGAAATTCAGATTTCCCTTGGCCTCCTCGTTCACCAGATTTAACTGCGCTCGATTTTTTTTATGGGGATATTTAAAAAACAAAGTGTATGTTAACAAACCACAGGCACTTGGACAGCTCAAGCAGAATATTCGAGACGAAATACGGCGCCTGCAACCAGAAACATAACGCCGTGTAATGCAAAATGCGCTAAAAAGAGCCAATGCCTGTATCGAGCAATATGGTGGTCATTTGTCTGATGTCATATTTCACACATAGTCACGTTAAATTTCCATAAAATGTATTTAACATATTAAA
The DNA here is from genome assembly GCA_920105625.2 of Clusia tigrina. Lineage (NCBI taxonomy): Eukaryota > Metazoa > Arthropoda > Insecta > Diptera > Clusiidae > Clusia > Clusia tigrina. The sequence continues at coordinate 340,523,127 of OV050030.1, forward strand.
ATAAATCATTTAAAAAAACCCGTTATTACAAGAGTTACACGTGTTTAACATCACTAGGTCTCATTTGGGCCACCCTGTACATTGATAGTCAAAACATTTTTTATTCTTAAATAAAATTGACACCCTTCGAATTTAAAAACTAATTGCCTTTTTTGATTTTTAAGTTTTTTTCGCTGCATACATCCCAGATTCCAAAGCTTTTTAAATTATAAACTGTAGCTGAATAGAACGCGGGCAAACCCCGCAAGTTAAGATGATGAGCACAAAATTTTGCCTGCCGAAGTTGACGCCGGAGCTGAACATCTTGAAGCGGATGTTTTATGCGCAATTCCCAAAAGAAGCAGTATGAAACCATCGAGAATAACGAGTGCTAAGACGGATCGTGATTATGATTCCTCAATGACCATTTTTATATTGGAAGCGGACAAATTGGAGACACTTCTCCACCAAATTTAATTCAGTTCTTCTCGAAACCCTTACGATGCATCTGCTCAAGGCACATCTCGAAGACTTCAATGTGTATTACGAAGATGTGAAGTTTGCGAACCGACAGGTTGGAGAAGCCTCGGGTGTCGACCTGCCAAGCTGTTGCAAGTTGGTAGCTCGAGACACAATTGAGCTCTCCCAGGAGTTAGCTTATAATGCTCAGATTTCGGTTCTCTTGGACGTACACCAGCCTCCACCGATTCAAACACAGTATCCAACAGAGCGCGCCACCGCTTCCGTGGTAGAGTAGGCTAGCACTTCATCGTGTTTGAGTGTTCCACCTTGTGATACCGAAATATATTCCGGAGGGTATGAATATTAGCAGTCATTGAGTGACATATTTACCCTAAACTTACCGCTGCCGCAATATTGCATAATCTCCGATACAAAACTGCCGGAAAAGCCGGAATAATTATGAAGCAATATGCCCTGAATAATGAGAAATTGTTTCTGACATGGAATGCATTGAAAACCCGATTCGAAAATCGCAGAATGTTATTCGACAATCAGATCAAGTCTATTTAGTATCAGGTTTGAAAATAGCGAAACACTTCAAAACCTTCAGAATGCTATGATCAATTCTTTTTCCGTCTTAGCTTCCCATGGTGTTCCGACAGAGATTTGGGTCCCAATACTTGTACATATCTGTACCACGAAACTGCCAAAGGAAACACTGTCCCTATAGGAACAATCTCTTTCTTTCCATAAGCAACTTCGAACGTGGCGTCAGATGAACGAGTTTCTTGCCAGTAGATTCTAAATCGTGGAGCACCTCTACGGTGTAAAGCCATTCAAGTAAATATTTCCATAAAATAAGAGTCACACACCGATAGCAGTACGTCCTGCTCGTGACCAAACTGTCGCGCCGCTCATGACAGGTTGAAAGTCTTGCAAGAGAACCAGCTGTGCGATAATTGTGCGTAAAAAAAGTGCTCAAGCCTATACATTTGTAGGAAAGGTCAAAAAAAAAAAACATTACTTAATGCTTCATATTCAAAATGATGTTGTACTGAACCAACACCGGAATGTGACACACCCCACCCAACAGAGGACTCAAAAATATAATCATCATTTGCAATCAGTCCCCCTCCTCGAAGATAGAACCCAGCCTAAATGTGCAAAATCAGTTCACTAAAAACGAGGAAAGAGTGGTACTTCCCACAGCTCTGGTTCCCATAGAGTATCTTGGAGAACTCCATAAAGTGCGAGCGCTCATCGACTTCGCCTCCCAGCTCAACGAGCTGCTTTCCTGCTCAATGTTATTCATAAAAACAAATGTGGTCGCCTGCTCCCGCAAATCATTATATTTGGATAGATTATGAGTCACATAGATAGTGGAAGAAGTCTACAATGAACTGCTTATCTCTCAATTAAAAAAGTTCTGGGAGCAAGAAGAAGCACGACGGCAAGTTTCTCTCCGAAAATGATCAAGTGTGTGAGGATTATTATAGACGAACCATATGCCGTCGAATGATCGTTACTTTGCCGGGTTGCCTTTCAAGGCATGGTTTCAAACTGCACTCGCTATAGGACACTCTCGCTCCATCGCCTGCAGCCAGTTCAACAGCATGAAGCGAAATCTGTCAAGGAAGGCCGATCTCAAAGCCGTTTATGAGGGGGTTCTCGGCGAATATCCCTCGGTCATATGGAGGAAAAAATTTCCAGAAAAATCAACTCTGATCGTAACTACTTCTCGTTTTACATGCCCATCATGCCGTGATTAGACAAGATAAATCCACAACCAAGGCACTCGTCGTATTTAACGCCTCCAGGAGTTCCGGTTCCGGATGTTCTCTCAACGTTTTGCTGCATATTGGGCATATTCTACAACCCGATTTCATGGCTCTCATCCTAAGTTGGCGATTGTACGAGTTCGTGTTTAACGGTTATGTGGAGAAGATGTACCGGCAAATCATGGTTCACCAAGATGGAGACTATCAGCGATTCCTTTCTCTCGAATCGGACGATTCCCAAGTTCAGGATTTCAGGTTGAAAACTGTAATATCTGGCATGAATTGTGTTCTATACTCTTAAAAAATTGGCGGAGGACTCGAAAAAAGAGTTCCTGCTCACGAAAAAGGTGTTAATCAGGGAAAGCTACTATCGCAGGCGATCAAAACCCTCGATTCTGCACGGTTCCAACTTCGCAAGATTACAGCGAATCTTAATATTTTGGAGAAAATCCCGATTTACGAATTTTTTTGAAATTTGAAAGTGTTAGCACTGCACTGACCATCGCTCCCATTGCAGCTGTGAGTGTTGCCACACAAATTCTTTCAGCGGTCACAAAACTTTTTGATTGGGCAGGATTGCTTTCGCCCATTATGACTCGCCCCTAGTAACTTCTTCAAGAGCTTTCGAGAGGAGAAGGCGTGAAGTCTGGTTCCCTTACTAAATATAATAAGTTCCTTCCATCGTCAAAATACAGATTCCTCGGTGGGTAATGTTCCGCGACGCATAATCAACTCCATGGGTTCTGCGATGCTTCTAAGAAGGCGAAGTGCGCAGCACTCTACATGCGTACTTTGGATTCCAAAGGACACATATATTGCCATCAACTAGTGACAATAGAGAAAGTTGCACTTGGGCACACTTGGAAAACTTATGTCGCCAATAGCGCAGCTCTCATACTCCGAGCCGTTAGCAACCCTACCTAGCGCCACGTCATCATTGGCAAAAATGCAGAGGATTTTTCTTCGTTTCCGTGTGCCTTACGCGTTATCTCCTATGTGTTTCGCTTTTTCCACAACGGAACCTTTTGGGAATTTCGGCACCTTCACTTTACCAGAATGAGGATCTTCATTCCAGCCCAAGCCTGATATTTCCCTCATGAAATCCAGGCGCTGTCCTAGAAAGTCCCCCTTCTTAAGAATATCTACCTGATGACGCTCAATTCTTTTATTGATAAACATCGTCTCCTGAAGGTGAAGGTGGCTAGCCTCTTCCGGCCTCAGCTATAACAAGCGGTATTCCATTATTCTCTCAGAGAGCTCCCGTCTCTGCGTAGTGTATCTCGAATTTCTTCATCCTGCATGCCGAGCAAAGGCTTATATTCCGCATGGCATGACAAATCATAGTGGCATTTCCCCAGAGCGGTGCACTTTGTGAATCCCCTTTGCTACAACAACAGTTCATTTCGCAGGGTCCTTTCATGAAGGCATCCCAGCTTCGAACCGCAAACCTCCGGAAGGTCTGAACGTAGCTGTGCGTGTGTGCTTTTCGACAAAAAACATCCGCTTGGAACTATGTTCAAACCTTACTACCGAGGCCTTTCGAGCAGATTTTGCTATACTCATTGGTGTTGTAAGTGCAGAGTTGCAGAGCAATGAAAGAAAAGACAGCGTGTGTATTTGGCGACAATTAATGCGGAAGTATGTTTTTCTTCTAAGTTTATAGAATACCCTATTTGACAAACCAAAACAGGCTGTTGAGGAAATACATAAATCAATTATCTTCTACACTTGCCCTAAATACATTATTTGCTTATATATTATATATAGGCGAATCGATGTGTTTCTTACAACTAGGGTGAACGTCTCCTCATACCCGATGCCACGCTTTTGGTGAAATTCCTTCGCCACTAGTCTGGCTTTGTGTTTAACCGATTCTCCGTCAGCATTAACCTTTATCTTGAACACCCATTTTGACGCGATCGCCTTCTTCCCCTCGGGATGCGGCGTCAGAATCCAGGTACCATTGGCATTAGGAGATTCCATTTCATCATTTATTGCAGGTTGCCAGGAATCGGATTCAGAGCTTGTTACGGCTGCTTCTACAGTATTTGGGTCTGACGAAGTTTATTCCATCACACAAAAGTTGTAGTTTGGTCGAGGTAGGCTCTCTGTTAATTCGGAACGATGGCCATCATTGGAGTTGGCCCTTTGTATTGTATGATGCTCGTTTTTGCTAGCCCTTAATGTAGACAATGCAATTTTGGCTCTCATCTGATGACTATTGGAAACCATCTGAAGCATTTGGGACAGCTTTAACACTTTCTCGACAAATGTGTCCTAACCGTCTGTGCCATACGTCGTAACTTTGCGCTATCATTGCTGTGTTATTTTTCGCTAATTCACAGTTTAAACGATAAAAATCATTTACTTTTTGTGCACTGCCGATTAGTTGTTGATGCTTCTCGAATATTTTGAACTAGTTGCCTTTAAAATGTAGTTTTTTTCAATTTCTGTCAACTGATTTACCGAAAGTAAGTTTACACACAGAGTAGGACCATATTCTGCATTTATTATCGTTGCACTCGTTATGGCACTCACCACTCAGAGAGAGTGGAATATCGCCCGTGCATTGAACAGCGATTTTACTTTTGTTCACAACAATGACTCTCTTGTTTACTGCGCTTTGTTTGTTGATCATAAATTTGTTGGTATTGACCATATGTTGAGAGCAACCAGAGTCTATATACCAATCCGCATTAATAGGAACATTCACATAAAGCGATGAAGCGAAGAGAACCTGATTCTTTTGCATGTAATTTTTTGACGCTTTCATAGGGTAATTTTTGCTCATATGCCCCAGCTGCTTCCACGAATAAACAGGGCATTTCCACCTCAAGTTTTGTGTCGAATTTCGCATCTTGGAAAAACAGGTTTTGAACAGTATCAACTGCCAGAGTTTTTTTGGAGTTCTTCACTGCAAATACGAGCGCTATAAAATCGTCAGGTAATCCAGCTAACATTAGAGATGCAATCAGTTCATCGTCAAAATTTACACCGGCATTTTTAATCTTAAAACTACTCATCAACATGGAATTTATGTTATCTTGCATGAACTCGCAATTTAATTGCTTTAATTGGACTAACTGCTTCAAAAGTGCAACTTTGCGAGTCAAACCTTTCTCCTCATAAGCCTCCATTAGTCCATTCGATGCGTCTCTCGCTGAGGTCTTATTGGCGAAGTGCTCGAAATTATTCGGCTCCACAAGCATCGTAATTTCTGTCAATGCCTTTTCATTAGCTTCACATTCAGCTTCCATAGCTGCTGCTGATAGTCGTATCTGGACTATCTTCCAGCAACATTTAGTGAACAAATACGGTTTTGCTTGGCTTTTCCATACATCAAAATTCTCACAATCACGCAGTTGCTCGAAAAAAAAACAGAAATGCGTACAACGTTATTTAAGTGCAGAGTTGCAGACCGATAAAAGAAAAGACAGTGTGTGTATTTGGCGAAAATTAAAGTGTACGAGGGCGGATTGATATTGAAGCTACCTAGCGCTAGATGGCAGCACAAACACAAAAACTTTTTTTTTAGAAATTGCGATCTGTCAAACGTCAGCTGTTATAATTTCACCCAAATTCATCGATTAGTTTATTTGTTGTAGTCGTTTGAAGTCAGCAACTTTTGTGTTTCTTGAAAAATGGAAAAAAGCGAATTTCGTGCAGTGATTAAACACTATTATTTGAAAGGGAAAACGGCGAAAGAGACAAAAGAAAAGCTTGATAAACCTTACGGTGAGTCTGCTCCGTCAGATTACATGGTAAAATATTGGATTGCTGAATTTAAACGCGGCCGAACAAGCACTGCAACAATACCATCAGCAGGAAGGCCAAAAGAGGTGGTTACCGAAGAAAATATCAAGAAAATCCTCGATATCGTTATGAATGATCGCCGAGTCAAGTTGCGTGAGATTGTTGAAATGGTAAACATATCATATGAACGTGTGTTCAACATTTTGCCTGAACATTTGCATATGAGAAAGCTATCGGCAAAATGAGTGCCGCGTTTGCTCAGTGTCGAACAAAAACGAGTTCGACAGACCACTTCACAGCGGTGTTTGGACATGATAAAGCGTAATCCTGTTGATTTTTTGCGTCGATTAATAACTGTTGATGAAACGTGGGTCCACCACTACACACCTGAAACTAAAAATCAATCGAAACAATGAGTGGAAGCTGGGGTAAGTGCTCCGAAGAAGGCGAAGGCAGTGAAATCGGCTGGCAAGGTTATGGCCACTGTATTTTGGGATGCACACGGAATATTGCTCATCCATTATCTTGAAAAAGGATCCATAATCACAGGAAAGTATTATCGTGCATTATTGGATCAATTGATTGATGCAATCGAGGAAAAACAACCACATTTAAAGAAGAAAAAAATGCTCTTTCTTCAAGACAACGCACCGGTTCACACAGCATTAGATACGATGCTAAAATTACGTGAAATACACTTCGGATTGGTTAATCATCCACCTTATAGTCCAGATTTAGCTGACTTTTTCCTGTTTCCAAACTTGAAAAAATGGCTCGGAGGAAAAAGATTCATCTCAAACGAAGAAGTGATTACCGAAACTAACGCGTATTTTGAGGGGTTCCCGAAATCGTATTATTCAAATGGTAGAAAAAAGTTGGAATATCGTCTTACTAAGTGTGTCGAAGTAAAAGGAGACTATGTTGAGAAATAAATGGTTTTTGAAAAAAAAATGTTTTTTTCCTACTTAGGTAGCTTCAATATCAGTCCGCCCTCGTATAGGTCATAAGTTATAATAATATGTCAATAGTTGGCGTATCTGTGGAAATAACTCGCCCATTTTTTGTGTGGTGTTTAATGTTAGTACCCGCAACCTTCCTGTGATATTTCGTTGAAAAATCTTTAATAGGAATCTAGTAATGATTTTTGGTTAATTGTGGGCGTGGCAATAGCAATAACCTGCCCATATTTGGAATGCATGCTAGTACAGACCTAGTGTATACATATACCAATTTGTTTTCATATATCATCACTAGAAGCATAGATAGGGTAATTGTGTTTAAGTGGGGTCCCCAAAGTTCATTATATGGGAAGGAGGCGTATCCTTCCTCTGATCGACCCCGAATCTTATATATGGCTTTGTAGAGTCCATATATGTACTAATATAAAATTTCGTCCAAAAATATTGAATAGGTCGTAAGTTATAATAATATGTCAATAGTGGGCGTGGCCGTAGAAATAAGACGCCCATTTTTTGTGAGGTGTTTTATGTTAGTACCCGCAACATTCCTGTGAAATTTCGTCGAAAAATCTTTAATAGGAACTTGTAATGATTTTTGGTTAGTTGTGGGCGTGGCAATAGTAATAATCTGCCCATATTTGGGATGCATGCTAGTACAGTCCTAGTGTGTACATCTACCAATTTGTTTTCATATATCATCACTAGAAGCATAGATAGGGTAATTGTCTTTAAGTGGGGTCCCCAAAGTTCATTATATGGGAGGGAGGCGTATCCTTCCTCTGATCGACCCGACTCTTGTGTGTGGCTTTGTAGGGTTCATATACGTACTATTATAGAATTTCGTCCAAAAATATTGTATAGGTCTTAAGTTATAATAATATGCCAATAGTGGGCGTGGCCGTAGAAATAACACGCCAATTTTTTGTGTGGTGTTTAATGTTAGTAACCGCAATATTCCTGTGAAATTTCGTTGATAAATCTTTAATAGGAACACAGTAATGATTTTTGGCAAATTTTTTTATTTATTTATTTTTTTTTTCCATTAGTAACTTTATTCAAAATTGCATTTCTTTTGTTCTAATACAAATTTTTGTTCTAGGTTGTGTATATTTGCTTAGCTAATTATGAAAATTTGTATATCTATATATATAAAAATGAATGTTTGTTTGTTAGTGACGCTAAGGCTCGAGAACGGCTGGACCAATCTTGATTATATTTTCAGAGGTTGTTCGTTGTGGATCTGGGAAGGTTTAGAAATAAAAAAACCTTATACTTTTCCTGAAGAAAAGTCGGAAAATTTAAAAATTCCAAAAAGGACTTTTTTCCATACAAAAATTTTTTTCTTTCAAACTTTTTTTCCAATTGTTTCTTGCAAATCTATCGATCTCAAAACATTCGGAAAAGTCGGAAAATTCGGAAAATTCGAAAATTAGAAATACCTAATCTCACTTTTTGTTCTCATTTTTTTTGTATGTGCGTGGTGTTGCACGCGCACATTTAGTTTCATATTGGTGTTGTAAGCACTGACTGATACTCCAATAACTCAACAGATGGAGCTGTAGACGCTTATTTATGTTGATAGCTGCGTATATTGTTTGTTCTTTCTGATTTGTTTATTCGAACAGTGCGGACACGGTCAATTGACTTTCTGATATTTTTCCAAATTTTAATTGATTTCTCGAGTTAAATTCATTATATTAAATTGTTAAATTGTTTACATTCACGAAATATTTTATTTTAAATCTGCGGATCATCAGTTGTTGAGTGAAATTATTGACATTTCAAACAAAAAAAGTGAGTTCATTATTTTCGTTTGTTGGTGAATACCTAACCTCATTTCCATTGGAATTTATTTTGTGTTATTTCTTCAGCTGATTTGTAAATTATTTGAATCGTTCAATTTCGGTCATTTGCATTCTTTATTTCGGCTATTCAAAAGGTAAATAATTAAAATTATTCCGTGAAAACTTTATGTGTGTTTCATACAAAGTGATCAATTCAAGATTGAAATTTGTTACGATGCCACAAAGAGGTCGCGCTAATATCGGTCGGCGTTCCTGACGTAGAACGGACCAACGTAATTATTCAGCACGTCGTACGGAAGAGGAAACTGATACTGCAAGGGAATCTGCTCGAATCGGAATGATTGAACATCGTGCGCGACAATTACAAGAGGCTCACGAAGCTTACAATGAGCAACAACGATTGAGAAGAAGACAAGTTCGTGCTCAGGAAATTCATGAAGCAAGAGAACGTTTTGCTGCTCACCGACAACGCCAGCAACAACAACGATTGCCTAATTTGAATATCGAACGTGCAGCCTTTCGATGTGAGCCGGACATTGAATACGGTGCGCACGAATCAGTTCGATTTGGTTCGATGTCTGTCGTTGGCCCGCATTGCGATGCACTGAAATTTCCAAAAGAACCGGCCGGATTGTGTTGCGGAAGCGGAAAAGTGAAATTACCAGAGTTACTTCCTCCACCAGAGCCATTGCGGTCGTTGCTTTACGGTGAATCACCAAATTCGAATAATTTTTTACAAAATTCCAAGATGTGTAACGATTGTTTTCAAATGACGTCGTTTGGTGGGGAAATTATGAATGAACATAATTACAATCCCACATTCAAGGTTAGTTCACCAACAATCTAACACTCATTATCTCGCCAATAAAATACAGAAATTAACATATTTGTCTGCAACTATACAGATTCACGGGCAAATTTATCATCTTGCTGGATCGCTGTTGCCGCATCCTGATCAAGATCACAAATATCTCCAAATATATTTCCTTGGAGATTCAAATGAAGAAGTGAATCGACGTTGTGCAGTTTTCAATGCGACGAAAAGAGAAATTGTGCAGCAATTGCAAGAAATGTTGCATGAACACAGCGAACTAATTCCATTATTCAAAACTTCGTTAGAAAGGATGCCATCTGATGATCACAGGCACTCATGAACGGCAATATAATGCCCCGACGGCCGATGAAATATCAATTGTTGCTGTTGGCGATAATTTAGAATCCCGTGATATTGTTATTAAACGTCGAGCTGAAGATGCATTAGAGCGAATCAGTGAAACTCATCGATCGTATGACTCACTACAATATCCGCTTATGTTCTGCCGTGGTGAAGATTGATATCACTTGAGATACAACATGATCAATCCTGCCAATCGTTTGTAAAAGAAAAACAAACACTCTTGATTGTAACTTCATTTTTTGTTAACTTTTAGGTGTCGATACAAATAAGAAGGTCAGTGCAATTGATGATTCACGAAGGAATTGACAACTATCTCTTGAGATATCGCCGATTATTTCAACAGTATGCAGTTGATGTGTACGTGACGATGGAGGCAGAACGACTCAATTTTATTCACTTCTATCAGACCAAGCTTCGATCTGAAGAGTATATTCACTTGCGAGATGCGGTCAATAGCGATGAAGATGTGACAAACCTTGGCCGACTCACGATTTTCCCATCAACATACATTGGCAGCCCAAGGCACATGCACGAGTACTCGCAGGATGCGATGACATACGTGCGGAATTATGGACGGCCGCATTTGTTTGTTACATTCACTTGCAATCCAAAATGCCCACAGATAACGGAATTATTGAATCACGGTCAATCAGCAAGCGATCGTCACGATGTCACAGCACGAGTTTTCAAACAACAGCTACGATATTTGATGGACTTTTTTCGTGAAGCAACGTATATATGGTGCTGTTAGATGCTGGATGTACTCTGTTGGGTGGCAAAAAAGAGGTTTGCCGCACGCACACATTCTTCTTTGGATGGTGGACAAGATTACACCAGATCAAATTGATGACATCATTTCTGCGGAAATTCCTGATCCAGAGATAGATCCAGAATTATACGAAGTGGTGAAAACCAATATGGTTCATGGACCTTGCGGACACTACAATCCCACTTTGGTTTGTATGTCTGACATTAAACGTCTGACATTCCACGTGCTTTTCTTTCGTAAACGCAAACTGGAAATGATGGATATCCACTCTATCGGCGTCGCTCATCAGACAACAATTGCAGAACATTCAGGATTCAATTTAGAGGAGTGAATATCGAAGTTGACAATACATGGATCGTACCATATTCGCCAATATTGTCTAAGATATTCAAAACTCATATCAATGTTGAGTATTGCAGTTCTGTGAAATCGATCAAATACGTTTGCAAGTGCGTCACCAAAGAAAGCGACATGGCGGTTATTGGCCTTGAACGAGATGAGATCAGCAAGTATCAAATGGGTCAATACGTGAACTGCAATGAAACGCTTTGGAGAATATTTTCTTTTGTAATTCATGAGCGTATACCGACTGTTGTGCATCTCGCAGTTCATTTGGAGAATGGCCAAAGAGTGTATTTCAACCCAGAGAATGCAGTACAGCGAGCGGAAACACCACCAGCAACATTATTGAAACTTTTTGAGAAGCATGCAAGCAATTACAATTGCTGGAACATGATAATCACTGGAATCAAACGATGGACGATGCGATAGCTACTTCGCATGCCATTGAAGTTCGCACACTTTTCACGATGATCATTTCGACAAGCCAGCCTTCAAATCCGCGTCAATTATGGGATACGTACAAAAATTACATTGCCGAAGACATTTTACATCGTATTCGAGTGGCAACATGGAATTCAGAATTGCAAATGAACGATGACATCTACAATGAAGCATTGGTGTTGATTGAAGATTTGTGTTTGCTTATGAGTGGCAAACTATTGACTGAAATTCATATGCAAGCGCCAAATCGTTAGATCAGAGATGTACTGAATCGTGAATTGGAACGTGTGCGTGCATACGACAGAATAACTTTGGAACAACAAGTACAAAGAAATGTTCCATTATTGAATGAGCAACAAAAGAGAGCGTCTGATGAATTGATAAAGGCTGTCAATGATGGAAACGGTGGACTATTTTTTCTTGATGCGCCCGGCGAAACTGGGAAAACGTTCCTGATATCATTGATTTTGGCAACAATACGATCTCAAAATGGCATTGCGTTGGCTGCCGCATCTACTGGGATTGCAGCAACTCTACTAGAGGGTGGAAGAACGGCACATTGCATATCAATGAAACACCTGTTTGCAACGTTTCAAAGCAATCAGCTGTAAAACTGATAGTATGGGATGAGTGCACAATGGCTCACAAATGGTCTCTAGAAGCACTTGAGAGAATAATGAAAGATCTGCGGAATAATAATCGTCGCTTTAGTGGCGCAATGATACTGTTAGCAGGCGATTTTTGACAAACACTTCCTGTTATTCCGAATTCAACAGCGGCGGATGAATTGAACGCATGTCTCAAGTCGTCGTATTTGTGGCGGTATGTGGAAACCATACGATTGACTATGAATACGCGAGTGTTCCTGCAACAGGATAGCACCGCAGAAGTTTTCTCTAAAGAACTGCTAAGAATTGGAAATGGGCAAATTCCGGTTGATATTTCCAGTGGTTTGATATCAATTCCACCTGCCATTTGTCTATTCACTTGAACGAAAGCTGAACTCATCACGAATGTTTATCCGAACATTGGCCAAAATTATCGTAACTACGATTGGTTGAGTGCACGCGCAATTTTAGCTGCCAAAAATACCGATGTTAATGACTTAAACTGGACGATTCAAAGTCAAATTCCGGGAGATTTGCGCTCATACAAATCGATCGATCGTGTTGAAAATGAAGACGAAGCCGTGAATTATCCAGTGGAATTTCTAAATTCTTTGGATTTGCCTGGCATGCCGCCGCATCATTTGCGTCTCAAAGTTGGATCTGTCATTATTATGCTTCGCAATCTTCATGCGCCGTGACTGTTTAATGGAACCCGACTGATTGTGACGCAGCTATCGAATAATGTGATAGTTGCAAGAATTTTGAAAGGGACTTACAAGGGGGCAGAATGCTTGATTCCACGAATTCCTTTGACTTCCAACGATTTGCCATTTCAGTTCAAACGTATTCAGTTTCCAGTGAAACTTGCATTTGCGATGACAATCAACAGGTCAAAAGGACAGCCGCTGGAAGAGTCTGGCATAAATCTGGAAATGCCATGTTTTTCACACCGCCTGCTATACGTGGCGTGTTCACGAGTTGGAAAACCATCTTGTCTGTATATTTACGCACCGGAACAGAAAATAAAAAATATTGTTTATCAAGCTACGTTACATGGAAAAAATGTAGTAAAATCGCAAATAAATTATCTTCAACACAATATAAATTCAACTTTCTTTTCTTTTCAAAACACATAATTTCACGCAGGGCAACGCCTGCGGGGTCAGCTAGTTTGTTACTAAAATCCTCAGACGGAGTAACCGTGTGTAAGAGGATAGAAAATAAATCTTAAACTTAATAAATAAACATAATAAATAAGCTATTCGTTTTTTTTTTAATAATCACATGAAGGAGATCATAATATAATATGAACTATCTTAAGTTCTTAATATATGTATTGAGTTTTTGTTTAAAAATATTTATGTTTACGGCATTTTTGATATCTTCAGATAAGTTGGTGTACTGTCTTATTGCGCTGTGTTTTAGACTGTGTAGTTGTTGTGTTGTCCTGGCCTTTGGAACGTTGAAGTTGTGCTTCTGTCGCGTGTTGTGTTGGTGTATTGTGTTTCTTGTAGTTAGGACGGTATTTGTTTTCATAAGGTTGTTCTTGATTTTATAAATGTATTTACATTTCTCTGCATATGTAAGCTGGTTTATGTCCATCTGTTTAGTTTTTTTGTATAGGTCTTTTGTGGATAATGTTGCGTCTTTGTTGAATAGGACTCGTTGCGATTTATTCATCAACTTTTCGATCTGTTCGACTTGAAATTTGGTACATTGACTGCAGCTGCATATATTGTATCTTATTTTGTAAGTATATGTCCCGTGTATATTAGTTTAGCTGCTTTCTCCTGTATTGTTCGAAGTCTCCTAACTGCTTGTGTCATTGGTGTTATGGTGTTTTTGATTTCCTAAATATGGTTTTCGTAATCGAGCCTTTCATCTATAACCATGCCAAGATATTGTGTGTGGTGCACCCTTTGTAAGTCTGTGTTGTTGACTTTTTTTTTATGTTTACATCTACGTTGCTACGTGGTCGGAATATTATATAGTTGGTCTTTTTTATTTTGATGCTCAGTCCATTTCCGCATTCGTAGTAGACTTTTATGTCATGGTTGAGGCTCTCCTCTAGATCCTGTGCTGTACTGGCTGTTGTTAGAAAGTTTGTGTCATCAGCGTAAATGTTGTATGCTGATTTAAATGTGCAGTTCTGTATGTTATTTATATATAGTAGGTACAGTCGTGGTCCAAGTATTGAGCCTTGCGGTACGCCAATTTTGCTTATTAGTTCGTTGCTTTGTACGCCATCAATGTTTACAACATGAGGCTTGTTGCTCAGATACGTACGTATAAGGTTGTTTGCTACTCCCCGTATGCCCATGTCATTCATCATGTTGACCAGCTTCCCATGTTCAACAAGATCGAAAGCTTTCGACAAGTCGATAAATGTGGCTGCAACTACTTTTTTTTCGTCTAACGCATCGTTTATTTGTTCCATAGAGACTGTGATTTCTGATTCCGTTCCACTGCTCACAAGGAACCCGAATTGGTTGTTATCGAATCGGATTGTGGAATTGATGAAGTTTTCTATTCGACTGTCAATTACCTTCTCGAAGACTTTGCTGACTGCACTAAGTACAGAGATTGGCCTGTAGTTCTCGCAAATGTCTTTTCTTCCTTTTTTATATATGGGTGTTACAATAGCTTTTTTAAGGCAATTTGGGAAGTGTCCTGTTGTAAGACAGTTGTTTATTGTTTTGACCAATGTTTTACATATTATTGGCAGGAGCAATTTAAGGTCCTTGACCGATATATTATCTGTGCCTTTTGCTGCATTGCTGTTGAGACTGTTAATAACTTGATGTATTTCTTGTTGTGTTATTGGATTGAGAAATATGGATTTTTGATTGTGTATATTTGATGGTCGTCTGGTTTTGGGTACACCTTTTGCTATATTTCTTGCTGCTTCGTTAAAGAATTTGTTAAAATCGTTTGCCGTATTCTTTTTGTCTTTGGTGTCTTGTTCTTGACTGCTTTTGGTGCTGGATACATTCTCCTCCTTGTTTTTTATTGTTGTGTTTATTATGTTCCATAATTTTTTCGAGTTGTTTCCAGTTTTTTCTATTTGTTCATTTACATGTTTTTCTTTGCTGGATTTAATTAATGTTTCTACTTCTTTCTTTATTTTTTTGTATTCTGCTTGTTTGTTTTGATCATTGGGATATATTTTGCACGTTTTGTACACTCTTTGCCTGAGTTTGAGTTTTTTTTTAAGTTCAGCTTTGATCCAATTGTTTTCACGAGTTCTGATTTTGATATATTTGGTATGTTCCGTTTTTGTTTTTTTGTATTGTATGTATTAGATGTTCTAAGAGTATGTCTGGATTTTCAATCACCTCGTTTTCGACTGTTTCTGCGATTTTTTGGTAGTTTACTTTAGGTATGAGTTGTTTTTTCATGGGTTTTTTGTATCGTTTTATTAAAGCTATTGTTGTAATTGTGTATTTGTGATCGGAGATATAACTATCTTCCAATTTGTAGGTTGTATCAATGTTGGTTATGATGTGATCAATCAATGTATTCGTACTTGATGTTTGCCTTGTTGGTAGTGTATTATTAACAAAAATGTATACGTTAGCTTGTATTAGAACTGTGTATTTAACCACCGTATTCGTTTGTTCTAGTAAATTAATATTAACATCTGCGAAGAAAATACAGATTTTTGAATCGACCATTTTTTGTTCAAAGTAATCTATGAATGTGTTGCAATTTTCGTTAGGAGCTTTGTAAAACATGCCTACGACTAAAGGAATTTTAAAATTTTTGATTTCAATAACTGTGAGATTGTACTTTTCATCTTTTGTTATTTAATTGTAGGTGTAGCAGTCTTTTACAAAAATGACGGTACCGCCTCCTCGTTTGTCATTTCTGCAGTTATGTATAGCCACGTAATTCGGGATGTTGTATATTTTTGTTTCATTTTCGTACAGCCATGTTTCTGTAGCTATGATCACATCTATTTTCTTGAAGTTTTTAACTATAAGCTCTAAATCGTATAATTTGTTTCGTAGACTACAAATGTTGACATAAAATATATTTAAGTTTTTGTTGTTGTTCATCATTGGTATGAAATTCGCTCACGCTCGCCTCTTAACTTCGCCAAATGTATACTGCAGTTTCGTGCCACTGCTTTATGTTCACACATAAAAACTGTTCCATGCTCATTCGATCTCATGCAGGTGATGCATTTGAAATTAGCAGTAACTTTGCATGAGCGGGTGGCATGTTTCTCCGCACATATGCCGCAAACTTCTGCATTTATAACATCTGGTTACTGAAATGTACTCCTTTATGTATCGTGATCTGTAATTGAGCATCACATATCGATTACCAATTTTTTTTAGGGTTTTTCCAGATACTTCCAGAATATAGTTCCACAAGTAATTTTTTTTATTTACGTATTTATAAACAAGTTTAATTGCATCGCTGCTATCAATAAGGTGATTACCACTAGTTCCTCCATTAAGTCCTCCTCGTTGTACTCGCAATCTATATTTGAAATAACTATTTTCGGCTGCTTTGCTGTAATTTTATAACCCACGCTGAGTTGTTGCTTAATTTCTGTTTCCAGTTTGTCCCGTCCCTCTGTATCCAATGTGTTGACAATAATTCCTCCTCCATTTATGTGTTTTATTGATGATATTCCTATTTTTAGTTTTGTTGGTACAATTTTTGTTTTAACATATTTTTCGGTCTTATTACTGGTTTGCTGTTCCTCGGTTGGTAATATAATAATGCTCTTTTGTGTTTTAGGTCTACTGGGTGGTTGTTTATTTTTTTCGCCAACACTTCTGCATATGATAGTGTGTTTTGCTTACTGTTGTCCCTTTCTATCTTACTGATTGCATTCTTCATTTCGTTTATGTTCTCTTGAATTTTTTCATTTCCTTGTTTTATTTCTTCATTTGTTGCATATATTTTTTCTAAATTCGACTCACCTTTCAGCCATTGCTTGAAATTCTTCTTATCTGTTTCACAGATCCAAAAGCATTTGTTCTTCAATGCTCCAATTGCCTCATAATCTTTCTCGCTGTAGTTTAAGCATTCTATGTGCCACCATGTCTGACACAAGCCCTCGCATTTTATTCCTCTTGTCTCCACTTTTTTTTGCATTTTTTGCAATAAGTCTTATTGTTTTCATTGTCAACTTCTTCGTCACCCATTTGTTTGCACTAAATTTAATTTTCGATTATGTAGGATCGTATATGTCTATATTTTATGTTGTTATGGTCACAAAAACGTTAATTATTAGGGTCCAAGTATTTTTTAAATTTTTAATTGTTTATTTATATTGTTTTTTCCAGTTTATTTTCCGCTGTTTGGTTTTTGCCACTTGTTCTTTCGTTCTTTTACATTTCTTTAAAGTTTAGCTTTGTTTAGTCTTATAAAGTTTAGCTTTGTTTAGTCGTAGGCAATCTATGTTTTTGCCAATGGCGTCTGAACCGTCTTGTATCAATGTCCAAGGTAGTTTTCCGGATACCATGCGATGGGAATGGTAATTTAGGAGGAGTTGCATTAATACCTGTTGGCATAAGAATGTAATTTATATTTTGAAGGGCTGCTTCGGTTTCGTCTTCGCATTTTAGAAATGGTGAAATATTTATATGACTGCTAAGATATTTTCTATATTTGGCCAGTTAGTTATTGAAGAGGTTAAGTAATTAGATTCGTATTTCGTTCGACCATGTGTACGCCAATCTGTCGGATGGGCAGAGGACACGAAAACAAGCTTATAGCGATGTTCATTTGAGCAGAAAATAATTGCTTACCTTTGGGATTAAGCAGCCTGGAACCCCAGAAAGTGTGCTTCGCATTAAAATCTCCAAGCAGTTGCTGCATTTTTTGGCTTCAGAATTAGAGCTGTCTGGCGACCATTGTGAAAAAAGGTGAAGATCCCCGCAGGCGACACATACTGAACGTAGCGTGCAACACGTTTTTGTATGTCCATACTCTTGACAATTTGACCTTTACACAGGACCTTTTCTCTTGTGAGGTTTTTCTACAGTGAAACGCCAATGCCACAAATACCGCATATCTTATTTATTTATTTATTTATTCATACTTGCGTTAAAATTAAAATTTTAATACAATAGGACTTACAGCTATGACAACTATGGTCTTAAGCTAACCGCATATCTTAAATAGGGTGAATTTGATTACTTTTCAATTTTCGCGTGTCATGTTCAAGCTCGACTCGAAATAGTGGTTGTGGTAGTTTATTCTTATTTTTATACCCTTTACCTTTAAAAAAGGTAAATAGGGAATACTAATTTTGTGCTTTTGAGAGGGGTTGCAATTTCAAGAAGGAGGCGTGGGAGGTATTGACATATATATACAGATATGACCAGAATCACATTCTAATCCATTTTTATTTTGTCCGTCCGTCTGTCCGTCTGTCCGTCTGTGGCCACTTTTTTACCTTTAGAGCTATCTTAATGAAATTTTGCAAAAGTGTAGCCTGGACAAAGATACAGAACCTTATTGCTCTATGGGCCGATTTAGATAAAAACCACGCCTACCTCCCATATAAGGAACTTTTTCACCTTTTTAAATGACTATAACTTCGGTCCAATTGAAGGAATCGTGACATTATTTGGCATTTATGGAGATGTGGGTCCTACTAAACATTGTGCAAAAAGTGGGCGGTATATATTAACTGCCACGCCCACTATTAAGAAATATTCATAACCTAAGATCTGGTAGAGATTTATGGACGAAATTTTACATGAAGAAACATAGGCCATTATAAAGCTATCTGCAACAAATGGGGTTCATCAGAGAAAAGACACGCGCACTTTTGATATATGGAACTTTAGGGTCTAAAATTAAAATTAGCCTACCTATGCTCGTATTGATGCCAGCGGAATAAAAATTTGCAAAAATTATATTACAACTGCCATGCCCACAATTAGCCAAAAATCATTACTGTGTTCCTATTAAAGATTTTTCAACGAAATTTCACAGGAATGTTGCATTGACCCTTTGTGATACCGCATGGGACAGCAGGTCCCATCCCTTTTAAAGGTCAAGCCATTTGGAGCTTTTAAAGAAGCTGTTGATGGAGCTAATTTTTTTTTTGAGATATCTCCCAAGGAGTCCAAAAAGTAGTCGCCTAGGAAAGTGCGCCTCCTTCTGGACAAAGCTGGACACGTGCACAACAGGTGAGCAGTAGACTCTTCCTCCTCCTCGTCCATGCAACTCCTGCAGAAGTCATTAGAGGCGATCCCCAGCCTACACCCGTGTGTGCCTAGAGTCCAGTGTCCCGTTAAGAAGCTAATCACGGGACCTATGCTTTGTCTATTTAGAGCCAGTAGGTCCTTAGAGCGCTTGACATTCACCTCTCGCCAGGTTTGTCTAGCTACTTTACATCCTGAAAGTTCAGACCAGCGCCTGCCCGCTGTTCCTAAGGATATTGTATTTACTAAGAGCGTACATGTGGCAATAGGAATACCGAATTGCGACCTATCTGGTTCCATCGGTATGGTAGTACCCTCACGGGCAAGTTCATCCGCCTTGCAGTTCCCTGGAATATCTCTGTGACCGGGAACCCAGCACAGATGCAGACGGGTCTGCTTAGCTATCTCGTCTAAAGATTTGCGGCAGCTCTTGACGGCTTTTGAGGTGATAATAACCGAATCCAGGGAGCGCAAAACAACTTGGCTGTCGGACAGAATGCAAATATCAAGTCCAGATATCTTCTTCCTTAGCCAAGACAGTGCTGCCTCTATAGCCGCGACCTCTGCCTGAAAAATACTGCAGTGGTCGGTCATCCTAAAGGACATGTTAATATCCAAATCTTCTCAGAATACACCACTTCCCACCCTACTCTGTAGTTTGGATCCATCTGTGTAGATGTGAACCCCTTCTACATAAGGGGGGATGCCATCCTTCCATTCGTCCCTGGAGGGAATGGAGATCTTGCACATACCATTGAAGGCGTCCATTGGTGTGATGTAGTCGAAAGAGTCAGGAATACCCTCAAAATGTCTTAAAATGGACGCATGACCTATATTCCTGGCATACCATTGATGCGTAGCTTTTAGTCTGATAGCTGAGTTTGCAGCCATTTTTTCGCCAAAAAGCCTAACAGGCAGCAGATTGAGCATAATATCTAATGCTGCCGTTGCAGTCGTTCTAATGGCACTACTTATGAATACCTCTGCCGTTCTTTGTACCTTTGTTATCAGCTTATTGTATGTGGACTTACTTAGGGCTGTCCACCAAGCAAGCACCCCATAGAAAAGGACTGGTCGTACCACAGCTGTATATATCCAATAGGCTACCTTAGGCTGTAACCCCCATTTTTGCTATCTAGGATCACGGCCAGATATTTAGCCTCCTCGACAAGGTCAATATCTACACCCATTAGTTTTGGAGCAATAAATTGAGGAATTTTATACTTCCTAGTGCAGAGTACCAGCTTAGTCTTGGTGGGATTAACCCCCAACCCACAGTCAGTACTCCATTTAGAGAGAATGTTCAGCACGTTTTGCATCAAGTCCCTCAAAGTAGATATGTATTTACCCGAGATACTAATAGCAACATCATCCGCATACGCAACCACCTTGCACCCTTACCTCTCCAGTCGAACAAGCAGCTGATTTACCGCAAGATTCCAGAGTAGGGGTGAAAGAACTCCACCTTGAGGTGTGCCTCTGCACACGGACTTCTTGGCTGACGCCGCCCCCAGCTGTGAATTGATTATCCTGCTACTAAGCATGTTTTCAATCCACCTGCTAATGGCGGGTTCCACCTCCAAGTCTCGCATCGCACCGAATATTGCGTCTGATTTTATATTGTTAAAAGCTCCCTCAATGTCCAGGAAAGCCACTAGGGAGAACTCCTTGTTGTGCAGGGAGCACTCAATACTAGAGACTAAGGAGTGTAAAGCGGTCTCTACCGATTTACCCTTAAAGTAGGCATGCTGAGAGACTGACAGCTTCTGTCTGTCTATAGTGAGCCTCAGATGAATATCTAACAACCTTTCCAGGATTTTTAGACAGAAGGAGGACAGACTTAAGGGTCTTAAGTCCCCTGGAGCTGTGTGTGAGCTTTTGCCGGCCTTGGGTATAAAAATTACCCTCACATGTTTCCATGAGTCTGGAATATACGCTAATTCAAGACAACTATTATAGATCTTTAACAGCCACTCTATTATAAGATTCTCTGACTGCTGAATTTCAATTGGAGCTACACCATCTGGGCCAGATGCTTTAAATGGTTTGAAGCTATGGATAGCCCATTGGAATTTTGGCTTCGTGACTATGTCTGAGTTGACTTCAACTACATTCCCGCTGGGATTCGTTCTCCGCGGAACGGTACTCGAGCAACCAGGGAAGTGAGTCTCCAGAAGAAGCTCTAGAGTCTCATTACTATTAGAAGTCCAGGATCCATCCTCCCTCCTCAGGTAACCAGGTACCATTGGAGCAGTTGATAGGATCTTCCTCAACTTGGAAGTCTCAGAGATATCTTCTACGTCACCGCAAAAGTTCCTCCACGATTCTCTCTGTGCTTTCCTAAGCTTACTTTTGAAGGCTCTGAGTGCTGCCTTATATAAAGCCCAGTCTGCACTGTCTCTAGACTTCTTTGCGCTGCTGAAAAGTCTCCTACAGTTTTGTCTGTGTCCCCTAATTTCCTCCCCCCACCATGTGGGTTTTGTCCCCCTGGGTCTACTGAGGGGGCAAGAGACCAATAGAGCCTTATTAAGAGCAACCGTTAGAACCTCCACAGACCTATCAATTTCGTCACACGTGCTTGTGCTTGTGGGGTTCTGAGGTAGTAGTCTAGCTACAGTCACCTTGTAGAGGTCCCAGTTTACTTTCCTGACATTTCTAAAAGCCTTAGGGCTAGGTAGACTATCTAGAAGATCAAACTGAATTAACCTATGATCCGAAAAGGAATGTTCCTCTAGAACTCTCCAATTTGAGATCCGATCAAAAATTGATTCGGAGGCAAGGGTTAAGTCTAGGACTTCTTGCCTATTAGCAGTAATAAAAGTGGGTTCTGACCCCTTATTGCATACAGAAAGGTTAGTCGTTACAATATATTCATATAATGACTCACCTCGTTCATTGACATCCGTGCTTCCCCAGATATCATTGTGCGCATTGGCATCGCATCCAATAATAACAGCCACCCGTTGAGCCTTTGCATCCACAACAAGCTTCTATAGGTTGGCTTCTGGAAGGATCTCATGGTCATGCACCATATAGGCCGAGACCAAACAGTACCGTCCCTTGCCAGTTTCCAGGCAGACGGCCGTTAAATCCTTGTTGCTGTAATTGGGGAGAATAAATGAGCTAACATTATTCCTAATGAGGATACAAGACCTAGGTCTTCCTTCACTTACGGTATACAGCAAGCTATAATTTTCAGTCCTGAGACCACATACCAAGTCCCCGTGTGTCCAGGGTTCTTGGATCAGGACAATGTCTACTCCGCCTTTTGCAAGACGGAGCTGAAGGCTGGCAGACGCCGCCTTCGAGTGATGGAGGTTAATCTGCACTATTCGTAGCATCTCTGCGTCCCGTAGCGCTGGTTACCTCCACCACCGTGACATCAGCCTCAGACTCCGAGTCTGACTCCAGAAGGACTTCCTCCTCACTGAGTGTGGTTGTCCCTAGGAGACTCTCCAAACCCCCCACAATTGACATAGAGTCACTGCGTTTCGGGTGCATGGCGAAGTCCTCAGCAGCAGCAGGATCAGCAGTTACCCCTGAGGGATTCAATACCGCTTGATCCGTGTAAGACGGTTGCTCGTCCTTTTTGTAGACCTTAAGGCTTGTGGATGAGAAGCCATAGCCCACGACCCAATTGGATTTCGCTAGAGTAGCCAGAGATTCGGCGTTCACCACAAGGGCTATTGACCGGTAATCCCCTCTTGGTTCCTCTACCTTAGTAACCTTCCAATTATTAGTCGGGAGCTGCTGGTTGCTCAACCTCAAAATCTCCAGGATAGCCTCAGGGTCAGACGGTTCGGCTGGGATCCATGCGCGCGCTCTAGGTCTACTAGGGATCAACTCCCTAGGTACGACTTCGAGCCTTGCGCCTGGCCATGCTTCCCCTATCCTGGAGATCGCAATCTTATAAAGGTCGACTGACCTTTGATCCGCGCAGGCAATCAGCTTCACGTGGCCCCGATGCTATCCGCTGTCGCGAAATGAGGGAAAACCACCTGGGAATTCCTTCAAAAGCTGGAGGTAGATCCTTGAAAGGCTTACTTCTACCTTTTTCCAGCACTCAGGAGCGATACTGCCATCCGGGTCATTAGGATCTATGACCTCCATGACCTGGTGTCCTTTCAGCACTTCGCTGAAGGACTTCGTGTTGACACTACCGCGCTTTTTAAACTTCTTTGGGTCATGGTTGGGTGGTCTCTTCTAGGGACCGTTGACGTTTTGTAGTCTGTTGTGTTGGAGCTTGAGACTCCTTCACGACTATCGTTGCCCACTCGAGGGAAGCCTTCTGCTTCACCGTCCTCTCCTTCTCTGGGATCCGCGACAAGCGTTCCACCGTCCGGAGAGCACCCCTTTTTACCTTGTAGCACCTTTTGGTTCCCTGTTTAGCAACACTATCGCAGCACATGGCTTTGCTTGTGCTAGGCTCGTCGTCCTTAGCTACAATAGCCGCCGCAGAGTGTGCAGAGGATTTTGGATTCCCATCCGAAATAGCGTTGAGAGACCGCACGTCATTTTTTTAAATTATTCATCTGGTTCTTACGGCCACCCGCTCGATTAATCAAGCTAAGGCAGCCAAAAATTTGAAAGGGGAATGGGTCAACTGTGGCAGCGCCCCGTACCACAGCAAGGCCACCGTTACTACCTGAGGCGGCCTGGTGTCAGGAATGGGAGCTCCGTTAGGATACAGCCTAATTAACCTCCTGACTGCAAAACAACATCCAATGGGCACGATCCCAAGAACACCCTGGATTAGGAGGGAGACAGTTCTTAGTTGGATTACTCCGCAGTAGTCAGTCCGGCTAGGGGTAATCCCATTAGAGCCGAAACTTCGCCATCCTAACCCATTGCGTCATTGCAATCCCTTAAGCCTTCGTACCCCGACAAGGTGACTGCTCTTCACGAATGGGGTACTAACATTAATTACCACACAAAAAGTGGGCGAGTTATTTTTACAGCCACGCCCACTATTGACATATTATTATAACTTTCGAACTACACAATATTTTTTTACGAAATTTTATATAAGTACGTATATGGATCCAACACACACAAGAAATGGGGTGGCTATAATCAATTCATGGTACCATACCGCAAATTAACGTAGGTATCCTCCTAATGATGATTTATGAAGAAAACATCCCTATTGTTGAACTGGGACGCACAAGAAAAGGTAAAGGGTATTTCGAAGTCGGTCTAATCCGACTTCAGACTTCTGTACTCGTTTATGTTGTAAACGGACTTGAAATAGTGGTTTTGGTAGTTTACTCTTATTTTTTATGTGGTAAACGGACTTCACTTTAAAACCAGCATCTTCAAGAGCCTCTTTGATTTCGTCCGGATCTATATCAGATTCGATGCTTTGATAATTACCACAAGTCCCTTACTACTTTTTAGTTGGTATGTAAAATAGCTCTGTTTATTTTTATCGAAGTGCGGTATTATAATACGGTCGATGCATTCTTCGTAAATTTGAACTTGTGTTTCCGCTATGCTACCTTTCATTAAAGGAATAATATGGAATTTTTTGCTGTCGATTAGCTGGCTCAAACTTTGCACTAATGCGTTGGAGCTGCGTTCACATAGATAAATTGGTGGTGGCATATACGATTTGGAAGTTTTTTTGATTTTGGACTAACGAGTCCGAAGCATCGATTGTCGAGAAAATAGCAAAACAATTTTATTGATTTATTATTAAGCCAAAATAATAAAATGGGCTAATTTCGTATAATATGCCGCAAAAGTTGGGGTAAAGAAAATATGAAGTGGTTCAAAGTTCAAAGTGACGAGAAGAGGCGTCAACGTTGGAACAAAGCTAGTGGTGTTTCCTTACCCCAACAAGCGTTTGTTTGCCAAACACATTTTTTAAAAAGTGATTTCATAAATGCTCCATGAAGCAATTCGCCTGGTGCATTAGTGCGGTTGTTACCAGGTGCAGTGTCAACCGTATTAGGAAATATTAATAAAAATGCGGAAATGAAGTTCAGTGAAATTAAGCCAAATGTTATGCCGATGGAAGATCATATGGATCGTAATACTGGACTTTTATATGCTGACGTTCATCCCCAAATCCAAGTTACTTTTGCACATTGCAGCACTCAAACTGAGTAAGTTCGTTTAAAATTAGTCAGTTAATATTTAAATACCCCTAGTATGTGTCACAAATAATTGTTATTTAAATTATGTATGCTATTACAGTGATGATATGATAAAATCACAGTTTAATGACCGGGAAGAAAGGATTGTTGGGATCTTGCGTCCTTGCTTGTCTGGCGGGGAACGTCCTGCCGCGGTTCCTTTGGGCGCGTGTCTGAAAACTTAAAAACCCTAACGTTAAATTAAAACACTTTCCACTTTTAAGATTTAAATCACAAGAGATTTATTCTTACCAAACCTAATACTTTTATACTATTTTTTACATCTATCTCAGTCTGTGAACTGACCTTTCTGGTGTTCCAGTTCCGCACCTGCTAATTGGTGTCAGTTGGTAAAGCCAACCGACCTACTTCAAAAGTGGCGACGGTGCATTACGCTGCCCTCGTCGACTCGACTGCGGAACTGTAATACCCTAAAAGCTTATATGATAACATTACACAGATCACATTAACTTAAAATACTTAGACCCTAGAAGTATGCCTTATCATAAAACAGTTTTAGCACATGCTAATTCAACAGAGTGTGGCATCTATTAGGAGTCGATGCTGTGAGTCAACTACACGTAGGTAGCTTGGTCCTAACCCACAACATTCCTCCCCTCTTTCTAAAAGAAGTTAGTGCAACTAACTTCTAATGAGAGTTTACAATCATTTCTGCACTTTAAACAATCTATGCATTTTCTGAAACCTACAATACATATGTATAATTTTTTTTCTTTTTTTTTCAAATTCGCCTTATTTTTATATTTTGGGTTCTTTGTGATTTTTTTTTTAGTTTTTTTTTTTGCTTTCTTATTACTTCTTTTTATAGTTTTTTTCTTTTCTCTTTTGTTTTATTTTGTTCTTTTATCCTTTTCTTTTCTTTTTTTTTTATTCTATTCCCCTTTTTTTATTGGTTGTTCATCGACTCTTTTCTCACTGGCGTACAATACAATTTACTCTTATACTTAAAATATTATATTTCGCTATCATATTACATCGAAGATCTTATGCTACAACCTCCGCTAACTTATGATCCGGTTGTCGGCTGCCGTTGTCGGTATGGTTGTTGTGCTGCACCGTAGGTTGTGGTTCTCGTTGTGGTTATCCTTAACTGGCAGAATATATATGAAATTACTGCAACGATCATTGCCAGCGTTATGATCGCGGCGATCCCGCCCTTTTCCAACGAGGAGTGCGATCAAAAATATACCAATCGAACGGTTTCCGGACAAAACGACACTCCATTGGCGAGAATGTGCCGCCGTTCAAAGTCTGAGTATACGGTTCGCAGGTGGCTGTCTGGGTGAATGTAGAGTAGACCAAAAATACGTAATCAGCATTAGCGACATCTTCAACGGAGTTGCAGAAATGATTGCCCTGTATAAGTAAATTGTGCAATTCGTTGAAATACCGTTTGCCTTCTTTGAATGTGTGTTCATTGGCAATTTCCTGTCTCGTGCAATTTCCTTTAAAGATGCCTAAAACTACAAGGGAGCCTGGTGTCATTCTGCATACGCCGACCCATTGGCTCGTCAGGGCTTGTATCCAATTGATTTACAGATCCTTGAGAGTTACTATCCAACTCGTTGGTTGCAAGTGGCAGGTCATTATCCTCCTCCCCGTTCTAAGCCAAATGCACTACTATGTATTTATCCAGCTCGGCGTTCTGCCCAATAATAATGCCATAGTGGAAATCATGTTCAATAGCACGTTTGTGGAGGTAATTTTCGTCTGATATACTCAGGAGTATTGTGCGTGTCGCGGAGTCCCGGACTATTTACAAAAATGCTAGATTTTGGAACTCGTTCAGCACTTAATTGACAAATAATTAGATTAAAGCACTGAACCACAACACACAAGATCAGAGTCAACTTGCTGCGCGTTGTTTGCTACCCCGAAATGACATAGCTTGCTCGTTTCGTCTGAGCCCCGCTATTATCGATTCCGCTTCCGTTATCTCACACCCTCTCTTACTTCCGTCAGATCCTGCCGTATTTGCTCTTAACTCGCAAAGCTCCATTGTTTTCTTTTGCAAATCTTCTAGTTTCTTCAGTACTGGCTCCAGATCAGCATCGCGAAACTCCGATATCACCACCCACTCGTCTTTCGAGAACCAAACATTATCCAGTGATTCCAAAATCAGGTCCGTTTACGCTAAGGGTTCCACCCGCACTTCCGCGGTTTCGCTGCATTTCGCTGGAACTCTCAAATAGGCTACCAAGAACACAGCTGCCTTACACATATACTGTACTAATCGCTATAATAAATTATCTAATAAATATTTCTATTTCTCTAAATATTTAAATAAACATTATGGTTATATTACTGCTACATTATCGTTATCATTACATTACACTAACATCCACCATCGACCGACCTTTTCTCCACCTTTTTTTTTTCTTACCATAATCTAGAATATCTAAATATCCTTGACGATGTATTTCCGTTGTCAATAGCATGACCCAATTCAATTCTTTTCTTTAAAAAAAATCTCCTGGTTTCGTGTATATTCATAACACCTCTAGTGTGGAAAACCCCTCTATGAATGCATACGAAACATACAGGCACACCCTCGGTATTAACACTACCCTACTTGCTACTGCGCTGAAGCCCCGCAAATTTTACGCTAGCTTTCTAACCGCTGTCAGCTAGCCGATAGCTCCAGATTTTCTCTCAATTAACACTTAACTTAATACACACAATAAACTTACAAGCAAACTTTAGTCTATCTAACCTAATTTCCATTTTATTACTATCAACTCTCAAACTAGCCCTCTTAGCTTGTTCCCTACTGATATTCTCCCTAACTTATTTTAGCTTAGACCAACCTGCCATATTAACTAAATATATTAACAAGACCCTTTCTAACCTCTTACTTCAAAACAACCCCATTCATAATTGTCCTACGTAATTGTTAAGCGAGTCAAAACTTGCCTTGGTCGGCTTACCATCTTACTGCACCGATTGTACCAAATGCTAGGCGACCAACATCCGATGCTCCCAACGTTCGATACTTCCAGGGTCGTACACCCGGAAGTTGTATTCAAACTAATTGAAATCAATTGTATTCTATACTTATCTTCTTTATTACATTATTCATATCAATAAAAAAAGATATTTAGAAATTTGTGTCTTTTTCAATTTCCTTGAGTGTCCTCTTTTCCTATTATCATTTTATTTACTTTACTTACTTCCCTATTGCTCTTCCAAACATACTTACGTTTACCTTCATGCCCCTACCCCTACGACTTCATGTATATCGTACTGATAAAACAATTTAAATATTACTGCTAAACATATGCCTGCAAACCACCATGTCTCATATTAAACTTACACGCTACACGCGCTCATACTTACTTATTGGCATACATACATATGTACATGGCACATGCGCTTGTCATTATAGCGCATGCCAAAAATGTCAACGCATCATATTACCCGTGTACGTTATGAGTAGCTACAAACTTAATAACGTATTGCATAAACGCCCCAGTTATTGACTCTGCTGCTCATGCGACTACCTAAACCGCACAAACAAAGAAAAAAATATATATGCATTTATTGCTTCCCATTTTTTTTTCTTCATTCTTTTTGAAGTCATATTTTCAGCTCGCAAAAATTATTTCTTTTACTACTTCACGCGGGCATTCGTACACTGTCTCGCCCTTGAATCATAATATATGGTTTCATTCTTTCATACCGCTGTCTTACTTACGTTTAATTTTCTTCGTTTTCAAGGTTGAAGATATTATTTAATAAAAATTTCACTCATTTCAGTCGTCACTTTCCGCATGAACTGAATTTGGGATAGGTCAAGCAAAGAAAACCTCTGCTTCAATTCACTCATCATTGCAACCAGTTTCACACTAAAATTCTTAATTCGATCTGTAGGGCTTCAACAGATTGTTATGGAAACGTCTCAATTTGTTTCCTATCCTAACCTCTGTTGTTACTGGCTCCAAAATCTTTTCTACTTTATATGGACCAAGCCAAATATGGGAAAATTTGTTCTTCTTGTTACTGTTATGCAGTAAAACATTGTCCCCAGCAACGAACTGCACGGGATTAGTGGAAGCATCATATTGCTTCTTGGAAACCTCTTTTGCCCTTTCCTGCGCCTTCCTAGCCAACTCGTGCCCTTTCTGCACTTGATAACGTAACAGATGTGGGTAGTCGTCTGCATTATATAAAGGCGCTGGCTTTCGTTTCACATTCGATGGCATTTGCAGTTGAAAACCATACAACGTGGAAAATGGCGTCTGGTTAGTGGATGCGTGTACAGTGTTGTTGTGCACATGCATTGCTGACGCCAACCACTGGTCCCAGTTCGATCCATCCTCCTTCACAAAATGCCTCAAGTATTCAGCTAGCGGTCGGTTGCTACGTTCTAACGAACCGTTAGCCTGAGGGTGATACGGGGTGATGTGAAGTTTCTTCACTTTTAGCAGTTTACACGTTTCAGAAAAAATTCTCGAAATGAAATTAGTGCCGTTATCTGTCACGAGTATCCTTGGGACACCTAATTTTGCTACAACTTCCCCAAAGAAAATCCTAGCTACCGTGGTTGCCTCCGCATCCGGCATGGCAACCGCTATAAAGTATTTAGATAGGTCGTCCTGGAATGTTAGGATGTATTTATTCCCAGACAAGCTCTCGGGCAATGGTCCCACCATATCCATGAACACCTTTTCGAATGGTCTGTTAGCACTATCAGTTAGTTGCATAGGCATCCTTGTTAGCCTTGATACTTTGTTCTTCTGGCAACTTTCACACCCAGCGATGGGTTTCCGTATATCCAACATCATTTTAGGCCACCTATAGTTCTTGCGTATACGCCTATGAAACTCTGGTGACCCCCCAAATGAGAATTATGGTAATCTTTTAACACCGTTTCAATCTCCTTTCGGTCCGACAGTTCAATTACAGCGTCCGTAAAAAAAGGTAATTCTGGAGTCGTACCGTCACCCATGGCGTCCCCCTGCTTTGCGGAGTCATCCACAGTACTCCTTCGCTCCCTTACTTCCGCTCTTGTTAGGACAGCTGCTATCCTCGGTGCTGTGTCCCACCTTTCAGCTGGTGAAAATCTCGCTTTCTCTCTTAACCCAGTTATTACCTGTTGGACACTCGCTGTTGTACCCTAAAGCGCTTTCCGCAAATTTTCCTGTTCTTGTACGTCTATATTATCCAATCTAGCGAGACACTGTCTCAACCCCTCACTGATGAACCTGTATGCTAAACAGTCTTTCGTGATGTCAAAGGCAACTGCCCTCGCTTCCAAAAACCCCACTTCCACTTTTACCCTGTCTAACTCAATCCATGCCCTCACTATTATTCGCTCCCCTTTTGATCTTTCCGTTTGCCCATCAATGATCGCATATCTCGCGATATTCTCAGTGATTCTCAGAACACTCGTATTTTGCGGCGCCCTACTCAGCGCATCCGCATTCAAATTCGTTTTCCCTGGCTTGTACACAATATCAAATGTGTACTCGGACAGCTTATGCCTGAACCGTGCCAGTCTAGACATTTGATCCTTCAAATTTACGATTCCCCTTAGCGGTTGGTGGTCAGTGTAAACCGTGAACTGCCTCACCAAAAGGTATGATCTGAAGCTACGAGTGGCCCAAACTATAGCGAGCATCTCCCTCTCTATCGTAGAGTACCTCTTCTCGGTCTCACTCAGCGCTCTACTCGCGAAAGCTATGGGATGATCGCGACCCTCTTGTTCCTGCGAAAGAACCGCTCCCAGAGCTTGACCACTGGCGTCTGTCCCTAAAATGAAATGCTTATTAAAGTCCGGGTAAATCAGGATGGGCGGTGTCGTAATAGCCAATTTCAAACCTTCGAACGCCTGTTGGCATGACTCCGTCCATTCGAATTTTGTGTCCTTATGTAGCAACTTCGTGATTGGCAGCGACAACTGTGCCATATTCTTCACGAATTTCCTATAATAATTTGGTAAACCAAGAAAAGCTTGTACGTCTTTCCTGTTTCTTGGCTGAGCAATATTCTTGACGCATTCTATCTTCGTAGGATCAGGAAGCGCACCTTTCTCAGTACACTTGTGTCCTAGATTGACCACCTCGCGTCGCAGGAAGTTACACTTCTTCGTGTTGAGCTTGAGACCATGCTCCCTCAGTCGATCCAGTACTTTACTCAACTTGCTACTGTGGTCTGACAGATTCCTTCCATATACCACTATATCATCTATGTATACAAAACAGTCAATACCTTGCAGACCAGTTAAAATGCTATTCATAAGCCTCTGAAAAGTTGCTGGAGCACCAGTAAGTCCGAATGGCATTCGTTTGAACTCAAAATGACCCAAAGACGTGCTGAATGCTGTTTTCTCTCTGTCTTCCGCACCCATCAAGACTTGATGGTATCCACTAGCCAAATCTAGCGTAGAGAAATACCTACAATGACCCAACTGATCCAGAATTTCGTCAATTCTTGGGATCGGAAAAACTTGTTTCAGCGTGACGTCATTTAATTTCCTGAAATCGACCACCAATCTCCATTTCTTGGTGTTGTCCTGGGACTTTTTCGGAACCAATAATAAAGGTGAATTCCATGGAGAATTGCTCGGCATTATTATGCCCTCCTCGAACAACTTGTCCACCTGTCGATTCATTTCGTCACGATGAGCCTCTGGAGTTCTATATTGCCTTTGATTTATGGGCAACTGCCCCTCCGCTATGGGAATATTGTGCTCAATTGTAGATGTGAACGGCAGCTCGTCTCCATCGAGTAGGAAAACATCGTTATACTCTGCGCACATTCTTGCTATTGAAAGGATTTCCTCCTCATTCAAAATACTCCCCGTTCCCAATTCGTTTTTCAGTTTCTCCGCTCTCTCGGTATTCTCCCGAGACTTTTCCTGCACTACAAAATCACTCGCATCGCTTACTTCTCTAATGTCGTACTCCGAGATATTGGAACATGTCACCTCGCAATTCTGATCCCACACTACGTCCGATTCTTGAGTGCTCAGCACTGGTGCCTCAACTGTATAATCCGTGGCGTATGCCAAAGTATCGCTGATATGCACACCAGGCTGTATATCTTGCCTGTTTACTATTGTTAAACCCTCTTTCACAGGTACCCTTACCTTCTTTACAGTTATTGCCCTAGCCTTTGCTATGCCTTCTGATTGACTTTCCTGCTCCCTGCTTAAACTGTCTCTCCGTGTTCTACTCTGGTTCCTTCCTATACTGTCCCTTGCACAAAGTCTAAAATTTTTCACAGTCTTCCCGTTCCCATTGCATACGGATAAGCGTTTACGTACTGTATCTATTATAGAGCAATTCCACAAATTATCTCTTCCCAGTATTCCATCTGCCGGGACACCATCCTGAGTCTGGATAATGTGGAAATCCCATTCCAAATTCTCAGCACGGTGAATATCGAGATTCACTAGGCAAAGAGTTTTAACACTTCCCCCAAATGCCCCGCTTAAAATGCTTATTCTGCACGCTTGTACATTGGGAAATTACCTCATGGATTCAGCCTTTATTAGACTGGTGTCCGCACCTGTGTCCAGCAGTAATACCAGATGACCTGCTTTTGCTGCCTTGCACGGAATGATCACATAAGAATCATCCGTGTACGTAGACTGACTGTTGAAATTGTTAGCCAAAAAATGTTTATATCGCGGAGGATCTCTACACATATCTCTCATAAACCTAGCGGTGCTAGCAAAAAGTATACTTAAAAACGATTTAAAATTTGCCGTACTACTATTCATCTTCCCCATGCAGTTTTTAAAACCTGCTGTCATGCCCCTTGCCGGCTGAATTACCTGTCTGCATTTTTCACTAATACTATTAAAATTTTTTCCTATATATATTAATATACCAGGGAGGTAGTTCCTGACTAACCCCACTGCTCTCTGGCGAATTACCCCAAACAGCATAAGCAATAGACAAAATAAATTTATTGTCCCTAAGAGTGCTGTATCCTGTATCTTTCGGAGTTTGTGGTCTCTCGACTGTCGCTGACGTGAAAACCACGTTTGGTGCCTGTATATTAGCAGTGTTCTGGGGTTTCCAACCTCTAGGCTGAGGTTGGCCCCCTACCGGTTTCCCTGATTCTGCCTGTTGCTATTCCTTGCGAAATAGTTCTCTGCCATATGGCCAATGCGCTCACACCATGCACATGTCGGTTGGCGACTTCCTTTCCGTTCGTTCCTTGCATCGTATGATTGGTTTTGCTGCAAACCATAGTTATGACGGTTATTACTAACGCCGCCCGTGTTCCGCTGCCATGTGCGGTCCCCTGGGTTTCCACGAGGCAACACGGGTCTCTGCTGACTGGAAATGGTACTTTGCTGCTGATTTCCGAAACTTTCTCTGGAGTAGTACTGTCTACCCTGTTGTCTTGCTGATGCATTCCTTGGACAACTCATCCCTCTTTGGTGTCCATAATTACCGCAATCTTCACAAAACGGAGTATTCCTCCTCGTCCGGCACTCATCCCAGAAATGCCCGTGCCTATTACAAAATGAGCATACGACCTCTACAGCCGGTCGTCGATCTCTATGGTCCATTCCCCGTTTCTCATTACCCCCCAATTCTTGTCGCGGGACACTCGAACCAGCGGGTGCACTCGTCCAGCATATGCCCCCCGTCGTGGCTCTTTGCTGAATGGCCACCTCTGCAGATGTAACTGCCTCTATCAAATCTGCCATTTATCGTTGTGCCAGATTTAGCGTGTAATTGGCCAAGTCCCTATTTACTAAACCGGCCTTGAACACCGTCACCATGGCCCTCTCTATTTGCGATTTGTATACCGACGCACTTTCAGGGAATTGCCTGTTTGCTTCTGCACTCGCTGTACTCCCTAGTGACTGGAGCCTGCGGCCCCAGGCTCTCAATTCCTCTCCAGGCTTCTGAGTAGACTCCTGGATCTCTCTTATGAGTACGTCGTACTATTTTTGTTTCAAGTTCTGTTCTGTCCAGGAGAGCATATAAATCAGTCAGGTTGTCTACTGGGCTATGCGCCAACAAATCAAACGCGTCTCCTGTTGTTCTCTGTCTTATGCATCTTATCAAGTGTTCAACCTCCGCTCCCGGAAGACTTTGTTGGGCAAGCTCGCATCCTTCCTTGAACCTCCTGATTTCCGTCCTGAGATCGTAAATCTCAACGCCAGAAAACATAGGCACAAGCTTCTCCACAGCTTTGGCCACCTCCAGATTGCTCATTCTGACTGTCGAGTTAACCACCACAGGAATAACTGTATCGCTCACCGCTTGTGTAGCTAATTGGCTATTAACCCCCTCTTCCAATAGATACTTAACCAGATCCTGGCGCAAACTTAGTGGCCGCCGTGCTTCCAACCTAGTTGGCGTGTCGTATATAGGCTCTTCCGACTGAGACCCTTTATCCTTTTCCCCTGCGCTCGTCGGTTGAGTCGCTGCTTTCCTATCCACCTGCGATTCGCGCTGTGCCTGGTCTTCAATGAAACTATTCGATAGCCCTCCTAAATTGCAATCTCTCACTACTATTTTCGGAACGAGATGTCCTCGGGTACACTGGGGTGTCAAGTATCCTGATCCTCCTCCTTCCGGTATCGAATCTTGAACCGTCTGCGTTTGTATTTCCGACGTCGACACCGACCTTGGCCTCACCTGGGATGGCTTCACTTCCACCGTCGCTTCCCTGAACTTGAAATTCTCTTGCTTTAACAAAGAAGCTTCCACCTCTGTTTCCTCCAGCCGTCTTGAGAGTTCCTTAGTTTTATTTTGAAGGAATTATCTATCAGCTTTCAGATCTTCCTTTTCCTTACGTACTTCCTCTAATTCTTTTTCCCTCTTGCTCAAGATAGCAGTCAGCGCCAAATCGGCTGCTTCCAAAGGCGATATTCTACGCCTCCTCCCACAACGTCTGGGCTTCAGTCTTACCCGCGCTGGCTTCGAAATGTTCGAATATCCTCTCGGTGAAAAGATTCACCTCTGTTTTTACTGCTTTTAATTCGTCCTGTGCGTTTTCTTTGCTCTTTAACGGAGACCCACTCGGTGCCTCAATTGTTGCTAAATCCGCCTCGAATACCTTGAGCCACCCAGACACTAAATTTTCCACATATCCAGTCGTCCCTACAGACCTCCTTGTGCGACAGTAATTTTACGTGGTTGTTTTGAAATTTTTCCACCAAACCTCGCAACTCGGTGATTCGTCTGTGATAATACTTCACCGTTTTTACATCCTTCCGGTCCTTCCTGAAGTTGGAAATCAACTTCTGTACTTCTTTGCCCACCACTTACTGGGATTTCAGCAACTCCTTCACTTCCTTCGATAGTCCCATGTACTATGCCTAATCCAATAAATATCCCGTTCAACAACCCAATCTCAAAGAAAAATCTCCATGCATCTGTTAAAAAAAAAAATAATCCTCCCAATTCGCAAAAACCGAAATCCATATTTTAAAATAAATCCGTAACGTATGCGTATCGTAATAATAACATTTAAATGTTTTCTCCAACATTGCTACGCAAATCGTAGTTTCCGAACTACAAAAACTTTGATGCAACAACTCGTGTTGTCGGCAGCTCTTCACCTAATACCCTAAACTCAAAATGCCAAATATTTAAATCAATCTTTATTTTGATTTCAAAACAATATAAATTGAATCGTTTAAATTTCCCTACCGACAAACAAACACAAATCTCCTATCATAACCGTACGAACCCTATACCGTGGCACGTTCTATCCGAACCAAACCAACCAGTATACACAAGTTCGCAATTCAATAACGCAAAATCCGTGAATAAACAGACACGCTCCACATCCCCCGAGAATGCTGAAACAAAATGTATAAAAAAGTATGAGCCTAATCTCAGTGGAACAACCCTATTCAATCTGACCGTAAGTAAAAAATTTTCCTTTTGGATCGACATATTGTCACCTAACCGCAGCGGCTAATCAGCCCCAATGCTGCTTCTCCTGCATGACCGGCGCAAAAGCGCCCACACGGCCACCGAAGAATCGTCGACAAAATTTACTTAGATACTAGAATGTCCTACTATATACATACTCACCATTTTCGTTCCCTCCATTAAACTCCTTTGAGTTGGTTATCCTAACAGATCATACCGGCTGCGCCAAAATGTTGGGGTCTTGCGTCCTTGCTTGTCTGGCGGGGAACGTCCTGCCGCGGTTCCTTTGGGCGCGTGTCTGAATTTAAAAACCATAACGTTAAATTAAAACACTTTCCACTTTTAAGATTTAAATCACAAGAGATTTATTCTTACCAAACCTAATACTTATATACTATTTTCTACATCTATCTCTGTCTGTGAACCAGTTCCGCACCTGCTAATTGGTGTCAGTTGGTCAAGCCAACCGACCTACTTCATAAGTGGCGACGGTGCATTACGCTGCCCTCG
Organism: Clusia tigrina; assembly: GCA_920105625.2. Lineage (NCBI taxonomy): Eukaryota > Metazoa > Arthropoda > Insecta > Diptera > Clusiidae > Clusia > Clusia tigrina. The sequence goes on from OV050030.1 coordinate 340,559,896, forward strand.
TCGAGTCGACTGCGGAACTGTAATACCCTAAAAGCATGATAACATTACACAGATCACATTAACTTAAAATACTTAGACCCTAGAAGTATGCCTTATCATAAAACAGTTTTAGCACATGCTAATTCAACAGAATGTGGCATCTATTAGGAGTCGATGCTGTGAGTCAACTACACGTAGGTAGCTTGGTTCTAACCCACAACAGGATAAAGCAGTTAGAGGAAATAGAAAAGGAGTATAAATCCTTGACTTCTTCATTAAGCACCATCTGTACTGAAAGTCAAATTCGCCATTTCAAAAAGGAGTTCTAATAACAAACTACTCACTTCGTCTACTACTTCAGTATGTGCAAAATAAATACGAAATGGATTATATCCTCACCTATAGCCTGATCTAAGATATATTGGAGCAATTTTTCGGTGCTATATGTAGCAAAGGTGGGTTTAATGATCATCCCACTCCACAGGAATTCATATACCGATTGCGAAAGTATATGCTAGGTAACAGCAGCAATTCGTTTGGCCGGAGTGGTGTCAGTTGTGATTGTCCAGTGTCTAGTTTGTATGTTGTTCTGCCTTATATGTTTATTATGTGATTTGTTTTGTTTTGTTTTAGATAAAATAACAATATTTATTTAAATAGAATAGTAGGTTGGTGATAAATAATAATTCCATGCCCATAATGTAGCTAAAAATACGGAATGCTTGAATGAAACAGGCAATGTTGAAACATGCAATGTTGATACGGAATGGTTGAATAATGCTACTGGTGCCACCACCGATATTTCTGAATATTTGTTGATGGGTAACCAATTAAATTTTGCTCAGATCGAGTTGCTCCAAATGAGTTTGATGGAAAAAAACTCTAGTGAAGATATGGACATTCTGCATGAGGACGCCCCAGAATATGCAGCCGGCTATTTGATTCGGAAGATAAATTTGAAAGAATGCGAGGGTGATCTAACTGTATGGACTTGGGTTGTGATGTAAAATCCTTCGAAAGTATATTTAATAATTTATTGCAAAAAAGTTCCGGAATTAACCACCTAGAAGCAGTCAAATCTTTTTTCTTCAAATGCATTTCAGAATTAAGCATTTAAACCATCGTATGAAAATCAAAAAAGCTAAGCAAAAAACGAGTACAGAAGTCTGAAGTCGGATTAGACCGACTTCGAAATACCTTTTACCTTTTCTTGTGCGTGCGAGTTCACCAATAGGGATGTTTTCTTCATAAATAATCATTAGGAGAATATCTACGATAATTTCCGGTACGGTACCTTGAATTGATTATAGCGACCCCATTTCTTGTGTATGGCTTTGTAGGATCCATATACATACTAATATAAAATTTCGTCAAAAAATATTGTGTAGGTCGAAAGTTATAATAATATGTCAATAGTGGGCGTGGCTGTGGAAATAGCTCGCCCATTTTTTGTGTGGTTTTTAATGTTAGTACCCGCAACCTTCCTGTGATATTTCGTTGAAAAATCTTTAATAGAAACCTAGTAATGATTTTTGGGTAATTGTGGGCGTGGCAATAGCAATAACCTGCCCATATTTGGAATGCATGCTAGTACAGACCTAGTGTATAAATATACAAATCTGTTTTCATATATCATCACTAGAAGCATAGATAGGGTAATTGTCTTTAAGTGGGGTCCCCAAAGTTCATTATATGGGAGGGAGGCGTATCCTAACTCTGATCGACCCCGAATCTTATACATGGCTTTGTAGGGTCCATATATGTACTAATATAAAATTTCGTCTAAACATATTGTATAGGTCATAAGTTATAAAAATATGTCAATAGTGGGCGTGGCTGTAGAAATAACTCGCCCATTTTGTGTGTGGTAATTAATGTTAGTACCCGCAACATTCCTGTGAAATTTCGTTGAAAAATCTTTAATAGGAACACAGTAATGATTTTTGGCTAATTGTGGGCATGGCAGTTGTATTATGATCTCCTTATTCTGCACACACACTATTATGGACCCCATGTATATTTCTGCAAATTTTTATTCCGCTGGCATCAATATTAGTAGGTAGGCTAATTCTAATTTTTGACCCGAAAGTTCCTTACTTCAAAAGTGGGCGTGTCTTTTCTCTGATGAGCCTGTTGCAGATAGCTCTATAATGTGCACATGTTTCTTCATGTAAAATTTTGTCCATAAAACTCTACCAGATCTGAAGTTATGAATATTTGTTAATAGTGGTCGTGGCAGTTAATGTATACTTTTTTGCACAGTGTTTAGTAGGACCCACATCTCCATAACTGCCAAATAATGACACTATTCCGTCAATTGGACCGAAGTTATAGTCATTTTTAAAAAGGTGAAAAAGTTCCTTATATGGGAGGAAGGCGTGGTCTTTGTCCCAATCGGCCCATATAGCAATCTGGTTCTGTATCTTTGTCCAGGCTACTCTTTTGCACAATTTCATTAAGATAGCTCTAACGGTGTAGAAAAAAAGTGGCCACAGACGGACAGACGGTCGGACATAATAAAAATTGCTTAGAAAGTGATTCTGATCATATCTGTATATATATGTTCATACCTACCACGCCTCCTTCTTGAAATTGCAAACCCTCTCAAAAGCACAAAATTAGTATACCCTATTTACCTTTTTTAAAGATAAAGGGAAATAATGGTAATGGTACGGGTTAGGCTAAGGCCTTTATGCACTGCGACCAACTTGATCTATTGTGAGCCCCTTCGTACTTAATTATTTAGTATACTTAGTATATCAAGGAATCGAACCAGCTCCTTTGGAGAGAGCATTTGAAGGTCTTCATCTTCTAGTTTATAGGAAACTAAGATCCTGTGTCTCCTGTGGCCTAATGCATCACAGTTGGTGATTAAGTGTCCCATAGACTCCTCTTCATCACATCAGAATCTGCAAGTGCTCGTGCGAGATATACCTATTTTGTGTAGGTGTTTGTTGCAGGCGAAGTGGCCTGTTAATGCTCCAGAGAGTAATCTAAGGCATTTTTTGTTTAAGGTAAGAGCGATTTTCGCTCTATTAGCGTCAAAGCTCAGGAATTTTTTGGAGTGATTGAAGCAGTCAATGCCATTCCAATATTCGCTGATTTTAAGTTGGATCCATTTTTTGGTCTCTTGTTTTATGTTGACTTTATTAAAGCCAAAGAAGGCGGTGGGTCCAATAAATGATCCTTCAGCCCCTTTTTTGGCATAAAGGTCTGCCTTTTCGTTACCTTCGTGTCCTTGGTGTCCTGGCACCCAAATCAGAGAGACCTGATTGTGGATGGCCAGTTCATTGAGTGCGTTGTTACACTCTATAAGGACTTTTGATGTAAATGTATAGCTTTTAAGAGCTTTGAGGACTGATTGACTGTCTGAGAGTATTTTAATATTCACTCCTTTAAGTCCTCTTTTAGATAAGATTCCCACTGTTTCCATTATAGCATAGAGCTCCGCATGGAAAATCGTGGTATCTGCACTTAGGGTTATTGATTTGTGTGCTCTAGGTCCCACTATTCCTGCTCCTACCCCCTGGAGCGTTTTGGATCCATCTGTATACCATTTTTGCAAATCATCGTGTAGCCATGTTGGGCTATCGTTCCACTCCTCCCTTGATGGGAATATGACATTGTACCTCTTGGTGAAATTGAGTACTAAGTCTGTGTGGTCACTTGCCTGGGTCATGTGCATAGCATATTTGACCAAATTTAGAATTTCTAGGTGTCCAGTGAGATTTGCTGGTTTGAGTTTTTCATTTGCATGGATTGAGAGTGCTTGCCTTGCAGCTTCCTCTTGTTTGCTAGGTGTAGCGGTGGTAAATTTAATAGCGCTTCCATGCCAGCAGTTGGGGTAGTTCTCATAGCCCCTGTGATGCTTAGGCATGCCAGCCTTTGTAATTTGCACAGTTTTAATTTGGCTGTTGTTTGTTTTGTTTTTCCCCACCATACCAATGCCCCATATAGTATGATGGGTTTAACCATTTGGGTGTATATCCAGAAGGTCATTTTGAGGCTCAGACCCCAGGATTTTCCCAGAAGTTGTTTTGTAGTCCAAAGGTTTTTCGTGGCATTTTTTGTTACCGAGTTAAGGTGTGCCTCCCAGGTGAGTTTTTTTTATCCAGTATGATACCTAGATATTTTACCTCTTCATGTAAGGGTACCTCAATTCCATTTATTTTTAATGTTGGGATATCAAATGCCCTTTTCCTGGTGAAGTGGATAATAGTGGTTTTGGTGGGGTTGATGGATAGCCCCTCTTTCCTGCACCACTCCCATGTTGTGTCTAAGGCATCTTGCATCAGGTTTCCAATAGTCCTTTCATGATTGCCTTGGATTATTATAGATATGTCATCTACATATCCAATTGTTTTGTATTCTTTATTTTTAAGGATCTGTATTAGGTTATCAACTAGTATGGACCATAGCAGTGGTGATAGTACTCCCCCCTGCGGACATCCCTTTACCACTGTAACACTCATGTTAACTTGCCCTAAAAAGGCTGTGAATATTCTTTGGTTTAGCATATTGCTTATCCATTTTACTATTGCTGGATCTGCTCCCCTGTTGGAGAGTGCCAGTTCTATTGCTTGAAAGTTCGCATTGTCGAAAGCGCCCTCAATGTCCATGAATGCACAGAGGGCTTCCTCCTTTAGGCCTAGTGCCTTTTCAATATCACGAACAATTGTGTGCAGTGCTGTGACTATAGATTTCCCTTTTGGATAAGCAAATAGTAGCTTATGTAGTGGAGTATTAGAGATTGCCTCCTCTCTTAGGTAGCAGTCCAATATCTTTTCCATGGTTTTTAACATGAAGGACGTTCGACTGATTGACCTGTAGGATTTGGGAGATTCTGGGCGTTTATTTCCACCCTTTGGTAGGAATATAGCCTTGACCTCTCGCCAAACCTTAGGAACGTATCCCAATACTAAACTAGATCTAAAGATTTGAACCAAAATTTGTATTAATCTCCTGGTCCCTTTTGAAAGTAGAGCTGGAAATATACCATCAGGTCCGGGTGATTTGTAGGGTTTAAACGACTTGATTGCCCATTCAATCTTTTCAAATTTTACTATTCTGAAGATAGTAGAGTTTCTAGCCCTGTAGCGATTGTACGCTGACACCCCATGATCGTTGTCGGTGGTTGTGTTAGGCCGGCAATCAGGGAAATGAGTTTTAAGAAGAAGCTCTAGTGTATCATTAAAAGTGTTTGTGAAAGTACCATCCGGTGCCTTTAGGGTGCCAATTGGATTAATTATCCCCTTGGACAGCGATTTTTGTATTCTGGCTGTCGTTGGCACATCTTTAAGTTCTTCACAGAAGTTTTTCCATGGGTTCCTTTTTGATTTCCTCAGTTCCTTGTTGTATAGTGTCAGGGATTTCTTATATTTCTCCCATGTTTTGTATTTCTTTGCGTCATTGAATTTAGACCTTGCTATTAACTAGTTCTTTGGTCCACCAAGGGACCCTCTTCGTTGAGGTTTTTGTCTTGAGTGGACTACATTCGTGATATGAGGCTATAATGGAGTCAGTCAGAGCTTCAACTGATGTATCTAATTCCACTGTCAATCTTATGTGAAGCATGCTTCTGGATAGCTTAGTTTCTAAGCACTCTGAGTATTTATCCCAGTTTGTTGATTTAGGGCTTCTATAGAGCATTACGCTCTTATTTAACCCCATGATTTCAAAGAGAATATGTTTATGATCACACATTTAGTCCTCATCAGAGACTCTCCAATTCGTGATCATATCAAGTGAATTATGTGTTATGAGTGTTAAGTCAAGAACCTCTTGTCGTATGGCATTATCAAAAGTGGGTTTATTGCCCCTGTTTGCAATAGCTATGTTAGTTTGTAGTAAAAATTCTAGGAGTGACTCACCTCTTGTGTTTGTATCTGTACTGCCACAGATTGTATTGTGCGCATTTGCATCGCAACCAATGATTAACGTCTTGTTGAGTGTCTTACAGTAGTTCACTAGACCTATGATATTCGGTGGTGGTGCTTCGTTGGTAAGCTGAGCCTACGACAGCCTCTATTTTCTTCCCATTTGCATCCACTTCGACGACTACTGCTGCTGTGTCGCCATTCATAAACTCTATAAATGGCAGATATTTAATGTTGGTATCAATGATAAGTGCAGCCCTTGGTTTGACTGTACCCACGACATAGATAACCTGTGTGTTTGGTGTATTGAGGCCTACTATCTTGCCTATATATATCCAGGCCTCCTGGATAAGCAATATGTTGGTGCTTCTACCGGCAAACCTTCTGCTAAGTTCGGCCGTTGCAGCCTTAGCATGGTGAAGATTTGCCTTTATGCACTTCATGTTGGCGCTACTGAGTTGGGGTTGGATGGAGTACTTCGTCCTCTTCTTCCAACTCCACAGCATCGTTTTTATCCGCCAGCTCATCAGCATTGGCGGATGCAGCCATTAGCCTCAGATTCACTTGGCTAAATCTAAAGTTGACCTTATCACCGGATTCCACAAGGCTGGCTGCTGATTTCTGGTCTACTGCTAGGACCAGAGTTACGTTAGAGCCTCTTTCAGCTCTTCGTAGTGTACGCCACGATTCGACGTAGAGGCCTTTGTTCTGCCCCTGCAAAAAGTCCAGGATCCTAGAGGTCTCCAGGGACTGGGAGTTGGGAAAGTACGCCACAGCGATCCGCGAGTGGGGTATCTTGGACTCCTCTGTGACCCACAGTGAAGCACCTTCCCAAGGCGACGCGTTGGTGATGGCCGCCTTTAGCCAGTCTGTTGACGCGCTATCTTTACAGTGCAGAACCATATATCCTGCTTTGCAGATATCTTCCAGGAAAGCTGGTTTTGTAGCCTGTTGTTTTTCGGCTATAATTTTATACAGGATGAGTTTCTGGATTTGCTTCGTTGTTAGGGGCGTATTGGGATAGACCCTTGCGAGTACTGCCATTTTGATGCCTGTCACCACATCCTTGTAGGAGGCAGTGGGCTGCCTCTTCTTGGATGTATTTTCATTCAAATTTGGTGCGTCTGCTGCAGATGTTGCTGCTTGTGCTGTTTTAATAGCCGGTGCTGCTGCTACTGCTGCGGCCTTGGAGGTGGAGGATTGCTCATCCCTTAGCCGCTTTTTATATGTGGCCTCTGGAGGTGTTTGTTCGGCCGACCTCTGCCTTTTGGGGCCTGGTTTTCCGCCTTCGACCTTGGTTGTGGGCATAGGGAGCACAGCTTTGGCGTATGCCTCTTCTCTGGTGAATTTGCCCGCGCCGCTGAGTTTTTTAGGCTTTTCAGCTGCTGATTCCGTGTCTATCGGATGTTGGTGGTCGGCGTTTTGGTTCGCGCCAATCGAGGGCTGCTCTGCCTCTCTTTGCTGAGGTGCTGTGGCCTCTTTGTGTGAGCTATTGTGGCTGCTCCCGCCATTCGGTTTTTGTTTGTTGTCTGTGTTCATTTTTGTTCCCACGAGTAAAGGGGAAATATCGGTCCACTACGCCAGTGCCCCGGTAGCGCAGTAAGGCATGGATTGAAATGGGGCCTTGCCTGGGCACCCCAAGTTCGCTATTAAGCTTGGCTCTACCCCGTCAAGCAAGCCCACAAGCATAGCTGTTCCACTGTGGATTTAGGGGGTTTGTTTGGGTCAATAGGCCCGTCCGCGCTCCAGACTGGAGATTCAGAGCGCGGGCGGACCCTTGCCCCAGGGAGTTTTCCTTCTCCCCGTCCGGCTATCGGCGGCTCAATTTCAGCAGAGACATGACCATACTGAAAATGAGCCATTGGTCTGAAAGATAGCCGCGCTTCCCCGAAGGGCTGACCAATTAGCTAGCGCCAAGCGGGCAACCTAGCTAGCCCCTCAACGTGTGACCAGGAATCGTAGTTATCTACTTTCAACCTGTGCGTTGGTGGTAGTTCTTTGTTTATATGCTGGACCACATCACAGTCTTTCATGTAACATGTTCCAGCATATATCAAGCCCCTACACCGCGACAAGGTGACTACCTACGTAGGGATAAAAAACTGATAAAAATAAAGCTTTAACTTTCCATTGAGGAGTGCAATTAATAACTAGAGGAAACAGTCAGATACTCATATATTATTATATTATTATATTTTTTTATATTATTATTATATTTTTATTTTTAAGCCGTTATAAAACAAAAATTTCAGCCGTCAAAGAAATTTTTCACCCGATATTACAAATATTCCCATGCCTACAGAAACCGCCTGCTGACTATTTTGACAGAAACAAGAACCGAATTCTCTCAAAATTTTTCTGCACCACCTGTGTTGCATTAAGGGTGAATTTGATCACTTTTCAATATTCGTGTGTCAGGTTCAAGCTCGACTCGAAAGAGTGGTTGTGGTAGTTTATTCTTATTCTTTATGTTTTTAACGGACTTCGCTTTAAAACCAGCATCTTCAAGAGCCCTTTTATTTCGTCCGGTTCTATATCAGATTTGATGCCTTTGATATCTACCACAAGTCACTTACTACTTTTTAGTTGGTATGTATAATTTAGTTGGAATTTTAATTATTTTATTTTTATCGAAGAGCGATATTATAATTCTTCATAAATTTGAACTTTTCTTTCCGCTACGTTACCTTTCATATAGACGGACATTTATTCGAGCTCGCGACTAACATAATAAAATAAATTCGAACAACTGTTTTCGACCTAAGAATTAATCGTGAATTGTATATTCTTTAAGCTTTCACGCTCTGGGAGGGCTGGAGCTTGAGTGCCGTTGAACTAAGAGGATATGTAAGTAATATAAATTCATTACGCCAGTTATATCGCCTTTGCTGCTGCTGTTGTTGTTGGTGTAGACTGTCACGCGCCCTTTTGCTGTTGTTGTTTTGTTGGTGCGAATTGAGACTGCTGCTGGGAGGCCCTGCTATTGCCCGTTCATCGTAGCTACGCAGGTGACTGACTTGGAAGGAGGGGACCGCCTAAAGACCGCCTCTGCTCCGGACCATTGTGTGTGCAAGCAAGCGGAACATATCTTCGCGCCCGAAATACTATAAAAAAAAGTGCACATTAAACAGAGCTGCTGTCATATTAGGTGCTTCCATATCTTTTAGCAAAATCTTGAAATGGATAATGCGCAAACCACACCCGTGATTGCGCAAACCTTAGCTAAACGCAAGTTGGCACAAACATCTCCGGAGCCGTCGCTGGCGGATATTATGTTGCCTATTAACAGCATGAAAGTAAATTTCGAGGAAAAATTTGAAAAAGTTGCAACAAAACCCGATATCGAAGCAATTAAGACCTATATTGAAAGTCAAATATCTGAATTGAAGCCAGAGAATGCAGAACTTAAGACTGAACTAGCACTGATGAAAAAAGACCCGGAATCTGATCGAAAAGAACTTTCGCGCTTAATTGAGCAGAGTAAGAAGAGAAATGTAATAGTTAAAGGACTCACTAATGTTGGACCACCCCGAGATACCTTTGAAAAATGTGCAAGGAAAAATTGCAATTGCAACCAGTAAAAGTTAGAAAAGTTCGACAGCTATATGAGCATAATGGCAAAATTGGAATGGTGGCTGAACTAGATTCAGATGAAATGGCTGAAGAAGTTTTGAAAAACTGAAAAAAGTTGAGAGGTACTATGATTTTCATTGAAAAGGACTTAAGTGCGGAAAGACAACAGAATAAGGGGGCGCTGGTGCAACTGAAAGCAAAGTTATCGATTATGGATAACACCAGGAAAATCTTGGTTCGCGATGACAGCATTAACATTCGCAATAAGTGGATGTCTTGCAATACAAGCAAAGTGCTAATGTGCAATGGACAGCGAGCGGATAATATATTGGAAGAAATGTATGGCAGTAAGGTAGATAGTCAGTTGCCAATCATCTCTCTTAGAGTACGGTCGACTTATATCTCGCGCAAGTGCTAATTAATTTTTTTTTTTTACAGTATTAAAATACACTCAGCAGAAAACTTGTTCTCACAACTAAAATTTGAACGTGCACCGAGCCATGATGGCATCCGATCCTGATGGAGGAGACCAAAACTACTTCTCTAGATGAAAGTAAAAAAAAAGAAAATTTAACCTAAACAATAATCATGACTTTCCAATCATTAAAACAGTAAAAAAAGTGACAAATAAAGTTTGCCCTAAATTCATTTTACTAAAAAACACTGACGAAGTAAAACCTATTCGGTCGCTTAACATTTTTACACTGGCCAAAGCTTTAGAAAGTATAACTACTGTACAACCATTACAAACAACTTTTACAAGAGTAGGACACCTATTAATTCTGACAAAAAATGAACAACAAGCAAATCGCTTCCAAACAGCAAACAAGCTCTTAAACCTATGTAACATTGAAGTTTCACTACAGCCGACCTTAAATATATCGAAAGGAGTCATATATTCTGAGCATCTTGTACATTTAACTGAAATGGAAATTGTCCAAGGTTTAAAAAAACAACAAGTGACGGAATGCAAAAAAATAACTAAATTAAAAGACGGGAAAATAATAAACACCCCTCTCCACATTCTCTCCTTCAACACCTACGATATTCCACACGAAGTAGAGGTGCGTGGGTCAAAGCTAAGGTCGAACCTTACATTCCATCACCAATGCAATGTAAAAACTGTTTCTTAATTGGGCATACAAAAAAACACTGCAAAAATGAGAAGAAATCTTTCGTGTGTTCAACAGCTGAACACGACCCAACTCCCTGCAGAAAAGTCGAATGCATTAGCTGCAGACAAGAGCATCGTTCAAACAACAAAAACTGCCCAACTTACAAAAAACGACAAGAAATTCTCCAAGTAAAAACAATTAAGAAATGCACTTTCCGAGAAGCATTACACTCAGTTAACGAATCCAACACAAACATTAATACGAATCATACATTAACCGAAAAATTAGAAGAAGCAGTTGCCATTAAAAACAAAAGTTTCAATAGAGAAAACAAAACAATACAAACAACTACAACAGCAACAATAAATAACACTATCATTGACAAGAATACAGTAAATTCCACACTCGAAAAAAATCAAACCAACAACAAAACTTTAAACAAAACTTACACTCCTCAAACATATATAACGCAAAAATACAATTCACCCAAATCTAACAACATAGAAAACACTCAAAAACACAATATACCAACAACAAGCTCTCTTACAAACAACAAGCTGTCTAACAAACAACAATTCCGCTCACACCAAACCAAACTCTCCCCAAAACAATCTCTCTCCAGAAACTCATAATTTTGATGTAAATGTATAGCTTTTAAGAGCTTTGAGGACTGATTGACTGTCTGAGAGTATTTTAATATTCACTCCTTTAAGTCCTCTTTTAGATAAGATTTCCACTGTTTCCATTATAGCATAGAGCTCCGCATGGAAAATCGTGGTATCTGCACTTAGGGTTATTGATTTGTGTGCTCTAGGTCCCACTATTCCTGCTCCTACCCCCTGGAACGTTTTGGATCCATCTGTATACCATTTTTGCAAATCATCGTGTAGCCATGTTGGGCTATCGTTCCACTCCTCCCTTGATGGGAATATGACATTGTACCTCTTGGTGAAATTGAGTACTAAGTCTGTGTGGTCACTTGCCTGGGTCATGTGCATAGCATCTTTGACCAAATTTAGAATTTCTAGGTGTCCAGTGAGATTTGCTGGTTTGAGTTTTTCATTTGCATGGATTGAGAGTGCTTGCCTTGCAGCTTCCTCTTGTTTGCTAGGTGTAGCGGTGGTAAATTTAATAGCGCTTCCATGCCAGCAGTTGGGGTAGTTCTCATAGCCCCTGTGATGCTTAGGCATGCCAGCCTTTGTAATTTGCACAGTTTTAATTTGGCTGTTGTTTGTTTTGTTTTTCCCCACCATACCAATGCCCCATATAGTATGATGGGTTTAACCATTTGGGTGTATATCCAGAAGGTCATTTTGAGGCTCAGACCCCAGGATTTTCCCAGAAGTTGTTTTGTAGTCCAAAGGTTTTTCGTGGCATTTTTTGTTACCGAGTTAAGGTGTGCCTCCCAGGTGAGTTTTTTTATCCAGTTTGATACCTAGATATTTTACCTCTTCATGTAAGGGTACCTCTATTCCATTTATTTTTAATGTTGGGATATCAACTGCCCTTTTTCTGGTGAAGTGGATAATAGTGGTTTTGGTGGGGTTGATGGATAGCCCCTCTTTCCTGCACCACTCCCATGTTGTGTCTAAGGCATCTTGCATCAGGTTTCCAATAGTCCTTTCATGATTGCCTTGGATTATTATAGATATGTCATCTACATATCCAATTGTTTTGTATTCTTTATTTTTAAGGATCTGTATTAGGTTATCAACTAGTATGGACCATAGCAGTGGTGATAGTACTCCCCCCTGCGGACATCCCTTTACCGCTGTAACACTCATGTTAACTTGCCCTAAAAAGGCTGTGAATATTCTTTGGTTTAGCATATTGCTTATCCATTTTACTATTGCTGGATCTGCTCCCCTGTTGGAGAGTGCCAGTTCTATTGCTTGAAAGTTCGCATTGTCGAAAGCGCCCTCAATGTCCATGAATGCACAGAGGGCTTCCTCCTTTAGGCCTAGTGCCTTTTCAATATCACGAACAATTGTGTGCAGTGCTGTGACTATAGATTTCCCTTTTGGATAAGCAAATAGTAGCTTATGTAGTGGAGTATTAGAGATTGCCTCTTCTCTTAGGTAGCAGTCCAATATCTTTTCCATGGTTTTTAACATGAAGGACGTTCGACTGATTGACCTGTAGGATTTGGGAGATTCTGGGCGTTTATTTCCACCCTTTGGTAGAAATATAGCCTTGACCTCTCGCCAAACCTTAGGAACGTATCCCAATACTAAACTAGATCTAAAGATTTGAACCAAAATTTGTATTAATCTCCTGGTCCCTTTTGAAAGTAGGACTGGAAATATACCATCAGGTCCGGGTGATTTGTAGGGTTTAAACGACTTGATTGCCCATTCAACCTTTTCAAATTTTACTATTCTGAAGATAATAGAGTTTCTATCCCTGTAGCGATTGTACGCTGACACCCCATGATCGTTGTCGGTGGTTGTGTTAGGCCGGCAATCAGGGAAATGAGTTTTAAGAAGAAGCTCTAGTGTATCATTAAAAGTGTTTGTGAAAGTACCATCCGGTGCCTTTAGGGTGCCAATTGGATTAATTATCCCCTTGGACAGCGATTTTTGTATACTGGCTGTCGTTGGCACATCTTTAAGTTCTTCACAGAAGTTTTTCCATGGGTTCCTTTTTGATTTCCTCAGTTCCTTGTTGTATAGTGTCAGGGATTTCTTATATTTCTCCCATGTTTTGTATTTCTTTGCGTCATTGAATTTAGACCTTGCTATTAACTAGTTCTTTGGTCCACCAAGGGACCCTCTTCGTTGAGGTTTTTGTCTTGAGTGGACTACATTCGTGATATGAGGCTATAATGGAGTCAGTCAGAGCTTCAACTGATGCATCTAATTCCACTGTCAATCTTATGTGAAGCATGCTTCTGGATAGCTTAGTTTCTAAGCACTCTGAGTATTTATCCCAGTTTGTTGATTTAGGGCTTCTATAGAGCATTACGCTCTTATTTAACCCCATGATTTCAAAGAGAATATGTTTATGATCACACATTTAGTCCTCATCAGAGACTCTCCAATTCGTGATCATATCAAGTGAATTATTTGTTATGAGTGTTAAGTCAAGAACCTCTTGTACAGGCATAGATATGCACGCTTCTTCATTAACGCTTCTTCAAAAGTGAAAAACTAATCCGATAGTGATAATAAAATTTAACAAAAATCGAGGTATTTAATGAGAAAATAATAACAATTTCGCACAAGCGTGAAAGTGCAAAATTTTCTGCATCGGAGGAGTGCCGAGTGCAGTGATTCTGAAAACAACTAACTTAAAATTCTTTAATTTTTAAATAAAGTGTAAAAACAAAAACAAAATATACAAAAATAAAAACAACAAAATTATAAAGTGAGAAACAACAAATAATCACAAAGTGAGACAACCGCAAAATAGCACTGCTATTATACGGTTATGTATGTACACAAATACGTTAAATTAAAAGCGGCTTAGCAAGTATCTAGTGTAGAGTTGCCAAAGTTCATTTTAAACAAAAATAAATAATAAAGAAAAAAAAATGGGTGTAGACCGTACCCCACCTAGAGGGGAAGGTCAACAACAAGAAGAGCAACAACAACAACAACAACAACAGCTACAACAACAACAACAACAACAGCAACACCGACAAAAACAACATCAGGAACAACAACAGCAGCATCAACAACTGCAAACACAAAAGAAACCCCTTCTTCAGAATCCGCTCCAAAATTCCTGGAGTCCTCAATGCCCCTCGCCACAATCAAGCTCGTCTTTTCCAAATAAAAACAGCTCTCAACAAACTGTCCAACAACAAATTGATCAGCTTCAACGCCAGCTTCAGCTGCTACACAAACAACAGCAACCAGTTGCCTCTCCCCAAGTCACAGTAAGTGTACCCTCCCACGACGAGGACTGGAAAACGGTTCTAAACAAGAAAAGGCAGAGAGAGAGTCCAGGTAAGACAAAGACCACTCAAAAACAAGCTAAGCTTGAAAAATACTGGCTAGGAGATCCGAAAGGAACCGAAAATCGATTTTCGTCCCTAGAAGAAGTTGAAGAATGTGACCAAAAAAGCACAGAACATAAAGAAAAAGTGTCTAAGCCCCCACCAATATTTGTTGACAGAGTTACCAATATAGCTCCTCTAATGAAACTATTGTCTGAAGCTGCTCCAAATTCATACGAATTAAAGCTCATAAACAATGAGCAAGTTAAAATCCAGGCATTTTCTCCAGAAGCCTACAAGACAATAGTCAACCAGCTTGAGATAAAAAACACCGAATTTTTCACCTATAAGCCAAAACAAGAAAGAGGCTTCAAAGTAGTACTGAAAAATATGCACCCATCTATAGGCACAGATGAAATAACCCAAGCCCTTCAAAACCTCGGTCACTCTGTCACGAATATTTGGAACATAAAGCGAAGAAACACAAAAAAGCCTCTGCCAATGTTTATCATTGAATTTCAAACAAACTCAAACAATAAAGAAATTTATGAAGTCAAATACCTGCTTCATACAAAAATTGTTTTTGAGCCCCCCCGACCGACTCGCGATATTCCCCAATGCGCTAACTGTCAGCAGTATGGGCATACAAAAACGTACTGTCGCAGGAAACCAATGTGCGTTAAATGCGCCGGAAGCCACACGTCTTCAGATTGTGTACGTAAAAGCAGATCAGATGAAGTCAAATGCGCCTTGTGTGAAGGTAATCACCCAGCAAATTACAAAGGTTGTGTAGTATATAAAAATCTTCAGAAAATGAAATACCCACAATTAAGGAAAAACGACAATTTACCCATGAATCCTACTCAACAACAGGAAGTTCTGGTAAATCCCAGTACATCAAAGCAAACTCAAAATGTACTTTCATACGCTCAGGCACTGAAACACTCAACACAAGCAACTAATGAAAACACAACGGCCCTACCAATTAATACTGTTCCTGCAGAAACCCAAGCTCCGAACGAAATGCGAGAAATGATAATGCTACTCCGGCAAGTCATGCAACAAATCACAACAATGATGAACTCATTAGTGACCCTCACGACTAAGAATTGCTCATCCTCAATCCCATAAAAATCATTCTATGGAACGCTAATGGGCTGTCAAAACATTTATTAGAAATTAAAAAATTCCTTAAAACATACGAAATAGATATACTCCTAATATCTGAAACCCATTTCACCAACAAAAGCCATTTTCAGATTCCGAACTTTAAGTTTTATCACACCCTGCACCCAGATAATAAGGCTCATGCAGGTTCAGCAATATTAATACGCAATAACATAAAACACTGTGAGAGCACATCTTATCGCACAGAAGCTATACAAGCCACGAATATAATTGTTGATGACTGGAAAGGGCCAATTACAATTTCCGCTGTCTACAGCCCACCTAAACACACAATAAAAATGGAGGAGTATGAGAAATTCTTTAAGACCCTTGGCAATAGATTCCTAGCTGGAGGAGACTATAACGCAAAGCACACATACTGGGGTTCCCGTCTCACTACACCAAAAGGTCGACAGCTTTATGCGGCCATTGGAAAATTAAATTTACTCCCTGTCTCTTCAGGTACACCAACATACTGGCCAACAGATGTAAGAAAAATTCCCGACTTGATTGACTTCTGTGTGACGAAAGGTATCATGCTTAGTGATCTTAAATGTAGCCCATGTTTTGAGCTGTCTTCTGACCACTCTCCAGTTCTCGTCGAGCTTAACAACAGTCTTGCCCTTCTTCCCAGTCAATGTAGCTTACATAATCACAAAACTGATTGGAATCGCTTCCGATATATGGTATCTTCCACAATTGATTTAAAACTATCACTGAAATCTGAAGAAGATATCATTGCGGCTGTTGAACACTTCAACAACTGCCTGCAACAAGCTGCGTGGGACTCCACCCCCACACTAAATGAGCGAAAATCAACGAACATCTCCAAACCTATAAAAGAAAAACTGAGAGAAAAGCGATATGCAAGAAAAAAGTGGCAACAAACTAGACATCCTGAGGACAAGAAAAAATTAAATGCGCTTACAAAAGAACTTAAAGAGATCCTTAATAACGAACGAAACACCCAACTCCATCATTACCTCAGTAATCTCGATGCAACTGCTGCTACAGAATACTCTCTCTGGAAAGCAACTAGGAATCTAAAGAGACCCACAATGTTCCAATCCGCTTTACGAATGGAAAATAACGAATGGGCTAAAAGTGACCTTGAAAGAGCAGTCACATTTGCCCGACACTTAAAAAAAGTATTTACTCCACAGGAAATCGAGCCCCCAGCATGTGTAACAGAAGAAGTGAAAAGTGTTCTGAGTAATACCCATCAGATGGACCTACCCATACGTAAATTTTCCAAATCTGAAGTGAAAGCAGCTATTGATAAGCTAAATATTAAGAAAGCCCCTGGGTACGACCTTATCACTGGAAAAATAGTAAAACAACTTCCAGAAGAAGGAGTGACATATCTTACCTACTTATTTAACGCGGTACTAACATCTGGCTTTATACCTCCCCAATGGAAAGTGTCACAATTAAAAATGATTCTCAAACCCGGAAAAAGCGCTGATAAAGTTGAATCGTATCGCCCAATTAGCTTGTTACCGATTGCTTCTAAACTCATGGAAACCCTTTTCCTGAAAAGACTACTCCCAATTATAGAAGAGCGAAAGCTAATTCCAAATCATCAATTTGGTTTCAGGAAAAAACACAGCACAATCGAACAGGTTCATAGGATTGTTGAGTATATACACACTGCATTCGAACATAAACAATATTGTACAGCAGCGTTTCTTGACATCTCGCAAGCATTTGATCGCGTTTGGCACGATGGCTTGCTTTACAAAATAAAAACTACACTCCCCATTAACTACTATGTGTTAATCAAGTCTTATCTTACAAATAGATATTTTTTCGTAAAGCAAGGTGAGGAACAATCTGAGCTCCATGAAAGCTCAGCAGGCGTACCCCAAGGAAGTGTCATGGGCCCAATACTTTATCTACTTCACACGTACGACTTACCATCAGTTGAAGGAGTCACCATAGGTACCTTTGCAGATGACACTGCTGTCTTAGCTGTTGACACTCTCCCACACTTAGCTTCCTCTAAAATCCAGAGTGGGCTAAACAAAATTACTGACTGGCTAAAAAAATGGAAAATCAAGTTGAACGAAACAAAATCAGTCCAGGTTACATTCACTCTCAAACGAAACACCTGCCCACCCGTTAAACTCAACGGCATAAATATACCCCAATGTAATGAGGCTAGATACCTTGGGATGCACCTCGACAGAAGATTAACTTGGAAAACACATATATTTACAAAACGAAAATCACTCGGTATAAAGCTCAGAAATCTACACTGGCTCTTGAATCGAAACTCCAAAGTCTCAATCGATAGCAAATTGCTCTTGTACTCAGCAATTTTAAAACCAGTTTGGACATACGGTATTCAGCTGTGGGGCACTGCGGCAACTTCCAATGTTGAAATACTTCAAAGATTCCAATCAAAGACCCTAAGAATGATTGTAAACGCGCCCTATTATGTCACAAACAACCAAATCCATCGTGACCTCAAAGTTCCTACAGTCGCTCAAGAAATAAAAAAGCTCTCTACTTCGCACAATCTGAGACTCCTAGTCCACCCAAATCCACTGATATCGGAACTCACTTCCAACCCCTTCACTTTCATCCGACTGAAGAGAAAATCCACAACAGATCTCCTGTGCTAATAGGCAATGGCTGCACCACTGGGTGTAGTCCATAAAAGACAGTAAATACAAAAATTAGTCTTAAGTTATTAAATATTGCTGAATGTGATTGAATGTAACAGATTGCAATAAAATATTTGGATATTAAAAAAAAAAAAAAAAAAAAAAAAAAAAGAACCTCTTGTCGTATGGCATTATCAAAGGTGGGTTTATTGCCCCTGTTTGCAATAGCTATGTTAGTTTGTAGTAAAAATTCTAGGAGTGACTCACCTCTTGTGTTTGTATCTGTACTGCCACAGATTGTATTGTGCGCATTTGCATCGCAACCAATGATTAACGTCTTGTTGAGTGTCTTACAGTAGTTCACTAGACCTATGATATTCGGTGGTGGTGCTTCGTTGGTAAGCTGAGCCTACGACAGCCTCTATTTTCTTCCCATTTGCATCCACTTCGACGACTACTGCTGCTGTGTCGCCATTCATAAACTCTATAAATGGCAGATATATAATGTTGGTATCAATGATAAGTGCAGCCCTTGGATTGACTGCACCCACGACATAGATAACCTGTGTGTTTGGTGTATTGAGGCCTAATATCTTGCCTCTATATATCCAGGGCTCCTGGATAAGCCCTATGTTGGTGCTTCTACCGGCAAACCTTCTGCTAAGTTCGGCCGTTGCAGCCTTAGCATGGTGAAGATTTGCCTGGATGCACTTCATGTTGGCGCTACTGAGTTGGGGTTGGATGGAGTACTTCGTCCTCTTCTTCCAACTCCACAGCATCGTTTTTATCCGCCAGCTCATCAGCATTGGCGGATGCAGCCATTAGCCTCAGATTCACTTGGCCAAATCTAAAGTTGACCTTATCACCGGATTCCACAAGGCTGGCTGCTGATTTCTGGTCTACTGCTAGGACCAGAGTTACGTTAGAGTCTCTTTCAGCTCTTCGTAGTGTACGCCGCGATTCGACGTAGAGGCCTTTGTTCTGCCCCTGCAAAAAGTCCAGGATCCTAGAGGTCTCCAGGGACTGGGAGTTGGGAAAGTACGCCACAGCGATCCGCGAGTGAGGTATCTTGGACTCCTCTGTGACCCACAGTGAAGCACCTTCCCAAGGCGACGCGTTGGTGATGGCCGCCTTTAGCCAGTCTGTTGACGCGCTATCTTTACAGTGCAGAACCATATATCCTGCTTTGTAGATATCTTCCAGGAACGCTGGTTTTGTAGCCTGTTGTTTTTCGGCTATAATTTTATACAGGATGAGTTTCTGGATTTGCTTCGTTGTTAGGGGCGTATTGGGATAGACCCTTGCGAGTACTGCCATTTTGATGCCTGTCACCACATCCTTGTAGGAGGCAGTGGGCTGCCTCTTCTTGGATATATTTTCCTTCAAATTTGGTGCGTCTGCTGCAGATGTTGCTGCTTGTGCTGTTTTAATAGCCGTTGCTGCTGCTACTGCTGCGGCCTTGGAGGTGGAGGATTGCTCATCCCTTAGCCGCTTTTTATATGTGGCCTCTGGAGGTGTTTGTTCGGCCGACCTCTGCCTTTTGGGGCCTGGTTTTCCGCCTTCGACCTTGGTTGTGGGCATAGGGAGCACAGCTTTGGCGTATGCCTCTTCTCTGGTGAATTTGCCCGCGCCGCTGAGTTTTTTAGGCTTTTCAGCTGCTGATTCCGTGTCTATCGGATGTTGGTGGTCGGCGTTTTGGTTCGCGCCAATCGAGGGCTGCTCTGCCTCTCTTTGCTGAGGTGCTGTGGCCTCTTTGTGTGAGCTATTGTGGCTGCTCCCGCCATTCGGTTTTTGTTTGTTGTCTGTGTTCATTTTTGTTCCCACGAGTAAAGGGGAAATATCGGTCCACTACGCCAGTGCCCCGGTAGCGCAGTAAGGCATGGATTGAAATGGGGCCTTGCCTGGGCACCCCAAGTTCGCTATTAAGCTTGGCTCTACCCCGTCAAGCAAGCCCACAAGCATAGCTGTTCCACTGTGGATTTAGGGGGTTTGTTTGGGTCAAAAGGCCCGTCCGCGCTCCAGACTGGAGATTCAGAGCGCGGGCGGACCCTTGCCCCAGGGAGTTTTCCTTCTCCCCGTCCGGCTATCGGCGGCTCAATTTCAGCAGAGACATGACCATACTGAAAATGAGCCATTGGTCTGAAAGATAGCCGCGCTTCCCCGAAGGGCTGACCAATTAGCTAGCGCCAAGCGGGCAACCTAGCTAGCCCCTCAACGTGTGACCAGGAATCGTAGTTATCTACTTTCAACCTGTGCGTTGGTGGTAGTTCTTTGTTTATATGCTGGACCACATCACAGTCTTTCATGTAACATGTTCCAGCATATATCAAGCCCCTACACCGCGACAAGGTGACTACCTACGTAGGGATAAAAAACTGATAAAAATAAAGCTTTAACTTTCCATTGAGGAGTGCAATTAATAACTAGAGGAAACAGTCAGATACTCATATATTATTATATTATTATATTTTTTTATATTATTATTATATTTTTATTTTTAAGCCGTTATAAAACAAAAATTTCAGCCGTCAAAGAAATTTTTCACCCGATATTACAAATATTCCCATGCCTACAGAAACCGCCTGCTGACTATTTTGACAGAAACAAGAACCGAATTCTCTCAAAATTTTTCTGCACCACCTGTGTTGCATTAAGGGTGAATTTGATCACTTTTCAATATTCGTGTGTCAGGTTCAAGCTCGACTCGAAAGAGTGGTTGTGGTAGTTTATTCTTATTCTTTATGTTTTTAACGGACTTCGCTTTAAAACCAGCATCTTCAAGAGCCCTTTTATTTCGTCCGGTTCTATATCAGATTTGATGCCTTTGATATCTACCACAAGTCACTTACTACTTTTTAGTTGGTATGTATAATTTAGTTGGAATTTTAATTATTTTATTTTTATCGAAGAGCGATATTATAATTCTTCATAAATTTGAACTTTTCTTTCCGCTACGTTACCTTTCATATAGACGGACATTTATTCGAGCTCGCGACTAACATAATAAAATAAATTCGAACAACTGTTTTCGACCTAAGAATTAATCGTGAATTGTATATTCTTTAAGCTTTCACGCTCTGGGAGGGCTGGAGCTTGAGTGCCGTTGAACTAAGAGGATATGTAAGTAATATAAATTCATTACGCCAGTTATATCGCCTTTGCTGCTGCTGTTGTTGTTGGTGTAGACTGTCACGCGCCCTTTTGCTGTTGTTGTTTTGTTGGTGCCAATTGAGACTGCTGCTGGGAGGCCCTGCTATTGCCCGTTCATCGTAGCTACGCAGGTGACTGACTTGGAAGGAGGGGACCGCCTAAAGACCGCCTCTGCTCCGGACCATTGTGTGTGCAAGCAAGCGGAACATATCTTCGCGCCCGAAATACTATAAACAAAGTGCACATTAAACACAGCTGCTGTCATATTAGGTGCTTCCATATCTTTTAGCAAAATCTTGAAATGGATAATGCGCAAACCACACCCGTGATTGCGCAAACCTTAGCTAAACGCAAGTTGGCACAAACATCTCCGGAGCCGTCGCTGGCGGATATTATGTTGCCTATTAACAGCATGAAAGTAAATTTCGAGGAAAAATTTGAAAAAGTTGCAACAAAACCCGATATCGAAGCAATTAAGACCTATATTGAAAGTCAAATATCTGAATTGAAGCCAGAGAATGCAGAACTTAAGACTGAACTAGCACTGATGAAAAAAGACCCGGAATCTGATCGAAAAGAACTTTCGCGCTTAATTGAGCAGAGTAAGAAGAGAAATGTAATAGTTAAAGGGCTCAGTAATGTTGGACCACCCCGAGATACCTTTGAAAAATGTGCAAGGAAAAATTGCAATTGCAACAAGTAAAAGTTAGAAAAGTTCGACAGCTATATGAGCATAATGGCAAAATTGGAATGGTGGCTGAACTAGATTCAGATGAAATGGCTGAAGAAGTTTTGAAAAACTGAAAAAAGTTGAGAGGTACTATGATTTTCATTGAAAAGGACTTAAGTGCGGAAAGACAACAGAATAAGGGGGCGCTGCTGCAACTGAAAGCAAAATTATCGATTATGGATAACACCAGGAAAATCTTGGTTCGCGATGCCAGCATTAACATTCGCAATAAGTGGATGTCTTACAATACAAGCAAAGTGCTAATGTGCAATGGACAGCGAGCGGATAATATATTGGAAGAAATGTATGGCAGTAAGGTAGATAGTCAGTTACCAATCATCTATCTTAGAGTACGGTCGACTTATATCTCGCGCAAGTGCTAATTAATTTTTTTTTTTTTACAGTATTAAAATATACTCAGCAGAAAACTTGTTCTCACAACTAAAATTTGAACGTGCGCCGAGCCATGATGGCATCCGATCCTGATGGAGGAGACCAAAACTACTTCTCTAGATGAAAGTAAAAAAAAAAATTAAAATTTAACCTAAACAATAATCATGACTTTCCAATCATTAAAACAGTAAAAAAAGTGACAAATAAAGTTTGCCCTAAATTCATTTTACTAAAAAACACTGACGAAGTAAAACCTATTCGGTCGCTTAACATTTTTACACTGGCCAAAGCTTTAGAAAGTATAACTACTGTACAACCATTACAAACAACTTTTACAAGAGTAGGACACCTATTAATTCTGACAAAAAATGACCAACAAGCAAATCGCTTCCAAACAGCAAACAAGCTCTTAAACCTATGTAACATTGAAGTTTCACTACAGCCGACCTTAAATATATCGAAAGGAGTCATATATTCTGAGCATCTTGTACATTTAACTGAAATGGAAATTGTCCAAGGTTTAAAAAAACAACAAGTGACGGAATGCAAAAAAATAACTAAATTAAAAGACGGGAAAATAATAAACACCCCTCTCCACATTCTCTCCTTCAACACCTACGATATTCCACACGAAGTAGAGGTTGCGTGGGTCAAAGCTAAGGTCGAACCTTACATTCCATCACCAATGCAATGTAAAAACTGTTTCTTAATTGGGCATACAAAAAAACACTGCAAAAATGAGAAGAAATCTTTCGTGTGTTCAACAGCTGAACACGACCCAACTCCCTGCAGAAAAGTCGAATGCATTAGCTGCAGACAAGAGCATCGTTCAAACAACAAAAACTGCCCAACTTACAAAAAACGACAAGAAATTCTCCAAGTAAAAACAATTAAGAAATGCACTTTCCGAGAAGCATTACACTCAGTTAACGAATCCAACACAAACATTAATACGAATCATACATTAACCGAAAAATTAGAAGAAGCAGTTGCCATTAAAAACAAAAGTTTCAATAGAGAAAACAAAACAATACAAACAACTACAACAGCAACAATAAATAACACTATCATTGACAAGAATACAGTAAATTCCACACTCGAAAAAAATCAAACCAACAACAAAACTTTAAACAAAACTGACACTCCTCAAACATATATAACGCAAAAATACAATTCACCCAAATCTAACAACATAGAAAACACTCAAAAACATAATATACCAACAACAAGCTCTCTTACAAACAACAAGCTGTCTTACAAACAACAATTCCGCTCACACCAAACCAAACTCTCCCCAAAACAATCTCTCTCCAGAAACTCATAAAACTTCCTCACCAGAACTCTCTCAATTTATACTCACACAACTAAAAATCCTTGAAAAACTGAAACAGTCCAGACAACAACAAATCAATAAACGCAACACACAAGAAATCAACTCTGAGCCTGACTTGGAAACAACTTAATACTCTTCCATTTGTTTAAATAATTTTACATATATAAATATCTGCAACAACTTTGTAAATCTGACAGTAATGACAGCATCTTTAAAAATTATTCAGTGGAATATCAAAGGCTACAAAAACATTTATAATGAACTAGAAATATTATAAAAAAAACATAAACCACAAATCATTACCCTACAAGAAACACACCTAAAAGACGACAAAATAATACCTAGTCCCATTAAATACCAATTATACACATCTCTACACCCACAAAAATCATTTGGTGGCGCAGCCTTACTCATACATAATTGAATATAACACAGCACAACCAACTTTCCTACAAACAATTTTGACATAGTAAATATTTTTATTTTTTCAAAACAAAAATTCCTACTTAGCTCAATGTACCTACCACCCACAAAATCTTTCAAAGGCAAAGATCTTCACGATCTTTTTGACAACTCACAATCACCACACTTGATCACAGGTGACTTCAACAGCTGGCATACCAGTTGGGGTTCTAAATACAACAATGCTAGAGGCAAAAAAATCGATAAATTTATCACACAATCGGCACTGACTCTCCTAAACAACGGCACCCCAACCCACTTCACAACGCATAACATTCTAACTCATATTGATCTTACACTTGCATCTCCTATCCTAGCAATAGAAACCAACTGGCAAATAGAATCCGATCTATGCGGTAGTGATCACTTTCCTATCCTCATATCCCTCTTCCCCAATCTCAGAACATTTCCAACTACAAGTAGACCTAGATTCAATTTAGGCAAAGCAAATTGGACAAATTCAGCATACTAGCTAATCACTTATCTGCAAAAAGAGCTGTTAGTATAAACATAAACAAAGAAACTGCTAATATTCAAAAAATAATAATTCAAAGCGCTAACGAATCCATTCCTCAATCTAGACCTAAGCGAAGAACAACAGTCCCCTGGTGGAACAATAAATTAGAAAACTTAAAAAAAGAAAGAAACAAACTTCGAAATATCCTTACCAGAAACATATCATTAGATAATACCATAAAATTCAAGAAAGCAAACGCGATACTTAAGCGCGAAATAAAATTATCTAAATCAACCTCAATACTTAACTTCACCTCAAACATCAATCCTTTTACACCTTCAGGAAAAATTTGGTCAACAATTCGCACATTCTGTGGGCTTAAAACCTACACCCCAATCCATTCAATTAGCTTACCCCAACCTAACCAAAATTCGATCACAAATAACTCCATAATAGCCAATACACTTGCTGAATTTTCCATTCGGCAGCTATCGGCCGAAGGCCATGATATAGCTAAGCCATGAATAGGAAAATTCAGCTTTGCCACTATTGACTGCGCTGTCGGCATCGTCGTCGTCGTCGTCGTCGCCAGAATGTTTTATTATTTTTACTGCGCATATAATACTATAACGTAAACATGAAGTCAAGTTGCACGTTAAAAACCAGTATAATACAATGTTGCTAAGTAATACAATGTTGCTAAGATAATTTATTGCGCATATTGGTATTATTTAAATAATTTTAAAATGGTTTTGCTGTTAGTATGGTGTTATATCATAGCAGCGACGGATACACATTTCCAGGTCATAATTACTTGGGACCAGGCAACACAGTATACAAAGACGACGAACCGGTTGATGAAGTTGATTTTGATGCATACATTCACGATATAACATATGAATTAGCAACAACAAAGGAACAAATAAGAAAAGCTGATCGTGTTGCAATTAATTCATTTATATCTGATTATCATAAGAACGGATCATTAGCTGAATTAACTGGAATTGTTGGATTATCATTGAAATATGGTTTTGAAAGTGTGTTTGGTGTACAATATCCTAGAATGCAAGGAGAAAAAGAGAAAACTTTACCTCAATTAATATATGCTTCACGAGAAAGACATTTTGCACAAGAGTGGGCACGTATAAAAGATACACCTGATAAAGGCGGATATCGAAATTTTCAAGAATTTAAAGCAAACGCATTAATAAGTAAACAAATCTACGATAGTTATAAAGTTGGAGGATACTATTATAAAGCTTTAGAAAGAGATTTTAATGCAAACCGCGCCGGAACCAATAACGGACCACCCGCCAAGAGACCAAGATCTGATCCAGATAGTGAATCTGATTCAAGTGTTGAACACTATCCTTTATTCGTTGAAAAAACTAATCATCCTAATACTGCATCTTCTAATATGGATGTTGATCAAGAAAATATTCATCAGCAAAGTGGTTCAGGTCGTGGCCCGAATACAGGGGCGCGATCGGGTGCAACAGGAAGTGGAGATTCCTCTACTACGGGTATCACATGGATAAGACCTAGTACACCATGTTCTATTAAATTTATGCATTTTTCAAAGACCAAAATATTAGTAAGTTATGGTTATAGTACTGAAAACATTCAAACTTCACAAACAATTGATCAAATTACTACACCTTTAGCTCTAATTCCAGTTGATTTTATACCTTTTTATCTAAGTGAAGCTGAATATGATATGTTACCGACAACTGCAGAAGTAATGAAAGTTACATGCCAAGTAACTCCATTAGGTACTCGTACTGCTTTTGACATTGGTTCAACTGTGACTGGAACTGCAACTTCAGAATATGTACCAATTGGATTGGTAGCAGAAGGATTAAATAAAACATTTTATGGAAAAAATGTAAAATATACTTCAGCTGGAACAGATCCGATGAGAGTAACTGGATTGGAAACAATTGATGTTACTGAAATGTACAAAAAATATTATAAACACATTCCATCAAATGCACTATGTGTTCCAACACCAATTGAACAATACTTTGTCCATGAATGGAATCGAGAAAGAAATCCAGATGAAGGCAAATATCCAGAATATATAATTCATGATAAAGGAAGTGTGAGAATGGATGAAAAAGTTCACCAGTTTTTAATAAATCAATCAATAGGAATCCCAATTGCAAATTATGAATATAGACCAAAAAGTGGATTTATAAAACGTGGTAAAGAACATTTTGTCCCATATACGAGACAAAAATATAAAGTTCATTCTTCAAAAATTAGACCACATAGTCATGTACTACAATTCTTTAAAGCTGGCAATAAACCAATATCTGGAGATATAGGTTTAAGTAAAAGTGCAACAACACCTATCGTAATTAATAATATAAATGATGTATATGCTAGAACAATAGAATCATATGGTACATATCATCCAATAAGAGGTGGATTCGGTTATGATACACAACCTCAATTACATGTGGGGTTAATTGCAACTCCTCAATTAAAACCAACAGATAATTCAACTAGTTATTTAAATAGCGCATGTTATTGGAAAGTAGAATGTTCAATAGAAATTAAATGTAATATTACATCAGCATTTGGCAAAGGATTTAGTGTTAGTTGGCCTTTAGAAGCAACTTTTTGTGCTAATTATGATAGAGCTTACACAGATGGTCAAACATTATTCGGCGTTACAGATGACGATAATGGAAAAGTAAATGCAATTTTAAATGAAGAAGATGATGATGAAGAATATGATGTTATAAATAAAACACAACATTTAAATTTATAATTTTATTTTTTATTGTAATATATTATATTTTTTCAATAAATGATAACTTGACAAAGGATGTGGTTTTTTATTATAATTTTTTAAATTTTTATATGATCTCCACTTATAAATAAACATTCTAGATCTAAAAGCTTTATCATTTGGGAATACATCGTTATTTGATAGAACAATAATTGGTGTTCGCATGAATACAGTATCATTTGAATATTTAACTTTAGCTGCAACAGTATCTCCACCAAATAACATTTTCAATGTTTCAGTTGCTGACGGCTCCAGTATAGGTTCGTTCCATAATATTATTCTCTTGTCAACGCATTCCATTAATGGAAAAGAACTATAACGATTAAAATTGCCAACTTGGCCAAAATTTAAACAAAAATGAATAAAAGTATCAAAAAAATAATTTTTACCAGCATTTGGAGGTGATAATATAAATAAAGTATTTTTTTTAGGAATATTTTTATCAATAACATTATATAAATTAATTAAAAATTTTATTATTTCATTATAATCATTATAAAATTGAAATTTTAATATGTCATCTAAAATATTTACTGATTCTTGAATAGAATAATAATAATTATATAAATTACCTACTGGTGCGTTAAAAATTAAATTTTGTGGTTCAACAGATTGTAAATATAAAAAAATTTCCTGGAAAGTTAAATTATTTATATAGTTATTTACTATTCTTATACAATTTTTTATTAAAGTAGAATTTAAGTAAAAGAACCGAAATTGCGAAGATAGCCACATTGATGTATTTAAAATATGGCTTATGGGAGCTGTTGGATGTTCTTTTAGAAAATCAATTATTTTGTCTCCCTTTCCTCTCTTTTGACATTTGGTATCTGTTGTAACTGATTCGTTACAGATACTAATAACTTCATTATTGTTTTGTAATTGGGATCCAAAGGAGATTGGATTATAAATGTTGAACGAAAATTCGCTTCCGTCCACCATTCCTTCTTCGGCTTCTTGCAGATCTTGGAAAAATCGTATACATCTAGTTTCACAACTTGGAAACCACGTTCCCCCGGCGATGTTATAGTATATGTACTCCCTGGAATCTTTCTGCAAATAGATTGACAGATTGATCCAGTGCTGGAGCGTGAATTTCCAACTTGGAATAACGCGTCGAGCGAATCTTCTAATGATACGTTCCTGGAAGCAGGAATTGAAGGAACATCGGCAGGAATTGTTGGAGTAATTGCAGTCGTGGATGACATGGATGTGATTCCCGTGATGTGCGATGATGAGGATGGTCCCTGAAAATTTTCTACATAATTGTTGGTAATCCATGTTGATGTTTCCAACGTCATAGATTGTTCCAAATACATCGTGGACCACTCGCTGTTTAATAGGATTATGATTAAATGCTTCAACGAATACTTGCCTAATTCTTTCTTTTGGGCAAGAATTATTTTCTGTGCATACAGGAGGGAGTCCATCAACGTATGTAGAGATCGTTTCGCCTCGTACTGCTTCTGTTTCAAAGAGAGAGAGATCAAAATCTCCAATGTTGTATTCGCATGAAGAAGGAATTCCTTTGTCCATAGCAGCATCACCAATGAAAGAAGCGAAATATGCGTTGAGTTCTCTGGAAGAAGACTCGCCTTTTTCATTTCTGCTTCGACATCCAATTTCTTTTTTTTGGTCATCTCCTGATTGTCCTCTGCTTTCCTTTTCTTCCGTTTCTCCTTCACTATCGTCTCCTCCACTGCTTGCGTATTCGGCATTACTGATACTTCTTCGTAATCGCTTAATCTTTGTCCAAGTTGAATCTCCTGCTCGTTTTCTGACTCCAATGGAGAATCGTCGTCTAATACTACTGGCTCGCGAATCGTCACTTTTTTCGTCGGTGCCATTTTCTTCACTTGAATAATTATACGAACACTCACTTTCGCTACTAGAATTCATTTAAGTTACTTGAGAAATTTACTGCGCTTATATACTCTTTTGCAAAATAAGTCGTTAACTATGCGCAGTAAAAATAATAAAACATTATGGCGACGACGACGACGACGACGATGCCGACAGCGCAGTCAATAGTGGCAAAGCTGAATTTTCCTATTCATGGCTTAGCTATATCATGGCCTTCGGCCGATAGCTGCCGAAAGAACCACACGATAATTCATTCTCTCCTACCTTCCTTTTAAACAAACAAAACTCCCTATCCAGAAGTAGGTTACCTAGGCCGAGCAAATCAGCCTTAATTATTGACGATAAAATCAATCTAATCGAACTAAACATGGCAATAAACCAACTAAAAGGCAAAACTCCCGGAATAGATCGAATATCCTACCCAATGATTAAACACCTACCCTTTGCAGTAAAAAGTCGACTTTCTGACTTATATAATAAAATATTTTCTGGTTTTATCCCTCAAATGTATAAAAATAGTCTCATTATCCCTATACCTAAATCTAACTCAGACAAAACCATCATATCGTCCAATCTCACTTAACCCTTGCTGCTCCAAAGTACTAGATAAAATCATTGCCAACAGGCTTTGGTGATTTGTATCTAATAACAAACTTCTCAATAGCCATTAATTAGGATTCAAAAAAGGGAAATCAATGTCTGATTTTCTGGTTTACCTTGATCCACAGATCACCCATTCCCTCTCTTACAAAAAACACATATCCCTCATCTCACTGGATTTTGCTAAAGCATATGCTAAAATTGTAGTTCACGCTATTTTAGATCAACTTAACTTGTGGAAAATCGGCCCCAACATTTATAATTATATAAAAAACTCTATGACAAATAGGAACATCAAAGTAAAAATCGAATCCCAAATTTCTCAAAGCTTTTCTCTCCAAAATGGCATTCCCCAAGGTTCCCCCTCTCCGTAATCCTATTTCTGATAGCCTATAACAAGCTAAGCAACACCTTATCACTCCACAAAGAAATTGACTTTCTCGCATTCGTTGATGACTACTTTATAATTAAAAAACTAAATAGAAACAAAAATACCCCCTACAATTTCGATCCCATCTACAACAAAATTTCGGATTGGTGCACATATTCAGGAGCTGCATTATCGCTACAAAAATGCAAGCAAATTCACATCTGTAGAAAATACAATTGCTCCTCAACAAAAGATATCGATGGGAAACACATATTAATAGACTCATTAATCAAACCGCTCAATATAATCAAATGCCTTTCAAGCAAAAAATTCAACGGCAATACAGCATCACTAATCTCAATAACAAAATCCCTCCTCTTATCTAAAATTAACTATGGTCTATACTTATTTGGGCATGCACCAAAATCAACCATAAATAAATTAAACACTACCATAAATTCCGCTACGAGGATTGCACTAGGTACACCTGTTCCCAACCTCCTGTATGAAGCTAAAATTACACCAATATCCCTTGCCGGGGACCTAATCACCTCTAAGCTTATTAAATCAGTTATAATCAACGACCAATCCCCACTCCCAACCCTATGTGCCCAAATCCATAAATCTACAAAAAAACTCCAACAAGTACCATCCACAATAAATAAAGTGATTAAGACTGCCCAAAACATTGAAGTACCCATAATCACAAAAGTACACAAGAAATCTTTAGTATTTCCTAGCTGGCAACTTCCTCATAACTCAGTCAACACCGACCTACGACAACATAAAAAAAATAATACACCAAATGAAATCTATATACAGAACTTTCTTAAATTAAAAGCAGAGCTATACTCCTTTAAGTTTATATACACTGATGGTTCAAAACAAAACGACCTTACAGGTTATAGTATCGTGGAAGAAAACAAAACCATTCAAACAGCACACCTACCACATTACAGCACAAGTTTTGGAGCTGAGCTAATAGCCATTCACGAAGCGACCAAATACGCAAACACAAGGAGAAGGAAAATCGCGATCTGCTCAGATTCTCTGTCAGTCTTAGACGCAATTACCAACCCAGTAAACAGCAACCATTACATAGACGATATAAAAAACATATTAATCAAACATAAAACCACAATCAGGCTCATTTGGATTCCCGGACATGTCAATATAAAAGGCAACGAATTAGCGGACAAAACTACCAAAAATGCCACATGTGCCCCACTAACGACTACACAAAATATCTTATCATCAGACATCCTAAAATTCAGAAAAACCATTCACCGGAAAAAAGACAAAGACCTATTCCAAACTACTAATGACTGGTACAAAAAAATTAATAAATCAAAAATACCTATCTATGAACATTTTAAAACCGTTAGCAACACCAACATAAACAGACAAGACTCAATAAAACTCGTACGACTCCGACTTGGACACACAAAACTGACTAATGAATACATTATCAATAAAACAAACAACATATGCAAATTCTGCAACCTACCCAACATGAACGTCGAACACATATTAGACAATTGTACATACTTTAACATCTACAGAAAATCACTTCAAAACATCAAACCAACAACCCTGCATAACAACCCTACCGATAAAGACTTAAAGATGCTGATAAATTACCTTAAGTACTCTAACACCTATAAAGAAATCTAACATATATATAAAATTAACTCGCTTAAGACCATAGATGTCATAGCTGTAAGTCTTATTGTATTAAAATTTTAATTTTAACACAAGTATGAATAAATAAATAAATAAGGTAGATAGTAGTTATTTTAGTTTATTAGAAAATGTTAAGTCAAAAAACTTCATTTAAAATTTGTGAATTTACGAAAACTAGAATTAAGTGAACGAAAACAAGGAGCTTTAAATCAAAACATTAAGTGCACCAGTGGTGTAGAAAGTAGCTCATCTGAAAGGCCTCGTGAAATTAGCATCAAAATACTGTCCTATAACATTAATGGATTGCAGAGTAAGATAATGACTCCAAAATTTTTCAATTACATAAATGACTTTGACATAATAGTATTAATAGAAACACATGTTGAAGAAGGCAAATTTGAAAATTTTAGTAAATACTTCACCAATCATAAAATAGAATGGAAAGGAGCAACAAGAGAAACACAATTTGAAAGAGCAAGTGGGGGTTTATTATATGGGGTAAAAAAAGATTGCTAGATCAAGATGTGAGCGTCTCGTTTCAGCAAATAAATATTCTAACTTTTATAGAAGTAAGAATGAAGGAAAGCGTTTTTCAAGTGTTTCCAATATATATCAGGAGTACGGAATGAAACAGGGAATTTGAAATATTTAAAAATACTTATATAGAAAAAGATTGGAATAATGTTATTGCGATTGGAGACTTAAATGTAAGAATCGGCGAAATGCAACAAGAAATTGAAGAAATGTACATGAATCTATTCAAGGCAGGCTGTGCTCATCGACAATCAAAGGATAACACGGTAAATGCAAATGGGAAAAAATATATAGATTTCTGCGACGACAATGGTTTGATCGTTTTAAATTGAATAACATATGGCGATAGAGAAGGTAATTTAACTTTCATAGGCAATATGGGCAGCTCTGTAAATGACATTTGCGCAGTGGATCAAAACCTCTTGAGCTATGTAGATAATTTTAAAGTAGACAAACAGATCTGGTCGGATCACATGCCGATTATTTTATATATGACATTTCCTTGTAATGACGTCAGAGAAAACAAAAATTGTTTAACTACTAAATTAAAATGGAAAGATTCACAGACAGATGCATTTCACGCTAATATAAAAAGTAGTCTTGGTTGTGCAAAACAAAATCATAAAGGAAGGAGGAGTTTAGACAATCTAGTGCAATTAATGAGTAAATCGTTTCCACAGAAAAAAACGAGCAATCTAAATAAAAAGGTAGATATGTTTAACTATAAATGCGAAAAGGCGCGAAAAATCTCTTTTGATTGTCTTTGTTATATTTAGCGCTACCCTCGATCCGAATGATAAAAATAAGTATACAGAAGCAAACAAGGAGTTCAGAAGATTATGTCGAGAAAGTAACAAAGCTTATTGCATAGATCTCGAAAGAAAAATTAATAACGTAAAAGACTCGAAACAGTGGTGGAACTTGGCTTCCAAAATAAGAGGGCAGCAAAGAAATCTCGGATCAAGTATTAGCGTTTCTGCCTTTAAGAACTATTTTGAGATATTGTTAAACCCTGTACAACATGCTAGAGACGTGTTCTATGCTCAAAATAAAATTGATATATACGAATTGGATAAGCCAGTAACAAGGGAAGAGATTGAAAAAAATGTTAAAAAATACTAAGCCAAATAAAGCCCCAGGAATAGATGGTGTATCATACGAATTTTTTAAAAATAGCCCGCGGAAGGTGCTAGATGAGTTAGCCGTAGAGTTTACGCGCCTATACAATATGGGTGAAACAGGAAGTTCTTTTCAGACCAGCATAATCTGTCCGATATTTAAAAAGGGGAATAAGCAATTTGTATCAAATTATCGAGGAATTAGCTTCATGAACTGTGTGGCGAAAATAATGATGGGCGTCTTGAATGAAAGAATTGTTAGATGGGTGTCGGAGAATGAGATTCTGACCGAGTTTCAAGCCGGGTTTAGGCAAAAGTATTCTACAGCCGACAATGTGTATAACATTGCATCAATAGTAAATTTGAAATTTAGTGAGAAAAAGAAGGTGTATGCTTTCTTCGTGGACTTTAGAGCAGCCTTCGATAAGGTACCGAGAAATTTGCTTTTCTATAAGCTGCATGAACTTGGTTTATCTACTAAATGTGTAAATTTTTTTAAGAAAGTGTACGTGGATACAAAATGCGAGGTGAAGGAGAATGATGAAGTGTCGGAAGAGTTTTATACCCTATCAGGGGTAAGACAAGGGTGTTTGATGTCTCCGTTTTTATTCGCATTGTATTTAAAATACATAAATGAAGAGATAGGAGGTGGTCTATATTTCGATGACATGAATATTAGAGTGCTGTTATATGCGGATGATATAGTGATAATGGTAGATGAAGTTGACGTGTTACAAAGTATGATACACAAGTTAGAGATTTACTGCAATAAATGGAAAATGGAGGTGAATTTGGATAAATCAGCGATAATGGTCTTTAGACAGGGCGGAAAATTATCGTGTAGGTAAAAATGGCAATTCAAAGATTTAAATATAGCGATTACAAATGAGTATTGTTTTCTGGGTGTAGTACTGACCCTCAGTACTGAACTTTCAAAAACATCTTATTAAACGTAACATTTCAGCAAAAACTAGTATAAATTCAGCTTGGTCAAGCTTCTTTTCTAAAAAAGATATAAATCTCAGCTCGAAATGGCAAATGTTACAAGCTGTATACCGTGCCACTCAAAGTTATGCCGCTCAAGTATGGGGTCACACTCTTTTTGAAGACGTTGATAAGCTACATCTTTACTTTGTTAAAAAAATATTAAGACTACCGGAATGTTCGCCTACTTATGCCATAATGTTGGAATCGAATATGGAAAGTGGACACATTTATACTCTAGCGTTACATCTAAATTATATACAAAGAACAATATTTGAGTACAGCAACAAAAGACTACCACACAATCTGACACTGAAAGTTCTGCGAAAAAACATATTCTGGGCTGAGTCACTAAATAAAATAGGAATAGATTTCAATTTAAGATGGGATGATAGAGATCTAAACCCAAATATTTGGCAAATGAATAGAGATACGCTTATAATGATGAGCGTGGTGATGTGGGAACGGTCCCAAAAAACTAAGGGGAGAATATATAAACATTTAGATCTCAAAATAGGTCAAACTTATTTCAGTGATAAAGTTGGTAGGTATAAAATCACGGTAATATTTAAAGCAAGATGCAATCTTTTGAAATTAAATGGTATACTCGTATATAATAAAAATTGTACACTCTGCAATCTAAATGAGTTAGAAAACGTTGAAGATTTTATCTGGAGATGCACCATCTTAACAACATTCCACGTTGTCAATTTCCAAAAAACAACTTTGACACATCATGATATAGTGAATGTGTTGAACGGAAAAAATAATGATTCTTGGAAAAAGCTGGTTTCTTACATGACTGGTGCTCTGAAGTACAGAGAATTAATTGTAAATGAATTTACGTGATGGAAAAATAGATCGCATATTCCGGCAGAGAACCTTTAAGGCCATTGCCGTATATTCTTTATTTACTATTTACTATTGTAAGAAATAAATAAATAATAATAAATAATAATAAAAGTAATAGTGTCGCCCTAGCTGTAATTTGCTCACACGAGAGAGGAGTACGATGATTTAGCTTATCAGAAAGAGGAATATTACAATGAGGAGGTATTTTAATTTTCTTTGTTGATTTATTAGTGTTACGCTCTTCTTTTTTTAATTCATTGTAAGTCTGTCTGCGCATGTTTTCTTGCTCGGTTGTGAATGGTGAGGCACATTGAGACTTCCACGAGAGCTGAACTGAGTATACTGGCTACTTTGATAAACCTGCCTGTATGCTAGTGTGTACGGGAGAAAGTAAATTTGGACCATTTTTTGGCACAGGAATGTTGAAATTGTCACAGCGATGCTGCTCAGAAAGCGTCTGTGGCAAGGTTGACGGCAAGGCAGAATTAGGTTCTAGCGCAGACAATCTTTGAGAGCTGCTTAAGAGAGCGCGCTGGCTGAGTGGGAGAGCCGAATAGGCTCATCCACTGACCGCTACTATTCCGCTTCCTTATTAGAAGCTTACACTATTTTAAATTTAATTTAAAAGTTATGTTTTTTATGTTTTTTTTTTTTTTGCCACTCACTGTTCGTACGGGAGCTCTGCGAACGCGGACCTATATCTTTCACCAATGCAAAAAAAATGGTTTGGATTCAAATATAAAAACACATAACACACATTTAATAACGGAGTCATATGAGAAAACTCTACTTCGTTTGCCGAACAGTGCCGGAGGAGGTGAGGATATGGATGTGACCATCACCCTCCAAGAGTGCAAGATTATCGCCGATAGCGATACACAGGAACCTACTGCCTCATGTAAAGCTATCACTCACGATCTCATCGAACAAAATGTTGAAGATGCTACCGGGAACATCGAGGAACTATGTGCCCCAACAAACAGCACCCCCCAGAAGAAGTACGAGTACTCACTGGAGCACAGAAGCGTCGAATCAAGGCAATGATAAGAGATGGTTTGACACCCGAAGAAGACAGAGAGAAGGAACGCTAGCGGTATGCCTAGGTCAAAGCTGAATAGGCAACCAACACACCGAACAACACCAACAAAAGATGCAGATCGACGCACAGCTCGCCAAACGAGCTCTTAGGCAAATCGGAAGAGCTCTCAGGCAAATCTGCGCAAGCATGAAATGCATCATCGATGCCAGATACGGCAAAACTATCTGCAGCACCACCATCTTCAAGTGACGCTCAAGAGCAGCGGAACATACAGAAGTTCATATATAGAGATGTTACATCCGCGTGTAAGGTTGCAATTAGACACACTGAAGAAACACTGAGTGCTGATCAGATCACGCTAATAAGACTATACCACTATCTGAAGTGGACAAGTCCGAAAACCTCAATAGTAATCTCCACTTCATTAGCTGCGTGAACAGGGATGGATGGGTTTGCTTTACTGCCACAACAAGGAAACTAAAGTGTGGCTTGAAGTGACTCTTAAGAGTCGAAAGTCCTTCCCTGAAGCAATTAACGTGTCTGAGGATTTGAATATGCCCCAAACATTTGTGTTCGTCACATACCTACCACCCCTCACATACCTTGCCACTGCAGGAGCTAATTGACTACAGCTGCAACAACAATAACCGCATCATCGTAGGCAGTGACGCTAATGCACACCACATAATATGGGGAAGTACCAACGTGTGTTTAAGAGGTAAATGTTTCTAAGACTAACCTGCATAGTCATATTCACCAAAAGAGAAAAAGAGAAAACTTTAGAGACCCAACCATTTTTGGGGAAAGAATACATTTTTCAAACGAAGTAAAATACCTCGGTGTTACACTGGATGAAAAATTGCTGTGGAATAGTCTCCTAAATAACACCATTAAGAAAGGGCCACTCTATGGACGAACAGATGCTTAATGGGCAAAAGCTGGGTACTTAATCACTATGGCTATATATAGTTATAACAAGACCAATCCTTACCTATGCGGCATCTGTCTGGTGTAAAAAGCTGGAACAAAAAACAGCGCAGATCAATAAAATACAAAAACTAGCCTGTGTCTGTACGACGGGGGCCATGAAGTTAGCTCCGACAGCAGGCCTGGAGGTATTATTAAACCTACATCCAATTCATTTACTTATCAACAAAGAAGCGCAGCAATTCGCAGCAAAACTGATCTCAGAAAATTAACAAGGTACAGTGCGCCTATGGCAATCTTTACTTTGGGACGAAATTGAAATGCAAACGATTAATCTAACCCTAAGTGACTTATGTCTCCCTAACCGTGCTATTTTGGCGACGTTGTCAACGCAGTAACAAACTGACCACGTTATCAATAAACAACTGAAGCTAAAAAACTGTATTCTCGCGATAAAATAAAAACTGTCCCGTGCCTTCGAACAAATATCAGTATTACTTGTGAAGTTCGCTTCCCTAAAACATTCAAAGAGCAAACGAATATAAAAATTGGGTAATATACGAGTACATACATATATGTATTCAGTACACAAAACGCTGCATTTTCGTTGTTTCTCACCACACGCGGTGAAATCTAAAGCTTTTTCGGTGTTACCAATTCGCGAAATTTAGGTATTCAAAAAACTTCAAGTTCATATTCGCGAATAGGGCTAACTGGTATAGACCAACGCCTCCTTATAATGCTCATGTATGTTACAAAGAGGGCTCCAAAACTGAGGAGGGATTGTAGGTTATGTAACGAAGAAGAGGAAAGATCTGAACTTTTTTTGTGTCAATGTAAGTGTTTAATCTGGACCAGAGTTCGTTACTTAGGAAACTATTACGTAGAACCACCAGAAGTTGAGGACAAATCTTCTAAGAAGATATCAGAATTCTTTATGAATTCTGACTACAGAGCTTCTCACAATAGGTCCATAGGATGCCGCAGTGACTAGGTGACTTGTTCCTACTCTCAAATAATTTAATCCAATCTACTGGGACTTGTGTCCTTGGGGTGTACATCTTGCTTGGCGCTGGTTTTCAAGGCTGTTGATTTCCAGCTGAGATATAATAATCGTTTTCTGTTCCGCACCCTCTCTTCTTCTGTCTGGAAATTGGTTTTTGGTATGGCTGTTCGCCTTTCGTTTCGACGTTTTAACTACCCTTTCCTATATTACTCGATGGTTACTGGTTGCAGACCAACGTTTGAAATTAATTGGATTTTTATTGATGCTGGCATCGCCGGTCTTACCAGTGATATTGATATATATTCTTATATATTTACAAGATCTTGTTAACAGGATTTACAAGAACTTGTTAACAGGAGACTCAAGAAACTCGCAAGATTAGTTTGCAGGATATGTTCGCAGGCAGTGATTAGT
This sequence comes from Clusia tigrina, assembly GCA_920105625.2. Taxonomy (NCBI): domain Eukaryota; kingdom Metazoa; phylum Arthropoda; class Insecta; order Diptera; family Clusiidae; genus Clusia; species Clusia tigrina. Next base: position 340,598,867 of record OV050030.1, read on the forward strand.
AGTAGCTTCGTAGCAGACTCGCAGGATCGTTATGCAGGTGTATTATGTTGTATTAATACTTATTACATGTATGTCATATGTCGTATTAGCTATAAAACGGATGAAACTAACGGCAAAGTTTGCCATTGGTTGTTACTACTAGTGCAGATTTTTGTCCTGCAGATGCCGATAATTGGCATGTAAAGAAAAAAATTTAAGGCCCCTTTTATGGGCCTCGATTTCAGTATTATCAACAATTCTAATATTCTTATATATATTTAATTCTGAGAAGAGTGTGCAAGCTCAATTTTCCTTACGGTGCATTTTACCATGCATTCAACTCAATCCAAGTTAGCATTCAAGGCTTCGTCATTGCGATGCATAGTCTCTGCCTGAAAGCATGCGTTGGTAATTTGAGATGGTGTCTAATGAGAAGGATTATATGCGCTATGTCTGGTATGGCGTCTGTCGAGATCGTTATTATCCATCGTACCCTGTTCTGCGTGGTATATTTTCATCCTTCATTGGTTTCCAATGGGCCCTTAAGTACGTCGAAACTATGGCGGCCTTTAGATAATGGTTGATTTAAGTCCGAGTGTTGAGCCACTCTTATTCGAGTAGTACTATTGCCATCCATGTTGCCCTCCAGCACGGTCGCCAATCGTTCTTTAGAACGTTTCAAAATTCCGTGTGGTTTCTTTGGTGTAATTGGAACTCGAACTGCGAACTTTGGCTCTTTTCGTAGGGTAATGTCTTCGCTCAGGCTAGTGATTTCTAGACCGAAATATAGTGACGGTAGACCGAAAATTGATTGTGATATTGGATCTGTTCCATCGTCGTAGGCATAGTGAAAGTGTGTGGGTTTCTGGCAAAGAAAAAGCCATCTATTGCCATTTGTATTCTCACCAAAAGTAGCATGCCGCAGGTATTACGATTTGAGGGCAGCTGCTATCCGATTTAGTGCACCTCTACAGCAGTTGTACTTCACAATTAATGTTCCTATTCATTATGAAGCGGCCTGGCTGCCTACATAGCAGACACTCACCCACATCCGTTGTAGATAAGCCCATGTACTTCACTTCATACTTGGACTCTCCCATGGAAGCGAATTGAACCTCCGTCACCATGTCCCAACCATCCTGTATCGTGTTTAGAATCGGGTAGGCTTTGAACATGGTATACGAGTAGTTCATACGCTCCGGTAGGTGAGCTCACTATCCTTAAACTATTTTCCATGTTATAAGTCCATGGCAGGAAATAAGTTGGCCTTCCTTCAATTTAGTATACGAATAATTTTCTCCAATCTCTCTTCGCTGATAATGAACGGATGGAATATCCCCAATATGATGTGGTTCAGAATCAAAATTTCTAGATAAGTGTTATTCATATGTCTATTCATCATTCTAAAAATATTAACTTTTATTGAATTCATACTAGATAGTACGTTTCGACTCTTATCATATTAACAAATCTAGTACATGTTTCCATACTTTACCGCTATTCTTAGTTATACAGTGGCTACAGTGTTTTTGATATCCGTATTTATTTATTTTGTTATTGTTTTAAACTTTTTTTTCAAATGCGATAAACGAGAATCTCGCAGATAGTCCCATTTATTTCACAACGATGTCTATTATATGAACATATGTTTAACTTCACCGAAACTATTCCAATGCCTAGGGGTTACATACTCATAACCCAGTGTATGATTCTATACCCTGCACAAAAGCTTACACTCCGCCTTGCAGCGACTCATTGCCGTCCTATTTTTCTACCAGGTTACTACAGCGTTGCTTAACAGCGCCATAGTTTCCGCAATTCATTATACCGTGCTTATTATTATTAATATTAACAGGCTAAAAGAACACCGCGACCTAAAAGATCTATTGTGCACCCTCGTACCCAACTAAAACAGTCCTAGACTGTTTATAAATCTCGTAACTGCTGTGGGCTTCATTTTAACTAGGTGATTTGGAGATATGAACCCACTGCCTAGATAATTATGTCTGCGTCTTGCCACCGCTGGGCAAGTGCCGTTTCTTGCTCCTCCTGACAGAGGCGACAGGAATCGTCTTCTACCACGCCTATTTTTGATGTTTGATGTCATTTATGCTGAGGTTTAAAAAAGCATCTACCCTGATGTGTGCAGGATCAATGAGTAGTCTCGACTGCCGCGTGCCTTGTTCGGCTCTCCAGTAATTTAGCAGACCTCCTTTTGACTGTTCGCACAACAAGTTATTTGTGAAGCTACTGTTTACCGCACAGAAGGATTCTGGACCTATAAAGGCAGTGTCTGCACCCCTTTTTGCTAAAGAATCTGCCATTTCGTTGCCCTCATGTCCCTCATGTCCGGGTACCCATATTAGCATAACAGAGTTTCTCGCTGCTAGGGTATTGAAAAGTTTACAGCATTCCCAGACTAGCTTTGATTGGAATGAGAAGTTTATTAATGATTTCAGAGCTGCCGAGCTATCTAAGAGTATGCATATTTTGGGGTTGCGTGTACCCCTGCGTAGACATTCTCTAGCACATAACTCTCAAGCGTGGACCTCCGCCTGAAAAATGGAAGCTGTTTTTCCCATTGCAATTGCTTTTTGGAAATTTGGCCCTACAATTCCAGCTCCTGCACTGCCATCTTCCATTTTGGACCCATCTGTATACCACAACTGAGAGTCCTGTTTTATTATTATTTCCTTGTTTCTCCAAGCTGAACTGATGACCACTTTGAATTGCTTTGAGAAGTCTAATTTTCTGTCCATTTTGTCGAAGACCATGAGGCACGGAGAATTCCAGACAGTGTCCAGAATCTTTGCGTGCCCCGAAAGGTTGCCTTCTTTAAGATGGGCTAGATTAGTTAGCCTTAGGGCCGCGCTGGCCGCCATCCTTTTAACTAAAAGGTGTAGAGGAGTCAGTCCAGTGATCACTCCCAAAGCTATTGTGGGGCACGTTCTCATTGCTCCCGTCACACTCAAACAGGCTATACGGTGAATCTTGTTAAGAGTCATCTGAGCTCTTGTTTGGTTTACTTTTGGCCACCATACCAACGACGCATAAGTAATCATTGGTACTATTATTGTTTTATATGACCACGCCATCATTTTTGGCCGTAGTCCCCATGTTTCACCGTACAACCTCTGGCAAGCATAGGTTGCTCTTAAGGCTTTACTAGTTATGTATGATAAGTGGTTTTTCCAAGTTAGAGTTTTGTCCAGGATTACTTCCAGATATTTCATTTCATTGGACATTGTTAAGTTTGTGGTCCCTAAACTTAAGGTCCCCAGATTCAGTTTCCTTCTTTTGGTGAAGGGTACCACGTTTGTTTTATTCGGATTTATCGATAGGCCTTTCTCCTGACACCAGTTATGAGTGATGTCAAGAGCTAGTTGCATGCGATCTGTTATGGTAGAGTCAAACTTACCTCTGACCATAATTACCAAATCATCCGCAAAGCCCTGAACTTCGTATCCGAGGTCATTGAGAGTTTGTAAGAGCTCGTCGATAACCAATAACCATAGGAGTGGCGATAGGACGCCCCCCTGGGGACATCCTTTGGTTGACCTGACAATTTGCTTTGCTGTCCCTGTTTCAGAGATTGTCGTTCTGTTTTTCAGCATATTGAGAACCCATGTTATGATCAGTCTTTGTATACCTTTCCTGTTCATCCCCTCCTCAATTGATCTGAAAGTAGCATTGTCAAAAGCCCCCGTAATGTCAACCGATGTACAGAGAGCTATTTCTTTACCCTCAAACGCCTTTTCAATTTTGCTCGTAAAGCTATGTATGGCTGTCTCAGTCGATTTGCCTGATTGGTAAGCGTATTGTTCAATATGAAGAGGAGAATCTTTAAGACAAGTTTCCCTGATATATTGGTCCAGAATTTTTTCCATAACTTTTAGCAGGAATGACGTCAGGCTAATGGGCCGATAGGCTTTTGGCGTGTGGTCCGCCTTTTTGCCTGCTTTCGGTATGAAAGCCACCCTAACCTTCGTCCAAGGTTTAGGCACTATGCCTAGTTCCAGGCTTATCCTGAAAATGTTTGTTAGCACAGGTGCTAATACATCAACACCTTGCCGAAGTAGGTACGGTTGTATATTATCGACACCTGGCGATTTGAATGGTCTAAAAGTAGAGATAGCCCATTTGGTTTTATTGACGGTGAAGATTCTGCGAGCCAGTGTGAGTTCCCTCCGTGTAGGCATCAAGAAACGAGTATTCTCGATGATTTCACTATCCTCTCCGCTAGTGGCACAGCCTGGAAAGTGAGTGTCCAACAAAAGCTGTCCCGTCTCTTCCAGGCTCTCCGTAAAATTTCCGTCAGGCTTCTTGAGTGTAGAAAGTCCGTTTGAGTGATCTTTATTGAGTGATTTCTGGAGTCGGGTAGCTGCTGGGAGGGTTTCAATCTCCTCACAGTACTTTTTCCATGAGTCTCTCTTTGATCGTCTCAACTCATTATTATAGGCCGTTAAGGCACTTCTATAAGATGCCCAGTCACCATTAGACTTGGCTCTATTAAAGAGTTGACGGGCTTTTTTGCGCAAAACATTTAGCTCCCCGCTCCACCAGGGTACGTTCCTAGAACGTTTCTTCACAACTAAATTGCAACTACTTTCAAAAGCCTCGATTATTATATTATTTAATTTGTTAACTTCAAGATCTAGTTCCTGAGAGTTACTTATTTTTTCACTAAGACACGCAATATTTTGCTCTAAGTAAAAGTTATATATCGACCAGTTGGTCTTCCTAACATTTCTTATTTCGAGAGTCTCCCCCACCAGATCAAAGCAATTGTACCTATGGTCCGACAAGGAGACCTCATTAAGCACCCTCCAATTAGAAATGTTATTTGACATAAATGTGCTAGTTAGGGTGAGATCTAACACCTCCCCCCTTATCGCATTCATAAAGGTAGGCTCGTCACCACTATTCACCACCACCAGATTGTTTGTCGTAATAAAATCAAGAAGTGACTCACCTCGCACGTTCGTGTCCGAACTTCCCCATACCGTGTGGTGCGCGTTTGCATCGCAGCGCACCACCCACTGTAGACTGCGAGTGCGACAGTACTCCGTAAGCTGCTGGAGCTCGCGCGATACCGCGCCCTCTGTGTCGCCAGGTAAGTACATGGAGGCCAGGCCTACCGTTCTCCTCCTTTTGGCACTAGGCACTTCTGCCTGTACTGCCACCAGATCGCGTTGTAGAAGCTCTGAAATTGGGAGGAATTTAATATTTTTGTTGATCATCATCGCTGCCCTCGGTCGGTCAACATTAGTATCATAGATCAACTTACATGTTTTTGTCTGCAGACCATTTATGGGCCCATTTGTGGCCCATGGTTCTTGAATGGCTACGAAGTCCAGACACTGGTGTTCCACCAAGGCACTGAGCTTGTAAGAGGGTGCTATAGCCCTGTGGAGATTTATTTTGAGACAGTGAAGCTGCTTCCAAGAGTTTTGCGTTCGTGATGGGGCCTGGGACATTATTTCCCATACCGATCCTTGCCACCCTTTGTGCTCCGTAAAGTTTCCACAGCCTCCGGGTCTTTTCTCTCCGATTTTCTGAGTCTACCAGAGAGAGCAGATTGTTTTGGACGTTGGGCACGAGTGTAGCCTCTCTCCTCTCTCGGTACTGGCTTTATGGAAATGGGCCCCGTTTTCGGCTTCTGGCTACTCTGCTTTGCCCGCGTTGCAACAGATGTTGTTGGTTGCTCTTCACCATTAACAGCAGGTTTTGCCCTGTTCCCCTTCAGTCTAGGTCTGAGCTCGGCACTGCCAAAGCCATAGTAGACCTTGTTACCCAGTTTCTCAACCCTTTCAGACGAGATGGGGTCCAGAGCAATTGCCAGCTCGACCTGGTCGCCTTTTTGTAGGCGATGGAGCACTCGACACTCACTGACACTAATGCCCGAATTCTGCGTCGCCACTTGCCAAAAATTCGGTTATTCTGCCAAGACACCGAGCCGGGAAAGTAGCCAACGAAGATCTTGGCCTTTGGCTACCTTCAACTCAGCCCCCTCGCATGACTTCATGGCTGGTATCCTTTCTTCAGCCCAGGCTACGGTTTCGTCGTCCAGACAGTTGATCGTCAACCATCCAGGCTTGAAACTACAGCCTGCAAAGTGTGGATTCACTGGGCCCCCGCGAGTCTCGAACATCTTGTCAAGAATACAACGTTGTACCTTCCCAATTGCTTCAGTGGACCATATGCCCTACGGGAAATTGCTAGGTATAACCCATATCTTTTTGGAGCAAACTGTTTCCGCTAGAGTAGGCTTTGGACAGGGAAGCCCCAAGGAGGCGCCCTGCACGCCAGAGACCCTCGCCACCTTCAGAGACCCTCGCCACCTTCTTTCTTGGACCAGGTTCGCCCCCAAGTAAGGTCTCCACCTCCTTCATCTCACCACAAACCGGCGGGTCAGCTGGGGGCACTATTGACATTTTATCAATGTTTTTGTTGCTATCCTGTGCAAACCGCTTTGTCGGCCTGGAGCTCGATATCGGCGTGGAGCCATCTGATCGGGATCTTTTAGGGGTCCATCGCGCAGATACGCTGGCTGGATGTGCCGCCAAGGACCGAGCTGTTTCCAGCGATATGCTCCTGGCAAGCAAAGCCTTAAAACGTTTACGTCCAGCGCCGGACAGCTTCACCCTAAGTTTTGGAATCTTCTCTGGAGCAGGTTCAAGAAGATTTCTCTCCTGTTCCGAGGAGATAGGCATCCCAGCCGATTCCTGGCTAAGTGGGATATCCATCTCATCCGGCCTGTCGGGTAAGGGACCGGGTCCCCCCCCCCCCCCCCCCCCCCCAAACAAGTCGAACTCCATGCTTTCATTGTCGATGGGACCAGATGCCCCCTCGGCCAACGATGGCTGTTGGCTCATTGTAGTCACACTATGCACATTTGAAGGTGTGCAGTCCATTTTTGTCTCATATAGGCTTAAGTTTTCCATATATTTTTCTCACCCACGGGCGCCTGCGTGGTAAGGCTAATTAAAACCGTAGGTTCGCCGGACCTCGTACGGAGTTCGCTATTAAGCTTGACTCTACCCCGTCAAGCAAGCTCACTGGCATAGCTCTTCCACATGGAGTTTAGGGTGTTTTTTTTTGGTCAATTGGTCTGGTGAACCCTGCCCCAGGGAGATTTCCCTCTCCCCCGCCCGGCAATCGGCGACCCAAATCCAGAGACTTGACCGAACTGAAAGTGGGCCATTGGTCTGTAAAGGAATTGCCGAACTTCCCCGAAGGGCTGACCAATTTGTTAGTGTCTAGGCGATCCAGCGGTCCCAATGAGACGTTCGATATTGACTAGTACCACTACTAACTAGTCTTAACGACTTACCGTGTTTACCCGCCCGCATGATTTTTTCAACTTCCCAACTGCTCTACTGCCAAAACCGATTAACCCAATTGATTCTGCACGGGTATGCGAAACACTAAGTTTCCTATAAAACTTTAGCTCCACGTGAATGCATCACCAACATGCCTAACTCCAGTACACGCTTGTCTTTTGATAGCTGCATACGGGATGCGAGACAAGTGCTTGTTCGAAGACGGCCGACCTCTTCTCCATGCTAGCAGTCACTCCCTGACCAGAGAAGTAATCCAACTACTCAACACCTGCCCGTAGGATCTAAGGTCCCCACCACACGATGTACAAGTTTATCCAGGAAATTAGCTGGTAGTGGCGGCCACTCTGACTTTATGGAACTTGCTTGGAAACTTGTATTCAGTTTACAACTGCTCCCCGGTAACCGCCATGCTTTCAGCGCCTCGTAATATTTATCCACAAGGTATGCCAGATGTTTGGTTTCAAATTTGCTCCTATACCTGTCCAGTTTGCCAAACTTGTTTTGTTCCTTAAACATACTTTACGGTTTATAATTTTATAGGTTCCATTGATGAAGTTGGCAATAAATAAAGTTCTGAAACAGACCCTATTACATCCACTCTTCTATTTTCCCCTTAACCATAGGTGTAGTCCGATATTCTCTAATTAGATACGTAACTATGGATTTTTTTCTCTTATGTATCCATAGGTATTTGACATTCTACAACTATTACTTTGTATATTCTTGCTAACAGATAAAACATACGTCCCGTGCAGCCGCTGTGTATTGAGTTTACTTGCGTATTGATCCCATGCTGTTACGTACACCTGGACGCCAATATTATCCAAATCCAAAACTGCTCTTCCACCGCCTGACACAGTTCAGTTCTAAACTGGCACATGGTACTTTCCAAATAAAGTTGCGTATTACCGCCGTTAGCGAAAAATGCGAGTGCCTACAAGTGTAGTGTTACATCTTACGTTAGTTCTCGCCCTTGCACTAGTCTGAATTACCGATACTTTCTGCTTTTGTGGTACTCTGCTAAGTACATTAGACTTTCCTCTTTCTGGTAAAAAGAACTAAATTTGTTTAAGGTAGGTTAATGGAAATCCATTTGCATCACATGTGAAAATATTATCCAGAGTATACTGCGCTTTCCTACAGATGTGCATGAGAGAACTTTCTGCAATTATGCAGGCAACATCTGAGCGTAGACATCGGAATCATTTTGCGATACAAATCAATAGTCAATGACCACACACCAGAGTAATGGAGGTTAGATTAGGTTAGGTTAACGTGGCAGCCGGTCTAAGGACCAGTTCACTCAGACCACCATATGTCCATTGTGATACCACCGCGCAACAACGCACCTCCCATTCACTCGTCGAACCATTTCGAAGCCCTAATAAAGCGCTGAATTTGTTAAGAGAGCTGAAAGCGTAAATGCCTAAAGAGCCGGCTCTGATTCTAGCCAGAGTGGGGCAACTACAGAAGAGATGTTCCACAGTCTCCTCCTCCTTTTCATCCCCACAGCTTCTGCAGTATTCATGAGAAATTTCTCCCAGCCTGAGAGCATGCCTGCCGAACAGCCAGTGACCAGTTACACAAGCCACGACCTTAGGGACATCCTCTCTCGACAGTGCAAGCAAGTCTCTAGATTTCTTTTTATTAAGCTCCGGCCACATTAGCTTGGTCGCTGAGCAAGTGCCTTGGTGTGCCCAAGACCCATTGGTCTGACGCACGACCCTATAATTCAGCACCAGTTTACAGGTGGCAATTGGTATTCCAATCTCACATCTGTCCGTGCCTAAAGGAAGGTTGGTACCCCGTCTGGCTAAGTCTTCAGCCCTACAGTTCCCCTCAATATCCCTATGCCCCGGTACTGATATTATTAGGGCTGCTCGGCAGTCCTGAGCAACCTTTGATTTCAGTGCCACCGACTTCATTGACAAGATGACCGCCGTGCTATCCGAGTAGATATTTATAATATTTTTTGTTACGGCATGTCTATTTAAGTAGACGGCTACCTCCTTTATGGCTAGGACTTCTGCTTGATAGACACTGCAGTGGTCGGGGAGACGGAAAGAAAGTTCCAGTCCCAGTTCTTTTGAGAATACTCCAAAACAGACTCTATCGTCAAGTTTGGATCTGTCAGTGTAGAAATTCAGTTCCCCCCTTCTGCATGGGATTGGTGTTTGCCACTCTCTTCTAGACGGAATATATGTTTGGAAATGCCTATCTAAGTTGAGATTAGGTATAGAGTGGTCAATGGGTTGGATAGAACTACTCCAGGTATGCGCAATAGTCGAGTGACCAATCTGCCGATCATGCCATACCGCCGCACATTTCAGCCTTAGTGTTGATATGGCGGCCACTTGTTTCCCTACCAGCTCTAATGTAGGTAGGTTGAGTATTACTTCTAAAGCTTTAGTAGGCGTAGTATTTAAAGCACCAGAGATGCATAAAAAAGCCGTTTCCTTGCTCAGAAGCTTCAAATAGCTTTGTTTCTGAGTGGCTGGCCACCATAACAGTATTCCATAGCAATATAGGTCTGACAACCGAAATGTACAGCCAGTGCATAATTTGTGGGGATAGACCCCACCTGATTCCGACCGCTTTTTTACATGTGTACAAAGCAATATTGGCCTTTCTGACTCTTCCTTCAATATTGACTTTCTAGGTAAGTTTCCTATCTAGTACTAGTCCCAAATATCTAACTGTCTCCTTCATCGGAATTTCCACATCTTTGTATGTTAGCGGGGAGACATCAGGATATCTATTTTTCTTGGAAAAGAAGATTCATTCCATTTTATCGGGGTTTAACCCTAAACCCCTTCTTCCCGTCCAATCAGTAAGCGTGGCAATGCTAGAGCGCAAAATATCCATAAGAGTGTTTGGATATTTTCCTCTAATCATAATTGCCAAGTCATCAGCATAGGCACCGACATGGCAACCCTCCCTCTCTAGGGCTAGCGGTAGTGAATTTACCGCCAAATTCCAGCGCAGGGGGAGAGGATTCCTCTCTGAGGAGTGCTTCTGTAGACCTGTCTGCTTAAGGTGTAGGAACCTAAGCTGGCAGTTACCTTTCTGCTGACGAGTATCGTGTTTATCAGCGCTACCATATTAGAATCGACACCCAGAGATTCTAACGCTCCCGTAATGGCGTTCGCATTTATGTTGTTGAAAGCGCCTTCTATGTCAATGAACGCCGCTAGTGCGAAATCCTTCAGCTGGATGGCTTTTTGCACTATACCAATAAGTAAGTGTAACGCCGTCTCTGTCGATTTGACATTCGTGTATGCATGTTGTGCCAAGGAGTTTCTACTAGTTGGTATAGCTTCCCGTAAGTGTGCATCCATCAATCTCTCCAGTGCTTTTAGGAGAAAAGACGTGAGACTGATTGGTCTGAAGTCTTTAGGATTTACATGTGAGGACCTGCCCACTTTGGGTATGAAGGAAACTTTCGTTTCTCTCCAACTTAATGGAATATAGCCCATGTTAAGACACCTTCTAATTGCAGTCACAACCCAGGACGTAATTATGTCCCGTGTTTGTTGCAGTTCTGCTGGATAAATTCCATCCGGACCCGGAGATTTATACGGACCAAAGGTGTTAACTGGCCCACTCAACTTTCCCGACTCTAACTATCGCATTCCCTATCTCAGACTGTCTGCCCCTAGGTATCGAGTTATCACCCTGCACTGTGCTACTGCCTGGAAAATGTGTATCTAAGAGAAGCCTCCACACATCACCCGGACCTTTAAGGTAGCCCAGTTTGTGTGGTGCCATCGCTAGGATTCTTCTTAGTCTAGCTGCTTCCGATGTTTCTTCCACATCCCTACAATAATTTTGCCAGGACTGTCGCTGCGCAGTTCTGGTTGCTTTCTTGAATATTTTTAGCTCAGCTTTGTAGGCTTCATAGTCCGTGGGCAGACCCGAAGGTGTAGCCGTGATAAATAACCGCCTATTTGACTTCCTGAGATGGCCTAGATCCATTGACCTCAAAGGTGGTTTGTTCTTGCCCCTCAGTTTTACAACCGGGCAGCCAGCTGTCAGTGAACTATTCAGGGCTGTGGTTACCTGATTGATCAGCTCGTCTAATTCCACAGGGTCTGTGGGATCAGACGGCGGATTTATTGGCAGTGAGGCCCTGAGAGTCTTCCTATACTTCCCCCAGTCCGTTCTCCGTATATTTCTAAAGGTCTTAACTGGAGCTTCTGGGAAGTTCAATTCGTATTCTATATAGCGATGGTCAGGGTAGGAATTTTCATTCGACAGTCTCCATCTTTTTTTATTGTTAGCGAAGTTATGGAAGGTCAGGGTAATATCTAACACTTCCCTTCTATTTTGTGTTACAAACGTCGGCTCTGAGCCTAAATTTACCACACTAAGCTTATTCTCTATGATGAAGTCTAAAACTGACTCACCTCTTGCGTTAGTGTTCGAACTTCCCCACAATGTGTTGTGTGCGTTTACATCGTTGGAGACAACTAAGTTCCTTTTGGCTGTGGCTGCCTCCATGACCAATGTCCGAACTTCCTCCGGTGGAGCGTCCTTGTCATGAGGCATATATATGGACGCTATGCAGAGACTGCTATTTTGCAGCTCAATGCTTGCCGCCACCGTATCGCCATTACTTAACTGTGGGAGCAAGAAGATGATAATGTTAACCATTGCTACTATACAAGCACGAAGCTTACCTGTGCTCTGAGCGGCTATCATCTTGAAGCCTCTCATCTTTAGACCGTAGATTTTGTTGCCGCATATCCACGGCTTTTGGATGAGGGCCACGTCAAAGCTACCGGAACCCAGGCGGATCATCAAATTCGCGGAGACGAGTTTAAAATGAAGGAGGTTGATTTGGATCAGCTTCATAGGAATCTGTTCTTCTTACCTCCACCATCGTCACGTCCGCCTCCTCCTCTCCTTCGGTATAGTCAAGGAGGTCGTCTTCCTCAAAGAGTTGCCCTGGTCAGCTACTCTGAGTCAGTCGACCTTTGGCTGCTGGACAACCCTTCTTCACCACCGCGAGCCACGCTAACCTTGTCACCCTCTATCTCCTCCGGTTCCAAAGCTTGCTCGTCGCTGCGGTAGATCCGAACGATCGCGTCAACGAACCCGAACCTGACTACCCCTTTTCTCTCTGCCAGTGGGGCAAGGGACTCAGCGTTGAGTATAAGCAACACCTGCCTCCTACCTTCCACTGGCTCCTAGATTTCGCTACCTTGCAATTATGGGTTGGCAGCTCTCTATTACACGATCTAAAGATCGCCTCTATTTTCTCCGGTTCGGCTGGTTTAGCCGGGATCCAGACGCAGGCTCTGGGTCTGCTGGGAACTTCTTGACGGCCTCGAGCCTAGCTCCCGGCCAAATCTCGCCAACGTTGCTTACCGCGATCTTGTATAGGTTGGGTGACCTGTTGTCATCGCATGCGATAAGCTTGGCCCTGCCTTGGTACCAACCCGCACCGTGACAGAAAAGTGGGGTTCAGGGTTTTCCTCTAAAACCTGGAGGTAGACTTCGACAATCGCTTGCTCCACCCACCTCCACTTCTCTTTGGGTATGACCCCTTCCTCCTCCTTCTGGTCACTGATGGCAAGCATCTCACCCCCACCTTTGACAACTTCGATGTAGGATGGGTATTTCTCTCCGCCGACTTTTTGTCTTTTAACGACATCACCCGCCTCTTCAGCCGAACGTTGGATCTTTGTGGCTGTACCCGCCGGTTTGCCCAAGCCGGTTAGCACACCCCTTGCCCACTCTACCGATTTGGCCTGCTCCTCAATGAGCTGATCAGTTGGAAGAGCTTCATATTTTGTTAGGACCTTGAAGGCAGCCTTCTTTTCGTAAAAGGCCTGTTTTGACGGACGGACGGATTTAAACGACACCCCTTGGCCTACCCCAGCAACCTTCTTTGAGCTGCTGGGCCCCTCTATTGTCTGCTGCCGATTGATCCCCGGAGCAGCCCCCGCCCCCTGACCGCAGTCAGCGTTTGGGCTTTTGCCACCTCCTCCGAGTTTCTTCCTTCAGCAACCCTCTGAAAGAGACGAATGACCAGTTTTCCCATGCCACCCCGTCCCCTGCTACAAGCACTCGTGCTGGGATCAGCCCTAACGCTTAAGCTCCCTCTGCCTCCTGCTGCTATCGATCTGTCTACCACCCTTGTATTAGCGGTATATGGTCCCACGAGTATCGGACAAGAGAGGTCCGTTCGCGCAGAGGTCCGTGTGCGCGGGTAAGGCTAGATAGAACCGGAGGGCGCCAAGTATCCGGAGCACTCCGTTAGAGACTGGGCTATTTTTGACCTGGGTCCCCAGCCAGGCTGAGCATCGACACGGGTCGTATGACATCCAACCCATAGGTTTTTTATAGAGGTTTGCTTCTCCGCACCCTGTATCCGGGAAGGTGTTTATTGACTCCTCAGTTTAGATGTGTAGTGTTCTGTTATAAATAGCAGGGTTACCTCGGGCAGGATGTGACTCTTCGCCACACACTATGGGTCTAGAGTAGTGGAGAGAGCACGCCACATTCAGGGCTATCCTCCTTCACACCCGGAGATAACCAAAGGTCCCGCTCCCATCTCAATAACAGTCACTATCGATACGGGAGCTACACGAATTTTCGTTAGCGAGCAGCTTGGCCGCCAACTATGTGCTACCATCAGTTGGGTGACACCTACACTCATCAGTATCATGAATGGCAGACAGACGAACACGAGACATCAGGTAAGTCCAATATTGCGAGTCACAAAATAGTGATTCATAATGATAGGCCCATCAAGCAGCGATACTACCCATATTCCAGCGCAGCAGGAAATCATGAATTCTGAGGTGGACGAATTACTGGCAAAATGGTATATTGAACCGTCTCAAATCCTACACCTATTGTGTTGGTAAGGAAGAAAAACAGTCGATTGCCGATAGTTAAACGCTGGAACTCTCTCCTACGGATCCACCAAATTTTGGATCGCTTACGCGAAGCCAAGTATATCAGCAGTATCTACTTAAAGAACGGCTATTGCCAAATGCCCATGGAGAAGAACAGTAAGGAGTATACGGCGTTCACGGTACCTGCCAGGGATCTTTTTCCGTGGAAGGTGTTGCGTTTAGGTCTACATTCGGCACCAGCAGCGTTTCAGCAAGCTTTGAACCAGGCAATTGGCCACGACCTGGTGTAACAAGCGTTTGCCAACTTAGATGACATTATCGTCACGGGAAAAACATCAGAAGAGCACAAACCAAATCTAACTAATACACCAAGTTACGATGTTTGCGACAAGCTAGCCTAAAGCTTAACCGAGTAAATTATACATTTTCTAAGAAGTTAAAATATCTAGGTCACATGGTCAGCGATAAGGGCATCCACATAGAAGCAAATAAAATCGCTGCAATACGGAAACTAGCGACGCTGCGTGGGAATAGCGTCCTGGTATCGCCCTTTAATTCCACACTTCGCTAAGACTGTACACCAATGGACGGTACTCCTTAAGTAGGGAAAGCATTTCAAATGGGATGACGTCCAACAAGAAGCATTTGAAAAACTCAAGTAATAGCTAACCTAGGCTCCAGTTCTCGCATTCCCCGATTTAAGCCAGAATTTTTACTGCAGACCGCATCTACTGATTACGGACTGGGGGCGGTTCTTCCCCAAGTGACATGCTATGCCAGTAGACATATGAACGGAGCAGAGCTCAACTACTCCCCAACCGAAGGAATGTCTAGCAATTGTGTAATGTATAATAAATATGCACCCATACCTAGAAGGCTTCCAATTCATAGTTATTAAAGATCACTTGCCATTGTTGTGGCCAAACTCAATTGAAAGCCCTTCGGGACGCATAGTGACGTGGGCTCTGGAGCTTCAACAATTCTCTTTTGAAGTACAGTATCACAAGGGAAAGCTAATTTTACTAGCCGATGCGTTTTCGAGACAGCCGGTCGAAACTGCGTGCACCATCGTATTGGAAGACCAGAACTGTAACTGGTGGCAGATGCGGAAAGCAATTATCGAGACAGTTTTACCGCCATATCCCAAATCGCCCTGGTGATGAGGACTGCGCTTCTTGGAAACTGTATGTGCCGACTTCGTTTAGGGAGCGCATCTTGAAAGAAAATTATGACGCACCAATAGGGGCATTCCGAAAACCATAGCTCGGATAGCAAATCATTACTACTGGACGAGCCTCTCCAGAGACACTAGTCGATATATGCGGAAATTCAAACTCTGCCAGCAGTATAAATGCAGTCAACATCAACCTGCCTGAGAAATGCTCACGCAGATACTGGAGGAACCTTATGCAATTGTGTGAGTCGACTTCGTTGGCCCTCTTTCTCATTCAATGCATGTGACTACTATGCCGGTGGTTCTCCATGATAAATACACCAAGTGAACTCAAATGGTACCACTCCGGAAAGCCACCACCGAGACCCTACAACGGGCTTTCCGAGAATACATTTTATCTTGCTTTGGTGTACCACAAGTTCTGGTCACCGATAATGGATTCCAATTTACGAGCAGTGCGTTCACCGCAGGCTAAGGGATACGGCACCAATTTGCCGCCCCATATACGCCACAAGAAAACGCTGTCGAGCGCACAAACCTCACGGTAAAAGCGAATATTGCCCAGTTCTCTGACAAACAGCAAAGACGATGAGATAAACTACTTCCAGAACTCACGCTACCCGTGGCCACCAGTGTCTCGGAGCTAACAGGGTACAGTCCGTCATATCTGGTACAATGACGAGAATTACGACTTCCAAGGGCGCTTTTGCAGATGCCACAGTGGGTACCGGGGAGCCTGCCACAAGCACCAAATAAAATAGTAGAAAACTGGCTCTGGCAATGGCTCATTCCCCCAAATATGGAAAAAATTTCAAATAACGGTGATTCCCAAGCCTGGCAAAGGCCCGACAAACGTGAAATCTTATAGACCTATAAGCTTATTATCAAATTTTTCAAAGCTTTTCGAAAAGTTCATAAGATGATTAGAATTGCCATAGATGGAAAAATCATATCACAAGTTTGGCTTCCGCGAAAAGCATGGCTCGGTTGAACAAGTTCACCGTATTGTAAGCACCATCCAAAAAACTTACGAACGTAACGAATATTGTTCTGCTGTGTTCCTCCACATTACCCAAGCATTCGATAAAGTTTGGCATACAGGACTTTTACTAAAGCTAAAAAGCATACTGCCTTAAATTTATATATGATGCTAGCAACCTCTCGTGTAGAAAATGTGTTATAAAGCACAAATGTTTCATCACAGCGGAATACCCCATTCTAACAGGAGTTCCCCAAGGAAGTGTGTTGGGCCCCTTACTCTACACGCTATATACTGCTTATATGCGAACCAATGTCAAGACCGTCACCTCAATGATTGGCGATAACACTGCAATTTTATGTTCCCACTCGGGCCCAAAACATTGCATCCCAGCTAATCAGGCAACACTTGAATGCTATGCAGCACTGGATGGATTGTTGGACAATAAAATTTAATAAAGATAAGTGCGCGCATCCAATATTCAAATTATGTAAAAAAAACTTGCGCCCCAGACAGATAAACTTGGATCATATAAAAAATATCTAGAAATGCACCTTGATCACCGACTAACATGATCAAAACACATCAACACCAAAATCATGCAGATAAAATTAAAAATGATTGAGCTATACTGGCTTCTAAATAGGCAATCCAGACTCAAACTGGAATACAAGATCTCACTCTATAAAGCCATAATAAAGCCTATATGGACTTACGGTATCCAACGTGTCCATCCAATGTTGAAAAACTACAACGTGCTCAATCAAAAGTCTTTTGAACAACACAACAAAATAATTTGGAGCCTGAATATACAAAGGAATTTTCTGCATCACAACTATGACTTGGCAATATGGAGAATTTTTTCAGCAAATCGGAGCAAATCACAACTTTACTCCAATACATTTATACCACAATCTTTAACAATATATATTTATATATATACAGTGGTTCACAGCTTATTTCAACCAGCATCTGGTCTAAGTTTAAATGAGTGTAACTTCTGAACGAAACAACATATCAACAAAATTTAAATGCAGTTTCTTTAGATTAACCCTTAAAATTAACAAATTAAATTTATTCTGTTCAAAGTACATGTTTTTTAGATCTTATATCCTAATAATTAAAAATAGTGGTACAAAGAAGGTCACTGCTTATTTCAACCAGCTAAACAAATTAATTTTTTTTTTTAAATAGTGGAATATTTTGAAGACATTAATACTTAGTGTGTCCTCCTTTTTGATCGATAACCGCTCTCAGTCTGTTTGGCATGTATTTAACTAGCTTTCGAGTTGCTTGGGGTGTGATTTTAACCCATTCCTCCTTCAAAGCATTTTTGAGGTCATTTTTGTTCGAAATCTGGTGATTACGAACGTGTAGATCTAAAATCGCCCATAAATTTTCAATCACATTGAGATCCGGTGATTGTGCCGGTGGTGTCATTAAGTGAGGGCAATTCCAAATGAGCCAAGATTGAGCAATGCCCGACTTATGTTTTGGGTCGTTATCTTGATAGAACCGAAAATCCCTCCGTATTCCGAGCTTCTCAGCACTTTGCAGCAAATTACTTTTCAGTAAGTTCAGGTAGATATTTTTATCCATTGTAGTCTCTATAAATTCCAAATTTCCTACACCATTGGCTGACATACAGGCCCAAACCATGATACTTCCGCCATGTTTGCCTGTCGCTTTCAAATTCTGGTTCTGCAGCTCGGTATTTGGCTTGCGCCAGACATACGACTGCCCGTCGGAGCCAAAAATATTGAATTTGGACTCATCGGCAAATATGACTTTATTATGGACTCGATTTTCGTGTACAAAACATGATATTATGCTGTGTACCGTAGAGTCACTTAAACCGACCATTTCTGCTATATTCCGCCGCGAATAATTATTTTTTAAATGGCTGAGGACCAACTCTGGCTGCTCGATTGTTGTACGTCGACCCATTGTCACAAATATCGCTAATGATCTGGTTGAATGATGAAATCACACTAAAATCTGCTCTAAATGATTGAGAGTACATTGCCGACAATGAATAGACTTGAAAAAAGTACCGCTATTCGAGCGGTAGTTTCACAAAAACAAAATTGACTCCGCTGGTTGAAATAAGCTGTGAGGTAAATTTATGCGACGTGATTGCTTACCATTCTCAGAGATCATTGAAAAATAATTTTGAACTTTTTTCTTTTACACATTATGTTAGGACTGTTCTATCAACAATTCGGCATTTAAATTTTATAGATATTTTATTTAGTTTAGAAGATATAATCGGTTTAATATTAAAATGGGTGCTGGTTGAAATAAGCTGTTAACCACTGTATATATATATATATATATATATATATATATATATATATATATATATATATATATATATATATATATATATATATATCTATATATGTATATATATATATATATATATATATATATATATATATATATATATATATATATATATATATATATATATATATATATATATATATATATATATATATATATATATATATGCGAGTATGTATACAAAGTGGTAAATTTTGTATTTGTCAAGGTGTATGGTCACATTTTAATATGCCTTGAATTGAATTGAATACATATACTCGTACCAATAATGGTTATTGTCCCGCCCTTCACTTCAAATCGAACATGTAATCATGTTGAAAATGTTAAATCAAGGGGTATCATATATGGATGTGTCTCACCTCTTCACTAAAAATACCACTTACTACAAATTGTTATACGAGTATCTCTTATAGTAGTGGTAGCAGAACAAAAAACCCCCAAAAAAAAACCCCCAAAACTCCAACATCATGTCCATTTTGTAGTTATAGATAATTTATATATTGAAAATTATTAATACCGTCATAACATTTTTGGAGATTTAAATTTTTCAAAATTGTTTGTTGCGAACTATTGGCGACCTAATGCAAGAACAACATAAACGAAAACAACAATAACAAGACCACCATCAGCATCAGCATATCCACAATAAATTCTGTTAAAAGCAACAATGTTTAATTACAACTCTGTATAATCTTCATATTCCTATCTTCATATTCTTCGTTAACTCATGCATACGTGTCCTATTCTGATTGGTTGTTTTATTCAGCTACTAACGTATGTAACAACTTAGATATATACAACTCTATTACCCATGTATAGATTTATTACTTCGTTTCTAACCTTTGGAAATACAAGAACTACTTATATTGTAATATTGAACCCAATCGTGTTTTACTTCAATAAATTCATAGAGCACCAAAACAACAGCAACACCAGCAGCAGCATTAGCACATACAACAACCAAAACCAATATAAACAGCAGAACAGTGGAACGAAAAATTAACACATTCAGATACATTTAATTTTTTGTTTTAAAATAAGAAAAATACATTTTTTTAATTTAAGGGATAATCCCCACTTTACATTTTTTCATTTAATTCAAGGGATAATTTCCAGTTTTACAATCAAAAATCGTCTTCATTATTTTTTATATATTTTGTACAGGTTCCTCGCTGGATTTGGAGCGAAACTGTTTGATTCTCTTGATCAACAACTCCTCCATCTCCGGAGCATCCCAGCATGTCCCATCCAAATCTGGATACGAATGTGACGGTTTCGTCATATAGTGTCCAGTGTTTATTTACATATGGAAGCCGACGTCTCCAAGTTTGAAGTTTTCTGTTTATTCTAGAAGAATTTCCCGAATTTATATGCGAAAATTATTCGTATGGCAGACAACCACATATGCGATAACATGTAAATCATTACCGATAAAAAATTATTCGTATAGCATACAACCACATATGCGATAACATGTAAATTATTAGCATACTCGTATGTATGGTAGGTGCAAATTTAGTTCTCTTCGCGGATATATAAAAATATAAATAATTGAAACATTTTTTAAACATTCTCTTCTGAAATAAATACTATATAATAATATGAAATAGTACAAAATAAAAAATTCCATACACGAGTAATATTATAATTATCTGCTAGAGTAGAATAGAAAACTAATTTGTAATATTGCAAATTGGATAGAAATAAAAGTAATCAAAAATTTTAATGCTTATAATTTATTTATTCAATAAATTTTAATCGCAATTTGAAAATGTGGCATTTTGCTCCTCTAGACTTTCATTTAAGAATTCTGTGATAGGATCTTCTTGTAGTTCCAACACAGATTTTTTCCTTGCGGCATACTTTTCACAGTATAGATGGTAGTCAGGGGGTTATTGATGTCATTTATCGCATTCTCACTAAGTGAATTAAATCATTCAGGCAGACACAATGCGATATCTTCTAAATTCCCCATCATCCGTCGTCCACATTTCGTCGAAATTGATGTTAGACCGAATACCTTCATTGAATTATCTATTACCATATTCTTGATTCCTCAAGATGGTTGGAGGTTTTTACCGAAGAATTCTGCATTCACAAATATAAAAGTATTGTTGGTAGGGCTATTTTATGCTTTTTCTGAAAGGATATGTATTTATATAAAATCCAAATATAATTAAAAGTATGAAGTTATTCTATTTATGTTTCTTGACATATATGTAGAAAGTAGCAAACTCACTAAAATTCTGAAGTTGAATGATAAATTCTATATCATTTCCACGTCCTTTATATCAAAATGTGTCAACTAAATACATTTAAAAAAACCAGACATTTTTGGTTTTATTTAAATAAGAAGATATGGTTTAATATGCTGAATGGGTTCCAATGAATTTATTCGGCATAAATTTATAGAATTATTTTATTCTTATATACGAGAGACACGTTTATCAATTTTATAGTAACGGGTTTCCGAGAGTGCAACTAATATGAAGAAATTTATTTGTGAATTTTGAGTTTGTGATTTCCATACAACTTAAACAATCATATGAAAAAAGAACATAAGTATCAACAGTTATATGAAATAATAAAAAAACAGAAAGCATTTATAAAGCAACAACAACAAAAATTAATTGGAGTGTAAAATGAAAAGCTGCATATAATAAAACTATAACAACATATATGTAAGAATATGTATAGTAATAATAGTAATAATAAGTCTGCAGAAGTTGAGATCAATCACTATCACATCACAATTGAAATAAATCTACAAAATATTATATTAATGAGGAAGAACCAACTTGCAGTTATAAATATTGTGAAACATGTTAGTTTAAGGTATCAAATAAATTATGGTATCATCACTTGAAAGCCAATTAACATAAACAAAATAGTTGTTCACAATTAAAAGATGATTTATATTTAGTGAAAGGATTACTCGTATATAATAATCGCATTGAACATTATGTATTTAAAAACCGACATGAAAATATTATCATACCAAATACTTTCTTTAAAAATGCAAAATATATAATCCGATTATTTAATCAAAAACTAGAAAACACGGATCATATAAATATAATGTTGAACTGTTTTGTGAATATAAAGGTTCCAAGAAATATTGGTGACACCAGTGATTGTGAATATGAAAAAGCAACTATAGATGTGTAAACTTTTCAAACGCAAATGATCTTAGCACAAAACCTTTTTTAACTTGAATATGATGTACATTGCTCTAATTTAATTACAAAATGGAGGAATTTCTGGAGAAGGATAGTGGATGGAGTCTAATTCAATTATTTTATTTAAGAGATTAATAAGTATCAATATAAACCATTAAAGGGTTCTGCTTATATAAAATTACCTCATAATATATATAGCAATGAAACATGCCTGTATTAATGTAATGAATAAAAATGATGACTATTGGTTTAAATGGGCTGTACTATACTACAGTAAAAAATGTGCAACATGCATGTAATAGATTTTCGCAGTATGCAGTGAAGATTAAGAATGATGTGATTAATATTTGAAGTATGATTTAAAAACTTGTCATTTCTAATGCCATTAGAACCAATCAGAAAATTTGAGGAAAATAATAATATTAGCATAAATGTTTTTGGATGATCTGATTAAGCTGATCAAATTGTGCGTCCCTAGAGACGTCCATATTAATTTATTGTTTCTACAAACCGGTGATAATTCACATTATGTATGGATTAAAAATATATCAAGGTAAAAAGAAAAAAAACACATGATTTTCAATTACTTAAAAAATTAC
Source organism: Clusia tigrina (assembly GCA_920105625.2). Classification (NCBI taxonomy): domain Eukaryota; kingdom Metazoa; phylum Arthropoda; class Insecta; order Diptera; family Clusiidae; genus Clusia; species Clusia tigrina. The sequence goes on from OV050030.1 coordinate 340,621,332, forward strand.
TATTTACATATTAATTATATCACAATTAACATTAAATACAAAAGGTCTGCTATTATGCATAACATCTTTCCTGCTGGAAGTACACTAGGAAATATGTTATGTTACAGCATAAAGCTGAGTACAGCAAAGTAGTGACCACAATGCCGATTTGTAAAAATAATGATGATATTTTAAAGTTTACTTCTTTTAGGTCTAAGTTAGATGTACCATTTGTAATTTAGTGTGAATGTGAATTTTTAGAGAATGTACAGATAAATGATTCAGAAAATATTTGCACCACTAATATGCCTATAGCATTTAGTTTTTACATAATGTGCGGTTTCAATAAAGCTTAAACAAATTTGTTACTTTTTCAGGAGAAGATTCTGCTAAGGTATTCATTAATTAATTACTGATACTAAGCCTCTATATGTAAATTATTTAAATATAATACTACCAATGAAGTCTTTAACTTTAGAAGAAAATTAAAAGCATAAAACAAGTTCAATTTGTCATATTTGTAAGCAAATAATTGATCAACAAAAGATTGCTGATCTTTGTCATCTTACAGGTCAATATCGTGGACCTGCACACTCTAGTTGTAACTTAAATTTTCAGATACATAAATTTTCACCAATTTTTTTCCATAATTTTTCTGGTTATTACTGTCATCTGTTTGTTAAAGAACTCGAATCATTTAAAGGACACATTAAAATAATTCCTCTGAATAAAGAATTATATACGAGTATATCACTTTCGAGAGATTTATATTAGTGGTAAAGAATTCTTTCAATTACGATTTTTTGACTCATACACATTTATGACCTCATCTTTAGATGTATTAGCTAAGAATATTGATGCTGGTGATTTCCAAATTTTACACTCATTGTATATAAACATTGACGAGTTCAACCTATTTAAAACAAACGGTGTTTTCCCATATGAAAGTGTATATAAAAGGAAATATACTTCAAAAATATTTGGGCTCAGTTTGGATAAAGGTAAGAACTTGTATCTTGATTGAAAACGATTTAGACATGTTGGGCAGCCGATGGAACAAGATGAAGCCGCAGCAAAATACGCGAATGCTGCGGTATCTTAAAGGTACAATCGATTTAAAACTTCACTACTTCAAGCCTGGGCAGCTTCGGGATGCAGATTGGGGCGGAGACGCCAGCGACCGAAAATCGTATACTGGTTGCGCATTTGTAACTGCGGGATCTGTATTTTCATAGGAATCGAAGAAGCAAAGCATCGTTGCGCTGAGCAGCACAGAGGCGGAGTACGTCGCGCTCTCATTGGCAGCAAAGGAAGCTGTCTATATTCAAAAGTTGCTTGATGAAATGGCTTTTCATTTCACAGCTCCAATGGTTCTGAACAGTGACAACTTGAGTGCACAAAAATATATCACCACCAAAGCTAACACATTGATTTAAAATATTATAAAATTCGTAGCAAAAATTAGCATAGAACCAAACATAACAAAATATTTTAAGAAATAGGATTATTTTAAGTTTTGAAATTAAATTAAACTATTACAACTCAAAGACTTTAAACTATCTCAAGCTTTACTCACAACTATAAAGAAATCAAACAAGGATACATTAAATAAAGTTTTTGCTAGATATGAACTCATTGAAGATATGAATGTTAAAACAAATCTCTAAAATTATATATGGATAATGTTTTAGACTCTCAAAGACAATATATGGAACAGAGTCCCAGTAGAATTTATATTTTTAATTAAATAACAAAAATTTAAAAAATACCAATTAAAACTGTTCCAAAAATAAGAGGATTAGTTAAAGAAGATGATTAAGAAAAGCTTTGCAGATAAACTACACAAACAGGCTCATAAAAACTGGAAACGACGACGAGTAATAACAAAGGTTATATATGATCTATAGCAAGCGGATTTTGTAGAAATGGGTACTTCTTTTTTGAAATAAAAACCTTTAGTTTCATTTAATTCAGTTTTATTGTAGTATTACAATATAAATACTTTAGAGCAACTTTAAATGACTTGTTGATTGAATCGTCAAAAAGAGAATGATTATAACGAACAAAAATTAAATGCAAGAATATCTGAAAAATAATAATTGTGTTGCCAACTTTAAATAAATATTCCATTCAACACTCCCACTTTTAGTTATAAGTTTGAATTTTAAGTATTTAATTAATTAAACTCCAATTAAATATCGAAAACGCTGGTGGTTCCCCTTCGGTAGAGACTTCGTCAATCCGTAGGCGTACTGCTCATTAGACTGCCAAATTTCAAATTAAAAAAACCTGGAATGTACTTCTCACGAATAAAATTGTAACGAACGTCAATATGCTTCGTTCTTCTGTGAAATTCAGGGTTTTTTCACAAGACGTATAGTGCTTTTGTTATCCATATGAAAATTAGGTGATTCAAGATTACTCACCAAAAGCTCAGATATTAAATGTTTAATCCAAACAAGTTCCTTTATAGCATCCGCTGCTGCCATATACTCCGATTCGGTTGTTGAAAGCGCCACTGTCTTTTATCGCACCGATCCCCAGCTGACTATGTTATCACCAAACATGAAAACGTATCCTGTAGTCGATCTTCTAGTTTTGAGGTCTCCAGAGTAATCTGCATCACTATAACTGGCCAAGCTTAAGTTGTTCTCGCCTTTGAAGATTATGCCCAACTGCAGTGTGCCTTTAATAAATTCTAAAATCTTTTGACTGCATTTATATGAGTATAAGCTGGTTTCTCCAAGTATCTGCTTGCATTGCCAACTGCGAAGCTGATGTCCGGACGTGTCGATACTGCCAAATACATTAAGCTGTCTACCACCTCTCGCGATATGGAAAAGCGGTTCAACTTCTTCATATCTTGCAGCGCCATCTACAATTTCTTCACGATCATTGTTTTGGTTTGTTATTTCAATATCATTTTTATTAGTCTGTTCTTCTAGTTCATCGATACTGACGCTTCTGTTGGCACCTCCGGCAAAAAAGTTACATCACAAGCAACCTCAATTTGGTTTATCTCCGGATTCCAAATTCTATAACCCTTCGAATGGATGTCATACCCGATAAAAATACATTTTTTCGTTTTGGGATGAAACTTTTGCCGCTTTTGCTTTGGAATGTGCGAGTAAACTTCTGAACCAATTATGTGCAAATGACCGATCTGAGGCTCTTTTCCAAATCACAGGTCATATGGCGTTTTACCATTAACAGTGCTTGTTCCAGCAGTACTTACTGCCTCTGCCCAAAATTTCAAAGGTATATCTTTTGAGTGAATACGTGCTGACTCAACTTTAGTTCGCATGTCTCTTCCGCACAACCATTTTGTTCAGATGTATATGGAAGAGTTCGCCCATATCGTCAAAAAATGTAATTAACTCTTTATTAACAAACTCAGTGCCATTGTCTGATCTGAAAACGCATATATTATGGCCACCATTTTTTTGTGCTTGCTTAACAAACTTTTTAATATTTTGCGTTAGCTCATATTTATTTTTCAAAAAATAAACATCACGAAAATGAGAGTAATCATCCTTTCACAACAAACAATATCTTGACCCACCAATTGAATCTTGCTGCATTGGTCCGCATACGTCTGCAAAAATCAGTTGACCATATCTCGATGATTTGTCTTTACGCGAATAAAAGCATTGACGATGTTGTTTTCCCAAAACACAAGCTTTGCACGTAAAATCCTCTGCTTCAAAAAAGATACATTTTTCTTGTAAAACACTTTTAACATATTCGATGTTCTGATGGACCATGCGATCTTGCCACACACTTAATGTCAATTTTTTATTTGTTGCTAAATTTGCAATCGCCACATTCTTCAAGGTTACCTAGAAAATCATTTGAAATAGCTTTCCCTTCCGAGCTCCCATTCTTCAGTAGTTCACATCGCTTAACTTAAAAAACTACCCACGGTCCATTGCTTTAATTGTAGAAAATAAATGTTGATGAAATTTTGGCACATACAAGACGTCCTTAATGTCTTTAGAAACCCAATCCTCACCATTAAACGCCAGAATATGTATGTCACCCTTTCCTTCTGCAGTAATAACTGTTCTGTTACCAACAGTCACTTTGACTGAAGGTACTCTAAGATTCTCAAACCAGTCTCGTCGATGACACATATGATCACTTTTTCCAGAGTCTAACAACTAACTATCACGGCCATCGTTTTGCACGGATTGGCAAATAAATGCGTCAACATCCATTTTTGTTTGTTTTTTCTCAGCTTTAGTGTTTCGTTGTGGACAATCACGTTTCCAATGGCCTTTTTCCCTGCATAAAAAACATTTTCCTTTGAAATTTTCTTTTTCACCACATCTACTCTGATCTTTCTGTGTCGTTTTACCTTTGTTGCTCAACCAAACTTTTTTCGCTGTATCTCTTTTTGCTGCAAACACCTGCACACTTTCAACTTTTTCTTGTGATTTTAAATGGATCCATTATACGCGTCATAGGTTGACTTTCTGCACCCGTTGACTACCAAGCACTATGGAAATGGCTTTATTCTGCCGGCAAGGACATTAGAATTTTCGTCATGATCATTATAACCAAAATTGTTTCACAATTTAAACTTTGTAACAATGGTTGCTTTCCCAAAGCTGTGCTGATTGTGCGATGTGCCTTTGCGTCCGTCTTTCTCCAAGCTGCATGAAATTCCTCGTATTTTGCAGTTCCAACTGCCGGTGCCTGCGTATCTCCATTTGCGATATCAAACATTTCGAAAGCCTCCAATATCTGCCGGATTTGAAACTTCCATATGAGCCACTGACTGTTATCCTGAAGTTTTTTAATGCGAGCTTTTTGTTCCATCATGCTGAACACGTGTTTCTACCCTCTCTTTTTTTCTTCTTCCCCGAATTCACTGCAACGCCTAGTCAACTTCTTATTATGTCGTAAATTAATTTTATGCATGAACTGGGCACAAAACCTTTCGAAATGAAAGTCTTCAGTTTTTTTCAACTCATTTCTATTGTAGTTTTACAATATAAAATACTTTAGAAAAACTTTAACTGACTTGTTGCTCGAATCGACAAAAAGAGATTCATTATAACGAACAAGAATTAAATCCGAGAATATGTGAAATCGAATAATAGTGTTGGCAAATATCAATAAATATTGCATTCAACATTATTCCGCATACAATAGTGGCTACCTCTTCCGTCTAACAATTAGAGATACATTTTCAAAGGAGTACCAACAAATTTACAAATAGACGACGGTAAACAATTCTTCAACAGTAAATTTAACAAGTTTATGAAATAATATCGCATTAATCATTACTAAGTATTTAGGATTTTAAAGGCATCAATCGTTGAACGTTCTAATAGATCTATCAAAGGAATTATGTGGAAAGCGTTTAGTTATCAAGGAAGATATCAATGGATTCATAATTTTAAAAATTTAATTGATGAATATAATAATAAGACTCATAGAACTATAAAAATGTCACCCAATAACGTTAATTCTTCTAATCAAAATTTAATATGGAACAATTTTTATAATAATTTAAAAATGTTTCATAAACCAAAGTTTCATGTTGAGAAAATTTGAGAAATAGCAAATATAAATATATTTTGAATCCAAGCTGGAAAACAGAAAGCTAACGAAAACCAGATACCTTCATTCTTATCTGATTGAAACAATTATATTAATAATATATAATATATATATATATATATATATATATATATATATATATATATATATAAATATATATATATATATATATATATATATATAAATATATATATATATATATATATATATATATATATATATATATATATATATATATACATATATATATATACTTGTATATATATATATATATATATATATATATATATATATATATATATATATATATATATATACAAGTATATATATATGTGTATATATATATATATATATATATATATATATATATATATATATATATATATATATATATATATATATATATATATACTAGCTGACCCGGGAAATGTTGTTTTGCCATGTATATTATTTCTAGGAAACGTTTTTTTAGTTCAATAAAAATAACTATCTACTATAAGTGTGCGGGGATTTACTTATAATCGAAAGCGTTGTAGACAATGAAAGTATGCTTTACTTTGGTTAATAAATTAATCTTTATCAAAGTAACAAATATATCTCAAATTACAATTCTCGATAGCTATCTAAACATTCAAAATAATTTTTCCTATCAATTATGGCAGTTGAAAAAAAATTAAGACTAATCTCTCAGCGCAATAGAGTGTACAATGTTCTTGGTTAGTCAGTCTTTAGCCAACACAAACAAACTGGATGGTTTTCCCACGCGAGAACATGCCACATATATTTGTCCGTGGGAAAAGCATGGTGTTTCCAAATCTAAGCCACATACAGACAATGTCTGGCCTTGTGACTTATTGATGGTCATAGCAAATGCCAATCTAACTGGGAATTTAATGCGTTTGAACTCAATTGGCACATTTGTAGGAATCATAGGGATTCGTGGCAGCAACTCATTTTCGCCTTGAAACTTTCCATTCAAAATAATGGCTTCAATAACGTTTCTCATTAATTTTTTAATGAATAATCGTGTACCATTACACAGCCGTGGTGGGTTCAAGTTACGAAGCAGAATGATCAGAGATCCAACCTTCAATTGTAAATGGTGTGGTGGCATGCCTCGCAAATCCAATGAATTTAAAAACTCAATTGGATAATTCACAGTTTCGTTGGTATCGTAAACTGCATCGATAGATTTTTATGACACCAAGTCCCCAGGCAACAACTGTTGTATCTTTAAATTTAACCCATTGACGTCCACATTTTTTGCTGCCAAAATCGCTCTTTCTGCCAGCCAATTATGATCTTCATATTGTGTGTGTGTGTACATCGGGAAATATGTGATCTATGAGAGTATTTTGCGAGTCGATGATTGTGCAGAAGTCCGTCGTTAATTTTATGCATCCAGTATTTTCATGTACAGCAACTTTCCCATCGCCAATATCTAACAGTTGTTTAGAGAAAGTTTCGGCGGATGGATCCTGAAGCATTTGAACGCGCATGTTCACCGTCAGATGTACTTTTTCAACATTACGCCACAGTCGCGATGATTTTAAGCAAGCGTTGATTTCATCAGCGTACGTGGAACGTGGAATAACCGGAAGTGTTTGTCTAAAATCACCTAAAAGGAGTAACAAAGTGCCACCAAATAGTTTATCGTTGTTTTTTATATCCTTTAATGTCCTATCCAATGCCTCAAGCGAATGTTTGTGTGCTATAGTGCATTCATCCCAGATAATAATTTTACATTGTTTCAGCACTGTGGCCATAGACGATTGTTTTTTTATGTTGCACACTCCATCTGGATTATTTTGAATATTCAAAGGCAGCTTCAATGCTGAATGAGCTGTTCTGCCTCCATCTAATAAAGTTGCTGCAATGCCAGAAGATGCAACGGCCAATGCGATGACATTTTTTGATAGTATCTCCGCAAGAAGTAGCGAAATAAGGAACGTTTTGCCAGTTCCACCTGGTGCATCAAAGAAAGAAAGAAGAAAGTAGAGAAAGAGAAACTGCCAGCATAATGCGGTCGTAAATAATTGTATGTTAATCATTTAGCAATGGAATATTGCGATTAACAATGCCTGCCATTTCCACAGTATTGGACTGTAGTTCACGATTCATATCTGTGTTGAGGAAATCAGATGCAGTTCGATTCGGTGAGCTCATACCGAAATGACTGATTGGTGAATTCGCAATAGCAATGCAAAGATCCTCGATAGCAATCAATGATTCATTGTACATTGCATCACTGAATGATAACCTTAGATCGTTGTACCTTGTACGATATCGATACAAAATGTCATCAGTCATTGAATCTTTGTGATTATCCCACAACATTTGCACTCGGGCCGGGAAACATGTAGTCAGTACTATAGCAAATAGTAGACGAATTTGTGTTCCTGTGCAGTTTAATGCTGCTTCAGCAAGCATACTGTCCCATTGATTGTCGTCTTCTAGCATGCCTAGTGCAAGGCATGCATCTTTATACGTTGGATACTGTTGTCCATCTACCTTGAGTATATCTTGAAATGACAATGGTCCGGTGACATTAACCAACAGCAGTCGTAGATAAAAACACTCAGTCTGCCTTGGATTGACTGTATATACACGACCCAAAGTATTTGATTTAAATAAACCGGGGCACGCATCAACTGGTGTCCCTTGCTTGCGGGGCATCCATTTTTTCGATTGAGCCCATGTAAAATATTGGGGAACTTCAGAATAGAGAAGTGTTTGTGCGAAGGCACCAAATGCATCCGCACGATTGCACAGTTCAAAAAATTCGGTAAGCGTAGTTTGTGGTGGATTTATAGCACGATCAAGCGCTGTATCGTCCGTGAAATATACGCGCTGGCCGTTTTCAAGATGGACTGCTAAATGGATAACTGCTGGATCCCGTTCATGAATTGGGAAACCGAAAATACGCCAGACAGCTTCATTGGAACTGATATACCGGCCAATTTGGTAATTCGTAATTTCATCATTTTGATTCAACGGAGGAGCATTTACATTAGTATTTTCAATTCTAAATACAGCCATATCACTTCCTTTATGAACATATTTGCAAATATATTTGATACTCTTCACCGAACTGCATGACTCAACATTAATATGAGCATTGAATGTTTTGCTCAGCAGAGGTGAATATGGTACCACCCAACGATTGTCAATGTCGATGTCTGCGTTACTGATAGTTTTAATGAACGATTGTCCGCCATTTTCAGTACTTCTTCGACGATATATTGGATATCCGTCAACATGTGTTACCGTATCGTTTGTGAAATCGTTAGGAAAACGCTTTGTACATTTTCCGTCTACCATGCAAGGTGATGAAGGATTCAGATTTATGCACGGACCATGAATCATGTTTGTAGAAATAATATCAAATAGTAATTGATCAGTAGACGGAACTGGAATCTCTGCAGAAATTAAACTATCGGTGTCTTCAGCACGTATTTTGTCGACGAACCAAATTAAAATGTGAGCATGAGGTAATCCACGTTTTTGCCACTCAACTGAATACATCCAACAACGTGTGGGGCCAAATACATGCAATTTTGTAATAAAGCTGATTAAAGACTTTAATTTTTGTTTGAACACACGTGCTGTAATGTCATGACGATGTACTGCATTTTGTCCTGGTAATAGCAATAAGTAGTAATTTCCTGCCATTTTGGATTACATGTAAAAGAAATGAAAAGACACGGTCGTCCATATTCACGCACGAAATTCATAGCATCCTGTATATACTCTTGCATGTGACGTGGACTACCTACGTACGATGATGGTAAGATAACAGAGTTACCAATTTCGGCAGTGTCAGCGTTGTTCGCAATAGCATCTCGCAAGTGAATATATTCTTCCGCACGCAGCTTCTGTTGATTATATCGCAAGTAACGTAGTTGTTCACTCTCTATCTTCACATACATGTCGACCATAAATTGTTGGCAAAACTCACGACATCGTAAAATGATATTGTCTCGGCCGCGTCTAATCATCAAACGATACGAATAAAAATCCTTCGAGATAACGTTCTTATTTGTTTCGGCTCCTGTAATAATATATGATTAAATTAATTGAAGATTCTTAAATAATAATTAATTATGTTTTTAATAATGAATGAATTACCTGTTACGGGATCTCGTTGTTTAATGTTTACGCAATATCCGTCTTGTCCCTTCCAGAAAATTATTGGATATTGGAGAGCGTCATAAGAACGGTGGGTATCACTAATGAACTGAAGATTATTATTTCTTCTTTGAATCACGATTTGTCGCGTAGCTGTATGGTCGCCAACCATGATTCCAGCAACGTCGTCAACAACAGGTGCGATGAATCTACGTATATGCTCTCCAGCTGGTGTTCTATCAGGATTGATGACAATAGCATGATTGTCACTTTGTAGCTTGTGCATGTGTGATTTGAATAATTTCAATAATTCATTATACTCATTTAACAGAGCGTCCAGCTTGCTGACGATACGCCTGGCAAAAAGTGAATTGAGATTATGGTAGTCGCAACGTGCATCCACACGATTGGCGAGTCTTTATGGGTGGTTCGGAGTCCACGCCACCCATAAAGTAAATTTGTAAAAATTTATGAGATACGTTTGGCATTGGCAGGAATGAGCCCACTTTGTGATAAACTTGGCCTTTGATTTTGAACGTGGAATTAAATTGTTGACCGTTTGCAGCAATATTGTTAACAATTTCTGTTGCTCCAAACAACCTTACTTGAAAACATGAATTGAATGTGTGAATTGACTTTAGGAAAAGGCTAGAATCTGGACCTGTACCGATAAGTAAACCGTGCGAAGGTTCAGGTGGTGTTTCAATTTCTGTTAGATATACTTTTCCTGATAAGCAACACATCCCAACTGGCTCATTTTTAAATTTAACTGCATGACAATGCGGGCATTCCTTGTCCAAAGTACCAATAACCACTTTGGAATGAGCGTAATATTCAACATCAGGCTCATATTGGAATGCTAGTCGAAGAAATAATTCTGATGTAAATGCTCGAAGAACTTGTTGGCATTGTTGGTCAATTCCTCTACGTCTGTCTACTATGAATATACGCGTTTCTCTTCGTTCTAATTGCCTTTGTTGATTTCGTTCATCTCGCGCCTCTTGCGATTGTGATTATTTACGTAACTGCGCCATGCTTGCACGCACATCTGCATTGTTTTCTTGGATTTGTTCGCCAGACCTTCGTGCTCGTATATCCCGCGCGACTCTAGAATTGATTGTTTGACGACTCAAATTGGCCCCTTTGCGTCTTTTTGGCATTGCTGACTGTAACGTATCAATATCGGGTTGAATTATAACTGATTTTTAAATTATTTCGAATATTGTAAAAAAAAATGAAATTCTAATATTTGTTGTCAGAAAAATTTTATATTATCAAAAAATGTTATAAATGCTAAGTGGCCGAAAGCTGCATAGTGATCAAGACCTAAACATTTAGGGGGATGACAAATAGATGTTGTCCGATTCTCAGACCTACAGAATATGCACACAAAATTTCATCAGAATCGGTCAAGCCGTTTCGGAGGAGTTTAACTACTAACACCCCGACACGAGAATTTTATATATTAGAGATATATGAAAATATATATTTGTATACTCGTATATGGTTTTACATACTTTGCAAATCATAAACAATTGCACATACATAAAATAATTCATTTTGGTTTGCTCTACTTTGTGCGCATATCTCTGCTGGGAACGAGCAGGTCTGCCGCGCTAATCTGAGCATTAGCACCACTGTGCGTGCTTTAGACTATTGCTCACACGCTGCGTCTTCTGATATTTCCTCGAAAATCTGGTAATTTATTTTCTCGATCTCGTGCCATAGTTTACTGATGCGTTTAATGTTACCCTCGTAGTACTTCTGTGGTTGCTCGGTTATGATGCCCGACAATCCAGAAAGTAGCCGGCCAAGAGACATTTATAACTCTTGTTGTTTGCGCATGATGCCGCTAATATAGGGTGTAGCACCATTCACTTGCCTTTCTGTAGGCGTTGGAATCCTTGCGGCAGGGCGGGGTTCTATTCCCTTTGAATGAAAACGGTCTGCTGGCGTTGTAGGTGCTGGATGAAGGGTGCTGGTTCTTGGCATCAATGCGATTTCAAACTGTTCTCGGTATTGAGTGACAAGGTCTCATATTTCATGGTAGTAGTCATTCGTGAAATACGGATGGTCTATTGATATATTTTCCAGCTGCCTTATTATATTGTCGGTTCTTTCGAATTGTGCCCATGCCTCATTTAGACATCGACAGCGTTCTTCAAAATAGGATGTGGACTGTTTTCGTTCCACCGAATCCTTTTTGTAGTTCCGGATTATTCCCTGAATTCCTTCTCCGGTTTTCTGCTGCGATGCAACTAAATCGCTAAATTTGTCCATATTCTTGCTTCCTAGCGCACACTGATGTGAATGCTGCTTGTTGGTTCGCAACGTTGGACTTTGTCGGTTTGCTAAATGATAACACTAGTACTTGCACCAAGATATCGCAAATGTTACGTGTTTGAATCACGTCGGGGTCACCAATCTTTTGTTCGTAACATTGATTCCTATACAGGCACTTTAACCTAGATAGAAGGTAGGAAATTTAAATAGTTGTTTCAAGCACTAGAAATTGAACAACTTGCTGAGTGATGAAATAAACTTCACTTGTTGTAAGCTTGGTTATAATTTACGATTTTATTTGCCAGTTATGGCCTTAAATACAATTCTAACTACAATTAATTACAATAACAAAAAATTAAGTGGTACGGTAAAATGAATACACAACAAAATATTAAAGAATGCAAATGCAGCAAAATAAGGCTATTGGCTTATGGGTAACGAACTGACGTTGTGTCAAGGCCAATGCAACGTTATATTTGTTGTCAATATGCATGATTATTTCTGCTGACTCGCTATCATACGGGTGTTTCACCTACTGCTACCAAAGGTAATTGACTTGGCACGTGCTGTTATGTAGCGGATGACGATATTGTTGTGCAACAACAACGTTTCGTACAGCTATCCTATCCGATTTACCGTTGATCATTTAATCCGAGAGGGTTTCCTTAAACTCGAGGAGTCTAGCACAACTAACACCTAAGGCTTTCGATGGAATGCCCGGCAGGACTATTTTTACTTCCATGTAGCAGCTTTGTCCACCATCACCATCTACACGAAACGAAATGTACTCTCGGTCATAGCACAACTTTTATATCCGGCGGGGTGGCGCGATCCCGTTGTTGTTACCGCCAAAATCTTAATGCAACACATTTGTTTGGACCAAATTAGATGGGATGACCCATTGCCTCCCTTAACTTAAGCCCGATGGGAATTGTTCCTATTTCAACATCCAACGATATCGCTCAATCAAGTGTCTCGTTGGATGTTCGGAGTTCCACGCCTTTTGTGGCGCTTCACAGCTGGCTTACGCGGCAACCTTATACGTACGTTGCCATAGTAAAAACACTACATCGACACATCTTCTTGTAGCCAAGTCCCGCGTGGCACTTGTAAAAACGGTATCTCTCCCGCGCCTCGAACTATGTGGGGCAACTTTGTTGGCTGAGTTAGTGGCTCCACTAAAAACACTTTTAAACATCTCCAAAGACAATCTTCACTACTGGACTGACTCTACCATCGTGTTGGGATGACAACGCAAGCCGCCGTAGACCTGAAAGGTCTTCGTGGCAAATCGAGTGACAACGATTCTCGATAAGGTGGGCACACGCAACTGGCACCATGTCCGATCGGTAGATAATCCAGCTGCCCTTGCAAGCCGAGGGGTCCACCCTCACGCCTTGGTCGACAATACGCTTTGGTGAAATGTGCCGAAACGGCTTCAACGAGACCAATCGGAGTGGCCGATGAACATCGATGAAACATGCTTGCACATTGTGCAAGAAATGCGACCCATCCACACCAACATGGTACACATATCTCAAAAAGACGACCTCACCTTACGCGTCTCCGCCCTCTCTAGAGCGCTACGAGCTTTGAGTCTCGTGCGCAGATTCATGACATAAAGCTTGGCCAGATGTCGGGATACCACGCCCTAAGTAGGGAGGAAATCGAGGCCACAATGATACGTCACGCTCTTCCAGCATCTCTGTTATCCAAAAGAATGCAGCGCTCTCCTCAGAGGAGACCCCATCCCTACCTCGAGCCCTCTGTTCACATTGAATCCCTTCCTGCATTCCGACGGGACACTCCGAGTGAATGGTCGATTGGCGTTAACCGTGCATTTACCCTTTCCTGAGAGGTATCCCATCATTCTATCTAATTACAGCCACTTTACTCGTCTGGTCGTCAAGTTTACTCACTTCATCTCGTTACACGGAGGGAACCAATTAATGCTCGCCTGTTTCGAACCCAATACTGGATTCCGACCGTACCCTTTCATAGGAGGTGTCTCCCTACGAAAGGGTACGTGTGTATCTTTGTATGTTTTGCTACCAAAGCGATTCATCTTGAAGCCACCAACAATCTCAGCACCCAGCATTTCTAGTGGCTCGGTTCATTGGAGAACAACATACCAGTCTCCATATGTGAGGGGATGAAGGTCGGGGTTCCGGCGTGACCGTGTCGTCTCCATTACAACTATTTCAAGGGGCAGGGGCATGTTCACTCGCTGTCCTGAAGGTGGCAGCATCCCGGTGCTAGCGTCACCATGGCTACTGTCGTTTCGAAGTGTGGCATTTTAGGGACAGAGTTACCCGTTTCGTATCTCACCGAGAAAAGCGCGTAAAGTGTGAGTGAACGTGTGTCCCGTCAGTAGGCATTTTTTGTTCTCATCACGGCGAGTTCGACAGACCTCGCCACCGTAGGCCACCAGCAGCCGACATTCCTTCTTCGTTTCTGAGCCGTATCCGCATCAACACATAAAACCAAACTTAAACAAGTAAAACCCAAAATTGTAAAACTTTAAAAATAAAGTAACATTGTAATTCGAAGTGCTGTTTTCGTATTCTCTCATTACTTTAATGTACATTGGAAACATTAATGCAATCAACATCAACAAAAGTAAATATCTAAAAATATAGTGAAAAAGGTGAAAATATCTATAGCACAAACTACAAAACAAATAGGTCCTTCGAGCCGGATAAGTGCCGGTAAGTTTTTTTTATATATTTCATCCATGACAACGTACGAGTATGTAAGTTAGCAACATGCGCATTGCGGTAGACGGTGCTGGTTCTCGGTGCGTGGGAAAACACAAGACTGACAGCATTGGCGCCATGCGCTGGCGCAGCGGTGCAAAGCATTGAACGAAATGTGCTGCAACAGGGTCTGCTGCGATCCGCTGCCATCCGCTGCGCAAGGGCACGATAGACGGTGCTGGTTCTCGGTACGCGAGAAAACACAAGAAAAGAGCATTGGCGCCACACGCTTGCGCAGCAGTACAAAGTATTGTACAAAATTCGCGGCACAGCCGCTACGCGTAGATACGGTAGACGGTGATGGTTCTCGGTGCCGGAGGAATTGGCGAGACATGTATGTCGGTGCCGACAAGCCCAGCCGTGAAACGATGTCGCGCAATGCCGCCTCGTAGCGCAGTCACCATGCGATTATCGTCGGTGAAAACGTATAAAAAGAACCCGAGTACGAGAGCTCGCATCTTTTAATTGACAGGAGCTCGAAGGAAAAGAGCGATTAGAATAATAAAATATTAAAATAAAAATTAAATATATATTTCTATTATTAAAAAATTTTGCTCAGGTGAGTATTTAACTGGCGCCCAGCGTGGGGCTCGAAAAAGTCGCTGCACAGGCTCATAACCCACCCTTGAGAGGGGTGAATAAATAACAAATCTGCGATTCCTACGGGACCCTCCAGTTTGTGTCGTAAGCGTGGGGCATGCGAAAAAGTCGCTGCCCAGGCTCTTACCATACCCTTGAGAAGGGTTAATAAAAAAAGCAAATCTGCGATTCCTACGGGACCCTCCAGTTTTTGTGTCGTAAGCGTGAGGCATGCGAAAAAGTCGCTGCCCAGGCTCTTACCGTACCCTTGAGAGGGATTAATAAAAAAAAACAAATCTGCGATTCCTACGGGACCCTCCAGTTTTTGTAACCTACACATGGTGTATATTGTGTTAAAATCTGCGACTCCTACGGGACCCTCCAGTTTTTGTTACTTACACATGGTGTATATTGTGTTAAAATCTGCGACTCCTACGGGACCCTCCAGTTTTTGTTACTTACGCATGGTGTATATTGTGTTAAAATCTGCGACTCCTACGGGTCCCTCCAGTTTTTATCACAAGTAAATAAAAATAAAAGAAAAAACATCAAATAAATTTTTATAATTAAAAATAATTAAATATAATTCAATTTTTAGCGAAGAAGCGGTTCGCTGCGTATTGACCATTCGCGAGGTTTGTAATTAAACACGGTGCAACCGCAAAAGGCGGTGCACAGCCCAACCAAACGTTCTAGCACGTTCTTGGTGACGTAGAGAGCATCCGAAAACGACGGTGCATGGCTCACCACACCAAGGACTTCCGCTGTAACAAGGGAAGACCAGCACAGGCCACATTCAGTCAGGTCTCTAGTACCGTTCATCGCAAAGTAGAGTGCGCTTCTAGACTGTAGTATGGCGCACAACGAAGCAGCGCACCAAACCCACGGAGATTTTGCTATATTTGAGGCTATGATCAACACCGCCTTCTCCTCTTTGACTGAGGAAAGCAACCGACGATTTACTGAGAGTCGCAACGAGATATGCGAACTCCGAAAAGAACTGCAGATCCTTGGACAACCGGCAGTACCTCCCACAGTTTATAGCGATGTTACGTTCGATCTAGAGGGTGAAGGGGTTGATTCATTCGTGCTCATTTAAGCCCTTCGCGAGTTTGGTCTAAGCAGGACGCAGTACGCTTCTTGGCGGAGATCTGTCTCTAGCGCTTACGCCCCTTTCAAGGGTTTGGAAGGTCTTCCTCGCCATTACCAGACCGTTCACCTGATCCGAAGCAAGGTAATGGGAGAGGACGATGCCCTTCTAACATCCTTCAATACGCCTACTAAACTTGACGCAATACTAGCTCGGTTAGATTTTACATATGCAGACAGAAGACCCAAATACGCGCTTCAACAAGAAATGCTGAGTCTCAGGCAAAGGGGATGGTTCTTCTAAGTATTATGACGAGCTTCAGAAGAGGCTCACCCTTCTAACCAACCAGAACGACATGAACAATTCTGGTGATGCATCGCGGAAGCAAATCCTGAATGAAGAGCACAGGAACCTGGCTAGGAGCGTGTTCATTTCTGGGCTCAACGAGCCCATGAGTTCATCAGTTCTTTGTGCTAGTCCCCCGGATATGTCGGCAGCCCTCGCTCTGGCCTTGGAGCTAGATATAAACACAGCCAGAGCCCATATTGACCAGTCATGGAAGCGACGGGGCCCCAGGGAATGCACCCCTCCTTCAATTATATCGTCAACCAGCAGCCTATAAAGATGTATCAGCCCGACTCAGCTCGACTTGCCATTGGTCGTCAAAGAACTGGGGGCATCGCCCAGCCAAGAACTCCACCCCGATGGGAGAGTCCGTCTACGTTACCCGCCATAGACACTCCTCCACGAAATCCCTTTAATGCAAACCGGTTTGGAGCTTCTACCAGCGCTCCACATATGCAGAAAGGATATTCGGAAGGCCAGCAATTACAAGTGAGGGAACTAGCTACAAAAAGGCCACCTTCGTCGCAACCACCTTCACATGATTGGAAACACCCAAGAGTCAATTATCTGGAAACTAAGTTAATTGATTCTTCTCCTGGTGGCTGGGACAATAGAAGCCGCCGGAGTGAAGATCGTTGTCGCAACCGAAAGTACCGACGGGGTAACACCGGTGCCGATGTTGAGGGAGAAACAACTTTCAGGGATGGGAGGTCACTCCTCCCATACCTTCAAATAACCTTAGCATCACAGCGTTTAAAGTTCTTGGTGGACACCGGCTCTGCCAAGAACTATATTAGGAATATCCCTGGCCTACGGGGAAAAAATCCGGTAATCAAACCAGTTAAGGTCAAAACTGTGGTGGGGAGTGTGCATGTCACTAGGAAATGTGGAATCAATATGCAGAGAAGGACATCTACCTTTTACATACTTCCCACTGTAAACACCTTTGACGCTATAATCGGGTTTGATCTGCTAACGGACGTCTCGGCTTGTGTCAACTTAGACGTGGGAACCCTCAGGCGTGCGCGGGGAATGGAAACGCTGCTCTTTCAGGAGTGTGAAGCGGTGAATTACACAGATTCCATGATAGACGAGAACGAGGAAGAAGAGGATACCAGCAGCAACGATCAAACGGAAATTCCCTCTGAGGCCACTACGGAATTCCAGCAACTCCTGATTGATCTGCATGGAGTGTTTGCGGATCCCAGAGAGGGCCTGCCGTTCAACAGCGTCCTTGCAACCATCCGACAATGATCCAGTTTACGCCCGATCATATCCTTACCCCATTGCAGCCACCACATCGTAAATAAGGAAATAATTAGCATGCTCGAGGACGGGATCATACGACCTTCTCGGTCCCCCTTTAATAACCCCCTCTGGGTAGTACCCAAGAAAGGAGTAAATAAACACGGGGACAGGAAACTGCGATTGGTTTTGCATTTTAAGCGATTAAATGATAAAACCATCAGCGACCGATATCCAATACCCGACACTTCGGTCATTCTCGCAAACTTGGGAAAATCTACATATTTCTCAACTATCGATCTAAAAAATGGCTTCTACCAGATCGATTTAGCAGAGGAGGACCGGGAGAAAGCTGCCTTATCAATAAATAGTGGCAAGTATGAATATTGCCCTCTACCCATGGGCCTTAAGAACGCCGCTAGTATCTTCCAAAGAGCTATTGATGACGTACTCCGGGAGGAGATTGGAAGGAGCTGTTATGTTTACATGGATGACGTGATTATATTTTCTCCTGATGCAACAACGCATCTTACGGATCTACGCAGGGTCTTGGACAGGTTATTCGAGGCTAATATCCGAGTCACTAGAGAAAAGTCTAGGTCTTTTAAAAAGGTGGTAGAGTTCCTGGGATTTGTTGTTTCCAACATGGGTATAAAAACTTGCCCAAACAAGGTGAGGGATATCGTTGATTTTGAGCAGCCCCACAGCCTTCGCGCCTTAAAATCCTTCTTAGGTTTGACGGGCTACTTTAGAAGGTTCATCCAGGATTATGCTCGGATTACCAAGCCACTAACCAGGTATCTGAGGGGGAAGAATGGTCATATAGGCACATCAAAGTCTAAAAACATTTCGATTGTCCTCGATGCGGATGCATGAGACGCCTTTGGGCGTGTGAGGTCAGCACTTGCATCAGAGGATGTTTTGCTTCTCTATCCGGATTTCGGAAAACTATTCGATATAACCACGGATGCTTCATCCCATGCCTTAGGAGCTGTACTATCGCAGGGAGGTCAGCCCATTACCATGATCTCGCGCGCTCTCTCCGATGCAGAAGAGCACTATGCAACTAATAAGCGAGAGCTGCTTGCAATTGTTTGGTCATTGCAGAAGCTGAGAAACTACCTATACGGAGTCAAGAACCTAAATATTTTTACAGACCATTAACCCCTTACATTCGCTCTCTGGGACAGAAATGTTAACTCAAAGATGAAACGATGGCGATCTTTCATTGAGGAGTTCGCCCTGAGGTTCCATTACAAGCCAGGAAGACTCAATGTTGTCGCGGACGCGCTTTCACGACAGCACATAAATGCAATAATGAAGAAGCCTAAGCAACGTGAAACCAATATAAGCGCTGAAAAGTCGCTGGGATCTCCTATCCCGACTGTCGATAACCGCGTCAATTGCTTCAGAAATTAGCTTATCCTCCAAGCTGGAGAGAAGTCGAAGAAAACTTCCTCCATAGAATTCCAGAAACAGCTCAGGCATGTCCTAACTTATGCCTCACCTTCGGACTTACCCCAGCTGCTGAACGAGTCCGTTAACGTCAATGTTGTGAATGGAATATATTGCGATCGAGTTACATTGCAATATTTGAAGGATACCTTGCCGGATCTCTTCCCATCCATGAGGTTCCGATTCAGTGAGAGAAGGGTAAAGGATATCACCAACCCAAGCGAGCAACAAGAAATCCTAGCCAGGGAGCACAAAAGAGCCCATCGTTCGCCGAATGAAACTACACGTCAGGTGTTGCGGATGACATATTTTCCCGGTGTCCGTAAACAATTCAAGCAGCTGGCATCTGCCTGCTAGCGTTCATGAAATTCCGCCCCTTCACAGCACATCTAATGGACAGGTGGAACGCTTCCACAGCCCATTGACGGAGATTTCAAAATGTCTCAAAGCAGCGGACTATTCCTCGGATATAGGGAAGCTAGTTTTGTTAGCGGTATCCAGGTATAACCGCACAATCCACTCTGTTACTAATCAGAGACCTGTCGACATACTTCATTCTATTTCTGAGGTAGTGAGAGACGAGGTGGAAGCCAGATTACGAGTTACCCAACAAACTAAACTCCAATATTTCAACCGGCGGCGAAAAACGAAATTTTTCAAAACAGGGACAAGGTATTTGTTAAGGCAAATAAAAGGCTTGGAAACAAACTATCAAAAGTTAACAAGCAGAAGACTGTAGGCACAGAGCTCGGATCGAGTATCCTGGTGGATGGCCGAGTAGTCCACAAAGACAACCTACGTTAGGGCATATTTTCTTAAACTTCCCTTACATGCACTCTTACCAACAGCAACTCCAATCACCTCATTCAATTCATATGGACAATACATCGATTAAATTTATAACGTTTATGATATTAAAGTTGAACTTTAAATTTTTTTAAGAGGAAGTGTTTCTCATTTGAAACTGCTTAAAGCTTGAAATGTTCTTTTTGTTTCCCTGGTCGTCTCCAGCTATTGTCCATTCTTAAAAACTCTAGAGGGTCGGGGCGTGATGGGTCCTGATTTGTTGCCGTCAGCTGAGGACGCCCGTCAGCCGAGGACGGCTGATCTTAAGGGGGCGAGGAGTTAGCAACATGCGCGTTGCATGTCATTGGCGCTGTGCGCTTGCGCAGCGGTACAAAGCATTGCACGAAATACGCTGCAACAGCGTCTGCTGCCATCCGCTGCGCAGGGGCACGGTAGACGGTGCTGGTTCTCGGTGCGTGGGAAAACACAAGACTGACAGCATTGGCGCCATGCGCTGGCGCAGCGGTGCAAAGCATTGTACGGAATGTGCTGCAACAGGGTCTGCTGCCATCCGCTGCCATCCGCTGCGCAAGGGCACGATAGACGGTGATGGTTCTCGGTACGCGAGAAAAAACACGAAATGAGCATTGTCGCCACGCGCTTGCGCAGCAGTACAAAGCATTATACAAAATACGCGGCACAGCCGCTACGCGTAGATACGGTAGACGGTGATGGTTCTCGGTGCCGGAGGAATTGGCGAGACATGTATGTCGGTGCCGCCAAGCCCAGCCTTGAAACGCTGTCGCGCAATGCCGCCTCGAAGCGCAGTCACCATGCGATTATCGGCAGCAAAAACGTATAAAAAGAACCCGAGTACGAGAGCTCGCATCTTTTAATTGACAGGAGCTCGAAGGAGAATGGCGATTAGAATAATAAAATATAAAAATAAAAATTAAAACAATATTTCTATAATTAAATATTTTTATAATTTTAGATGTATGCAGAAGATAATTAACTTGTATGTGTAATAATATATATGTGGTCTTTCATATTTTTTAAATCATAGACAATGGCACATACATAAAATAATTCATTTTTTGTTCGCTTTGCTTTGTGCGGAAATTCTTTGCCAGGAACCAGCATTTCTACTGCGCTAATCTAAGCATTAGCACCACTGTGTGTGCTTTAGACTATTGTTCAAAGCTGGTGCCGTTGTGTGTACTTGTACACTGGTGGCGGCAGTTACTTTTGCACTTCACTGCCGGCAATTTGAAGTTCTGCCAGAGTCTCTGCTACGAGTCGTTAATGACTATGTTTGCAAATATGCAATTAACGGCACTTATTTTTCCATTGCTTGGGTATTGCTTTCTGTGTTGCTAAGGTGGGTGTCACATTTCTGCTTTCTATCGATTACGTGGGGGTCCCAAACTTTTCTTAAACTCTTTTGTAGATCAAGGGAGTGCAACCTTGTGACCATAGAAGGTGGGTTCTTCCTTGGGCATTTGGTGCATACCGCGGCGCTGTTTGTTTTCGTTTATGAGGGGTCCGCTTTTGGTGGGAAACTTGTCACGATTCGGGTGACCAAGCAACCTTAACCGAGGTTATAATATTGTATATTTGTCCTCAGGGTCACTGGAACTCCTCCAAGAGGAGACATCACACTTGGGTGACATTAACCGCCTTTCTTCTTGGTGCTATCAACGACAGTTTACGACCGCTGGGTGACGTGCATCCCACAAATTTGTCTATCCGATTATAATGATTCAGTGAGACGTTTGCTCTACCATTGAGCTCCGCTCGTACTCTAGAAAATTGATCTTGATGTTGAGACTATATATAAACGCGGCGGACCTGTTGCCTGCGTTTGTAAGCGGGATTGAGAGACAGCAACCGGGGAGTCACTCTTGCATCTCGCTGGAAATTGATCAAAATGAACTAGAGTCCTGGTGGGTCGCCATCCAAGAAGCGAATGCCACGGTGACCATGGAAGCACAGGGCATCAAGGATGCCAAAGACGTGTTGGCCTCTATAAGCCAGCGATTAGAGGCTCGATATGACATCTACCACCGGTGTAAAATCGCAATGGCTGCATTAGCTCAAGCCTTAGTGCAGCCCTCACCTGCTCAGCCAGTGCACGAAATATCAGCACCCTCAGGACATAGCATTCCTGTACCGCCCTGCGAGATCGAGCCTTTCGAGGGAAACTACGCTAAATGGCCCACGTTTCGCGATATGTTCACCGCGCTCTACATCCACAACAATCGGCTGTCAAATGTGGAGAAGCTCTGCCATATGAACTCCCAGACCCGGGGGAAGCCAAGGAAATCGTGGTCAAATGACCCCTTAACAAGCTAGGGTTTGAACAGGCGTGAGGAAATTTGACAGATCGGTACGAAAAGAAACGTATTCTTTTCCAACTAACAACCCTTTTTAGTTTGGAACCGGTAAAGCGAGAAGAGGGGATCGCTATTAAACGCTTACAACATTAGAACAATAACTGTGCGGCGGCGCTGCAGGTGTAAGTGGGGGACGTCTCCGGTTGAGGAGATATTTTCTTATTGTATTTGTGTTCTGCGCGCCTGCCAGAGGAGACCCTATCTTTATGGGAATAAGTCCACATCCAGCGCCCACACAACGCAAGTCACACGCGCGGCAGATGACTGTCAACTGTCTAATAGAGTTCTGCTGGGTACCGCCTAGCTCAACAACTTCGCACACCGGGGAGTTAGTTACATGGCCCGGGCTCTGGTAGATTCGGGTTCTGAGGGGTCTCTTATTTCTGACCGTCTCCAATGGCGGCTCAAGCTGCCAGTGCCAACCGTGCATGCACAAGTGTCAGGGGTAAGTAATGTGGCAGCTGCTAACGTCACGAAATATTGTAAAATAGTTTTAAGCTCGCATTACAAAGCGGTACTATGTTTCAGCTATGGTGTTTCCAACCCTAACCGGGGAGTTGCCCCCTTTCAAACTGACTCAAGGCGAACACGAACAATTGGGGGATTAGCGGATCCACACACCGACAATACCGCACAGGTCGATGTCTTATTAGGTGGGGACTTATACCGCTCGGTGAGCTAAAAAGAAACATTGTGTGGTATCTACTCACTCACGAGACCATATTCGGCTAGATCCGAACGGGGCCAGTTCCGGAACGTATAATCTCGGCTTTTGCTACGAGAGTGAAGGTTGAAGAATCTCAGCCTCTCGTTTTTCTCCTCAAACGATTATAGGAAATCGAGGAGACCCCTTCCGAACTGAAGCCCACGCCGATAGACTAGGCATGCGTCAAATTATACTCCCGTTGGGACGCGTCTGGGCAATATATTGTATCTTTGCCCTTTAAATCTGATTTTGATCTAAGTCAGTCCTTAGGTTCATCGCATCATATTGTACTCAAGCAATTCGAACGCAATGAAGTACGAAGGGTAAACACCACAAAAAGAAACAACTATATGACGAGGTGATATTGGAATATATGAAGTGTCCGAAGTTTCGCCTCCGTCCGTATCCCCCGTGCCTCACACGTAACTTGCTAGCGAAAGAAGCGATGAACCTCTACCACGCCAAAGGGACACACGCGACAAATGTAGAGGAGCTCTTGGAAATTGGAGAGCGGAAGACCATTCAAGAGTGGCAATCCCAGTGGGATACTTCTACAAATGGCCGCTGGACAAGAGGGCTGATCCCCAACATTCAGCAATGGGTAAGCGGGTCGCATAGTGAGGTGAATTTCTACGTCACACAATTGCTGACAGGCCACGGAGGTTTTCCGGCATACCTGCACAGAATCCACTTGGAGGAATCTCCCTACTGTGCAAACTGTAGAGGTACATAGATAGAAAATCCCAAACATGTCTTCTTCTATTGCACACGTTATGAAAATGCTAGAGTGGCACTTCAAGGAGTATGTGGAGAGCCCGTGGTGCCCGACAACATAGTGCAGCATATGCTCGAGAGGCCGGAGAAATAGGCTGCGGTGTGTGACACCACCGCCGCCATTATGAAAGACCTCCGCCACAAGGAGTGGCGAAGACGCGCAATGGAAAATAGCTAGGAGGGGTTCGCTGACCATACTACCCCCCCCCCCCCCCCCCCCCCCCCCCCCGGAGAAGTATTACCTTGCGGCGGTCCCGCGGGGGATGCTGCGATGGAGGTGGTTTTAGTGGGTAAGAATCCCACACTACTGGTGCCGTAATTTTACCAGTATCTTTTGAAGATTTCCACCTCCGTTCCAATATTGGAAAAAAAACAAAAAAAATATTTGGTGGGGACTTATACCCATTAGTACTGCTCGGTGGGTTAAAAAGAAACATTGTGGGGTCTCTACTCACTCACGAGACCATATTCGGCTAGATCCGAACGGGGCCAGTTCCGGAACGTATAATCTCGGCTTTTGCTACGAGAGTGAAGGTTGAAGAATCTCAACCCCTCGTTTCTCTCCTCAAACGATTATGGGAAATCGAGGAGACAACTTCCGAAATGAAGCCTACGCCGATAGACGAGACATGCCTCAAATTATACTCCCGTTGGGATGCCTCTGGGCAATATATTGTATCTTTGCCCTTTAAATCTGATTTTGATCTAAGTCAGTCCTTAGGTTCATCGCATCATATTGCACTCAAGCAATTCGAACGCAATGAAGTACGAAGGGTAAACACCACAAAAACAAACAACTGATATTGGTGCTATTATCTGGCACTAGTACTATGGGAACTCCCAGTTTTGCTATAATTTCGCTAAAGAAAATCCTTGCTGCTGTGGTGGCATCTGCATCCGGCATGACAACCGCTATAAAAAATTTAGACAGATCAACTTGAGACATTAAGATATATTTATTTCCGGACGAAGTCTCCGGCAATGGATCTACCATGCCCATAAATATCTTATCGGAAGGTTTGCTTGCAGTGTCAATCACTATGCTTGCAGTATCCGTGGGTATGCAGTATCGGAATTTAAAAATAAAACAGAAACAATTAATGGTAACGACCTTGTATAACTCAACTGTACAACAAATAATACTGCAAAGACATTAGGAGAGCCGTTATGTAACTCCTCTTTATCTGCTATAACTTTAGGTATTGTACGCACCCGTTCACATTCACTGAGCAACTGTTTTACATATGACACGAGGAAAAATAAAATTCAAACCGGTATCGATCGTTACATGACAGTCACAAAAAGACAGAGAAGCCCGAAATCAATATTGCCAGGAAATCAATCAAAAAAATTTGCTGGTACAACTATTGTCAACTCAAACCTGATTGATCTCTGAACTGACAAAGATGAAGAACATCTCAAACTGGTGAAGACTGCGAAACCTCCCCCAATATATTTGAGAGAACAAAATGCAACCTCCTTAGTCAGGCGCCTGGAAGTTCTTGTAGACAATTTCATATTATTACTCAGTTAAAAGGGACCATACATGAAACCTAGATTCAAATTTATGAAGAAGGCAACTCGTAAATTGATAAAAGATTTCAGTTCCAGTAAAATATACTACTACACGTATCAAATGAAGTCTGCCAAAGAGTTAACAGTTGTAATCAAAGAAATGGAGCCTTCTGTTGGTAATGACGAAGTTACAATTTCTCTAAATGATGAGGCATATGCGGTCAAATCCGTTTTCAACATACGCATTTGTAACAAAATGTCGCAACCCTTATTTAAGGTAGAACTTGAACAAGATAAAATAAAATTAAAAAAGGTGAATCTCACCCCATCTACGCATTAAAGTATCTGATGCACCGCAAAATTACAGTAGAAGAGCCTAGAAAGAAAACTGGTCCGATACAGTGCCATAACTGCCAGGAATATGGGCAGACAAAACCAAACTGTACTCTACGTGTGGTCTGTGTCATATGTGCATATATACATGCATCTAAGGATTGGGATAAAAGAAGGGAGATCACACAGTGTCAAAATTCAGTAATTGCGGAGGTAAGCATTTGGCATTGCCTCAACCATGCTGCTACCAGATAACCTATATACCATGCGTAGTCTTCTCCGAAGTACACACTATCCGTGGCCGATGCATTTTCTGCCAATTTCTTTCGTTAACACTAAATTTATTCGCAAGAGTTTGCAGCTCCAAAATCCGCCTACGATAGTACTTATTATCCTTTTTGCTTATGATCCTTTTTAAAGTACATTATCAACCTTTCAATCTCCTTGCCCACTACTTCCTGCCCTTTCAATAACTTCTTACCTGAATTTCGAAATTTCATTGTGTCGTTCAACCAAATAATTGATCCAGAATTAAATCTAACAAATCTCGAAAAATTCAATCAATTGCCTCGAAGGCCATGCGCTTGAAATGGAAAAGGCATTCCGGGTAACACATGAGAATTATCCAAAAGCTCTAGCACGGTTAAAGGCACTTTATAATAATTAAATATTTTTGGAAAATATTTCGGCTCTTTTTGAAATATTTTTTTTTTTTTATTTTTTTTGTCGGAACAATCTTGGAAGCGCAGCACTCAGACAGAGTATATATCCATTGTACTGCACTTAAGGCTCCCTTTTACTCGGCTTTAATTCTACCCGACCTCCGAAGAAATAGAAGTAGATCCTGTGGTGCCACGGAGCCAAGTTGGTTACTCCTCAGCACATCAGTGCCAAAAATCCCAAACCTGATTCGAGCAAAGGCAGGGCAGACGCAAAGAAAATGGTCCGCCGTCTCGTCTTCTTCTCCACAGGCTGGGCACAGCGCACTGTCTGATATGCCAATCCTCTCCATGTGCCTAGCCCATAGAAAGTGCCCTGTCATCACGCCAACCAACAGCCTGCAGTCCCTCCTACCTAAAGATAGAAGGAACCGTGACCTTCGGTCAGAGATAGCAGGTAGCATAATTTCGTCCATCCGCAGCCTGTCTCAGCCCGCCATGCTCGCTTGTGGGTCGAAACCACCCAATTGTTTGCAGTGGCTCTGATGACAGCAGAAGGGAGTGGCAGAACAGGCTCAGGGCCAATAAAAACAGCCTCAGAGCCCATCCTGGCCAAAGAGTCAGAAATCTCGTTACCCGCAATGCCAGCGTGTCCCGGTACCCAAGTCAGCGTCAGACTATTAAGTTTTCCAATACAATTTAGCCTGGATTTGCAGGACCTGACTATCGTGGAAGTGGTGGTAAGGCTATCCAAGGCCATGAGTGCAGCTTGGCTGTCACTGCAGATACAAATTGATTTGCCTTTCCACCTGTTTTCCACAACAAAGTCCATCGCCTCAAGTATCACATACACCTCCGCCTGAAACACAGACGCATGCAGACCAAGGCCAAAGAACCGACGGG
Organism: Clusia tigrina; assembly: GCA_920105625.2. Taxonomy (NCBI): domain Eukaryota; kingdom Metazoa; phylum Arthropoda; class Insecta; order Diptera; family Clusiidae; genus Clusia; species Clusia tigrina. Next base: position 340,648,832 of record OV050030.1, read on the forward strand.
TACCACAAGATTCCACGAAGACACCAGAACCTGAACCTTCTTCAGTCCTGGAGCCATCAGTGAAAATACGGCAGCAGTGTTTGCTGGGCTCGTTCTCGGGATCTAACCATGAACGAGCCTCTGGCAGCAACACATTGTACCGCTTTTCTAGTATGACGGTTGACGACATGGAGTCCGGGGGCAAAGACAGGATTGCAGAATCGATGTCAGTGCCTGCGCCGTCGTCCAATATCGAGTACACCCCATACCAGTGGCCACTATGTTTCACTCTCCAGATGGCCTCTCCGCGGATGAAGACATCTAGTGGCGGGAGATTCACCAAAGCATCAAGTGCCGGGCCTGGAGTAGTCGGAAATGCTCCGGTACAACATATGGTCACAGCACGTTGTAGTTTTGATAGAGCTTTTTTGACCCCTACAAGCGAGAGTCTGCTCATCCAAACCATCGATGCATAGGTGATACTAGGTCTTACCATAGCTGTATAGATTCATAGGACCTTACTAGGGAATAGACCCCATGTCTTACCAAAAATACCCCTACACTGCCAGAAAACTGACAGTGCTTTGGATGTCTTCAGTTCGACATGTGTTTTCCAAAGAAGTTTGTTATCAAGGATGACTCCAAGATATTTGATTTCCTTGGATAGCTGGATAGTGACTCCTTTTAGTGTAGGCAGAATAAGTCCATCAAGCTTTCTCCTTCTGGTAAAGAGGACAATACCAGTCTTGACAGGATTAGCCGATAGCCCAGTCGCACTGCACCAAGTGTCAATCATATCCAGAGTTCTCTGCACCCTTCTGCAGACAATCATAAGGGATGGACCTGTGACAAGACAGCCAACATCATCCGCATATGCCTGAGCGTCATTAATGGCGTTAAACAGGAGTTCGATTACCATGCACCAGAGCAATGGAGACAGTAAGCCACCTTGGGGACAGCCTCTATTAACCCCAGATGACACCAGCAAATCTTCCTCCGCCCGCACCGTTATGATTCTCTGGGCCAGCATTGAACCAATTCAATTTACTAGGGCCCGGTCTACGCCATGCCGCCTAGCAGAGCCGCACATACTGTCGAAAGTAGCATTGTCAAACGCACCCTCTATGTCCACAAAGATGCCTATTGCGTATTCTTTCCTGTCGATGGCTCGCTCTATCCTTCCAACAAGGTTTTGCAGAGCCGTCTCGCAGGATTTTCCGCTTTGATACACATGCTGAAATGGAGAGAGTGGATGCGTCTTCAGAGACTCCCTATGCATGCGAAGCTCCACCAGCCGTTCTAAACTCTTTAGCATGAACGAGGTCATACTAATAGGTCTGAAGGTCTTGGGATTGGTGTAGTCGTCTCTTCCAACCTTAGGAATGAAAGCAACCCTCACCATCCTCCAAGAGCGTGGTACATAGGCCAGTGCGACACATGCAGTGAAGATCTTCTTCAGTGCTGCCAACACTAACTCAATGCCTTCCTTCAACACAATCGGATATATGCCATCCAGTCCGGGCGACTTGAAGCTGTCAAAAGATTTGTTGCAAATCTAATGGCAGTCTCATTCGCCACAGTTCTGGCGATATACCAATCATGTCTAGAGGGTGTAGCTGCCCTGACAACAGTTCCGACCAAAGGTGGTTGTTGACGGGCTATGTTTACCTGATTTCCTGCAAAGTGTGACTCCAACAGCAAGCTGAGTGTCTCACTTTGTCTCTCCGTATAGGAGCCATCTGGTTTCCTGAGCGACCCCAGCTTAGCGGTTTGGTCCTTTTTCAGGACTTTGACCAGTTTTGCCGTGTCACTCACGGATTCGATATCACTGCAGAAATCTCTAAAAGAAGCCCTTTTCGAGTCACGAATTAGTTTCTTGTAATCCTTCTGAACACGTCGATATCGTTCCCAGTCTTCATCAAGATTCGTCTTGAGGGCCCGGTTGAGGAGTTTTCTAGACTCACGCCTCAGCACCTGAAGCTCTTGATTTCACCATGGAACAAGAGTCCGGCTAAAAGTCTAGTTGGACAGGCTAGCACGAATCTGTTTGTTAGAGCGGTGTTGAGATGTTCAACAGCCGTCTCAATGTTCTGCTCCTTGCGAAGTTTCAGTGGCGTCACGTAATTGCTACGCAGTGCCTCCCTGAACTTTGGCCAGTCTGATTTTCTTCGGTGTCTGGTGGGCAATGGCATCTGCGCCCGCTCGCCACTCTGAAACTCAATGTATCTGTGGTCCCAGCACCAGTCTTCGGCGAGGACCCCCCAGTTGTTGACCGACCACCACAGTCTTGGATTTGGCAGGGTGACGTCAATTACCTCCTACCTTCTCGTAGTCACAAAAGTAGGCTGCCTGCCTACATTGTGGATGTTCAGGCTGGAGGAGGCAATATACTCGAACAGTCGAGAGCCCCGCTCATTGCACTTGCTGCTGCCCCAGATCGTATCCTGGGCATTAGCATCGCAACAAAGAACCAGACCAAGACTGCGCCGCTCACAGAACCCTACGAGAGTGGCGACCTTCCCAGGTGGTGGCGCCTCCAAAGCATCGTAAGGAAACTAAGCAGATGCAATCACGAACCTCGACCATCCGTGCATACTCTTAAAACTAATCTCTGCCGCAACCTGATCTTGACAACAGAATGCGTCAAGGCCCCTTTCAACGAGCCAAGGCCACAGAGGCGACCCCTAAAGACCTAGGGCTCTTGTAATGTTGTTATGTGGGGTGATGTGTGCAGCTGGGTCAGTCGTCTACTTAGGAGTACAGTAGCGGCTTTAGAATGCTGCAAGTTGATCTGCATTATCGTCAAAGGACGATAGCTACGAGAATCGTCCGAGCCATTCATCTGGGAAAGACATGAGAAGTTACAGTCCCAAAGAAGAGACTCAGACGGCTCCGGTACCGAGAAATCATGACATCAACAGTGGCCTCATCCACTCGCACCACAAGACTAGCACCTACTTTACCATCCCGGTTGCTACCCCTGGTGTACGAAAGAACTCTCCAAAGCCTTGTGTTGATGCCAGGGTTCTGAGCACGCAGACAGGATAGGACATCTGTGGTCGTCAGATCGGGATCCGGAATCCAGCAGATGGCCTTCCTAAGGGACATGCCTGCTTCGCTATAGACCGCAAATCGAGTGGTCCCCATGGGGGCACGTCAAAGTTGGCCTGAGACGCGCACGACACCAGTCGAATGCCGTCCTTTGTCTCATAGCCCTTCGCATTAGCTTCAGGACCGGAGGCAATGACGCGACGCATCAGATGATCTTTGCAGTATTTTATCTCTGCATCAGTCAGCCGATGGTCAAGCCCCAGCTTCCCAATCACCGCCATTGGTTGCGGGACGGTAGCCTTCTTGCTGTACGATGGCTTGGCTGCACCTTTGGAAGTGCTTGGGCGAAGGTCCAGCTCACCACCCTCCACTGGCAAACACTTCGCTGGGAAGATGGTTTTGCTGGGTGCGAGGGGCTGGGCAGACTGCAGCTTATTGGCAACATTCTTCCCCGCCACATTCGCCGCCACCGAAGTTTCGCTCGTACTTTTTGGGGTCGTGGGGTCTGTTACAGCAGTAACAGCTGCAGGGCAGGTGGGTATGCTGTTTTCAGCAACAATTTTCCGCCGCTTACCTCGCGAGCGAGTTTTCGGAGCGGTCAATCCTTCCGCAGGCTCGGTGGCTTCCGTGGGTGTCACTTCCGCCGATCTGGGCCTTTTGGAAGGAGTTGACACAGAAGGGCCGGCAGAGCTACGTGAGGATTTCTCCTGCACGAGCTTAGCAAGCCGCTTCTTTCACTTCCTCCTCGCTTGAGTTCGCATTGCCTCAGAACCACTGGTCGGTCGTTCCGCCACTGTGGTGACTTCCCGACGCAGGCTCTCTGGATCCAGGCTACGTTCCTCCGTCTCTGAAGAAGCAGAGATTGCGGTAACAACCCCCGTCTCCTCCAGGATGCGTCCTCGCTGATAAAGGCGAGAGACTTTAGCAATAGTTGGGGTCTCCAGAATCCGTGCCCCTGCCGTCGAAGCGGGTGTATTTCCACATGCGTGGGTTCCACCTGGAGTAATAAACCTAATGTTGTCCATCGCCAGACAGTGGTTTTTGTTCGGGACACCTCCCTAGCCAGTTTGGTCCGCGGATGGTACCCATTCTCTATACCATAATTGTGATAGACAGACAGCCATAACTCCCGCCCTTCCTAAGAGGTTCAGAAGTAATGTCATTTGCCTACCAAGGGTACCTCTATCCGCCACCGGGGGACGCGTCCGATGGGATGTCAGGCAAATCCAGCACGGATCACGAAATCATCCTTTAATTGCTTATGATCCTTTTTAAAGTACATTATCAACCTCTCAATATCCTTGCCCACTACTTCCTGCTCTTTCAATAACTCCTTACCTTCCTTAGATAATCCCATACAATTATTTCAAAACCAATAAATCATTAACCCCTTAAGCTCATAAGTCGTAAGCAAAAATACAATACGACCAAATTGATCATTTAAATCGATTTCTGTTTTTTGTTTGCGCATTTATTATTTATTTATTTTTGATATAAGGAACTTTCGGATTTCAAATTAAAATTAGCCTACCTATGCTCGTATTGATGCAATAGGAATAAAAATTTGCGGAAGTATACATGGGGTCGATTATAGTGTGTGTGCAAAATATGGAGATCATAATACTACTGCCACGCCTACATTAACCAAAAATCATTACTAGTGTACGAAAAGTAATTTTTGTAGGCACAACAACATCATCCGCTACATAACAGCACGCGCGAAGTCAATTAACTTTGGTAGCAGTAGGTGAAACACCCGTATGATGGCGAGTCAGCAGAAATAATCATGCATATTGACAACAAATATAACGTTGCATTGGCCTTGAGTCAACGTCAGTTCGTTACCCATAAGCCAATTGCCTTACTTTGCTGCATTTGCATTCTTTAATATTTTGTTGTGTATTCATTTTTACTGTACCACTTAAGTTTTTTGTTATTTTAATTTATTGTAGATAGAATTGTATTTAAGGCCATAACTGGCAAATAAAATCGTGAATTATAACCAAGCTTACAACAAGCAAAGTTTATTTCATCCCTCAGCAAGTTATGCAAGTTCAAGTGCTTGAAACAAATATTTCAACTTCCTACCTCCTATCCAGATTATAGTGCCTGTATAGGAATCAAAGTTAGGAACAAAACATTGGTGACACCGACGTGATTCAAACACGTAACATTTGCTACATCCTGGTGCAAGTACCAGTGTTATCATTTAGGAACAACAGTTCAGTTGATTGTTTTGTCCACCAAAGCAAGGGCTCCAAATCCCACACTGCAACCTGAATCGCTTGTACGAGTATGTCGTTTGCCCAAAATTTCCATACCAAAATTTGACGGCAACCACCTCAAATGGCCCAATTCTTTGATATGTTCTCAGAAATGGTGCACAAGACTTCAATTGCCCCAGCACGAAAAATGTGGTACTTGAAGTCGAATGTCACTGGAAAAGCTGAAAGATTAATCAGGCATCTACCATTAACCCAGGAGAATTATGAGACAGTGTGGAACCTTCTCCAAGACCGGTACTAAAATAAACGAATGCTGGCCTTCACACTACTCCAACAAATCATTGGACATTAAAGTCTATCACCAGAAAACACATCCTCAGGAGCAATAAAAAACCTCCATGATGTTGTAAGAGAAAGCATCTTGGCCATCAACAATATAAGAGTCGACACATCCTCGTGGGGCCCAATATTGCTGCATATCGTCGTGAAGAAGTTAGACCGGCAGAGTCTCTTGCTGTACGAGCAGTCATTAAAGAATCCAAAGGAGATTCAAACGTTGGAAAACTTTCTGCATTTCCTCGAGCATCGTTTCCAATCTCTGGAAACTCTAGGTGGAAGGGAAAGACCACATTAAACAAGGGTAGTGTCAACAGTTGCAACTGCGACTACGAAGTGCAACTTTTTTCAAGGCACAAACCATCCGCTGTATTATTTTAAATCATTTCTACAATTATCAGCAGTAGCTAGACTAAAATGGGCTCAAAGGCAACAACTATGCGTTAATTGGCTTAGGGGCGACCATACGTCAAAAACATGCACCGCACGCGGCATGTTCAAAAACATACGATGGAACCCAAAGCGGCCAATTCATCAGATACATCAGCAGCAGCCAATACATTGTCGGCATCCCAAGGCCATGTTTTGTTAGCAACAGAGAGAGTAACGATCACGGCAAGCAACGGACAATCTAAAGAGTTCAGAGCCATCTTAGACTCCGGCTCACAGGTCAACTTATTGACCGAACGGCTGATCAAGCGGCTAGCAATTACTCCAAGCAACGCAACGCTCCGCATTGATGGCATTGGTCACAGCAGAAAAACGGCAAACCAGCGCGTCAACATCCAACTCCAGTCACAAACAAGCAGTTTTTCTACAAGGTTAGGGACATTCGTGTTGCCAGATATTCTGCCAATGCAACCGGCACAATCTCTGAACAACTCATCATGGAGAATACCGAAAGAAGTGTTACTAGCCGATCCTCACTTCACACGCCCTGGTAAAATCGACGTTTTGCTTGGCGCTGAATTTCACCATCAGCTCTCCGCGGCTCTAAGCTTTAACCACGAAAAAAAGAACTAAAAAATGAAAACAAAAAATTAAAAACATCATCAGAAACAAAAAAATCAAAAACTCTCTACCCGGCTAACAAAAAAGTACTGATAAATATAACTACATACAACAAGGAACAAAATAAAAAAATCGCGAAAATCTGACCTGTAAACATTACATGTTGCGGTCGCCACCCGCGGGTTCAGCTAGTGCAGCAACGGCAACGAAGACAACCGATGCGCAAACACAACAAAACAATAACAACAGCGTGAACATAAATAAAAACAGTTGCGATCTCTAGCCAACTGAAATTAAAACACTTATAGTGCAATTCGACAGCAGCGGTAGGCAGCGCAGCTTTTCGGTGTCTGACTGCTCCCATAAACAGCTCTCCCTCTCTGGCTCTGCTAACGCTGGCTCTCATTTTGAGCACGTTACAGTAAGTAACGACTGCTGCAAAAACGTTAGTACGCTTATTGTTGGCTCTGGGTCGGTAAACACTTTGCCGTGGTGTATGCAAATCAACTCTCCCTCAGCATTAGAACCTCTCAACAATACACATAGCGCTACTGGCAAAGAAAAAACATGCATGCTACAGCCAACCAAGGAAAGGGTTCGGCAATACAGACTGCTATATTGTGGTTAAGCGCAAGTTGATTCCTCAAAAATTGTCTCAAAAATCGGCAAAGCAGATTAAATCTAATGATTCTGCTCCTGAAAAGAATCCACTCGCTTCTAACAGGTTTGCACCTCTTGCAAATGCCGAAGACAACTCTACCCAGAAAGTGCTAAAAGAGGTAAAGCCCCCACCAATTTATTTAAGGGAGCGCAACTCTAACGCTCTCGTAAAAACTCTAACTACTCTAATTGGTGCTAAAAATGTTCATGTTGTCCCAATACTAAATGGCAAAATACATGAAACCAAAATTCAATTATATGTGGAATCAAGGTATCGCAAAGTCGTCAATCTCTTTGATACAGAGAAAAAAAATTATTACACCTACCAGCTTAAAAGTAGCAAAGGAATTGTTGTTGTCCTTAGAGGAATCGAAGCTGAAGTTGATGTCAACGAAATAAGAGAAGCCCTATCCCAAGAGGGTTTTACCGCAAACTCTGTGTTTAACATACGCAATAAAGATAAGATTCCATTGCCACTCTTTCGCGTTGAGCTACAGCCAGTCGACTCGAACCTGAGAAAATGCGAATCACAACCGATCTACAACCTCCGCTATCTTCTACATAGAAAAATCTCTGTAGAAGAACCCCACAAGCGAATTGGACCAGTGTAATGATTAGACGGGGTTTTTAAATCCATGGTTTAAAATGTAACTTTATTTCCCGAACATTAATCATTAACAGTCGACTATCTACTGTCTTGCAATTACAATGTTGGACTTATATTTATACTTAAAATAGTTGAGTCGTCGATGACATCACTGTTCGATGACTCAAGAGGTATCGATGGATAAGGGTCAGTTATTTGAGACGTATGTGTGCTGGCTCACATTTCACGGTCGTTGACCGTCGCCTTGAATGTTGGTGTCTCATATCGGCACCACTTTGGAATGTTGCACACTTTGCAATTGTTAATTGATTTTAGGTCATTAGATTCATATGTCTGTTAGTTCAATGACCGTTATCCATGACACCTCCCCTTTTTGGGAAAAGAAAAAAAAACTTTCTTTTTTTTCTTTTATATGTATGTATATATTTATATGTATATGTATATATTATTTTTAACTTATAACAATTACATGATTGGATAAATTATATTTTGAAGTAAGGGTTGTAATATATAAAGTTATTGGAATCGTGTGGGATGCTGGAATATAGAGCTATCGGCCGATAGTTATTTTGTAAAAAAAAAAATTAATTATATATAGGTATATTTATTTATATTTTAATATCTATTATTTCTTATGCTAGTTTTAGTCTATTTTTGTGCACAACAATTGATTTAGATTTTGTGTCAATTTTGCAATTTCCAAAATGGTCAGTCTCAATCACCTTGTATGGACCTTTAAAAATACTATCTAATTTTTGATTGGTTTCATCTTTTAGGTATACCATATCGTTTGGCCGAATATTTTGTGGATTTACACTCTTGTCATAAATGTGTTTTGTCTTTATTTTAGCCTTTTCTAGCATTTCTGATGCTCTCTTCTGAGCTACTTGCAATTTGAATTGGATTTCGTTTTTGTAGTCGTCAAAGTTGTATACCGGATTTATTTTTCCATTTAGTATAAAGTCGTATGGAACTGGCGCTTTTCCGAATACTAATTCGAAAGGTGTGTAACCATGAGTTGTTGATGGTGTCGTGTTGTAACAATACGTGAAATATTTGAGCCAATGGTCCCAGTCTAATTTGTAAGTTGAAATGTATGATCTTATGTACTCGTTAAATGTTTTATGGGATCGTTCTACTGTACCTAAAGTTTGATGGTGATAAGGGGTGGATGTTTTTCTTTCTATTTGTAAAAGCTTGCATATTTGGTCAAATATTTGGTTTTTATATTCGGTACCCATGTCTGTTAATATTTGTTTTATGGGTCCGTAAATTAAAATAAGGTTCTCTACTATTGCTTTTGCAACTATATTAGCGGACTTAGCTGGGATGGGTACTGTAATGAGAAATTTAGTTAAATCACATATTATTGTGAGCGCGTATTCGTTATAATTAAATGACTTTGGTAATGGGCCTACAGTGTCTATTTGTACACATTCAAAAGCTCTTGCTGGTGTTGGTGTTTTTATTAAAGGTTCTAGGTGATTAGTACTGGCTTTGTTTTGTTTACATTTTTGGCAGTTTTTGACATAAGACTTCACGTCTGAAGCCATGTTTTTCCAAACATAATGTCGTTGTAGTTTTGATAAGAATCGTGTGACTCCTGGGTGGCCTCCAAAAACAGGGTCATCATGATATTTTTGTAGTATTTCAAGTTTTTGCGTGGGTGAAGTGATTTCAATAAGCTTTGGTGTTATAGCTACTGTTATTTCTTTCAATTGTTCATTGCCTTTCTTTTTAAATTTCTTTATGTCGACATATTCAAATAAATTATCATTGATTGCAATCCTTATACTCTTAAAGTTTGTTTTGCCAACTTTATTTTCAAGTTTGGGAAATAATTGCGCTAGTTCAATTTTCCCATAAGCAATAAAATCTTTAGAGTTTAATTTAAATATTTTCTTTTTTCCATGGAACAAAACGAAATGTGAGGAATTTTCTAATGTTTTATTGTGCACATTTGTGGTTAATTTTAGGCATGGTAATTTTTTCACTTCTTGTAACGTAATCGTGTTATATACTTGTTGTTTTAAGGTTTCTTTGGCTTCAATAATGTTCTTATTAGTTTGGAAATGAGTATGTTCTGATTTTGATCTAGTAATCATCTGTATGATAGCAAAGTTTTCTTCCCTAAGCTGCTTGATTTGCCCAAAATCAATGCGCGATAAAGCGTCTGCACCGCAGTTATCTTTTCCTTTAATGTATTCAATTTCGAAATCAAATTCTTCCAAATCTAGCCTCATTCTTGTTAAGTTTGAGGAGGTTCTTCATAGCAAATAGGTATGTAAGTGGTTTATGATCACTTTTTATTAAAAATTTTGTTCCATAAATGTATGGTTTGAAGAAATTTATTGCCCAGTGTATAGCGGTAAGTTCTTGTTCTATGACCGATTTATTACTCTCCCCTTTAGTAAAGGTTCGAGAGGCGAACGCTATTGGCAATTGTTTACCATTGTGGTTCTGACTTAGAACCGCGCCACATGCAATTTTGCTTGCATCTGTAGTAATGCAAAAAGGTTTTTTGAAATCAGGGTATTGCAATATTTTTGGGGATAGCAGACAACTTTTAAAATATTGAAATGCCTTTTCGCATTCAGGTGTCCATTCGAACTGGGATTTTTTCCTTGTTAATTTTGTTATGTGTACTGCATGATTTGCGAAATTTGGTATGAATCTTCTATAATAGTTTACAAATGCTACGAACCGCTTACATTCATCGGCGTTCGTTGGTTTTGGGTATGACAAAATCTTGTCGTATTTAGATTCATCTGGAAGAATGCCTTGGTCTGTGCATTTATGTCCTAGGAAGGTGACTTGTGAATCGTAGAATTTACACTTGTCCGGATGCAACTTAATATTTGTTTTCCTGCAGATCTCGAAAACTGATTTTAAATTTGCTAACATATGTTTTTCGGAGCATCCAATGACTATGAGGTCGTCCATATATATAAAAGTTTTCCCCGGTCCTAGTCCAGAAAATGCAATATTCATCATCCTTTGAAAGGAGTTTGGGGCTCTTTTTAATCCAAAAGGCAATCTTTTGAATCTAAAGGATCCTTGTTCGGTTGAGAATGATGTAACGTTTCTTGAATTTTCCTCAAGCTCTATTTGATGAAAGCCTGAAATCAAATCCAAACACGAAAAATACTTCGCACGACCTAACTGGTCAAGGATATCGTCATTTCTAGGCAATGGGTACTTGTCTGATGCTAATTTTTTATTGACTTGTCTATAGTCTATTACAAGTCTCCATTTTTTCTCCGAGGAATTTGGTAAGGATTTCTTCGGGACTAAAAGTATAGGGCTAATATACTCTGAGACTGACGGTTCAATGATATCATCTCTAAGCAGTTTTTCTATTTGTTTATTTATTTCGGCTTTATGAGTATGAGGAGTCCTATAGTTTTTTATGTAAACCGGATTATTTTCGTTTAAGTGTAATTTCTGTTTATAAAAATTGTTGTATGTACACGCATCGCTTTCTAAAGCAAATACGTCTGTGTAGTTTGAAACGAGTTGAACTAGTTTTTCTCTATGAAGTATTGGGCAGTTGTTTGCTAATTTATTCAAAATTTTGGTTTGTCGTTCTTGATTGTTATTTTGTTGATCTATTTTAACAATGTAATAGTCATCAAGGTTTTCTGTTCTTATTGTGTTTTGCTGCAAAAAAAGGTTGTTATCCGTTGTATTAATAATTCGAACATATGGGTTTTTTGTATTAACGATTGTATTTGCTATGAAAACACCATCTTCAAGTTCCTGATTGGGTATTAAGAGGTCATTTTCCGTACTTGTTATGTCGATTTTTCTAATGTCCTCCGCTCTTGCTGGGAGTGAGAGTATTTTCCCCTGATGTGAATCCAATATTTCGATTTCTAGTTCAATATTTAAACAGTTTGGCCTAATAATGAGCCAACTTGGACCAGAATTTTGGTAGTCTAATACACAATTATAATTTTTTATGAAATCATAGCCTATTATACCATCACAAGGTAGCGGGAAAGAATCATCCACTATGTGGAAATTATGAGATATTGTTAAATTATTTATGTATAGACTTGCTTGTGTGACACCGAGTGTTTTTATTGTACCACTGCCTATACCTCTGAGGTTGAATATTTGATTTATATTTATTGTAGCATTGTCTACATGGTTTGTTTTGAAGAGACTTATATCTGATCCTGTATCTAAAAGAAATGTAGAGGTGGACTGACTTAAGGATGATTTTATTCTGATGTAATTGTTTAAACAGAGGTTTACATTTAAAATTCTGTGCTCATTTAATTCGATACATTCCCCAGTTGGGCGGACTGGGGGACATCCCCGTTTTCCGACGCCTCTGTATACCGAACGTTTCCATTATTATGTCTGCGTCCTCTATAATTATTGTTGTGTCCATAATTTCTATTTCTATTATTGTTGTCTCTGTTATCAGAGTGAGAGTCGTTACGCCGTGTATTATAATTCCGGTTCGCAGAGCTTCTTTGTCCACGATATGATCTGTTTCCACGACCCCTATATCTTACGTTGGAATTTCGATATTTGTTGATGTAATTTACTTGTAAAGTTCCTGAACTTTCCGAACTTAACTCAAGAAATTTTGTAATAGCGTCTCCTACTGTTGGAAACTGACCTGCCCTCATTAGCAATTTTACCTCTTCAGATTTCGCATTTGTTTTTATTGTTTTCACTGCATGTTGAGTGGAGTAGCTTTTTGCTAGTGCAGTCGTCAAACCGTCCGCAATAAATGATTGCTCCAATTGCAATGATAAAGTTTCAATTTCTTTGGCAAAATCACTGTCGCTTTTATTATGCTGCTTTACGGTATTAAGTCTGGCTGAAATACTCTGTGGAGATTCGTATTTCACGTTTGCAAGTAATTTGCTTTTGATTGCTTGAATAGTACTCTCGTTTGTTATCAATGTACTTGCTGAGTGAGTTAATTTCGTTTTTATTAATGAAATTGCTATGTTTTCATGGGTTTCTTTTATGGTTTCCAATAAATCAATGGCGTTTATGAATTTATTTAAATTTTCAATTTTGCCATCAAACTCTGGAAGCAATTTCGTTGCAGTGTTAATGAACTCGATAGGTGTCATATTGCTGAGATTGTTTATTTCGTTTTGTTCTTTTAATGTGTCTTCTAATGAGTCAGTATCTGTGCCAGAGCTTTCGCTGCAAAGTAATGAATGAATAGTCAGGTCAAGTAATTTTGTTATACTTGTTGGTACTTCTTGTGGTACTTGTAATTTATTAAAAAGTACTTTCAGTCTATTTTTAATGGAAGTGAAATAATTTTCGAATTCTAGCTTATGGTCTGTGCTAAGTACCGGGTAAATTGTCCTACCTAAATTGGCAATTGTATTATGCTGACATGCAAGAATACCAATATGTTTTAGTTGAGTAATTTTGGATGGTAGGGGTGTTTTATTTAAACATTTGTACGATTTGTCAAAAGTGATCTTTATTTCATTCAATTTTCTCAAAACTTCGTCCCATGTGATTGGTGAGGACATAATAAATGGACCATACGTAATTAGGAAATTGCAACATTGATAAATTTACATGTTTTAATAAAAAGCTTAATTTTGTCTATTTGTTTATATTATTTTCTTGTCATTTGTGTGTTGTTGCTTGCACGGTGTTTTTAATGTGAATACTTAGTTGTAACTATTAGTTTTATATTGTGAAATTGAATTTAATAATATTTCTTATCTTATATGATGATGATTTTTGTTGTCCTTTACGAAGCTGCAATTCTTCTCCAGATAGTTTTTCAGATAGTTTAGATCCTGACCGCTGGTGTTTCCACACGTTGTATCCTTCGTTTTAAATAGTTTTTGAGTGCCGAATGTATTGCCATTATTAGCACCAAGGCTCCGATCAAACACATAATTTCCCAAGGTATTGTTTTGATGTTTTGATTGTCACTTTTCTCTTGGTATTTGTACATATATTTTACAACTTCAGTATTCTTATGTTGCACTTCTTTTCCCACTTCATAGCCAGAAATTGCTATCATCACTATACTTATTGCTTTTTTCCACCAACTCATGGTGTTGATTGAAGTTTTTCATGGATATTTCTATACTTTATCTTTTTTTTAAATTTTTCCTCTTTTTTATGCTTAGCAGTTCATTTTCAGAAATTGTCTATTGTAAGCAAATATTCACTGAAGTTACACTTTTTGTTATTAAAAAAATATTTATTTTTAAAATTTATTTATTTTTAGCGTCACTTATGCCACGGTCGCCATGTAATGATTAGACGGGGTTTTTAAATCCATGGTTTAAAATGTAACTTTATTTCCCGAACATTAATCATTAACAGTCGACTATCTACTGTCTTGCAATTACAATGTTGGACTTATATTTATACTTAAAATAGTTGAGTCGTCGATGACATCACTGTTCGATGACTCAAGAGGTATCGATGGATAAGGGTCAGTTATTTGAGACGTATGTGTGCTGGCTCACATTTCACGGTCGTTGACCGTCGCCTTGAATGTTGGTGTCTCATATCGGCACCACTTTGGAATGTTGCACACTTTGCAATTGTTAATTGATTTTAGGTCATTAGATTCATATGTCTGTTAGTTCAATGACCGTTATCCATGACACCAGTTCAATGCCTGAACTGCCAAGAAATTGGGCACACTAGAAAATACTGTACACTTCCCAGTGTATGTGTCGTTTGTGGTGATCTCCACATGTCACAAAACAGCACAAAGCCCAAAGACGACTCCAGTGTCAAAAAATGCAGCAACTGTGGTGAAAATCACACCGCAAACTACAGAGGCTGCACTGTATACGCTCATATAAAAAAGAAATTTGCACCTCAGCCAAAACAAGTGAAAACTGTTCCTCCCGTAACAGTTTTGCGTCAAATCTCTGCCCGTGAAGCACAGCCTTCAAGTATTTCTTACGCAAATATTCTCAAAGGTACCCCATCAGTAAACCCTAAAACTGATGAGAGTACTCTTGAAAAGACTTTGTCAAGCAATTGATGTGCTCAATGCAAAGTATGATGCAAGACATGATACGTAATCAGAACATGCTTTTGCAATCCCTATTAACAAAACCATGAATGCACTGAAAATCTGTCATTGGAATGCAAATGGAATAAGTCAGCACAAAAATGAGCTCAAACTATTTCTCAACGATAACTCAATAGATTTGATGCTAATTTCTGAAACTCACCTTACTCAGAAAAACTGTTTCCAGATAGCGGGATACAAAGTTTATGACACCAATCACCCCGGTGGCAAAGCACGTGGTGGTACAGCCATTCTGATCAAGCATAGAATAAAGCATTTCCCAATGCAAGGATACTGTACCGATTATCTACAAGCGACGACTATTCAGCTCGAAGAATACGTCAAAGGCTTGACAGTATCGTCCATCTATTGCCCACCCAGGTTTAATATAGATGAGCAGCAATACAAACAATTCTTTAGTACTCTCGATGCTAAGTTCATTGCTACTGGAGACTTTAATGCAAAGCATACTCATTGGGGCTCACGTTTAGTATCTCCCAAAGGCAGAAAACTCTTCTCTGCGATAAATTCTCTTGGTCTTAATGTCCTGTCCAATGGTAAGCCTACATACTGGCCATCCGACAAACAGAAGACTCCAGATCTTATTGACTTCGCTATCACTAGAGGTATTAATAATGTACATGTCTTGTGTATTGCTCTCTGGAGCTGTCCTCTGATCACACTCCCACAATAATAACTATCTTTTCTGAAAACTCCTATCAGAAAATCGTGAGTGGTAGTTTCGACTATAAGAATACAGACTGGCTTAAATATAAGATGTTCATAAGTTCAAATCTTGAAATAAAGACCTCCCTAAAGTCTGAGCAGTAAATAAACTCCGCTTTTCACTCAATTGCTATCCCAAACAGTAAAAATAGCTACACCACATTTTAAAGCTCAAACCCGACAAGAGTATACTCCCCAAGACATTCTGAAGCTCCTCTCCGAAAAAAGATATCTTAGAAGAGAATGGCAATTGCAGAGATCACCTTCTCTGAAGAAGAAACTGAATGAATGTACTAAAAAACTGCATCACCTTCTAAAAGAAAAGGAAACCTCCGAGTTTCACGAGTTTGTAGAGACCCTCTGTCCTACAGAAGCCTCAAGCTATTCTCTATGGCTAACGGCCAAAAACTCGAAAAAACCCATTCAAATGGAGTCACCAATACGCCTTCCCAACGGCAACTGGGCAAGAAGTGATGCAGAAAAGGGAATAGCATTCGCAAATCATTTGGAGCAAGTTTTCACCCCTAATCTTGCTAGTTCCGACCGTTCTCTAACGGCGGTTGATGCTATCCCTAGCGTCAATGGTATCTCGATTGCCAAAAAGGAGCTGACAAGCGCTATCAAAGAACTCAATGCCAAAAAATCTCCAGGGCATTGGTCTGATTACGGGCCAAATGATAAAAGAGCTCCCAGCAATAGCCACAATGCATCTCTTGCATATATTAAATGCTATACTACGCACTCCTTACTCATGGAAAATTTCTCAAATTACTATGACTCCCAAAGCTGGAAAGGACCCAACAAGCGTCCCTTCCTACAGACCAATTAGTCTGCTATCAATGTTTTCAAAACTCTTTGAAAGTTTGATAATAAAGCGTATTAAAGACGTTGTCAAACAGTCTAATGTTATACCAAACCACCAGTTTGGGCTTAGAGAAAAACACAGTACTATCGAACAAGTTCATCGCATTGTAAACACTATACAAGAAATGTTCAAAAAGAAGCAATACTGTTCCGCAGTTTTTCTCGACATCACTCAGGCATTTGATAAGGTCTGGCACGAAGGAATCTTGCACAAACTGAAATGTATGTTACCTCTTAACATCTACACATTGCTCGAAAGCTATCTCTCAGGTAGACGCTTTGTGGTGAAACAAAAAAGGTTCATCTCAGATGAATACCATATACAATAATATATACCATAACTCTTCAAAGCACTGGCACTGGGAGGTTGGTAATGATTGATACGAATTTAAAAGTGAAATGTTAAATATACTATGAAGATTTATTGTTAGTTCTAAGATATTTTTTAGAAGATTCAATAAAAAATAAAAAAAAAAATCAGCTACTCTTAACCGGGCAAATAAGGTTAGAAGAAAATCTCCCAATCCTACAAACCACAGTGCTTGATTGGGTGGCAGCTGGAAAAATCGGCACTCAAGATTCCACCACCGCAACATGCGGAGTACTGACAAATGAGCATAAGCTATTAAGTGAATCAATTGAAAAATTTTGGAACCTTGAAGAAATGGAAGACAAAAAACCAACAATGTCTGCCTCAGAAAAACTATGTGAAACTCATTTCGCACTGAACTCCACCCGAAACCATCAAGGTCGATACATAGTCAAGATTCCCCTCGCAGATCATACATCCGCTCTATGCGACTCAAAGAAAATCGCAACCAATCGATTCTATCAACTGGAGAGACGCCTGACGGCAGATAAAGCCTTGAGAGTTCAGTATACCGCATTCATGGATGAATACGAATAATTGGGGCACATGACAAAAACAAATCTCGACAGCATAATATCACCATGTTATTTCATCCCGCATCATTGCATCAAGCGGCCAGAAAGCAGCACCATGAAGCTAAGAGTCGTGTTTGCTGCCTCAGCGAAAACGTCAACAGATTTATCTCTCAACGACCTTATGCACACAGGGCCAAAGATTCAAAGCGAACTCTTTACTATTTTACTGCGATTCCGATGTCCACGATTTGTCTTCATGTCTGATGTACAAAAAATGTACAGACAAATTTTGGTTCATGCGGACGATCGAAAGTACCAGCTAATCATTTGGAGGAAAGATCCCACCGAAAACCTGCAATATTACCAACTATACACGGTGACATACGGAACTCGGTCAGCACCATAATTGGCAATTAAGTGTTTTCAACAATTACGAAATGAATACACTTCTACTCTCAATATCCATTGGGGCTGAAGCTATCCGAAACGACTTCTACGTGGATGACTGTTTAACTGGATCCGACTGTTTAATCACAGCAATTGAAACGCAAAAACAGTTCACGAACCATCTACTCAAAGGCGGTTTTCAATTTCGGAAATGGTGCGCCAACCATCCAAAATTACTTCAATCTGTTCCAAATGAAGACAATAACACCAACAACGCAATCAAAACCCTATGACTCACCTGGTTACCGAAGACTGATGAATTCTCTGTCAAAGTGAATCTCACTACACATAATCGAACCACCAAAAGAACCATCGTCTCGGATATAGCCAGAATTGATCCATTGGGTGTAGTGGCACCAATAGTGGTCACAGCTAAAATTCTCATACAGGAATTGTGGTAGACAAAGCTGTCATGGGATGACGAATTGCCGACTGTACTACATACTAAATGGACCACTTTCCGTAGTAGCCTGAACAAAGTCAACAATACCCACATTGTCAGACACATATTTCAAGAAGGTACTAAGAGATCACTTCAATTGCATGCATTCGCTGATGCCTCAGAGAAGGCATTCGGTGCGGCAATTTACGCCCAATAAATCCGCCCTGACGGAACAATTGTCGTACGACTTCTAAGCGCAAAATCTCGCGTAGCCCCACTGAAAGCACAAACAATACCACGGCTGGGGCTATGCTCATCATTATTCAGTGCTCAGTTAGCAGCACGAGTAAAGGAGGACTTGAGCTTAATCGATGTCCCAACGTACTCGTATATGTGGATTGGCTCACAAATTGTTATCTCATGCATCAACGCACAGTCAACGTCATTCCAAACCTATGTCGCTAACAGAATTGCAACAATTCAAGAGCTCTCCCAATGGCGACACGTCCGTTCTCAGGAAAAACCAGCAGATATACTATCCAGAGGATTAGCACCGTCAGAGTTAAGCACCTGCAATATGTGGTTTTATGGACCTTTCTAACTTCACAGAAAAATAGACGATTGGCCAAAACCATACTCAAGAGAACTGGCCATCGAGTCTACAATCGAAAGGAGACGAACCGCGGTAACAGCAACTATTACGGCTGCAAACGACTTAGAGGATATGATCTACAAAATTAACCACAAAAACTCATTCAAAATACTAACAAACATTGTAGCATATGTATTGAGATTTATAAATTATTCAAAGACTACAAAGAAGGAACAATGAAGTCACACTGCGCTCACTACTCAAGAACAAAGCAAAGCTCTAACAGTCATCATCCACGCCATACAAGTATCTCAGTTCAAAGAAGACATCAAAGCCATCGCCAAAAATATAAATCTTAGCAAAAACAGTCAGTTAGCCAACCGCAATCCATTTGTGGACGCCGAAGGGATAATGCGTGTGGGAGGACGCCTTCAAGCAGCCACCATTTCATATAATGCCAAGCATCCAATAATCATTCCATACAACGACCCCCTGTCAAAACTTCTCGGAACAGAGTATCACAAAGAACACTTGCACTGTGGGCCACAGAGTCTACTAGCCCACCTTCGTCAGCGGTTCTGGCCTATAAAAGGCAAATCCATGGCGCGGTCAATTCTACAGCATTGGTTAGCTGCACCAAAGCTAAACTTTTCGAACAAATAATAGGGAGGTTACCTGCAGAACGAGTCCAGCCAGCACGACTATCCATCAATTCAGGAGTCGACTTGTGCGGCCCTCTCTGGATTCATTTCAAGGCGCGAGGGAAAAGACCACACAAAGCTTATGTAGCAGTGTTTTGCTGCTTTGCCAGCAAGGTGGTGCATCTTGAAGTAGTCAGCGATTTAACCTCAGAAGCATTGCATGCCTAAAGCGCTTCATGGGCCGACGAGGGCACTGTCAAAATTTGTACTGCGACAACGCAACGAACTTCGTCGGTGCCAGAAATCAGCTATTAGAATTAAAAGAAGCAGTCCATGGGGAACAGGCACAAGAAGCTGTAATAAGGACATGCAGCAACAAGGGTATCAAATTCAACTTCATTCCACCAAGAGCACTACATTTTGGCGGACTATTTGAAGCAGTAGTCAAATCTGCTAAAACTCTTTTTGTAAGAAGTGTGGGCAGTGCGTCATCAACGTCTGCAGAACTGGAAACAGTGATGGTTAAAATAGAAGCCATCTTAAACTTTCGGCCATTACCACCCATATCAACAGACCCAAAGGATGTACACGCATTAACGCAAGGACACTTCCTCATTGGCGAGCCTCTAACAGCACCAATTGAGACGGCTGCCACATCGACCAAAGCTTCATTGTTAACCAGATGGAAACTAGTATCGCATCTGAAGCATGAATTCTGGAACCCGTGGTCTCGAGATTATCTGAATTAACCTCAATACAGGCACAAGTGGAGAGAGCAGGTGGATAATGCATGACCAGGAATAATGGTAATAGTCAACTCACCACCCCGTCGCTGGCCACTAGGAAGGATAATCAAAACATACGAAGGCCAAGATGGCGGAGTACGTGTGGTTGAAATTCAGACGTCAACTGGAGACGGGAAGAGTCCAATCCACAGGCTCGCAACCCTTCCAGTAACGGACCCTGATGCGAATAAGAATTTCGGTGTACCTTCCCAGCTCAGCAATAACAATGTAAACAGCATGCCTCTCACAACCACCCAGCCTCGTTCAGCCTCACCGACCAGCTCACTCCTGTTAATAGTTATAGTTTTTTTGCTACTGATCCCGGCAATATTAAGCAGCTCAGTCCATTACAATAACTTTGGTAAGGACCCTGGGATATATTTCGAAGGCATCGGGACAATAGGAATGATACCAGCAGAATGGAATATGATGGTGTACTATGACTTGGCCTTATTTTGGGCAGAAATCGATACCTTCTCTTCCGGCATATTAGCACTCCAGAACTTATGTACAAGAGCAGAACAAAACTCCACGTGTTATGCCCTAAGCAGCAATCTCAATCAGACACGGGATGAGCTACTGCAGGACAAAGATATGCTATAGATTGGGCAAAGAAGAGCTGCACTCAATATAGTTGGAAACGTCGCTCGCATCCTGTTCGGTGTTCTCGACTCAGAATACGCGGAAGAAAACTCTCACACAATGAAGTAAAAAACAACGAAAATCATCTGCAACGTTTACTTCAAAATCATGCCTCCAACATAGACTCTACCATTAATGTCATCAAGAAGGATGAACGAGCAACTAGGTCACGAAGTTCTGTATTACAGAAGGACATAGACGCAGTAAATAACAGCGTGATCGGCAACACAAATCAAATTACGATTGCGCAGTTATTGATAGATTAGCAGCAACCCAATTGTCATTAATGGTGGACAACCATCAGCGAATACAGGCAGACATCATCGATGTGCTCACAGATATACACCATGGTAGAATCAGTCCAACATTACTCGCACCGCAAAAACTACAAGCTCAGATCAGCACCATTAAGGCGCACCTTCCATTAGCTCGACAATTGCCCACTGAACAATCCAACATACATTCATTAAAATAATGAAAGCAGAAGGAGCTCTCTAATCGATCAACAACATTTCGACCTGTTCCAACTCATCCCAATTATGAGGAATGAATCAATGTACACAATAGCGCCAGATACCGCCTTTTTAGCACTCAACCCTCATCGTGATCAGTACATCCCACTAAGATCACATGAACTGGACAAATGCTTCACAACCAAGGAAGGCGCCTACATATGTGAAAGCAACCACCCGACCTATGGAAGAGAATCAGCTGCATTTTCATGCGAAATTTATCTATTCAACAACAAAGCTACAAGCAGATTGTAGCATCACACAACCGCATCGTAGCTCTATGTGGACCCAATTGCATCAGAAGAATCAGTGGATATTCTCCACTACATCAGAAACTGACATGTCAACAGTGTGTGGAACCCAGATTGCTCAACTAACAACAACAGGCTCTGGAATATTAACCATGCATCCTTACTGTATCGATAGAAGAAAAGTAATCACAATTCAAGGTCACTACAGCAATTCCAGTTCCATATACACATCCTACGCCAGGTTCAAAGACTTTAGGACCAGCAACACCATTTACGAAGTACCCACGGCCCCAAGGAGAAACACATTACACTTGAAACTCATTTGAATGCCCTCACCGCACTCCAAACGCGCCTAACATATGAGAACTAACAGAACTTACAAGAAACAATAAGGTCCAACAGTCACCACCACAATTTGGTCAGGTATACCGCCCTTTTGGTATCCGCAACAGTTCTCATCATATTCTTCACATGGAAATTAAAAAGGTCCAATAAATTTTAGCCAAAACCAAAGCCGCGACAACACTCAACACCATTCATCGTCAACTTAGAAAAGAGTTGGCCAAAATTGATCAACGCGTTGGAATGTACGAAAAGAAATTTTCGTATGCACAACAATATCGTCATCCGCTACATAACAGCACGTGTCAAGTATATTACCTTTGGTAGCAGTAGGTGAAACACCCGTATGATGGCGAGTCAGCAGAAATAATCATGCATATTGACAACAAATATAACGTTGCACTGGCCTTGACACAACTCCAGATCGTTACCCATAAGCCAATAGCCTTACTTTGCTGCATTTGCATTCTTTACTATTTTGTGGTGTATTCATTTTACCGTACCACTTAATTTTTTGTTATTGTAATTAATTGTAGTGAGAATTGTATTTAAGGCCATAACTGGCAAATAAAATCGTGAATTATAACCAAGCTTACCACAAGTAAAATTTATTTGATCCCTCAGCAAGTTATGCAGGTTCAAGTGCTTGAAACAACTATTTCAATTTCCTACCGCCTATCTAGGTTAAAGTGCCTGTATAGGAATCAAAGTTAGGAACAAAGCAATAGCCTCGTGATTGGCAGTCCGTTTGCGCATGGAGAACTCCGCTGATTCCAGGATACCTATCAATTCATTCCGCGTTTGGATCGCAGTGGGAATATCGTGCTTGAGTGGCGCAGTGAGTGGAAAAGTGTTGTTATCGCGAGATAAAGAGCATAATTCACATAAAGGTGACCGTTTTTAGCTCGAAATCCGCTATGAGGGCGGCCGGGTTTTCTCGAAGGAGAATGCATTGGTACGCCGTCTGGGTAGTGTCCACCAAGATATGACGGCACATTTTTTGTATGTCTCCGCTGAGTATGTACCTGCACATACGCCACTGAATGATGAGTCGGGTCCGGTCTGATTGCAACACTGGCCCTGTGTGCAACACATCATTCAAACTGATGGTATTCGTGGTCGGTTGCGATGCGTTGAACACCACCCGGATCTTGGTGGAGGTGCTTTATGGCTTGTACACCACTTGGTGCGGTAGGTAGTAGTGAGGCACGGGGGATACGGATGGAGGCGAAACTTCGGACATGTGGTTAAGCTTCATATATTCCAATATCATCTCGTCATACAGTTGTTTGTTTTTGTGGTGTTTACTTACCCTTCGTACTTCATTGCGTTCGAATTGCTTGAGTGCAATATGATGCGGTGAACGTAAGGACTGACTTAGATCAAAATCAGATTTAAAGGGCAAATATACAATATATTGCCCAGAGGCGTCCCAACGGGAGTATAATTTGAGGCATGCCTCGTCTATCGGAGTGGGCTTCATTTCGGAAGGGTTCTCCTCGATTTCCCATAATTGTTTGAGGAGAGAAACGAGGGGTTGAGATTCTTCAACCTTCACTCTCGTAGCAAAAGCCGAGATTATACGTTCCGGAACTGGCCCCGTTCGGATCTAGCCGAATATGGTCTCGTGAGTGAGTAGAGACCCCACAATGTATCTTTTTAACCCACCGAGCAGTACTAATGGGTATAAGTCCCCACCTAATAAGACATCGACCTGTGCGGTATTGTCGGTGTGTGGATCCGCTAATCCCCCAATTGTTCGTGTTCGCCTTGAGTCAGTTTGAAAGGGGGCAACTCCCCGGTTAGGGTTGGAAACACCATAGCTAAAACATAGTACCGCTTTGTAATGCGAGCGTAAAACTATTTTACAATATTTCGTGACGTTAGCAGCTGCCACATTACTTACCCCTGACACTTGTGCATGCACGGTTGGCACTGGCAGCTTGAGCCGCCATTGGAGACGGTCAGAAATAAGAGACCCCTCAGATCCCGAATCTACCAGAGCCCGGGCCATGTAACTAACTCCCCGGTGTGCGAAGTTGTTGAGCTAGGCGGTACCCAGCACAACTCTATTAGACAGTTGACAGTCATCTGCCGCGCGTGTGACTTGCGTTGTGTGGGCGCTGCATGTGGACTTATTCCCATAAAGATAGGGTCTCCTCTGGCAGGCGCACAGAACACAAATACAATAAGAAAATATCTCCCCAACCGGAGACTTCCCCCACTTACACCTGCAGCGCCGCCGCACAGTTATTGATCTAATGTTGTAAGTGTTTAATAGCGATCCACTCTTCTCGCTTTACCAGTCCCAAACTAAAAAGTGTTGTTAGTTGGAAGAGAATCCGTTTCTTTTCGTACCGATCTGTCAAATATCCCCACGCCTGTTCAAACCCTAGCTTGTTAAGCGGTCATTTGACCACGATTTCCTTGGCTTCCCCCCGGGTCTGGGAGTTCATATGGCAGAGCTTCTCCACATTTGACAGCCGATTGTTGTGGATGTAGAGCGCGGTGAACATATCGCGAAACGTGGGCCATTTAGCGTAGTTTCCCTCGAAAGGCTCGATCTCGCAGGGCGGTACAGGAATGCTATGTCCTGAGGGTGCTGACATTTCGTGCACTGGCTGAGCAGGTAAGGGCTGCACTAAGGTTTGAGCTAATGCAGCCATTGCGATTTTACACCGGCGGTAGATGTCATAGCGAGCCTCTAATCGCTGGCTTATAGAGGCCAACACGTCTTTGGCATCCTTGATGCCCTGTGCTTCCATGGTCACCGTGGCATTCGCTTCTCGGATGGCGACCCACCAGGAGTCTAGTTCATTTTGATCAATTTCCAGCGAGATGCAAGAGTGACTCCCCGGTTGCTGTCTCTCAATCCCGCTTACAAACGCAGGCAACAGGTCCGCCGCGTTAATATATAGTCTCAACATCAAGATCAATTTTCTAGAGTACGAGCGGAGCTCAATGGTAGAGCAAACTTCTCATAGAGCTATTATAATCGGATAGACTAATTTGTGGGATACACGTCACCCATCGATCGCAAACTATCGTTGATAGCACCAGGAAGAAAGGCGGTTAATGTCACCCAAGTGTGATGTCTCCTCGTGGAGGAGATCCAGTGACCCTGAGGACAAATATACAATATTATAACCTCGGTTAAGGTTGCTTGGTACATTAAAGAAATGAGAGAATACGAAAACAGCACTTCGAATTACAATGTTACTTTATTTTTAAAGTTTTACAATTTTGGGTTTTACTTGTTTAAGTTTGGTTTTATGTGTTGATGCGGATACGGCTCAGAAACGAAGAAGGAATGTCGGCTGCTGGTGGCCTACGGTGGTGAGGTCGGTCGAACTCGCCGTGATGAGAACAAAAAATGCCTACGGACGGGACACACGTTCACTCACACTTTACGCGCTTTTCTCGGTGAGATACGAAACGGGTAACTCTGTCCCTAAAATGCCACACTTCGAAACGACAGTAGCCATGGTGACGCTAGCACCGGGATGCTGCCACCTTCAGGACAGCGAGTGAACATGCCCCTGCCCCTTGAAATAGTTGTAATGGAGACGACACGGTCACGCCGGAACCCCGACCTTCATCCCCTCACATATGGAGACTGGTATGTTGTTCTCCAATGAACCGAGCCACTAGAAATGCTGGGTGCTCAGATTGTTGGTGGCTTCAAGATGAATCGCTTTGGTAGCAAAACATACAAAGATACACACGTACCCTTTCGTAGGGAGACACCTCCTATGAAAGGGTACGGTCGGAATCCAGTATTGGGTTCGAAACAGGCGAGCATTAATTGGTTCCCTCCGTGTAACGAGATGAAGTGAGTAAACTTGACGACCAGACGAGTAAAGTGGCTGTAATTAGATAGAATGATGGGATACCTCTCAGGAAAGGGTGAATGCACGGTTAACGCCAATCGACGGAAGGGATTCAATGTGAACAGAGGGCTCGAGGTAGGGATGGGGTCTCCTCTGAGGAGAGCGCTGCATTCTTTTGGATAACAGAGATGCTGGAAGAGCGTGACGTATCATTGTGGCCTCGATTTCCTCCCTACTTAGGGCGTGGTATCCCGACATCTGGCCAAGCTTTATGTCATGAATCTGCGCATGAGACTCAAAGCTCGTAGCGCTCTAGAGAGGGCGGAGACGCGTAAGGTGAGGTCGTCTTTTTGAGATATGTGTACCATGTTGGTGTGGATGGGTCGCATTTCTTGCACAATGTGCAAGCATGTTTCATCGATGTTCATCGGCCACTCCGATTGGTCTCGTTGAAGCCGTTTCGGCACATTTCACCAAAGCGTATTGTCGACCAAGGCGTGAGGGTGAACCCCTCGGCTTGCAAGGGCAGCTGGATTATCTACCGATCGGACATGGTGCCAGTTGCGTGTGCCCACCTTATCGAGAATCGTTGTCACTCGATTTGCCACGAAGACCTTTCAGGTCTACGGCGGCTTGCGTTGTCATCCCAACACGATGGTAGAGTCAGTCCAGTAGTGAAGATTGTCTTTGGAGATGTTTAAAAGTGTTTTTAGTGGAGCCACTAACTCAGCCAACAAAGTTGCCCCACATAGTTCGAGGCGCGGGAGAGATACCGTTTTTACAAGTGCCACGCGGGACTTGGCTACAAGAAGATGTGTCGATGTAGTGTTTTTACTATGGCAACGTACGTATAAGGTTGCCGCGTAAGCCAGCTGTGAAGCGCCACAAAAGGCGTGGAACCCCGAACATCCAACGAGACACTTGATTGAGCGATATCGTTGGATGTTGAAATAGGAACAATTCCCATCGGGCTTAAGTTAAGGGAGGCAATGGGTCATCCTATCCAATTTGGTCCAAACAAATGTGTTGCATTAAGATTTTGGCGGTAACAACAACGGGATCGCGCCACCCCGCCGGATATAAAAGTTGTGCTATGACCGAGAGTACATTTCGTTTCGTGTAGATGGTGATGGTGGACAAAGCTGCTACATGGAAGTAAAAATAGTCCTGCCGGGCATTCCATCGAAAGCCTTAGGTGTTAGTTGTGCTAGACTCCTCGAGTTTAAGGAAACCCTCTCGGATTAAATGATCAACGGTAAATCGGATAGGATAGCTGTACGAAACGTTGTTGTTGCACAACAATATCGTCATCCGCTACATAACAGCACGTGCCAAGTCAATTACCTTTGGTAGCAGTAGGTGAAACACCCGTATGATAGCGAGTCAGCAGAAATAATCATGCATATTGACAACAAATATAACGTTGCATTGGCCTTGACACAACGTCAGTTCGTTACCCATAAGCCAATAGCCTTATTTTGCTGCATTTGCATTCTTTAATATTTTGTTGTGTATTCATTTTACCGTACCACTTAATTTTTTGTTATTGTAATTAATTGTAGTTAGAATTGTATTTAAGGCCATAACTGGCAAATAAAATCGTAAATTATAACCAAGCTTACAACAAGTGAAGTTTATTTCATCACTCAGCAAGTTGTTCAATTTCTAGTGCTTGAAACAACTATTTAAATTTCCTACCTTCTATCTAGGTTAAAGTGCCTGTATAGGAATCAATGTTACGAACAAAAGATTGGTGACCCCGACGTGATTCAAACACGTAACATTTGCGATATCTTGGTGCAAGTACTAGTGTTATCATTTAGCAAACCGACAAAGTCCAACGTTGCGAACCAACAAGCAGCATTCACATCAGTGTGCGCTAGGAAGCAAGAATATGGACAAATTTAGCGATTTAGTTGCATCGCAGCAGAAAACCGGAGAAGGAATTCAGGGAATAATCCGGAACTACAAAAAGGATTCGGTGGAACGAAAACAGTCCACATCCTATTTTGAAGAACGCTGTCGATGTCTAAATGAGGCATGGGCACAATTCGAAAGAACCGACAATATAATAAGGCAGCTGGAAAATATATCAATAGACCATCCGTATTTCACGAATGACTACTACCATGAAATATGAGACCTTGTCACTCAATACCGAGAACAGTTTGAAATCGCATTGATGCCAAGAACCAGCACCCTTCATCCAGCACCTACAACGCCAGCAGACCGTTTTCTATCAAAGGAAATAGAACCCCGCCCTGCCGCAAGGATTCCAACGCCTACAGAAAGGCAAGTGAATGGTGCTACACCCAATATTAGCGGCATCATGCGCAAACAACAAGAGCTATAAATGTCTCTTGGCCGGCTACTTTCTGGATTGTCGATCATCATAACCGAGCAACCACAGAAGTACTACGAGGGTAACATTAAACGCATCAATTAACTATGGCACGAGATCGAGACCATAAATTACCAGATTTTCGAGGAAATATCAGAAGACGCAGCGTGTGAACAATAGTCTAAAGCACGCACAGTGGTGCTAATGCTCAGATTAGCGCGGCAGACCTGCTCGTTCCCAGCAGAGATATGCGCACAAAGTAGAGCAAACCAAAATGAATTATTTTATGTATGTGCAATTGTTTATGATTTGCAAAGTATGTAAAACCATATACGAGTATACAAATATATATTTACATATATCTCTAATATATAAAATTCTCGTGTCGGGGTGTTAGTAGTTAAACTCCTCCGAAACGGCTTGACCGATTCTTTTGAAATTTTGTGTGCATATTCTGTAGGTCTGAGAATCGGACAACATCTATTTGTCATCCCCCTAAATGTTTAGGTCTTGCTCACTATGCAGCTTTCGGCCACTTAGCATTTATAATATTTTTTGATAATATAAAATTTTTCTGACAACAAATATTAGAATTTCATTTTTTTTTACAATATTCGAAATAATTTAAAAATCAGTTATAATTCAACCCGATATTGATACGTTACAGTCAGCAATGCCAAAAAGACGCAAAGGGGCCAATTTGAGTCGTCAAACAATCAATTCTTGAGTCGCGCGGGATATACGAGCACGAAGGTCTGGCGAACAAATCCAAGAAAACAATGCAGATGTGCGTGCAAGTATGGCGCAGTTACGTGAATCACAATCGCAAGAGGCGCGAGATGAACGAAATCAACAAAGGCAATTAGAACGAAGAGAAACGCGTAGATTCATAGTAGACAGACGTAGAGGAATTGACCAACAACGCCAACAAGTTCTTCGAGCATTTACATCAGCATTATTTCTTCGACTAGCATTCCAATATGAGCCTGATGTTGAATATTACGCTCTTTCCAAAGTGGTTATTGGTACTTTGGACAAGGAATGCCCGCATTGTCATGCACTTAAATTTAAAAATGAGCCAGTTGGGATGTGTTGCTCATCAGGAAAAGTAAAACTAACAGAAATTGAAACACCACCTGAACCATTGCACGGTTTACTTATCGGTACAGGTCCAGATTCTAGCCTTTTCCTAAAGTCAATTCGCACATTCAATTCATGTTTTCAAGTAAGGTTGTTTGGAGCAACAGAAATTGTTAACAATATTGCTGCAAACGGTCAACAATTTAATTCCACGTTCAAATTCAAAGGCCAAGTTTATCACAAAGTGGGCTCATTCCTGCCAATGCCAAACGTATCTCATAAATTTTTACAAATTTACTTTATGGGTGGCGTGGACTCCGAACCACCCATAAAGACTCGCCAATCGTGTGGATGCACGTTGCGACTACCATAATCTCAATTCACTTTTTGCCAGGCGTATCGTCAGCAAGCTGGACGCTCTGTTAAATGAGCATAATGAATTATTGAAATTATTCAAATCACACATGCACAAGCTACAAAGTGACAATCATGCTATTGTCATCAATCCTGATAGAACACCAGCTGGAGAGCATATACGTAGATTCAACGCACCTGTTGTTGACGACGTTGCTGGAATCATGGTTGGCGACCATACAGCATCTATTATTATTGGAGCCGAAACACATAAGAACGTTAGCTCGAAGGATTTTTATTCGTATCGTTTGATGATTAGACGCGGCCGAGATAATATCATTTTACGATGTCGTGAGCTTTGCCAACAATTTATGGTCGACATGTATGTGAAGATAGATAGTGAACGACTACGATACTTGCGATATAATCAACAGAAGCTGCGTGCGGAAGAATATATTCACTTGCGAGATGCTATTGCGAACAACGCTGACACTGCCGAAATTGGTAACTCTGTTATCTTACCATCATCGTACGTAGGTAGTCCACTTCACATGCAAGAGTATATACAGGATGCTATGACTTTCGTGCGTGAATATAATCCAAAATAGCAGGAAATTACATCGTTGCTATTACCAGGACAAAATGCAGTACATCGTCATGACATTACAGCACGTGTGTTCAAACAAAAATTAAATTTTTAATCAGCTTTATTACAAAATTGCATGTATTTGGCCCCACACGTTGTTGGATGTATTCAGTTGAGTGGCAAAAACGTGGATTACCTCATGCTCACATTTTAATTTGCTTCGTCGACAAAATACGTGCTGAAGACACCGATAGTTTAATTTCTGCAGAGATTCCAGATCCGTCTACTGATCAATTACTATTTGATATTGTTACTACAAACAGGGTCCGTGCGGAAATCTGAATCCTTCATCACCTTGCGGTAGACGGAAAATGTACAAAGCGTTTTCCTAAAGATTTCACAAACAATACGGTAACACATGTTGACGGATATCCAATATATCGTCGAAGAAGTACTGAAAATGGCGGACAATCGTTCATTAAAACTATCAGTAACGCAGACATCGACATTGACAATCGTTGGGTGGTACCATATTCACCTCTGCTGAGCAAAACATTCAATGCTCATATTAATGTTGAGTCATGCAGTTCGGTGAAGAGTATCAAATATATTTGCAAATATGTTCATAAAGGAAGTGATATGGCTGTATTTAGAATTGAAAATACTAATGTAAATTCTCCTCCGTTGAATCAAAGTGATGAAATTACGAATTACCAAATTGGCCGGTATATCCGTTCCAATGAAGCTGTCTGGCGTATTTTCGGTTTCCCAATTCATGAACGGGATCCAGCAGTTATCCATTTAGCAGTCCATCTTGAAAACGGCCAGCGCGTATATTTCACGGACGATACAGCGCTTGATCGTGCTATAAATCCACCAAAAACTACGCTTACCGAATTTTTTGAACTGTGCAATCGTGCGGATGCATTTGGTGCCTTCGCACAAACACTGCTCTATTCTGAAGTTCCACAATATTTTACATGGGCTCAATCGAAAAAATGGATGCCCCGCAAGCAAGGGACACCAGTTGATGCGTGCTCCGGTTTATTTAAATCAAATACTTTGGGTCGTGTATATACAGTCAATCCAAGGCAGACTGAGTGTTTTTATCTACGACTGCTGTTGGTTAATGTCACCGGACCATTGTCATTTCAAGATATACTCAAGGTAGATGGACAACAGTATCCAACGTATAAAGATGCATGCCTTGCACTAGGCTTGCTAGAAGACGACAATCAATGGGACAGTATGCTTGCTGAAGCAGCATTAAACTGCACAGGAACACAAATTCGTCTACTATTTGCTATAGTACTGACTACATGTTTCCCGGCCCGAGTGCAAATGTTGTGGGATAATCACAAAGATTCAATGACTGATGACATTTTGTATCGATATCGTACAAGGTACAACGATCTAAGGTTATCATTCAGTGATGCAATGTACAATGAATCATTGATTGCTATCGAGGATCTTTGCATTGCTATTGCGAATTTACCAATCAGTCATTTCGGTATGAGCTCACCGAATCGAAGTGCATCTGATTTACTCAACACAAATATGAATCGTGAACTACAGTACAATACTGTGGAAATGGCAGGCATTGTTAGTCGCAATATTCCATTACTAAATGTTGAACATATAATTATTTACGACCGCATTATCCTGGCAGTTTCTGCAGGACAAGGATAATTTTTTTTTTTTGTTGATGCACCTGTTGGAACTGGCAAAACGTTCCTTATTGCGCTACTTCGTGCCGACATACGATCAAAAAATGGCATCGCATTTGCCGTTGTATCTTCTGCATTGCAGCAACTTTATTAGATGGAGGCAGAACAGCTCATTCAGCATTAAGCTGCCTTTGAATATTCAAAATAATCCAGATGCAGTGTGCAACATAAAAAAACAATCGTCTATGGCCACAGTGCTGAAACAATGTAAAATTATTATCTGGGATGAATGCACTATGGCACACAAACGTTCACTTGAGGCATTGGATAGGACATTAAAGGATATAAAAAACAACGATAAACTATTTGGTGGCACTTTGTTACTCCTTTCAGGTGATTTTAGACAAACACTTCCCGTTATTCCACGTTCTACGTACGCTGATGAAATCAACGCTTGTTTAAAATCATCGCGACTGTGGCGTAATGTTGAAAAAGTACAACTGACGGTGAACATGCGCGTTCAAATGCTTCAGGATCCATCCGCCGAAACTTTCTCTAAACAACTGTTAGATATTGGCGATGGGAAAGTTGCTGTACATGAAAATACTGGATGCATAAAATTAACGACGGACTTCTGCACAATCATCGACTCGCAAAATACTCTCATAGATCACATATTTCCCGATGTACACACACACACAATATGAAGATCATAATTGGCTGGCAGAAAGAGCGATTTTGGCAGCAAAAAATGTGGACGTCAATGGGTTAAATTTAAAGATACAACAGATGTTGCCTGGGGACTTGGTGTCATAAAAATCTATCGATGCAGTTTACGATACCAACGAAACTGTGAATTATCCAATTGAGTTTTTAAATTCATTGGATTTGCGAGGCATGCCACCACACCATTTACAATTGAAGGTTGGATCTCCGATCATTCTGCTTCGTAACTTGAACCCACCACGGCTGTGTAATGGTACACGATTATTCATTAAAAAATTAATGAGAAACGTTATTGAAGCCATCATTTTGAATGGAAAGTTTCAAGGCGAAAATATGTTGCTGCCACGAATCCCTATGATTCCTACAGATGTGCCAATTGAATTCAAACGCATTAAATTCCCAGTTAGATTGGCTTTTGCTATGACCATCAATAAGTCACAAGGCCAGACATTGTCTGTATGTGGCTTAGATTTGGAAACACCATGCTTTTCCCACGGACAACTATATGTGGCATGTTCTCGCGTGGGAAAACCATCCAGTTTGTTTGTGTTGGCTAAAGAGGGACTTACCAAGAACATTGTACACTCTATTGCGCTGTGATAGGAAAAATTATTTTGAATGATTAGATAGCTATCGAGAATTGTAATTTAAGATATATTTGTTACTTTGATAAAGATTAATTTATTAACCAAAGTAAAGCATACTTTCATTGTCTACAACGCTTTCGATTATAAGTAAATCCCCGCACACTTATAGTAGATAGTTATTTTTATTGAACTAAAAAAACGTTTCCTAGAAATAATATACATGGCACAACAACGTTTCCCGGGTCAGCTAGTATATATATATATATATATATTGTTCACTCCGAATCCTAACGTTCAGGTGGCTTCCGCCTGGTACCTGGGGCACCATGTTGTCGGTCTATCTCTGCGTTCCATCGTTCGGTACGGTGCGAAAGCACGTGTTGTGCGGTGGAGAGCGAGAGAACATTCGAGGCAGGTGCATATCGTATTTGTGCGGAAGCCATCTTTATCTGCTGGCATATTTTGGCGCGAGGCTACGAAGCAGCGGCAGCTGCTCTCTTTGCGCGGTGGTCAGTCTGTTCTGGAATTGCGGCAAGTGTGGATCGGCGCCCAACATAGTATATTAAATATAAATTATACAATAAATATATAAAAAGTGAAAATTGGCTAAGGAATGCCGCTGCGTATTTTTTGTTTAACGTGGTTTTCATAAGTTAGTAAATAAATATTTTTTAATCAAATAAATAGTTCTATCTGAGTGCAACATTTTGGTCCTTCGAGCCGGATAAGAATCCGGTTTTTGGTAAGTGTCGATTGTTTTAATCGAATTAAAAATATTATTATTATAAATTAATAATAATTTAAATTTGATTATACACAAATTGATTATTTTTGGGTTTCGGTTGGGTTTGCCGTGCGTTCGGGTGTGTGCTCTGTCGGCGCTGCTGACTATTGAAACCATTGCGCTGTTGTTGTCTTCGCTGCATTATCGCCGTTTTTAGGTACTGGTGGCTAATGCAGAAAGCAGAATAAGAAAAGTAGGTCAGTGGCTCGTGCGATCAGCTGCTGTCCCTATTTCTTTTGTGAAGCAGGGCCGGTTACGGGTAGCAATTGGTTTCCTGAACATTGTGGGCCCTTCTGTCGCAGTGCGTTTAAACGATAAGTGTTGGGCGTGGTTTCAGTGCGGTTGCGTTCGGAGGTGCATATAAGCCAATATTGAGCTGCGTTCGCAGGCGCATAAGTTCCGCAAAATGGTGGACTCGTATATTTCGGCGGCAGATGAACTTCTGATGTTCATAAGTCGTTTTGAACGGTGCTCGCCGGAAAGTCACTCCATTATATCACTTCAACTTGATGAAGCAGAATTGGATGCTCGGTGGGCTTCGCTTAAAACGGCAAAAATAACTGCCATGTCCGAGGCGCGGGTCATGAAAGACGGTGAATCACTGTTAGAGTCAATCGGGCAGCGGTTCGAGTCAAGTTTTGATACTTTTAAGCGGGGTCGTATTTTGATCGCGGAAGTGAGACAACATTTAGAGCAGGCAACTCCCGTTCCTACTACAGGGGAGCCATTTTTATCATTGACGCACAGCATCCACGTACCCCCTTGTGATATCCCTGCCTTTGAAGGGAGTTATGCTGCATGTTTACAGCACTATTCATTAACAACACGCGGCTGTCTAATGCGGAGAAATTCTACCATTTGTCCCTTAAGACCCGGGGAGAACCACATGAAATTGTCTCCAAAATTCCAATTACTGAGGCGGGTTTTCAGCAAGTGTGGGAAAACTTACTGGAGCGCTACGACAACAAGCGCATCCAGATCAACAACCAATTGAAGACACTGTTGGGTCTTGACCCGGTTAGCAGAGAAGATGGTGGGGAAATTAAACGCCTACAGCGTGACATTGGTAACTGTATCGCTGCACTGACATCTTACGGCATCGACGTTGCCAGTTGGGATGCCATTTTAGTATACTTGTGCTCCATGCGGCTGCCTGAGCTCACACTGTCCCTGTGGGAACAAACCATGGGGGGCGGCGCAGATATTCCAGAATGGAAGGCGATGGATGACTTCTTGTCATTGCGGTTTCGGACACTCGAGGCGATTTCGGATCTCCGGTCGCAAGGCTCCAGTTCATCACAAATAAGGGTTCAGCCGAATCAACCGCGAACAGCACGGGTGCAAACCCATCCAGTAAGTGTTACCCCGGAAGGGTGCAAAGTGTGCAGGCGGTCTACACACTCGGTGCGAAATTGTCCTGCGTTCCAGGCCGCCACCGTATCAGCTCGGTGGGGCTTGGTGCGCAAACACGGGTTGTGTGTGAATTGCTTGTCAGCTTCACATAGAGTGGCAAATTGCCGCAGCTCCTTTCCAATTCATCCAAGTGGCCGCCTCTCCAATCGGGTTATCTTGGGTACGGCCTTAGTCACGATAAAACATCAAGGAGTATGGTACACAGCCAGGGCTCTGATAGATTCTGGTTCTGAGGGGTCCTTTGTTTCGGACCGCCTCCAAAAGCGCCTTAAGCTGCCGGCGCACTCAGTACATGCCCAGGTATCGGGGGTCAGCAATACCCTTGCTGGCACACAAACTGAGACATTTCAGGTTAGCCGATTCAAGCACTTCACACTCCACCCAAGTAGATTTGTTAATCGGAGGGGATCTTTACCCTCAGGTCTTGCTTGATAGGTTGCGGCGCAACCTGGTGTCGTCACTAATTGCCCAAGAAACGGTATTCGGCTGGATCCTTACAGGGCCTCTGCCGGATAAACGGATATCCACTTTCACAACTCGCGTGCAAGTGTCTGAAACTGCTTCGCTCGACCACCTTCTACGACAGTTCTGGGAAATGGAACAGCCTCCGCAAGATCGAAAGCTGTCCCAGACTGATCAAGACTGCCTTAATTTGTACTCCCAGACTACTCGTCGGGATGCTACGGGGCGATACATAGTCTCTCTGCCGTTCAAACAAGGGTTTGTTCCGGAGAAGTCTCTAGGAGCGTCGCGCTATATTGCCCTTCGGCAATTTGAGCGCAATGAGTCCCGGCTGGTAAAGAGCCCGGCCGATAAGCGACAATACGACGCGGTGGTACTTGAATACGTGACGTTAAATCACATGCGCAAGGTTCCACCGCCGTCAGTAACTCCTGTGCCTCATTATTACTTGCCACATCATGCAGTAATTAAGCCAGAGAGTACAACCACCAAACTTCGCGTGGTGTTCAATGCCTCACAGGCGACTTCCAACACGGTCAGCTTGAATGACGTGTTACACACAGGGCCAGTGTTACAAGCCGATCTGACCCGGCTAATAATCCAGTGGCGTATGTTTCGCTATGTCCTGAACGGGGACATACAAAAGATGTATCGTCAGATTCTGGTTGAGCCAAGCCAAGCTTCATACCAGAGAATTGTGTTTAGGGAATCTCCCGACAGCGATATCTCTGACTATGAATTGAAAACGGTCACCTTCGGGGTGAATTGTGCTCCTTAGCTTGCAATAAGGACACTTTTGCAATTGGCAGACGACATGGAGAGCAGGTTCCCATTGGCTTCTCAGGTGCTACGTAATTCGATGTACGTGGATGACGCTCTAGTGGGTACACATGATATTGCTACTGCCATTCGCACTAGGGATGAGCTGATTGAGAGCTTGGATTCAGCCGGGTTCTCAATGCGAAAGTGGGCAGCAAATTCTACAGAAATTTTATCCGGTTTGCCTCCAGGGCATCTGCTTAGGGTAGATTTTCTCCAATTCGAGGAGACCAGCACCACTCGCACTTTGGGCATTCGATGGAATGCGCGGGGGGATTGGTTTTATTTCCACGTGGCAGCTTTGCCAATCGTTGCCGTATACACCAAACGTAAGGTCCTGTCGGTCATCGCACAGCTGTTTGACCCAGCGGGATGGTTGGCTCCTATTGTCATCTCCGCTAAGATCTTGATGCAACAGATATGGTTGGATCAAATAGGTTGGGACGAGCAACTTACTCCTACCACTTTAACAAGGTGGACACACTTCTTATCGCAGTATCAGGCAATCTCCCAAGTACGCGTGCCTCGCTGGGTACGATCTGCACCTGATCGCGATATTGAGTTCCACGCCTTCTGTGATGCTTCTCAGCTAGCATATGCTGCAGCCCTTTACGTTCGGTGTAAAGGTGAAAATTCCATATATACCCATTTGCTAGTGGCGAAATCGCGGGTGGCCCCATTGAGAACTATCTCTCTTCCACGTTTAGAACTATGTGGGGCAACACTTTTAGCAGAGCTGATTTTCCCTCTTAAACCTCTATTAAATATTTCAGATGAAAACTTGTTTAGTTGGTCCGACTCTACGATTGTGTTGGCATGGCTGCGAAAGCCACCCCACGTGTGGAAAGTCTTCGTGGCGAATCGAGTCACTGCCATTACCAGCAAAGTAGGTGTGAACAACTGGCGTCATGTCCGCTCAGAAGATAACCCAGCAGATTTAGCTAGCCGTGGTGTGGCACCTGATACACTACTCCACAACAAGCTCTGGTGGGAAGGCCCGGCCTGGCTGCAGCAAGAGCGGACACGGTGGCCGCCTCCGTTGGACGAAAACGTGTTAGCAACCGATGAAGAGCAACGACCTGCAAAGTGTCATGTAGTATATGTGTCCTCTGCGGACGACCCAATGTTGCGCTTCTCCTCATTTTCTAGGGCCCTCCGAGTGTTGAGTTTCGTGCGCCGCTTTATGCGCCATTGTTCGGTGAAACATCGGGACACGACTCCTGACAGGGGGTCCCCGCTTACTCGGGGAGAAATCGCTGAAACGACCACTTGCCTTATTGTGCTCGCGCAGAAAATGTATTTCCCAAAAGAATACAGCGCACTTGTGGCACGGGAGCCGATATCCAGCTCCAGTTCGCTTTTGGCTCTGAATCCGTTCGTGCACTCCGATGGTACTCTGCGCGTAAATGGTCGGTTGGCGCTCACTACACATTTGCCATTTTCGGAGAGACACCCGATCATTCTGCCATACTATGGTCATTTGACTCGTCTGATAGTGAAGTTCATCCATCAGGTGTCCCTACACGGGGGGAATCAACTAATGTTGCGGCTAATCCGGACCCAATATTGGATTCCAAAAGCGAAAACGCTCATTAAAAGCACAATTCTCCAATGTAAGACATGTATTCTGTGGAAGAAGCGTCGACAACAGCAGCTCATGGCAGCTCTTCCGGTTGAACGTACCACGTGTTCACGTCCTTTTACCCATACTGGAGTTGATTTCGCGGGGCCGTTTGATATCAAGCACTATAAGGGGCGGGCATGCCACGTTACGAAGGGGTACGTCTGCATCTTTGTATGCTTCGCTACGAGAGCAGTTCACCTTGAGGCGACGACCGATTTGAGTACTCCTGCCTTCCTTGCGGCATTGTCTCGGTTTATCGCCCGCCGGGGATGTCCTTTGAAAATGCACTCGGATAATGGTCGGAACTTTGTGGGCGCGGAAAAGGCGTTGAGGCTTGATTTCCAGCGGGTGCTCCGCGAAATCCGTGACCGAACCGTGGTGGGTCACTTTCATACTCAGATCGAGTGGGATTTTAATCCCCCCCATGCTCCACATATGGGGGGCCTTTGGGAAGCAGCGGTCAAGAGTTTCAAGCACCATTTCAAACGCATGGCAGGGCAACTTAAGTACACGTTTGAAGAATTTGTGACTCTCTTAGCGCGCATCGAGGCGTGTCTTAATTCTAGGCCTATCAGCGCTCTGTCGGAGGACCCCACGGATCTCCAAGCGCTGACGCCTGGTCATTTCTTGGTGGGTGCGCCACTGTTGGCACCAGCTGAGCCTCCGGATACAACACCCTTTCTCTCAATTTTGAACCGATGGCAAAAACTGAAGGCGCTGGCCCATCAATTCAGCGTCAGGTGGAAAAACGAATACCTTCTCGAGTGTCAACGGCGGAGTAAGTGGCGAACGGCTCAAGTGAATGTCAAGGTGGGTGAGTTAGTGGTTGTGCGGGAAGACAACCTAGCGCCTCAAGAATGGCGGCTGGGCAGGGTCACCGATACGCACCCTGGTCCTGATGGAAAAGTGCGTGTTGTGGATGTGCGGACCGCACGTGGAATGCTAACCCGACCTATCACGAAGGTGGTGATCCTACCGGGAGAAGAGCCGCCTCCTACCAGCGGAGGGGTATAACGTACCTTGTACTTTTTTAATTTATAGTTTTTATGTTTTCTTTTATATCTACTCCCTTCTTGTACTAATTAAATTTTTGATATTTTCTCAGATTTCGGCCCGCGCGGTGCACAAGACCCGCTACTCGCTTTCTGACGGATGCTGCTTTTTGTCTGCCAGTTGTTCGAGTGTGTCCGTGCTACCACCTCCACTCTCCATGGCGGTGCCACCGGACCCAACAGCACCTCGTCGGGCCAGGTCAACTAAATTCGACTTCCCATCGAGCTCCACCTCTCTATTACCGGCGCGCCACCTGGCTGCGTGGTTCCGAAAGCGCCAAACCAAGGTCAGGAAGAGACCAGGCGGGAACCATCCCGCGCTGTTCCGCCCTTTCTGGGTATTACGAAGAGACCGGTGCAGCTACGCCCTACTCTGCAGATCATCTGCACTATGTGTTAGCAGATGGGCCACCGCATTGAGGGGTGCGCATGCTTCCTGAAGTTGCGCCCTCGGGCACCAAACCACCCTCCATTGATGAAGGGTATGAACAGGATCCGGCGTGGATATGTTCTTCTCTTGCAATAATGCAAGGGGGGCGGCATGTTCACTCCGAATCCTAACGTTCAGGTGGCTTCCGCCTGGTACCTGGGGCACCATGTTGTCGGTCTATCTCTGCGTTCCATCGTTCGGTACGGTGCGAAAGCACGTGTTGTGCGGTTGAGAGCGAGAGAACATTCGAGGCAGGTGCATATCGTATTTGTGCGGAAGCCATCTTTATCTGCTGGCATATTTTGGCGCGAGGCTACGAAGCAGCGGCAGCTGCTCTCTTTGCGCGGTGGTCAGTCTGTTCTGGAATTGCGGCAAGTGTGGATCGGCGCCCAACATAGTATATTAAATATAAATTATACAATAAATATATAAAAAGTGAAAATTGGCTAAGGAATGCCGCTGCGTATTTTTTGTTTAACGTGGTTTTCATAAGTTAATAAATAAATATTTTTTAATCAAATAAATAGTTCTATCTGAGTGCAACATATATATATATATATATATATATATATATATATATATATATATATATATATATATATATATTTATATATATATATATATATATATATATATATATATATATATTTTTATATATATATAATATATATATATATATATATATATATATATATATATATATATATATATATATATATATATATATATATATATATATATATATATATATATATATATATTATATGTTATTAATATAATTGTTTCAATCAGATAAGAATGAAGGTATCTGGTTTTCGTTAGCTTTCTGTTTTCCAGTTTGGATTCAAAATATATTTATATTTACTAATTCTCAAATTTTCTCAGCATGAAACTTGGGTTTATGAAACATTTTTAAATTATTATAAAAATTGTTCCATATTAAATTTTGATTAGAAGAATTAACGTTATTGGGTGACATTTTTATAGTTCTATGAGTCTTATTATTATATTCATCAATTAAATTTTTAAAATTATGAATCCATTGATATCTTCCTTGATAACTAAACGCTTTCCACATAATTCCTTTGATAGATCTATTAGAACGTTCAACGATTGATGCCTTTAAAATCCTAAATACTTAGTTATGATTAATGCGATATTGTTTCATCAACTTGTTAAATTTACTGTTGAAGAATTGTTTACCGTCGTCTATTTGTAAATTTGTTGGTACTCCTTTGAAAATGTATCTATAATTGTTAGACGGAAGAGGTAGCCACTATTGTATGCGGAATAATGTTGAATGCAATATTTAATGATATTTGCCAACACTATTATTCGATTTCACATATTCTCGGATTTAATTCTTGTTCGTTATAATGAATCTCTTTTTGTCGATTCAAGCAACAAGTCACTTAAAGTTTTTCTAAAGTATTTTATATTGTAAAACTACAATAGAAATGAGTTGAAAAAAACTGAAGACTTTCATTTCGAAAGGTTTTGTGCCCAGTTCATGCATAAAATTAATTTACGACATAATAAGAAGTTGGCTAGGCGTTGCAGTGAATTCGGGGAAGAAGAAAAAAAGAGAGGGTAGAAACACGTGTTCAGCATGATGGAACAAAAAGCTCGCATTAAAAAACTTCAGGATAACAGTCAGTGGCTCATATGGAAGTTTCAAATCCGGCAGATATTGGAGGCTTTCGAAATGTTTGATATCGCAAATGGAGATACGCAGGCACCGGCAGTTGGAACTGCAAAATACGAGGAATTTCATGCAGCTTGGAGAAAGACAGACGCAAAGGCACATCGCACAATCAGCACAGCTTTGGGAAAGCAACCATTGTTACAAAGTTTAAATTGTGAAACAATTTCGGTTATAATGATCATGACGAAAATTCTAATGTCCTTGCCGGCAGATTAAAGCCATTTCCATAGTGCTTGGTAGTCAACGGGTGCAGAAAGTCAACCTATGACGCGTATAATGGATCCATTTAAAATCACAAGAAAAAGTTGAAAGTGTGCAGGTGTTTGCAGCAAAAAGAGATACAGCGAAAAAAGTTTGGTTGAGCAACAAAGGTAAAACGACACAGAAAGATCAGAGTAGATGTGGTGAAAAAGAAAATTTCAAAGGAAAATGTTTTTTATGCATGGAAAAAGGCCATTGGAAACGTGATTGTCCACAACGAAAAACTAAAGCTGAGAAAAAACAAACAAAAATGGATGTTGACGCATTTATTTGCCAATCCGTGCAAAACGATGGCCGTGATAGTTAGTTGTTAGACTCTGGAAAAAGTGATTATATGTGTCATCGACGAGACTGGTTTGAGAATCTTACAGTACCTTCAGTCAAAGTGACTGTTGGTAACAGAACAGTTATTACTGCAGAAGGAAAGGGTGACATACATATTCTGGCGTTTAATGGTGAGGATTGGGTTTCTAAAGACATTAAGGACGTCTTGTATGTGCCAAAATTTCATCAACATTTATTTTCTACAATTAAAGCAATGGACCGTGGGTAGTTTTTTAAGTTAAGCGATGTGAACTACTGAAGAATGGGAGCTCGGAAGGGAAAGCTATTTCAAATGATTTTCTAGGTAACCTTGAAGAATGAGTCTGTGGTGATTGCAAATTTAGCAACAAATAAAAAATTGACATTAAGTGTGTGGCAAGATCGCATGGTCCATCAGAACATCGAATATGTTAAAAGTGTTTTACAAGAAAAATGTATCTTTTTTGAAGCAGAGGATTTTACGTGCAAAGCTTGTGTTTTGGGAAAACAACATCGTCAATGCTTTTATTCGCGTAAAGACAAATCATCGAGATATGGTCAACTGATTTTTGCAGACGTATGCGGACCAATGCAGCAAGATTCAATTGGTGGGTCAAGATATTGTTTGTTGTGAAAGGATGATTACTCTCATTTTCGTGATGTTTATTTTTGAAAAATAAATATGAGCTAACGCAAAATGTTAAAAAGTTTGTTAAGCAAGCACAAAACAATGGTGGCCATAATATATGCGTTTTCAGATCAGACAATGGCACTGAGTTTGTTAATAAAGAGTTAGTTACATTTTTTGACGATATGGGCGAACTCTTCCATATACATCTGAACAAAATGGTTGTGCGGAAGAGACATGCGAACTATAGTTGAGTCAGCACGTATTCACTCAAAAGATACACCTTTGCAGAGGCAGTAAGTACTGCTGGAACAAGCACTGTTAATGGTAAAACGCCATACGACCTGTGATTTGGAAAAGAGCCTCAGATCGGTCATTTGCACATAATTGGTTCAGAAGTTTACTCGCACATTCCAAAGCAAAAGCGGCAAAAGTTTCATCCCAAAGCGAAAAAATGTATTTTTTTCGGGTATGACATCCATTCGAAGGGTTATAGAATTTAGAATCCGGAGATAAACCAAATTGAGGTTGCTTGTGATGTAACTTTTTTGCCGGAGGTGCCAACAGAAGCGTCAGTATCGATGAACTAGAAGAACAGACTAATAAAAATGATATTGAAATAACAAACCAAAACAATGATCGTGAAGAAATTGTAGATGGCGCTGCAAGATATGAAGAAGTTGAACCGCTTTTCCATATCGCGAGAGGTGGTAGACAGCTTAATGTATTTGGCAGTATCGACACGTCCGGACATCAGCTTCGCAGTTGGCAATGCAAGCAGATATTTGGAGAAACCAGCTTATACTCATATAAATGCAGTCAAAAGATTTTAGAATTTATTAAAGGCACACTGCAGATGGGCATAATCTTCAAAGGCGAGAACAACTTAAGCTTGGCCAGTTATAGTGATGCAGATTACTCTGGAGACCTCAA
This sequence comes from Clusia tigrina, assembly GCA_920105625.2. Lineage (NCBI taxonomy): Eukaryota > Metazoa > Arthropoda > Insecta > Diptera > Clusiidae > Clusia > Clusia tigrina. The sequence goes on from OV050030.1 coordinate 340,692,391, forward strand.
AACTAGAAGATCGACTACAGGATACGTTTTCATGTTTGGTGATAACATAGTCAGCTGGGGATCGGTGCGATAAAAGACAGTGGCGCTTTCAACAACCGAATCGGAGTATATGGCAGCAGCGGATGCTATAAAGGAACTTGTTTGGATTAAACATTTAATATCTGAGCTTTTGGTGAGTAATCTTGAAACACCTAATTTTCATATGGATAACAAAAGCACTATACGTCTTGTGAAAAAACCCTGAATTTCACAGAAGAACGAAGCATATTGACGTTCGTTACAATTTTATTCGTGAGAAGTACATTCCAGGTTTTTTTAATTTGAAATTTGGCAGTCTAATGAGCAGTACGCCTACGGATTGACGAAGTCTCTACCGAAGGGGAACCACCAGCGTTTTCGATATTTAATTGGAGTTTAATGAATTAAATACTTAAAATTCAAACTTATAACTAAAAGTGGGAGTGTTGAATGGAATATTTATTTAAAGTTGGCAACACAATTATTATTTTTCAGATATTCTTGCATTTAATTTTTGTTCGTTATAATCATTCTCTTTTTGACGATTCAATCAACAAGTCATTTAAAGTTGCTCTAAAGTATTTATATTGTAATACTACAATAAAACTGAATTAAATGAAACTAAAGGTTTTTATTTCAAAAAAGAAGTACCCATTTCTACAAAATCCGCTTGCTATAGATCATATATAACCTTTGTTATTACTCGTCGTCGTTTCCAGTTTTTATGAGCCTGTTTGTGTAGTTTATCTGCTAAGCTTTTCTTATTCATCTTCTTTAACTAATCCTCTTATTTTTGGAACAGTTTTAATTGGTATTTTTAAAATTTTTGTTATTTAATCAAAAATATAATTCTAAATTCTACTGAGATTCTGTTCCATATATTGAGAGTCTAAAACATTATCCATATATAATTTAGAGAAGTTTCTGTTTTAACATTAATATCTTCACTGAGTACATATTTAGCAGAAACTTTCTTTAATGTATCCTTGTTTGATTTCTTTATAGTTGTGAGAAAAGCTTGATATAGTTAGTTTGACATTGAATATATACTCGTATATACGAGGTGTGATAAAACAGAACCGTTATTGTGTGATCAAAAAATAAAGTATTTATTTATTCATCAACAACTATCTTGTCCCCTTTAAAGTAATTCCCCTCAGATATAATACACTTATGCCAGCATTTTTTTCAATCCTCGAAACAATTCGGAAACCCTTTTTTTGTTATCGCCTACAGCTCCTGTTTCGATTTTTCTTTTATCTCCTCAATCGTAGCAAAACATTTTCCTTTCATCGGTGTCTTCAGTTTGGGAAAGAGGAAAAAGTCAGCGGGGGCCAAGTCCGGTAAATACGGTGGTTGAGGCATGCTAACGGTTTTGTTTTTGGCCAAAAACAGCTCCTGAGCGATGTCCATGCGACGTTGTTTTTGCTCAAAATTTAGCAATTTTGGAACAATCTTCGCAGCCGCACGTTTCATGCCTAAAACATCCGTAAAAATTGCTCGGCATGAGCCGAACGGTATGCCAACATCATCAGCAACCTCTCTGATAGTGATTCGACGATTATCCAAAATCATTTTCTTCACTGCGTCAATGTTTTCATCGGTTGTTGACGTGGTCGGGCGACCAGGACGAGCATCGTCATTGACATCTTCTCGGCCTTCCTTAAACCGGTTATACCACAATTGAACTTGTGTTCTGCTCATAGTAGACTCGCCAAAGGCCACAGCCAACATTTCAAATGTCCTTGCGCATTTAATTTCATTTTTTACACAAAACTGAATACAGTTCCTTTGATCCATTTTTTCGAATAGTACAAAATCGAAGAGCACACCAACCACGACTAACCTTTTTATCTGTCAAAAACAAACTGACAATCCAAAATGGTTGGTATTGCCAACATATATAACAGACATTGGTATTTCCAACATATATAACAGACATGTATTGCCAACATATATAACAGACATGTGTACCATAACAGACATGTGTACATAACAGAAAAAAAAATGCGAGCATCGAACATACGTAACTCACGAAAAGATGAAAATAACGGATATATATATATATATATATATATATATATATATATATATATATATATATATATATATATATATATATATATATATATATATATATATATTTTTTTTTTTTTTTTTTTTTATTTTTTTTGGTGGCTAATGCAGAAAGCAGAATAAGAAAAGTAGGTCAGTGGCTCGTGCGATCAGCTGCTGTCTCTATTTCTTTTGTGAAGCAGGGCCCGTTACGGGAAGCAATTGGTTTCCTGAACATTGTGGGCCCTTCTGTCGCAGTGCGTTTAAACGATAAGTGTTGGGCGTGGTTTCAGTGCGGTTGCGTTCGGAGGTGCATATAAGCCAATATTGAGCTGCGTTCGCAGGCGCATAAGTTCCGCAAAATGGTGGACTCGTATATTTCGGCGGCAGATGAACTTCTGATGTTCATAAGTCGTTTTGAACGGTGCTCGCCGGAAAGTCACTCCATTATATCACTTCAACTTGATGAAGCAGAATTGGATGCTCGGTGGGCTTCGCTTAAAACGGCAAAAATAACTGCCATGTCCGAGGCGCGGGTCATGAAAGACGGTGAATCACTGTTAGAGTCAATCGGACAGCGGTTCGAGTCAAGTTTTGATACTTTTAAGCGGGGTCGTATTTTGATCGCGGAAGTGAGACAACATTTAGAGCAGGCAACTCCCGTTCCTACTACAGGGGAGCCATTTTTATCATTGACGCACAGCATCCACGTACCCCCTTGTGATATCCCTGCCTTTGAAGGGAGTTATGCTGCATGGCCCACGTTCCGTGACATGTTTACAGCACTATTCATTAACAACACGCGGCTGTCTAATGCGGAGAAATTCTACCATTTGTCCCTTAAGACCCGGGGAGAACCACATGAAATTGTCTCCAAAATTCCAATTACTGAGGCGGGTTTTCAGCAAGTGTGGGAAAACTTACTGGAGCGCTACGACAACAAGCGCATCCAGATCCTGCGTTCCAGGCCGCCACCGTATCAGCTCGGTGGGGCTTGGTGCGCAAACACGGGTTGTGTGTGAATTGCTTGTCAGCTTCACATAGAGTGGCAAATTGCCCCAGCTCCTTTTCGTGCTCCACCTGTCGGGAGCGGCACCACACTCTGCTGCATACGGACTCGCCACGGGGCCGTCCAACCGCTGCGACGCCAAACCCACCATCCACATCGGGGAGGGGACGCTCCAATTCAAATGGACGCTCCTCCCTGGTCCATCCACCCGTACCCAAGTCTTCTTACCACACTGCGCAGGTATCGCGTCCGGCAGATAGGGCGGGGCCTTAGTCACGATAAAACATCAAGGAGTATGGTACACAGCCCGGGCTCTGATAGATTCTGGTTCTGAGGGGTCCTTTGTTTCGGACCGCCTCCAAAAGCGCCTTAAGCTGCCGGCGCACTCAGTACATGCCCAGGTATCGGGGGTCAGCAATACCCTTGCTGGCACCGTTACCAAAGCATGTCATATCACCATCGGGTCGCGGTACGATGCCACTGTGCGTCTCCAAGTATCGGCTTTGGTGTTGCCTACCCTGACAGGTGAACTGCCGCCGCTCCTATTGAGTAAAGGAGAGCAACACAAACTGAGACATTTCAGGTTAGCCGATTCAAGCACTTCACACTCCACCCAAGTAGATTTGTTAATCGGAGGGGATCTTTACCCTCAGGTCTTGCTTGATGGGTTGCGGCGCAACCTGGTGGGGTCACTAATTGCCCAAGAAACGGTATTCGGCTGGATCCTTACAGGGCCTCTGCCGGATAAATGGATATCCACTTTCACAACTCGCGTGCAAGTGTCTGAAACTGCTTCGCTCGACCACCTTCTACGACAGTTCTGGGAAATGGAACAGCCTCCGCAAGATCGAAAGCTGTCCCAGACTGATCAAGACTGCCTTAATTTGTACTCCCAGACTACTCGTCGGGATGCTACGGGGCGATACATAGTCTCTCTGCCGTTCAAACAAGGGTTTGTTCCGGAGAAGTCTCTAGGAGCGTCGCGCTATATTGCCCTTCGGCAATTTGAGCGCAATGAGTCCCGGCTGGTAAAGAGCCCGGCCGATAAGCGACAATACGACGCGGTGGTACTTGAATACGTGACGTTAAATCACATGCGCAAGGTTCCACCGCCGTCAGTAACTCCTGTGCCTCATTATTACTTGCCACATCATGCAGTAATTAAGCCAGAGAGTACAACCACCAAACTTCGCGTGGTGTTCAATGCCTCACAGGCGACTTCCAACACGGTCAGCTTGAATGACGTGTTACACACAGGGCCAGTGTTACAAGCCGATCTGACCCGGCTAATAATCCAGTGGCGTATGTTTCGCTATGTCCTGAACGGGGACATACAAAAGATGTATCGTCAGATTCTGGTTGAGCCAAGCCAAGCTTCATACCAGAGAATTGTGTTTAGGGAATCTCCCGACAGCGATATCTCTGACTATGAATTGAAAACGGTCACCTTCGGGGTGAATTGTGCTCCTTAGCTTGCAATAAGGACACTTTTGCAATTGGCAGACGACATGGAGAGCAGGTTCCCATTGGCTTCTCAGGTGCTACGTAATTCGATGTACGTGGATGACGCTCTAGTGGGTACACATGATATTGCTACTGCCATTCGCACTAGGGATGAGCTGATTGAGAGCTTGGATTCAGCCGGGTTCTCAATGCGAAAGTGGGCAGCAAATTCTACAGAAATTTTATCCGGTTTGCCTCCAGGGCATCTGCTTAGGGTAGATTTTCTCCAATTCGAGGAGACCAGCACCACTCGCACTTTGGGCATTCGATGGAATGCGCGGGGGGATTGGTTTTATTTCCACGTGGCAGCTTTGCCAATCGTTGCCGTATACACCAAACGTAAGGTCCTGTCGGTCATCGCACAGCTGTTTGACCCAGCGGGATGGTTGGCTCCTATTGTCATCTCCGCTAAGATATTGATGCAACAGATATGGTTGGATCAAATAGGTTGGGACGAGCAACTTACTCCTACCACTTTAACAAGGTGGACACACTTCTTATCGCAGTATCAGGCAATCTCCCAAGTACGCGTGCCTCGCTGGGTACGATCTGCACCTGATCGCGATATTGAGTTCCACGCCTTCTGTGATGCTTCTCAGCTAGCATATGCTGCAGCCCTTTACGTTCGGTGTAAAGGTGAAAATTCCATCTCTACCCATTTGCTAGTGGCGAAATCGCGGGTGGCCCCATTGAGAACTATCTCTCTTCCACGTTTAGAACTATGTGGGGCAACACTTTTAGCAGAGCTGATTTTCCCTCTCAAACCTCTATTAAATATTTCAGATGACAACTTGTTTTGTTGGTCCGACTCTACGATTGTGTTGGCATGGCTGCGAAAGCCACCCCACGTGTGGAAAGTCTTCGTGGCGAATCGAGTCACTGCTATTACCAGCAAAGTAGGTGTGAACAACTGGCGTCATGTCCGCTCAGAAGATAACCCAGCAGATTTAGCTAGCCGTGGTGTGGCACCTGATGCACTACTCCACAACAGGCTCTGGTGGGAAGGCCCGGCCTGGCTGCAGCAGGAGCGGAAACGGTGGCCGCCTCCGTTGGACGAAAACGTGTTAGCAACCGATGAAGAGCAACGACCTGCAAAGTGTCATGTAGTATATGTGTCCTCTGCGGACGACCCAATGTTGCGCTTCTCCTCATTTTCTAGGGCCCTCCGAGTGTTGAGTTTCGTGCGCCGCTTTATGCGCCATTGTTCGGTGAAACAACGGGACACGACTCCTGACAGGGGGTCCCCGCTTACTCGGGGAGAAATCGCTGAAACGACCACTTGCCTTATTGTGCTCGCGCAGAAAATGTATTTCCCAAAAGAATACAGCGCACTTGTGGCACGGGAGCCGATATCCAGCTCCAGTTCGCTTTTGGCTCTGAATCCGTTCGTGCACTCCGATGGTACTCTGCGCGTAAATGGTCGGTTGGCGCTCACTACACATTTGCCATTTTCGGAGAGACACCCGATCATTCTGCCATACTATGGTCATTTGACTCGTCTGATAGTGAAGTTCATCCATCAGGTGTCCCTACACGGGGGGAATCAACTAATGTTGCGGCTAATCCGGACCCAATATTGGATTCCAAAAGCGAAAACGCTCATTAAAAGCACAATTCTCCAATGTAAGACATGTATTCTGTGGAAGAAGCGTCGACAACAGCAGCTCATGGCAGCTCTTCCGGTTGAACGTACCACGTGTTCACGTCCTTTTACCCATACTGGAGTTGATTTCGCGGGGCCGTTTGATATCAAGCACTAAAAGGGGCGGGCATGCCACGTAACGAAGGGGTACGTCTGCATCTTTGTATGCTTCGCTACGAGAGCAGTTCACCTTGAGGCGACGACCGATTTGAGTACTCCTGCCTTCCTTGCGGCATTGTCTCGGTTTATCGCCCGCCGGGGATGTCCTTTGAAAATGCACTCGGATAATGGTCGGAACTTTGTGGGCGCGGAAAAGGCGTTGAGGCTTGATTTCCAGCGGGTGCTCCGCGAAATCCGTGACCGAACCGTGGTGGGTCACTTTCATACTCAGATCGAGTGGGATTTTAATCCCCCCCATGCTCCACATATGGGGGGCCTTTGGGAAGCAGCGGTCAAGAGTTTCAAGCACCATTTCAAACGCATGGCAGGGCAACTTAAGTACACGTTTGAAGAATTTGTGACTCTCTTAGCGCGCATCGAGGCGTGTCTTAATTCTAGGCCTATCAGCGCTCTGTCGGAGGACCCCACGGATCTCCAAGCGCTGACGCCTGGTCATTTCTTGGTGGGTGCGCCACTGTTGGCACCAGCTGAGCCTCCGGATACAACACCCTTTCTCTCAATTTTGAACCGATGGCAAAAACTGAAGGCGCTGGCCCATCAATTCAGCGTCAGGTGGAAAAACGAATACCTTCTCGAGTGTCAACGGCGGAGTAAGTGGCGAACGGCTCAAGTGAATGTCAAGGTGGGTGAGTTAGTGGTTGTGCGGGAAGACAACCTAGCGCCTCAAGAATGGCGGCTGGGCAGGGTCACCGATACGCACCCTGGTCCTGATGGAAAAGTGCGTGTTGTGGATGTGCGGACCGCACGTGGAATGCTAACCCGACCTATCACGAAGGTGGTGATCCTACCGGGAGAAGAGCCGCCTCCTACCAGCGGAGGGGTATAACGTACCTTGTACTTTTTTAATTTATAGTTTTTATGTTTTCTTTTATATCTACTCCCTTCTTGTACTAATTAAATTTTTGATATTTTCTCAGATTTCGGCCCGCGCGGTGCACAAGACCCGCTACTCGCTTTCTGACGGATGCTGCTTTTTGTCTGCCAGTTGTTCGAGTGTGTCCGTGCTACCACCTCCACTCTCCATGGCGGTGCCACCGGACCCAACAGCACCTCGTCGGGCCAGGTCAACTAAATTCGACTTCCCATCGAGCTCCACCTCTCTATTACCGGCGCGCCACCTGGCTGCGTGGTTCCGAAAGCGCCAAACCAAGGTCAGGAAGAGACCAGGCGGGAACCATCCCGCGCTGTTCCGCCCTTTCTGGGTATTACGAAGAGACCGGTGCAGCTACGCCCTACTCCGCAGATCATCTGCACTATGTGTTAGCAGATGGGCCACCGCATTGAGGGGTGCGCATGCTTCCTGAAGTTGCGCCCTCGGGCACCAAACCACCCTCCATTGATGAAGGGTATGAACGGGATCCGGCGTGGATATGTTCTTCTCTTGCAATAATGCAAGGGGGGCGGCATGTTCACTCCGAATCCTAACGTTCAGGTGGCTTCCGCCTGGTACCTGGGGCACCATGTTGTCGGTCTATCTCTGCGTTCCATCGTTCGGTACGGTGCGAAAGCACGTGTTGTGCGGTTGAGAGCGAGAGAACATTCGAGGCAGGTGCATATCGTATTTGTGCGGAAGCCATCTTTATCTGCTGGCATATTTTGGCGCGAGGCTACGAAGCAGCGGCAGCTGCTCTCTTTGCGCGGTGGTCAGTCTGTTCTGGAATTGCGGCAAGTGTGGATCGGCGCCCAACATAGTATATTAAATATAAATTATACAATATATATATAAAAAGTGAAAATTGGCTAAGGAATGCCGCTGCGTATTTTTTGTTTAACGTGGTTTTCATAAGTTAATAATTAAATATTTTTTAATCAAATAAATAGTTCTATCTGAGTGCAACATATATATATATATATATATATATATATATATATATATATATATATATATATATATATATATATATATATATATATATATATATATATATATATATATATATATATATATAATATATATATATATATATATATATATATATATATATATATATATATATATATATATATATATATATTATATGTTATTAATATAATTGTTTCAATCAGATAAGAATGAAGGTATCTGGTTTTCGTTAGCTTTCTGTTTTCCAGTTTGGATTCAAAATATATTTATATTTACTAATTCTCAAATTTTCTCAGCATGAAACTTGGGTTTATGAAACATTTTTAAATTATTATAAAAATTGTTCCATATTAAATTTTGATTAGAAGAATTAACGTTATTGGGTGACATTTTTATAGTTCTATGAGTCTTATTATTATATTCATCAATTAAATTTTTAAAATTATGAATCCATTGATATCTTCCTTGATAACTAAACGCTTTCCACATAATTCCTTTGATAGATCTATTAGAACGTTCAACGATTGATGCCTTTAAAATCCTAAATACTTAGTTATGATTAATGCGATATTGTTTCATCAACTTGTTAAATTTACTGTTGAAGAATTGTTTACCGTCGTCTATTTGTAAATTTGTTGGTACTCCTTTGAAAATGTATCTATAATTGTTAGACGGAAGAGGTAGCCACTATTGTATGCGGAATAATGTTGAATGCAATATTTAATGATATTTGCCAACACTATTATTCGATTTCACATATTATCGGATTTAATTCTTGTTCGTTATAATGAATCTCTTTTTGTCGATTCAAGCAACAAGTCACTTAAAGTTTTTCTAAAGTATTTTATATTGTAAAACTACAATAGAAATGAGTTGAAAAAAACTGAAGACTTTCATTTCGAAAGGTTTTGTGCCCAGTTCATGCATAAAATTAATTTACGACATAATAAGAAGTTGGCTAGGCGTTGCAGTGAATTCGGGGAAGAAGAAAAAAAGAGAGGGTAGAAACACGTGTTCAGCATGATGGAACAAAAAGCTCGCATTAAAAAACTTCAGGATAACAGTCAGTGGCTCATATGGAAGTTTCAAATCCGGCAGATATTGGAGGCTTTCGAAATGTTTGATATCGCAAATGGAGATACGCAGGCACCGGCAGTTGGAACTGCAAAATACGAGGAATTTCATGCAGCTTGGAGAAAGACGGACGCAAAGGCACATCGCACAATCAGCACAGCTTTGGGAAAGCAACCATTGTTACAAAGTTTAAATTGTGAAACAATTTCGGTTATAATGATCATGACGAAAATTCTAATGTCCTTGCCGGCAGAATAAAGCCATTTCCATAGTGCTTGGTAGTCAACGGGTGCAGAAAGTCAATCTATGACGCGTATAATGGATCCATTTAAAATCACAAGAAAAAGTTGAAAGTGTGCAGGTGTTTGCAGCAAAAAGAGATACAGCGAAAAAAGTTTGGTTGAGCAACAAAGGTAAAACGACACAGAAAGATCAGAGTAGATGTGGTGAAAAAGAAAATTTCAAAGGAAAATGTTTTTTATGCAGGGAAAAAGGCCATTGGAAACGTGATTGTCCACAACGAAACACTAAAGCTGAGAAAAAACAAACAAAAATGGATGTTGACGCATTTATTTGCCAATCCGTGCAAAACGATGGCCGTGATAGTTAGTTGTTAGACTCTGGAAAAAGTGATCATATGTGTCATCGACGAGACTGGTTTGAGAATCTTACAGTACCTTCAGTCAAAGTGACTGTTGGTAACAGAACAGTTATTACTGCAGAAGGAAAGGGTGACATACATATTCTGGCGTTTAATGGTGAGGATTGGGTTTCTAAAGACATTAAGGACGTCTTGTATGTGCCAAAATTTCATCAACATTTATTTTCTACAATTAAAGCAATGGACCGTGGGTAGTTTTTTAAGTTAAGCGATGTGAACTACTGAAGAATGGGAGCTCGGAAGGGAAAGCTATTTCAAATGATTTTCTAGGTAACCTTGAAGAATGAGTCTGTGGTGATTGCAAATTTAGCAACAAATAAAAAATTGACATTAAGTGTGTGGCAAGATCGCATGGTCCATCAGAACATCGAATATGTTAAAAGTGTTTTACAAGAAAAATGTATCTTTTTTGAAGCAGAGGATTTTACGTGCAAAGCTTGTGTTTTGGGAAAACAACATCGTCAATGCTTTTATTCGCGTAAAGACAAATCATCGAGATATGGTCAACTGATTTTTGCAGACGTATGCGGACCAATGCAGCAAGATTCAATTGGTGGGTCAAGATATTGTTTGTTGTGAAAGGATGATTACTCTCATTTTCGTGATGTTTATTTTTTGAAAAATAAATATGAGCTAACGCAAAATGTTAAAAAGTTTGTTAAGCAAGCACAAAACAATGGTGGCCATAATATATGCGTTTTCAGATCAGACAATGGCACTGAGTTTGTTAATAAAGAGTTAGTTACATTTTTTGACGATATGGGCGAACTCTTCCATATACATCTGAACAAAATGGTTGTGCGGAAGAGACATGCGAACTATAGTTGAGTCAGCACGTATTCACTCAAAAGATATACCTTTGAAATTTTGGGCAGAGGCAGTAAGTACTGCTGGAACAAGCACTGTTAATGGTAAAACGCCATACGACCTGTGATTTGGAAAAGAGCCTCAGATCGGTCATTTGCACATAATTGGTTCAAAAGTTTACTCGCACATTCCAAAGCAAAAGCGGCAAAAGTTTCATCCCAAAGCGAAAAAATGTATTTTTTTCGGGTATGACATCCATTCGAAGGGTTATAGAATTTAGAATCCGGAGATAAACCAAATTGAGGTTGCTTGTGATGTAACTTTTTTGCCGGAGGTGCCAACAGAAGCGTCAGTATCGATGAACTAGAAGAACAGACTAATAAAAATGATATTGAAACAACAAACCAAAACAATGATCGTGAAGAAATTGTAGATGGCGCTGCAAGATATGAAGAAGTTGAACCGCTTTTCCATATCGCGAGAGGTGGTAGACAGCTTAATGTATTTGGCAGTATCGACACGTCCGGACATCAGCTTCGCAGTTGGCAATGCAAGCATATATTTGGAGAAACCAGCTTATACTCATATAAATGCAGTCAAAAGATTTTAGAATTTATTAAAGGCACACTGCAGATGGGCATAATCTTCAAAGGCGAGAACAACTTAAGCTTGGCCAGTTATAGTGATGCAGATTACTCTGGAGACCTCAAAACTAGAAGATCGACTACAGGATACGTTTTCATGTTTGGTGATAACATAGTCAGCTGGGGATCGGTGCGATAAAAGACAGTGGCGCTTTCAACAACCGAATCGGAGTATATGGCAGCAGCGGATGCTATAAAGGAACTTGTTTGGATTAAACATTTAATATCTGAGCTTTTGGTGAGTAATCTTGAATCACCTAATTTTCATATGGATAACAAAAGCACTATACGTCTTGTGAAAAAACCCTGAATTTCACAGAAGAACGAAGCATATTGACGTTCGTTACAATTTTATTCGTGAGAAGTACATTCCAGGTTTTTTTAATTTGAAATTTGGCAGTCTAATGAGCAGTACGCCTACGGATTGACGAAGTCTCTACCGAAGGGGAACCACCAGCGTTTTCGATATTTAATTGGAGTTTAATGAATTAAATACTTAAAATTCAAACTTATAACTAAAAGTGGGAGTGTTGAATGGAATATTTATTTAAAGTTGGCAACACAATTATTATTTTTCAGATATTCTTGCATTTAATTTTTGTTCGTTATAATCATTCTCTTTTTGACGATTCAATCAACAAGTCATTTAAAGTTGCTCTAAAGTATTTATATTGTCATACTACAATAAAACTGAATTAAATGAAACTAAAGGTTTTTATTTCAAAAAAGAAGTACCCATTTCTACAAAATCCGCTTGCTATAGATCATATATAACATTTGTTATTACTCGTCGTCGTTTCCAGTTTTTATGAGCCTGTTTGTGTAGTTTATCTGCTAAGCTTTTCTTATTCATCTTCTTTAACTAATCCTCTTATTTTTGGAACAGTTTTAATTGGTATTTTTAAAATTTTTGTTATTTAATCAAAAATATAATTCTAAATTCTACTGAGATTCTGTTCCATATATTGAGAGTCTAAAACATTATCCATATATAATTTAGAGAAGTTTCTGTTTTAACATTAATATCTTCACTGAGTACATATTTAGCAGAAACTTTCTTTAATGTATCCTTGTTTGATTTCTTTATAGTTGTGAGAAAAGCTTGATATAGTTAGTTTGACATTGAATATATACTCGTATATACGAGGTGTGATAAAACAGAACCGTTATTGTGTGATCAAAAAATAAAGTATTTATTTATTCATCAACAACTATCTTGTCCCCTTTAAAGTAATTCCCCTCAGATATAATACACTTATGCCAGCATTTTTTTCAATCCTCGAAACAATTCGGAAACCCTTTTTTTGTTATCGCCTACAGCTCCTGTTTCGATTTTTCTTTTATCTCCTCAATCGTAGCAAAACATTTTCCTTTCATCGGTGTCTTCAGTTTGGGAAAGAGGAAAAAGTCAGCGGGGGCCAAGTCCGGTAAATACGGTGGTTGAGGCATGCTAACGGTTTTGTTTTTGGCCAAAAACAGCTCCTGAGCGATGTCCATGCGACGTTGTTTTTGCTCAAAATTTAGCAATTTTGGAACAATCTTCGCAGCCGCACGTTTCATGCCTAAAACATCCGTAAAAATTGCTCGGCATGAGCCGAACGATATGCCAACACCATCAGCAACCTCTCTGATAGTGATTCGACGATTATCCAAAATCATTTTCTTCACTGCGTCAATGTTTTCATCGGTTGTTGACGTGGTCGGGCGACCAGGACGAGCATCGTCATTGACATCTTCTCGGCCTTCCTTAAACCGGTTATACCACAATTGAACTTGTGTTCTGCTCATAGTAGACTCGCCAAAGGCCACAGCCAACATTTCAAATGTCCTTGCGCATTTAATTTCATTTTTTACACAAAACTGAATACAGTTCCTTTGATCCATTTTTTCGAATAGTACAAAATCGAAGAGCACACCAAAACACGACTAACCTTTTTATCTGTCAAAAACAAACTGACAATCCAAAATGGTTGGTATTGCCAACATATATAACAGACATTGGTATTTCCAACATATATAACAGACATGTATTGCCAACATATATAACAGACATGTGTACCATAACAGACATGTGTACATAACAGAAAAAAAAATGCGAGCATCGAACATACGTAACTCACGAAAAGATGAAAATAACGGTTATATATATATATATATATATATATATATATATATATATATATATATATATATATATATATATATATATATATATATATATATATATATATATATATATATATATATATATATATATATATATATATATATATATATATATATATATATATATATATATATATATATATATATATATATATATATATATATATATATATATATATATATATATATATATATATATATATACGAGTATACTTGGGTGGTTTTATCTCATAGGGAAAAAAATGTCAGAATTTTTTTGGTGGCACCCCCCTAAAATGTTTCTTTCTGTCAGATTTTAGGATTGCCAAAGTTTGAGCACGATTGAAATATGTTAACACGTGCCACTGGGGCCTCAAAGTTTTGAAATTTTCGATTTTTTGGCAGTTTGGCGACTTTGCCGACCCATATCTCTAGAACGGTTTAATATATTTGCCCGTCTCCGTCCTTTGTAAGTAATTGGTTGTAATCTGTGATGAGCTTGACTCCTCGCCCCGCCATGTCGTTCACAACTTTCAAGTTGTTTACCATCCTTTGGCCCTCCTGGTAGTTGATGTTCTGCGGCCAAATTGCAGGATGTTTTTCCAGAAATTCGGTGTTAATGTTTAATCCCTTGAACAACAGGTAAGGCTCACTTGTAATTAGGGCTGGGAGACCTTTTTCTAGGAATTTCGGCTGTTGTTCTTTTTTTAGTTTGGGTCGCATATTTCTGGAGCACTTCTCAATTTCTTCTGCTTGATTTGTTAAGATTTTTGTCGCCATTTGGCTCTTTACGGTGTTTTGCACTGTCGGGTCAAACAATGCCAAGGTAACAAGTTCAGGACTAAGATCCCACAGGTGATTTATCATTTTGTTAATTCCTTTTTCTGATTTTTTTTTGTCAATGCTTTCGTATTTCAATAGATTTTTAATGAGGTCTAGGTCTTGTTTTGGTGCTAAACTCGCTCTGGGGGCGTTAAACAAGGCTTTACAGTAGACTCGAACGATGAAAACACAAAGTGCTTCTAGGGCCTCTTGTTCTTGGGAGGTAAGCTTAAGCTGGTCACGGAAGAGTTGTATTTTCAGACAGTAAATAGCTTTTGCCATCCACCGGGCATGGTGTACTGGACCTGGAGGCCTGAAGCGCACATCTTTTCCGTCAAGATGGCCAAGATATATCAATGCCAACTGTAACAGCTCTTTGTAGTCGTATCTTGGCTGGCATTCCATTAATTTTCTTTGCAGTTCTTCTTTGATATTCTCTACTTCTTCTTTGGGCAGTAGTTTCAAAACCTTCTCGCCTACATCGAACTTAGATTTATCAATCGCCGACCATTATTTTTGAAATCTCTTGAATATGTCTGGTTGAGGTCCCGATGTGCTTCCAAACTTGCAGTCAAAAACCCCTCTCAACAAGACTTCTAAAACGTGGTGTCGGCACGCTAGATACAGGAGCTCTCGACCCAACATCTGCTCCAGGAGATTGCACGCTCCATTGAGTCTCCCAGTATTTGATGCTGTTGTATCGAAGCACATAGCCACGACCGAGCTGGCGAGACCCCATTCCTCTAGACATTCGTACACTGCTAGGGCTTGTTCCTCCCCTGAGTTACTGTCAGTTTCACGAACGCCAAGTGATACCAGAACAGCAACCCGTTCTTTCTGCTCTGTTTTGAGGATACCTGGTAGTAGTTTTCCATACCAGTGCACGCAAACAGCCTCGTTTTGGGGTATCTTAGGTCTGTCTTGAATTTGTTCCGTGTATTTTTCACGGTTTATTCTCCGCTGTTCACGGATAACGCTTCTGGAGATCTTATATTCTTTGTGATCCTCTCCGAGAGCTTCTACTGTAGCCAAAATGATACGAGTAGCGTTCCTATCCGACACCTTACAGCGGTCCTGCAACAATGTCAATTTCATGGTTAGGACCTCTTTGAAGCCACGTATGATTCTCTTGGGGGCAGATGGTCCTTCAGATTCTACGTTCATCTTGAGCTCTTCATACGGCGTTTCACGTTCTTCTGACTCTTCTGTTGTCTCGTCGTCCGTGAGCTCCACCGTCTCTGTGAACAATGAGATGAGACAATAAGTATAAAGTTAATATTGATGGAAAT
Organism: Clusia tigrina; assembly: GCA_920105625.2. Lineage (NCBI taxonomy): Eukaryota > Metazoa > Arthropoda > Insecta > Diptera > Clusiidae > Clusia > Clusia tigrina. The sequence continues at coordinate 340,708,083 of OV050030.1, forward strand.
TTCAGCCAGTGATCTAGATCTTATAAAGTTTCGCTACAAGGAAAATATATATATATATATATATATATATATATATATATATATATATATATATATATATATATATATTTTTTTTTTTAAATGCTTACCCAAATTTCCCGCTTCAACTTGTTTGTCCAAGACCTTCCGTTGTTTCTGTAGTAGTCTTTCTTCAGCTTGAGCCAACTTCAGGTCAACTCCGACCATGGAGCCTGGTCTTCCTTTCTGTCTTTGTTTCAACAGAAACTCCTTGTCTTCTTCTGAAGTCATCATCGTCAGGGCATCTTGGTGGGCAATATCAAAGAGATCAGCAACTTTAGGGTAAACTCTTTTACAGCATTTTTTCTATCCTTGTACTTTTGCATTTTTCTCCAATCATCGTACAGTTTTTCCAGCTTTACTATGACATTTTTCTTTTGTTTTGTAGGAATTCGAGCTTTTGTCCAAAAAACGAAAACCTCGTCAAAAGTAGTTGTGGCAGAGTCTCTCACATTTAACTTCACAGTACGCAAATTGTAGAACATTGTAGCTAGAACTTGTCGATTGGAGGGCAGCTTACATCCAGTTATCTGATGAGCTGGATAGTCAATTAGAAAAATTTTCTCTCTTCCTCTACTTCTCACGCCAGATGTAGAAGCCATTACTTTTACGAGAATTAAAAATGTTCACTAGAAGAAAGTATAAATGACACAGAATGACACTAACTAAAACAAAGAGTACGTGTTAGTAGGTACCGACCTTATTAAAATAAAAATGTCTTTTGTAGTTAATATTTAGTGAGTTTTTTTAAACTCGATCACACAAACGTAGAACAAAATACGACTTTCACTGTTCAGCGGATACTTTTCAACTGACCAAGAAACCAAATCATAAAAGCAAGAAACAACTAGCTATCCTTTTCTTTTTTTAATAACAGACTCTGAACCCCTGGACTTCTACTTAAAATATAACAATAGGTAGTAGGGTAACCCAATACATTTTTAAACTAGTTTGGTTTTACCTGCTTGGGGTCGCCAGTGATACAGTATAAGGAAAAAATAGATGCATACCTGACATAAAAAAAAAACATTGTTGTGGGTCTAAAATTAACGGTATACCATAGCAAACATATTTAAATGAAATGGGATTCCAAAGTACAAGTATTTGTCCATAATAAGCAATAATAATACAAATAACGCATCTTCGCTCTCAGGGGTACCTAGTCACGTGACTTTGGCTCTATTTTTTCGATTTCAGTACTAGTTGCGTATTTATTGTGTAGAATACAAAATGTTAAAAACAGTATGGCTTTTAATTTGATGTATGACACGGGCAAATAGCTTTAGCCGTTCCAGAGAAATGGGTCGCCGAATTCGCCAAACTGCCAAAAAATTGATATTTTCAAAACTTTGAGGCCCCAGTGGCACGGGTTAATATCTTCCAATTGTGCTCAAACTTTGGCAATCTTAAAATCTAACAAAATGAATTCTCGTTAACAGTTCAAGTAAAAATTATGTTCATCAATAAAAACATATGTTTCATATATTATTACATTAGTTGCAAAAATGCGTTTAGTCAAACAAGATGAAAAAATTCCTCAAAGTCAAACATAGTTCAATTTTACCGAATTCCATAAGAACTTTAATTGTCAGTCGCTCAAATTGCGGAAAGATTGTTATGATAACTTTAATAGAAAGTTCTTCCTCCCATATAATGGACTTTGGGGAACCCACTTAAAAACAATTACCCTATCTATGCTTCTAGTGATGGTATATGAAAACAAATTGGTATCGGGTTTTTTAATAAGAGCGCTACAAAAGTTTTTTTAGATAAAACAAAACCGGTTTTAGATATCAATGAAATTCTTTATTCCTGTGAAAGTACGTTCGATGCCATTATTTACTGAACTCGATTTCCTTTGCATGGCCTCCACGGGCACGCTTGCAGAAGTCCAGACGCTGAACCCAATTTTCAACGGTTTTCAAGCATAAATCGGCCGATACTGCTGCAATTTCACGTTCGATATTCGTACGAAGTTCATCAATCGTCGCTGGCTTGTTGGCATAGACCATAGACTTGACGTAGCCCCACAGGAAATAGTCTAACGGCGTCAAATCGCACGACCGAGGCGGTCAATCGACTGGGCCATTTCGTGAGATAACACGTTCACCACACTTGGTTTGCAGTAAATTGTTTGTGTCATTCTTTGTGTGGCTTGTGGCGCCGTCCTGTTGGAACCACATGTCCTCCAAGTCCATATTATCCAATTGGGGCCAAAAATATTCGGTTATCATTGAACGGTAGCGATTCGAATTCACAGTAATGTGCCGGTCTTGATCATCACGGAAGAAGTACGGCCCAATGACGCCGCCGCCCCATAAACCGCACCAAACCGTAATTTTTTCGGGATGCAATGATGACTCATGGAGTACGTGTGAATTGCTATCTAACCAATAACGCATAGTTTGCTTATTGACGAAGCCATTCAGCCAGAAATCAGCCTCATCTTAAATTGGACGTAGCGCTCTTAAAGCTGAGGCGACTGACTCCGACTTTCGGTAGTAAATTTTAATAATTTCGACTCGTTGTTGGCTCGTATATCTTTGCACGATAAAATGGCAAACCTTACTGAAGAGAAATGTCAAAAGAGCGGGAAAAAAATGGCGTCGTTTGCTGTCACTATCCATTTACTTTTGCAGCGTTTCTTTTGAAAAACCCTTTGTATGTATACACTGGGCCTGTGCATGCATTCCAAATATGGGTAGATTATTGTTACTGCCACGCCCACAATGAACCAAAAATAATTACTAAAATCCTATTAAAGATTTTTCAACGAAATTTCACAAGAGTGTTGCGGGTACTAACAGTAAACACCACACAAAAAATGGGCGAGTTATTTCTACAGCCACGCCCACTATTGACATATTATTATAACTTTCGACCTACACAATTTTTTTTGACGAAATATGGATCCTACAAAGCCATACACAAGAAATGGGGTCGCTATAATCAATTTAAGGTACCGTACCGCAAATTAACGTAGATATGCTCCTAATGATGATTTATGAAGAAAACATCCCTATTGTTGAACTCGCACGCACAAGATAAGGTAAAGGGTATTTCGAAGTCGGTCTAATCCGACTTCAGACTTCTGTACTCGTTTAATTGGTTGAGTTTGCATACATTACATATGGATATACAGTGGAGTCGCATTAACTTGAACCCCTATAACATGAACTATCCAATAACTTGAACAATAGTTTTTGATCCATTGCATATTCTATAACTTGAACTTGAAAATTTTGTATGACTCGAGAACGTGAACTTTTTTCTATACACTACAATCAAATCGAATTTAAACTTAGGCATTAAACATTTACACACAGCAATCAAGTCATTCAATAATGACACATTTATTCGATTTGTGGGCCAAAACAAGCGCTCAAAAAGTAAAGTTGTTTGCTGAACATCTTGAAAAGTCCTTTAGTCCAAATGAAGGAAATGATGAAATAGTTATAAATGAAAGTTGGCTGGTGTGCGATACCAACATTACTCAAGTAACTCCCGAAGAAGTTAGTTAGCAAATTCATAAAATGAAACTAAAAAAAACGCCAGGATTTGACTTAATAACGACGGAAGCTTTTCCTAAACTGCCCAATAATTGCGTCTCTTATCTGTCTGATATAATTAATATGTGCTTGAGGTTGAGGCATGTTCCTATATATTGGAAATTCGCAGACGTAATCATGGTACCCAAGCCTGGGAAATCACTCAACGACGTATCATCGTATAGGCTAATATCCTTACTGCCAGCAAAACTATTTGAAAAATTGCTTTTAACGCGCTTAATGCCAATAATTGAGAATAAAAACTTGATTCCCGCTCACCAGTTTGGTTTTAGGAAAAATCATTCGAAAATTGATCAAATCCACAGAGTTGTGAATATGGTCGAAACTGCGTTGGAAGGGAAAAAAGTGTGTTCCGCCGTCTTCGTAGACGTTTCACAAGCTTTCGATAAGGTGTGGCATGCAGGTCTATTACAAAAGCTGCGGACATTGTTGCCAATGCAATATTGCTAGGTACTTTCATCATGCCTTGATGACAGGTACTTTGGTGTTAAGTACGAAAAAGCCCATTCTTCATTGAAAAAATTAGTGCTGGTGTACCGCAAGGGAGCATCCTGGGGCCTCTGCTGTACCTCCTGTATACATACGACCTACCAACAGCAAATCAGCAAGTAACCGCAACATTTGCGGACGATACTGGTGTTCTGGCTACAGGTAACACTATCGAAGACGCGACGGCTGAGCTACAAGAGGCTGTTAATGCTTCATGGGCTAAGAAATGGCGCATTAAGTTAAACAAAAACAAATCAGCGCATATAGTTTTTTCACTGCAAAATACACCTTACAAACCGATTTTCTTGGATGAGATAATAATCCCACATGTCAACGAAGCCAAATACCTGGATATTACACTCGACGCCAAATTGCGCTGGAAACCTCACGTAAAGAAGAAACGAGAGGAGCTTGACCTGAAATTCAACAAATCGTACCACCTTATTGGCAGACACTGTACCCTGCCAATTCACAACAAACTAATTGTGTATAAACAAATAATGAAGCCGACCTGGACCTATGGCATCCAATTTTGGGGATGTGCTAGTGAAATATACATTGCCACTATCCAACGTTTTCAAAATAAAGTGCTGCGATGTATTGTTAATGCACCATACTATGTTAGAAATAGCGATCTCCATAGTGATCTGATCTGATGTGACAAAAAAATTTACCATTTCTCACAAACAGCGACTGAAATCGCATGTCAACGTTGCAGAATCCCGTTTACTTCTGATGACTTCGCAGCGTAGGCGGCTAAAACGGAAGACAGTGTCAGACCTAATGGAACTCGAGTAGCCCTGGTTTTTTTGGTGTTCAAGTTAACGCGAGTCTACTGTATATACATATATGTATGTATGTATGTAAATATATTTTGTGTATTTGGAGAGCGTGTGCGTTATGTTATAATTAAAATATTTTTATCTGATAAGAGTTCAGATTCCCTGTATGTTCTAATGCAAATTTTTGTTAGTTGATAAGTATGTGGATGTGTTATTGAAAATAGGTAGTTTCACAACACTATGCAATTCATAAATCAAATATATTTGTTTGTATATAAAATCATTTGTGATTGTATTAAACTCAATCAGTCGTTTTTTTTACTTTGCAAAGACACACACACAACCATCAAAAGCGATGACATTATTAAATAAGTATAAACATATTTTCATAGTTTTTAATAATCTACAACATTGGATAATTGAGTGGTAATGCATTTCCAATAAATGTATATAGTGGGCGTGGCTGTATAAATAATACGCCCATTTTTTGTGTGGTGTTTAATATTAGTACCGGCAACCTTCCTGTGAAATATCGTGGGCGTGGCAGTTCTATTATGACCTCCATATTCTGCACACGCACTATTATGGACCCCATGTATGTTTGTGCCAATTTTTATTCCGCTGGCATCAATATGTGCATAGGTAGGCAAATTTTAATTTTAGACCCTAAAATTCCCTATATCAAAATTGGGCGTGTCTTTTCTCTGATGAGCCCCATTTGTTGCAGAGAGCTTTGTAATGTCCATATGTTCCTTCCGGTAAAATTTCGTCCTTAAATCTATATCAGATCTTAAGTTATGAATATTTGTTAATAGTGGGCGTGGCAGTTAATATATACAGCCCACTTTTTCCACAGTGTTTAGTGGGACCCACATCTCAATAACTGCCAAATAACGTCACGATTCCGTCAATTGGACCGGGAGTTATAGTCATTTTAAAAAAGGTGAAAAAAGTTCCTTATATGGGAGGTAGGCGTGGTCTTTGTCCAAATCAGCCCATATAGCAATCTGGTTCTGTATCTTTGTCCAGACTATACTTTTGCAAAATTCCATTAAGGTAGCTCTAACGGTGTAGAAAAAAGTGGCCAGAGACGGACAGACGGACGGACAAAATAAAAATTGCTTAGAAATTGATTCTGCTCATATCTGTATATATATGTCCATACCTACCACGCCGCCTTCTTGAAATTGCAGCCCCTCTCAAAAGCACAAAATTAGTATACCCTATTTACCTTTTTTAAAGGTAAAGGGTATAAAAAGGTGAAATAAGTTCCTTATATGGGAGGTAGGCGTGGTCTTTCTCCAAATCGGCCCATATAGCAATCTGGTTCTGTAAAGTGGCGACAGACGGACAGACGGACGGACAAAATAAAAATTGCTTAGAAAGTGATTATGATCATATCTGTATATATATATATATATATATATATATATATATATATATATATATATATATATATATATATATATATATATATATATATATATATATATATATATATATATATATATATATATATATATATATATATATATATATATATATATATATATATATATATATATATATATATATATCCATACCTACCACGCCTCCTTCTTGAAATCGCACAAAATTAATATACCCTATTTACCTTTTTTAAAGGTAAAGGGTATAATAATTTGGCTCCTGAATATACAAAGGTATTTTCTGTACCACAACTAATCGAAGCAAAACGGAACTTTACTCCAGCACATTTATACCAAATTGTTTAACAATATTTAAACATTTTCCGACTTATTACTCCGATTGTTCATACGGAGCAAAATATATTTACAATTCTTATATTCACATATATTTTTTTTACTCATTTCTACATTTTTACTCCACAATCCTCATACAAAACAACTACAAATCATACCAATGGAGCAAAAGAGAGCAAAGTGGTCCAGAAGAGACCTTTCTATACAATCGCCTGGTGCACAAACTGAAGCCAATGCCGCTGCTGCTGTTCATATACTCGTACACATGGAAAAATGTTCGCTAGATCAACTTATTCTCGTCACTGCTGTCGTACTTGTTCGTGATATATTTGGTTGTTATCACATAGCCCTAGCATTACTTGACTCTTATTCTCAAGTTAACTTTGTAACCGAAGAATTTGCACAAAAGTTACGCTTGCCGAGGGAAAAACATTGTATCCAAATTCTAAGCATTGGAAATTCAGAGTATTAAGCAGCAAATATCGGCTTCTATAGAAGCTCGTTTCAATTACTTGAAATTTTGTCTTTCATTTTGTATAACATCTCATATTTCGTATCTAGGAGTTCAGAAGCAAGAATCATTGTACGATTGCCATTTAAAGATAACCCTTCGCATTTCACATGGTACATCACTGAGGAGATTTACGTCACTTGAGCGTCCTTTGGTTCGAGATGCTGATACAAAAATCCAATATGATGCTTTAAGAATACATTGATTTAGGGCATATGAGCTTAATCAAAAACCCTAATCTCGACAAACCACATTACTATATACCTCACCACTCTGTTTTACAGCCAACAAGCACATCAACTAAATTAAGGGTAGTTTTTGATGCTTCACGCCAAACTTCGTCTCAAAAGTCTCTGAACGACATCTAAATGGTTGGACCCACAATTCAAGAAGAATTGTATATTTTGCTTATTCGTTTTCGTCTTTGCCGTTTTGCAATCACGGCTGACATCATCAAGATGTACAGGCAAATAGATGTAGATCCCAGAGATCGTTGCTTTCAATACATTTTGTAGAGAAATTCAGAAGATGAACCGAAGCAAACTTACAGACTCAATACTGTGACCTAAGGTACTGTTGCTGCTCCATTCCTTGCTGTGTATAGTCTTCACTATCTCGCAAACCAATACGCATCCTAATTTGAAATAGGTGCTAACACCATCAAATCTTCATTCTATGTGGATGATTTCCTAGGAGGAGCTGAACCCCTTGATTAATGCAAATATTCGATATTCTCGAAACCATAAAAATGTACACTTCGTACTTGAGAATATTGCGCAACATAGCATGGATTTTCCGATTCTACAACAAAATTAATAATTCATCTTTTACTAATCTCGACTATAATTCCCTCTCCCCGTAGGAACTAGAAAACGCTCTTCTTTACATTGTTTTGAATTTACAACAACAAAACTTCAAAGAAGACATTCGACAGCTAAAGCAATATATAGATCTGCAAAGTTCAATGAAGTTCTTGAATCCATTTTTATGCAACAACGGAGGCTATAGTCTGCCAAAAGTCGCTGGTCGTCTTGAACTGGCAAACATTTCCGATGGACTAAAACACCCTGTACTCTTGCCAACCAAAAATGAATTTTAAAAGGGTATGTTCGTCACTTGCACATCACTAATTACCACGCCGGCCCAAAGGCACTAGTGGCACTAATCCGTAACCGTTTCTGGATCATCAACGCTAGGAATTTGACTCGTCGCATCGTAAGATCCGCGCCACATTGCATCCTTTATAAGCCTCGATTGCTCCAGTAAATTATGGGAAATCTGCCTGTTGAGCGTCTTAATCCATAGATTTTCTCGCTGTGCTGTTAACTTTTGTGGACCATATTATCGAATTCATGGCAAAGTCCCAAACTTGACATATATTTCGATTTTTGTATGTCTCGCATCAAAATCTGTTCACATTGAAGTTGTCTCAGACCTGTCATCGGATGCTTTCATGGCAGCATTAAACTATTTTCGAATTCATGGCAAAGTCCCATACAAAACATATATTTCGATTTTTGTATGTCTCTCATCAAAAGCTGTTCACATTGAAGTTCTCTCAGAACTGTCATCGGATGCTTTCATGGCAGCATTAAAGCGTATGATCGGGAGAAGAGGTCTACCTACCGAAAAATTCTGCCATAATGCTACCAATTTCGCTGCTGTTAGTAAAAAATTAGCACTTCTCAAAGAATTCCTTTTCGATGGTAAAAATCAAACTTTTATAAAAAACTTTTGTATTAATAAATTTATCAACTTTAATTTCATACCTCCAAGGGCACCACATTTCGGCGGCTTATGGGATGCTGCAGTGAATTTCTCTTGATTATATCGACCCCATTTCTAGTGTATGGTTCATATACGTACAAATAAAAAATTTTGTCCAAAAATATTGTATAGGTCGTAAGTTATGATAATATGTCAATAGTGTGCGTGGCTCTAAAAATAACACGCCCATTTTTTGTGTGGGGTTTAATGTTCGTAACCGCAACATTCCTGTGAAATTTCGTTGATAAATCTTTAATAGGAGCACAGTAATGATTTTTGGCTAATTTTGGGCGTGGCAGTTGTACTATGATCTCCATATTCTGCACACGCACTATTATGGACCCCATGTATATTTCTGCCAATTTTTATTCCGCTGGCATCAATACGGACAGAAGTAGGCTAATTTAAATTTTAGACCCGAAACTTACCAATATAAGTGGGCGTGTCTTTTGCAGATAGCTTTATAATGTACACATGTTCCTTCCCGTCAAATTTCGTCCACAAATCTCTACCAGATCTTCAGTTGCGAAAATTTGTTAATAGTGGGCGTGGCAGTTAATATATACCGCCCACTTTTTGCATAGTGTTTAGTAGGACCCGCATCTCCATAGCTGCCAAGTTTGTGTCACGATCCCATCAATCGGACCGAAGTTATATTGATTTTAAAAAAGGTGAAAAAACTTCGTTATATGGGAGGTAGGCGTGGTCTGTGTCTAAATCGGCCCATATAGCAATCTGGTTATGTACCTTTGTCCAGACTATACTTTTGCAAAATTTCATTAAGATAAATCTAACGGTATAGAAAGAAAGTCGCCACAGACGGACAGAAGGACGGACGAAATAAAAATTGCTTAGAAAGTGATTCTGATCATATCTGTATATATATATATATATGTCCATACCTACCATGCCTCCTTCTCAAAAGCACAAAATTAGTATACCCTATTTACCTTTTTTAAAGATAAACGTTATAATAATATGAAGTAATGATGATGACACACGATATATTAAAGAAGATAGAGTAAGTATCGGGTTTTTCAATAAGAGCGCTACAAAAGTTTTTTTTAAATAAAACAAAACCGGTTTTAGATATCAATGAAATTCTTTATTTCTGTGAAAGTACGTTCGATGCCATTATCTATGGAACTCGACTTCTTTTCCATGGCCACCACGGGCACGCTTGCAGAAGTCCAGACGCTGAACCCAATTTTTAATGGCTTTCAAGCATAAATCGGCCGATACTGCTGCAATTTCACGTTCGATATTCGTACGAAGTTCATCAATCGTCGCTGGCTTGTTGGCATAGACCATAGACTTCACGTAGCCCCACAGGATATAATCTAACAGCGTCAAATCGCACGACCGAGGCGGCCAATCGATTGGGCCATTTCGTGAGATAACACATTCACCAAACTTGGTTTGCAGTAAATTGATTGTGGCATTCGCTGTGTGGCTTGTGGCGCCGTCCTGTTGGAACCACATGTCCTCCAAGTCCATATTATCCAATTGGGGCCAAAAATATTCGGTTATCATTGAACGGTAGCGATTCGCATTCACAGTAATGTGCCGGTCTTGATCATCACGGAAGAAGTACGGCCCAATGACGCCGCTGGCCCATAAACCGCACCAAACCGTAATTTTTTCGGGATGCAATGATGACTCATGGAGTACGTGTGGATTGCTGTCTAACCAATAACGCATATTTTGCTTATTGACGAAGCCATTCAGCCAGAAATGAGCCTCATCGCTGAATATGATTTTCCGATGAAAAATCCGAATCATTTTAAAGTGTGTTGCTCAGCCCAATTTACGAACATATGACGCTTATGGTGGTCAAGCGGCTTCAGTTCTTGCGTCAATTTGATCTTATAAGGATGTAGGCCAAGATCTTTTCGCAAAATTCGCCACAACGACGAGAGATGCCCAACGCTTGAGAACGACGTGTGAGAGACACATTTGGGCTTTCTTGAACTGAAGCCTCAGCGGCAGCAATATTCTCGACACTACGGGCACTTCTTTGTCTCACTGGCACGGGAACATTTTGTACTGTGCCTGTGGATTCAAATTTTTCCACTAGACGGTCAATTGTTGATCTGCTAGGACAATTCTGACGACCATAAATTGGACGTAGCTCTCTTAAGGTTGAGGCGACTGACTCCGAATTTCGATAGTAAATTTTAATAATTTCGAATCGTTGTTGGCTGGTATATCTTTGCATGATGAAATGGCAAACTGAAGAGAAATGTCAAAAGAGCGGGAAAAAATATGGCGTCGTTTGCTGTCACTATCGATTTACTTTTGTAGCGTTTCTTTTGAAAAACCCTTGACTTGGGCTTGGGGGCATTAAAAAAGTAATTTGTATTCTTTTATTAAAATAATATATGTGATTATTATTGTTACATAATATATAATAAATATTTTATTTTTTTCAAAAATAAATCTATTATACATACAATGTTTTTTATTTCTACATCAATAAATTTTCTTAAAATCAAAGCATTTTTTTATGCACAACATCCATAATGTGCATTGCATTGAGTAAGTGTTGGATATTTTTTATTTCGAATTTTTAAATTAGCAAATCCAATTTCTTCCAAGTTGGAAAGATTTTAATTAAGTATATCTGCAATCCACATTTTTTCTCATCCTTTAACATAAACTGTTTTAGACAGTAGATTTTCCTTTAAAAAGTCGTTTACACTATTATATGAGATGGGTCCATCATTGCACGATAAACCAGGATGATTTCTTTTTAACCAATTATTTCTTTTTGATATTTCTGAGATAATGTTCTAAATTCAAAAGGAGGTTTAATGATAAAACTATGAAATTCCGTGTAGTTAACAATAATAGCCAACTCATTTGCTATAAGTCTATTTGCATCTCCTTTAAAACCTAGCACATGCATTTAAAAGGTTTTTAGTAATTAGTTCAATGGTATATAATTTACTAAAATACATATAGATACTGGAACCTTTTTAAATAACTTTTTGATTTCTTTATTTAACGGTTTTCAATAACTCTATAATGAATATGCTGATGTATTTGCTAGAATATTCTTTAATGTCTTATACTCGATTTTGATATCAATTGGTCCTGTTTTAACAGCTTCGTTTTGATTTATCACTTCAACCACAATTAGTGGAGCTATAGTCTTAAATTCATCACATAATAATAGCGGTTGAGGATTACGTGTGTAATAATTTTGTTGAAACTTTGTATACATTTCATATAAAATGGAATAACGATTATTATCAAATTTCAAATTAAGGTCATTATAAGGATATGTGATCGAAATTTCTTTGCATTTTGGACACCGATCAGTATGAATTCTATGCTGAAAGTTTAACATTCCGCAAGTGCTTTCTTCCTTGAAGGAGCATAAGATTAAAGTAACAATACCAAACGCGAAATGCTAATGTTAATGGTTTACCGATGCCCACTGTCTCAAACATCCCTACTTTGGCAAAATCAGGTAAGATATAGCGGGATTGTCCACGTGATATTTGTTATGATTAGCAGTAGATTTTCCTTTGAATCACTTGAGGTCACAACATGTTGACCATTCTTGGAACGTAATAATTAATTCATGTTTAGAGTTTATTGCCACTTTATTATAGTCCTCAGCAAATACTAATAACATTTTCAGTGGTACACACAAATTAAGTTAACCATTCGATAATTAAAAATTATTTGTTGATGTCCATTCAGCACATTTTAACATATTACTCTCGCTTTTATTCCAAGAAACATAATTTTCAATTGTTGTAGTTGTCCCAAAGTGACGTGTACGATCGATTTCCAAGCCATTAAGCATCGAATTTCATCAAACAAATATGCCATACAATTATTTTTTCATTTAATATATATATAATATATATATATATATATATATATATATATATATATATATATATATATATATATATATATATTTATATAAATATATATATATATATATATATATATATATATTTATATATATATATATATATATATATATATATATATATATATATATATATATATATATATATAATATATATATATATATATATATATATATATATACATGGTGGCCCAAATAAGACCAGCTGATGTGAAACACAAATAACTTTTTTTATTTTTTAACATAATTTATTTTTTCTTTTTGCAGATTATAACTGAACTCTTGGAAATTTAAACTGAATACGTACAGTCCACAACAACGCATTAAAATTATCGAATTTTATTATTCTTCTCAACGATCAATTGTTCTGACGAAGCGAAATTATCGCCGTTATTTTAACGTAAGATCAGCGCCCACATCTTCCATGATTACAAGTTTACTTCGCCGTTTTGAGGAAGTGGGTTCAGTTGCCGACCGTCCAGGAAGAGGTACTCATCGAAATATTCGTACTGAAGACAACGTGGAAGCTGTGTTGCAAATGATCCATCTGTCTCAACTCGTCGCCGTTCCGGCCAATTGGGTGTACCCAGAACAACATTACAGAGAATTTTAAAGTTGGATCTTAAGATGTATCCATACAAAGTACAAATTGTGCAACAGCTTCTACCGCAAGACCCCCAACAACGACTACAGTACGCTATTCGCTTTACACAATTAGCCATACAAAATGATTTTTTAAATAATCTTTTGATGACGGATGAAGCGCTTTAAGTGGTTATGTGAATAAACAAAACTGTAGGTTGTGGGGCTCCGAAAATCCAAGGGCAATACATCAGCATCAGTCACACCCAATCATTTGCACTGTTTGGTGCGGTGTTATGGCCACAAAAATCATCGGCCCATATTTCTTTGAGAATGAGGATGAAACGCCAGAAACGGTCTCCGGGGCTTCTTACAGAACAATGATCGACAACTTTTTGCGGCCAATGGTGGAGCAACATCTTAAGTTGTGGTTTCAACAAGATGGAGCCACTGCGCATACTACTAGGCAAACTATTGACATGCTGCGTGAAATTTTTGGTGAACGCATAATTTCAAGAAATTCAGATTTCCCTTGGCCTCGTCGTTCACCAGATTTAACTTCGCCCGATTTTTTTTATGGGGATATTTAAAAGACAAAGTGTATGTTAACAAACCACAGACACTTGGACAGCTCAAACAGAATATTCGAGACGAAATACGGCGCCTGCAACCAGAAACATTACGCCGTGTAATGCAAAATGCGCTAAAAAAGAGCCAATGCCTGTATCGAGCAAAATGGTGGTCATTTGTCTGATGTCATATTTCACACATAGTCACGTTAAATTTCCATAAAATGTATTTAACATATTAAAATAAATCATTTAAAAAAGCCCGTTATTACAAGAGTTATACGTGTTTAACATCACTAGGCCTCATTTGGGCCACCCTGTATATATATATATATATATATATATATATATATACTATATATATATATATATATATATATATATATATATATATATATATATATATATATATAACATAGAGATCCTGATTTTGAATAGATATTCATTGTTCTTATATGCTTATAAACATGGTGAACAATATTCTTTATAATGCTCTCATCATATAATGGTTTTTGTAACACATCAAGTATATCACTCATGATTTAGTTTTTAATTTAAATCCTGTAGACTTTAAAAATTCTCTATTAGCAATTGTTAGTCGTTTACGTTTAATATCATTATTGATAGTCCTTCTTTCTATCCGCTCAACTGTTGGTGGGGAAGTAATAAAGGGTACACTTCGCCTTACTTTTTTATTGTAAATCGTTATTCATTTCAAATATAACCTTCGTGTTATTGTTTCTCCTCGGAAATTAATTAATTTATTATACTGATCAACAATTTTCATTGTGATGGAACTTATTTGCTTTGTGTGAACTGGTAAATAGATGATATTTTTCAGATTCTCATCTATTTTATATCCAGGACTAACGTTTAAAGAAAACTCGTGAATACTGTGTGCAGACAAATCATCAATATATGAACCTACTGTTATATTGCATTCTATACGTATTACAATAATATTTGATATATTTAATGGGAGATCCGATGTAGGCTCTTTCTCTCCTTGCAATGTTCTTAGAGTGAATCCTAATAATGAACCAATAGTTCGATCTTCATTAAAGTAAATGTCTTCGTTGCTGAAAGTTTCTCTTTCTAGTGTATTATGATTCGCTTTTATATCAAGTTCTCCTTCCAGGCTTAAATTTTTATATTCATTGCATGCGCTTGTTTCGCCATAAAATATGTGAACATCTGCAAACCAGGCAACAACAGGATGAAGCTTCATCATACAGACCAATATCATTACTGCCAACAATATCGAAGGTATTAGAAAAATTGCTACTAAAACGCCTTCAGACAATCATTGAAATGTCGATCAAATGGCCCACGGTGTGGCGCTGTTCAAGCACTGTCTAAAAAGTTCCCTTACTTGGGATGGTGACAGTCAGCGCAAGGACAGCGCCAGGAAAGGCACGACTCCCCCATCAAGTTGCAGGAAACCATCCTGATAATTTGATGAACCATGCTATGTCCCATTATGCAGTGGCCGGTCAAAACCGATACAATTGTCGACAGTGATACGCGATAAAGTCGAAGAAGTTGATTGGTACTGTTTTTGTACATTTTTGCCCAAGTTAGTCTAGCCCTATTGGAGGATTCCTCGTCAGCCCAGGATTTGTAGGCGTCAGCCAGATATTTCCGTGTATTTCAAGCCTGACTGTATCCGTGCAGTAGCGTGCCTGTCTTGGCAAGTTCGTCCGACGCGCAATTTCCCTGGATTTCGCTATGTCCGGGAACCCAGAATAGGTGCACCCGAAAGTAAAATGCGAGCTCATTTAAATATGTTCGATATTCATAAACGAGTCTTGATGGAGCCACAAAGAGTTTTAATGGCGGCTTGGCTGTCTGGGAAGATAGATACGTCAACTGCGCCGATATCGCTACTCAGCATACATTTGGCTGCGTGATAAATGGCCATGACCTCAGCTTGAAAAACGCTGCAATGGTCTAGGAGACGTAGGGAGATGTTTAAGTCTAGTAAACATTTTTGACCTTTTTTTAAAATCGTTTATATTCAGATTCAATAAAATACATTTCTTCACAACTTTTGAATTCTTTACTTCATTACAGTCTAAAATAATAATACAATACATTTTCGAGTAATTATTTAAAAACACCTATTGAATATAATTACAAACAAAAACAAAAATTCAACATTTTCAATTTTGGACATCCTTTTCTGTTACAAATCATCTAAAAAACTTTATATAGGGTGTTTTTTTAGACGTGTGGTTTTCAAGCAGAAATAAAACGCATGTAATTTAATGTTATTGCCCAGAATTTCGCTATATTGTAAAGATAAGTGTTTGCCGTTATTTTCCAAAAATAATTTCGGGCAAGTGGCCGCCGTGACTGCCTCGAATAAATGCCAGCCGAGAGGCCAATTTTCGACCACTTTTTGCAGCAATTGGGGCCGGCTTAACTTTTGAAGAAATATGGACCAATGATTCCCTCTGCCCATAGAGCACACCAAACGGTGAGGATGTAACGGCGTCTCAATAATGGCTTGTGGATTATCGTCACTCCAAATGCAACAATTTTGCTTATTAACGTACCCATTCAACCAAAAGTGAGCTTCATCGCTGAACAAAATTTTTCTTGTGATGCGTCGCGCGAACCGAACCATTATTTGGTAATATATTTGCATGATTTGCAACGTTGTTCAGGAGTAACTCTACTCATTATGAAATGGCAAACTAAACTGAGCTTAAATCAAGTGACAGCTGTCATAAAGATCAACTCCAAAAAAAGTACTGCCAGATTCAAAACCACACGTCTAAAAAAAACATCCTGTACTAGTTTACAAATATGTTGTGTAAACACTTTATGTAACTTGGATCTAAAAATGTACATTGAATCAAAATTTTAATTCTAATAAGCACTTTCTAAAATCATTAATAGTAAGTTTATTTGTAGCAGATTGTTTTACACATTTGATTTTTTTTATTTCTTTTTCATCCTTGTCAATTTTACTAGAATACATTTTTGCTCGCAAATCAATGAATTCCTTCATTATTTTCCCATTACATTTATCGTTAAACATACCTAAATCTTCTTTGTTTACTAATGGAAAATTTAAAACATTTTGTATTGGATATGCAGACATATCAAAATGTGAATAAATATCATCATGAGTATCATCATACAAATCATTTGTCTTAATATTATAAATAACTAAACGAATCAATATCCATGTAGTTTAGTTTGATATTGTTTTGATACTTAGGTTTCATGTATTCATAGTGAAACTTATACATTTTCCATTTTGATAACTCTAAAATCACAAAACCCACATAATTTTGTTTATTATAAACAGCGCTAACTTAATTCAGTTGAATTGCCATCATGATGCTAGAAGTGAGCTCTATCACCAAATCTGTCACCTCGACTTTCCCATTCACATACTAATCTAACATATTTTCTCTTATCTACTTTTTCCATAGTTTTACCATAAACAGCATTATTCATTAACTTAAAAAACAATTTTAATTTGCTACAGGGCGCATATCAGCTTCGCTAGGATCTCTACTCTTTGCAGAAGTTTTAAGTAATTTTTGTTGTATATAATTCATTGTTATTCGGATACTTCTTGCCGCATTTAAAATACCCTGTCTTATATGTGAACGCTTTAAAATAAATAAATAAATAAATTAAAAATAAATTAAAAAATTAAATGAACCTACGTACAGAAGCGTACTACGCGTGAATCTTGCCTAAACACTGAATCTATTATATGACGACTCTGGCAACCTCGCATTACCCTATTACATGACGACCCTGCCAATCTCTCGTTAATTTATTATGCTGTTATTAGCTTGACATATTTCATATTTCCATTTTCCTTGTTTTCTGTACAAAATGCCAAATCATTATGATGGTCATGCAATGTCGATTTATATTCTATTCTATTCTATTCCGATGAAAAATCCGAATCATTTTAAAGTGTGTTGCTCAGCCCAATTTACGAACATACGACGCTTATGGTGGTCAAGCGGCTTCAGTTCTTGCGTCAATTTGATCTTATAAGGATGTAGGCCAAGATCTTTTCGCAAAATTCGCCACAACGACGAGAGATGCCCAACGCTTGAGAACGACGTGTGAGAGACACATTTGGGCTTTCTTGAACTGAAGCCTCAGCGGCAGCAATATTCTCGACACTACGGGCACTTCTTTGTCTCACTGGCACGGGAACATTTTGTACTGTGCCTGTGGATTCAAATTTTTCCACTAGACGGTCAATTGTTGATCTGCTAGGACAATTATGTGACCATAAATTGGACGTAGCTCTCTTAAGGTTGAGGCGACTGACTCCGAATTTCGATAGTAAATTTTAATAATTTCGAATCGTTGTTGGCTGGTATATCTTTGCATGATGAAATGGCAAACTGAAGAGAAATGTCAAAAGAGCGGGAAAAAATATGGCGTCGTTTGCTGTCACTATCGATTTACTTTTGTAGCGTTTCTTTTGAAAAACCCTTGACTTGGGCTTGGGGGCATTAAAAAAGTAATTTGTATTCTTTTATTAAAATAATATATGTGATTATTATTGTTACATAATATATAATAAATATTTTATTTTTTTCAAAAATAAATCTATTATACATACAATGTTTTTTATTTCTACATCAAAAAATTTTCTTAAAATCAAAGCATTTTTTTATGCACAACATCCATAATGTGCATTGCATTGAGTAAGTGTTGGATATTTTTTATTTCGAATTTTTAAATTAGCAAATCCAATTTCTTCCAAGTTGGAAAGATTTTAATTAAGTATATCTGCAATCCACATTTTTTCTCATCCTTTAACATAAACTGTTTTAGACAGTAGATTTTCCTTTAAAAAGTCGTTTACACTATTATATGAGATGGGTCCATCATTGCACGATAAACCAGGATGATTTCTTTTTAACCAATTATTTCTTTTTGATATTTCTGAGATAATGTTCTAAATTCAAAAGGAGGTTTAATGATAAAACTATGAAATTCCGTGTAGTTAACAATAATAGCCAACTAATTTGCTATAAGTCTATTTGCATCTCCTTTAAAACCTAGCACATGCATTTAAAAGGTTTTTAGTAATTAGTTCAATGGTATATAATTTACTAAAATACATATAGATACTGGAACTTTTTAAATAACTTTTTGATTTCTTTATTTAACGGTTTTCAATAACTCTATAATGAATATGCTGATGTATTTGCTAGAATATTCTTTAATGTCTTATACTCGATTTTGATATCAATTGGTCCTGTTTTAACAGCTTCGTTTTGATTTATCACTTCAACCACAATTAGTGGAGCTATAGTCTTAAATTCATCACATAATAATAGCGGTTGAGGATTACGTGTGTAATAATTTTGTTGAAACTTTGTATACATTTCATATAAAATGGAATAACGATTATTATCAAATTTCAAATTAAGGTCATTATAAGGATATGTGATCGAAATTTCTTTGCATTTTGGACACCGATCAGTATGAATTCTATGCTGAAAGTTTAACATTCCGCAAGTGCTTTCTTCCTTGAAGGAGCATAAGATTAAAGTAACAATACCAAACGCGAAATGCTAATGTTAATGGTTTACCGATGCCCACTGTCTCAAACATCCCTACTTTGGCAAAATCAGGTAAGATATAGCGGGATTGTCCACGTGATATTTGTTATGATTAGCAGTAGATTTTCCTTTGAATCACTTGAGGTCACAACATGTTGACCATTCTTGGAACGTAATAATTAATTCATGTTTAGAGTTTATTGCCACTTTATTATAGTCCTCAGCAAATACTAATAACATTTTCAGTGGTACACACAAATTAAGTTAACCATTCGATAATTAAAAATTATTTGTTGATGTCCATTCAGCACATTTTAACATATTACTCTCGCTTTTATTCCAAGAAACTTAATTTTCAATTGTTGTAGTTGTCCCAAAGTGACGTGTACGATCGATTTCCAAGCCATTAAGCATCGAATTTCATCAAACAAATATGCCATACAATTATTTTTTCATTTAATATATATATAATATATATATATATATATATATATATATATATATATATATATATATATATATTTATATAAATATATATATATATATATATATATATATATATATATATTTATATATATATATATATATATATATATATATATATATATATATATATAATATATATATATATATATATATATATATATATATATATATATATATATATATATATATATATACATGGTGGCCCAAATAAGACCAGCTGATGTGAAACACAAATAACTTTTTTATTTTTTAACATAATTTATTTTTTCTTTTTGCAGATTATAGCTGAACTCTTGGAAATTTAAACTGAATACGTACAGTCCACAACAACGCATTAAAATTATCGAATATTATTATTCTTCTCAACGATCAATTGTTCTGACGAAGCGAAATTATCGCCGTTTTTTTAACGTAAGATCAGCGCCCACATCTTCCATGATTACAAGTTTACTTCGCCGTTTTGAGGAAGTGGGTTCAGTTGCCGACCGTCCAGGAAGAGGTACTCATCGAAATATTCGTACTGAAGACAACGTGGAAGCTGTGTTGCAAATGATCCATCTGTCTCAACTCGTCGCCGTTCCGGCCAATTGGGTGTACCCAGAACAACATTACAGAGAATTTTAAAGTTGGATCTTAAGATGTATCCATACAAAGTACAAATTGTGCAACAGCTTCTACCGCAAGACCCCCAACAACGACTACAGTACGATATTCGCTTTACACAATTAGCCATACAAAATGATTTTTTAAATAATCTTTTGATGACGGATGAAGCGCTTTAAGTGGTTATGTGAATAAACAAAACTGTAGGTTGTGGGGCTCCGAAAATCCAAGGGCAATACATCAGCATCAGTCACACCCAATCATTTGCACTGTTTGGTGCGGTGTTATGGCCACAAAAATCATCGGCCCATATTTCTTTGAGAATGAGGATGAAACGCCAGAAACGGTCTCCGGGGCTTCTTACAGAACAGTGATCGACAACTTTTTGCGGCCAATGGTGGAGCAACATCTTAAGTTGTGGTTTCAACAAGATGGAGCCACTGCGCATACTACTAGGCAAACTATTGACATGCTGCGTGAAATTTTTGGTGAACGCATAATTTCAAGAAATTCAGATTTCCCTTGGCCTCGTCGTTCACCAGATTTAACTTCGCCCGATTTTTTTTATGGGGATATTTAAAAGACAAAGTGTATGTTAACAAACCACAGACACTTGGACAGCTCAAACAGAATATTCGAGACGAAATACGGCGCCTGCAACCAGAAACATTACGCCGTGTAATGCAAAATGCGCTAAAAAAGAGCCAATGCCTGTATCGAGCAAAATGGTGGTCATTTGTCTGATGTCATATTTCACACATAGTCACGTTAAATTTCCATAAAATGTATTTAACATATTAAAATAAATCATTTAAAAAAGCCCGTTATTACAAGAGTTATACGTGTTTAACATCACTAGGCCTCATTTGGGCCACCCTGTATATATATATATATATATATATATATATATATATACTATATATATATATATATATATATATATATATATATATATATATATATATATATATATATATATATATATATATATATATATATATAACATAGAGATCCTGATTTTGAATAGATATTCATTGTTCTTATATGCTTATAAACATGGTGAACAATATTCTTTATAATGCTCTCATCATATAATGGTTTTTGTAACACATCAAGTATATCACTCATGATTTAGTTTTTAATTTAAATCCTGTAGACTTTAAAAATTCTCTATTAGCAATTGTTAGTCGTTTACGTTTAATATCATTATTGATAGTCCTTCTTTCTATCCGCTCAACTGTTGGTGGGGAAGTAATAAAGGGTACACTTCGCCTTACTTTTTTATTGTAAATCGTTATTCATTTCAAATATAACCTTCGTGTTATGGTTTCTCCTCGGAAATTAATTAATTTATTATACTGATCAACAATTTTCATTGTGATGGAACTTATTTGCTTTGTGTGAACTGGTAAATAGATGATATTTTTCAGATTCTCATCTATTTTATATCCAGGACTAACGTTTAAAGAAAACTCGTGAATACTGTGTGCAGACAAATCATCAATATATGTTATATTGCATTCTATACGTATTACAATAATATTTGATATATTTAATGGGAGATCCGATGTAGGCTCTTTCTCTCCTTGCAATGTTCTTCGAGTGAATCCTAATAATGAACCAATAGTTCGATCTTCATTAAAGTAAATGTCTTCGTTGCTGAAAGTTTCTCTTTCTAGTGTATTATGATTCGCTTTTATATCAAGTTCTCCTTCCAGGCTTAAATTTTTATATTCATTGCATGCGCTTGTTTCGCCATAAAATATGTGAACATCTGCAAACCAGGCAACAACAGGATGAAGCTTCATCATACAGACCAATATCATTACTGCCAACAATATCGAAGGTATTAGAAAAATTGCTACTAAAACGCCTTCAGACAATCATTGAAATGTCGATCAAATGGCCCACGGTGTGGCGCTGTTCAAGCACTGTCTAAAAAGTTCCCTTACTTGGGATGGTGACAGTCAGCGCAAGGACAGCGCCAGGAAAGGCACGACTCCCCCATCAAGTTGCAGGAAACCATCCTGATAATTTGATGAACCATGCTATGTCCCATTATGCAGTGGCCGGTCAAAACCGATACAATTGTCGACAGTGATACGCGATAAAGTCGAAGAAGTTGATTGGTACTGTTTTTGTACATTTTTGCCCAAGTTAGTCTAGCCCTATTGGAGGATTCCTCGTCAGCCCAGGATTTGTAGGCGTCAGCCAGATATTTCCGTGTATTTCAAGCCTGACTGTATCCGTGCAGTAGCGTGCCTGTCTTGGCAAGTTCGTCCGACGCGCAATTTCCCTGGATTTCGCTATGTACGGGAACCCAGAATAGGTGCACCCGAAAGTAAAATGCGAGCTCATTTAAATATGTTCGATATTCATAAACGAGTCTTGATGGAGCCACAAAGAGATTTAATGGCGGCTTGGCTGTCTGGGAAGATAGATACGTCAACTGCGCCGATATCGCTACTCAGCATACATTTGGCTGCGTGATAAATGGCCATGACCTCAGCTTGAAAAACGCTGCAATGGTCTAGGAGACGTAGGGAGATGTTTAAGTCTAGTAAACATTTTTGACCTTTTTTTAAAATCGTTTATATTCAGATTCAATAAAATACATTTCTTCACAACTTTTGAATTCTTTACTTCATTACAGTCTAAAATAATAATACAATACATTTTCGAGTAATTATTTAAAAACACCTATTGAATATAATTACAAACAAAAACAAAAATTCAACATTTTCAATTTTGGACATCCTTTTCTGTTACAAATCATCTAAAAAACTTTATATAGGGTGTTTTTTTAGACGTGTGGTTTTCAAGCAGAAATAAAACGCATGTAATTTAATGTTATTGCCCAGAATTTCGCTATATTGTAAAGATAAGTGTTTGCCGTTATTTTCCAAAAATAATTTCGGGCAAGTGGCCGCCGTGACTGCCTCGAATAAATGCCAGCCGAGAGGCCAATTTTCGACCACTTTTTGCAGCAATTGGGGCCGGCTTAACTTTTGAAGAAATATGGACCAATGATTCCCTCTGCCCATAGAGCACACCAAACGGTGAGGATGTAACGGCGTCTCAATAATGGCTTGTGGATTATCGTCACTCCAAATGCAACAATTTTGCTTATTAACGTACCCATTCAACCAAAAGTGAGCTTCATCGCTGAACAAAATTTTTCTTGTGATGCGTCGCGCGAACCGAACCATTATTTGGTAATATATTTGCATGATTTGCAACGTTGTTCAGGAGTAACTCTACTCATTATGAAATGGCAAACTAAACTGAGCTTAAATCAAGTGACAGCTGTCATAAAGATCAACTCCAAAAAAAGTACTGCCAGATTGAAAACCACACGTCTAAAAAAAACATCCTGTACTAGTTTACAAATATGTTGTGTAAACACTTTATGTAACTTGGATCTAAAAATGTACATTGAATCAAAATTTTAATTCTAATAAGCACTTTCTAAAATCATTAATAGTAAGTTTATTTGTAGCAGATTGTTTTACACATTTGATTTTTTTTATTTCTTTTTCATCCTTGTCAATTTTACTAGAATACATTTTTGCTCGCAAATCAATGAATTCCTTCATTATTTTCCCATTACATTTATCGTTAAACATACCTAAATCTTCTTTGTTTACTAATGGAAAATTTAAAACATTTTGTATTGGATATGCAGACATATCAAAATGTGAATAAATATCATCATGAGTATCATCATACAAATCATTTGTCTTAATATCATAAATAACTAAACGAATCAATATCCATGTAGTTTAGTTTGATATTGTTTTGATACTTAGGTTTCATGTATTCATAGTGAAACTTATACATTTTCCATTTTGATAACTCTAAAATCACAAAACCCACATAATTTTGTTTATTATAAACAGCGCTAACTTAATTCAGTTGAATTGCCATCATGATGCTAGAAGTGAGCTCTATCACCAAATCTGTCACCTCGACTTTCCCATTCACATACTAATCTAACATATTTTCTCTTATCTACTTTTTCCATAGTTTTACCATAAACAGCATTATTCATTAACTTAAAAAACAATTTTAATTTGCTACAGGGCGCATATCAGCTTCGCTAGGATCTCTACTCTTTGCAGAAGTTTTAAGTAATTTTTGTTGTATATAATTCATTGTTATTCGGATACTTCTTGCCGCATTTAAAATACCCTGTCTTATATGTGAACGCTTTAAAATAAATAAATAAATAAATTAAAAATAAATTAAAAAATTAAATGAACCTACGTACAGAAGCGTACTACGCGTGAATCTTGCCTAAACACTGAATCTATTATATGACGACTCTGGCAACCTCGCATTACCCTATTACATGACGACCCTGCCAATCTCTCGTTAATTTATTATGCTGTTATTAGCTTGACATATTTCATATTTCCAATTTCCTTGTTTTCTGTACAAAATGCCAAATCATTATGATGGTCATGCAATGTCGATTTATATTCTATTCTATTCTATTCCGATGAAAAATCCGAATCATTTTAAAGTGTGTTGCTCAGCCCAATTTACGAACATACGACGCTTATGGTGGTCAAGCGGCTTCAGTTCTTGCGTCAATTTGATCTTATAAGGATGTAGGCCAAGATATTTTCGCAAAATTCGCCACAACGACGAGAGATGCCCAACGCTTGAGAACGACGTGTGAGAGACACATTTGGGCTTTCTTGAACTGAAGCCTCAGCGGCAGCAATATTCTCGACACTACGGGCACTTCTTTGTCTCACTGGCACGGGAACATTTTGTACTGTGCCTGTGGATTCAAATTTTTCCACTAGACGGTCAATTGTTGATCTGCTAGGACAATTATGACGACCATAAATTGAACGTAGCTCTCTTAAGGTTGAGGCGACTGACTCCGAATTTCGATAGTAAATTTTAATAATTTCGAATCGTTGTTGGCTGGTATATCTTTGCATGATGAAATGGCAAACTGAAGAGAAATGTCAAAAGAGCGGGAAAAAATATGGCGTCGTTTGCTGTCACTATCGATTTACTTTTGTAGCGTTTCTTTTGAAAAACCCTTGACTTGGGCTTGGGGGCATTAAAAAAGTAATTTGTATTCTTTTATTAAAATAATATATGTGATTATTATTGTTACATAATATATAATAAATATTTTATTTTTTTCAAAAATAAATCTATTATACATACAATGTTTTTTATTTCTACATCAATAAATTTTCTTAAAATCAAAGCATTTTTTTATGCACAACATCCATAATGTGCATTGCATTGAGTAAGTGTTGGATATTTTTTATTTCGAATTTTTAAATTAGCAAATCCAATTTCTTCCAAGTTGGAAAGATTTTAATTAAGTATATCTGCAATCCACATTTTTTCTCATCCTTTAACATAAACTGTTTTAGACAGTAGATTTTCCTTTAAAAAGTCGTTTACACTATTATATGAGATGGGTCCATCATTGCACGATAAACGAGGATGATTTCTTTTTAACCAATTATTTCTTTTTGATATTTCTGAGATAATGTTCTAAATTCAAAAGGAGGTTTAATGATAAAACTATGAAATTCCGTGTAGTTAACATAATAGCCAACTCATTTGCTATAAGTCTATTTGCATCTCCTTTAAAACCTAGCACATGCATTTAAAAGGTTTTTAGTAATTAGTTCAATGGTATATAATTTACTAAAATACATATAGATACTGGAACCTTTTTAAATAACTTTTTGATTTCTTTATTTAAAGGTTTTCAATAACTCTATAATGAATATGCTGATGTATTTGCTAGAATATTCTTTAATGTCTTATACTCGATTTTGATATCAATTGGTCCTGTTTTAACAGCTTCGTTTTGATTTATCACTTCAACCACAATTAGTGGAGCTATAGTCTTAAATTCATCACATAATAATAGCGGTTGACGATTACGTGTGTAATAATTTTGTTGAAACTTTGTATACATTTCATATAAAATGGAATAACGATTATTATCAAATTTCAAATTAAGGTCATTATAAGGATATGTGATCGAAATTTCTTTGCATTTTGGACACCGATCAGTATGAATTCTATGCTGAAAGTTTAACATTCCGCAAGTGCTTTCTTCCTTGAAGGAGCATAAGATTAAAGTAACAATACCAAACGCGAAATGCTAATGTTAATGGTTTACCGATGCCCACTGTCTCAAACATCCCTACTTTGGCAAAATCAGGTAAGATATAGCGGGATTGTCCACGTGATATTTGTTATGATTAGCAGTAGATTTTCCTTTGAATCACTTGAGGTCACAACATGTTGACCATTCTTGGAACGTAATAATTAATTCATGTTTAGAGTTTATTGCCACTTTATTATAGTCCTCAGCAAATACTAATAACATTTTCAGTGGTACACACAAATTAAGTTAACCATTCGATAATTAAAAATTATTTGTTGATGTCCATTCAGCACATTTTAACATATTACTCTCGCTTTTATTCCAAGAAACATAATTTTCAATTGTTGTAGTTGTCCCAAAGTGACGTGTACGATCGATTTCCAAGCCATTAAGCATCGAATTTCATCAAACAAATATGCCATACAATTATTTTTTCATTTAATATATATATAATATATATATATATATATATATATATATATATATATATATATATATATATATATATATATATTTATATAAATATATATATATATATATATATATATATATATATATATATATATATATATATTTATATATATATATATATATATATATATATAATATATATATATATATATATATATATATATATATATATATATATATATATATATATATATATATATATATATATATATATATATATATATATATATACATGGTGGCCCAAATAAGACCAGCTGATGTGAAACACAAATAACTTTTTTATTTTTTAACATAATTTATTTTTTCTTTTTGCAGATTATAACTGAACTCTTGGAAATTTAAACTGAATACGTACAGTCCACAACAACGCATTAAAATTATCGAATTTTATTATTCTTCTCAACGATCAATTGTTCTGACGAAGCGAAATTATCGCCGTTTTTTTAACGTAAGATCAGCGCCCACATCTTCCATGATTACAAGTTTACTTCGCCGTTTTGAGGAAGTGGGTTCAGTTGCCGACCGTCCAGGAAGAGGTACTCATCGAAATATTCGTACTGAAGACAACGTGGAAGCTGTGTTGCAAATGATCCATCTGTCTCAACTCGTCGCCGTTCCGGCCAATTGGGTGTACCCAGAACAACATTACAGAGAATTTTAAAGTTGGATCTTAAGATGTATCCATACAAAGTACAAATTGTGCAACAGCTTCTACCGCAAGACCCCCAA
The DNA here is from genome assembly GCA_920105625.2 of Clusia tigrina. NCBI lineage: Eukaryota > Metazoa > Arthropoda > Insecta > Diptera > Clusiidae > Clusia > Clusia tigrina. The sequence goes on from OV050030.1 coordinate 340,736,044, forward strand.
CAACGACTACAGTACGCTATTCGCTTTACACAATTAGCCATACAAAATGATTTTTTAAATAATCTTTTGATGACGGATGAAGCGCTTTAAGTGGTTATGTGAATAAACAAAACTGTAGGTTGTGGGGCTCCGAAAATCCAAGGGCAATACATCAGCATCAGTCACACCCAATCATTTGCACTGTTTGGTGCGGTGTTATGGCCACAAAAATCATCGGCCCATATTTCTTTGAGAATGAGGATGAAACGCCAGAAACGGTCTCCGGGGCTTCTTACAGAACAATGATCGACAACTTTTTGCGGCCAATGGTGGAGCAACATCTTAAGTTGTGGTTTCAACAAGATGGAGCCACTGCGCATACTACTAGGCAAACTATTGACATGCTGCGTGAAATTTTTGGTGAACGCATAATTTCAAGAAATTCAGATTTCCCTTGGCCTCGTCGTTCACCAGATTTAACTTCGCCCGATTTTTTTTATGGGGATATTTAAAAGACAAAGTGTATGTTAACAAACCACAGACACTTGGACAGCTCAAACAGAATATTCGAGACGAAATACGGCGCCTGCAACCAGAAACATTACGCCGTGTAATGCAAAATGCGCTAAAAAAGAGCCAATGCCTGTATCGAGCAAAATGGTGGTCATTTGTCTGATGTCATATTTCACACATAGTCACGTTAAATTTCCATAAAATGTATTTAACATATTAAAATAAATCATTTAAAAAAGCCCGTTATTACAAGAGTTATACGTGTTTAACATCACTAGGCCTCATTTGGGCCACCCTGTATATATATATATATATATATATATATATATACTATATATATATATATATATATATATATATATATATATATATATAACATAGAGATCCTGATTTTGAATAGATATTCATTGTTCTTATATGCTTATAAACATGGTGAACAATATTCTTTATAATGCTCTCATCATATAATGGTTTTTGTAACACATCAAGTATATCACTCATGATTTAGTTTTTAATTTAAATCCTGTAGACTTTAAAAATTCTCTATTAGCAATTGTTAGTCGTTTACGTTTAATATCATTATTGATAGTCCTTCTTTCTATCCGCTCAACTGTTGGTGGGGAAGTAATAAAGGGTACACTTCGCCTTACTTTTTTATTGTAAATCGTTATTCATTTCAAATATAACCTTCGTGTTATTGTTTCTCCTCGGAAATTAATTAATTTATTATACTGATCAACAATTTTCATTGTGATGGAACTTATTTGCTTTGTGTGAACTGGTAAATAGATGATATTTTTCAGATTCTCATCTATTTTATATCCAGGACTAACGTTTAAAGAAAACTCGTGAATACTGTGTGCAGACAAATCATCAATATATGAACCTACTGTTATATTGCATTCTATACGTATTACAATAATATTTGATATATTTAATGGGAGATCCGATGTAGGCTCTTTCTCTCCTTGCAATGTTCTTAGAGTGAATCCTAATAATGAACCAATAGTTCGATCTTCATTAAAGTAAATGTCTTCGTTGCTGAAAGTTTCTCTTTCTAGTGTATTATGATTCGCTTTTATATCAAGTTCTCCTTCCAGGCTTAAATTTTTATATTCATTGCATGCGCTTGTTTCGCCATAAAATATGTGAACATCTGCAAACCAGGCAACAACAGGATGAAGCTTCATCATACAGACCAATATCATTACTGCCAACAATATCGAAGGTATTAGAAAAATTGCTACTAAAACGCCTTCAGACAATCATTGAAATGTCGATCAAATGGCCCACGGTGTGGCGCTGTTCAAGCACTGTCTAAAAAGTTCCCTTACTTGGGATGGTGACAGTCAGCGCAAGGACAGCGCCAGGAAAGGCACGACTCCCCCATCAAGTTGCAGGAAACCATCCTGATAATTTGATGAACCATGCTATGTCCCATTATGCAGTGGCCGGTCAAAACCGATACAATTGTCGACAGTGATACGCGATAAAGTCGAAGAAGTTGATTGGTACTGTTTTTGTACATTTTTGCCCAAGTTAGTCTAGCCCTATTGGAGGATTCCTCGTCAGCCCAGGATTTGTAGGCGTCAGCCAGATATTTCCGTGTATTTCAAGCCTGACTGTATCCGTGCAGTAGCGTGCCTGTCTTGGCAAGTTCGTCCGACGCGCAATTTCCCTGGATTTCGCTATGTCCGGGAACCCAGAATAGGTGCACCCGAAAGTAAAATGCGAGCTCATTTAAATATGTTCGATATTCATAAACGAGTCTTGATGGAGCCACAAAGAGTTTTAATGGCGGCTTGGCTGTCTGGGAAGATAGATACGTCAACTGCGCCGATATCGCTACTCAGCATACATTTGGCTGCGTGATAAATGGCCATGACCTCAGCTTGAAAAACGCTGCAATGGTCTAGGAGACGTAGGGAGATGTTTAAGTCTAGTAAACATTTTTGACCTTTTTTTAAAATCGTTTATATTCAGATTCAATAAAATACATTTCTTCACAACTTTTGAATTCTTTACTTCATTACAGTCTAAAATAATAATACAATACATTTTCGAGTAATTATTTAAAAACACCTATTGAATATAATTACAAACAAAAACAAAAATTCAACATTTTCAATTTTGGACATCCTTTTCTGTTACAAATCATCTAAAAAACTTTATATAGGGTGTTTTTTTAGACGTGTGGTTTTCAAGCAGAAATAAAACGCATGTAATTTAATGTTATTGCCCAGAATTTCGCTATATTGTAAAGATAAGTGTTTGCCGTTATTTTCCAAAAATAATTTCGGGCAAGTGGCCGCCGTGACTGCCTCGAATAAATGCCAGCCGAGAGGCCAATTTTCGACCACTTTTTGCAGCAATTGGGGCCGGCTTAACTTTTGAAGAAATATGGACCAATGATTCCCTCTGCCCATAGAGCACACCAAACGGTGAGGATGTAACGGCGTCTCAATAATGGCTTGTGGATTATCGTCACTCCAAATGCAACAATTTTGCTTATTAACGTACCCATTCAACCAAAAGTGAGCTTCATCGCTGAACAAAATTTTTCTTGTGATGCGTCGCGCGAACCGAACCATTATTTGGTAATATATTTGCATGATTTGCAACGTTGTTCAGGAGTAACTCTACTCATTATGAAATGGCAAACTAAACTGAGCTTAAATCAAGTGACAGCTGTCATAAAGATCAACTCCAAAAAAAGTACTGCCAGATTGAAAACCACACGTCTAAAAAAGACATCCTGTACTAGTTTACAAATATGTTGTGTAAACACTTTATGTAACTTGGATCTAAAAATGTACATTGAATCAAAATTTTAATTCTAATAAGCACTTTCTAAAATCATTAATAGTAAGTTTATTTGTAGCAGATTGTTTTACACATTTGATTTTTTTTATTTCTTTTTCATCCTTGTCAATTTTACTAGAATACATTTTTGCTCGCAAATCAATGAATTCCTTCATTATTTTCCCATTACATTTATCGTTAAACATACCTAAATCTTCTTTGTTTACTAATGGAAAATTTAAAACATTTTGTATTGGATATGCAGACATATCAAACTGTGAATAAATATCATCATGAGTATCATCATACAAATCATTTGTCTTAATATCATAAATAACTAAACGAATCAATATCCATGTAGTTTAGTTTGATATTGTTTTGATACTTAGGTTTCATGTATTCATAGTGAAACTTATACATTTTCCATTTTGATAACTCTAAAATCACAAAACCCACATAATTTTGTTTATTATAAACAGCGCTAACTTAATTCAGTTGAATTGCCATCATGATGCTAGAAGTGAGCTCTATCACCAAATCTGTCACCTCGACTTTCCCATTCACATACTAATCTAACATATTTTCTCTTATCTACTTTTTCCATAGTTTTACCATAAACAGCATTATTCATTAACTTAAAAAACAATTTTAATTTGCTACAGGGCGCATATCAGCTTCGCTAGGATCTCTACTCTTTGCAGAAGTTTTAAGTAATTTTTGTTGTATATAATTCATTGTTATTCGGATACTTCTTGCCGCATTTAAAATACCCTGTCTTATATGTGAACGCTTTAAAATAAATAAATAAATAAATTAAAAATAAATTAAAAAATTAAATGAACCTACGTACAGAAGCGTACTACGCGTGAATCTTGCCTAAACACTGAATCTATTATATGACGACTCTGGCAACCTCGCATTACCCTATTACATGACGACCCTGCCAATCTCTCGTTAATTTATTATGCTGTTATTAGCTTGACATATTTCATATTTCCATTTTCCTTGTTTTCTGTACAAAATGCCAAATCATTATGATGGTCATGCAATGTCGATTTATATTCTAAATCAACTTCTAGTATATACTCAACTGGTGAACCATCTTTAAATTTATTCAAATCAAAAAATGTTCAACAATTTTCAATCTTCAACCAACTCAAATCCATCATATAGAAGATATTGTGACATACCATAACCATATAAATTGTTAATATCTAGATAAATTAGATCATTTGATTCTTTTTTAGCATCATAATCACTCACATATTTATTGTTAGCATTGGAATGACGTTTGCTACATTGAACTATACCTCCTCTAATTCCACTCTTAATGAAATTATACATGTTAATATATGTTAATAATTCTAAATTTATTTGAAATTTGACAAGGATCTCACTGATAAATATTTGAACATAACTTTCAAAAAGTTTCAAAAAGATCACATAGTAAAAAAGCATATACTTTCAAATATAATAATAAATAGTCTAATAAGTTTTCACATTTGAATGTATTCCATACTTTTTGCGTATGTTCATAGTCAGCTACACTACATGAATTATTACTTAGTTAATTGAAGAAAAACGAACAATGTTCGAATTGAGTTTGCTTGAGGTGGTCTACCGAATCAAGATAATCATAGGGAAAGACACCCTTACGTTTCATTAAATTAAATTAATTATCATTATTATAAACCGATTTTACAACATTTAAATATGTATCGGTTAAGTAACCTGTTAAGCTCTCTTCACTTGATGGCATAAAGCTATATAAGTTGAGAAAATGAAGTTTAATTGTATCTTTATCATTTACAAACACTTTCTTAGACAAAGACACATAAAACTTCTTATTTAATGGAATAATGTTTCTGTCACCTCCAAAAGGTGAAAGCTCCTTTAAAAACAAATGACAATCGTAGGCCAAAAACTTGTGAAACATATTGGAATGAACTTTGCAATCTGATATTCTAAATTGGACTGGTTGTGTGCAGGTCCACTATATTCACCAGTTAAATGACAATGGTCGGCTACTCTATCTTCAAACGACAAACTATTTCCACATACGAGTATATGACAAATTTTATATTCCTGTTGCCGTTTCTGTTGAATACGAGTTAAGGAATTCATTGGTTTGACTTGACTTAAATAATTATTATAAATGTCTAAACTATCCTTAACTAAACTTTGGAAAAAGTTCTTTGATGAATCTTCTCCACTATTAATTCTAAATGCTCGTATATCTAAACTAGAACCGTAAATACACTTAATATAAAAACTATAAACGAAAAGAATATGCTTTTGCACTGATTTTACTTTTGTCGAATTTTGAATATTTACTGATTCCAAAATGCATTCAAAATTAGCGTGCACAACAAAAGGTACATCCAATTAATTTTTAAAATTCTTAAATGAAAACACCTTATCATCTTCTTTAGGCTTTTTGTAACCATTTTATTTCAATCCTGTCGATGTTGAATAAGTGCATCCTCCTTGTTAAAAAATATTAAGAATCTATTGCACATGTATGTTTGTCCATCATGTTTTGTTATTTGACTTATGGTTAATCTGTTATTATACAAAATTTTCTAATTAGTGTTTTCTTTTTGTACAAATATATTGATTTGATGGATTTTTTCTTATAGTGTAAAAGCGTATGGTCCAACAATAGTATTACTATCTAAACCAAAGACGTTTACACTAATTTGTGGACTCTTTAATTCAAACTCTTTAATTTTGTTAGTCGCGAGTGGAATATATAAATTTATAAAATTTAATAGAATGTTATACGATGAATGACTTGAGACCAGATATATATATATTGTAGCCTATTTACAGCAATATTCGTCTGAATTTTTTATATTAACACACGCATGTTTTTATAATATGGCAAACATATATATTGGGAACCTTTATTGGTTTATATTCGTTTATGTTGATATCAAGATGTGATACTTCAATTAAAGTCCAACCGTTATGACCCTCTTGAAATTCAATAATTTCTTTTAATAGCACATCACATTGATCGGAGAAAAGATTACAAATGTCATTTATTGTTGTGGATGATTGTTTTATTGTCAATTTGGTTTGATGTGATTACAGCTCTATTGTGCACTCCACTTCATGTTTCACCTATATATTTAGCAAATAATTCACAATTAAATTTAATATTGTAAATCGATTCTGGACCTCCGGTTGAAATTTAATTAATTTATTTTTATAGCGAGTTCAAGGTCCAATGACAAATAATATTTTATATTTATAAATTATCATTTTTTTGTCTTCCCAATATTACTTTGAAATATAAAATATTATTTGTCATTGTACCTTGAACTCGCTATAAAAATTAATTAATTAAATTTAATATTTATATGTGTTTCTAACGCATTTCTTAAAATTTCCGTTGCTTGATTTTTAATTGACTTAAAAGTATTGAGGAATTAAATTTTCTTTATCATTATTTTCAAATGTAAACATTTCAATGCGATTGTTAAAACACGATGTAATATGTTTTAAATTGCTATTAACCCTTCCAAGGGTACCCAAGCGAATTTACACCAATTTTTTTTCAATGCAAATTTAGAAGTGTTAATCTTCCATCATCATCGCGCTTTTTATACAATTTTTCTATTACTAATTCTTATCTAAGGAGGAAGTGTATTCTTCACCACTTTTCGACATAAATATTATTCATATCCTTCAACAATTTTCGTACATAAATACCATGACACAAGCTTGCAACCTATCTATGACGTAAGAGGAGCACAACTCATTTAGTTAATAACAAAGCTAAAAAAAAAACCACCCGCACACCCGCACAGCGCCACCGCATCCAGCCCAAGCGTTCAAACATAGTAGATCTTACAGCACACGGCGCAGAACGCCCAACGCTCAGCTACTTAACTGATAAGAAATCGAATTAAGTTTTTTTTAATTTAATCGTTAGAACTACATATTTTCAATAATAACATAACGCATACTCGTCCCAAACCAAAATTTACATAAAAACATACGGACAGCCTCAATTCTTATCACATAAAAATATTTCAATAATAACATAGTGCACACGTGCCCCAATTAATAATAAGTAAGTAATTTTTAATATTATTAGATATTTAAATTTTATAGTTATATTATTTTTATCATTTACATACACAACCAGAAACATAAAAGAAATCTTCCTGAGTTCTTGAGAAACAAGTCAACAATTTCTCAAATTGCTCGAGACATTGAAGGCTGGTTCATAACAGTTTTGTAATTATTACCATGACACTGGTAGCAGCTTCCACTACCCAAGAAATATAACGCCGCCCGGAATTTGAGCCGGAATGGTAATTTTGTTTTTTGGGTATTGTGGCAACTCAACCCTTTGATGAGATTCCAGGCCAAATCTTTTCTAATGCGAAAATCTTTCATGAACACTACTTCCGGGTAATAAAATGGGTCACTGTCATCTATTAATGACCTGAAGCACCTAACAGCTAATAAGCTAATGTAGAAGAAAAGATATCAAACTCGTCATTCATTGTTATTATTTATTATTTATTTATTCAATTGTATATAAAATATTTTTTTTTAATATTTGTTCTCAATTTTGGGTCCATTGGAGACCGCAACCTTGTACCGCGATTTTGCTTTTAACCCCTCCTTACTTGACTTAACTCTAGGCCCTTTCTTGCAACCAGAAGTGGTACCTCAAAATTTGGCTGGAGACCGAAGTAACGCGTATTTACGATCCTTACAATTTCAGGGTCCGAGTCTTCAAAGACTGTGGCACCCGCACGCTGCAGCTCTGCTTTGTTAGTTATGGCAGTAGCATCACAACTACTGTAATCTGCTCCCGTTATAGTAGCGGTGTGACCGCTGGCGACACAGTTTATATGCTCACTATGCTCGCCGTGCTGATTTCCCTACCCGAGTTTCTACTTCTCTCCACTCCATATTGACTTTTATATTCTGGGATCTCTACCCCTAGTATTTTATTCCTACCGCAAGAAAACTCATTATCAATGAACCGTGAATGAGCCCGCCGTCTCCCCCTGGGGGAGTTAGTATCCACCAAGAGGAGACAGATGAACTCATACTTTGACCAGCATCCTACAACGCTGCAACTCAGTTTGTTCTCAGAAAAAGCCCCGCAAACAGTGGGGCCCACTGCCTGGTCGAAACCTGCATGGATGCCCCCATTTCTTGTGTGCCATTTATTCTTAATACGCAACCTTATTGTGAAATTTCGTTGATAAATCTTCAATAGTAATGATTTTTTGTTAACTTGGAGCCTTCTGAGTTTATACCCCAGACAAATAGAGTCGTAGCATAATGCAATGTAATTAAGTCCAATAGATATATTTGATATTAAGAGCTATATAGTATCCTATCAGTGATAGAGTTTATGGGAACGAATATATACCGAATGAATATAGGCTATTTATAGATTCGTCAAATATTACCTTGAAGTTATATAACGGAATGAAATCTGTATCTATTCCCATAGTTCACCTCATTCACTTAAAAATTCCTACGAAACTTTGGAAATCACCTTAGAAAATATTAAAAATTGCGCTCACAAGTTGTTCTATGGTGTCTTAGAAACTAAGAAAGCAGATTTACATTCGCTAAAAAGCCTTGTTTTTCCTTCGACTCAATCATTGGAACGAGAAAGTTTGTTGAAAGAAAACACATATGACTTCTTGCTTAAAACATATGATCACCACTCCAAAAATCGCGTTACAGGAAATCAAATCTGAAATTTTCATGGTCCTCCAATTCACTAGCATATGACTGACTCACAGTTTAAAAACCATAAGTTCTTATGTAAGAAAGTCAAGGTTCAATTTTAAGTCAATTACCCATAGATTTGTTGGGAAGCGTAAGGACCAAAATTACACCTATTTTGTGAACGATTTGCTAACAAAAAGTTTCAAGAACTACGACTATTATGAATGTTAAGCTCGAAGGAATGGATAGAGCAACATAAGAAAGTAGATGGGACACCACCCTGATGGAAGATTACTGCTACAGTGTAAAGAGGGACTCTGATGCAGAGAAATCAGCAGCAACATGGTCAAGGAAGAGCAAATTTCATTGAACAAAGTACATTGTTAATTTAGTATTTTCACAGTCAAATTGATGTTTTCTCTTTACAGCCGCCGTCGAGTACCTGTTTATATTGGCCAAGAGTAAAAGGGTCATTTGCGGAAAATCTGCAAATGATCGATAAAAATAAATTGCAGATTTGAACTTAGTATAACCAAATACGCGTCGATCAGTTAGTTTTTTTAAATCATCGGTCAATACATTATAAAATGCAGTACCGTGTATTCTGTGGGCGATATCAAACCAAAAATAGGGTACATAATATCTCTGTGGCATTGTGTACTCATTTACAGTTAACATTGTCCTTTGATGAGAAATATTTAATAGGAAGAGCGATAACAGAACAGCTTTCCCACTCAACATGTTTAGCAGAGTATACTCTTTACACAATTAATATAGGAGGAAGATGTCCTATAATTGCAATAGCTTGTAAATTGTATTGAGCTTCGGATTATGGGAGAGACACCTCGGAAGTTTCTTTTTTCTAAACAAAGTTTATGTAATGACTTATCAAGACATGCAATGTGGAAGAGTATAGATAACTGACTTAACTGTGCGAAGAAGTTACGATGGTAATCAATGTAAATAGTAGAGCAAATGCGATGTACAATAAAAGGCATTGGACACTTAAATATTCAACCGACGATCTAGTTTTATTGAGCATACCACTGCGACGAAAAGTAGTCGGCATAAGCGAAACACACTCCTTCGTTGGACAAAACCCAATTAATTTCTGAGCATTATCTCCTTTCTACTCTATACGAGGTGTGATCAAAAAGGAACCGTTATTGTGTGATCAAAAAATAAAGTATTTATTTATTCATCAACAACTATCTTGTCCCCTTTAAAGTAATTCCCCTCAGATATAATACACTTATGCCAGCGTTTTTTTTCAATCCTCGAAACACTTCTGAAACGCTTTTTTTGGTATCGCCAACAGCTCCTGTTTCGATTTTTCTTTTATCTCCTCAATCGTAGGTTTGGAAAGAGGAAAAAGTCAGCGGGGGCCAAGTCCGGTGAATACGGTGGTTGAGGCATGATAACGGTTTTGTTTTTGGCCAAAAACAGCTCCTGAGCGATGTCCATGCGACGTTGTTTTTGCTCAAAATTTAGCAATTTTGGAACAATCTTCCTTTCATGCCTAAAACATCCGTAAAAATTGCTTGGCATGAGCCCAACGATATGCCAACATCATCAGCAACCTCTCTGATAGTGATTCGACGATTATCCAAAATCATTTTCTTCACTGCGTCAATGTTTTCATCGGTTGTTGACGTGCTCGGGCGACCAGGACGAGCATCGTCATTGACATCTTCTCGGCCTTCCTTAAACCGGTTATACCACAATTGAACTTGTGTTCTGCTCATAGTAGACTCGCCAAAGGCCACAGTCAACATTTCAAATGTCCTTGCGCATTTAATTTCATTTTTTACAAAAAACTGAATACAGTTTCTTTGATCCACTTTTTCGAATAGTACAAAATCGAAGAGCACACCAAAACACGACTAACCTTTTTATCTGTCAAACACAAATTGACAATCCAAAATGGTTGGTATTGCCAACATATATAACAGACATGTGTACCAACATAAAAAAAATGCGAACATCGAACATACGTAACTCACGAAAAGATGAAAATAACGGTTATCTTTTGATCACACAACTTACCTATCAAAGTAAGAGAAGCTAAGAACTTTATACACAAACACCTGGACAGAATAATAATCAGGATTGGACCTGATAACAAGTCAAATTCAAAAGAATCTACCGGATAATACTGCAAAATATTACCTATTTTTATAATACAGTATTATCAAAGAACATACAAGAATAGACAGTTGATATGAATGTATTTGTGCGAGTTCTGCTACTGAGAGGAGATTTTAAAATTGATGTATGTAGTGGTAAAAATACAGTGCACCCCCCTTAACTCTAACTATCGTCATTCCTCAATTCACTTAACTTCCCAAAATAACTGAGAACATACAATTTCTTTGATAATTTCTCATTGTCAATGAACCCTCAAGATCCACAAGTCGAAATATTCCAGTTGCGTTTAAATAGAAAAATTAATTCGACAAAATAAAAAATTGTTTTCTTCATTATTAATTAGAACCATAAAGCCGTTAACTTAATTCGTTTAGGTGCATTTTTGACCTATTTTGAAGATTTTTCTGAGATTATTGAAACTGTTGTTAGATGTGAGAATACTGTAAAAACGTTAAATTCTCTTTAGCACCAGTGGTCTGGCTCTGAGCACTTGACCCCATAAGGGCTTGTGCCAAACCTCGCATGGCCTCCCTGCTTGCACAGATAACCATGGGACCATATTTAGTGACCACACGTTCGGACTGAGATAGCGGCTTTGAGTGGGGACCCTTCTTGCATGGACACAACAAAAAATAAAAACACAAACACAAACACAAACAAAATTTCCCCGCATGTCATGGCAAAAAATAAAATAATTATTATTCTACATTTTATGATTACTATGGTGCGTTTACAGTGAAGAGAAGTGTAAATGGAAAGCAATTGGATCAGATTTTACGTTAAGAATAGTTATAATTTATTAAAAGAACTTGTTAACATTTGAGTTTTCAACTCCAAATTAAATAATACAATTTTTTTGGATTTATTATAACCTTTCCTTTTTAGAAGTTTCGCAGTTCTTTTTAAAATACAAATGAAGTGACCCCCCAAAAGTTTAATTTAAACGTAGCCCTGATTTCTCCTGCTTTTTTTCTCCGAATATTCGCTTTTTTAGACAACATCCCAGCAGTGAAAGCAACTAGTAAAACTCATATATATATATGTAAAATTCATATTTATGTAGGGTTTTAATTAATTGTAATAAGAATAAAGTTTTTATTTATATAAAAAAGTAAAAATTAATAAGTTTATAAATTGTTTGACAATTTTTAATTATAAATATTTTTAAAAGATTAATGCTGATATCCGCTGAGCGACCGTCTTTTATGAGCTTCGTCTTTAAACTGATTGATGTGTGTGCAATGCAAAAACATCACACCTACAACTCGGCCATTCTGCTAGGAATTCGCCTCGAATTCGTCATCATCGACACTCCAAGGCTTCATATATTCGGCACAGGTTGAAGTAAGTTTGGGACCCTCACATATACCATCCTTCGTAACATTGTAGGTATCATTTGGTTTGACTTTGGAAACTTTGGATGGACCAAGATACTTTGGTTTCAACTTGAGCCCACCTCCAAATTGCGTGCGTTTTATGGCTACAAAATCGCCCTCTTTATATTTGGTTGCTGGTTTACGTCTGAGATTATACGATTTTCTATTTTCGTTCTGTATCTTAAGTATTTGCTCGTTGGCGTGGAGCCTCTTCTCATCACGATCTTGGTTGAAGTTGGTTATCATCTCGTCTTCGATAAGTTTTTTAATCTTAATGTCATCTTTCATATGCATTTTGACACCGGTAAGAAGTTCGAAAGGTGGCAAATCCGTACTTCTACAGTATGTTGAGTTAATGACCTGTTGAACTCTATCGACATATCGGTACCACTTCGCTGGATCGTTGATGCTTAACTTTCCTAAGACCGTACTGATGATTCCGTTTAGCTTTTCCACCTGACCATTTGCCCTGGGCAAACCTGTAGTGACCGTTAAAAGCTTTATATTTTCGTCATTCGTGAAATTTTTAAAATCTTCGGATGTAAAAGCAGAGCCACGATCTGCAATTATTTGCTCTGGATTTCCAAATACCATGCTTTGACTTCGTAATTTTGTAATGACTTCGTTAGCAGTAGTTGATCTCGTAGGATACAGCCAACAAAATTTAGAAAAATAATCGATAACGGCTAAAATGTGTTTGTAGTTCTTACTCGTCGACTCCAGAGGACCAAGGAAATCAATGTGCAATGTTTGAACGTCATTTTTTGGCAGTGGATGTAATTGCACTTCTTGTTTACCCTGTTTTCGATTTATTACGATGCAAGGAATACAGCTTGTTATAAAAGATTTTATCTTTTCGTCTAATTTTGGTATGAAGTAATCATTGCATATAAGCTCTCGAGTTTTCTTAACTCCAAAATGACCCTTCTCATGAGCCTGCTTAATTAAATCTCGTTGCATATTTTTAGGTATGACTACCAGCTCATAGTCATCCACAGCTTTATATAAAACATTACCTTTCATGAACAAATCGTTGTATGCTGGTTTGTCTTGAAGTATTTCAATTATGGCTTTCAGATCATCATCTTGAACTTGGGCCCTAACAATTTTAAAAATTATATCTTCGTTTCCTATTATCATTACGGGGTACCGGCTCAGAGCATCCACGTGCCTCATTTGAGTACCCGCTCGATGTTCAACAATATAATCGTACTCCTGAAGAAATAATATCCATCTAGCCACTCTTGTGCAAAGATCCTTTTTCTCTAAGGTTTTTGTAAATGCATTACAATCAGTAACCAATTTAAATTTTATTCCAAGGATGTACACTCGAAATTTCTTTAAGGCCTCAATAGCAGCTAGTATTTCAAGTTCATAACTTGTATATTTTCTCTCGGCATCAGTTGTCTTTTTACTCATGAAATAAACTGGATGTCATTGACCGTCGTTGGGATTCTTTTGAAGCAAACTGGCACCGTAACCATCAATTGAAGCATCAGTGTGCACCTCGGTTTCATAGCTTTGATTAAAAATACATAAAACTGGCTTATTACTGAGTATTTCCTTCAATTTATTAAAAGATTCCAATTGCTCTTTTTTCATCTCAAATTTTTTATTTTGCTTTGTTAAGTCGCTTAAGGGTTTAGCTATCAATGAAAAATTAGGCACAAACTTTCTAAAGTAACCGGCTAAGCCGAGAAAACTTTGTAGCTGCTTCAAGTTCTGTGGAATCTTAAATTTCATAACGGCTTGTATTTTGTTGGGAGATGGTGATATTTTTTGGTCTCAATAACATGTCCTAAAAACTCAACTTTACGTTTTAAGCATTGACACTTCTTTAAATTGATGTCCAACCCATAATCTCTACATAAATTTATTACTTCTTCTAGATTAGTCAAAGCTTCTTCTTCAGTTTTTGCAGGAATAATTATGTCATCTATGTAGGGTAGGGCAACGCCCTTTCGACTTAATTCGCGAAAAATCGAATTAACATATCGTTGAAAGACGCCTGGTGAATTTGAAAGGCCAAAAGGAACTTTACAAAATTGGTACTGCCCATTATGTGTAACAAATGAGGTATATTTTCGGCTAGATTCAGTAACTGGTACGTGAAAGAAGCCGTTTTTCAAATCAATGGTACTAAAAGTTTTGGCGTCTTGCAATCTATCTAACTGGTCTTCGATTAAAGGCAATGGAAATCTATCTTTTACTATTACCTTGTTTATTCCTTGAAAATCGATACACGTTCTTGGAGATCCGTCGCGTTTTTTTACCAATACCACTGGGCTGCTGAACTCAGAATTTGAAATCTCAACCGTTCCATCTTTTAACCATTCATCAATTTGGTTATCAAGAACACATCTTTCTGACAGAGGTAGTCTTCTTGGACGCGAACAAATAGGAGTTTTATCTTTTAGGACAATATTCATTTCGATGTTTGTTGACTTGGATTTAACCGGGCGATAATTGCTGATTAGATCATACACTTTCTGTTTAACAGTTTCGCTAGTTTTGTCGTCGATATCCAATTCAAAATTTTCCGAAAAAGTATTTATTTTCATTATCGAAACCGCTTCATCGTTATTTTTTAGGATCTTTTCGAAATGAATCCCGTCACGATCTATTTTTATTTCGGCTTCATTGCAAAATTCTTCACCGATTACCACGTCAATGTCCATATTTTTATGCGAAACAACAAGAAAGTTTACATTGTAATGTTCATCATCAATTTCAATATTGTATTTAAAGCTACCGAACGGCATTATTTTATTTTCTTTATTTTGACCGAAACCGACAAGATATATGTTGACTTTCTTTAGTTTTTTGGTTCGTTCAACTCTCTAAACACGACATCTGTAATAATATTAAATTTATTTCCAGTATCAAAGCGCTAAATAATTTTTACCGGCTATTTTGACGTTTTTGTTCATAATATTATTATTTGGTATTAAACAAAGCGTATTCGTGTTATCATCTTTTTTATAAGAGCAATTTTCAGAAATATGACCGAATTGGTTGCATTTGAAACACTTTGTGCCTTTTTCTTTGTCTTTGCAGTCTACAGATTTATGACCGCCACTACCACAGTTGTAGCATAAAAGTTCTCTTTTAATATTCTTGGTGTTTTTAATATGTTTATTTTTTTGTTCATTCGACTGATCTGACTTTGCGTTTATTACTTCGTAGCATTTTAATTTATCTTTAAATTCTCTTAAATTCTTTGCCCCGTACAAAATGGTTTTGTTTACATTTAAGTCTCTTATGCCGTCTATTACATATTGCATTAAAGCACTATCTTCAATATTTCCTCGCGAAGCTAAATCTTTCATTTCGAAATAATATTCTTGAATATTCTCATCTTTTTTTATTTTTCGATCTGCTAATTGTTTATGTAGTAGTGCGCTGTTTACCGTCGTTTTAAATTCATCTAGGAGAGCATCTCTCAATTTGCACCACGATGTTATTCTCTTTTCACTTTGGATAAAACGTTTTGCTATTCCTGTTAAAATTTTTTTCGCAAAAACAAATTTTTGGAATTCATCTCAACACATAACGACCGCTGTTTCTTCGAACTCATTTACCCATACTTCAACTGGTAATTTTTCGCTGCCATCAAATGCTCTCACTGAATCTTCTATGTCCCGAAAACTCATAGCAAATCTGGACGTCATTAAATTCTTTCTTGGTTTTGCCATATCAAAATCTTCAACAGACAAAAAACAGTCTTCTTTTTTCTTCTTGCCTCTTTTATTTGTTATTTCGTCTTTTTGCGAACCTCCGTCGTTGCTACGCTTTGATGAATCGTCATCGTCATCATCGTCCTCATCATCATCATCGTCATCGTCGCTGCCGCTCTCTGGCTTTATGTTTGAACATAACAAATTTCCTCTTTTTAAATTTTTAAATATGTGGAGTACTAAATTTTCTTTTTTGTTGTCTATGTTGAGAATATTGCATATTGCGGTAAGATCGACTGCCGTTAGGTTATTCTTAATATATTCACATTTTTTTATATATTCATCGTCGTTTTCATCAAAAGTAAAACCTGCAAACATACGCAAGTTTTTTCTGTTAGCTCTGTCGCCTGCGTTTTCAAACACAAATTTGTGCAGCGCTACCACGTTCTCTTTTCTGCTATGTTTGAGGGAGTTTTGCACAAATTCAAATGACTCTAGGCACGCCATACTCTTTGTTGTTATTTTGTAACGAATTTTTCAAATTGCTTTTGTTTGTTTTCTTTGGAAGCCAATGCTTCTTTGTTTTAGAAAATTCTTATTTTTTCTTTTAATTAATCCCGGTTGAGCCCCCAAATTTTGTAGGGTTTTAATTAATTGTAATAAGAATAAAGTTTTTATTTGTATAAAAAACTAAAAATTAATAAGTTTATAAATTGTTTGACAATTTTTAATTAGAAATATTTTTAAAAGATTAATGCTGATATCCGCTGAGCGACCGTCTTTTATGAGCTTCGTCTTTAAACTGATTGATGTGTGTGCAATGCAAAAACATCACACCTACATATATGTACATAATATAATAATGTGTACTCGACATGTAAAATAATTTTTGTGCATAAATGAGGAGTGTATTAATTCAGCATGTTAATTCATGGTGCCGCATTTAAAAACAGGCGTTGACTTGAAGATTTATCTCTAAAATGAAGAATTACAAAAAGTGGTTGAAATTATAAAAATAACTGTTTTTCTTCAAATTCCAATGTTTGTCTTTACTTACTTTTTTTTAAATTGACAAGAAAGGAAACATTTAGTATACATGAAGTGCCGCAGAAGTCAGTAACTGGTTAACTTATAGATAAGTTTTGAACTAGTGAATTAACCACTTGATTTTTTACTATTCAATTTAATAGTATATTTTGAAGACTGCCTATAATTTTCACTACAGGGATATGGAATATTTTTACAACAAACACAATAAATTCACATACACTGTACGTGTGACCAACAAAAATGGTAGGAACGGTAAATAAATATGGAGGGAATTGAATGTCTTTTCTTAGTCTTCTTTGGTATTATTGTGTACCCTTTCCCTCGCGAACGGAAAGTCTAATTCAAACTACTCTAATTCCAGCACCTTTGGACTGCGTTTAGCAAATATATAGAATTGTATTATTTCAATGGAATTTGGGGTATTGATGTCTCCAATTGTTTTCGAAACCAATGAGTGCCCTCTACTGATTTCGTTGTGATATGCTTCCAGTATATTATCCACTTTAGACTACAAAATACAATTGGAAATACAATCAGTTGGCGTGTCGCTTTGCTATTCACTCTTTTCTAAATGCAATAGACGCTGTCTTAGAATCTTCCACTATGCCAAATATGCATTTGCTATCGAACATTCTTCAGCAATCGATTCTCACATTGGCCTTCTATTCTCATCCACTACTGCTATGCTTGCTGCTTAGTTGGGATCATTATACCCTTTACATTTAAAAAAGGTAAATAGGGTATACTAAGTTTGTGCTTTTGAGAGGGGTTGCAATTTGAAGGCGTGGAAGGTATGGACATATATATACAGATATGCTCAGAATCACTTTCTAAGCAATTTTTGTTTTGTCCGTCCGTCTGTTCGTATGTCCGTCTGTCCGTCTGTGGCCACTTTTTTTATACACCGTTAGAGCTATCTTAATGACATTTTGCAAAAGTGTAGACTGGAGAAAGATACAGAACCATATTGCTATATGGGCCGATTTGGACAAAGAGCACGCCTACCTCCCATATAATGAATTTTTTTCACCTTTTTTAAAATGACTAACTTCGGTCCAATTGACGGAATCGTGACATTATTTGGCAGTTATGGAGATGTGGGTCCTGCTAAACACTGTGCAAAAAGTGGGCGGTATATATTAACTGCCACGCCCACTATTAAGAAATATTCCTAACTTAAGATTTGGTAGAGATTTATGGACGAAACATGAAGAAACATGTGAACATCTGTACTCGTTTTTCTAGTCGATTTGCTCATCTTTCGTCACTTCTTTTTATGTGCTTTTCAGTGCAGAACTCAAAAACGAACCACGATTTTTCTTTTACTTAGGGTCTCTTTTCCAAAAAACGGATATACTTAGTAAGAGTTTCCTAACTACAAAAAATTATGGAATGTATATTTTATTTTACATTTTATTAAAATCATAACCATCCACACATATTTCATCACAATAACACAAAATTACTAAAACTGAACGATCTTCATGATTAAAAGTATTTGTAGTATCATTTTCACTTCTTCGTTTTGTGATTTTTGTGGTGTAGGATCGGTGGAGATTGTCCCTTTTCAGCATCCAGCAGTAGTCCGCTATCCTGTTAACATTCCATCTCCCTTTATAGCGCTTTCCTAATTCTTTAGTTACTTGGTGAGATCATTTTCTTTGTTCCTCGCTGACAACACCAATATCAAGGTGCGAGTGGATAAAACGTAATTTTGGGCTCATGTTGGAGCCTAAATTCATGGAGCTCTCCATCAAATCTGTTACCATGGCCTTGATTTCTTCCTAAGAAATCTGGTTACAACAAGTTTAGAAGATACGCCTGTTGCTTTTTTTTAATCCATTTTTGTCTCATAGTTCTCATCCTTACTAAGCTTTTGAATATCAGGGCAAAAAAATACACCTATTCTTAACGTCGCCTCAGATAAACCTGGGAACTGTGGACAAACATGTCTGATTTGCTTTGTTTCTTAATGTAAATCTGTTTTCTGTCACGGCTATCAAATAGAAAAAATGGATACTTTGTGAATCTACTCCGTTGCCTAACCTGACGACCACTTCAAGATATTGGTATGTTTTCTTTAAGTAAACAATTACTAACTGCAAATCGTAATCGGTATTATATATTGGAAACACTTTAAAATGCTGAAAGGTTTTTCTCGCTGAATTGCACAGAAAACAAGCTAATCTTTCAAATGGATTTCATTTATCGATCTAGAAAACGGACGGACATAAATAATTTTCAATAAATTGACTAATCTTAACTCTATTAATGACAATAATATGGTGTAAAGCAGAATATATGATATTTTTAAAACCAAGCGAGTAATGTTTGTTGAGAAAGATAAAAATTGTAGGAAAGTTTATCAAATCTTTGTTACCTTGCCAGTTATACTTTACACTAATTTATAAAAGAAAAATCCCTTTTCAAATTGTACAGCGCTTCATAAAATTTAATGTTTGGTTTTAAAAACCATTTTCACAATAAGGGTATTCGGTTGTTGAAGCAAAAAAGCAAAGCACGGAGCATAAAAGCAGAAAAGCAAAAATAATATCAATTTTGCTCTTTTACAAAAATAAATACGAGTACATTGGTTTGCTCTGTGCTATAAGTTTATGCTCAGTGCTCTACGTCAACTTTATAGTAAATTGCGTAGCATAGCAAAAGCACCTTTAGTCAGCTGTTTAAATTTACGATTCGTTGATTTTCATATTTGATGGTTTGGCCGTTGGCTGCTTTCGGTAAAATGGAGAATAAACGAAAAATTAAGAAATTGACAAAATAAGCTGCAAGCTCATCATATACGAGGTATGTTCAAAAAGTATCGCGAATTTTGAATTTTCGTGGGCTACGGATGTTCGATTTTCGATCCTTTTGTGGCGCTATGTTGGTACTCATGTCCCTCACTTATGTTGAGAATCTCGGCCATTTTGAATGTTCAGTCAGTTTATGACAGCTATTGTGCGTGGACGTGTTTTAGCTTGTTTTCGATTGATTTTTGGTTTCAGGTGTGTAGTGGTGGACCTACGTTTCATCAACAGTTATTAATCGACGCCCAAAATCAACAGGATTACGCTTTATCATGTCCAAACACCGCTGTGAAGTGGTCTGTCGAACTCGTTTTTGTTCGACACTGAGCAAACGCGGCACCCATCTTGCCGATAGCTTTTTCATATGCAAATGTTCATGCAAAATGTTGAACACACGTTCATATGATATGTTTACCATTTCAACAATCTCACGCAACTTGACTCGGCGATCATTCATAACGATATCGAGGATTTTCTTGATATTTTCTTCAGTAACCACCTCTTTTGGCCTTCCTGTTGATGGTATTGTTGCAGTGCTTGTTCGGCCGCATTTACATTCAGCAATCCAATATTTTACCATGTAATCTGACGGAGCAGTAATGCAGTAATGTTTATCGAGTTTTTCTTTTGTCTCTTTCGCCGTTTTCCCTTTCAAATAATAGTGTTTAATCACTGCACGAAATTCGCTTTTTCCCATTTTTCAAGAAACACAAAAGTTGCTTACTTCAAACGACTACAACAAATAAACTAATCGTTGAATTTAGGTGACATTTTAACAGCTGACGTTTGACTGATCGCAGCTTCTAAAAAAAAAAAAAAGTTTTTGTGCTTGTGCTGCCATCTAGCGCTATGTAGCTTCAATATCAATCCGCCCTCGTATAGTGTTATGAAACTGGTATTATTATATAAGTTAACAGCACACATGTCAAAGAATGTAAAATTTCAAGAAGTAATACATCGGAGAGTTCTAACGCAGAACCCAGAAATTTCAAACCCCCCCACGGTAAACAACGCATAAGCCGACAAGACACATGCCAACGAACCGTATGCAGAATTCCTAGAAGTAACACATCGGAGAGTCGCCACGCAGAACCTAGAAATTGCAGTACCTACACACTCCTGAGAAAGCCAGAGCATTGACCATACGATATCTGCTCCAGGTAAATAAAGCTGACCAACAACGATACGGGCGAGCTCATGACAACAACAGCAATAACTCCTGATACAATTAATAAAATTGTATCATAAGACAAATTGTATTTTAATCCTTAAGTAAGAGTTGAATTTTTTTCATAATTCAGATACATTTATTTATATCATTAACTGGCGCTCGAGCAAAGTAGTGCAAAAATTAAAAACAGTGTCCTAAAGTAGTGTAAAATGTAAAAGCAGTGTCCTAAAGTAGTGCAAAAAAAGGAAAACAGTGACTTACAGTACTGCAAAAAGTAAAATAAATGTCCTAAAGTAATGCAAAAAGTAAAATCATTGCCCTACAGTAGTGCAAAAACAAAAATTTGTGCCCTAAATTAGTGTAATAAACTGGACAGTGCCCTAAAGTAGTGTAATAATCTGGACAGTACACTAAAGTAGTGTAATAAACTGGACAGTGCCCTAAAGAAGTGTAAAATACGCATTAAGACGCGTTATTCTAAAAAGCATTTAGCAGAGAATAGAGGCCCCCAAGTAACCCTCAACGGAAAGTGGGAAAAGTTATGCATTAGCCACTCCGCTCGCATAAATAAAATCTATAAAAAATATATAAATAATAAACTATACAAGAATTATACATGAGACAAAAATAATAACAAAAAAGCATTTAAACACAAGAACCAGCACCTAGGCAACCGAAGATCCAACTGAAGAAGACCTCACGTGTACATAAACTATCCAAGATGACAACAATTAAATTTTTATTGTAAGCGATTATACTCTTAACTCTTAGTATTGTACTATTAGTAAATGACTGCAATATAGCACTATAGTTCATAGTATTGTTCATTCATTATAAATTTCAAATTTTGTAAACTTTACACATTCAATTGCATACGAAAGTCACCTTGCAAACGCTAGAGACCAGACAATTGACGAAAGACATATGAACAACATTACAGATTTTGATAAAATTCCCGACGTAGTGAAATGCTTACGCGAGTGCTCTGACAAACCAAACGAATTTAATGCCTGGAAATACTGTAGGCAATCTTAAAAATTTTTTAACGTGCCAAAGGTACGCCCAAACATTACGGAATTTTAAACATAATAAAAAAAAATAAATCGTAGGTAATGCAGACCATAGGGCCGTAACTTAACTTAAAATTGTTTACCGTATGAAAAAAAACATATACACTATATGTGAGTTCACCTCGAAAAGATTGTACTAAAAACTTCATATTAGGAAATTGTAGTAGGAAAAGAAAAAAGGAACAATCAGAATAAAAGAGTTTATCACTTTATAGTATTTTTTATTAGTAAAACGGAATAAAAATATAATACAAAATAATAATAATAAGAAAAATTTGTATGCAACAATATTTAATTTTTTTTTTGGTCCAGTTCCGTATATATATTAATGCAAAGTTAGCTTTTTTTATACATTACATATCTAAAAATAAATCTATATCTACATAAATAAATTATTTTTTACGGAAAAACCGCACCCAAAATCTTCATCCATTTGGCCCTCCTATTTTAAAATAAGGAAATATCTTAATCTGCCTATATAAATCAATATTAATCTGCCTATAAATTAATAGTTTACTGGGAAAACTTTATTATATGTACATACATACAATAAAATACCTTTTTTTTTTGTCAAAACAAACTAAGTAACACACGAAAAAAGGAAATATGTATCGCATATACTAAGCCAAATGCAGCACTATAATACAAGCCATTTTAACAAACAAAAAATATATATTTTAATATTACCTTCCATCCGGACCTTCCTTAGGAAATTTAAAACACTTTTGCCACCCATTGCATCGAAAGAAACACTTCCGCTGTTCAGACATCTAAATATTTGCTCTGTAATAATAAGTTTATCTTCAATTACAAATTTATAAACAATTTATAATTATAACTCACTGCTTCTGAAATTACAATTTTTAATTTCACTTTTAAAATAACTCTCAATCACTACTTCAAAATATTAAATGCTTTAGTTTCCGTTTAAGGCACTGGACGCCAGAATCGAAAATGGTGAACTTTTTCTCCGAGCTCGACCTGGATTGCCCATTACGATTATTTTTCTTAATTGGTTGTTCAGAATATTTTTATTGTGATATTCAATTGTTTGATTTTTATACAGTTTTCTGATAGATTCTGAAGCAATATTTAACTAAAAGAAGTCAACGTATTTTATTAAATGTTTCTTGCAAGACTATAGTAATAAAATTACACTATATTATAGTATTGCTTTCATACACGGCACTGAGCGATTCATTAAATTGTATGAATTTTGACAACGTGTTGAGTAATTCTATGTAGATAAGATTTTGTACGCTATATCGCATTTGTTTTTTGTTATTTGCAATTTAGCTAATTGAATGTTTGTGAAATGAATTCTCAATAATAATAAATAAAATAACGTAATTATATAAACTATCAAATCTATTTATATGAAAATTAGTAATTGAAATAATACTGAATACATTGTTAAATGCAGACATGCTTTGGCAGAAGCATGATATATATATTTTCATTTACAAGACTCCGCAGAATTCATATATTTAAATACTGCTTTCTGCTTTTGTATTTCATAATTTGACTAATACATTGTAATTTGCCTGGAGTATATTTTGTATTCATCAGATTTTTAGCTATGAATTGAAATTAAAATGCCCTCAAAAATAGTTGTTTCAAAACAAAAACAAAGTATATAACATTTATTTAATTAAATATACGTACAGAATTGTGTTGCTTTTTTCTCTTATATTTTATACTAAACATGTAAAGTTAGTTTAACAACATAGTTTAATAATAATAGATACATTTTTTATTATAATAGATAAATATTTTCTTTAATTTTTTGTACTTTTGTTGGCATTAACTTCATTAAAAAGAATTAACAAGCCAAACAAATTATAAATTAATATAAGAATTAAATAATAGTTTTAATAAATTTATTTTACCATATAGAGTAGTGCACTTAATATTAGTAATGATCAAAATTATTAATCAGAAATAGTATTCACTAAATTGAATTTGGTACTTTTTGGAATGAGAATAGTATTAAAATATTAACGAACGACAACCCCAAATAGTGTTTTTTCCGAAACTCACCAGTTTATTTACATCCAGTGGGGAATGAAAAATTGGTTTGTTTACATCCAGTGGCGAAAAAATTGCCAGCAATACAAGTGTATTCTGTGAATGTATAAGTAAGTTTCATTTCTCATATTCTCTGATGCAGACGTTCCATTAGAATCCTACAATACCCTACTCGACTGGCCAGGAATATCTAAAAGTTCAACTCTCCATTACGCAGATAAACATGAACAGTTTACACTTGAATATCAAACAGTAGAACAGTTCTATCAAAATTTCTACTCCGGCAGTACAAAATCTCTTCAGATACTCACACAGCCATACATAGAAAAAGCACTAGATACATTTGTTCGAGGACTTAATGGCGAACTTCCAAAACTATTGGGAATAAAGGAACCAGCCGATTTACCGCAGGCACTACACTTATGCCTAAAACTAGAAAAGCAACATTTCCGAACTATGCCAACAACCAACAACAAATGACGAAAAAATCCCACAGAAGCCGACCCCCACCTCTATATAGTAGAAATATACCTTTCCAACGTCACAGATAAAACTTCCAATCTCAATTAGCCTATATTCCTAACCACCCAAGCTCCCACATTTTCAAGACAAATTCAAAATACGACACAACAACTTAGTCAATACCCACCTCCACGGCAATTATCACACAAGCCATTACCCAAAAGAGAACCTATGACATATTGACGAAATCGTCCGCCTAAAAAGAATCGACCACATGACTAGACCAAAACAGGAACAAGTCCCGTGGAAAATATCACCACCCTCCCATCGTAGCTTCATCCCCCATAAAACTCAATGCACATTCCACATAGATACCAACCACGTCAACGACGCGCACGGGGCAGAATGCCATTTTTGGGCGCTTAATTCAAAAAATGAAAATTTAGATAACAATATTATTATTCGGTTGAAATAGATAAAATTCCTCATCACTGTTCGAAATAATTGCCGTTGTTTATGCATTGGTTCTCTTGCTATGACCTCGTAAAGTTGCAGTTTCATTTTATTTTCGTCTATAAATCGGGATGTTCTTTTTGGTCATATTTCAGGAAATTAGATATACCAGTGATGGAGCCTTCAACTTCAGGTATTTTCTGACGAATTGCAGAATAAGTAGTTTTTCTAAAGTTTATATAAATATTATTAATATTTTTAGGAAAATATGTTAAAAATAAAGTATTTTTTTATATACAGGGTATATATGCAGGGATATAGTATTAAGGTGGCTATAATTCCATAAAATTTTAAAAATATACAGTTTGTCAAGAAAGTGTCTTGGCAAGGTAAAAAATTCGTCAATTTGATTTTCTCCGTACATAATATAGTACTTCCTTATTGTTTTGATTCATTTTTTTAATCAATGTATTTACTAAGTGTTGGGTATTTCCATTTGCATCACAATCTGGCAACCCTAACGCGAACTCAGCGAAAGATGTTAACCTAGAATAAGATAAAGAATAAATGAGCAGTCGTGTAATGACCATTTAATTGAACCATTGCGTTTTTCCTTCGGGCTCTAAATAAATAAGTGTAATACACAACATAATGGCGACGAGGATATAAAAAAAATAAATGTATTTATATTTATGATAACTGAACATTTTCAACATATGAACATATAACATATAAATGATACGAACAAATTAAGAAATTACGTATATTTTATATATGCGAACAGAGCCCAATACAAAACTAATAAAAAAAAAAATTAAAAAAACCATTCACACAACAACACACAAAAAGAACAAAGTAAAGGTGAAAAATGACAGATCCAGTGGCATTTACGTTATCACAAGCCCAAGCGGTACCGGAGTTTTCTCCAAATGTGGACGATTGGGTCATGTGGAAGGAGAGGCTGGAGATACATTTTGCTGAAATCAATTGTAGCGACGAAAATAAGAAGAAGGCTACCTTATTAAAATCTATTGGTTCGGAGGCATACAGTGTTTTACATTGTTTACATTGATATGCAAAATTTTGCAAACGCAGTTTACTCCACAAACTATAATTTTTCGAGAGAGGAAAATTTTTCACCAAGCCACAAAGCTTGAAAAAGAAACCATTTCAAGTTGGTATGCACGGCTCAGAAAATTAGCAATGGGTTGCAAGTTTGGTGATGACCTTCAAGCGTTCTTGTTAAACCAATTTGTAATTGGGCTGTCAACAAAAATATTTGAGAAAATATGCGAAGAAGATGAGAGGTTAACATTAGAAAGTGCATATAAAAAAGCGCTAATCATGGAGACCAAGCTAAATGGAGGTAACGGGACTGAAAAAGAAGAAGTTCAATTTGTAAGAAAGGCCTGGAGAAATAACAACCAAGGGCAACAAAAGTCAAGAGGTAAAACCGGCAACGACAACAATGGCAGCGGCAGAGGCAGTGGCAGAGGCAGCGTGAGAGGTGGTATGAATGCAACCGGCGGTGGAGGTGATCGAGAGAAGCAGAGCGGAGCATGTTCTCATTGCGGTTGGCGCAATCACGATTCAAGGCAATGCAAGTTTAAGGAAAGCAAGTGTCATGCGTGTGGTAGAACAGGCCATTTAGCATTCATATGCAGAGATAAGGGCCGAAAGAAGATAGGTTATGTATCAAGTTCAGATTTTATTTCTTCTGGTGATAATAACGAGTTTGATTTTTCTATTTTTAGTGTCTTGAGTGTCAATTCGGTGAATCTTTACTCTCTGCCGGTAACAATAGATGGAGTCAGTTTTGAAGCAGTTTGCGATACCGGAGCGCCCTGCACTTTGTTACCAAATACATTTTTAAAGAGGCACGGAATTAAGAAGTCTCTTACACACTGCCAACACAAATACGTGAGTTATAGTGGAGAACAAATTAAAATTTTGGGTGAGTACGTTTCGGACGTAGTGTATCAAGGTGTTAAAAAAAAAATTGTTATTGTTGTCACGGATACAAATACACCACCTCTGCTTGGTAGAACGTTTTTGCGAGAGTTTAAATTTGAATTAGGTCAAGTCAATGCGGTTAATGAAAGAAATAATTTGGAAATAATGGCAGAGGAAATAAAGAATCAATATTATGGAGTTTTTGACAATAAACTATGAGCTTACAAATGTGCTAAAGTGGCTTTATTAATCAATGAAAATGCGAAGCCAATTTTTTTAAACCGCGTCCGCTACCGATTGCATGGAAATCAAAATAAGAAAAACAGTTGAAACAGTTAATTGATGATGATGTGTTGGAACAAGTGGACAACTCAGAGTGGGGTACGCCACTTGTGCCGATTTTGAAACCAAACGGCGATTTACGTCTGTGCGGAGATTTTAAAGTGACCATAAATAAACATTTGGTTGACTTCAAGTATCCACTCCCAAGGATAGATGAGATTTTCGCTTCCTTGCAAGGAGGTTACTTATTCTCGAAGTTAGACTTGGCAAATGCCTATAATCAATTGCTTTTAGATGAGAAGTCACAAATGTTATGCATTTTAAGCACACATATTGGTACTCTTAAAATGAAGAGATTGCCTTTCGGGGTGAAAACCGCAGCTGCTATCTTCCAAAAAACCATTGAAAGCCATTTAAGGGAAATTCCGTGCGTAGTCATATACCAAGACGACATCACGATAACAGGTAAAGACCTTCATGATCACGTCAAGAACTTAAAATTAGATTTAAGCAAGTTACAAGCTGCTGGTCTCAAATTGAATGTGAGCAAGTGCAAATTCTTCCAAAAAGAAATATCCTACTTAGGATTTACAATAGACGCTAATGGGCTGATTAAAAATGAAGATCGAACATCTTCCGTCATTAATTCCTAAAGACATATCAGAGTTAAGAGCTTTCATTGGTATGTTAAATTATTATTCAAAGTTTATTAACAATTTTGCACAGAAGATAGCTCCACTTTATAATTTATTAAAGAAGGATGTGAAATTTCAGTGGTCAAAGCACTGTCAAGATGCATATGAAATTTTAAAGAAAGATATATCGTCGGAACAAGTTTTAGTGCATTTGAATCCAGAGTTACCTATTGTGTTGACAACTGATGCTTGCAATTCAGCAGTGGCGGGTGTTTTATCACATATTTGATACAAGATAAAACAATGAAACCCATAGCTTTTGTCTCGAGAGCTTTAACTAAAGCAGAAATCAATTACAGCACTTTAGAGAAAGAAGCATTGGCAATAATTTTCTCAGTAACCAAGCTCAAACAGTATTTACTTGGGCACCAGTTCGTGT
This sequence comes from Clusia tigrina, assembly GCA_920105625.2. Classification (NCBI taxonomy): domain Eukaryota; kingdom Metazoa; phylum Arthropoda; class Insecta; order Diptera; family Clusiidae; genus Clusia; species Clusia tigrina. The sequence goes on from OV050030.1 coordinate 340,764,604, forward strand.
TACGAACGGATCACAAACCGCTCTTAACCATTTTTGGCGAACACAAGGGTTTACCGATAATGGCTTCGGCACGTATGCAACGTTGGTCACTAATTTTATCAGGCTTTAACTATTCGGCTCAGTACGTTAAAGGTACATTAAATGATGCTGTTTGTCCAGGATGCCAGAACAGGGTGCTTCAGAAACTTTGTTTGAAATCAATTATGTGAATTTAGTGGAAAAAGATAATTTTTTTAAAAATAAAAAGAAACGAGACGAGACCCGGTTCTGTCTAAGGTGGCTGATGTAGTTGGTAGATCGGATTTGCATAATTTAAAAGGCGATGAATATACAGCATTTCGTGAAAAGTCGAGTGAGCTTTCAGTTGAGTACGGATGCATTTTATGGGGATATCGCATAGTAATACCTCAGAAATTGCGTGCGCGTATCTTAGAAAATTTACATTCTTCGCATCTTGGCATTGTAAAGACAAAGGCACTAGCCAGAAGTTATATTTGGTAAACCGGAATGGATAAGCAGATTGAAGAGTTAATTAGGAGCTGCAAATTTTGTCAAGAACTGCAAGTTAGTCCTGAGAAAAGTTTTTTAATTCCTTGGTCACCTGCGAATTCAGTTTGGAGTCGTATTCACGTCGACTTTGCAGGACCTATTTTGGGTCAATATTTATTAGTTGTCATTGTTTCATTTTCTAAATGGGTTGAAGTTATTTTAACTTAAGAAATCACGTCATCGTTTGTGATCAAGGCTCTTAGAAGCCTCTTTTCTAGATATGGTCTAGTGGATGAGTCGTTAGCGACAATGGACGTCAGTTCACATCTGAAGACTTCAAAAACTTTTTGCTTAATAATAAAGTAAAGCATATTCTGACTGCCCCCGGTCATCCGTCAACGAACGGACAGCGGAAAATTTTGTTAAGACCGTTAAGAAATCTGTAACGGCTAGCATAAAACAACAGAAGGAAATAGGCCTTGATACAATTGTCAACAGATTTTTAATAGATTATCGCAATACACCGCATTGTGTTACAGGTGAGTCGCCGGCAAAATTATTTTTCGGGAGAAACTTGAAAACCCGTTTTAGCAATTTGAAACCGCCGTTGACAAAAGGAAAAATTTTAGAAAGTAACGATAAGAGTGTAAACTCTCATAAAGGCAAGCGTAATGCCGAATTTAGTGAAGGCCAAAGAGTACTCATCCGTAACTATACTAATCCGAACAAACCAAGTTGGTATCCAGCTACTATCAAAAAAAGAATCGGTACTCAAACTTATTTATGCATATTTAACAACAACAATAGAGAAATAAAAAGGCATTTAGATCAGATACGGGGTGTAGGGTGTAGTCTCAACAACAATAACAATAATATTGATAATGATAAAATTAATGATAAAGTCCAAATTGAAAACCCAGAGGTGAGAGCTACTAATGAGAATGATTGTCAAAACACAATGTCTGTTGGTGACAATGAGCAGGCAGCTACTGGTCTACGTAAAGGTACTGATTCAGAGGCAAAGGGTGAAGAGACAGCTAAGAGACAACTAAGACCCAGAGACCGTGGTAGAGCAGTAAAACATTAAAATTTGAAATATTCTTTTATATGTATGAATTTAATCTTTCTTTTTATAATTATTTGTTATTGATTAGATATTGTATATTCATAATATTCATAAGTATTATAAATATCCGTAAATTGAAGTTGTAATTTTATGAAGTTGAATTTACTTGAATTTAATTAAGTTTTGGTATTGAACTTACGTATTGAATTTAAATTTAATTAAATTTTATCATATTGAGCTCACGGTTTAAATTTGTTAACATTATTAGAATAATAAATCAGACATATTTGTCATTAATTGTAAACAGCTAAAGGGGAGGCGTGTTGGGTATTTCCATTTGCATCATAATCTGGCAACCCTAACGCGAACTGAAGGAAATATGTTAAACTAGAATAAGATAAAGAACAAATGGAGCAGTCGTGTAATGACCATTTAATTGAACCATTGCGTTTTTCCTTCGGGCTCTAAATAAATAAGTGTAATACACAACACTAAGGAACAGTAACAAAAACAGAGTAATATAAAACTTAAGATACAAAAAACATAACAAAAACAAAATGTAGTCAAAAAATTTGTTGTCAGGAAAGTGTTTTTACAAATCAGAACTTATTTATAAAAATTAAAGAAAGAAAAGAAAATTAGTACTGTAAGGCCCAATACACACTATTCGAGCCGGTCACATGCCAGTCACGTTCAGACAGAACGCAATGTATTCACATTATCCATTCACATGCCAGTCACAACTTCTCAAATGTGGATGCTAATGCCAGTCTTATGTGTTTGTTGAATATATGTGCAAGAGAAACTTCTTTCCAAATAAATTTTTTTTTATTGAAGTCGCTGTAATGTGCCGACTGTAAGTTTAAAAGACTTTCATGGGTTCGCATCAGATCAACCAACTACTGGTCTGAAATTTATAAAATTCTTACATATATTTTGTACTAATAATAAGAATGTACATATGCTGTACAATGCACATGAAGGTAACTATTCTTTTAATAAATGTCCGAAGTTAACCTAATAGGAGAGAAAAGAACAAAAACAAATAAAAGTTAAACGAAGTGGATGGCGTCGATCGTATTTATTCCACACTCACACACATGCTGGCACATCAAGTCGATCCCTACGCTAGAACGCGTAAAATTTCATCTGAACGCAATCCACAAGCAAGCGATGCATTCCACACTGCCGTTCAACCTTCGGTCAAGTATTCTTTTTGAAAAACCGCGGCGGTCTTGCTAGGACTGTGACTGGCACGTGACCGGTAATGAGAATACTTGATATTAAAAACCATTAAAGAATATTTGACGGATGCTTGAGTGACCGTGACCGGCACGAATAGTGTGTATTGGGCCTAAATGGTTTTAATATATTGTAAGGCCCCTTTAGCATTTTTGTGAGTTAGAATCAAGCTACCTACGCGTAGTTGACTCACAGCACCGGCTCCTATTAAATTTATTAAGAGAGCGCATATTTTTAGGATGAAAATATTGTAAATGAATAGTATTTATGCATTAATTATGATGTAAACTTTTAGGGTGTCACAGTTCCACAGTCAAGCTGACGAGGGGCATTTAGAATGCACCGACGACACTTTTACTGAAGTAGGTCGTTTGGCTTGAGCAACTGACACACCAAAACAGCCATTTGATAAAGTTCATATGGATATTGTAGGTATTTTACCTGAGACAGTTTCGGGAAATAAATACATCTTGACGTTCCAAGACGATTTCTCAAAGTATATGGCGTGCGTGGCTATACCCGATGATGAAGCATGTACGGTGGCCAAGGCATTCTTTGACGAAATTATAGCATGGTACAACATACCTAAGGTCTTGATAGCCGACAATGGTTCAAATTTTGCATCGAAACTTTTCTCAGAAACGTGTAAAATGCTGGGAATCAAGAAATTACATATTACACCATATCAGCCCCAGGCGAATGGCTCATTGGAGCGTAGTCATCGACCTCTGGCCAAGAACTTGCGCACTTTTGCCAAGCAAGACGGCTCGAATTGGGATCAATGGTTGACCACTGCAATGCATGTACACATCAATAATGTGCATGTATCAAAGAAGCAAACTCCGTTTAGGACGCTCTACGGGTTTGATTTCAACATGCCTGCAAATTTTAAGCACAAATGTGCGCCAGTGTACAATGCTGACGATACCAATAGAGTGGAAAAATATCAGTTACAGCGAGCGCACGAATTGGTTAGAGAAAACCAGGATTGTACTAAACGAGTAGCCAGGGAAGCCAATAACAAGTTACTAATCCCAGTAATCTTTCATGTGGGTGACCAAGTACTAATGAAGAATCAGGCTAGGAAAAACAAATTCTCACCTGTTTGGATAGGTCCGTATGTAGTAGCCGAGATCCGCAGCCCATTTACAACAGTCGTAACAATTAAGGGCAAGAATAGAAAGCTACACAATAATTTATTGAAATTGTTCCACATTAGATCACACAACTAAAGACATGTGTTAACAGTGTTTTTACAAGTGTTAACACAAGAATAACAACGTAAACATGTACGTGTGTATATCAAATAACACGCACAGCTCCGATTTTCAAAGTCAATGCCAGTAGAAGTGTGCCACTTAAACTCGGGCGAATAAATTGACGTAATGAAAATGTGGTTATTAGGCACTGTAGCCGAATGAGGCACCATAAAGAAGAATATTTTTTAAGTTTAAAATATATACATACGTACATACATCTAATTAAGCACCGTAGAGAAAAATATTTTTTTTTTTAAATATTAAATAATAATTCAAAATAAACTGATAAGACAGTCGTGGGTAAGTAATATAAAACTTAACTTAAAATATATACATACATATACACTGCAGTTTATGCACTGAAATTCGACGCGAAAGCGTTAACGCCAGGCAACGGAGCCGCTGCTGAAGTAAGTATATATATATGTATATATTTGTATAATATACAGAATGAATGTACGAACATATATTTAAAGAAGATTTTACGGTGGAATGTTTTTTAATAAATTTGTTTTCAATTATTAATTAAGATGGAATAAAATATTGTTATAAGTTGATAGCAAATTTTAACAATAATTGGGTTTTATTTGTAAATGGGATACGCCATCTGTTCTAGCATTTGGGATGAACAAATGGATGGAGATTTTTCCTTGAGATTGGGTTGTTCAACGGGACATTTATTGGATTAGGCAAAATCAATGGGACTATCGCAGGAAGTAAAGGAGTTGCTGAAATCCCACGTGTGGTGGGTAAAGGGATCCAGGGGTTGATTTCAAACTTCAGGAAGGACCGGAAGGATGTCTATACCGTGAAGCACTACCACAGACACATCACATAGTTTCGAGGTTTGGTGGAAAAATTTAACAGCAACCACGCAAAATTGCTGCCGCACAAGGAGGTCTGTAGGGAAGACGAGTACTTTGCGACGGGTTTTCATGTATATGTGGAAAATTTCAGCGTGGCCGTTAAAGAGAAAAGAAGACGCACAGGACGAGTTAATAGCAGTAAGAACGGAGGTGAGTCTTTTCACTGCGAGGGTATTCGAGCAGTTCGAAGCAAGTACGAGCAGGGAAGAAGCTCAGGAATTGTGGAAACAGGCGAGCGTCAGAGAAGCTTTGTCACCATTAGAAGTAGCGTATCAAGCCTTAACGACAATCCAAAAAAGGACAGAAGAAAAGTTGTTCAATTTTCATAAGAAAACAGAGGATTTGAGAGCACAAAAGGAGTATCTTGAGAATAAGGTAAAGGAACTTTCTCAGAGATTGACGGAAACAGAGGAAGCAGCAGCGCTGTTGGAAAAGGAGTGTTCAAAATTAAAAAGCGGACGGGCGACCAATAGGGCTTCACCGAAAACGGAGAGATCAAAATCAGCATCGGCTGGATTTACACAGACAGTATTGACATTGCCTCCGGAAGTTCGCTGGCCGGAATATTTAACACCAGAGGGGATAAGCCGCCAAGATTAGTTTTTAGTGAAAAAAAGCAAGCGGAATTTTTGTTTGGCGCATCTGAAATCGGTGTCGAAACATTTTCACCGGGAAGTCCGATAAATAATAAAAATCAGGGATATCCTTTAAAAGACCCAGAAGCAATACCAGTGCTGCAAACCCGAGATACAGTTGACAGTATTTCACCTGTACGAGCAAACGGTCGAAGATTAATAAGTTTGAGTCCGTCACTGGCTAATTACCTCTCAGATCCGGGAGAAGAGAATTTGGAAACTCCCAAAGAGATTAATAAAGCTAAGGCTTTACCAGCAATTGAGAAAACACAAAGGAATAAAATGGGCATTCTGGAAGTTGCTCATGCGGTGGAGAAGTTGATGCCCATGTTCTCAGGAGTCGAGTTTTATGATCTGAGAACTGAGATACGGCGCTTCAAAGAAGGCTGTGAGCTAGCGGAACAGAGTATTCCGAAAGCAGACGGGGAACACTTAATAGTATGTATGAAGAATCACAGGTGATGCGTTTGATTTACTGGTGCATAGCTCAGTAAGCACCCTGGCAGAATTATATGCAATTTTGGATCGGACATATTTAAAACAAAAGTCGTACGACTGTCTCGTTCAGGAAATTCAGGAATCAACTCAGAAACCTGGGGAGGAATTGAGAGCCTGGGGACGAAAGCTCCAGTCTCTGGGGAACGCTGCTGAGATGGAAGCCAACAGGCAATTACCAGGAAACGATGCAGCATAAGTGGCTCAAGTAGAACGGGCTATAATTTTTGTATTCAAGGCAGGCCTGATAAATAGGGACTTAGCTAATTATACTCTTACTGTCACGGCGAAGAGCATGACAGAGCTAGTGGAAGCGGTCTCTTCCGCTGAAGCAGCAATACAACAGCGAACGACAACGGGTGGAATCTGCTTTACTGATGCTCCTGCAGAGGTAGGACCAGTACATCAGCGAAACACAAGTGGAGTTGGTAGATTGATGGGCCAATTTCCGCAACAAAGAGACCAATAATTCCTGGTTGGGAGGTTCCAGCCAAGGAAACCCATTTGCTCATTCTGTGATAAGCCAGGGCATACAAAGGATGAAGGCGTTACACGGAAAAAGACGGCCTTCTGTATGGAGTGCCAAACATATGGTCATGAGGCAAGTGGACAGTGCCAAGGAGACAGAGAATGGAGTCAGAATAGAAGGCAGCCACCTACGAGGCGCCCGGATCCACCCTTGAGGGACAGCAGGGGTAACTTTATTAGACCCGGGGTGAATTCAACAGAAGGAATTAACCAAGGAAGAAATCCTTTCAACACTGGGAGTGGTCAGCAGCGACCAAATTGGAGTTCCAGAAGTGAAGCAAGGATAGGCAACAACATACAGGGGTTGAGATGCTTCTCCTGTGGACGAATGGGACATCGGGTAGCGGAATGCAGGGATAGACAATCCCAACAAAGGAACCAGTTGAGGCCAGTAAAGTGGACAGCCAAAAGAAAGGAAGTATTTATTAGGCCGGAAGTACGTGTGACTAGTAATGTAGTAAATACAGTCCAGGAAAAGGAGGAGCAAGAGGCTCACAAATATCACGAAGAGTTTGGAAGTGGATACGCGTCCATGTTGGGAACCAAGGGACATTGTTTCGTTATGAGCGGGATAGGTGATGCCTTCATCGAGATACCCTGCGAGGAACTAGCTAGTGGAAAACTAGTGCTTTTGGTAGATTCAGGGGCGGACACTAGCCTCAAAAAATCTGGTGTTTTACGGAAAGGATTAGATATTAATCAAATGGACGTAAGAACGCTTAACGGAGCGTTTGGAGGGTGCATCAGGACATTGGGGTCGCTCAGAATAGGGCACAGTGAAGTTAAGGGCATTAGTTTTAGAGTGCACGCAGTGGAAGTGGATTGAAAAGGTATCCCAGCTGATGGGATAATTGGCCGCGAAAATCTTTGGGGCTGCACCATAATGGATGCGCTCGAGAAACAGAAACATCATTCTATCATAATAATAAGAATAGAATCCTTACTCTTCCATTAATGTCATGGCAGGAAGGAACCGTGAATAGGGTTCAGAAGTGTGGTATGGAGGTAGTAAACGGAAGATCGACCAGAGTGGTTACTATGCATGTAAACACGAAACTTAGGACTGTTGTTTTGCACAAACAGCAGCTAGCGGACGGCGTATATATGGGGGAGACCATAACGCACGTTGACAAGGGTAAGGTGTACGCTTGCGTACTCAACGCATCGGAAAAGGACTAACTGATGGATGAGGATTTTAGGCCTAAGTTCACTAGTTATGATAATTTTAAGGAACCGAATTATAGATCGGTTAATCAGATTAAACAAGTTGATATAAGAAAAAGAATGGAGAGAGTGCTAGAATCCTTGAAGTTAGACCCAAGCGTGAATTCAGAAGAGAAGGCATCAATAGAAGCCATTTGTGTGTCACTCCATTACATATTTTTGCTGGAAGGAGACCAGTTGTCGTATACACCAGAGGTAGAGCATGAAATACCTACTGGAGTGGATCAACCGCCAATAAACCAGAAACAGTACAGATTGCCACAAGCTCACAAAGATGAGGTAAACAGGCAAGTAGAAGGAATGTTAAAGGATAACATAATTTCACCGAGTATCTCGCCTTGGAACTCACCAATAATTCAGGTACCAAAGAAGGGAGGTGCTCAGGGTCAAAAGAAGTGGAGAATGGTCGTCGATTTTAGGAAATTGAACGGCGCCACTATCAAGCAAGTGTTTCCGATTCCAAGGATAGAAGAAATTCTGGATCAATTGGGGCATAGTAGATATTTTTCTACACTTGAGTTAGCGAGTGGCTACCAAGTTCTGGTGGATATCCAAGATAATCAGAAAACCACGTTCAGCGCCAGTTTAGTGCATTATGAGTTTAATAGGATGCCGTTTGGCTTAACAGGAGCACCGGCTACCTTCCAACGGCTAATGAACCATGTGCTAACAGGCTTGCAAGGGTTAGATTGTTTTGTGTATCTCGATGATAGTGTAATTTATGGGAAGAACTTGCAGCAGCATTCGCAACGCTTGTGCAAGGTGCTCCAGAAATTACGAGAACACAATTTGAAACTGAACACGGAGAAGTGTCAATTTTTGCGAAGAGAGGTGGTTTACTTAGGCCATCGTTGCTCAGAGGCAGGAGCACTGCCTGACCCGCAGAAGGTGGAGTGCGTAAGGACTAGCCGGAATTGCGTTGCCAGTGAATAGGTTGCTACGAAAAGAAGGGAAGTTCGAATGGACAGAGAGCTGTCAGCAAGCATTCGAGAGGCTAAAAGAAATAATTAGCTCGCCACCGATTTTGGCGTACCCCGACTTTGAGCAAACTTTTTTGTTGACCACTGATGCTAGCAATAAAGCATTAGGGACAGTATTGTCACAAGGGGAAGTCGGTAATGACCGACCAATAGCATTCGCAAGCAGAGCGCTTAGCGATACGGAGAAAAGTTACTCTATAATAGAGAAGGAATTTCTAGCCATAGAGTGGGCTACGAAGAACTTTAGGGCATATCTGCTAGGACGCTCATTTAAAATATATTCTGATCACCAGCCGTTGAGAGGCATAGCCAATTTGAAAAACCAAAAGTCTAGGCTAGCCAGGCTCAGACACAAATTGTATGTGTATGATTTTCAAATCATATACAAACCAGGGAAAAAGAATCTGTTTGCGGACGCACTCAGCAGAGTACCGCAGGCACAGAAGGTATCAGTAGTGCAAACGAGGGCCAAAGCACGGTCAGATAAGGAGAAGGCCGAGAGCATGTATCAAAGAAGCAAACTCCGTTTAGGACGCTCTACGGGTTTGATTTCAACATGCCTGCAAATTTTAAGCACAAATGTGCGCCAGTGTACAATGCTGACGATACCAATAGAGTGGAAAATATCAGTTACAGCGAGCGCACGAATTGGTTAGAGAAAACCAGGATTGTACTAAACGAGTAGCCAGGGAAGCCAATAACAAGTTACTAATCCCAGTAATCTTTCATGTGGGTGACCAAGTACTAATGAAGAATCAGGCTAGGAAAAACAAATTCTCACCTGTTTGGATAGGTCCGTATGTAGTAGCCGAGATCCGCAGCCCAGTTACAACAGTCGTAACAATTAAGGGCAAGAATAGAAAGCTACACAATAATTTATTGAAATTGTTCCACATTAGATCACACAACTACAGACATGTGTTAACAGTGTTTTACAAGTGTTAACACAAGAATAACAACGTAAACATGTACGTGTGTATATCAAATAACACGCACAGCTCCGATTTTCAAAGTCAATGCCAGTAGAAGTGTGCCACTTACACTCGGGCGAATAAATTGACGTAATGAAAATGTGGTTATTAGGCACTGTAGCCGAATGAGGCACCATAAAGAAGAATATTTTTTAAGTTTAAAATATATACATACGTACATACATCTAATTAAGCACCGTAGAGAAAAATATTTTTTTTTTTAAATATTAAATAATAATTCAAAATAAACTGATAAGACAGTCGTGGGTAAGTAATATAAAACTTAACTTAAAATATATACATACATATACACTGCAGTTTATGCACTGAAATTCGACGCGAAAGCGTTAACGCCAGGCAACGGAGCCGCTGCTGAAGTAAGTATATATATATGTATATATTTGTATAATATACAGAATGAATGTACGAACATATATTTAAAGAAGATTTTACGGTGGAATGTTTTTTAATAAATTTGTTTTCAATTATTAATTAAGATGGAATAAAATATTGTTATAAGTTGATAGCAAATTTTAACAATAATTGGGTTTTATTTGTAAATGGGATACGCCATCTGTTCTAGCATTTGGGATGAACAAATGGATGGAGATTTTTCCTTGAGATTGGGTTGTTCAACGGGACATTTATTGGATTAGGCAAAATCAATGGGACTATCGCAGGAAGTAAAGGAGTTGCTGAAATCCCACGTGTGGTGGGTAAAGGGATCCAGGGGTTGATTTCAAACTTCAGGAAGGACCGGAAGGATGTCTATACCGTGAAGCACTACCACAGACACATCACATAGTTGCGAGGTTTGGTGGAAAAATTTAACAGCAACCACGCAAAATTGCTGCCGCACAAGGAGGTCTGTAGGGAAGACGAGTACTTTGCGACGGGTTTTCATGTATATGTGGAAAATTTCAGCGTGGCCGTTAAAGAGAAAAGAAGACGCACAGGACGAGTTAATAGCAGTAAGAACGGAGGTGAGTCTTTTCACTGCGAGGGTATTCGAGCAGCTCGAAGCAAGTACGAGCAGGGAAGAAGCTCAGGAATTGTGGAAACAGGCGAGCGTCAGAGAAGCTTTGTCACCATTAGAAGTAGCGTATCAAGCCTTAACGACAATCCAAAAAAGGACAGAAGAAAAGTTGTTCAATTTTCATAAGAAAACAGAGGATTTGAGAGCACAAAAGGAGTATCTTGAGAATAAGGTAAAGGAACTTTCTCAGAGATTGACGGAAACAGAGGAAGCAGCAGCGCTGTTGGAAAAGGAGTGTTCAGAATTAAAAAGCGGACGGGCGACCAATAGGGCTTCACCGAAAACGGAGAGATCAAAATCAGCATCGGCTGGATTTACACAGACAGTATTGACATTGCCTCCGGAAGTTCGCTGACCGGAATATTTAACACCAGAGGGGATAAGCCGCCAAGATTAGTTTTTAGTGAAAAAAGCAAGCGGAATTTTAGTTTGGGGTATCTGAAATCGGTGTCGAGCCATTTTCTCCCGGAAGTCCGATAAATAATAAAAATCAGGGATATCCGCCAAAAGAGCCCGAAGCAATAACAGTGCAGCAAAGTCTTGATACAGTGGATAGTATTTCGCCTGTACGAGCAAACGGTCAAAGACTAATCAGTATGAATCCGGCACTGGTCTAGGATCTCTCAGATCCGGGAGAAGAGAATTTTCTCTCAGATCCCAAGAGATTAATAAAGCTATGGTTTTACCAGCAATTGAGAAAACACAAAGGAGTAAAATGGGCATTCTGGAAGTTGCTCAATCGGTGGAGAAGTTGGTGCCCATGTTCTCAGGAGTCGAGTTGTATGATCTGAGAGCTGAGATACGGCGCTTCAAAGAAGGCTGTGAGCTAGCGGAACAGAGTATTCCGGAAGCAGACGGGGAACACTTAATAAAGTGTATTAGACAAAGAACCACAGGTGATGCGTTTGCTTTACTGGTGCATAGCTCAGTAAGCACCCTGGCAGAATTATATGCACTTTTGTATCGGACATTTTTAAAACAAAAGTCGTACGACTGTCTCGTTCGGGAAATTCAGGAATCAACTCAGAAAACTGGGGAGGAATTGAGAGCCTAGGACGAAGGCTCCAGTCTCTGGGGAACGCTGCTGAGACAGAAGCCAACAGGCAGTTTCCAGGAAACGATGCAGCAGGAAAAGGCTCAAGTAGAAAGGAAGAGGGACTTAGCTAATTATACTGTTACTCTCACGCCGAGGTGCATGACTGAGCTAGTGGAAGCGGTCTCTTCCGCTGAAGCAGCAATACAGCAGCGAACGACAACGGGTGGAATCTGCTTTACTGATGCTCCTGCAGAGGTAGGACCAGTACATCAGCGAAACACAAGTGGAGTTGGTAGATTGATGGGCCAATTTCCGCAACAAAGAGACCAAGAATTCCTGGTTGGGAGGTTCCAGCCAAGGAAACCCATTTGCTCATTCTGTGATAAGCCAGGGCATACAAAGGATGAAGGCGTTACACGGAAAAAGACGCCCTTCTGTATGGAGTGCCAAACATATGGTCATGAGGCAAGTGGACAGTGCCAAGGAGACAGAGAATGGAGTCAGAATAGAAGGCAGCCACCTACGAGGCGCCCGGATCCACCCTTGAGGGACAGCAGGGGTAACTTCAGTAGACCCGGGGTGAATTCAACAGAAGGAATTAACCAAGGAAGAAATCCTTTCAACACTGGGTGTGGTCAGCAGCGACCAAATTGGAGTTCCAGACGTGAAGGAAGGATAGGCAACAACATACAGGGGTTGAGATGCTTCTCCTGTGGACGAATGGGACATCGGGTAGCGGAATGCAGGGATAGACAATCCCAACAAAGGAACCAGTTGAGGCCAGTAAAGTGGACAGCCAAAAGAAAGGAAGTATTTATTAGGCCGGAAGTACGTGTGACTAGTAATGTAGTAAATACAGTCCAGGAAAAGGAGGAGCAAGAGGCTCACAAATATCACGAAGAGTTTGGAAGTGGATACGCGTCCATGTTGGGAACCAAGGGACATTGTTTCGTTATGAGCGGGATAGGTGATGCCTTCATCGAGATACCCTGCGAGGAACTAGCTAGTGGAAAACTAGTGCTTTTGGTAGATTCAGGGGCGGACACTAGCCTCAAAAAATCTGGTGTTTTACGGAAAGGATTAGATATTAATCAAATGGACGTAAGAACGCTTAACGGAGCGTTTGGAGGGTGCATCAGGACATTGGGGTCGCTCAGAATAGGGCACAGTGAAGTTAAGGGCATTAGTTTTAGAGTGCACGCAGTGGAAGTGGATTGAAAAGGTATCCCAGCTGATGGGATAATTGGCCGCGAAAATCTTTGGGGCTGCACCATAATGGATGCGCTCGAGAAACAGAAACATCATTCTATCATAATAATAAGAATAGAATCCTTACTCTTCCATTAATGTCATGGCAGGAAGGAACCGTGAATAGGGTTCAGAAGTGTGGTATGGAGGTAGTAAACGGAAGATCGACCAGAGTGGTTACTATGCATGTAAACACGAAACTTAGGACTGTTGTTTTGCACAAACAGCAGCTAGCGGACGGCGTATATATGGGGGAGACCATAACGCACGTTGACAAGGGTAAGGTGTACGCTTGCGTACTCAACGCATCGGAAAAGGACTACCTGATGGATGAGGATTTTAGGCCTAAGTTCACTAGTTATGATAATTTTAAGGAACCGAATTATAGATCGGTTAATCAGATTAAACAAGTTGATATAAGAAAAAGAATGGAGAGAGTGCTAGAATCCTTGAAGTGAGACCCAAGCGTGAATTCAGAAGAGAAGGCATCAATAGAAGCCATTTGTGTGTCACTCCATTACATATTTTTGCTGGAAGGAGACCAGTTGTCGTATACACCAGAGGTAGAGCATGAAATACCTACTGGAGTGGATCAACCGCCAATAAACCAGAAACAGTACAGATTGCCACAAGCTCACAAAGATGATGTAAACAGGCAAGTAGAAGGAATGTTAAAGGATAACATAATTTCACCGAGTATCTCGCCTTGGAACTCACCAATAATTCAGGTACCAAAGAAGGGAGGTGCTCAGGGTCAAAAGAAGTGGAGAATGGTCGTCGATTTTAGGAAATTGAACGGCGCCACTATCAAGCAAGTGTTTCCGATTCCAAGGATAGAAGAAATTCTGGATCAATTGGGGCATAGTAGATATTTTTCTACACTTGAGTTAGCGAGTGGCTACCAAGTTCTGGTGGATATCCAAGATAATCAGAAAACCACGTTCAGCGCCGGTTTAGGGCATTATGAGTTTAATAGGATGCCGTTTGGCTTAACAGGAGCACCGGCTACCTTCCAACGGCTAATGAACCATGTGCTAACAGGCTTGCAAGGGTTAGATTGTTTTGTGTATCTCGATGATAGTGTAATTTATGGGAAGAACTTGCAGCAGCATTCGCAACGCTTGTGCAAGGTGCTCCAGAAATTACGAGAACACAATTTGAAACTGAACACGGAGAAGTGTCAATTGTTGCGAAGAGAGGGGGTTTATTTAGGCCATCGTTGCTCAGAGGCAGGAGCACTGCCTGACCCGCAGAAGGTGGAGTGCGTTAAAAAATGAGGGATTCCGAGAAATAAAAAGGAAGTGCAAACATTCCTTGGACTCGTGAACTATTATAGAAAGTTCGTGGAAGGACTAGCCGGAATTGCGTTGCCAGTGAATAGGTTGCTACGAAAAGAAGGGAAGTTCGAATGGACAGAGAGCTGTCAGCAAGCATTCGAGAGGCTAAAAGAAATAATTAGCTCGCGACCGATTTTGGCGTACCCCGACTTTGAGCAAACTTTTTTGTTGACCACTGATGCTAGCAATAAAGCATTAGGGACAGTATTGTCACAAGGGGAAGTCGGTAATGACCGACCAATAGCATTCGCAAGCAGAGCGCTTAGCGATACGGAGAAAAGTTACTCTATAATAGAGAAGGAATTTCTAGCCATAGAGTGGGCTACGAAGAACTTTAGGGCATATCTGCTAGGACGCTCATTTAAAATATATTCTGATCACCAGCCGTTGAGAGGCATAGCCAATTTGAAAAACCAAAAGTCTAGGCTAGCCAGGCTCAGACACAAATTGTATGTGTATGGTTTTCAAATCATATACAAACCAGGCAAAAAGAATCTGTTTGCGGACGCACTCAGCAGAGTACCGCAGGCACAGAAAGTATCAGTAGTGCAAACGAGGGCCAAAGCACGGTCAGATAAGGAGAAGGCCGAGAGAATGCAAGAAAATAAAAATGATGTGACAAGAGATGTTAGCAATACGGGTTTCGATGCCAATGAACGAACAGCCAGTAATGTGGACTGGCTGGAGGATGAAAAAGATATCCAGGCTGTGTTGAGGGGTTTTCATGATTCATATCTAGGTGGACACCAGGGATTCTGGAAAACCCATGACAGAATTAGGCGAGTATACGCATGGAAAGGTATGCTCCGAGACATAAAAAGGTATATAGAGAGTTGTCCGAAATGTCAGGCCAATAAGAGTTCAAGGCTAACAAAGATGCCAATGGTGTTAACTGAAACACCAAAACAGCCATTTGATAAAGTTCATATGGATATTGTAGGTATTTTACCTGAGACAGTTTCGGGAAATAAATACATCTTGACGTTCCAAGACGATTTCTCAAAGTATATGGCGTGCGTGGCTATACCCGATGATGAAGCATGTACGGTGGCCAAGGCATTCTTTGACGAAATTATAGCATG
This sequence comes from Clusia tigrina, assembly GCA_920105625.2. Taxonomy (NCBI): domain Eukaryota; kingdom Metazoa; phylum Arthropoda; class Insecta; order Diptera; family Clusiidae; genus Clusia; species Clusia tigrina. The sequence continues at coordinate 340,780,098 of OV050030.1, forward strand.
GTACAACATACCTAAGGTCTTGATAGCCGACAATGGTTCAAATTTTGTATCGAAACTTTTCTCAGAAACGTGTAAAATGCTGGGAATCAAGAAATTACATATTACACCATATCAGCCCCAGGCGAATGGCTCATTGGAGCGTAGTCATCGACCTCTGGCCAAGAACTTGCGCACTTTTGCCAAGCAAGACGGCTCGAATTGGGATCAATGGTTGACCACTGCAATGCATGTACACATCAATAATGTGCATGTATCAAAGAAGCAAACTCCGTTTAGGACGCTCTACGGGTTTGATTTCAACATGCCTGCAAATTTTAAGCACAAATGTGCGCCAGTGTACAATGCTGACGATACCAATAGAGTGGAAAAATATCAGTTACAGCGAGCGCACGAATTGGTTAGAGAAAACCAGGATTGTACTAAACGAGTAGCCAGGGAAGCCAATAACAAGTTACTAATCCCAGTAATCTTTCATGTGGGTGACCAAGTACTAATGAAGAATCAGGCTAGGAAAAACAAATTCTCACCTGTTTGGATAGGTCCGTATGTAGTAGCCGAGATCCGCAGCCCATTTACAACAGTCGTAACAATTAAGGGCAAGAATAGAAAGCTACACAATAATTTATTGAAATTGTTCCACATTAGATCACACAACTAAAGACATGTGTTAACAGTGTTTTACAAGTGTTAACACAAGAATAACAACGTAAACATGTACGTGTGTATATCAAATAACACGCACAGCTCCGATTTTCAAAGTCAATGCCAGTAGAAGTGTGGCACTTAAACTCGGGCGAATAAATTGACGTAATGAAAATGTGGTTATTAGGCACTGTAGCCGAATGAGGCACCATAAAGAAGAATATTTTTTAAGTTTAAAATATATACATACGTACATACATCTAATTAAGCACCGTAGAGAAAAATATTTTTTTTTTTAAATATTAAATAATAATTCAAAATAAACTGATAAGACAGTCGTGGGTAAGTAATATAAAACTTAACTTAAAATATATACATACATATACACTGCAGTTTATGCACTGAAATTCGACGCGAAAGCGTTAACGCCAGGCAACGGAGCCGCTGCTGAAGTAAGTATATATATATATATGTATATATGTGTATAATATACAGAATGAATGTACGAACATATATTTAAAGAAGATTTTACGGTGGAATGTTTTTTAATAAATTTGTTTTCAATTATTAATTAAGATGGAATAAAATATTGTTATAAGTTGATAGCAAATTTTAACAATAATTGGGTTTTATTTGTAAATGGGATACGCCATCTGTTCTAGCATTTGGGATGAACAAATGGATGGAGATTTTTCCTTGAGATTGGGTTGTTCAACGGGACATTTATTGGATTAGGCAAAATCAATGGGACTATCGCAGGAAGTAAATGAGTTGCTGAAATCCCACGTGTGGTGGGTAAAGGGATCCAGGGGTTGATTTCAAACTTCAGGAAGGACCGGAAAGATGTCTATACCGTGAAGCACTACCACAGACACATCACATAGTTGCGAGGTTTGGTGGAAAAATTTAACAGCAACCACGCAAAATTGCTGCCGCACAAGGAGGTCTGTAGGGAAGACGAGTACTTTGCGACGGGTTTTCATGTATATGTGGAAAATTTCAGCGTGGCCGTTAAAGAGAAAAGAAGACGCACAGGACGAGTTAATAGCAGTAAGAACGGAGGTGAGTCTTTTCACTGCGAGGGTATTCGAGCAGTTCGAAGCAAGTACGAGCAGGGAAGAAGCTCAGGAATTGTGGAAACAGGCGAGCGTCAGAGAAGCTTTGTCACCATTAGAAGTAGCGTATCAAGCCTTAACGACAATCCAAAAAAGGACAGAAGAAAAGTTGTTCAATTTTCATAAGAAAACAGAGGATTTGAGAGCACAAAAGGAGTATCTTGAGAATAAGGTAAAGGAACTTTCTCAGAGATTGACGGAAACAGAGGAAGCAGCAGCGCTGTTGGAAAAGGAGTGTTCAGAATTAAAAAGCGGACGGGCGACCAATAGGGCTTCACCGAAAACGGAGAGATCAAAATCAGCATCGGCTGGATTTACACAGACAGTATTGACATTGCCTCCGGAAGTTCGCTGGCCGGAATATTTAACACCAGAGGGGATAAGCCGCCAAGATTAGTTTTTAGTGAAAAAAAGCAAGCGGAATTTTTGTTTGGGGCATCTGAAATCGGTGTCGAGCCATTTTCGCCGGGAAGTCCGATAAATAATAAAAATCAGGGATATCCGCCAAAAGAGCCAGAAGCAATAACAGTGCAGCAAAGTCTTGATACAGTGGATAGTATTTAGCCTGTACGAGCAAACGGTCGAACACTAATCAGTTTGAATCCGACACTGGTCCAGGATCTCTCAGATCCGGGAGAAGAGAATTTGGAAACCCCCCAAGAGATTAACAAAGCTAAGGTTTTACAGCATTTGAGAAAACACAAAGGAGTAAAATGGGTATTCTGGAAGTTGCTCACGCGGTGGAGAATTTGGTGCCCATGTTCTCAGGAGTCGAGTTGTATGATCTGAGAGCTGAGATACGGCGCTTCAAAGAAGGCTGTGAGCTAGCGGAACAGAGTATTCCGAAAGCAGACGGGGAACACTTAATAGTATGTATAAAGAATCACAGGTGATGCGTTTCATTTACTGGTGCATAGCTCAGTAAGCACCCTGGCAGAATTATATGCAATTTTGGATCGGACATATTTAAAACAAAAGTCGTACGACTGTCTCGTTCGGGAAATTCAGGAATCAACTCAGAAACCTGGGGAGGAATTGAGAGCCTGGGGACGAAGGCTCCAGTCTCTGGGGAACGCTGCTGAGACAGAAGCCAACAGGCAGTTTCCAGGAAACGATGCAGCAGGAAAAGGCTCAAGTAGAAAGGAAGAGGGACTTAGCTAATTATACTGTTACTCTCACGCCGAGGTGCATGACAGAGCTAGTGGAAGCGGTCTCTTCCGCTGAAGCAGCAATACAGCAGCGAACGACAACGGGTGGAATCTGCTTTACTGATGCTCCTGCAGAGGTAGGACCAGTACATCAGCGAAACACAAGTGGAGTTGGTAGATTGATGGGCCAATTTCCGCAACAAAGAGACCAAGAATTCCTGGTTGGGAGGTTCCAGCCAAGGAAACCCATTTGCTCATTCTGTGATAAGCCAGGGCATACAAAGGATGAAGGCGTTACACGGAAAAAGACGCCCTTCTGTATGGAGTGCCAAACATATGGTCATGAGGCAAGTGGACAGTACCAAGGAGACAGAGAATGGAGTCAGAATAGAAGGCAGCCACCTACGAGGCGCCCGGATCCACCCTTGAGGGACAGCAGGGGTAACTTCAGTAGACCCGGGGTGAATTCAACAGAAGGAATTAACCAAGGAAGAAATCCTTTCAACACTGGGTGTGGTCAGCAGCGACCAAATTGGAGTTCCAGACGTGAAGGAAGGATAGGCAACAACATACAGGGGTTGAGATGCTTCTCCTGTGGACGAATGGGACATCGGGCAGCGGAATACAGGGATAGTTACGTGGTGTAGGGAAATACAATTGTTAATGGATATATACATACCAGGCTATTAGTAAATGGAAACATATAGAGTAGTTAGATGCAATGAAAAGTTCAGTCATGCAATGGACAATTTTTTCACATGAGCGGGTTTATCTTTTATATACTCGCTTATGTAAGATGGGCAACTAGTTTTTCCCAGAATTAATGTAAACATTTTTTTTTTTTTGGGCCGCATGTAATTTAATATAGTAAATAATTGTTATGTATAAATCAAATTATTAAAAAATGTATTTTTATTGAGAAGAATTTAAATTTTGAATGACGCTAACAATTTAAAGAAAATTATATCATAGTTAATTAATAATATTTGTAAAGAAAACTGTTTTTATTACGTATTTATAGTTTGGGTATTAAGACATATTACATATACGATATATAAATTTATATAACACATAAAATTTACTATTTTCGTTAGCAAGAATATTAAAAATGAAATAAATGTAATAGCCAGTAAGAATAATTAAAACTCGGCAAGACCTATAAAAGTATGGTTTGTAGGTATTCAGGCGTTGGTGAACAGACAAGGACATCTGGATGGTTCAATTTTGTGTAGCTTGAACTGGGAAGGGACTTCCTGCAGCGTCAAAGACAGAGTAAGAGATTAACCAGCATCGAGGAGACCAGTAGATGAAATGCAACAGCAGCGAACAAAAATCCGTCTGGATAAAAGAAGTGAGAAGGCATAGACGAAGGATAATCAACAAGCCGGAAAGGAATAAATACGTGGTTTGCAACGATGATGTCCCAAGACATTTTTTGGTTAGAAAAAAAAAGAGAAAACAAAATTAATGGGAATTCATTTTTATATGAAAGAGTGGAAGAGCTTCCAACTTCCCATGTGCGAGATGACCACGATTTAAGCTTATGTAAAAATTGAGATGGTACCGGCTGAATACAAGAATCTCTATCTGACAAGTAAAAGCTGATAATAATTGAGTTTAATTGCATAACTGACAAAATGGAATGAAAACACTAACGTGTGCGTTGTCCGTATAGAAAATCCAACGTGTCTGCCATTATTACATATGTCAGTATGTATATTGTATTATTGTCTAGAAAGAAGAAAAGATAATTTTAGCTAAAACCCGAGGTCACTCCGTAATTTTAGCGAGAAACGGCTACAACAACAATCACAGCCACAACTACCTTCGTTCAATTAGCTTCGCAGAATAATCTCCTGGAGCAAAAAATCGTTTTAACCACGAAAAGATCGAGAATAACATAGCCAAGCTTTATCGGCTAACTTCGTAACGATTTCTCCAAAAAAAATATCCACTGTCACTGACTAAGCGAATATTTATTTTGACTTCGTCAGAAGTGCATCTAGTCGCACAAGCTTGCATCATCTTTGTACGTACCGATCCAGAAAGAAGTTAGGTGTATGCAGAGTTCATCGAAGGATTTTACTCCGATAACGACGGTCGTCAACTGGACCAGCAGGTAGCAGAGGTCGCAGTATAATATAAGATTTTAGGTATAAAATAGAACTTTGCTATTGTATAGATGTTTGTATACACGCCAATGAGAAAAGAGCAGATTATAAAAAGGGGATTATATAAAAAACATGATAGAGAAAAAAAATACAAAAGAAAACAAAAACAAAGTAAGAAAAAAACTACAAAAGAAAACAAAAAAAAGGTACAAAAAAAATATTGAAAAAAAGAGATTAAAAAAATAAAAAAGAACCCAAATAACGCGATTTTAAGAAAAAAATAAAATATATTATATGTTCTATCAAGTTAAATAGATGCACATAATTGTATACAGTGCAAGAAAAATATTGTAGAGATTTATTAGAAGTTAGTTGAACTACTTCTTTTAGAAAGAGGGGAGGGATGTTGTGAGTTAGAATCAAGCTACCTACGCGTAGTTGACTCACAGCACTGGCTCCTATTAAATTCATTAAGAGAGCATATATTTTTAGGGTGCAAATATTGTAAATGAATAGTATTTATGCATTAATTATGATGTAAACTTTTAGGGAGTCACAGTTCCGCAGTCAAGCTGACGAGGGGCATTTAGAATGCACCCACGACACTTTTACTTTCAGTAGGTCAGTTGGCTTGACCAACTGGCACCAAACAACAATTGCATAACTGGAACACCAGTCAATACGTAGACTGTAATGTTTACTTGTAAATAGTATATAAGAACTAGTATTTTAAGAATAAAGCTTCTTGTTGTTTTTAAACCAAAAGTGATGTAGTGTTTATTGAAAGAGTGATTTAGGTTTACAGGTACACGCGCAGGAAAAACAGCAAAAGGACGTTCCCGACAACAACCGAATACGGTCCTTCCAACAGCATCTATAACAAGTAGTATTCTCCTCATGGAATAAATGAACTTGTGCATTCATCGTATTCGCTTGGTATTTTTTTCATTCGTCTAGTATTACCATCTTGAGTTTTGCTCCACCTTTTGATTGCCTCTCGCCCCCTCCTTTCTTAAATGTTCAAGCGTGGACTCTGCGTGGACACAATAATCTGCGCTGTTTACCAATTAACGTTGGAATATATCCAAATATTGTTTTGCATCCATTTTATTCTCTATGAAATCTAGTTCTCCTTCTCCTTTACTGGATATGCACCCCGATACTATGTTAGAAAGTTTGCCGAATTTAAGTATTGGAATATAATATAATATTTCGTTTCGCCACACTCTATTAGGCCCACCATTATACTAAAGCATGATTTTGGTCTCATCGCAAAATATAACGTCATCCCAATAGTCATTCGATTTGGCAAAGTACATCCTAGCGAGAAACAATCGCTTTTCAATGTGTTGTGCTGAAAGCATTGGTTTTTTTCGTGCAACTCTTGATATATACTGGTATTATATCAGGACCTGCCTTTCTGTTTCGTAGGTAACCACAACATCACATTTTTATTTGAGTTGACTTGAAAGGCTTCTTGTAGAAATCTGTGGATTTTCGACTACTCTCCTTACCAAACTGCGTTCTACTCTATCGGATGTTTTGTGCGCACGAAAGTGCGAAGGTTTTGGCACAAGAATATATTCCTTTTTTACGCGATTTAAACATTATAAATAGATAGCAGGTCAGAGGAAGCATCTCGGACAATTCTTGAAAGTTTTTCGGATGCGGTGGTTATAGTAAACCAACTGAGTCATATCAAATGACGTTTTTTGCCAGGCGTCTAATTCACAATAATTTTGCTAAAAATGGGCAAAGAACAACTATTTTTGATTAATTTGCGTCTAAAGTGCGAACAAAGCATAGTGAAGCATCAATCTCATAACGGTAAATGCATTGCGTAGATAAATTATTTCCAAAGAGAATTGTAAAAACACTTGAAAGCTAATTTTTGACAATTTTTGTTTTTGTTATATTTTTTGTATCGTAAGTTTAATAGTTCTCTTTTTTTTGTTACTGTTCATTAGTAAATACATTGATTAAAAGAAATGAAAGAAAAAATTTATCAAAACAATGAAGAAGTACTATATTATGTAGGAGAGAAATCAGATTCACAACTTTTTTAACTTGTCAAAACACTTTCTTGACAAGCTGCAGATATTTTACTATGTGCTTGCAACAAGTAGAGTGCTCTTTTGCCCCTTTTCGGATAAATTAAATATTCTAATTAATAACTACCAGTGATCAGCAAGCATAAGCAAGCCTTATGGATGCTCTCTCCTCTTTCGCACACTGAATGGTACATCGAGTGCATTAAACGGTTTTCTTTCTCCTATTTCCGTTTTATTTTTACAAATGCCAGTAGTTGCTCTAAATATCCGCTGAAGTAAGTCTCCAAGATTAGATCATACGGTTCAACGAATAATATTGTTACAAGAAGATGTGATCAAATCACTAAAGGAAACTAATCCACAAAAATTTTTTACATACAAAATGGGGAATTGATGGAAGTAGTGGTTAATCTCAATATAAGCAGGCATTTAATGACTCAAGCCATATAGCTTCCTCAGAGTTTATTACTTCTATAGTCCCATTAAGGCTTTCATATAAAAATAAAGTAATTTGGCAGAACCCTAGACCATCCTCAACTAGCATTTGCAGACCTTTAAAAATACAATTAATTGAAGAGTCGGATGTAATTTCCAAAACTGAAAGGGAATGTGTTCAAAAAGAAAAAGAAAATCTGTGCCCAACAAAAAATTAGAATTGAAACAAATCTGATGCAAATAGAGCACTCATTATTCCTAACTATGCACAAAAGGTCAAATAACCAGTATTGCCGTGCTTAACCCACATTTTAAAAGTAAGCTTTTGAATTTTTTGTTGCTGCCATCACGTTAGCAATACTCCAAACCATTGTGATCTGAGTTTGTTTTTGTTTGGAATTATAAATTTCGACTGGCAACACTCTACCAAAGTCACTTTGTTGCAATTTGCCTAATACTTGTTCGTGCAGTTGGCTTTGATTAAATTGTTAATTGTGTACATGAAGCGAAAAATTAAAAGAAAGTAAACAATGGAAAATAGGAAAATAAGTGAGTATTACTGATTTCATACGAAAAACGGAAAAATATTTGTGTTTTGCAAGTAAGAAGTCGGGCTTTTTTACATAACCTAGAAAATATTACGTTTCTTGAAAGTAAGCTGACTTTTAAAGCTTCGGCAAAATTTGGCAATGTAAGAATAAAAAATTAATAAACTAAGGCATTGAGAGTTGATTTCTTTTTATTTCAAACTGCGCAAGCGTGCGCGTTGCAAATAACACCGTTTTTTTTATAGGCTACCACGCTATCGGGAAAAAGGAATTGTTTGAAGTTTGGCTGAAGGAAAGCTCTAAAGAAAAGAAGCATGATGCAATTATAAAGTACGTGTTAAACAAAATTGGTGATGCTGAAATTTCGAATTATAAGGACTCGGTTGACGAAAAGGTACGTTATTTTTGCAAATATTTGGCAACAAAATGGGTGAAATGTGGCAGAAAGGCAGAGAGAATTCTTGATGATCCCTGGCTAGAATCCGAATTGATCTTTGCTTTACAAACACCGTCCGCCAATACAAGTAACACAGCAGCTGGTCGTCCAAAACTAAGTTTTATCGAGAAATCCGAATATGGGAAAAAAGGGCAGCAGCAGAGCTTGCAACCCAAACAAATTTCAAAACAAACTTATTAGTTCGTGCAGCAGTAATATCGGCTCGGAGACAAGGGGATGCAGACTTGGTTGCTGTCCTTACAGAAACATTTAAAAGCCCAACAAGACCTGCAACATGAGAAAATTGTGCACAGTAAAGCAGAAAACACCTATCTTACTTTCTGCGGATGAAGCATTAGCTTTCATTCTTGAAAATAGTTTTACGAAAGATCAATATAACGCTATCCGTCGTAAAAGTAAATTGAGAAACTGTGACATTTATCCTCACTACAACGAAGTTGCAGCCGCAAAATTGAAATGTCGACCAGATGGTGTAAGCATAACTGAAACAGTAGCGAAGGTTTCTTTGAAATCGGTTCTATCACACACAACTCGAAGAATTGTGCATATGCAAAAGGAGGTTTTTGAATCTGTTATGGACACAAGTGTACAAAGCAGACAGATTGCACCATGCTCGGAAAAACAGCCGCACTAACAATCTTGCAGATGTTTTTAATAGAGCTCTGGATACATCCGATCCACTTATATCTTCGAAACATCTACAGAGGCGTATTCAGCAACGAAAACTTACACAATTTCCACTTGAAGCAATAGAACTATTGAGCTCTGAATTCACGATCGAGGACATTGATGTAGACAGTGAAATCGAAGAAATTATGCTTTTACCTGAAGAATTTGCAACCCTTTTGCAGAATTTATGTTTAGATAACGAATTGAACTAAACATTTTCTTTGAAATGATACTACGATTGACTGTAAATAAAGTTTTTTGATTTTAACTAAATTTTGTGTTTTTTAGACCGTAGAAGGGTTAATGGCCGTTAATGGGTTAATTTCTCTTTTTGTTGTGTTTGACTTACATATTATATTGGGTTTCCTGTGCTTTTGAATTCTATTAATGCAATATTATTGCTTCAATTAATTTCGCACGGCAAAATTGGTCAATTGACCTATAGTGCTATGGTGGGAAAGTCTGTAATTCTATTACGGATACAAAGTCAACAAGATCCGTGAATACAGAGCACTTGCATTTTGGATTATCAATTCTTCACGTATGGATAAGATTTTTTGAGTGGTTATTGCACTTAGCCTACAGACTGCCAATTCAAAAAAATTGTCTCAACACCCAGGTTTAAATTAGAAGTTTTTTTTTTTAAATGTGTATGTGTTTAATGAATTTTCTTATTATAGAAACTAACAATAAATATTAGAAGCTTACAAACTAGAGAATAATGAATATTTTAGAGCTCCTGGCCAACACCTATAGCGCACCTAATACAACTGATACGTAATAAAGTTTAATTTAAGCTTTCAATTATTAACCGTTGTGACAGCGATACAGTTCTAATATAAAGGGTTTTTTTTTTAGACGTGTGATTTTAAAGTATAAATAAAACGCTTATAATTTAATGTTATGTGCCAGAACTTTACTTTATTATAAAGATAAGGGTTTGCCATTATGTTTTAAAAATGATTTTGGGCAAGTGGCCGCCGCGGCTGCCACGAATAAATTCCAGCCAAGAGGCCCAATTTTCGACCACTTTTTGCAGCAATTGGGACCGTATGTAAGCAATTACGCGCCGAATATTCTCTTCCAAGGCGTCAATCGTCTCGGGCTTATCAGCGTAGACAAGCGACTTCACATAACCCCATAAAAAATAGTCCAGCGGTGTTAAATCGCAATATCTTGGAGGCCACGCCAGAAACCCACAATGCGAGATAATGCGCTCACCAAAAGTTTCCTTCAATAAATTGATTGTTTCGATGGCTGTATGGCATGAAGCGCCGTCTTGTTGGAACGAAAGGTCGTCCACATCAACATCCTCCAATTCAGGCACGAAAAAGTCATTAATCATGGCTCTATAGCATTCCCCATTGACTGTAACAGTATGGCCGGCTTAATTTTTGAAGAAATATGAACCAATGATTCCCTCTGCTCTGGATGTAACGGCAACAAAATTGCAAAAAACATGAACAAAATTTTCTTGTGAAAATCAAGATCGGTGGCCATCTCGTTTTGGGCCCATTCACCGAACGTGCGACGCGCTTGATGGTCGTTCGGCATCAATTCTGCACGAGTTGGATTTTGTAAGCCCGCAAACAAAGATCCTTCCGCAAAATCTTGCATAAAGTGGATGGGAACAGCTCCAATTGTTCCGCGCGATGGCGGATGGACTCATTCGGGTCTTCTTCGATACTCTGCTACACAGCAGCAATAGCGTCTTCGGTGCGCACTGTACGGTGTCTCTGAGGATGCGCATTATCCACTAGAGTAAACGTGGTGCGAAACCGATCCATGGTACTCGAATTACCGACTCTGCTGGGCGATTATTTCGACCGAATACTGGAAGCAGAGCGCGATGCGTCGCGCGAACCACACCATTATTTTGGTAATAAATTTGCACGATATGCAAATGTTGTTCAGGAGTAAGTCTGTTCATTATGAAATGGCAAACCAATCTGAGCATAAATCAAGTGCCAGCTGTTAAAAAACCTACTCCGAAAAAAGTATTGCCAGATTGAAAACCACACGACTAAAAACACCCTTAATTTTTTTTTTAGTTTTAAACTTCTCATGGGCTAGTAAATTCCGTGCCAACAGATGTGGGTGATTTTCCAGACGAGTTACGTATTTTTTTGAGAACTACTGGATTTCTTCCTTTATTGAGGCTTATTCTATTCCTGTGGATGTTATTGTTTCTCATATACCACGGCGCGCCGGTTATCATTCTTAGAACCTTTGATTGCGCCCTTTGCAGCTTTTCTCTGTTGGAGGGTCACGCCGTCCCCCAAAGAGTGGTAACCGTGTTCTTATGGGATCAGATTTGTGATGAACTGCTCCATAGATCTACATTTACAGTCCCTTCGTAAGGCGTTTAGACATCGGGTACGGCAGGCTAGTTCGTGCTTCAGGCAGTTTACGTTTCTCTTTTACCATTGCGTCAATTTCTGCTTCACTTTGTACCTTGCGTTGCACAGTGGTACGACCCATACATATTGAGGAAAAAATAGAAGGAGTAATCGGAGGATCACCTATTTTGGCAAAAATTACTTTTGGCTCTAGATTAAGAAAAATTCAAAAAATGGGCGTGGTCGGTCAATTTCCACGCCCACCTCCCATACAAACTCAACATAGAAAGTGCTACAAAATGGGTTTCAATATAGATATTGAACTGAAATTTCGGTAATTTATATCTGAAGAGATATAGATACTGTGCTGTGAAAGTGGGCGTGGTCGGTGAACTTTCACGCCTACTTCCCATATAAACTTATGTGTTGGAAAGTGCCTCAAGATGTGTTTAAATATAGAGATTGAACTGAATTTTTGGCTATTTATATCTGAGAAGATACAGAAATTTGGAAATGGGCATGGTCTAACAATTATTTCGCCCATTGACATTATCATTGCTTAATACCATTTCGAAACATACTTTTTAGCCAAAGTTCGTTCTTTGCAAAAAAAACTCTCAATTGTTCTATTGGATTCATTCCAACGGCTCCGAAAATGGATTACAAATCGCTTTTTTATAGCTTCTATAATTAAAAAAATTTGTCCTTCACTAAGCCCTTCAGTTTTCAGCTTAATAAAGTCCGTTAACAAATTAGCATCGCGATCACAATTGATTAATTCTTCTGATAATTCGAAATATGAAACTGCAAATTTACTCAATTCTTATTGTTTTGTTTATATTGCTGAAAATCTTAGAATTGAATGTCATCTAATACCTCTTATGGCCTATATTCGTAAACATTACAATAATTGTTATTGTTTTACAAAGATGTTTGCTCAGGTGTTGCCAGTTAATTAAAATGTTAATTAAAAAGCTTTTACAAAATAGCAAAATCCTAAAGTTGGTATTTAGGTAGCTTCCTCTTTGATCGCTTATAATTTCAACAATACATGATGGATTGATCTTATACTTTTTTCATTTTGTCGAAAAAGTGCTATATGTTTATATAAAAGTAACAAAAGAAGCAATCAAAACAAAATTATTAGGAAAAAACTTTGCTCTAGTTAACAAATATTTGAATCATTTTAGGTGAAAAACATTTTCTGACTTTTGATACTTGTATTTAGTATAAAAATTACCATTGTGGAAAGAACTCTAATGAATTGTTCTTATTTAAAAAATGCTAAATTAAGCTAAATCCGTCAAACATAAGAATAGGGTACTTGGAAAAATGTATTTTTTCCATCAAAATACCACTGTGCGTTGTTTATATTGCCCAAGTGGTTGAGTGGCAACCATACTCCTTTCATGCAGTATCATCGTGAAATCTTTCACCGCAGCATCTATGTTTTCTTTTCCTTTTAGCTTTACACAGACATCCATATGAGAGCTGACAAATTTTCTGAATTTAGACCAATTCGTTTGTTTGTCTGTCAAATGCACCCCCTCGTCAGTAGGTGCGGAAGCATTTAAAAGAACTATAATGGGTGAATGGTCTGACGATAGGTGAAATGACGCTTCAGTAGTCATGTCCTCCTTTATTATGCCCTTAAATATGGTTATTCGTATCTGCCGGTCAGAAATTTGGCTATCCAGATGAGATGATGTCTATATTTTTTATAGCTACGTAGAGATTTCTGCCCTAAGGGGTTATAAGTCTGGAACCCCATTGAGTATGTTTTGCGTTATATTCTTCGCCAGAAATAAATTTAGGTCCAAGAGTCTTAAAGAATGTTGCAAAGCCTACAGAGTCAATATTGAACCTTGGAAGGCAATATATAGCCGAAATGATAGTGTTGTCTCCACAAATTCTAATGTTTTTTGCTTGCAGGTAGCTTTTCCTATATTCTTCTAATGCTTCATTTCTAATTCTCTTGCGTATGAGGATAGCAGTGCCTCCCCGGGTGTCATCAGGGTGTCTTGTGTCGGAGGGAGTGAAATCAGGGATGTGAAAACAATTCCTTGAGTGTCTCCGAAATCAACATCACGTCTATTTGTTGTGTAATTAGAAAGTTTTCAAGTTCCAGCTTATACTGTGTCTGCCTATTTGCATTCCAATACCAAATTTTTAAGCCGTACCTCGTTTTGAGGACCACACTTTTAGAAGAACGACTTGTTGCTTCATCGTTTTGTCGACATTGGCCGTTAGGGACTCAAGGGAAGATACCATAATGTGCATTACTCGCAAAATGTGTCCTCTGGGGAGTCCATGTGTTGTACGATAGGAGACAACTGAGACGCTTTGTGACAGATATTCATATACCACTTGTCCCTGTGCAAGCTGCACAGATGCGTTTTGCTTTTGTTCGAGTTGGTTATTATTTTTTCCCCCGATGTTTACTTTTTAAGGACCTTCCTGCCTTGACTATGCCTGAACTGGCTGCTCCTTGTATTGTACGCTGTACAATTGGGATTCAGCAATGCGTTCATTTTCGTTGCTCTTAATTGCTTGCCATAGTTAATTTTACAACTCTTTGCAGACTTCGCAGTCTCGATAATTTGCTGTGTGTCCTCCTCCACAGTTGGTGTACTTCTTGAAAATATTATTGCCCTTTCTCTGGTGGCAATCTGCTGATCCACGGAGGTCCCCACATATCACGCAAGCTGTTGGTAACTTGCAATAGGCTTTTGTATGCCTAAATTCTTGACAATTTAAGCATTTACTGCATTACCTCTGAGGCTTTTCTACTTCTACCTTTCTGGTTTTCTCGTTGGTTGTGTTCGAAGTTGAGAAAGTTCAATTGACCGCATGTCCACAACCTTTACGGAATCAGATAGTAGAACAAATCCATTTTGGCTCGACAGTTTCGTGTTGTTATTGCCAGTTTTGTTTGCTGGGGTACCTGTAGAAGCCGATTTGCAGCTTCTATTTGTTTTTGTGACGGTTATATACCGCTCTATACCACACACTCTGCACACATTTTGTTTGTGGATTCTGTTCTGTAGCCTTGTGGCTATGAAACTTTTTTTTTAGCGATGCTTTTGCGTCGGCGAGTGGATTGGAACTTTGTTCCGCTTTCCCGTCAATGACTTTAAATGAATTCGTACTTTGTCGACCCAAATTTTTCAAAGCCAGCTGAGAAGGTGTGAGGACAAAGTTGCGCGTGCAGGCAGTAATGATAGCTCTTCCAGGGTTAAATTATTGCAAATTAGTGGAACCGTATGCCCACCTGCGTTATGGATTGTTCTAGAACCTAAAGCATTCGATGATATGGAAGTCAAGTTGTCCACTTCCATGTCATTGCGGTCGCTGGATAATGACGAGGCGGACCCCGCTTGGTCACTCCTTATTCCCGCCGGTACTGGGCTTTCCACGCCCTGCTCAGTAAATTTATTTCCTTTTGAACTCTGCATGTTTGATATTTCTGTCTGGGACTCTTTCCATAGCGGATTTATACCTCAGCCAGGTTTCATTACAGCCGCAGGGAGAACAGACGCTGACCAGTAGCGCCTGAGTTTTCGAAGTTTTCATCTCCGGCCTATGTGGTCCCCGGAAGGTATTTGATTTCCCTCCTACCACCCATATCTGGGAGACATTCCTCTATACTCTATCGCAAATTAAACACTGTCACCAAAACAATTAGGCAATTGCAAAGTCCTCGATGTAAAGAATGGTTTCCACAAAATACCGCTCAAAGAAAAAGACAAAGAAAAAACAGCATTCGCGCTAAGTATGAGTTTAATCGTTTACCATTTGGTCTGAGAAACGCGCCGTCAATCTTCCAGGGCACACTCGAAGTTTTATAATATTTTTGATTTTCTGATCTAGCTTTATTAAAATTTAATTTGAAAGTCAGGGAAGTAACTAGCAGACATTAAATTATAGAACGGACAATTTTTTTTTTTTAATTTTTGTACACGAAGTGTTACAACTGCCAAAGTGAAGTGAAGTGAAATTCTATGCCAATGTATGTATGTGGGATGATAGTTATTATTAGACATCGGGTTATATGCACTAACAAAGACCCAAATTATGTATGCAAATATGCACTAAAAAATATCGAAATATACACTAAAAATGACAAAATATGAACTATCAAAGAACCATTTTGATTTTTATTTTTATATATTTCATGATACAAACGTTACAAATACAGAGAAATAATATTAAAATTACGCATAGGTCTTGTGACAATATACTATCAAGTATTTTTCGATATTTTCGAGAGCAAATTTGTCACGTTTGTCACCTAATATTAATGTACGAGTATAAGCCGAATAGATCTCTCTATGTCAACTGACGCCTATGGACAAAAGTTAAAATTTGGCGCCTTTTCTGAAGATATCGAATATGATGTAACCATTAATGTTCCTGATGTCTTCAAGACTCGGGGTTTTAAGCAAAATAGCGTCTAACTTATAGCGAATCTTTTCTGATATTGAACGAGGAAGGACGTTAGCCTGGTCGATCATTATCTCCAATATTTCTATTGAAGATAATGATATTTCTATTGAAGATAATAAAGAGAATGATAAACAGAGGAAGTCTTTTGGGTTCCACTTTTTCTATGGCATGGGTATCTTGCGGAAATGTGTCGAAATTAGGGCGATATACTGTGTGATGGAAGTGTTTTCAAATGCCTGCTTGCTTGACTGAATTGCAATAGACTCAGACCTGTCAAATTGACCAACTACTTGTTTTCAGCTTAGAATAAAACCGCCTTTAACCTACCGCTATCGGGTTATTATGGGCTCTGGTGGTAATGCTAGATACGGCAATTGCTATTTCTAAGACTGCACACGCGACGGTGCATTTAAAGGAACTTTCTTTGTAGACGAAATTAATTTGTTGATATTCCCAAACTCCTTCCTTATCTCTTCTGAAAGGCGATGAAACCCGTTAGGTAATGTACATTGAATTGTTTTCTCTAGGACCTTACAGGCAACCCAGTAGAGAGTAGAGGGTTCCTTTGTTAACTTTCCAAATATCAAATTCGCTATCTACGGGTATCATCCACATGACTCTGTTGTTTCATCAGCTGATATCCAAATTAAATTCTTCAGATCTGCACGAATTTCACTTAAGATGTTTTCGTGGATAGCCGACATGTAGTTTTTCGAATCGTAGATTCTTCCGGAACTATCTGATTTGTCCGATATTTCTTGAGGAATTTCTGGCATACTTTGTTATTTAGTTGGTGAAAGGGAATATTGCAAGCAACAAAAAATTCACATAAATCTCCAATAAATCCTGTTTTCATTTTAGAATCCGAAGTAGAAGACATAACTTGAGTGAGTTGTTGATGAATTGTTGAATCCTTATTTTACTTTTTTTGATGCAATATGGGAAGATTTATGTGTTGATTAATCTGATATTTTTGTATTTGGCATTGTTAAAACAAATACAAAACACTGTCGGGTAATGCGGGTGATTGAATGAATGGTGAGAAATGAGATTTTTAATTTTTTGATGTGTTCATAGAAAGCCCAACAAAATACACTCACCACCACAATTAATCACCCGCCGTTTTCGAGTGGCATACTGTTTGTATACAATGCCACTTTGAGTATTTTTAAAGTCGGTCATTCTGCAATAAAACAATTATCCCCGCCTTCTTTTTATATTTGTAAGATGGCAAATTTCTTGTAAATCAATTACTTCTGTGAAAATTCTTTAGTGAGTATATTTATATTTATTAAAGATCGTATTATTTTAAGGTTCTACATAAAAGATCAAAACCCCTTTAAAAATTAATGTTTACAAAAATAATATTGCTATAATAAAATCATTTTTTCTAAAAAATAGATTTATATCTTTTACCGTTGTTGTTTTGTGGTTTATCTTTGATCCGTGTACGCCTCCAGCAGTTGCCTGTAACTCTCTACAGTGTTGGGGTCCGTGCAAATCGTCTCTAGTTGTGGTGGCGCCCTTTTGCTGCCGGTTATAGGCGCGGGCGTAGTCGAAGATCTGATGGTTTCTAACAAGACAAACACCGTGTTGGTTTTTGCTTCAATATAAGACAAGAGCTTTAGTACTTAAAATCATAAGTCTTATATACTATTTACGATGAATACTTACTGTCTAGGTAATGACCTTTCTGGTGTTCCAGTTTCGCATCTGTTGATTGGTGTCAGTGGTTCCAGCCAACTGACCTACTCAATAAAAAAATGTGGATGGTGCAATCTAAAGGCCAATGCCCGGCGTCAAATCGTTTGCGGAACTGTGACACTCTTAAGTTCACATAATTATTTTTCATAAAAACTATTTATTTATAATTTTTGCACCCTAAAAATATGTGCTTGCTTAAATATTTTATACTTCGACTACTTCTTAAATGCTTACTACACCAAATGTGTATAATAAGAGTTGGTGCTGTGAGTCAATTACGCGCAGGTAGCCTGATTCTGACTCACGACAACAGGTACGCCCTCGCCTCCCCCCTCCCTTCTATACTTTAAATACTGCTGAACGTTTTCACACTACTTATTTCTAAATTTTTTTCATTTCAGTTTTGGAAACAAATGCAGTTAATGGAAGCTCTTCTATAATCAGTTCAACAAGCCCTATTCCTAATAATGATAATGACGGTAATTAATTTTCCAAGTACACACATCTAAAAATTAAAATATTTATCAAAAAACTATGTTTTTTTGAATAAGATGACTCAATTGACGTGACTAATGATGAGGAACCATTGAAATGTATGAAAACTAATAACCAATTCAACATTCCACAGTTTGTGACTCCAAATCTATATGTTCATCAACATGAAACTGTGTATGAAACTAGCGCACGATTACTATTCATGGCTGTGAAGTGGGCTAAGAATCTACCCAGTTTTGCAAGTTTATCCTTTCGAGATCAGGTAAAAGTTTATATACTTTTCAAATAACAGTTTTTTCAATTAATTTTCCAATATTACGTATTGACTTAACAGAAGCAATGTTTCAAAAAAAAACAACAAAAAAAGTTAACTGTTTCCAAAGTGATAAATAAGAGGAAAACCAACTAATATATTTAAGTTTATATCTCCTAAAATCTAAAACAACATAGGTTAGGTTAGGTTAGGTTCTTCTATTTCTCTTTGCTTAAGGTACATATGAATGGACAAGGAAGAGGTTGAGCACTATCATTCAGCGTTAGGATTGAACTTAACTTAAATTCCGACTCTTTATAAAAATCCGATCAAACCCGATAAAGTTACTACTGGTCGCTAGGTACGGTGCTGCCCTTGTTCCATATGTAATGGTATTTAGTTTATAGTACCCATTGTTTGCTGTTGGATCCTCTCTCCATATGATGACTTGAAATCGTGGATCTTCTGGATGTATTAGGATCCGCCGATACATCTTTTCGATATCGGTCTTGAAGACAAAGCGTGGCAATCGAAAGCTTAGCAGTATTGAAAAAAGTTCACTTAGAACTGTGGGCCCGGTATACATTAAATCGTTCAATGAATATCCTGTTGTGCTTTCGGCGGATGCGTCGAACACTACTCGCAATTTGGTTGTTGTGCTATCGGGTTTTAGACACAATGATGATCAAGGAAGTATGTAGGAGGCAGCATTGTATCAAGGTCGACCTTCTTCATTTTTCCCAATCTTTAGTATTCTCTCATGAACTCTACATATTATTTCCGTAGTTTCACGCTTCTCTGAAGTCGCTGTTCGAGATAAAGGATCCGGTTATGAGCCATTAGTCTTGATTCTACCAAAGCTGCTGGATTTTCGAGAAATGGCAATTTTACGATGTGGAGCCCCAGGTCATTCTTGCGCATATTTTGGGCAAAGTTGTTTCGCATTGTTGTTCTGCTGGTGATATTGTATTTCCAATTGTTTCGGCTTTATCTATCTTCCATAATTTTTCAATTGCCTCGTGGACCATCCCTGCTATCGGTGTCTGTTTCCATCCCGAACACTGCACTGGTAATATAGGTCAACGGCCGCTGTCGCTAGGCGATCGTGTTAACACCTCCCTCGCTTAAGTGATGGCCGTCCTCGGGCTTCCTGAAACTGTCGATCACGATCTGGAGGGATTTTTTCGTTTGTCTTCTTCTTCGATATAATTTAGGTTCTCTACGCTCATTCTTTGGAGGTATGGTAGACTTAGTATCTCGTTATGGCTGGTTAAGTTCAGAGCAGCCATCGCGGCTGACCCTGGTGATCTCTTCAATACCCCGTCTCGATTCATGTATGTGGACCCATTGATGAAAATTTCCTCGTTGAAAGTTAGGAGAAAGGTACCAGTGACCGTCCTGTTAGGACCGCTGGTGGAAGTTATAACGGCGGAGTTCTCGTTGATTATAATGATGCCATCATCGACGACTACCAGCGGTTCAAGGTGACTTGGTCTAGTACTGCAACTAGCGATGTTGCCAGTGTGAAGTTGTTGAGCGCATGTAGGGTGATTCAGTTCTTGACAAAATGTTGTTGTAAACGTCGCGGTGCAGTTTCCGATACCCAGTACTCGGCTGCCACATTCGGCAACATTGTTGTATTCGGAGAAGTGCAAGATAGTCCCGTTACGCTGGACTGGGAATAATGTTACCTTTTTACACTCTAACATAGGTATTGGATATTTAATAAGAAAATGTAAAAACTTATTATCTAATAAAACCTTAATATAAGATACTTCCATAAGATCTGTTATACTAATATTTGTAGAACGCATGACAATTACATTTTTTATATCTTCAGAGTCCAAAATTGTGGGGTTTATTATTTTAATCTTTGCAAGAGTAATGGTTAGCATTAAATTTTCTAGTTCGGAAATCATTATTCTGTTTCTAGCTAAGAGTGAATCATATAAAATGCCAGTGTCAATTTGTTTTGTTTTCGAGTTTTCAATTATCTTGTTGACTGCATCGCTTTGCGTTGATAGTTACCTGTCTGTTTTCGGAAGTTCTTGCTGTCTAAATTTTAGTTTTTCGAAGTCATCGAAGTCTGGGGTTCCTGCGTGAGGGCGGTTCCCAAGAGGTTGATACTTCTAGCGTGTCGATGGTGCACGTTCAGGGTTGCCAAGAGGGTGTTGATGTGTTCAACATCAGCGTCAAGTAGTTTTCTCATGTGTGACAGAGGGAAATGATTTGTGAGCTGTTCAGTCTCACTTGCCATTGCTGAATATGATTCAAGGTTGGTGGAATGTTTAAAATAATCGAAGCCCTGCCAGATTGTTACATCCCCGTCTGAGATTGGAATGTGATCCGCGTTGGAGTAGTCCGTTATTTTTGCCGCTATCACTTGAACAAAAAGTATCCCTATATAGAACCTAAAATATAAAAAGAAAGGTGAAACCCCAAGATTAGTCAGTTTAGAAGAAAGAGAGGGAAAAAAAGAAAGAGGGAAGAAAGAAAAAAATAAGACTGGAATGCTCATCTAAGATTGTCCTTATGGACCACCCTCCCGTTAATAAGAACCGTGGTTCCCAAATCAGCTTCTATTTTCTCTTCAGCATACAATGGCGTTAATTTGTTTCCTAGTCTTCTGTTCGATTTTACGAGAACACGTTCTCCCACCTCGAACACCCTGTTTTGTCGGGAAGGATTGTTCCTTTCAAGTTGAGCCTGTTGAGCCCTTTCGATCTTTTCCATTATTACTTTTCTAGTTTCCTGGGGTGTGGCCTGGATTATGTCTATAGGTCTTTTGCCGGTTGCTGAGTGAATCGAACGGTTGTACTCAACTGTGGCCATCAATATTAGATCTACCACGTCGTCTATTTTGTTTTCCAGTTTCAGGCACCTTGCAATCTCCAAAAGAGTGCTATGGAGCCTTTCGACTTGCCGATTTGAAGTGCTGTGAAGTGGGGACGCATTCACCACGTCAATCCCCAATTGGTTTTTTAGTAGGGAAGAAATGGTTTCTGAATTGAAGGATACTTCATTATCGCAATAGATTATCTTTGTGTTCGTGAAAATGTTCATTAACTGTAGAATTGGTGCTTTAATGTCATTTATTGTACGCGATGGTATGGGTTGAACGACTGCGAACTTTGAAAACTTGTCAATGTAAGTAAGAAAATATTTTTTTCCCGTCGAAAAAATATCGATGTGCAAGATTTCGCCTTCGCGTGATGGAATGGATGTTACCCCAAGCTCCTGTTTTTGTGGGTGTCTGTCGTATTTGGCTTTTGTGCAAATCTTACAGTTTGTGACGATTTCATTGGCTAACTTCGTCATTTTGGGGAAGTAGTAATCGGAAAGGATTTGCTTAACGTTTTCTTGGGCAGCTCTGTGGGCCCGATTGTGTTCGGTTTGAACTATTTCCCTTTGTTCAGTTTTGTTCGTGAGGAGTGTTAGTTTTCGCTCTACTTCGTCATAATATTGTAGAATCGTCATACTACCCAAGCGAAGAGTTGACAGCTCCTGCTTTATTATATAAATTGGTCACTTGTCCGAGTACGTAAAGTCAAGGCGGCAAATAATTGCCTTAAAGTTAAGAACAGTATTGAAAGAGGAGAGCACCATATCAGCAGAGCCTTTGATTTTATTTCTAATGATTGCTACTGCCTGGTAGTGTTTTGAACTACCATTGTGACTTTCAAATAATTTGTACGCGGTGTGCGCCGCTTGTCTCCAAGATACGTAACTTTCTTGTCTACCTTAAAAGTCCGGCAGCGATTTTATAATGTCTAATGATTCGTCACATGATGTCCCTGGAGTTATTTCTACGTCCTTGTACGTTTCCACCTGGGGTGTTGTCACTGTCAAGGTTGTCAAACGTTCGTTAAGACCTGCTATAGTTTGTTCAAAATTGGCCCTCTGTACGGTAAGTGCACTACTAACTGCACCCTCTATCAAAGCCATTAACTGCGCTGGTTCCATTTTGTTTTTTCCGTCACTTTTCCTTGACCACCAATAAGTGTTACTACTGTTATCGCTTACTCTCTTCTCAGTTGTAAGTTTTTTGAAGAAAAATTCAAGACTTTGTTCGTCGTCACTCATGAAATTATTTGAAAAAAGGAAAACAATTGACAAAGAATCGACACTAACACTTTATATTTTAGTTATAGATTACAAAAAAAATTTAGTATTAAGATTTTGTTATACCGGTGATTAAAAATGTGAGGAAAAAAAATTGTATTTTTGCAAAGATTAAAGTTGGTGGTTTTTTTCGCAAAAATTTTTTGGTTTGATTGAGAGAAAAAAATTGTCATAAATTCTACTCACATTTCGTTTTTTTTTATTCTTATCTAAATAAGTCTGCTTTCTGTGGTCCGCTGGTGAATCTTTCAGGGCACTGTTGCTGCTATTATTTGGTTGACTGCGACGTTAGTTGCTCCCGTTGTTTTTTATTTTTTATTTGCTTGTTGATACATTGCAATTTTTGTTATCTTTTCAGAGTTTTTTGTATTTTTATTTTTTCGATTATTTTTCCGGTGCGACGTTTGTTGCTGCCGTTGTTTTTTTTATTTTTTATTTTTTAATTGCTTGTTGATGCACTGCAATTTTTATTATCCTTTCAAAATTTTTGTAGTATTATTTTTCCGGTTCGAGTTATAGTTGGGCGCCAGTAAAGTTTTGATTGGCCACATATAAAGAATAAAACTAGATTTGGTACTGTTAGACCGAGCCGTGTAGTTTATTTCAATACTAAAAGCAGACTAAATTCTAAAATACAAAAGTATTAAGGCTAGACTTAAATAAAAGACCTTAAATGCTGATCTTGCATTTATTGCAGAATATTGAAACTGCTGATCTTGCGCCTCGTGTGTGGTGTTCGGTAACTGTTGCACTATTTGTTGAAACCGCTGATCTTGCGCCTCGTGTGAGGAGTTGGGTAACTTTTGCATAAAACGGTAATATAGGTCAACGGCCGCTGTCGCTAGGCGATCGTGTTAACATATATATATACGAGGTGTGATCAAAAGATAACCGTTATTTTCATCTTTTCGTGAGTTACGTATGTTCGATGTTCGCATTTTTTTTTTTTATGTTGGTACACATGTCTGTTATATATGTTGGCAATACCAACCATTTTGGATTGTCAGTTTGTTTTTGACAGATAAAAAGGTTAGTCGTGTTTTGGTGTGCTCTACGATTTTGTACTATTCGAAAAAAATGGATCAAAGAAACTGTATTCAGTTTAGTGTAAAAAGTTAAATTAAATGTGCAAGCACATTTGAAATGTTGACTGTGGCCTTTGCCGAGTCTACTATGAGCAGAACACAAGTTCAATTGTGGTATAACCGGTTTAAGGAAGGCCGAGAAGATGTCAGTGACGATGCTCGTCCTGGTCGCCCGAGCACGTCAACAACCGATGAAAACATTGACGCAGTGAAGAAAATGATGTTGGATAATCGTCGAATCACTATCAGAGAGGTTGCTGATGATGTTGGATGTTTTAGGCATGAAACGTGCGGCAGCGAAGATTTTTCCAAAATTGCTAAAAAAAATAAACCGTTATCATGCCTCAAGCACCGTATTCACCGGACTTGGCCCCCGCTGACTTTTTCCTCTTTCCAAAACTGAAGACACCGATGAAACGAAAGCGTTTTGCTACGATAGAGGAGATAAAAGAAAAATCGAAACAGGAGCTGTAGGCGATACCAAAAAAAGCGTTTCAGAAGTGTTTCGAGGATTGAAAAAAATGCTGGCATAAGTGTATTATATCTGAGGGGAATTATTTAAAGGGTACAAGATAGTTGTTGATGAATAAATAAATACTTTATTTTTTGATCAAACAATAATGGTTCTTTTTTGATCACACCTCGTATATCAAAATGTGTCAACTAAATACATTTAAAAAACCAGACTTTTTGGTTTTATTTAGATAAGAAGATATGGTTTAATATGCTGAATGGGTTCCAATGAATTTATTCGGCATAAATTTATAGAATTATTTTATTAGTATTTCACTACGTATTATTCTTATATACGAGAGACATGTTTATCAATTTTATAGTAACGGGTTTGCGAGAGTGCAACTAACATGAAGAAATTTATTTGTGAATTTTGAGCTTGTGACTTCCATACAACTTAAACAATCATATGAAAAAAGAACATAACTATCAACAATGATATGAAATAATAAAAAAACAGAAAACATTAATAAAACAACAACAACAAAAATTAATTGGAGTGTAAAATGAAAAGCTGCATATAATAAAACGATAACAACCTATATGTAAGAATATGTATAGTAATAATAGTAATAATAACTCTGCAGAAGTTGAGATCAATCAACTGTCGTTAAATTGAAATAAATCTATAAAATATTATATTAATGAGGAAGAACCAACTTGCAGTTATAAATATTGTGAAACATGTTAGCTTAAGATATCAAATAGATCATCACTTGAAAGCTAATTAACATAAACAAAACAGTTGTTCACAATTAAAAGATGATTTATATATAGTGAAAGGATTATATTTATAATAATCGCATTGAACATTATGTATTTAAAAACCGACATGAAAATATTCTCATTAGGCTGGGGCGATTTGAACATCTTAACGGGTGCTTCGTTTTTCTGATTCTTGGGATTGTACTGAGCAAAAAATTCCTCTAGACCATACGTCTACGGTGAAAACCGAGCTTCCAGAATTTGACTTGCAGTTTTTTCTCAGACTTTATTTTTTTGGAAAATTTGCAAATTTTCTTGGACTCATATTTCGTAAAGTATTTGAAATTTTCACTTATTTTTAACTTCGTTTTCATGGTCGAAAAGTCGAAAATGTAGAAAATTCACCACTTTTTGTCACGTTTCTTTTGATATTTTGGCCTATAACAGCCAAACCATTGTGATTTTTGATCCAATACTCAGATAAAAATTGTAGCCAAGACAATAGTTAAGAACTCTCTAGTACAATGCTTTTGCGATTTTGCGATGTTACTGACCAGAAATCACCTCTTGGTTCCTCCATTTTGGTAACCTCCCAATTTCTAGTCGGGAGCTGCTGGTTGCTCAACCGAAATATCTCCAGGATAGCTTCAGGGTCAAATGGTTCGGCTGGGATCCATGCGCGCGCTCTAGGTCTATTAGGAAGCAGCTCCCTAGGTACGACTTCGAGCCTTGCACCTGGCCATGCCTCGCCGATGCTGGAGCTCGCAATATATAGAGGTCTACTGACCTTTGATCTGCGCAGGCGATCAGCTTCACATGGCGCGAAAGGAGTGAAAACCACCTGGGAATTCCCTATATGCTAGAAATATAGATTTCAAAGGCTGACTTCTACTTTCTTCCAGCGATCAGGTGAAATGCTGCCATCAGAGTCACTACGGCCGATTCCTGGTGTCCTTTCAGCACCGAGCTTTTTCAACTTTTTGGGTCTGGGTGGGTTGCCTCCTCTAGGGACGGCTTACGTTTCAAAGCCCTAGATAAGACTAGGAGCTTAATGAACCTAATAAGAGAGTAAGAAATAATGAGGTTTAAAAATTTTTGAAAAAAATCGAATGCACTAATAGTAAAATCGAAAAAGAAACACAATTCCGGATCATGGAAATATTTGATTACAGAAAGCAAAACAAGGTTATTTATTGTAGATCCAAATATCTTCATCCGAATATTGACCAGATTCTTGATAGCCTAGGATCGTCCAGTATTTGATTGATTGATTGAATTGATTTATCACCATATTCTAATAGATCAGTATTGATTTATCATCATAATCTAATAAAAGATCAGGATAGAGAACACACCTCATGGATTATCTGAATTCATCAAAATACCATTTGGATTAAAAAATGAGTCGGTAACATTCGAAAGTTTAATGAACGATATATTGCGTGATGATATAAACAAAATCTGTGCTGTTTACTTAGATTATATTCTAAAATTTAGTACCTCATTACACGAGCATAAGACTTTAATTTGCGAGATATTTCGTATATAAGAAAAAGAACATTTTAAAATCCGAATAGATAGATATAATTTTTGAAGAAGGAGACTTAGTTTAAAGTCATTTTTAAAGTAAATAAATAATGAAACCGATTTTAGATAAAGCATTGAAAAATTAGAACTGCCTAAAATAGAAAAAAGAAAAGCTTCTTAGGTCTTACAGGATACTATAGAAAATCTGTGGAGGATTGCGCAAAGGTAGCGCAATGTGTTTCTCATCCAGAATATTAAACAACCAGAATTTAATTTTTTAAGCAGAATTTAATTTTTTTTATAAAATGAGTGAAAACTGGAATATTTTAGAATTATATATAATCCAACAAAAATTAATAGAAATGTTCTCCAATGATAAAGAGTGTACAATCAGAGCTCAAGAATTTGATATGGAAGTAGGAGCTGTTAGACATATTTATTTGTTCCGAATTAGATAAATTTTCATTTAGGGATAAAAGAAGCATATAACCCAATTTAAAAAAAAATAAATTATTTTATCCAAAATTAATGAAAATAATGCCGATAGTAATTAGCTAATGTGAAATTTTCAAAGAAGGAAAATATCATAAAAACCCTATCACATGGAACACAGGAAAAAATTAATTACTTTAATACCAAAAGAAAACGGTCAAAAACAAAGAAGAGGACTTGTAAATGCAATGGAAGCATTTAAACATGTATTTTTCGCATTATGGATGAAGAAGGTAGACAAAGTATAAAAAATCACATTCTTGAAAGTAATGAAATGAAATATAATCAAATCAGCAAATTCCAATAAATGGCTATTTTAAAGTACTGTGTTATTTAAGATAAAGATAAAATGGAAACAGATTTTAATTAACTAAGTAACAAAATACTTTATATTCTTAAAAGCATTAACTAAAATACAACTATTATAAAAAAAAATTACAAAACAATATTGTATAGATTAAACATGAATAATATATCCTAAGACTCCAACGAGTAATGAAATAAATAAATATAATATTAATTAACCTTAAAAACTTGTTTTATTGGACTAGAGTGGCAAATTGAAGAAGGTCCGTCCAATATTCCCACAGTTAAATGATACCAATTCGGCACAGCAAAGCAATTAACAGCAAAAACAGAACGTTTGCTGCTGCTGCTGCTTTGAATTTTGTCAAAGTTGCAGCAGAAGCATAATGCTTTGAATATATTTTGGTACTTTTAATCCCTGGTAGGCAATATTATTTGTCTATTTAGTTCGTTTCTGTTATTATGACGATTGTTATAAGTTTACGGTTGATATGGTCATTAGGGTTGGTGAATTCGGGATTTTTGAACAACGATGAAGTTCTTGTGTCTACTAAACATTTCAGTGGTCTACTAAAGGAGACGATACATTATACGATACATATTCTGGGTATTGTTAAAGTTGCTGTACGTCTAAATTGGATTCGTTATGTGTATATAAGTAAGTTCTCGACCAAAAACCCATGTATTTTCTTATGAAGGTCCAAATTCACAAAACTGTGACGTTTTTATTATTCTAACTCGAAAGCTTTTAGTGACATCAAATTTTTTGTTGGCACCTTCTGTGGGAAGTTGTGTTTTGGTTTGTATCTTTGCTATGATGGAGGGAGCTTTTTGTGGAAAGCTGTGTGTTGGTTTGTGTCTTTGCTGGATGGAAAGTTCACTTGAAGTTTTATAGTTTGAAGCTTTCGATTTTATGAGTTGGGTTTTTATTATTGCTCTTAATGAAATTTTCACATTCCCCACCCCTGTGTTTCTCTTGATTGTTAGACCATCATTGATCACCAGAAGTTTCTTATAAACTAAAAGTTATATGAATGTATCATTTGCAAAATGGTTGCGGACAGAGTAATAATTATGGAAGTTCAAGGATTTTATAGTGATACTAAATTCATTCCGAAGGAAGTCTGTATTTCAGGAGCAGATATTGGAATAAAAACGTTTATTATTGGAGAATCTTTTGAATATTCGAGGCTATCGAAGGAACAAAGGAAAACAATTAAAATGGTTCATCATCATCATGGATTACGCTGGCACGATGGATTATGCTAAACGATCTCTATGAATATATTTTTTCTAAATATAAAGAAAGAAGAAAATCCACCTATATATGTAAAAGATTTGGAAAAAGTAAAATAAGTATGAGATTTGATTGGTGAAGAAATAATTACAGGCAATTTAGATGATTTTGATTGTCCTAGTTTAAAAAATGTATATAAAACTAATCTCAATATAAATGTTTGTGAATATCATACAAAACATAGTAAATGTATTATCGACATCGAAATACTCTTTACCTTTCCTTGTGCGTGAAAGTTAAGCAATGGAGATGTTTTCTTCATAAATCATCATTAGGAGAATATCTACGGTAATTTTCGGTTCTAACGGTGTAGAAAAGTGGCGACAGACGGACAGACGGACCGAAAAAATAAAAATTGCTTAGAAAGTGATTCTGATCATATCTGTATATATATGTCCCTACCTACCACGCCTCCTTCTTGAAATTGCAACCCTTCTGAAAAGCACAAAATTAGTATACCCAATTTATTTTTTAAAGGTAAAGGGTATAAAAATGGAAGAAATTTATGTATATGCGCTGAGAAAAATGTCATTTTATTAAGAAATTTTGTAAACAAATATTGTTTACAAATGAAGAAAATATCCGTTTAAAATAGAGAAACTTTTTTATGTGTTTTTTTGTTTTTTAATAATTTGATAGAAGGTAAGCTGAAGCAAAGAAAAAAAGGTATTTTTAAAATATAAATTTTCCAAAATTAAATTAAACTGAAAACTTATATGTATATTTTTGGTTTTAATTTTTGATTTGTTTATTTTTAAATGTTTCAATTATCATTGTATAATTGATAAATCCATAATGGAATAGGCTGAACTGTATACGAGTATCCATTCCCAATTAACAAGAAATCTAATTGGGAACTTTTTTCAAAAAGATATCTATTACTGTTAAGAGATAGTGAAATATTTTATATTTAGCTTCATAATTCCCCATTTCAACTAAATCTGATAGCCATAAGTCGTCAATTCCATTCATGATAACTCGTTTTCTTTTAAAATTTTTTCGTGGTTGTTTGTATAGTTCATTGTCCGTGTTCGAGAGTGTCTCCATATTATCTGTTAGTGAACTTATGTATGTGTTATTTTATATACTTTGTGTAATAAAACCTTTACTTCAAAATTTAATAACTGGTTGCTCAAGTTTGATTCGCTTAACATCTATATTATCTTTATCAAGATATTTATATAAGTAATTTTCAATTTGATTTCTTCAATTTTATTTACAAATTCTTTATTTGCACTAAATAATCGGTCATAAATTGCTTTTTCAATTAGATCCGCATCCTATTTAACATCGGTATCAATAATTGCATACAATTTTTCTATATCAATTATAGTAAGTTTCATCTAATTATCATATTCGGTTTTGATTTCTTCTATTTTTGTTCTTAGTTGCACATTCTTTTTAACAAGATATGCTTAGTAACTGCATCATTAACTAGGTGCACTCAAATTGGTAATTATTTTCTTATTAACATTTCAATGTTGATTATCCATTCTAATACCAAGTGTTTTAGTTATAATTGTCTTAAATTTTGAATCGTTAAAATGTTGATTTACCGAACTTTCAACAAATTTATTTATAAAACTCATTGTGTGTTTTACGAGCACAGCACCGCCTTGCTTTTAATTTAGATTTTATTGAATTATATTAGCCTCTTTCAGTTCTTCGATAATAGAAATTATTTAGCTTTTTTGTGATTATTATTTCCATCTTAAAAACGGTGATTGCTTTGTTGAGTCTGCTTTGCTATCTACTTGGGCGGTGATTGCTTCTCCTATGAGGAGGTGACCTGGCGTTAGTGCTGTTAAATCCGAAGGGTCCGATGATAGTGGCATTTGTGGCCGGGAATTTAATATGGCTTCCATTTCCACAATTACAGTTTCCAATTCTTCATAAGTCAATGAAGCTGATGCGACACTTCTTAGTAGAAGATCTTCGCAGATTTAACAGCTGCTTCCCACAGTCCTCCGAAATGAGGGGATCTGCTAGGGATGAAATGGAACTATATTCCTTTTTCACTGCATGTTTTTCCAATTTTGTCTTGAGCGCTTGATAAATGGAGTGCTGATGATAACTCTGTCAATTGATTTCTTGCTCCGACGAAGTTGGTAACGTTATCACTATATAGGTTTTGGCATCGACCTCTTCGACTTATGAATCTTTTGAGGGCTCCAATAAACGCTTCTGTTGACAGATCCGTTACCAGTTCCAGATGAACCGCTTTAGAGGCAAAGCAACAGAATACAGCTAAGCACGCTTTCGCTGGCTTCTTTCCTTGGACCTTATAATGCACCCACAAAGGTCCAGCGTAGTCAACACCAGTGTTAATGAATGGTCGAGCTGGTGTCTCTCTTATAGCTGGCAGGTATCCCATCATTTGTTGTGCCAATTGAGGGCGAGCTTTATTGCATCGGATACAATGCTGAACAGTTGATTGGCCAAAATCGTTGCCTTAAGGTTCCAAGCAAGGGAACCACAGTCCTCATGCACTTTAATGAAGAGTAACTTGATCAGCGGGTCGTTGTAGGGTAGCAACAATAGAATGGCACTGCAGCAGCTTCTAATCGTCCCCCCACTCCAAGAATGTTCATGTCATCTAAATATGGTGATAAGCTGCTGATGGCACTGCTAATTTTGATTTCACTGTGCTATTTCAGATTTTAGATTTCATCTTTGATGTCACTAGCCTGAATAGTCTTGACGATGGCTGTTAATGCATGATCCTGTTCGACTATTGTTAAAGTAATGGTATTTACTCTAAAATTGAGTTTGTTCTTTGTGTTATTTATAAATCGTAAAACATATCCAATGATTCTTTGAATTGTGAAAAACGAGTTGCGTGTTCCATTCTCCATTTACTTGCATTGTGTTATCTGACCCAGTGAGCAATGAAATGGCTGTTTCCCTTATCTTTTCGATGTCAGAAGGAATTTGCAGCTGTTTTGACCATACTGGGGGCCATAGCTCTTGCCTGGCGTGCAGAAACATTGGTCCTTGAAACCAGACTGCACTGTCAGCCAATGCCTTTTCTGAACATCCTCTTGACAGTAAATCCGCTGGATTTTCCTTTGAACTGACATTTCGCCATTGCTCGGGTAGAGCTAACATTTGAATTTTTGCCACAAACGTTTTGTATGCTGATGATTGTGTATTTATCCAATGAAGCACAACCTCTGAATCGGTCCAAAAGAATATTGGTTTATCCTGCATTTGAATGATTTCATTAAAGGCCAAGCGTGTTCTGATGATGTGCAGAAGACTGCCGGGCAAAACATGGGGCTGCAAACCCAGTATCTTATACTGGATATATCATACACAATGATGGTTCGTCCAATAGTGAAATACGGAGCAAGCGCATGGCATAATAGAACTGAACTTCAGTCAACGCAAATGGAGTTGGCAAAAATTCAAAGACTAGCGTGCATAGGTATAACCGGGGCAATGAGAACCTGTCCTACAGCAGCGCTAGAGGTAATCTTGGACTGAACCCCGTTACACTTGGTTGTACGGAAAGTGGCAATAGGTACTTTAATTAGGATGTCGGGAGATAAGGCAAGGTCCGGGCCATAAAAAGGGCTATGTAACCTGAGAAACCCGCTCAATAACTCTCTTCTAGATTATCCACAGGACAAGACTAGTTAGAAATCTGATTTTGAGAAACACTTTGTGGTGAAACTAAGTTACAAGAAGGAATTGAGCAATTTAAACGCTGCGTACTCCTTTAAGGAACATACGATCATGTGCAACACGGATGGGTCAAAAACCGATAGTGGTACTGGAGCGGGGGTATTTGGACCTAGAACCAAATACTCCGAGCAAATGGGTAAATATCCAAGTATTTTCCAAGCAGAGATTCTCGCCATTGAAAGATGCGCGCAGTTTAATCTAAACAGAGGCTATAGAAGACGGGAAATAGCCATACTTTCTGACAGTCAAGCTGCACTCTTCGAGCATTAAGCTCGTATGAAGTGGACTCTAAGCTAGTATGGGACTGTCTACAGAAATTAAATCAGTTGCGAAAGTAAAACAAGGTTAGTTTATGCTGGGTTCCTGGCCACATAGGAATCCGGCGCAATGAACAAGCAAACGAACTTTCCAGAAAAGGGGCCTCCATGGCAAAGATAGGCCCAGAACCTTACTGTGGCATAGGCAGAGGAGTATGGCAAGAAGTACTTACGGAACAATAGAGGCAAAAAGGCAGGAACTTTTTGCAAGTCATATTGGGCTAAGACAATCAAAACTACTTTTGGGCAACTACAACTGCAAAAAATTCAAATTTTGAATTGACTTGCCCAAAAACAGCTTAAGAATACTGACCTGGCTTTTGACTGGTCACTGTAAGCTCAAGGGATATCTAAGCAACTTAGGAATCGTTTCAAGCTCATTGTGCAGATTCTGCGACGAGGAAACCGAGTCGCCAGAGCACATATTAGGCAGCTGTGGAGCATTGATGCACAGCAGATACAAATGCCTGGGATCATATTTGATACCAGGTAATGAAATAGCAAAGGTAGATCCAGCTGATATCCTAAAATTTGTAAGGATAACAAAGATGGATGAGTTTCTATAGAGTTATCCTATATTAGCAGAGGGTTGTACAATAGATCTTTTAGGTCGCAGTACATGACATACGTCCCTTTACATAGACAAAGCACAAAGTTCTAATCGAGGCAGAGTTTTTGTTTTTAGTGGTGCAACACGGGTTTTGGCGCATAATAACCGCGTCATTATCATGCCATCCTTTAGCGTTGCTCGTAGATATGCAGCCGCGCCGAAGGCCCTTTCGGAAGCATCAGTAAAGATGTGTAGTTGTGTTGATGATGATAGTTCTCCCTTGAATATGTGTCTGGCTATTCGGAGATTGTTTAAGTGGTTAAGATTTTCTCTGAATGCCGTCCATGTAGCGTTGAGGTCTGATGGTAGAGCCTCATCGCAGGATAACTTTATTTGCCATAGATGCTGTGTGAATATTTTTGCCTTGATGATCACCGGTGCCAGTAGTCCAAGTAAATCAAACAGTCGTGCTAGATCGGAGCTGACCGTTCGTTTAGTGATTACCCGCACAGCATCCAGCGTTGATCTGATACATAATATATCAACCTTCGGCAGCCACAATAACCCTAGCGTTTTTATTGAATCATTAGTGTCATTAGAGAAATCTAAATTCACTTCCTGGTCACCTTGTGGAATATTTGTTAATAGTTGGGGATGATTTGCACACCATTTTCGCAAATTAAATCCAGGTGTGCTTAGCATTTTCATCAGCTGTCGTTGCATTTCTATGGCTGTAGCCAGACTGTCTAATCATTCAAGTCCATCATCTACATAAAAATTGTCATGTAACATTTTTGCTCCCAAAGGATGACTTATCATGTTGTCGGTAGCGATTTGTTGCAGACTTTTGGTCGCTAGGTACGGTGCTGCCCGTGTTTCATATGTAACGGTGTTTAGTTTATAGTATCCAATGTTTGCTGTTGGATCCTCTCTCCACACGATGACTTGATAACGTCGACCTTCTGGATGTATTATGATCTGCCTATACATCTTTTCGATATCGGTCGTGAACGCAAAGCGTGGCAATAGAAAGCGTAGCAGTATTGAAAAAAGTTCACTTTGAACTGTGGGCCCTGTATACATTAAATCTTTCAATGAATATCCTGTCGTGGTTTTGGCGGATGCGTCGAACACCACTCGCAATTTGGTTGTTGTGCTGTAGGGTCTGAGAACACAATGATGAGGAAGAAAGTAGTTAGGAGACAGCATTGAGTCAAGCTTCACCTTCTTCATGTGTCCCAATCTTTCCTATTCTCTTATAAACTCCATATATTGTTCTCGCAGTTCCACGTTTCCCTGAAGTCGCTGTTCGAGACCAAGGAATCGATTATGAGCCATTAGTCTTGATTCTCCCAAAGCTGTTGGATTTTCGAGAAAAGGCAATTTTACGATGAAGCGTCCCAGGACATTTTTGCGCATATTTTGAACAAAGTGTGTTTCACATTGTTGTTCTACTGGTGACATGCTCTTTCCAATTGTTCCGACTTCATCCATCTTCCATAAGTTTTCAATTGCCTCGACCAGTGGACCATCCCTGCTATCGGTGTCTATTTTCATCCCGAACACTGCACATGTCAAAGATTCCGCCGATGGTTCAGACGCTCCAAATTTTCCGCTCACAATCCAACCCAGTGATGTGTTTTGGAGAATTGGGCCATTTTTCGTCATCTTTATATGACCAGGTGCCAAGAGACTCAAGTAAAATTCGGCACCCAGCAAGACGTTAATTTTTTATTGCTTGTAAAATTTCGGATCTGCCAATTGTATGTTGGCCGGGATTTTCCAATTTGAAGTAACAAATTGATTACTTGGTGGAGCGGAAATAATGTTTTGAAGTACAAAAGCTTCCAAATTAGTTGTGAAACTGCCACTAGTGGATTGCATCTTGACGTTAATCCTCTGAGTGACCGTCTTTTGCGCATCGCCAATTCCCTCAATGCACAAGGAAGCTTTGGTTGGAGTTATGGATAATCTCTTCATGAGACATTCTGAGACGATGTTAACTTGGGAACCGGAATCCAAAATTGTTCTAAATTCCCCTGAGTTGCCATTGGCCGCAGTAATTCTTATCCTTGCTGTTGCCAGTAGTAAGTAGCATTGAATTGATACGTTGCTTGCTGCTGCTGATGAAACTGTTGCATTTGGAATGGGATTTATTGATTCATTGGCTGATTGCCTTGCTTCTGATGACGGCATTTTTGGAACTAGTTGTTTTTCATTTCCAAAATGTAGCAACGTATTGTGTTTTTTGTCACATTTGCTGCAACATCTCGACTTGCAATTGTTTGAATTGTGCTCGTTCTTAAAACAATTGAAACATAATCGTTTTTTTTTACCCACAACTGGCGTTCTGTAGTAGACATCTGTAGAAATTTCTTGCAGTAATAGAATGGATGACTACCATTGTCACATAATTTGCAGCTATTGCTCTTGGTCGATGTTGTAATGGAGGCCACAATTCTGTTGAGTGTTTGTGCCATTGCAGCTTTATCCTTAACACCAATGGCTTCCATTGAATTTTTTTGCCCCCTTTATTTCATACACCTTTCAGCATTATATTGACACTTAGTACATGATTTGACAATTTGTTTGAAAATTAATATTAAAAAACACATTTTGGCCAGCGTCAAGAAGTGATACAACAAAAATTATTTACATTAATTATAATAGTTCACTATAATTATATTAAAAATAATCAAAATTACCATATGTTTATGATAATTTTTTACATTTACATTTATAATACTATTACTAATATGTGTAGTCTGGATTTCCTAGTTCTTTAGGTCGTTTGGTAGAATTCTCTTTAAACGGCGCATGATGGTTTCTTCTAGATATAGCAACTCGTTTATTTCTTCGTTATTATGCCCATGCAGTGTGTTTTGTAGATATATTTTTTATTTCTTCGTCAATTCTTGTCATATTTAGTTTGTGGTGTATATCTTCATTTGTTGTGTACCAACCAGACTTTATGATAACTCTTAATATTCTAGATTGCTGTCTTTGAATTTTTTTCTATATGTGCCCGCTTTGCCGTTCCCCACACTTGGAGTCCGTACGTCCAAATTGGCTTTATAGTACACTTGTATAACAGCAACTTGTTGTTAATTGTGAGTTTAGATTGCTTACCCATTAACTAATAGTTGCCTAAATTTTTCTTTTATTTGTTTCGTTTTTTGTTTGATGCGGTAGTGCCAATTTAGCTTTGAGTCCATGTGTATACCAAGGTATTTAGTTGTAGACCCTATTTTTATATCTTTATTGTTTATTTTAATAGGTATTGGGTTAAATTTTGTTTTAGTTGTAAAAATTATTTTTACAGTTGTATCTTCATTCATTTTCAAGCACCATTTATCAAACCATTCCTTAACTTTCTCTGTGTATATCTGCAGATCTGTAGTCGCAGTATTTAGATTTTTGTCAGATGCTAAGAGGAATTTGTCGTCAGCAAAGGTAGCAATTGTGCTATTCAGTTCTTTTGGAAGTGGTATATCTGAGGTAAATATGACATACTCGTATAGCAGTGGGCCTAGAACACTCCCTTAGGGAACTCCAGCTGTTGTAAGATGAATAGACGAACAATTTTCATTATATTTTATGTAAAAGTAACGATCACTAAGATAACTTTCAACAATCAAATAGTAGTCAAGTGGCAGCATCGTCTTCAGTTTATGCAGCAGTCCTTTATGCCATACTTTGTCAAATGCTTTTGCAACGTCCCAGAATACAGCAACGCAGTAACGCTTATATTCTATGTCTATTTCAATTTTGTTTGTTATATGGTGTATCTGTTGAATTGTTGAATGTCGTTTTCTGAAGCTGAATTGATGATTTGGTATAATGTTTTTATTGTCTAGGATCTGGCTAAGTCTATCATGTAATAGTTTTTCAGCAACTTTAGAGATTATGGGAAGTAGGGTAATACGACGAAGCAATTTTAGCATCTTTTCCCTGCTTCGGTAGTGCAATAATTTCAGCAACTTTGCATACTTTGGGAAAAATTTGTAGTCGGAACATTGAGTTGATAACATTCCTTAAGTAGGTATAACCTGTAGTAGGTAGCTCAGCGAGAGCTTTTCCTGTCAACATATCGTATCCTGGTGCTTTTTTGTGGTTTATTCGTTTTTTAATGCAATTAATTATTTCTTTTGTGTTTGTTTTCTTTATTTTGGTTGTAAGGTCTATATTTAAGTCATTGCATGTTTCAATATATTTATCTTCGTCATTTGATAGGACTTTTTCAAAGCATTTAGCCAATGCAGTTGCTTTTTCTTCATTGGTAGTAGCCTATGAGTTGTCATGTTTCCATAGTGGTGGCTGATACCTTATCTGAGTTTTTAATTTCTTTGTGCATTTGCATAATGAGTAGTTAGTATCCTGGGTAGGCGTCAAGTTTTTTAGGTAATTTTCAACTTCTATATTTTGTCTTTTAGTTAATATTTTCTTGAGTTTTTTGCAGGTTCTATTTTAATTGTGTTTTTTATCCTCAGGCGATCTAGTTAACTGCCACCTCTTTCTCAGCTTTCTCTTCTCAATAATTTGCTTTCTTATGAAAATATCCGTTGTAGGTTTATTTCTTCTAAATTTATGCTGTTGGCTTGATTTGATTCCTGCGTCTAGGACCACATCGTTGAAGTGAATAATGGCACGTTCAATGTCTAATTGTGTTTTCAGTGTGATAGACATCTTCAGTTGATTTTCAATATGCTGTCATTCCAGTTTGTTTTGTGGTTAAAAATCTTAGCTATTGGTTCTATGGGTTTGATCTCAGTTGTGTAGTCAAGTATTATCGGAGAGTGGTCTAAAGAAAGTTCAAAACAGGCTTTAATTTTTAATTGGTCACACTTTATGTTTTTTGCTATGCTGAAGTCGATTAAAACTGGTATCTTTTTCCTATCTGTTGGCCAGTATGTGGGTTCACCTGAGCTTAAAAATTTGCAGTTATTTTTGTTTATAGCATTAATGAGATTTCGTCCTTTTTTATTGGTTAGCCTAGATCCCCAGTCAGTGTGTTTTGCATTCAGATCTCGAGCTGCAATGAATCTTACGCCAAGCGTCTTTATGTAGTCATCATATTGATCCATCGTTATTAGGTGTCTTGGGGGACAGTGAACTAAGGAGATGAGTATTGTCCCACTTGTATCCTCAATTTTCACAGTAGTGGATTGAATATGAGGTGTTGCATATGGTTGCCGTTCAATATATTTTAATAGTGAATTTATTATGATAGCTGTCCCACCACGAGCTTTACCATCAGGAGGATCTGTCACATAAATTTTATATCCAGGAAATACTGAATAGCTTTTGTTCGTAAAATGTGTTTCTGAAACTAGAGCAACATCAATTTTCTTGTCAGACAAAAATTGCTTCAACTCAAGATAATGTTTCGTTAGGCCATTTGCATTCCAGGCAACAATTTTTAAATTATTACTTTTGTTCATTTAAACTTGTAAGTAACATTGTAATGATATTCATCATATTAATCATATGAGTGATTAGGGATTTCACCATGTAATCACATAGTTCATTAGTATCACTATCGCTTGAATTTTTTTTATTTTCTTCAGTTTTATTTGGATTTGACGACTCTGAAATTTCGGCATAACTTATGCCTCGCTTAACTACCATTCCATCCATATTTTTGGTCTGTAGCAATAATGAATCCTTTCTGCGTAAAGATGGAAACATTTGAATTTTTATGGCTTTGTATATTTCACAGCCTTTGTAGTTTGCAGTATGATTTCCGCCACATAGGGCACATTTAATTTCCGCTGCGTTGGTTTTTTTTTTGGCATTCACTTGTCAGATGCTTTCCCGCGAATTTCACACATACTGGATCCCTTGCACAGTAGTTGGATTTCCGTATTTTTGGCATTTAGTGCATTGCGTGACTTTTCTTTTATGATGAGGTGCCTCAAAAACTACTATGCAATGCATTAATTTGTTAATGCTATAAATATCTTTATTGTTAGTATTTGTTTCTAGTTCTATGCTAAACAGAGGTAGCGGTTTTTTGTTCTCCATTGAGTTATTTTAGTTATGTTTAAAACTTTGTGACCGTTTTCACCAAGCTCATTTTTAATTTCCTCTTGGTCTGCGGAGGGGTGCATATTGCGAAGAATAACTTTGAAACCCCTTTCATGTTTGGGTTTAAATGTGTACAGCTTCGTACCTTTTTGCTTTATCATTTTAAATATTTTGGTGTATGTTTCCGAGTCATTCGATTGAACTCGTACTTATTTGTTTGTTAATATTTTAAATATAAAGTTACTGTCTGCAATAGCGGTTAGCGCATTTTTTAACGTCTTTATGCATTCTACGCCTTGTACTTATATGGGGGTGGTTTGTTTAAACTTTTTTTTCGGACTCGTTGTTTTTTCTTTTTTGGACTCATTTTGATCAACTTTTCCACTGTGCGAGGGTTCAGCAAGTGCGTCATCATCAACGGTCAAAGCAGCAAATTTGTGTTTTTCTTCAGAAGTAGTATCGCTCAACCAATAGTTTGATAACTTACTTTGGCTTGGGTTTTTTTGCCAGTTTTTGCTTTTTGCTAGTGTTCGGCGTTCTTTTCGCTTTATTTGTCGTAGGTGAGGTTCGTGCTCTCTTTGGTAGCGATTGCAGTTGAGTAACTAGCAGGCCCCGTTTCGGAATTTGCACACAGGCAGAAGAACATGTTGATGTCGCAGTTGTAGTCTAGAATGTAGTTGTTATACCGTACGTAGAGAAGGCAGATGTTGTTGTTGCTGACGAATTTGTTGTAGTTGTCGCACAATCCACTGCTATACTGGAGCAGGACATTATTGGAGGTTTGCCATGTGCACTCCACGAAGAGCGAACATTAATATTAATAGGTTGTTCTGACTCGCTCATGGATCTCGTTCTCTCCCCCGGGGGAGAGCGCTGCACACTCATGACGATTACCGACTATACTTTGTTTATTAGTAAAATTTTATTTATTATTATTTTTGCTATATTTTAATCGTATTTAATATTATAAAATATGTAAAATATTACGAAAAACAAAATTTTGGTGTGGTAACTCGAATCACTTATTATGGCCAGAGTCCACTGTGGCAACACCACACACAACCGGGATTATTTTAATTATTGTCTCTTTCAACTTTTAACTCATATATGTATATAATAGTTCCTTTCTTGTTTGATTGTTTATTTATCACTTTTAATAAATTTCAAATTAGTTATTATAAGTAGTTAGTTTATCTAAACAGAACTAGTCACTTTCTTGAAAACTTGCACTTTCGTTTATCGTCTTTTTCGCGGGTTTTGTAAAGTTAGTTACTTGGTTTTAAACAACGATAAATGTAACAAGGGCGGAGCTCGTGTGATTACACGTCCGTTTGGTTACACGACCATTTTGACATATATCCATTGAATGGAATTGTCCTTCCAAGAACAGCAGGAACTTATCCACCACTTGCAATTTCTTTGAATTTGCTAAGGATTGTTCAAATCTTATGTGTGTGGATCGGTCTAGTTTCTTTATTAGCAAATGAAGGAGAATCGGATCCCTTGCTCCTATATCAACACTTAAATTGTCCAAAGCCAATAGTATTCACATGTTGTTTCGTGCAAATTCTTAGTTCTCGGGGCAGTTGATGTCCTTGACGACTGATTTAGTAATTCTTCGATTAGCGTAGCTATTATTACCCTTCTGATGTTGTACCGCTCTTGCAATAACGTCCAAGCTGCAACATAGTTGTCTTCCGTCAGGGAGTAGTGGCTGATTAAATTTGCAGCTTTTCCTGTTACATTAGCCTTAAGGCACCACATTTATTGCATCGCTGCTAATGTCTGCTGGTCAATCATTTGGAAAAAAGATCAAAGAATTGTTGCCATTACAAGTAATCGTGTTGAACTGTGGAATGGTTACCTTTGGGAGGTAAACTGAACTTCGCATTGTTTGCTCTTCTCTCGCGGCTGAAACAGCGACTCTCGTACCTTGGCATTGATATGCCCTTATAGAGATATCAACTAGGCCATTCGCGTCGTCATCTTCCTCACTATGCCATGGTGGAAAGAGGTTATAGAAGGTTCCCTCATGAACAATGTCCTTTGCGCCACATGTGGAGCTGATGCTGGTGTATTTTCAATTTGCTGCTTGGAGGGTTCTAGTATGGCCGGTAGGCCGATGGTGCTGCCATTTTTTCCCCTGGCATAATCCCACCTTGCTCGGGGCTTCCTGAAGAAATCGGCTATGACAGGTATCGACTAACTTGCCGTATATTAAATATTCGTGGTCATCCGGATGATCTGTTAATGCCCTTAATTTGCCATATGTTTCATCGAAGTCGTCCCAGTATTGATTCAATTGACGCAATTTCTCATTATAATAAAAGGAACTTGTTTTTCTATCTGCGGCATCCTTGTTGAAGTTTTGAATTATCCTTGAGATTTTTTCGCCGACCTTTCTTTGCCATTCTGCAATCTTTGATAAATTTACAATGGTGTACGTATGACAACACTTCAACACTTAAACTGAAATATCACGTCGGTGTCACCAAAATGTTAATTCAAAATTTTGTTTTGAATTTGTGTTTTGAATTCCCAGTACTTGAATTCAAGATTTTAATCTGAATTTGTGGTTTAGAATTTTGAGTACTTGAACTGAGAATTCACAACGAAACAAAATTGAAGTTAATTTAACCTGAACTGCTCTCTAGTACTTGAACTAGAAAACCACGGAAAAATGAAAATTCAATATTTATTCTTAAGAGTCCTAAATTGAACTGACATTATTAAATCATTTCTTGCGGTTTTACACAAAATTAACTTGTCAAAATCCATAACAAAGCATAGCATACAGTCAGCAATACTGTAGTTCGATGCAAGTTGCACAACATATTTGCAAGAATAGCATATTATCATTGGACTAAATCAGGAAAAGAAAAGTGTCGAATTTCCGTCCGCTTAATTTGCAAGAGAGTTTAAATTGTTGTTATGCAAAGTGCAACGAACTTTTGTTATTATTGAATTAAAGAATAAATTATACACAAATCAACATTGCAGTTTTAAACAATACCCGAATAATATCGAATTACAATATATGCACATGCACATTTTCCTCCGCGTTATACGAATTTTCAACAATCAAGTCTACAAGTTCTCACAGAAGCTACGAGAGTACCGCGGCGCTTATTGTTGTAGGGCATCTAGAGTTGCTTCTGAAAGTGGAATTTCCTCTATTGGTGAGTTTGCCGTTGATTGAGCTCCTCTACGCTGCTTCTCTTGCTGCTCGTGTCTGATGAAGATCACCATGATGATGACAATACTTAAGACCAAGGCCGAACAACCCACTGCAATATTGATGGATCTGCAGTTTGGTTGCTGATTTCGTGTGCTTCCAAAATTTCTTGCAGCCTTGACAATTCCTTTAGTTGTGGTTCATAATCAACCTTTGTGTTGTCCAAGATTGGAAGTGATGCTTGTTTTGTTATGTTTACATTGACACCATGTCCAACTGCATTGTAGGAAGTGCTTGTAAATGATGATAATATCTGGTTGCTTCTTATAGTTAATAATTGATATTTTAATACACATCCTGCCGTCAGCACGAGAAATTCGGACCCTTCCAGTGATATTTGTGAGACCTGGTGTTGACAAAGCGAACATCCATTGATTTCTTTCATTGGTTTGTGTCCACACATGATCTCTCCTATACTCAAGTTTACAGTGGGATCTGATTTCATTGTTGAATAAACTGACCCCGCAAGCACAAATTTCTGATCCCTTGTTGTATATGGGTTGCTTGTTGGCACAAAGATATAATTCGTTTTCAGTTCTGCAACAAGACTGTAGAGTTTCAATCGTGTTTGGAAAATACTGATCTCGATGTAAGTTGATCGTCGGAATTTTTGTAGATAATTTTATTGCTACCATAGTGTTATTTTTTGTTGTTGGAATTGGTATTAGTCGGTACAAGTGAAAATGGTTCAAACTGGTTAGCGGCACAGTTATCTGAAATACTGCATGTTTCTCTGTTATTGCAGCCTGAACCATTAACTTGTATATCGATAGAATGTCGCCTTCATAACGTAGTATTTTCATTCTTGGTTACAAATGTGCTGTAATTTTTAAGATTTCATCATTAAGCTGCTGTGGTGATAACAACTGAGGAGTGATCTGTCCATGATGAGCATTTGTGAGAACATTTATGAGTGCTGCTTGAATACGTTGAACGTTTGGTGTCATGAGGGTAAGTTGAAGAGCTATAGATAGGAACATCTGGAATCTATGTTCCTTCTGTGCCTCCAGTTCATTATGAAGTATTTGGTTTTTGATGTCTGTCATTCTGCTTTGAAGCTTTTCGAAAGATAATTGAGCTGAGGTTTGATCACATTTCATTATGTTAATGGTTGAATCAATTACTGAGATTTATTGCTTCATCATGCTTGTCAACTGTTCTTCGTTGTCATTGATGACCATTATTGATTCTGACATCTGACGGACGTATTCTGGGTCCAAAACTCCAACCAGCGAGTTTGCAATATTTCCCCCCGAAGTAACAGCATACTTTTTCTTACGATGGCTTGCCAACAAATTTGTATCTAGGTCCAGCTCTGCATTTGTGTGTTTAAACTGTGTGACTAGTTCATCGCATATTGTTGTGGGCTGTATTTCTTCGCACATGTGATACATAGCCATGGCGCCATCCTTCAATAGTTGGATTTCAGTACGAAAAGGTTTGAGATCATCATAAATCACAAATTTCCACTCACTAGCAAGGATTTGGCTTGATCCGTTGTTTTCAAAATGAATACCTACATTTGGATCAAATTTTGTGACTTTGATTGGTTCGCACAATACTATTGGCAACATTAGCAATATCGCCAATCGCCAATTATTAGGCTGAAATGTAGTGCGTTTTTTTATAGCTCTTCATTTCGTCCTTTCCCTTTCTTGTAGTCGCCTCTTCGTTAGATTCTGCATCAGTGGCTGTGTCTATGGGTAGTGGAGTGAGCCGGAGGATCGGACGTTTATAAACTGCCGTTGCCGTCTAGTCTTGACGATGGCCGCTAATGCATGATCCTGTTCGATTGTTGTTAAAGTAATGGATGCTACTCTAAAATTCCGTTTGATCTTTGTGTTATTGATAAATCGTAAGTCATATCCAATGATTCTTTGAAGTGTGACAAACGAGATGCGATGCTTTATTTGATAATTCCATTCTCCATTTACTTGCTTTGTGTTATCTGACC
Organism: Clusia tigrina; assembly: GCA_920105625.2. Lineage (NCBI taxonomy): Eukaryota > Metazoa > Arthropoda > Insecta > Diptera > Clusiidae > Clusia > Clusia tigrina. The sequence continues at coordinate 340,824,328 of OV050030.1, forward strand.
CAGTGAACAATGAAATGGCTTTATCCTTTTTCTTTTCGATGTCAGATGGAATTTGCACCTGTTTTGACCATACTGGGGGCCATAGCTCTTGTCTGGCGTGCAGAAACATTGTCCCTTGAAACCAGAATGCACTGTCAGCCAATGTCTTTGTTTAATTTTTAGTTTAATTTAATTTATTTATTTATACAATAAGTTTTAAAAACTTATGCTGTACATTTAACTTAGCCACAATTGTAACTTAAATTAAAAACTTAAAATTAATAATATTGACAATTATTTAGAAAACAACAAACAAATATATAAAAAATAAAAAAGAAAGAGGGTAGTAGAACTTGGAAGGAAAAGAGAAGAAATAAAGCGTCAGGTGTTACTACGACAATAAAGATAAATAAGATTCTTGAAGTTGTTGTGACTCACAACATTTTTGAAATCATTAGGTAAAGACTTCCATAATCTAGTGGGGCCAACGAAAAACATTCTAGCCGAGTTTCGGAACGTAAACCTCGGCATAATGAGATTGTTGCAACGATTCGACGGGGTGAAGCGCAACTTGTCATAAATGTATAGCGGAGCCTTAGAGTATATTAATTATGCATAAATATACAATTTCTTGCCTTTAAATAGCTCTCAATATCGCAACCCAGAACCATTTTACTCCAAGATGAGATATGGTCAAATTTGCGCAAGCCGTACACATACCGAGTAGCATTATTGAATGCCACTCGCAGCTTATGTAAAGACCGAGAGTCCAAACCACTATACACCATCTCAGAGTATGTAATAATAGGCACAAGCAATTGCACAACCAACCTGCGCCTGGTTTCAACGGGAGTAAATCGAGCAGACATCCTGAAACAGCGCAGAGTCATATACATTCTGCAAACCACATGGTTGATATGATCCGAGCAAGTCAATGACGAGTTCAAATGAAACCCAAGCACAACAGTCTTGTTAACAAGTGTAAGGCGGCAACCAGCAAAAACATCGGAGGGATTTCAGTAAAAAGTATATTGTCTTTGAAAATAGGCAGAACAAAATATTTCGCCGGATTTAGACAACCACTAAGATTATCAAGGTCCTCATCAAGTCTACAAACCAGATCATCCATAAGGCCTACCCTGCGAGACAGATATAACTGAATGTCATCGGCATAAGATGCATCACTCCATTACAATCAAGTGAAAAAATGACATTGATGAACATACTGAGATCTACCACTCAAATAGCTCGTCATAAGCAGCAAGGCATAAAAAGCCCAGAAAAACCAAAATAAGTCTTTAACTTCAAACATAATAGTCTATGGTTGACACTATCGAAAGCCTTGGAAAAGTCCAGGAAACAGAGTAGAGTTACTTGGTCATCATCAAATGAAATTCTAATATCATCAACAACGTTCAGCAAACAGTCGAGCAGCTATGATCCTTACGAAAACCAGACTGTAGTGGTGACAGCTGCTTAAACTTATTCAGGTGTCGAGATATCTGATCAGCCATAAGCGACTCACACACCTTAGAAAGACATGAGAGCAAACTAATGGGTCGAAAATTACTAGGAGCAGCGGCAGATGCCTTTTTTGCAACCGGCACAACAGTCGCTAATTTCCATAGACTTGGGAAGCACGAAGTGGTAAAACAGTGATTTATAATGTGAGTTAATGGACTCTAGACAAACGGAATAATTAATTTTATAAACGAAATAAAGACTCCATCAAGACCTACAGCGCTAGATTTTATCCGCATAATCCCTCTGTGTACATCACACTCACCAACTGCATGAAACTCAAATGAAATTTGACAGACAAATCCATCAACAACAGACAGCTCACACTCACTAGAATTCTCAGGGGCAAACCCATTCAGGAAATGATTATTTAATTCATTCGGTTCCACTAAACAATCAGTACGTTCCTTGCCATGAACACCAAACCGTTTTAGATTCCTCCATAATTGCTTAGATGGAAGAGATGCATCAAGCTTAGAGGAGAAATAATTTTTCTTTGCTAGCCTCACAGCAGCTACAGCCTCATTACGAGCCAGCCTGTAAGAATACCAATTCTGATCGGTTGGAAATTTTCTCCATCTAGCATGCAACCTGTTCCTTTTCTTAAGATGCTGCTTTAATAGCGCGTCAAACCAAGGACACGCTTTATTTTTTACTTGAATAGTGCGAATTGGGACATACGAGTATGTGTTGAAAACATCACAGATCCGACTCACAAAACCATTCAACTTCTGATCAATGCCGCTTGAAAACCAGCAGTCGTCCCATCTTAGTTGGGAAAGCTCCCTAAACAAAGAAGTCAAGTCAATGGACTTATACTCACGATACGAGATAGAGGTAGTATTCATTTTTCGACCAATATTAACATTTAGTGTACAGAATATCAAGTCATGATCAGAAATAAAAGTTAGCTGATAAATAGCATTGATATGTCAGATATAATAAAGAGGTCAAGTAAGCTAGGGCCAGCATTATTTTCAAATCTAGTAGGCATGATGGAGTTCACAAACAGACAGGCCAGACGCACTAATAAGGTCACGAAGATTATCCGAAACAGCATCAGCAGAGAGCAGATTTACATTAAAATCCCCACACACAATATAGTAGTCATAGTCAATTACACGCAACGACAAATCAGAGAAAAACGGCTCAACACTGTGACATTTATTAGGGTTATATACACATGAAAAATAGAATTATTGTCAGATATTTCCAGATTTAAGAACTCAACTGCGGTGCCATCAGCCTTATTTACGATTTTTACATTTTGAAAAGTTTTAACAAAAATAGCAACACCACCTCCTTTTCGTCCGACTCTATCATTCCTAAAAAGCTTGTAAGTTGGTATATTAAAATATAGGTCACTAGCTACACTCCCAAACCAAGTTTCAGACACAAAAATCACATCAACAGAGGAATCAGCAAAAATGTACTTCACATAATCAAGTTTGGAAGAGTTAAGACTTCTAGCATTAAAATGTACAATTTTTAAGCCACAACGCTGTTTGCACAATACATCAACCAATACCTTATGATTACCACTAGTACCACCACAAAACTCAAAGGCCGAAATAGTAATAAGAAGCAGCCACAACAACAGAAAGCAAATTAAATGTGTAGAAAGAAATGGAAGAATAGATATACCTATATGAAAAGTAAAGAGTTAAAAATATATAAAAGAATAAAGTAATAAAAAGAAGAAAACTTATAGCTAAGTTTGAAATAAGCATAAGGAATGCCGGAAAAGACAACATTATTGTAAATTAGTAGCTGCTTGTGCGCCGACGAGCGAATCCACGGCCTCTTTGGTCGTAACCAGTTTCGCTTCAGAATCTCGGTTCACTCGAACATATACCATGCATCGCATGGAGAATGCAGAAGTCAACAGCCGCTGCCGCCTAAGCCTCGATGCATACTGCATAATTACCCGATTGCTCTTAGTTAGGCTCTCATGTACAAATACGGGAGTTTGTCCGGCGACACCGATATCAGAGAGTAAGATGGATCTCTTCTTCTCCTTGCAGAACCCAGCAATAGCCCGAAAGATATTAATCCTTTGTTGTGCCGTTTGCAGTCTCACAAAAACCACCGCAGCCCCGTTTTGAGATTGGCTACGGTTCGAGCGCAGACGGAATACTTCCCGAACCCGCGGCGAGTCACATTTGACCGATTGACAGATTTTATTAAATGTATCACCCAATCTCTCACTTTCGGTGTCAGGTATTCCATTTATTAATATATCCGTTGAGACACCATCACCTTCAAATTTTTCTGAGTGAACCGGTGCTAGTAGTCCAAGTGAGTCAAACAGTCGTGCTAGATCGGAGCTGACCGTTCGTTTAGTGATTGCCCGCACAGGTTCCAGCGTTGATCTGACACAGAATACGTCAAACTTCGTCAACCATAACCACTCCAGCCTTTGTGTCATTAGTGTCATTAGAGAAATCTAAACTCACTTCCTGGCCACCTTGTTTGATATTTGTTAATAGTTGGGGATGATTTGCACACCATTCTCGAAAATTAAATCCATGTGTGCTTAGCATTTTTACCAGCTTAAAAGTGCGTAGCATTTTTGTCTATGGCTGTAGCCAGACTGTCTGATCCGCCAAGTCCATCATCCACATAAAGATGATCATGTAAAATTTAGCTCCTAAAGGATGGCTTATCATGTTGTCGTTTGCGATTTGTTGCAGACTTTTGGTCGCTAGGTACGGTGCTGCCCGTGTTCCATATGTAACGGTATTTAGTTTATAGTACCCATTATTTGCTGCTGGATCCTCTCTCCATATGATGACTTGATGGACTGAGAATTCACAACGAAACAAAATTGAAGTTAATTTAAGCTGAACTTCTCTCTAGTACTAGAACTAGAAAACAACGAAAAAATGAAAATTCAATATACGAGTATATTCTTTAGAGTCCTAATTTGAAGTTACTTTATTCAATCTTTTCTTGCGTTTTTATACAAAATTAGTATGTCAAAATCCATAACAAAACATACAATCAGTAATACTATAGTTCGATGCAAATTGCACAACATATTTGCTAGTGAAGCATATTATCATGAGACTAAATCAGCAAAAGAAGAGTGTCGAATTTCCGCCTGCGTAATCTGCAAGAGAATTTAAATTGTTGTTATGCAAAGTGCAACAATCTTTTGTTATTATTGAATCAATGAATATATTATACAGAAATCACAATTGCAGTATTAAATATAACTTAAAATATATGGAATTAAATCGACATCAACAAATGGAAATATGCGAAAATGACAAATTAAGTGAAATAAGGTATTAGACAAAATTAGTTTCAATATTAAATTTGAAAATATTCATAATATTGGACTAATAAAGCAATCATTATTATATGAAATTTTTAACTTTGTATACACTTTACCTTCAAAAATGGTAAACAGGGTATACTTATTTTGTGCTTTTGAGAGGGGTTGTAATTTCAGAATGGAGGCGTGGTAGTTATGGACACATACTCGTATATACAGATATGATCAGAATCACTTTCTAAGCAATTTTTATTTTGTCTGTCCGTCTGTGGCCACTTCTTTTCTACATCGTTAGAGCTGTCGTAATGAATTTTGCAAAAATATAGTCTGAACAAAGATACAGAACCAGATTGCTATATGGGCCGATTTGGACAAAGACCAAGCCTTCCACCCATATAAGGAACTCTTCTCACCTTTTTTAAAAATACTATCACATGGAATCGGGACGCAATTTGGCAGTTATGGAGATATGGGTCCTAATAAACACTATGCAAAACGTGGGCGGTATATATAAACTGCACCGCCCACTATTAACAACTATTCATAACTTACAGGAAAGAGCTTGTGGACATATAAAGCTACCTGGAACAAATTGAGTTGATCCGGGAAAAGCCTCACCTTGATATAAGGAACTTTCGGGTCTAAAATTAAAATTAACCTACCTATGGTCGTTAGCAGAATAAAAATTGGTAGAAATATACATGGGGTCCATAATAGTGTGTCCTGTATGTGGAGATCATAATATTGTATTTGAAATGCAACCATGATAATCAAATGAATTCTCAACACATAGCTGTCATACTTGACAGACAATACTTTTGTAGTATGCTTTTTTCTCTTTCTTCTTAAATAAATTACCAACGTGGAAAAACGTAAGTTTTTCTAACAATAATATACTGCGTATAATTAACTAATAGAATAACAGGTTATGGGCCCAAGCTCTGGTTAATTGATTTTTGCCGGTATTTATTTAAGAACAAAAAGAAAGAATTCAATTGCATTGTTAATTTCACAATTTTTTGTTCGCACATTGGACTTTGCAATTTTAACCTTATATTGCAAGCACCGACTGCATGGACAGTAAGATCAAATCAATAGAACAACACCAAATATTAGAGCCCGCTACAACGGCAACTCAACAACAAAAACTACGGGAACTGCAAACTGTAAAAGAAAAAAATAATTGGAATGGAACCAAGTTAGAAACAAGTTGTTTGTTTGAGATGGCTGCAGGAATTTTATCATCAATTGAAAAACTAAAAGGCCGCGAGAGATTTGGCGTTGGAGGATCTATCAAAATGTTTAACCGGTGAAGAGACTGATATAAAAAAATGTGCAAAAGCAAAAACCGCTATTGCTTTAAGTATTGATAAATAAATTTTTGTCCACGTAAAATCAGAGATAAACGCCAAGAACATTTGGGAAAATTTACAGAAAACATTTGAGGATAGAGGATTCGCGCGACGTATCACACTAATGAGGCGTGTTGTCAGTACAAAGCTGCAAAACTGTGATTCAATGAACACTTATGTTTCTGAAATTATGTCAGCTACGCAGAAGATGATCTTTGATTTACAATGACCGACGAGTGGTTAGCTGTGTTTTTTTTATTACAGAGGAGTACCACCAATTATATTGGTGTTGGAAGGACTTGACAAGTCACTTTCAAGTAATCTTCTTAAAACAAAATTACTGCAAGAGATGACTGCTTCGATATCAGTAGTTGAAAACAATAGACCATTTCGTAAAAGGTCAAGTATAATTTGCTATTCATGCCACCAGAAAGACCACTTTGCAGCCAATTGTCCACAAAAAACAAAAATAGCGGATATTACGGACAGAAAGTCTTTCAACAACAACAAGAATGCACACAAAGTCAATGTGGCGTTCAGTGCAGTGTTTTTAACAGATAAGTTTCATACCAGTGATTGGTATATTGACTCTGGCGCTACCAACCACAAGACAATGCACAGAGAATGGATTACGGGACAAAAGAAGTATTCATATGCAGGATTTTGAGAGGGAAATACTGATTTGATGGAAGTTGAATTCAGTGGCGAAGTTAACCTCAAAATTGATGTTTCAGGAGAGTGTGTGGAAGTTAACGTCAAAGACATGCTATTTGTGTCAAACTTAACTACAAATTTACTTTCAGTAAGTAAGATTGCAGAAAAGGATTATTTGGTAAATTTTACATCTAAGGGTTGCACAATTCATCACAAACACAGAAGTTTGTTGGCAACAGCGTAATCAGTTGGCGGCTTGTTTAAATTGGATGCGATGAAAAACGTGGCACTGACATCAATTCAGTCAGAAAATTCAATGGAGTTATGTCATCGAAGGCTTGGTCAATTGAATATATCTGACTTAGGCCCTGATTCACAGTCATTGGTTAACCATTAGTTAGCTAAAATGATGACTAGAGTTTAACTAATGTTTCATATTCACAGTGCTTTAGTTAACTAAAGCAATGAATGAAGAAAAAATATGGTAACACTCTTCAATTTGTGGATTGTTTTTGGTAGCACTGTTCAAAAACATATGTTTTCTGTTTACATTTATTTCAATAATTTGTGTTTGAAAATGGAAACCGTTCGTGTTTCGAATTTTAGCTTTGATGAAATTAATATGTTAATTAAACTAGTTGAAAAATATAAATAAGCGCTATATGATGTGACACCAAAACGATAACTCTCGAAACAGACTGCGATACACCAAAAACAGCCGGATTCAATAGTTGCATGCAGCCTGTAGCGAAATACCGCAGTGTTATTAAAAGCATTTGCGAAGCGATACCTGCCACGAAAATCTTTGGCATCATATTCTTGGAAAAATTGAGGTCGATTTCAAATAATTTTTTTCGCGAGACATTTTTCACAAACTCAAATGTGGATTCAATTCTTTAAGCATCAGAAAAATGCTTCTGTGAGTGGTGTATCGTTTGTCGATAGTGATAGTGAAGTATGTGTTGCTTGCTGTAAGGGTAAACTCGCATGACGACCATTTCCAAAAGACGGATCGAGAGCAACACACTTGTTGGTGGTTATACACGCGGACCTAGCTAGAAAGATGTAGTGCAGCTCTATTGGTGGAAGAAATTACTGTTTCGTGCTTATTGATGATTTTAGTAGAAAAACTTTTGTGTACATGTTGAAGCATTCTTATGACAAATTTTGTTCATTTAAGGCGTTGGTTGAAAATCAAACTGGTTTAAAAATTCAAAAATTCCTGAGTGATAACTGCACCGAGTTTGGTTGCAATAAGTTTAAACCACTTTTTGACCAGAATGGAATCGAGCATCAATCCAGCGTTCCATTTACACCACAACAAAATGGCTTAGCTGAGAGAACAATTCGAACTCTTACGGAAAAAGCGAGGTGTATGTTGCAGGATGCTAATTTACACAAAATATTTTGGGGAGAAGCACTGAATACCGCAACCTATATAAAAAATCATACGTCATCAGTAATTTTGGGAGGAAAATCACCTATTGACATATGGAGCGGAATAAAACCAGACGTAAGTCATTTTAGACTATTTGGTTCTCGTGCAATGGCATTTCTATCCAAAGAGAAGAGGCAGATGTTTGACGCTAAATCAAAAGAATATCTTTTCGTTGGATATTGCGAGGCACAAAAGGGATATCGCTTAATGGACAAGGAAACCTGTAAAATGATTATAAGCAGATATGTGAATTTTATTGAGCATTTCAACTATCTTGGTGAAAATACCAATAACAAAATTTTCCAATTTGCTGCGGATATTTTTTAATCAGATAGTTCGGAAAGCAGTAGCTCAAATGCCGTGCAACAAGACCAATGGCGTTCAACATGGCCAAAACAATGTTATAAGTGATGTTTTAAATTCACATGGCGTGCACCTTGGCCAGAACAGTGTTGCAAATAGAGAAGGCGTACAACATGGTCTGAGCAATGTTGTAGAACGTGATCAATTTGAAGATCACAATGACAATGTTGATGAAACTATTAGCAGTACAGAAGAATCTCTGTATGATGATGCAGATGACAGCAGATTGGACGTACGTAATTATAGCGATGTGCAGATTTTTCGGCGTTCAGATAGAGGCACTAGGCTCGATTTCGGAGATCGAGTGATGCATCTAGTAATGAACGGGATCAAGTCAGAAGATAGAAATTTGGAGCCAGTCGGAACGTCAACACATTTTCGAATATAGCCGTCAATAGTGAACCTACAACAGTCGAGGAAGCTCTAAGTGTGAGTGAAAAATTGCAGTGGACAGCTGCAATGGACGAACAGTATCGATCACTTATTAATAATGGGACCTGGACTCTAACACATTTACCTGATGGTCATAAAGCCATAAATTGCAAGTGGGTCTTTAAACGAAAAGCTGGCTCAAAAGGTGAAATTGTGCGATACAAAGCGCGAGTTGTGGCAAAAGGCTATAGCCAACGTGAAGGCGTCGACTGCGTGCATACTTTTTCGCCAGTAGTTCAATATTCATCGATTCGATTGTTAATGGCGATGGCAGTAAAATTTGGCTGGAAGATTGAGCAAATGGACATCGTGACAACGTTCTTGCGCGGTGATATTCACGAAATACTGTATATGCACCAGCCTGAGTCATATGACAACAAAAGTGGTAGTGTATGCAAATTGAATAAAGCTTTGTATGGTCTGAAGCAGGCCTGCAGACAGTGGAATCTTAAACTCAACGAAGTACTGGAGCGTGCAGGGTATAAGCGATGTAAAACCGATTCTTATGTTAATCTACGACACAAAGAAAATTTTTTTGTGGTGATTGCTGTGTATGTCGTTGATTTATTGATATTTTTTAATAACTCTGCTTGGAAAGATCAACTTAAATCAACATTGAAGAAGCATTTTCGCATGAAGGACCTAGGCACAGCAACGAACGTTCTTGGAATTCGAATAAACTACAATTATGATAAAGGAATCATCAGTCTAGATCAACAAAAGTATACAGAATTGATTCTGCGTAAATTTAAAATGTTTGATTGCGATCCGGTGAAGATACCAAGTGATCCAAATCAAAAACTTACTGCAGAAATGTGTTTACGTCGACCCAAGATGAGCTTGAGAAAATGCGGACGATCCCATATCAGGAGGCCATTGGTAGTATTATGTATTTAGCACAGTGCACGCGTCCAGATATTTCGATTAGTATCACCAATTTAAGTCAGTTTAATAAAAGAAAGGAATGGCGAACTACAAAGGGGTGAAAAGACTAATGAGATATTTGAAAAGTACACTAAATATCAAACTTACATATAAAAGGGAAAGTGGCAGTCTATGCGGGTATGTTGACTATGATTGGGGATAAAGTTTCCAGGATTTTAAATCCTGTACTGGCTATATATTTCTATAGCAGAATGCAGCGATACCATGGGCAAGTAAAAAGCAGCCAACAGTGGCAGAGCAGAGTATATGAGAATATCAGCAGCGACACAAGAAGCATTGTGGCCTAATCAGTTAAAGGATGAAATAATTAAAGACAGTACGCCGCCACTGGAGTTACACTGTGATAACGAAGGAGCCGTCGACTTAACAGAAACTGGAATGTTTAGTCCTAGGTCGCAACACATTGCGATTCGCCATCATTTTATAAGAGATTACATAAGTAAGGGCCTGGTTAAAATTATCAAAGTAGGCACTAATGAAATGATTGCAGATAATTTGACTAAAGCTGTGTCAATTGAAAAACATTTATTTTGCATAAAAGAAATGGGGCTTAATAGGGGCTAGAGTTTTGAATTGTTTAGTTTTACATGCTCCATTTTCTATTTGAATTATTCAACTCATTGATTAAGTGGGAATATTGTATTGGAAATGCAACCATGATAATCAAATGAGTTCTCAACACATAGCGGTCTTACTTGATAGACAATAATTTTGTAGTATGGTTTTTTCTCTTTCTTCTTAAATAAATTACCAACGTGGAAATACGTAAGTTTTTCTACCAATTATATACAGCCTTTAATTAACTAATAAAATAACACATAATATAAATGCCAGTTCCACAATTAGCGAAAAATCATTACTAGCTTCCTTCAAAAGAAGTATCAACGAAATTTCACAGGAAGGCTGCGGTTACTAACACCACACAAAATGGGCGTGTTATTTACAGCCATGCCCCCTATTGACATATTATTATAACTTACGACATGTACAATATTTTTGAAAGAATTTTTCTTTAGTGCGTATATGGACCCTACCAAGCCACATACAAGAATTGGGGTCTATCAGATAAAGGGTATGCCTGCCTCCCATATAATAAACTTTGGGTTCCCCACCTAAAAGCAATTACTATCTAGGCTTCTAGTGACGATACATGACTAAAAAATGGTAGCTGTATACATTGGGTCTACAAGCATGCATTATCAATATGGGCAGGTTATTATTACTGCTACGCCCACAATTAAACAAGAATCATTACTAGGTTGCTATAGAAGACTCATCAACGAAATTTCACAGAAAGGTTGCGGGTACTGACATTAAAGAGCACACAACAAATGGGCGTGTTATTGTTACAGCCACGCCCACTATTGACATATTATAACTTACGACCTATACAATATTTTTGGACGATATTATATATTAATATATATATATATATATATATATATATATATATATATATATATATATATATATATATATATATATATATATATATATATATATATATATATATATATATATATATATATATATATATATATATATAAGTTAAGGCGCTCCCATTAGGGAGCACCAAAAAATTAAAGATGGGGGCCGGCAACTGGCCCCGTCTTCTATACCTGTAAATAATTCAACCGGTTTATATTTTTAAACTTTATTCGTTCCGCTCCCAAATCAGAATGCCATATCATTTAAATTATTCTTAACACTACAGCTTACTCGCTACCCTGCTTAGCCTATCATACTGCTGATGCCTGCACTTCTGCTAGTGCAACGTTCCCACGATTCGGTGGTGCACCGGATGCTCGTGCAGGGCGGCGTAGACATGGTGTCAGCATAATTGGTGTGAAAGCTCAGGTATGCGGGTAGGCTGGCATACTAACTGTAGTATTAGGTAATGTGTTAACTATCCCCTCCTTAAATATCTGCGTCCCGCAGATTTGATGTTGATACAGGTGGCTGGGGCATTGCCGACCTTTCCTTGAATTTCAAAAGGATTGTTGGCATCTCAATCCTCCCGGTCAACTTACGCCAAATAATGAAGAACGCCGCAATTACCGCACTCAGGATCAATGCGTCGGTTGCTATTGAGATTTGGGATTTGATACCTAGAGCGTTGAGATGCTTAATGTTTGTCATGCTTAGGTCGTGTAAATACTCCAGGTTTGGTTTGAGACCCCGACTTGTCACGTTGGTGAGAACTGACGGTAATGCCTGCAACTTCCTTGATGTTGTGCTCGAAAATGTTTGGTTTTTTACTTCAATAGTTTCATTGTTAAGCTGAATCACGTATGTGCCTTCAAGAAGCTTTGAATGATTCCCGCTTCTGATGGTTCCATTAAAATTCGATAGGTACACAGTATTCTCCTCTATCAGCTCCATAACTTCCCCGTTGTCGGGTTCAAAGTGGCATTGGGCGTCTCCTCCCTTTAGAAGTCGCGCCAGACATCCCTCTTCAGGCAGTTTCCTTACGGCTTCTGATTCACATATTGTTGAGTTATTGGTTGAACGGCATTTCCCCACTATTCCAAACGTCTCGTCATGGTTTATCAATACTTTTTGGTACTCTAAGGTTGTTTTTTTACCAAAATATGTCGCAGCTCTGGTTATCAATAGGTGGTATTTGGTTGCTTTTACTTTCGGAATTGATAGTACGTACAACAGTAGAGTACCATTTGAATACAAAGAGGGTTTTGCATATTCGACAGCTTCAATAACGTTCTGGTACGGTAAGACCTCCTCATTGGTGACGATCAGCTCGGTTTCCTCTTGATTAAGTAGGTTCGTGTTAACGATGCCTGCATTCGCCATTTGACATGCGCGTACTATTTCGCCAATCTGCTCCTTCAAAATCTGAATTTGGTTAACGATTATGGTCTCTGCATTTCCAGAGTTGATCTCTTTGCCTAGGGAATTTACATGTTGCATCATGAGATTCAGATGGTTAGTGGTTTCTAGCGTGACATTAAAAAGTTGTTCGTTAACTTTGAACTGGTGGTTGTTACTGCTGATGACATCATTTTGGCTTCTTAAGATATTATCCCAATCAATAGCATCAGGGGAGCCGGCAATCCATTTCCAGGCTGACCCAATCCAGTTAATTGATCGGCGTCCTCGTGATCTTACAGCACGTAGCTCATCGAGGTGCTGTGTTATCTTATTTAAGTTGTAATCAATGAAAGGTTTCCTGACAGCGTTCCGCACAGCATTACCCGATTCCTTAAGTTGCATTAGTATCGTCCCGAAGGACTCCAAGTCGATAGTATGTATTAGTTTAAAATGTCCATTTACAATCCAGGCGTCGCCGTGACGAATAACCACAAGGGGGGAGTTGTATTCAAAAATGTTGAATCCGGAGGCGCTGAATATCAGCAGTAATCTAGCTCAAAGAGAAAGTTATCAACTTATATATATTTTTAAATATAGTCTTAACATTATTATAGTAGAATTTTGCTTAGTGCCGATTGTATTTTTTTGTTTTTAATAAAAATTTAAAAAAGGAAAAAAAATTTTTGTTGTCTTACATACTAGTTATTTTTTGAGTAAGTTCTTTTTCTTTTGCTTGGAGGTGCACTTTTCTTTTTCTTCTTTTATTCATATAGTGAGATGCCATTAATTTTTCTATATAGTGAGATGCCATTAATTTTTCTATATAGTGAGATGCCATTTTTCTAATAAAGTTTTTTATATAGTGAAAAGCCATTTTTTTCTTATTTAATTTTTTTATAGTGAGGTGCTTTTTTTTCAAATATAACTTATAAATTACGACCTTTGTATTTTTGATCTTATTGAGGAATAATGAAGGAAATTCGTTTATGTGTTTTTGAGTTGTGCCTTATGAATTTTCTTCCCTTTATCTGTATTAATAGTCACAGTATTGTCCTTTCCTACAGTTGCCTTTTTATACAACGGTCTTTGTTTGGGTTTAATCTGTTTGTCTCTGATATAGATTGTGTCACCTTTTTCATACTTCCGCGGAGCTCGCCTATTCTTATTTAACCTTAAATTCCTTATTTCCTGATTTTTTGCCTCCTTTATTTTTTATTTTCTAATTAAATTTACTTTAAATTTTGTTCTTTATATTCTTTTGGCGCACTTGAATTTTTTTTTTATTTTTACTTCTATTTTTTTTATTGGCACACTGGAATTTTATTTTTTATCTTAACTTTTTATTGGCACACTTTCTTTACTTCTATTTTTCTTTTTGGCACATTTGCAATTTTATTTTTTCTCTTAACTTTTTATTGGCACACTGGAATTTTATCTCAACTTTTTATTGGCACACTTTCTTTACTTCTATTTTTCTTTTTGGCACATTTGCAATTTTATTTTTTCTCTTAACTTTTTATTGGCACACTGGAATATATAATAATTTAATTTTTATCTTTCCAATTTATTTTTTTGGCACAATCGAATTAAATATTAATTTCTATTTTTCTTTTTTAAAATTTCGTTTTGCTGACACTGAAATTATTTTTAACTAATTCTTACAATATTATTTTCACCAACATATTCTGTAAAAATAAAAAAAATAAAAAATAGTAAAGGAAAAATTTATTAATCCTTTTATACCTTTCTAGTACCGTGTTCTTATGTTGACGGCGTCAAGCACTGGAAAAACGTGCTCTGAACTTTAAACTCTTCCATGGCCATCATAGCCATGGAACGACTGCATTTTCCTCTTTAGTCGCCAACAATTAGATTGTAGGCAACTTACTAGGGAACAGTCTACAGCCAGGGTTTTGACCAATGCGACCTCCAACATTTTGGAAATTCGCTACCGTGCCCATGAAATAATCATAGTGTTCTCATGTGTACTATGATGTGCACCCAGTTGGGCGTATCGTGGACACTATAGAGTAGCTTATCGCTGGACCAGCAAACCCTGCTGTTTGGTAATAATGGATCGAGGAAAGCTAGTCTAGATGTTTAGACGCGTAGCATTTCCTGATCCAAAGTTGATGCCGCAAGAATCCAAGGCAATGCCACTACCATGCTTCGCGCAGAGTACAATGAAGAAAAATATTTTTTTTATTTTTATTTTTTTGTTATTACAATTGTCTGAGGATCTTCGGGGTCACAGATATTTTTATTTGTTATATCCTGGAGGGTCCCGTAGGAATCGCAGGATGTAGACATAAGGATTTATATGCTTCAATAATTAATTTTACTTTATTTTTTCACTGCATCTGTCCAACTTTAGCCAGCAACATCACCCGAGATCCTGCCGCACCTTGTGATCTCCTCTTTTTAAGGAGTCTTCTTCAAGGAACCCACATTAACAGTGGGTCCATTCTCGGGCGCCAGTTAAGGCGCTCCCATTAGGGAGCACCAAAAAATTAAAGATGGGGGCCGGCAACTGGCCCCGTCTTCTATACCTGTAAATAATTCAACCGGTTTATATTTTTAAACTTTATTCGTTCCGCTCCCAAATCAGAATGCCATATCATTTAAATTATTCTTAACACTACAGCTTACTCGCTACCATGCTTAGCCTATCATACTGCTGATGCCTGCACTTCTGCTAGTGCAACGTTCCCACGATTCGGTGGTGCACCGGATGCTCGTGCAGGGCGGCGTAGACATGGTGTCAGCATAATTGGTGTGAAAGCTCAGGTATGCGGGTAGGCTGGCATACTAACTGTAGTATTAGGTAATGTGTTAACTTATATATATATATATACATATATATATATATATATATATATATATATATATATATATATATATAAATATATATATATATATATATATATATATATATAAATATATATATATATATATATATATATATATATATATATATATAAATATATATATATATATATATATATATATATATAAATATATATATATATATATATATATATATATATATATATATATATATATATATATATTAATATATAATATCGTCCAAAAATATTGTATAGGTCGTAAGTTATAATATGTCAATAGTGGGCGTGGCTATATATATATATATATATATATATATATATATATATATATATATATATATATATATATATATATATATATTTATTCTACGAGAAATTGGGTCGATCAGATAAAGGCCACACCTCCAACTAATACAATCATTCAAAGGTACCCGACCGAAAATTATAGTAGATATTCTCCTAATGATGATTTATGAAGAAAACATCCCCATTGTTTAAGTCGCACGCACAAGGAAAGGTGAAGGGTATGTCGAAGTCGGTCTAACCCGACTTCAGACTTCTGTACTCGTTAATGTTGATATTGTGTGGATCAAATTTTTATGTCGAGATTATTAGCTTTTTCATTTTGTTTCTTATGCGGCCCATAGACTATACGTCATGATCATACTCATATATAATAGTATGAGTGAAGAAGAGAGAAAATATGCATGAATGTGATACATGACATGATTTCGCTGTGATCATTGATTGAACGTCGAAAATCAAAATCATTTTGATTTTGAGAGGAAGTTTTATTATGATTTTGATTATGATGATTACATGTAAATTTTTTTCATTTGAGTCTGACTGCCAATGTGTGAAGATGTCTGCGGATAAAAATAATAAAAATGTGTTTATGCTGGAGTCCCTTGAATGCTATTGTTCTATTTTTTTGTGCCTTTCTTTCATCCAAAATCATTTGTTTCTTTTGTTACATTTTTTCCTTGCACAGTACAAGCGCTAGCGCACACAAAACTTCATCATCCAACATAGACATGGCAACCTCACTCAACGACGACTATGAAAAAATGATGATTTTCGATTTTGATCACTCGTCTGTGTCGGAGCTTCATTTAACACGTACACTAATGAATATGATCATAATGTATCGTCTATGGACCGCATTAGATTATTAATGCTTTTACGATCATACGTTTTTCATTGTATTGATTTCAATTGAAACTAAAGCGAAACGCATTTTATGTGTACATACATATATAATATACATATTTACATATAGAAGCATTTATTTGGTTGAATTTATATTCTCTTATATGAATATGAATTAATAATTCGTGTCAATTTATAGAGAATTGTATTTAAGTGCTTAATATGTCATGTTTTTATATTTTAATTGATATTTAAATATATTTATGTTGAATTTGTTTTTTAAAACCCTTACATGAATACATACATACATATACGAGTATATAAAATTTTTTTTTGTAACAAATTTTATAGATTATGTACTTATGATCTCTCAAAATAAATGAATATGTTTAACAAGGATCAATATAAGAAATAGAGTATTTTTAGAATAGAATTATATAAAATTATTTGACTTTATGTATTTTATTTGTCTTCCTTTTATTTGAAATGCATATCTGATATTAGAGTAATAGGAACAACTAATTACAATAACAAGAAAAATTCCAAAAAACACAGTTGTTGCATAATTTGGACTTTTTTGTTTTCTTTCATACTGTCGTGACTACTTGAGTGTGTGTTGCGTATAGGATAAGAATAAAGGAGAGGAATACCTCATCCGACCCCCTTTAATTATTTCGGCTACCAACAAGATTTTGGAGAGGATTTATATTTTTTGTTTATTAGATCATTTTGGCAGGTAGCGCATTGTGCCAAAGACAATATACTACAAAGACCTAAATCGTTCTCTTCACTCAGCGAAATGAGTTAAAATTGCATGGCTGACTATGGCACAATTATTTAACTCAACGCCCGAAGTTGCTCGGCAATGCAAGGGCAAAACCTGTAGACATATACTCGTATACATTCTTCTTTTGCTACGAATTCTATATGTGCATGTGTGTTTACTACTATGTTTTTTTACCTGTTTGCTAACAGGTTTACGGCATGCATACTCGTATATGAGGATATATATGAATATAGGTATGTTATACTTTTATTTCTCTATATCTGAATTTGAAATGAAAACGAATTTCAATCATAGCAATTGCAGACGAGGCATTAGCAAAGACAATATGATAAAAGCGGACCGGTTGTAATGTGTACTGGTGTGTTTATATATTTTGAGTGGCTGTAGGAAAAGAAACAATCAGCAAAGTCGACTTTGTTAGGCCCGCACACATGTAATTCAGATATATAATTATACAATTGTTCCCATTCGGCAGAGTATAATATGAAATGTATTCAAGAATCGAAAATTTAGATTTTTCATAAGTGTAAATAGTATAAATGTATTTACTTTGTTTCAATTTTGAAATATACTCGCATATTAGAAATTTCTAATAATTATTATTATTATCTATGAAAATCGTCACACAGTCATTCTTATAATACTAACTGCAACGATGATCATGACACTAATCTAAACTGGAAATTCTCCCAGACATCGGATGCTAGTACTGTATCGTATGATCAAATTATTGATAAGTTATGAACTCTTCCGGACAATTTTGAAAATTCTAATATTCACGACGAAATAACATTTATTGACAATAGTACTGAAAATGGCGGTGAGGAAGAACCAAATGTAGAAGCTGCTGCGTTACTTTGCGGCCTACAGTTTACAGGCTAGAGTTAAAAAGTTTAACTGCGCAAACTGCAACCTTACTTTGGCGAAGGGGGTCTGGCTCTTGGCACTTGGATACCAAAAGATTCATTAAAGAAAAAATCTACATTCCAAATCTTCTTCTTAAAAATGTATATAATATATTTTTCCAGATCTGCCAATTACATTTAAAGGTATTTGGAGACCTATTCCCATCCATCTGCCACACAAAACATTTAAAACAACAAATAGTTGTCTCCTGTGTAACCGAAAGTAATAAACAATATATCCATATTGGTTTTCGCATGGAATATGCGGCACACATAGACTGGAGGTCCTGAAATTTTTAATAGTGGTGTTACTTAGAAAGCACTGCTGATGAATGCTTCAAACCCATTTGACCAAGATCAGGCATAAAAAAATGTGCAATTGAACTTCTGACAACAACAAGTAATAAATTTGCCATATTTGGGTCCATGTCATAAATCTGAAGCCATCTGCCTGCTTGAATTTGGGTTCAGTATATTAGGTTCACTGATAATCTAATTCCTTGTATACATTTTGATATTAATGGAGCTGTTGGCTATTGCTTGTATAGCGTAGGAACTTCACTTTTTTATAATATACCGATGTGTCAGACATCTACTTTTGTACTTTGTGTGAATAGAATGAGGAGTTAGTAATTATATATTAGAGTCTTATTGGTATTTAGTTTTTGGCCTCTTTATTTATTATCATAAATTAGAGTAGCAATTCCGTTTTAATTAGTATGGTATTGTATGCTATACCTTGTAACGACTCGTTTTCGCTGGGGTAAAAACTCAGCGGGTCCCAGGGTCACTTACAGAAATTTATTTCAATAGCGTTAGTTTTTATAAGTGTTTTTATTTATTTTCAAAATTACTACTTATTTCCTATACATATATATAATTATATTTAATTACTACCCTACTCTGTGTGCTCGTGGTAGTGTCCGTGGTTTGTACTAGTGTCCCAGGGAGAGTCGGTCAAAACCATAAACTCCACTGGCTCTGTCTGCGTTGCGTGTGTGTCCCAGGGAGAGTCGGTCAAAACCATAAACTCCACTGGCTCTGTCTGCGTTGCGTGTGTGTCCCAGGGAGAGTCGGTCAAAACCATAAACTCCACTGGCTCTGTCTGCGTTGCGTGTGTGTCCCAGGGAGAGTCGGTCAAAACCATAAACTCCACTGGCTCTGTCTGCGTTGCGTGTGTGTCCCAGAGAGAGTCGGTCAAAACCATAAACTCCACTGGCTCTGTCTGCGTTGCGTGTGTGTCCCAGGGAGAGTTGGTCAAAACCATAAACTCCACTGGCTCTGTCTACGTTGCGTGTGTGTCCCAGGGAGAGTCGGTCAAAACCATAAACTCCACTGGCTCTGTCTGCGTTGCGTGTGTGTCCCAGGGAGAGTCGGTCAAAACCATAAACTCCACTGGCTCTGTCTGCGTTGCGTGTGTGTCCCAGGGAGAGTCGGTCAAAACCATAAACTCCACTGGCTCTGTCTGCGTTGCGTGTGTGTCCCAGGGAGAGTCGGTCAAAACCATAAACTCCACTGGCTCTGTCTGCGTTGATTTATTGTCAATAGTCAAAGTACCTAGTTTCGATGCTTGGTGCGTCTCTAGGAGCTTGGTGCGTTGTCTACTTACGGAGCGATCCTGGATCAAAGAGGCTTGGTGTTTGGTTCACTCCGCTTATATAGCGAAAGCTTGCCAGGGGATCAGTGCTCGTTGTTGTTGTGGCCCAGTTGTCCTTAGGCCACCTTCAACTTCCGCTGGTTGTCCACCTTGTTGTAGTTCCCCTAGTTGTCCATCGTAGTTGTTGCTTGCAGTAGTGTGGCCTGATCGCTGCTGTTAGTTGTCGCTTTGCTGTTGTTGTAATTAATATATCGTTCACACTCCGCTTGCTTACGGCTCTGTGTTTACGATCGGTGCGCTCTCGTTGTCATCCGTGCTCCGCCTTCGGTCGCTGTAGTGTTGTTGTTGTTAATATATTGTTTCACACTCCGCCTGCTTACTGCTTTGTGTGTGTGATCGGTTAGCGTGCGTGTGATGCTCTTTCGGGTTTCTCTGTGTTCCGCCTTTGGTCGCTGCACTGTTGTAGAAATGTTTGCTTGCTGTTTCTTTTCTCCTTTATAGACGTACTAGTCCCTCTTGATGTTCTTTGTACTATTAAGCCGTCGTCGTCATCAATCTAACTCTTTCGGTTTCTGCGCTCCTCACCACCTGTACGTTTATTGGTCCGATTGTCTGTGCGTAAATGTTTTGTTATACTTATCCGCTGTCTTTGTTGTTGCATTTAGCGTGGGAGGTGGTTACCTTTTTAAGCTGCATGATATCGGGGATGGTTGCATGCTTGAATATTGTTTGTGGTTAAAACAAATAAAATATGGTGGACATCGTTATTTGTTTTTGGACTTAACACGGTCTCTGGTGGTAGCATATAGTTTTTGTTGTGTATGCGGAAAATACTTCTGGTATTTTCCGTCTTTACACGTCCTCCCGACTTTATGGACGAAGGAGGAACGTTGCTTCTCCGTGGTGCACTATGACCCGGTACGGTGGTTGTTCGAACCGTAGGCGTTTTTTTCTAGCTTGGGTTTCTTTTAGTATCTTTATCGTTTTTCTTACCAGTGCCGTGGGCAGCCCATTCGCCTTGGGTCCCTCTAGTTCCTGTACACTGTAGAAATGGACGTCTTCCTTGTGGGGTTCCTTTAATGCGGGTAGTATTCCAGGTGAATCTTTGTTGTACTTCTGTCTTTTCCAGGTGGTCTCCGTATCGCTGTCCGAGGTTTCTGATTCTTCCTGTTGGTAGTTTGGTGTCCCATGCGGGTCCAGAGGAGGTGATTCCTTCGCTTGTTTTGAGAGCATTTCCGCAGTTTTTTTCGTTTTTCGGCCCCAACTAATTGTTTAACTAGGTAATATATTTCTGCTCGTTTGTGGGTGGCGTCTTCAGGGCTGAACCAGGTAGACAAGTCAGCCGTGTCCCATGTGTTTCCTGGTATGGATTGTGTTAGGAACTTCTCTGCGTTTTGGAGTAGATAAATGCCACAGTCGGTATTGTTTATCTGTTGCGGCGTTTTAAGTCGATGGGAGGGTACCCTGGTGGCATTTATGGGTATTGGTGGGTCTTCCATAAATTTACTGCGGTATTCCTCGTTCAGGTATCTTCTCAGCATTTCGGCCTCCTCTTCGTGTGAGCCTCGGTCCAGGGAGTCGAATATTAATATTGTGGCACCTTTTGTCTCTGTCACCAGAGTTCCGGGGAAACAGACAACGGCCAAATACCAATGATTTGCCTTGTTTTTAGGCACCATTATTAAATCGGTGTCGAAAAGGTTCTTCCCCTTTGTCCATCGTTTTACGCCCATGTGCATGTCGGTTAATGGTTCTCTCAGCTCTTAGTTTGCCGCTCTCTTGGTCCTCTCACCGTTTCTCCTTTGTATTAGTGTGGGTCATTGTTGTCTTCCTCGTGGTTACCAGGCGCACAGTATGTTTTAATTTCGCTGAGATGAGCGGTCTTCCTGCGTTTGTCTCCCTTTCGCTGCAGCGCCATGATTACCGGTGAAATGAAGTTTACTATCTGGTAGGGTCCCTCATATCGCGGTGCTAGCTTGGCGGCGAAGTGCTCTGTTGCTTTGGACAAGTGGTGTTGCTTGACTAACACCCATTGTCCAACTTCCGGTTTCCACTCTCGGCGTCGCAGATTATAATGTCTTCTTTGATCCTGTGTTGCTCGTTCCAAGTTTAGCCTCACGATGCGATTAGCTTCTTGTAGTTGATCTACCCGTTCGTTAGCAGTCTGTGGGGTTAGCCCTGTACCCAACATTGTCTCATCGTACAGCGCTTTTGGTAGTCGCGGTTCACGCCCTTGTATCAGATAAGCCGGACTGTATCCCGTTGTCTCCGATACACTAGTATTAATGGCAAGATTCAATTCGGGAAGCAAGTCGTCCCACTTCTGCTGCCGTTGACTCGCAAATTGGGCCACCATAGTCTCCATCAGCAACAGCCCTCAACAACACTAAACGCTCGACTACTAAATTGAGACCCATTGTCCGTCACTAGGATTTTAGGTACTTCAAAGCGAGACAGGATGTGTTCCCGGAAGGCCCGTTGCAATGTCTCGGTGGTGGCTTTTTGGAGGGGGGCCATCTCGGTCCATTTGGAGAATTTATCGAAGAACACGACTAGCATGGTGTTGCCATGTGTGGACCGGGGTAAGGACCCGACAAAGTCGGCGCAAAAGATAGACCAAGGTTCAGTGGGGATGTGGCTCAACATTTTCCCAGCTGGTTGTTGGTGGCTGCTTTTAAATCGTTGGCAGGAGGAGCATTGACGCACGTATCGACTTGTATCGCGGAATAGTCCCGGCCAGTAATATCGGTTGGCTATCCGTGCTATTGTTTTCCTGATACCTAAGTGTCCTGCCGTGGGTGCATCGTGATTTTCCTGTAGGACCCGGTTCCTGAGCGCTCTTGGCACACACAGTTTCAACGGGACGCAATCCTCGTCGCCGCGATAACTCGGGATGTGTCTGTATAACTGTCCACCTTCCAATTGGTAGTCAGCATATTTCTCCGGCCTAGCGATGACCTCTGCTCTTCGTTTCTGCCACCAGGGGCAGTCTGGTTCTGTTCGGTCCTCAATGGTAATGGTGCAGGCGGCTTCTGTTGGCTGTCTAGACAAGGCGTCGGCTAACACGTTCAATTTTCCCTTCCGGTATTGCACGTCGAATGTGTACTGTTGCAGTTCAAGGGCCCATCTTGCGATACGACCTGCAGGGCTTTCGATCCCTCGAGGTAGGGTCGCATCTTTCTAATACCCCACACGATCGCTAAGCACTCCTTCTCTGTGGGTGAATAGTTCCGCTCTGCGTTATTTAAGTGGCGGCTGGCGTAGGCTATCACGCGTTCCATCCCGTCGACATCTTGAGAGTGTACCGCGCCTAGTCCGTAGTCGCTTGCGTCGGTTTTGAGCACAAACTTCTTAGTAAAATCTGGGCACGCCAGTACTTGTGCCTCTGTCAATTTCTGCTTCAATTGTTCGAACGCGTGCTGTTGCTCTCCAGCCCACTTGAAGTGCTTGCCTTTTTTTAGCAATAGTGTTAACGGGTGTACTGTCTTGGCGAAGTCTCGAACAAAACGACGGTACCATGACGCTACACCCAGGCAGCGTCGCACCTCTCGTATGTTTTGGGGTGGTTCGAGCTCTCTGATGGCCGCGATTTTATCTGGATCAGTGTGGATTCCTTGGTCACTGACCACGTGACCCAAATACTTTAATTTCCTCTGGAAGAACGCGCATTTGTCTTTATTCAATTTAAGGTTGGCCTTTCGCAGGCACCGGAATACTTCGGTTATGTTCTGTTGGTGTTCCTCCAGTGTTCGCCCTGTGACGATGATATCATCCAGGTATGCGAACGCGTGCGGCTCCATCTCAGGACCTATTACCTGGTCTAAAGCTCGTTGAAAGGTCGCAGGTGCTGAATGTAGCCCGAATGGCATTACTTTCCACTGGAAGAGTCCACGGCCTGGCACCGTGAATGCGGTGTACTCTTTGCTGTGGGCATCCATGGGAATTTGCCAGTACCCGTTCTTTAAGTCTAGGGTGCTAATGTATTTCGCCTCCCGTAAGCGGTCCAATATATGCTGTATCCTGGGCAACGGATATGCATCCGGTATGGATCTGGCATTCAGTTGCCTGTAGTCTATGCACAGTCTCCACCTCCCGTCTTTTTTGCGCACGAGGACAATTGGGGCGCTATGTGGGCTATGTGAAGGCTCTATACATCCCTTTTTCAGCAATTCTTCCACTTCGGCGTTGATTACTTCCTGCTGTGCGGGATTCCTGGGGTAATATCGTTGCTTTATTGGCCTGTCGTCACGCATCACAATTTTGTGACTCGTGATGTTGGCTACTCCAGGCTTGTCCTCAAACTTAGCCAACTCGGTCTTCAGAAATCCTTCGATAGTCTCCTTTTCCGTATTGGTCTCTTCTTGAATGGACGTGCACCATGTAATGTCGCTGTTTTGCACGCCCCCAATCTGCGGTCCTAGTACGATTTCTTGGTCCCCGCATTCGATTTTTGTTCCCATAGTCGACATGAAATCGAGTCCCAGAAGGAGGTCGTCTGTTGAGTCGGGCATGGTGAGTAGCTCTAGTTCGCAGCTTCGGCCCCCTAATTTTATGTTCACTCGCAGTACCTCCGTGATCTCTCGTGTGCGTCCGTCAGCCATACGTTCACATATGTGTGTAGGAATTACCCTACCGGTGGTTGCACGTAACTGACGGCTAAGGCTTTCGCTGATGAAACTCCGAGTGGCTCCGGTATCGACAGTGGCCGTCACTTCGTTGGTGTCGATGGTGACTGCAGCACAGATACGCTGCCCATCGCAACGTAAAGCGTTTAGTGTTGTTGAGGGCTGTTGCTGATGGGCTGCGCCCCGCCTCGCTCTTGACGGCAGCCCCGCTCGTTTCCCCCTTGCGCTCTGCAGCACTCCACTGTTCTTATGTTCCTCTGGCCGCACTCCCAACAGAATAGAACCTGAGCATTTCGGCAGTGTCGCGCCAAATGCCCCGTCTGTCCGCAGCGTCTGCAAGCTGTGCGCACATCGATGCGTGCCTCCGCTCCAGTGTGACTAATCGGCGCTACCTGTCGATTGCGGGCCTCACGTGGTGGTGTACGCTCGACTCGTGATTGTACAGAGGCTATTCGGTGTGGGTCCCGGTCGCCACGGAAGCCTTCCAAGTCTTCGGCCATCTCCACTAGTTCTTCCAGCGTTCCAAAATCCTTCCGGCGCACGTACCATTGGTACTCTTCCAAGCTATTCCGGAAAATGCGCTCTAGCTTCTGTGATTCCGTGTACCCTGCTTGCCGCATCAGATTTTGCATCTCCAGCACATACTCTTTGAATTTCTCACGTGGTTTTTGCCGCCTCTGTCGGATCTCATCCTCCAACTTCTCCAGGTATCTGGCAGGCAAGAAGAATTTAAGAAAATCCTTCCGGAATAAATTCCATGCTGTCCAGGAACGATTGTTATTGCGATACCATAGAAGCGCACGATCTTTTAACAGTTCCGGCATGGTACGTGGAAGCATATCCTTGTTGAGCCCATATACTTCCGAGAGCTCCTCCACTCGTTCAAGGAATGCCAGCGGGTCGCTGCCACCGTCGTATTTAATGGACAATTTCCTCACATGATCGATGACTCTGGCATACTGTGCCTGGTGAGGCTGGTCAATGGCCGTTGGTGACACAGCGCGATACAGTGATGTCCTCCGAAACTCTGCCTCCCATGCCGCTGGTATTTCACCTGTGAATATATGGCCTGGCCTGTCCACGCTCAGCGTATTGCGGGTACCTATGGGCGTAGCCAGCTTGGGTGACGTACTCCTGACGTACCTGGATTTTAGCTTTTCTAAGCGGTTTCGTTGTTCTTCAGTCAATTCAGTCTCCGTGAAGGACTCTGATAGTTGCTTACGGAGATCTTCCACGGTTCCTGCAGCTTCTATGCCGAATTCCACAGCGAAAATCACCAGCTCCTCTTTGCGCAGCGTGTACAACCAACTTGTTTTCACCATCCTGTGTTCGTCTTAGATGATGATGAAAACAATGGGTGTTTGTGTGTATAACCTGGTGCTGATTCGGTACTCCTCTGAGTGACTGCGTAGATCGACGTAGTTGTTTATCACTCTGTTTTTTTAAAATCCGATGCGTTGAATTTCTTTTGAAAGTCCCTGCTCGGGCGCCACTGTAACGACTCGTTTTCGCTGGGGTAAAAACTCAGCGGGTCCCAGGGTCACTTACAGAAATTTATTTCAATAGCGTTAGTTTTTATAAGTGTTTTTTTTATTTTCAAAATTACTACTTATTTCCTATACATATATATAATTATATTTAATTACTACCCCACTCTGTGTGCTCGTGGTAGTGTCCGTGGTTTGTACTAGTGTCCCAGGGAGAGTCGGTCAAAACCATAAACTCCACTGGCTCTGTCTGCGTTGCGTGTGTGTCCCAGGGAGAGTCGGTCAAAACCATAAACTCCACTGGCTCTGTCTGCGTTGCGTGTGTGTCCCAGGGAGAGTCGGTCAAAACCATAAACTCCACTGGCTCTGTCTGCGTTGCGTGTGTGTCCCAGGGAGAGTCGGTTAAAACCATAAACTCCACTGGCTCTGTCTGCGTTGATTTATTGTCAATAGTCAAAGTACCTAGTTTCGATGCTTGGTGCGTCTCTAGGAGCTTGGTGCGTTGTCTACTTACGGAGCGATGCTGGATCAAAGAGGCTTGGTGTTTGGTTCACTCCGCTTATATAGCGAAAGCTTGCCAGGGGATCAGTGCTCGTTGTTGTTGTGGCCCAGTTGTCCTTAGGCCACCTTCAACTTCCGCTGGTTGTCCACCTTGTTGTAGTTCCCCTAGTTGTCCATCGTAGTTGTTGCTTGCAGTAGTGTGGCCTGATCGCTGCTGTTAGTTGTCGCTTTGCTGTTGTTGTAATTAATATATCGTTCACACTCCGCTTGCTTACGGCTCTGTGTTTACGATCGGTGCGCTCTCGTTGTACTAGTCCCTCTTGATGTTCTTTGTACTATTAAGCCGTCGTCGTCATCAGTCTAACTCTTTCGGTTTCTGCGCTCCTCACCACCTGTACGTTTATTGGTCCGATTGTCTGTGCGTAAATGTTTTGTTATACTTATCCGCTGTCTTTGTTGTTGCATTTAGCGTGGGAGGTGGTTACCTTTTTAAGCTGCATGATCTCGGGGATGGTTGCATGCTTGAATATTGTTTGTGGTTAAAACAAATAAAATATGGTGGACATCGTTATTTGTTTTTGGACTTAACACGGTCTCTGGTGGTAGCATATAGTTTTTGTTGTGTATGCGGAAAATACTTCTGGTATTTTCCGTCTTTACAACCTCCTACAAGTTATTTACTACACTTACTTTCCTAACTCTTTGCATTTATTTGTAGGACTCCACAAGTTTATTGTTACTGTACAGGTCAAAGTATTTCAATGAGTGACGCTATAAATCGTGTTTTGCTGGATGTATATGCTTTTTAGATTTTTGTCAATGCTTTCATTAATGCAGTACTGTTACTTACACTACACTTATGGCTTCAGCTAGTTTGTTTCTTCATCACCTATTCCATATTTAAATTTGATTAAATTTTCTGTTATTTTTTTTTTAAAATTTAATATAAACCATAAAATTAGGTCAATTGATTCTCCACTAGAGTATAATATAATTATGCTATAAAGTATAACTCCAATCGAAAAATTACCGAACCTCATTTGAACTATTTTTCTGAAAACTATGCTACAATTTAGGTACCCATTTCCATATGAGTACACTATTCCCCTTTGATTCTCCGGTCCACCTACATACTAGTATATACAATATTTTAAGGTTCATTGAGGATGGTAAGTATAGATTTTGCAATGCATATAACCTGGCTTTGTAATTATTTCTGTAATCGATATGCTTTGTATCATATATTCCAAATCTTTTAACGATTTAATTGGATTTATCCTTATGAAACGAGTATTTTGTTCGCGGAGGTGTTTTTTGTTAGACTTTAAAAATGTTTTAGTATAAAATATGTTACACGTTCGAGTGTACAAAAGCAAGTGAAGTACGGAAGAAAAAGAAGGAGGAATAACATTAATTCAGACGTGTAAAAGAATTTGCAAGAATATGAAAGTTGCAAAAGAGGGTTTCAGGGTTGCATTTCAACGCGCCTCCTCAACGAGCATATTCAAGCATTACAATATAAAATAATTTAGTACACGCCCATCATACTTGTAAACTTTTCATGGCTAAATTTCGGTAAATACTTGGTAAGAATGTCTGCTACGATTTCGCTGCTGCTACAGTACTTTAGTTCAATTCCGCCTCCTCGATAGTCGTCGCGGATAAATTGATATTTAATATTGTTCAATAATTGTATATTTAAAATTACATGGCAACCTTTTTTTTGTAGTGCGGTTTTTTTACTGCTTTTTGCTCCCTTAATTATAAAAAGCCTCAAGTCGTTCAATAAATAAAGGAAAAGAGTGGACTTTTATTTAATTTAATAATGGCATCAGGCGGTGAAATAAAAGTTGACAAGCTCCAAGATTGCTCGCAGTGTCTGACGTGGAAATTTCAAATGGTTCAAATTTTGGAAGCTTAATGTTCGATGTGGTCACAGGGGAGCAGGTTTTACCTAGTCAGGGAGAAAAGGAGCAAAAACCTAAAGCTCGACGAACAATTAGTATCGCATTAGGAAAGCAACCTTTGCTACAAATCCTGAACTGTGTTACTGCCAAAAGCATGTGGGCACATTAAAATGTGTTTACGAGCACACATCAAAAGTACTACAGCTTTTCAAAAGATCCAGATGACGACATTACTACCTACCTGTCAAAGTTGATGGAGACTGTGCAGCATCTACGTGACCAAGGTGAATCCCTATCGCATAAAATGATCATGACAAAAGACTTGATGTCACTGCCACCAGAATATAATAACTTCCATAGTGCTTTGGAGTCAGTACGGTCAGAGGATCAGAGCTTAAACAACTTACGGGCAAGACTAATGGCTGAAGAAATTCGTTTGGGTGCCCAAGAAAAAGCTAAGACCGAAGCTTTTATAGCAAGGATGCGAAGTCGTCAAGGTGGGAAAGAACAGCAAAGGAAAATCGTAAAACAACAAAAAGAGGAGGATGTTTTAAATGTGGTGAAAGAGGCCATTTTAAACGGGATTGTCCGCAGTTGTGTAAATCGTTTAAGAATTAGACTCATGGTAAACACGTTGAGGAGTTGGTATGTGTTGCGAATGTCAGCAGCAAATTGGAAACGTGGGTTCTCGATTCAGGCGCAACGGACCACATGAGTAATCAACACGATTGGTTTGTTACCTTTACCAACTGTAATGAAATCGTCAGGGTAGGCGTTGGACGTGCTATCAAGGCTGTAGGAAAAGGTGATATTGCGGTGGTAGTAAACGACGGTCGTGAATGGGTGCAGAAAGTGCTGAAAAATGTGCTAAATGTACCAGGCATCCTCTACAATCTATTTTCTCAAACAAAGGCATTAGATAGAGGGTTTGAGTTTGAATCTGACAGCAGGAGCTGTAGATTCATAAGAGCAGATGGAAGCACTGTGGCAATGGGAGTTCGTCGAGAAGTAGCTTTTCCAAATGCTACTAAAAACTCAGGAATATGGCAAGGCAAATATAGTTACAACACAAAAGCTAACTCTGCGAATATGGCATGAAAGAATGGGGCATCAAAATGTGGGACGTGGTAGGCAGTTCCTCAAGAGAGTCAAAGTGGATTTCATTGAGGAGTAATTTACATGGGAAGGATGCAACTTAGGCAAAAAAAAGCACAGAATCAGCTTTAAATCGCGCGAAGCAAGATACTCAAGCTGTGGAGAATTGTGTCTAGCAGATACATGCGGCCCAATGCAAGTAAAATCAAGTGGAGGTGCCAGGTATTTCTTGTTAATTAAAGATGACTACTCTCATTTTCGTTTTATTTATTTTTATGAAAGAAAAATCTGATGTACCAAATGCTATTAAAAATTTCTTAATGCAAGCTGCGAAAGTTGATCAAGAGAAAATATGGCGGATTCGTACAGACAATGGCCTTGAGTTTGTCAACGAAGGTGTGATGAAAATTTTTAATGAATTTGGAGTCAAGCATGAGTGTCCGGGCCGTATACTCCCAAACAAAATGGCGGTGTAGAACGAAAAATGAGAGCAGTGATGGAACTATCCCGAGCGATATTGTATGCAAGAAGCATGGACAAAAAGTTTTGGGCAGAAGCTACAAACACAGCAGTATATATTTTCAATCGAACTGGTACTAACACAGTGCCACAAAAAACAGCGCATGAGTTATGGTATGGGCAGCCGGCAAAATTTGATAATTTTCGAAGTTTCGGCGAAGAAGTCTATGTACACATACCGAAGGAGAAGCGAAGAAAATTGGATGCAAAGTCAAGAATGTGTATTTGTTGGTTGTTGGTAGAGCTTTCAGGGTTTGGATCCCTGATCAGCGAAAGATCGAAATTGCGTGTGACTTAAAATTTATACAGGAAGCAGTGACTTTAAAGACACAAAGTCAAACGAATATCTTGGCGGAAGAAATTGCTGAAAAGATTTTGGACAACTCGGCAAACCATAACGACCACACACATGATGTCGAGGACACGGAAGATAGTGTGTTCTATGATAGACTTCAAACAATTATTAGGGAAACGCCTATCGATGAACACTTCAGGCTGGCTCATGAATATATCTTCATTCAAATCGCTGTTCAAATACGCGGTAATTACATCCATTTGATAAAGATGTGTAGTCCATATACCGCCGCAATTGCAAAAAGCATCATTCTACTGTGCCGTACAACCGGGGAAAACGTTTCGGTGCAATTAATACCATATACGAGGGCGGATTTATATTGAAGCTACCTAAGAAGGAAAAAAAGATTTTTTTTCAAAAACCATTTATTTCTCAACATAGTCTCCTTTTACTTCGACACACTTAGTAAGACGATATTCCAACTTTTTTATACCATCTGAATAATACGATTTCGGGAACCCCTCAAAATACGCGTTAGTTTCGGTAATCACTTCTTCGTTTGAGATGAATCTTTTTCCTCCGAGCCATTTTTTCAAGTTTGAAAACAGGAAAAAGTCATTAGGAACTAAATCTGGACTATAAGGTGGACGATTAACCAATTCAAAGTGTATTTCACGTAATTTTAGCATCGTATCTATTTCTGTGCGAACCGGTGCGTTGTCTTGAAGAAAGGGCATTTTTTCTTCTTTAAATGTGGTCGTTTTTCCTTGATTGCATCAATCAATTGATCCAATAATGCACGATAAAACTTTCCTATGATTGTGGATCCCTTTTCAAGATAATCGATGAGCAATATTCCGTGTGCATCCCAAAATACAGTGGCCATAACCTTGCCAGCCGATTTCACTGCCTTCGCCTTCTTCGGAGAACTTCCGCCAGCTTCCACCCATTGTTTCGATTGATTTTTGGTTTCAGGTGTGTAGTGGTGGACCCACGTTTCATCAAGAGCTATTAATCGACGCCAAAAATCAACAGGATTACGCTTTGTCATGTCCAAACACCGCTGTGAAGTGGTCTGTCGAACTCTCTTTTTGTTCGACATTGAGCAAACGCGGCACCCATCTTGCCGATAGCTTTTTCATATGCAAATGTTCATGCAAAATGTTGAACACACGTTCATATGATATGTTTACCATTTCAACAATCTCATGCAACTTGACTCGGCGATCATTCATAACGATATCGAGGATTTTATTGATATTTTCTTCAGTAACCACCTCTTTTGGCCTTCCTGTTGATGGTATTGTTGCAGTGCTTGTTCGGCCGCGTTTAAATTCAGCAATCCAATATTTTACCATGTAATCTGACGGAGCAGACTCATCGTAATGTTTATCGAGCTTTTCTTTTATCTCTTTCGCCGTTTTCCCTTTCAAATAATAGTGTTTAATCACTGCACGAAATTCGCTTTTTTCCATTTTTCAAGAAACACAAAAGTTGCTTACTTCAAACGACTACAACAAATAAACTAATTGATGAATTTGGGTGAAATTTTAACAGCTGACGTTTGACAGATTGCAATTTAAAAAAAAAGTTTTTGTGTTTGTGCTGCCATCTAGCGCTAGGTAGCTTCAATATCAATCCGCCCTCGTATCTGGGAACACCCTTTTGCGACCAGTCTCGCCTTAAAATGCTCTAAATTGCTATCTTTGTCTCTTTTAATAGCGAAAACCCATTTATTTTTAACGATTTATTGTCCTTGAGGAAGCTGTGTGAGTTGCCAAGTGCCATTTTTCAATACTGAGTGGTATTCATCTTGCATTGCGACATACCATTCGTCCGCATACTCACTGGATAACGCTTCGTCAACTGATTCAGGCAATTTAATGTTTTCAAAACGCATAAAATTTAGATAATTGGCTTGCTTTCGTGGCAGTGCATATAATATTTGGCCTACCTGGACCTTTCTTCAACGGCTCTTGCACCGCTGGCTCAGATGGCCATTCTGAATTTTTGTCGCTCGTAATTGGTTTGTCGTACTCTCATCTGTAGTGTCAATCTCGTCATTACCTCTGGCGATTTTTACACTGACCACGTTATCGTTAATGCCTGTGCTTTTAGCGCACACAGTGTCTTCCAATACCTGCGTACCAAGAGCATTATTCTGTTTTGATTCTGTAGATTCAAGGAAGTAGATATCTCTACTTATAATTATTCGCCTTGCTTCGTGATCATAAAGACGGTATGCCTTTGAAGTGTCAGAGTAACCGACTATAGTCTACTGTTTGCCTCTCGGTGTGAATTTACCGTGTTTACCAAATGTTTGCAAAATGATACTGTAGGTTTGTAGTCCAGCCATGCTACGAATGGCGTCATGTCGTCAAATGCCTTCGTCGGTGCACGATTTCGCAAATATGCTGCAGTGTGAACAGCCTCAGCCCACAGCGATTCGTCCTCCCCTGAACCTAGTAGCATGCATCGCGCCATTTCAAGCAACGTACGGTTTAGTATCTCTGCCATGCCGTTTTGTTGTGGCGTATAGGGCATTGTTAGTTGTCGCAGAATGCCATTTTGCTTCAAAAAATTATCGAACGCATTGTTGACAAATTCGGAACCGTTGTCTTTTTTAATATTTTCAATTTGTTGCCTGTTTGACGCTCAGCCATAAGCTTGAATTCTTTGAATTTCTCAAAAACTTCATCTTTTTGGCGCAAAAAATAAACAAAGATGTAGCGCGTCTTGTCATCAATAAACGTTAGTAGGTAATTTGCTCCACCAATAGACGCCTTGTTTACAGGGCCGCAAACATCTGCATGTGCCACTCCAAGTGTATGAGTTGCGCGATTTTCTGCGCTGCTATATGGCCGCTGACTACACTTGCTGGAAATACACAATGTACAGCTGAGATCTGTTGGAGGGTTCACATTCAACCCTTTCATCAGCCGCTTGTTGTTCAACTCCCTCATACTTGCGAAGTTTAAATGGCCGTAGCGGTGGTGCCACCTCATTGCGTCATCAACATTTTTTCTTGCAATAAACAATTGGTTTTTATTTCAATGAAATAAGAAAAGATTACTGACCTTGCTTGCACGTAAAGCAGCTCCGTGCTCGTCCTCGATCGTTGCTATCTTCTCCGGAAATGTAACGATATAAGCGCTGTTGACTGCTTTAGCAACTGACATAAAGTTGCATTGTAAACCAGGAACAAAAAAAACTTCAACGGGTGTAATGTCAGCTTGTTTTGTTTTTAACCTTACTACTCTTTTGCCTGTCGCTAAAATTTTGCTGTCACCGGCAAGCATGATCTCTTCTTCATATGTTTCGAACTTATCGAACATGTTGCGGTTGCAACACAAATGTGAAGAGGCGCCCAAGCGTAGGCAAGTAAAATTTCGTAGCTGATAATTGCAAACAAACCATTCTTATTGTTGTTGTTTGGAACTTGCTTTTGTTGTTTGTTTTTGTCCTCTTCGCTTTTCTTTGCACTGAACGGCGAAGTATCCCTTTTTGCCACATGTGTAGCATTTAAGATTGTACCGTTTATGCTCTTTGTTGTTGCTTGCGGTACAAGAGCTCTCGTTGTGTTTTGCTTTCGCAATATACTTTTTCTTGATGCTTGTGTTGGCATGTACCATAAACGCTTGCTCGCTACCTTCGATATAGTTCGAACTGTAGGTTTTTCATTGCTGACTCTCCTCTATTAGCTTTATTTTAAGCACACTTAGCGCTGGTAGCTCATCGCGAGATTCCAATGCGACGACCAGGTTCTAATACGACTTAGCCAAGCTTGCGAGGAGCATTATAACAAATAGCTCGTCTTGTAGGTGAACTGCAGTCTCAGCCAGTTTCTCGGAAATTGTCGTGAAATTGCAAACATATTGCTGTAGACACTCACCGTCACTCATGCGTACTCCAATTATCTGCTTGAACAATGTGACTTTCCTTATGGGTCATTTTGGTCTATGAAGTTCCACGCCTCATTTGACGTTTCACAATTCTTAACGTAATTTATCTGCATCGGCGTAATAGTAAGAATTATTGATGCATTAGCTTAGTCGTCTTTGGCTTTCCATAAAAGCACATCTATCTGATCGCCCTAAGAAGTCGGACAAGGTGATTCTCCAGATGTTACACACCATAACTACTGATATAGTTAGATAGTACATTGTTGACTTGTACACTCCACGAATCGTAATTAGACTAGTTCAATTTTTCAATATTGAACATCGATGACGAAGTCATTCTTCTCACCCAAAGAGACACTATGCATGAAAACTGCTTTACGTATAAAAATTTTTACTTTTTTCTCTTTATACTTTTCACATAGTTTACAATTTTGCTATTTGTTCACATAACCACAATTATCATAGATATATTTTTTCTTGTTAAATTAACTCCCAGGAATTTGTACCTATAACTTGTTAGACTTTAAAAATGTTTTTTTATAAAATATATTACACGTTCGAATGTACAAAAGCAGACGAGTAAAAGAATTTGCAAGATTTTGGATGTTGCAAAAGAGGGTTTCAGGGTTGTATTTCAACACTTTGAGATGGCAAAACGGTTTTTTATGCTGGTTTATTAAATTATTAATTGGATTCATTGAGCCAAATTTATTTATGGCGATTTTGGGAAATTTCAAAAGTCATATGCAATGGATGTGGATTAGGCCTATTGGAAATACCACATTAAAAAACGCGCCACTTACTCTACATCAGTGGTGGTTTGGAAAAGAATCTCTACAAATTTTGGTTATGCAACTATAATATTTTAAAATAATTTCCTTTAAACAATGCATTAGCTGCACTTTTTTAATATATCAACTAAAGAATAATAAAAATATACTAAATAGCTGGATCAAATATTACACTATTATTTCATAAATGCATAAAATATTCAAAAGTAAGATATTTCCTATGCATGCATATTTATTTTTGTTGTCAAGTGTTCTAATATACACACATTATGCTATCTCATGACATGGCAAATCTTTTTTATACGCAAAATCAGTAATGCCTTCTTTTAAGCCCCACTTTCCGCATAAAAAAGCTTTGCCATATAGAAACTTCATTCATGTGTATTTTACCCCAAGCCACACAAATCAGAAAATAAAAATTTTATTTCAAATAATTCGTTTCTGTAGTGACCACACACACACACTAATATTATTTATACGAATGTGCAAACAACAACAATAGCCATGTGTGTGGTTTATGACTGATACATATTCACGGCTGCTTCGTGAAATTGCCGATGATTTTTCTAATGTGGTTGCCATACACTTCAATATGTCGATTTTCGCTCAAGAGAGCAATGAAAGGTCTTTCAGTAAATTGTCTTTGATTGTACCATAAGAAGCATGAAATGAAAATAAAGCGCCTTGGCTACTTGGCTTGGCTTCTCAAAATATATATAAAGAGGAGCGGAATTCAATTTGTCATGAAATTTTGGATATTTATATAATGTCAAAATAGACAAATATCAGCAAATTTAAATCTTTCGATTTTATATTTCATTTTTTTGCATTAGCAGCATGCAATAAAACATTTTGTGAGTGTATCCAAAGAGAGAATAATTATGCACAAAAGACCAATTTTGATACAATTAATGACAATCTTTAAATATTCATATGTTCGTCTGTTGCCTATTCCATTAGAATAATTATCTCAAATATTTTTATAATTAAGTGTACAGTCAACAAAGTCAAGTTTTTTAAAAGTTTTGTGTTACTTTGTCAGATCCGCTTGAAATACTACAATCACATTCTATTAACATTTATTCCACTGGTTTTAGAAACACTGGTTTTCCGAATTTTCATGTTTGAAGTATATTTTATGAACTTCAATTTCTAGTAATAAACGCATATGTTTTTGTTATACAAAGTTTTGTAAATAAAACCGTATAAAATGCAATAACCTTTATATAAACAACCTTTATATATGATTGCATTCCAACGCATAATAAACTCCTTCGTAATCGAAAATGATAACAATCAGAAATAAATAAAACACTATTTCAAGTATTTAAAAATCAGGGAAATTTGAAATTTATATTAGGATAAAATTTTGTTTAGTAAAAAGTATTTTAATATGAGGTGCGTCTTTTTGCCCATTACATTTGACATTTACTTAAAAAAATTAAAATTTACTTAAACATTATATATACATATGGCCAGGGCTTACCCAAGTCGACTTGCTTAAATGTTTCCTTCCGAAATACTACAACCGACGTGCTCAACACATCATTCGCCTTGTCGTTGAGACTTGGATTATGGAAACTAATTTTTTTCATAAATCATCATTACGACCATATTTCCGGTAGGGTACCTTGAGTTGATTATAATAGAAGGAGGCATTTCCTTTATCTGATCGACCCCATTTCTTATATACATAATATACTGCGGGGACTTTTGAGAATTCTTGCCTCCCGGAAGTTGGGGATTCTTGCGACAATAAGGCATATAGCTGCTCTTGAGTTGCTCGCTCAAATAAAATTTTTTCTTTATTTATATTATATATAAATCTTAAATTTTTATAATTTATATATATACACTATTATTTTTATACATATACTCGTATTTCTTTTCTTTGAATGAAATTTTAGCGCTCTTCACTCAAATCACCACTCAAAGCAGACGTTTTTCTCGAAGTAGCTCTCACCTCGCTTTTGGAGCTTTCCCATTGTAAATATTTTGGCACAATACGGCCAGAACTTACTTACCCTACGTCTCCACGGGAAATTTTTGATGGCATAACATCTGTCAAATTCGATTGCAATGGTTGGCAATATTTTAATGGTGGGCATTGCGATGTTATGCTATTGTCATTTTGAAAATGCCATCAAGCAATCCAGTTCGCTGTACCCACACTTGAAAAAATTTTTTATTTATACGATGAAGAGGAAAAAAGAAGGAAACCGAAATTCTGGGTGAATCCTTTATTACAAAGAATGCAAATGCACAGTCTCCATTCATTTTAGCGTTTTTATTAATTTAATAGATGCGGAAAAACGAAAATGTCCGACGATGCTTCCACTGTGAGCGTCACGAGAAAATTAAAAAAGGCTGTCAAACAAACAAAATGACAACTGAGTGCAACACAGCACGTTGGCAATTTATGGCATAACATATTTCATAACATAAATTGCCAACATGAGGCAATTTGGAGTCTCCATTGGCAATTTGCTTGAAATTGCCAATGGCATGCCATCAAAAATTGCCCGTGGAGACGTAGGGTTACATTACTCCAAATGAAAGTTCTGATGAAATAGAAATAAATACAAATTGGAGAGAAAGTGGCGTTTACATTACGCCAGTCACACCTGGGGAAGTAGTGGTTCAAATACATAAAATGAAACTAAAAACATCGCCAGGTTTTGACTTTATGACGGCTGAAGTTCTTGGAAATTTGTCCCGCAATACCATTATGTATTTGTCCTATTTGATAAATTCATGTTTCAACTTAAAATATGTGCCTATCTACCGGAAGACGGCTGAGATAATAATGAGGAACCTGGAAAATCACCCAATGATTGCCAATGTTAATGAAAATATTCGAAAAATGTTTGTTGATGCGTCTATTGCCGATCACTGAAAGTAAAAACTCTCATTTTGCAAAAATCACTCCACTATCGATTAAGTTCACAGGGTTGTAAGATCCATTGAACTGCATTAAGGACTGTCATCAAAGCTGAAGACACTCCTGCCCAGGAAATATTACTCTCAACTTCACTATTTAGTTTCTTCTTTATTTTTATTCAAGTGTTTAATTGCACATTTACATATATTAATAGCTTAATTGCTCTCTCTCTCTATATGCCTTGTGCTCTACTATTTTTTTAAGTAATTTCCTCTTCTCTACTATCTGCTTCTTCTATTACTGTAGTGCTTATTGTTGTGTTGCTGATATGTATTTTTATGCTAATTATGGGTGATGAAGTTTCTGCCTCCAGTGACGTTCATAAAACATTGATTGGCGTTTTATGCAACCAGCGCTCTGGATTAAACATTGTACATTTTAATGCGAGGAGTCTAAATGATTCTAAGATGGATTATTTAGACACTGCTTTGAGAATTCATCTGTTGATGTAATTTGTGTATCCGAAACCTGGTTGCATGAAGGTATAGGTGACTCTTGCCTGAATATAGGTAATTACAAGCTTTTTCGAAACGATAGATTAGACAAAAAAGGCGGGGGTGTGGCAATATATTGTAAAAGTAATTTAAGAGTGAATTTGTTGAATATGTCTGGAGGCTCAGATGTGGAATTTCTAAATGTTGAAATTTATGACAATAGCACAAAAGTTTTTCTGTCGTGTGTATATAATCCTTATCGTTACTGCTGTTTGGATCCGTTCTTTGCTACTTTGTCAAATTGTGTAATCGATTATGATCATTTTATTGTGTGTGGTGATTTCAATATAAACATGTTATGTAAGGACAGTCTTGCCAAGCAATTCATTTGTAAAATTTCTGAAGTTGGACTGCAAGTGCTGAATACCAGTATGCCAACACGCTTTGCAGATAATGCTTCTCCAAGTTTGTTGGATGTTTTTCTGGTTTCGGATATTTCTTCAGTTATGATCTTTGACCAATTATCGTTTATATCCGACCACGATCTAATTTTTTGTTCAGTGAATGTAAATCTAAACCCAATGGTTGCTGAAAATTATTTTTCCTTTCGAGACTATAAATCAATTAATCTTGATTCTTTGTTTAATGACCTGTCACTTATTAATTGGTCTGAATGTAGGCTGTTTAGCTCTGTGAATGAAAAGCTGGATTCTTTAATGTACAGAATTGGTGCCTTGTTTGACTTGCATGTTCCACTTGTTACTCGTTCTGTCACTAACAGCAGTTGTCCCTGGTTTACGAAGAATGCCCAATTGGCTATTAAAACACGGCATAGAACATACAATCAGTGGAAAAGAAATCCAACTGCATCTAGATGGGAAGAGCACAAAAGAGCTAGAAATGATGCAAATTCTACTATTAAATTGGCTAAGCGCAGATTTTTCATGTCCAAACTATGTTTGGCATGACCTTCCAAGCAGCTGTGGAATAATTTGAGACAAGCTGGGGTATGCAATGGGAAATCTGAAGATTGTCGGATTGATCCGGGTATTCTGAATGACTATTTTGGTAGTAGTTCAGTGTATGCTGATGATATGTCTGCTGTAGTTGCGAGGGACTGTGTTTCTGAATGCCCATTTGTGTTTGAATTTATTTCTGTGGGTGAAGATGATGTTGCTCGCTGTGTCAACAAGATAAAGTCAAATGCTGTCGGAGAGGATGGAATTCCTATTAAATTTATTAAACTTATTTTGCCTTTCATTCTAAGCCCATTGACCCATATAATTAACCATTGTTTAACGAGCTCCTGCTTCCCCAATATTTGGAAAATAGCGACGATTATCCCTATAGCTAAAAAGTCCAATGTCTGATTTCCGTCCTGTAAGTTTGTTGTCGGCTTTATGAAAGGTATGTGAATCTCTCATGGCTGAGCAAATCTCAGAACACGTCAGAAAATTTGACCTTATTTCCCCACTCCAATCTGGTTTTCGGCCTGGACACAGCTGCTCCACTGCTGTTGTTAAAATATTAGATGACATCAGAGAGTCATTTGATATGAGACATTTGACCCTGCTTTGTCTGTTAGATTTCTCTAAAGCATTCGATTCTGTAGATCACTCATTACTATGTGAAAAGCTACGGTTGAATTTTGGTTTTTCCAGCTCGGCGGTCCGTATGTTAAATAGTTACTTGGTTGGAAGGTCTCAAAGGGTTAGGGTGGGAAAGAATGTGTCTGCGTTCAGTAATTCAACCTGTGGCTCAGGGGTCAGTGCTTGGTCCACTTTTATTTACACTGTTCATAGATGACATTTTCAGTAAGTGTCGTCATGTTACCATGCATGCATATGCTGATGACCTTCAATTGTATTTGTCCAGACCTATTGGTCTCATTGATGATTTATGTGCTAGGGTAAACGAAGACTGGATCATAATAGCAGAATGGGCTATAGCTAATAGGCTGAAGCTCAACTCCCAAAAATCATATGTCCTCCCGATTTTCAAGTCTGGTTACCCTTCCTCTGATATACCAACAATTTCACTAAATGATACAAAACTTAAATTTGTTGAAAAAGTAAAAACTTTGGATACCACATTAACTCCGTACTATCCTGTGGGAATCACATAAATTCAGTGGTGAGTAAGGTATACTATACCTTACGGAATTTGAGGAGGACTGCATCATTTGTGCCTGCTGAGACCAGAAGGAGGTTGGTGCTTCAGCTTATTGTGCCGATCATGACTTACTCAGAGGTTGTTTATGGTAAACTTGACTCGGGTTCCAGGCATAAGTTGCAGGTGGCATTCAATAATGCTACAAGATATGTATATGGTTTAAGAAAGTTTGACCATATCAGTAAGTTTTGCAATCAGGTCCTTGGTTGCAATATTTTTAATTATATGGATGCTAGAAATTGCATATTTCTACATAACTTAATATACAAGCGAACACCTAATTATATATTTGTAAAGTTGAAGTTTTGTAAATCGAGGAGAAATATGAACCTCTTAGTCCCTAATTACAAATATTTAAACTCGAATAGACTCTTTTTTGTGAACGCCATCAGGTTGTGGATTTCGTTGCCTTTGGCAATTAGGAGTATATCAAGTAAGCACAACTTTAAGCAAGCAGTTTTTCACTACTTCTCTTAATGCTATTTTCTTTTTTATTTTTTCTTTTTTATTTTATTTTATTTTATTTTTTTTTCTCTTTTCTGCTTTTCTAATTTTTGTTTCCTTTTTGTTTATTCATTGTTTTTCTGATCTGACTTTTCCTTATTTCAGAAAAATTTTTTATTTTTAAAGTTAATTATT
Organism: Clusia tigrina; assembly: GCA_920105625.2. NCBI lineage: Eukaryota > Metazoa > Arthropoda > Insecta > Diptera > Clusiidae > Clusia > Clusia tigrina. Next base: position 340,865,716 of record OV050030.1, read on the forward strand.
TATTTATTCAATTATTTATATGTTTAATTATTTATTTATCTGATCTTAACTTATTTATTTGTCTGATATAATAATTTAGTTTAATTTAACTTACATTCTTAGTCTTATTTTAAGGAATTTTTGTTATATATAATTCATTGTTATTCGGTTACTTCTTGACGCATTTAAAAGACCCTGTCTTATATGTGAACGCTTTAAAATAAAATAAAATTAAATTAAATTAAAGGTACTTTCGCGTACAATGCTTGTTCAGCCTTGCAGATAATAAAAGCAGGTGTACCTCAAGTCAGTATTCTAGGCCCCATTCTGTATTTATTATATACACATGATTTACCTATCCAATATTAATATAATTCCGCAACATTTGCAGACAATGCTGCTCTTTTAGCAGTAGACAAAACAATCGAAGCTGCAGTGATCAAATTGCAATCAGCTGTGAATTCTGTGGTATCCTGGACCAAAAAAGGGCGCATTAAACTAAATAAAGCAAAGTATGTACACATAGTATTTTCTTCAAGAAACATACCACACAATCCCGTTTACATAAATGTGATAACTGTACCGTTCGTTAACGAAGCTAAATATCATGGTAGTACGCTGGAAGGCGCTTGTCAAGAAAAAACGTGAAGAGCTCGACTCAAAAGTTTACTTTTTTTACGTGTATCTATTGTATCTTCTAACAATAGACTAACAATAAGTAGGCAAATCTTAGAAACGAATGAATTGAGAATATTACACCTTGCCAGTGCATTTTATAGATCAGTATATTAGATACTACAATTAATTAAATTCATTGAAGTTGTACTAGTACATAAGTATCTATTTAAACTGTAAGTGATTGTAGTGCTGGTGTTTCAGTCCGTTTCAGGCGACCCAATTATAGACCAGGGTTCTAGCTAGGTGGTTTGGATGACTTTTAATATTTTGAGTATATTTCCGGGAGAAATCATTGATATCTTTTTTCACGATTGATATATTCAGGTCGTTGTGAATATTAATGTTTTTGATGATCGCGCCCCAGTAATGCTTCCTAGAAATTTGGATTGCCCTCTTTGTATTAATTCTATATTAGAGTTGCTAGCGCCACCCCACAACTGGCTTCCGTAAGTCCAAAGTGGTTTTATAATAGCCTTGTACAAGAGTATTTTGTATTCCAAACTCAATCTGGATTTATTGTGCATAAGCCAATGTGGGCTATTAGCTTTTAGTAGCATATGCTTCTTCGTGGATGCGATGTGGCGCTTCCAGATCAAAAGTGTGTCAAGATGAATTCCTAGATATTTCACTTCTTTTGCTTGCGGAACAGAAACAATATGCAGTTTTATAGCTGGACATTCACCTTTTTTTAGAGTAAATGTGATCTGCGTACATTTTGATTCATTGTCATTAATTCGCCAGACTGTCAACCAATTTTATACTAATACCAGATGGTCTTCTAGGTTATGAGATGCAATTTTGGGATTTGGGTGAGTGCTAAGGATAGCAGTGTCATAGGCGAAAGTTTCTTGGGTTAAATGTTTATCGGTAGGCCTATCTGAAGTATATATAAAGTTAGCACACATTCTTATGGTACCCCGGCTTTGGTGTCATAGTTCTTAGATAAGCATTATTATTCTTCACTTTGAATTTCCTGCCCCTAAAGTACGATACCAGTATTTGGTGTGCTTTTGCAGTCAACAGTTTTTTAATTGGGAGGATAAAAGCCTCAAAAGTAAGCAAATTACGAGTATATTTCTTCATTGGCAGATATTCTACGCTTTCAACCCATAACAAACTATCGATATATAGACAAATCTTGAAGCCGGTCTTGACCTCTGACATACGATTTTGGGGTTGTGCCAGCAAAAAATACATCCAATGACTTCAAAACAAGGTATTGCGAACGATTATTAATGCTCTATACTACCTAAGAAATTGTGACCACCATAGTGATATTGGCATGTCAACCGTCATTATCGTGGCGAAACCATTTGCCATGGCTCACAAATAGCGTCTAAGATATCATGTCAATGTTGACGCATCAAGTCTCCAGACGACTGCACTGTGTGTATAATATATTTATATGCCATATATAATACACTATGCTATTTTTCTTAGCTTTATTTTGAATTTATTCTAGCCAAATTGTTGGTTAGTGCCTTACTTTGTATTGCTTGTACTAGTTGCAATAAAAAAAAGTTGTACTAGTTGGAATAGAAAAAGGTGTTTAAGTTACGTTAATGAAATAAATTTGTATTTTGGTTTCTTGTATTTGACTTCTGCAAATGACACTGTATGGAAACTATTTTCTCTAATAAGTTTAGTTAAATGGAATACTAGATTGTTTGAGTTACTTTCTCGTAAATAGATGGGAGGTGGTTTCCAGATTTTTGTGGGCATTGATTCGACTTCATTTTAATCCGTTGAAATTCGACCGGTTTGAGGATTACCATTTAAATACGGTAATATATCGGTCAATTCCGGGTTGGGTAATTTCATTTTTCCTCCTTGTGATTGTGCATGTTTTTCCTACTAGGATTTTGTATTATTTTCATCGTGGGTATTTTATACAATACGATGAGAAAACGTATTGTTGTTGTTGTAGTGATAGTTGGAGATACGCATTTCTGTTTTTTGCGAGCGCAGGTAAGCGCGTGCATTTTGAGTATGAGAACGCAATACGATAATCCGCTTGCCTCTATAATACCGCTGTTAGCACAAATTTGTAATATAATTTAATCATAGTTATTTTTAGAATTATTAAACAAAAAACTATTAAGACACTTTTACCATCACCTCTTCTGTTCTATGTATATTTTCATAGTATCTATACAAATAAATTAATTAGCACTTAATTAAACATAACTGTGAGTTTTATATTCCTACTCACGACAGCACTCTACTGCACTCGAAAGTAAAAATGCAGGGGTTTTCTATTAAATAAGTGAATAAATTTTCATATAAAAAAAATTTAAAATGCTTAAAACATTTCAAGTTGTACGAATTTTTAATATATATAAGAATATATATATATATATATATATATATATATATATATATATATATATATATATATATATATATATTTATATATATATATATATATATATATATATATATATATATATTTATATATATATATATATATATATATATATATATATATATATTTATATACGAGGTGTGATCAAAAGATAACCGTTATTTTCATCTTTTCGTGAGTTACGTATGTTCGATGTTCGCATTTTTTTTTCTGTTATGTTGGTACACATGTCTGTTATATATGTTGGCAATACCAACCATTTTGTTTCTGACAGATAAAAAGGTTAGTCGTGTTTTGGTGTGCTCTTCGATTTTGTACTATTCGAAAAAATGGATCAGTTTTCAGTATTCAGTTTTGTGTAAAAAATTAAATTAAATGCGCAAGGACATTTGAAATGTTGACTGTGGCCTTTGGCGAGTCTACTATGAGCAGAACACAAGTTCAATTGTGGTATAACCGGTTTAAGGAAGGCCGAGAAGATGTCAATGACGATGCTCGTCCTGGTCGCCAGAGCACGTCAACAACCGATGAAAACATTGACGCAGTGAAGAAAATGATTTTGGATAATCGTCGAATCACTATCAGAGAGGTTGCTAATGATGTTGGCATATCGTTCGGTTCATGCCAAGCAATTTTTACGGATGTTTTAGGCATGAAACGTGCGGCAGCGAAGATTGTTCCAAAATTGCTAAATTTTGAGCAAAAACAACGTCGCATGGACATCGCTCAGGAGCTGTTTTTGGCCAAAAATAAAACCGTTATCATGCCTCAACCACCGTATTCACCGGACTTGGCCCCCGCTGACTTTTTCCTCTTTCCAAAACTGAAGACACCGATGAAAGGAAAGCGTTTTGCTACGATTGAGGAGATAAAAGAAAAATCGAAACAGGAGCTGTAGGCGATACCAAAAAAAGCGTTTCAGAAGTGTTTCGAGGATTGAAAAAAATGCTGGCATAAGTGTATTATATCTGAGGGGAATTACTTTAAAGGGGACAAGATAGTTGTTGATGAATAAATAAATACTTTATTTTTTGATCACACCTCGTATACTCGAATATATATAAACCAAGTATATATATATATATATATATATATATATATATATATATATATATATATATATATACGAATATATATATCTATATATATATATATATATATATATATATATATATATATATATATATATATATATATATATATATATATATATATATATATATATATATATATATATATAAAATTATTATAAAATACATCCCTGTCTACATTGTGTTATAAAATATGTCGGTATTGTAAGTGGGAATATTAATAGAAAAGAAGATTACGCCATGCGCAGCTCCGTTATACCCCTCTCAGCAAAAACACAATACAGCTGATCGGGTCTGACGTTAAATGTTACTGTCAAATATTTGATGATATGAAAAAGGGATATGCAAGGCAATCATTTGTGAATTAAATAGATGCATTGATAAAGTTACCATGCATATATACCATTTCAAAAGGGAAAATTTATAATTGTACCATATTTTCAATTTGAATCTAATTCTGTTCTTGTTTTTGGAAAGGCATCCTATCAATGGGTTTAATTTAATTTAAAGAACATTTTTATAGGTATTAATGGACGCGGCTTGTTTATTACAAATGTCTTCTTAAAGAAGCATATGCAAAGTAAATTGCCACATTATGAACCAGAATGTTCTTTGAAATAAGAAAAGTTGACAAAGTCATTCTACAAAATTCATACAAAATGAGTCGTAAACTTAATGACCCAGTTAACTAAAATTATCTGCATTTAATTTATGTAGCTAATTAAAAAAGCAAAATTTTAAAATTTAAAATCTTTATATATCTATTGTAAATATCATAAAAAAATTCCGCTTAAGTCTTTTTGTACACTTTACCTTTAAAAAAGGTAAATCGGGTATACTAATATTGTGCTTTTGAGAGAGGTCGCAATTTCAAGAAGGAGGCGTGGTAGGTATGGACATATATTGTGAGGAAGATAAATCCCCAAGAATTTGTCTTCCCACATATACCCAACTAAATTTTAAAAAGACTAACTGAGCTACGTTTCGATTTATTGCAAAAAAGGGCAAATATTATTCTCAACTGCCTTATATTTGTTCCGGAATATAATATCGGATCGGGAACGTAAGGAATACGCTGAACAAAGAAAATAAAGAAATAGCTGGGTGAAGAAAATAAAGCGACCAAGTTCAAGGACACCATCACCAAGTTCAATGATGTCGATCAAGCTCAAGGACTAGGACGCCAATCAAGTTCAAGGACGCCAACCTAGTTCGAGGACGTCGATCAAGCTCAAGGACTTCTATCAAGTCAACGATATCAATTAGCAACAAGGCAATTATTTTAATTATATTAAAAATCTAAGAAAACATAATGCAATTTTAGATTATTTCTGTATGACTCCTGGACTTCCCCTCAGTAAAAAAGAGTCGTTACAGTGGCGCCCGAGCAGGGATCTAAAACACAAACAGAGCGAGAAGTCACACGGAAAATCCTTCGCCACACTATCCACGACGAATATCGAGATCATGGAACCACCTGAAATTCCTAAAGAAGAGGCCAACATATCTTGTGAGGCCCTGCGAACAGCAGGAGTGGATCGACAGCATAGCGGGGCTACGTACGCCGTCGTTATTGACCATGTGAGGAAGTGGTCGGTTAAATTCGACGGGGAACGAGCCTGGCCTTCGTCGAACATGTCGATTAGCTCTCCGAGGAATACGGGCTCAGCATAGATATGCTTCCACGTACTATGACGGAACTCTTAAAAGATCGTGCGCTTCTGTGGTACTGCAATAACCATCGTTTCTGCACATCTTGGAGCATGTTCAGAAAGGATTTTCTCAATTTCTTCTTGCCTGCCAGATACTTGGAGAAGTTAGAAGATGGGGTACGGCAAAGACGGCAAAAACCACGAAAGACGTTTGAAGAATTCGTCGTGGAGATCCAAAATCTAGTGCGGCACTCAGGGTACACCGAGGCGCAGAAACTGGAATGAATTTTTCGTTATGGTTTAAATAGAGTACCAGTGGCATGTACGCCGCAAGGATTTTGGAACGCTGGAAGAGCTAATGGAGAAGGCTGAAGATCTCATAGGCCTTCGTGGTGATCCTGACACACACCGGGTACCCCCTATGCAATCTCGAGTCGGGCATACACCACCACGCGAGGCATGCCATCGACAAGTGGCATCGGTTACTCATGCGGGAGTGGAGGCGTGCATCGATGTACGCACAGCTTACAGACGCTGCGACCAGGCGGGGCTTTTCACGCAACACTGCCTAAATGCGCAACTGCTGTTCTGCTGGAAGTGTGGCAAGGGTTATGTGAAGACAGTTGAATGCTGTAGTACGGTGGGGGGGAAACGAGCAGGTATACCGTCAGGAGCTCGCTTGCCAACTGCGTGCTACCACCGGTAGTTTTGTCCCTACACATATCAGAGCACGTATGGCTGACGGATGAACACGAAACAGAACGGAGGCGCTGGTGATCGATGTAAAGCTTGGAGAACAGGTATGCCAAATTTAACTACTTATGATGCCTGACTTCACCGACAACTTGCTTCTGGGTTAAGATTTTTTGTCGAAACAGGGGACCACCACAAGTAGTGAATTCGAGCCAATTGCGTACATTCACAGGGTAACACATCGTGTATGACTATTCAGGCGGAGACTATCTCCAAGGACGCTATGATCGACACATTTCTCGCTGCCGAGGTAAAACAGTTTTATGAGACGCCAGGCGTGTCCAACTTAACTAGCCATAAAATCGTTATGAAGGACGACCGGTCAATAAACCAAAGGTATTACCCCGGAAACCTGGCGCAACAGGAGCTCATCAGCAAGGAGATAGACGAACTATTGGCAAAAGGCTGCATAGAACCTTCCTACAGTCTCCGTAGCACCCCAATTGTGTTAGTTCGGAAGAAAGACGGGAAGTGGTGACTGTGTATGGACTATAGCCAACTGAATGCGAGATCCATCCCCGATGTTACCCCGTATCCAGCACATTCTGGAGCGCTTACGGGAAGCCAAGTTCATTAGCACTTTAGACCTGAAAAACGGTTATTGACAGATCCCGATGGAAGAGAAGAATAAGCAGTATACGTCGTTCACCGTACCCGCCAGAGGACTCTTTCAGTGGGGAGTCATGCCATTTGGCTTACACTCCGCACCGGCAACGTTCCAGCGAGCACTAGACCAGGTAATTGGCCACGACATGGAACCACACGGGTTCGCTTACCTGGACGACATCATCGTCATTGAAGAACACCATAGGAACATCCACAAAATCTAGGGGAAGTACTCCTTCGGTTACGCAAGGCTAATCTTAAACTCAATCGCAAGAAGTGTGCGTTTTTCCGGAAGGAATTGAAATACTTGGGCCCTGTGGTGAGTGAAAAGGGAATCCATACGGATCCAGACAAAATCGCGGCCATACGGGACGCTGCTTGGAAATAGCCTCATGGTACCGGCGTTTTGTCCCCGATTTTGCGAAAATCGTAAAGCCATGGACAGCACTCCTGAAGAAAGGAAAGCATTTTAAGTGGAACGACGCTACACAGCAGGCTTTGAAACGTTGAAGCGGCAACCAACTGAGGCGCCAATCCTGGCATGCCCGGACTTTCCGCAGAGGTTTACGCTTCAGACAGATGCAAGTGAGTAAGATTTGGGAGCAGTACTCAGGATATAGAAGGGACAGAATGGGTGATTACCTATGCCAGCAGGCATGTGAATGGTGCAGAGCGGAATTACTCTCCTTCGGAGAAAAAATGTCTGGAGTATACGTAAGATGCGGCCATACCTAGAAGGCTACCATTTTACAGTCATAACGGATCACTTATCCTTGAAGTGGCTTAACTCAATCGAAAGCCCTTCAAGACATATAGCTCGATGGGCGCTGGAACTCCAACGATACTCCTGCGAGGTGCTGTATCGGAGGGGAAAGCTAAACGTAGTAGCCGACACGTTGTCGAGGCAGCCGGTCGAAGCTGCGTGCACCATCACAGTGGAGGAGAAACCGGATGACAACTGCAACTGGTGGCAGAAGCGGAGGGCAGAGGTGATCGCCGAGCCGGCCAAGATCGCAGACTACTCCTTCGAGAACGGACAGCTTTTCCGGCACATTCCAAGTCGGACTGGTAATTCGGAAATCCATAGAACGGATAGCAAACCTATACTACTGGCCGGGCCTCTTCAGAGACACCAGTCGGTACGTGCGCAATTGCAAGCTTTGCCAGCGGTATACATATAGTCAGCAGCAACCTCCCGGAAAAATGCTCACGCAGATTCTGGAGGAACCGTGGGCTGTCTTGTGTGTCGACTTCGTGGGACCTCTAAAGCGGTCAACGCATGGGAACACTATGCTAGCGGTACTCCACGACAAGTTCACTAAGTGCACTGAAATGGTGCCACTGCGGAAAACCAATACCGAGACTCTACAACGGGCTTTCCGAGAGCGCAATCTGACTCGCTTTGGCGTACCTAAAGTTTTGGTCTCCGATAATGTATCCCTTTTTACTAGCAGAGCTTTGCGACGGGACTACGGGATGCGACAACAGTTGACCGCACCGTATACGCCACACATAACGCGGTTGAACGCTCCAATCGCACCGTAAAGACCAGGATTGCTCAGTTCGCCAACAAGCAACAGCGACGATGGGAAGAACTGCTGCCAGAACTGACACAAGCTATGAACACCGGTGTTTCGGAGACTACCGGCATATCTAGTGCAAGGACGGGAACCATGACCCCCAAAAGCTCTGTATGATGACACTACATTGGGTACCAGTATGTTATCGCAAACACCTAATGAACGGCTCAAGGATGTATACCAGCTAGTAACAAGAAATATAAAGCGAGCCGGACAGGATCAACGACGGTATTATAACCAAAGGCAAAAGCCCTGGAAACCAGAAGTCGGACAATATGTGTGATAGCAAAACAGCACCATTTGTGCAAGGCCACCGACCACTTCGCAGCCAAGTTACCAAGACCCCACGCTACGATGGGCCGTACCGTGTAAACACCTTTACCTCCTCAGTCATTGTCCGGATGAAAAGGGAGGGAAGTAAGGAGACGAAGACAGCCCATATCGAGGAATTGAAAACATACTCGTATAACGCAAAGAGTGCTGACCAAAATATTACGTCAGTAATCCGAAGCCATTCCGGAAGAGGGGAGAAGATGCGAGGAAGATAAATTCCCAAGAACTTGTCTTAGCACATATACTCAACTAAATTTCAAAAATTAACTTAGCAGGCGCTACATTTCGATTTCTTTAAAACGAGTACAGAAGTCTTTCCTTATGCGTGCGAGTTCAATAAAGGGGATATTTTCTTCATAAATCATCATTATCAGCACATCTACAGTAATTTTCGGTGGGGTACCTTGGATTGATTATATCGACCCCATTTCTTGTGTATGGCTTTGTAGAGTCCATATACGTACTAGTATACATTTTTGTTGAAAAATATTGTATAGGTCATAAGTTATAATAATATGTCAATAATGGGCGTGGTTCTGAAAATACTACGCTCATTTTTTGTGTGCTGTTTAATAATAGTACCAGCAATCTTTCTGTGAAATTTCCTTGATAAATATTCAGTGGGAACCTAGTAATGATTTTTGATTGATTGTGGGCGTGGCAGTAGTAATAATCTGCCAATATTTGGAATGCATGCTAGTACAGACCCAATATATACTGTTACGAGTTTGTATTCATATATCATCACTAGAAGCGTAGATAGGGTAATTGATTTTAAGTGTGGAGGGAGGCGTATCCTTTATCTGATCGACCCCGAATCTTGTATATGGCATTGGAGGGTCCAGAGCCACGCCCACTATTGCCATATTATTATAACTTACGACCTACACAATATTTTTCTACGATATTTTATATTAGTACATTAATATATTCCTCAAAGACATGTTCAGGAAATGGGGTCGATCAGATAAAGGCCAACGCTTTCCATTAATATAATCCTTGAATGTAGCGGACCGAAAATTACTGTAGATATTTTCCTAATGATTATTTAGGAAGAAAAAATCCCCATTATTTAACTCGCACTCACAAGGAATGGTAAAGGGTATTTCGAAGTCGGTCTAACCTGACTTCAGACTTCTTTACTCGTTATTTATAACTGCGTATGTATACTCGTATATGTAAGCATATCTATACATATAACTATGTATTCACATAAATATATAAATAAAATAAAGACAATTATAAAATAAGTATGTAGTTGTGATCTTTTATTTAATTTTCCATAATTATTTCCTTTATATTCCCATTGTAGCAAAATAACAACTTTCACGCCACAAATTTTACGGAAAAATTACTGATAAACCAAAAATTTTCACTGAAAATCGATTGAAATTTTTTATTTGACATTTATATACTGTTTTTGCTGGTCCGCAAGTTACCAATGATCGTAATGTGAACCCCATCACCACTCCGACTTTGCACACGCACACGAATCCAGTACCGGTACGCAAACAAATCACATTGTGGCAGATATCACCGCACGGCGCAAATTGAAATGCCGAAAAATCTGACACAACCACGCAGCTAGTAACTGCTAATGTACAACAAAATATTCTTTTCGACATCGTCGATAACTCGCAGTCTATTGCTGTAAGCAGGAGCGAAAGAAACGCCTCAACAGCAGGAGGACATCATACTATGAACGAAGACCTACATGCAGACCTGCAATTTACTCTTCCAATTCAACGGACCATTATAGGGAAAAGGTTTCCTGTTTGTCATCCTATATAAGCACCGTAGCAAACCCCAACAAACTTATATCGTAACAATGAACGTTCAGGTGAACACCACTTCTAGAGTTCATTCCATGCACCACAAGCCTAGACGTACACCATCAAATCCGAACGTCACTTTCAATTCTCAATCCAATATGCCAATGTTGCACCACGCACCAAACATTTCAATATGAACATCACAAATGGCTGCTACGAGTAGACACGTTCTGTCGAAAGGACTTGTCCATCTTCTCGGAAGACTGGTCCGTTTTTATTACCAACTTTCGTCAGTCGACCGAGTGGCTTCACCGCTCAAGAAAATTTAATTCATCTACGAAAATGCCTAAGAAGAGCTGCACTAGATACAGTGCACCGTAAACTTATGACTCCGTCTACAGTCAATCAAGAAATGCAAACTTTATGTATGTTAGGTAGGTAGGTAGGCAAGGCGGCAGCCCGAAGTTTGCACTTAAACCTTCATTGACCCCTAGTATTACGGCATTAAACATCAGGTCCCAATCCTTCCAAAGGTCCAGCCATTTGGAGCTTTTAATGAAGCAGCTGATGGAGCTAATCTTCTGATTTGTCCATGCAACTTCCTCCTCGTCAATCCAAACTCTGCAGAAGTCGTTAGAAGCAATCCCCAACCTACACCCGTGTTCCCAGAGCCCAGTGTCCCAGCCCGTTATAACCCTAATCACCGAACCTATGCATTGTCTATTTAGAGCCACTAGGTCCTTAGAGCGTTTGACAGTTCTCTCGTCAGGTTTGTCTAGCTATTTTACATCCTGAAAATTCAGACTATCGTGTGTCCGCTGTGCCGAAGGTTATTTGTATTTACTAGGAGCTTACATGTGGCACTAGGAATACCGAAGATCTACCTACCTGTTTCAATCGGTATGGTAGCACACTCACAGGCAAGTTCTCTAGAATATCTCTGTGGCCGGGAACACAGCACAGATGCAGACGGGTCTGCTTACCTATCTTGTCTAAAAATTTGGGGCAGCTCTTGACGGCTTTTGAGGTGATAGTACCCGAATCCAATAAGCGCAAAGTTGCTTGGCTGTCGGATAGAATGAAAATGTCATGTCCAGAAATTTTCTTCTTCTTTAGCCAAGAAGAGAATATACCACCCCCACCTTACTCTGTAACTTGGATCCATCTGTGTACTCGTACATGTGAATCCCTTTTGCATGAGGAGGGATGCCATCATTTCATTCGTTCCTGGAAGGAATGGAGATCCTGCACTCGCCATTGAAGGTGATGTAATCGAAAGAGTCAAGAATAATTTCAAAATGTTTTAAACTAGACGCATGACCTACGTTTCTTGCAACCCATTGATGCGTAGCTTTTAGCCTTATGGCTCAGTTTGCGCACGTTTTGCTCCAAAAAGCTTTACAGGCAGCAGATTGAGCATAACGTCCAAAGCTACCGTTGGAGTCATTCTAATAGTACTACTTATGTATACCTCTGCCGTTCTTTGTACCTTTGTTACCAGCCTGTTGTATGTGGACTTACTTAGGGCTGTCCAGCTAGCAAACACCACATTAAGAGGGACTGGTCGCACCAAAGCTGTATATATCCAATAGGATGTACCTTAGGCTGTAATTATTTTTTACCTATCATTCTTTGCAATAGTGCAGAGCTACCTGAGCCTTCCAAATACGTTAATTTATATTAGTCTTCCAGTTCAGCTTCCTATCTAGGATCACGCCCATATATTTAGCTTCCTCGACAATGTTAATATCTACGCCCATTAGTTTTGGAGCGATAAATTGAGGAATTTTATATTTACTAGTGAAGAGCACCAGCTTAGTCTTGGCCGGATTAACCCCCAACCCACAATCAGTAGTCCAGTTAGAGAGAATGTTCAACATGTGGTGCATCAAGTCTCTCAGAGTAGATATGTATTTTCCCGAGATACTAAAAGCAACATCATCCGCATTCGCAACCACCTTGCACCCTTCCCTCTCCAGTCGAACAAGCAGCTCATTTACCGCAAGATTCCAGATTAGGGGTGAGAGAACTCCACCTTGAGGTGTGCCTCTGCACACGGACTTCTTAGCCGACGCCGTCCCTAGTTGTTAATTGATTATCCTGCTACTAATATTTCAAATCCACTTGCTAATGGTGGATTCCACCATTCCCGCACCGCACCGTTTATTGCGTCTGATTTGATGTTTCTAAACTAGAGAGAGCAAGAACTCTTTATGAAGTACTCAATACTAGAGAATAAGGAGTGTAAAGCGGTCGCAACCGATTTTCCCTTGAATTAGGCATGCTGAGAGACTGACAGCTTCTGTCTGTCTATAGAGAGCCTTAGATGAATGTCTATTAACCTTTCCAGGATTTTCAGATAGAAGGAAGCCGGACTAATGGGCCTTAGCCCCCCGGGAGCTGTGTGCGAGCATTTGCCGGCCTTGGATATACAAAGTACCCTCACATGCTTCCATGAGTGTGAAACACTAATTGAAAAAACTTTTGTAGATCTTGTGCAGCCACTATTAATGGATTCTCTGACTGCTGAATTTCAATTGGAGCTACACCATCTGTGCTAGATGATTCATACTGTTTGAAGCTGTGGATAGTCCATTGCCATTGTAACTTAGTGATTATGTCTGAGTTGAATTCGACTACTACTCGCGCAGTGCTTCGTTCTCCACGGAATGGTGCTCGAGCAACCGGGGAAGTTTTTCTCTAAAAGAAACTTTAGAGTCTCGTTAATATTTGAAGTCCAAGATCCATCCTCCCTCCTCAGGTAACCAGGTACCATTGGAGCAGTTGATCGGATTTCCTCAACCTGGACGTCTCAGAGATATCTTCTACGTCACCGCAAAAGTTTCTCCACGTTTGTAAAAAGTCTCCTACAGTTTTTTCTGTGTCCCCTAATTTATATATATATATATATATATATATATATATATATATATATATATATAAATATATATATATATATATATATATATATATATATATATATATAAATATATATATATATATATATATATATATATATATATATATATATATATATATATATATATATACGTGTTGTACTTGAAGTTTCTGGAGCCTTGGTCCTTTTAGTCACTTAGTCTAAAACGTATTGTGTTGTTTGTGCCCATCTCTTTGATACGCTAGCCCTCCATAATTTCCTTACTGCTATACACTAGAAACATTTTCTAGCATTTAACTTTATCAAGCACAAGCTATTCCGAGGGTCAGAACAATATACCCAAAGTCTCCGCCATCAGTTCTAGTCTAGGTGTTGAAAAAGGTTTCAAGGGTGCCACACATGTTTTCAATGGATTAGAGAACACTGAGTCCGCTCGGAAGTAAGTATCAGCCGAATACGCATTGCCGCTGGCATCAACCAACGTGTGTGGATGCACTTCGTTACTACAGCAGACAAGCGGGTAGAACTAATATGTTTTTTATAGCTGGTAGCTGACGAATTCAGATACGCCATTTATCGAACTACTTTCCTGTACAACTGCATCCTAACCCACTCTGGAGTGCTAAATATGCTGCATCATAGCACATATAACCAAAAAATCCAAAAAACTGAGCGGATCAAATATGATCATTATCACTCGTAGCATTCTTCGTTGCCTTACCATCAAGTTTGCTTTGCTCGTTTTTCGTTATAAAAAATAGCATATCATAACTAGGAGCCATCACTTCCCGAGGAATTTGGTGCTCTTCTTCTGTGGATTGTATACGTTTTTATTCATTTGTTATCCTGACTTGACAGGGCTTGCAGTGCATGCTTGGAATTAGAAAGCCAGTTCCGCATCTCGAAGACACCTTATGAATCGCACACACTTTCATGGCCGGCTGCATCATTTCGTCGTCCATTTGCACTCTCTGCAAACAATCGCCAATAAAGTTTTTTTTAATTATAGGATTTTCAGGTCTTGGAACCTTTAGCTCGAAGCACTTTGCATTTTAGTTCATTATGTAGTAAGCTAGAGCGGGGGACTACGTAGCTCCAAAAGTCATTAAATATACATCGGACACGCTTGAAGCGTTGCAATACCGCCACAGGAATTTTTGCGAAGTTTGACCTTCTTGACTAACGCCCACTTGATAAAACATCCCTTTTCGCGAAAATGTGTTAATATTCCGACAAGAGCTTTGAGGAGGTTTAAAAAATCGCTGTTCAAAGAATCGCTATTGACTGCCGCCGCCTTATCCCAAACAATTTAATTTTTATTTTTCTTCACATTCCTAATGCCTCTCGGACTTATTTCATTTCGATGATATTTTCAAACATAAAGACATTGGAAGTGCCGTTTCGCTATTGAAAGGGAGTCGTGTAATATGATTTTCTCATGTTTCCTGAATAAACCAGTTTCCCATTGTTTGTTTTCAGGAATGTATCTGAATTTTGGCTCCATAATCTGGTACTCACATTCTTCAGCTTTTGGAATAAGAGGCCATGCTTAAGCTGATATGTCTATTGGAATTTAATAAGCTTTTCTAGATCTTTAACTTTATTGCATGGAAAAAATGCATAAATCTTTTGAAAGAATTTTCCTCTAAAATGCTGCACCCTTAGACTGACCAGCATAGGGATGAATTTGCAGAGGAATCGGATATCTAATTTCAGTTCTATCATTGAATTATCAAGTAATTGAATTGGGAGTTCTATAGTTGCCTCCGTTCGTACAATATCAGGCAAACCTTACAGGCACGTATATTCTGTGCTGACAGGCGCAGCGTCACCCGTCTCGATTCTATAACAGTGTGCACCAGTCCAACGAAAGCGACGCTTCTCGGTCGGCCCATTTAATGCCATCTTCAACTAAAGCGAATGCAGACCCTTCATCAACTAAAGCGAATGTGTTCACAGACCTTTCATTTCCATGGAAGCGGAAAATAGTCCTTTTCTCCTTTACGTGTTGAACTTGGACTCCTCGGATCCCTTTTCTTGAACCAAAACAACAGACTGTGAGCCGATTTACATCAACCGACGTCACAATGACGTCTTCAGTATCGCCCCTAGAAGTGATAATTGAAATATCGAATACAGAGACTATTCTCTCGAACTCATCGTTTCGGTGCTAATTGTTCAAATAGTCCAAGAATAACATAGTCACATATGATGATATCAGTTCTAGATCGTGATCGCGCGAGTTACGATGTTGAAATGAAAGAACCTTTCCACTTCACAATCAGTTTTATATTGAACAAATTATTTTAAAGTACACGTATTTATATCATAAAATATGCTTATTCTAAAGAAATGAATTTCATGAATTTACATTGAATTTTAGTTGGATGATTATTGCGAATTTTAATTGGTGATTTTACAAAGAATTTTATGCTGGATTATTTTAAAGTGAATTTGAATCTAATGTTTTTAATGGGAAGTTGAATTGGATGATTTTACAGAGAATTTGATGCTGGATGACTTTAAAGTGAATTTGAATCTAATGTTTTTAATGGGAATATGAATTGGATGATTTTACAGAGAATTTGATGTATCTGCTGCTGTTGGTATTGATATTGTTGTTGTATGTAACTCGCGCCCATTCTAACCTCATTTTATTTCGCAATTCAGAAAAAAGTTAGCTAGGGAGCATCGATTCATTCAAGTAATCTGCTAAGCCTATTACTTACATTGTCGATGTATAATTTTACATGACTCTTGCAAAATGTATAAGTGTCTAAAGTTTTTCAGTCCTTGATTGACTGTAGTCGGAGTCATAAGTTTACGGTGCACTGCATCTAGTGCAGCTTGGACAAAACGGGTCTATCTGCCCGATGTGATGTTGAGATCGAAATGTTTGGTGCATGGTGCAACATTGGCATATTGTGCTGAGAATTGAAAGCGACGTTCGGATTCGGTGGTGTATCTCTCGGCTCTGTGGTGCATGGAATGAATTCGAGAAGTGGTGTTCGCCTGAACGTTCGTTTTTACGATATATGTTTGTTGGGGTTTGCTACGATGTTGAGTTAGCATGACGAACAGGAAACCTTTTTCCTATAATGGTTCGTTGACTTGGGAGAGTGATTTCGGTGCCCTAGTGTCAGCTATATGAACAACGATGTCGACACCAAGATTCTTTTGTACATTAGCAGTTACAAGCTGCGCGGTTGTGTCAGAATTATCGGCGTTTTAGTTTGCAGGCAGCCGTTCTGCAAGCTTTCCTCTACTTCAACTGCGATGGTCTAAACGGGCGCCGGTGTTGGCGCCCTCTCAGCAATAATTGCTGCGGTGCACGTTGAGGCTAACTCAAGATGCAACGAAGTCTGCTGAGATAACCTTAAAAATTCGCGAAATTTTTTAAAATTGTTGTCTTTGGATAAGGATAAGAAATATTCCAGTTTCTTCTATCTGTTGTAATTTCCGAAGAACTTTAATTCTGCTTTTCATTTTAAATAATACAAATGAGTATTGGACATGTTTTTAATTTCATTATTTATTAATATTGTATAACAATTGCCTTCTCATTACAAAGACAATCCATTAATGAACTTAGAATACGAATGGAAGTAAGAAAGTGAGAAAGAGTTTATTATGTAACTTAAGTAAAAGAACGTTCAATATGTATGTAACTCAAGAATGATAAAATCGAAGATTACGCCAATGCTGGTACCAAAATATCTTCTCTCATGGCGTCATAAGGCGCAAACGAAATGAGAGAACAGCCAAAATGCATACATTTTTGTATGAGAAATGTGATAATTTGTTTGTAATATTAAAAATTGTAATATTTATCGTATTTTATGATATTATTTGTATAAATAAATATCAAGTATAAAGTTTCAATAGATTTGTCGTGAATATTTTTCTTTTTTAAACGAATTTTTGGTAAAATTTGTACTTATTTTATAGATTTTGTTGTTTTGTTTACATATTTATCTGCTTATATAGTTATATAGGGTGTTTTTTTAGACGTGTGGTTTTCAAACAGAAATAAATCGCATATAATTTAATGTTATGGTCAAGAGTTTAGCTTTATTATAAAGATAAGGGTTTGCCATTATATTTTAAAAATGATTTCGGGCAAGTGAGCGCCGCGGCTAGCTCTAATAAATTCCAGCCGGGAAGCCCAATTTTCGACCACTTTTTGCAGTAATTGGGGCCATATGCCAGCAATAACGCTCCGAATATTCTCTTCCAAGGCGTCAATCGTCTCGGGCTTATCTGCATAGACAAGCGATTTCACATAACCCCACAAAAAATAGTCCAGCGGTGTTAAATCGCACGATCTTGGAGGCCACGCCACAGACCCACGACGCGAGATAATGCGTTTACCAAAAGTTTCCTTCAATAAATTGATTGTTTCGATGGCTGAATGGCATGTAGCGCCGTCTTGTTGGAACCAAAGGTCGTCCACATCAACATCCTCCAATTCAGGCACGAAAAAGTAATTAATCATGGCTCTATAGCGTTCCCCATTGACTGTAACAGTTTGGCCGGCTTCATTTTTGAATACATATCTACCAATGATTGCCTTTGCCCATAGAGCACACCAAACAGTGACTTTTTGAGGATGTAACGGCAAGAAAATTGCACAAAACATGAACAAAATTTTCTTGTGAAAATCGGGATCGGTGGCCATCTCGTTTTGGACCCATTCACCGAACGTGCGATACGCTTGTCGGTCGTTCGGCTTCAATTCTGCGAAATGGCAAACCAAACTGAGCATAAATCAAGTGACAGCTGTCAAAAAGACCAACTCCGAAAAAAGTATTGCCATATTGAAAACCACACGTCTAAAGAAACAGCCTTTACATACATACATATGTAGTTATAAATAAAAGTGCTTAAGCGGAATTTTTTATGATATTTACAATAGATAAATAAAGATTTTAAATTCTAAAATGTTGCTTTTTTATTAAGCCACATAAATTAAATGCAAAATATTTTAGGTAACTGGTTTAATAAGTTTACGACTCATTTTGTATGAATTTTGTGGAATGACTTTGTTAAGTTTTCTTATTGTAAAGAACATTCTGGCTCGGAAGAATAACTTCTTAGCCTTAATATGGCAATTTACATTGCTAGCTTGCTCTATATGCTTCTTTAAGAAGTCATCTTTAATAAGCAAACCGTGTGCATTAATCCATATAAAAATGTTCTCTAAATTAATTTAAACGCATTGATCGACTTTAGGATGCCTTCAATTTGAAAATATAATACAATCATAAATGTTCCCTTTTGAAATGGTATATATGCATGGTTCCTTTATCAATGTATCGTTCTAATTCAGAAATAATTGCCGTTGCAAATGGCTTTTTCACCAAATATTTGAAAGTAACATTTGATGTCAGACCCGATCAGCTATATTGTGTTTTTGTTGAGAGAGGAATAACGGGCCTGCGCATGGCGTAATCTTCTTTTCTATTAATTTTCCACTTACACTGCCGACATATATCATTACACAATGTAGACAAGGATGTGTTTTAATATAATTTTAAATAAATTTTGAAACATAAATGATTGCTTACTTTTAGGATTCCATTTAAAGTTTGAGAATAAGTGCAGTTCACTACGAGAGAGGTGTGTATAACTTCAGACACAATCTATTCGAAAAAAGCTTACTCAAGAACCCTCTCGAAACTCCTTCGAGGTGTAATGTTCTAGAATGTTCTGAATTAATAAATAAAGTGCAAATTGTAATAACTAAATAAAGTTAATTATTTTAATTTAACCAGCGATTGTTTGATTTCTACACAATCCAGTGGTACGTGTATTGAGAGCTAGAGTAAATTGTCAGGAGGGCAATTTCGTAACAGTATAAATTGTCCAGAGGGTAATTTCGTCACAATTGGTGTCTGAAGTGGGATTGTATATCTGTAGCAAACTATGGTTTAATTTGAAAAACTGAAATTGGAGCAACTCAAAAAGAGTTTGAGGGCTTAAACTTGGAAACACAAGGGCGTAAAGCGGAGCTGCAGGCGCGGTTAAGAAGCACTTTAGAGGAGCAGGGTATAGACGTCGATGACCATGAATTCCCATTTGAAGAGCAAATAACATCTCGAGAGGAAGAAACACCGCAAGGAACTAATACTGGTAGTTTTGAAATGATCGCACTTATCGGGGCTATACAATCCCTCTAACAGATATACAGCAGCAGTTACACCAAAATGCTGGATCCCTGAAACAAACAGTCAAAGGGCATTTACAACAAAGAGATGAGAATATGCCACAGCTCTTCCAGCAATACGGTGGGATATTTACCAGCAATTAAATCAATATTATCCAGCAATCAGAGAGGGTGTCAAGGAACTGAAACACGACTCACTCAACCAGCGTCACAGAACTCACAGCAGAGGAAAGAAGTCTTTGATGGAGGACAGGAAGGTTTGTGGTGCTGGGACGCGGCAGAAGTCGTTCGAAAGATTTGTAGAACAAATATTCAATGCGAACGAGCAGCGGCAGGACGAAATTGATCTACAAATGGAACTAATCATACACAAGCGGGTTCATTGCCTATACCAACTTTGTCCTCAATAGAACTGAGACCCCCGGCCTATGATGAAACCAGCACATTTGGCGTTTTCAGCATGCAGTTTGAGGCTGCAGTTAGAACAGATGGTTGGAGTAATAGCGAAGTATTGGCACTATTTGACCATGTCATTGAAAGGTGTTGAACTACTGCCGACTATTGCAGAGGGTGAGAGAGACTATTATGAAAGCGAGATGGAATTCAGCGGAGGAGTTGTGAGTCTATACAACAGAGTCGTCGCAGTCAGGGAAAATGCATTTATACATCGGGGAAGCGTCTTTTTATCGTTTTGCAATGTACATCTCAGGCCCGTTTCCACTTAGTGATTCCGGCAACAAATATGATTTCGTCATAATCGACTATTTAGTAAATAGCTCGAAGTATCAGGGATTATCGCCAAAACTGCAAACATACTGGGAAGGTCCTTACATGGTGATAAGGCGGATCAGTATACTGCATCCAGTTCGCGAAAATCTCAGGAGCAAAATGTAAGTCGTTCATCTCGAGAGGCTATCTCCTTATAAAGGTTGCAGAACTATCCTTGTTCGGGACAAACAAGATTAAGCGGAGGGCATTGAAACATAATTTTAACTTTTAAGATTATTTAAGCCAAGACACAATCCATGCAGATAAAAAGTTCTTTCGAAGTCTAGATAAAGGTGCAGAGAATTTTTTCGAAAATAAAAGCTTACTCAAGAACCCTCTTTCGAGGTGTATATTAGATTCGAGATGATCCAGAAACTTCTTTAATTGTGTTGAGAATATTTTAGAATTTTCTACTTCTATATAAGCTATATAAGCCACTACAATATTAATGTGAGAGACAGTCGGAAAGCAACCGTAACAGTGTGTCAGGATATTGCTCCACAATCAGAAATCTTTTGCAAAAAAATGTTTCGTCTCATTTGGCAATCGTTGGCTATAATTTTTACTCAACAAACCACCCACAAGGAAAAGGTTATGGTGGTACGGGAATTCTAATTAAGGCTTGATTAAAGCATCACTTTCTGGAATCCTATGCAAAAAAAAACATCCATTCTACTTCCATCTCTTTACTGTGTTGGGGTGAGCCAATAGTAATTTCATCAGTCTATTGTTTTCCTAGGTTTCCTATTTCCACAACCGATTTTGTTTCTTTCTTTAAATCGCTCGGTAACAATTTTCTCTCTGCCGGAGACTTCAATTCTAAACATACCTACTGGGGCTCACGGTTTATCAACCCTAAAGGGAAGCAATTGTTTAATGCGCTGATAGACTCTCGGAATGGTCTAGACTTTGTATCATCTGGAAAATCTACATACTGGCTAACTGATCAAAGAAAAATTCCCGATCTTATTGACTTTGGCATAACTAAAAATATTGAAAGGTGTTTCTTGGAAACCGAGCCCTGTTTCGACTTATCATCTGATCACTCACCGGTGATAATATATTTAAAAAAAAGACCAGAGTTCCTTGAAAAAACAATAAAACTAACCTCCAAGAAAACTAACTGGCTCAAATCTCGCAAATATATTAGTACCCACGTGTGCGTTAAAACAAAACTTAAGAGTGGAGAGGACATTGAATCAGCGACACAGGCTCTTGGTTCAATAATAAAAGCAGCTGCTATTAGTGCCACGCCCGCACAAAATTCAACTAAAACTAACGCGAGGCACACTACGTCACACTATGTGGAATGCCTCGTTAGAGAAAAGAGGAGATTAAGGCGTGAATGGCAAAAATACAGATTTCCAGCACTAAGAGTAAAATTAAAGTCATTACAAAATCAGCTGAAAAACACTCTACGGGAGGAAAAGGAAGAAAACCTTAATAAGTACCTTGAAGATTTGGCTCCTCTCAAAGTCACCAATTACTCACTCTGGAGAGCGACAAGAATGGTTAAAACACCGAAGGATAGTGCATCGCCTCTAAGAGAAAGCGATGGAACTTGGGCAAAAACAGAAGAAGAAAAAGGCAACTTCCTTGCAGCACATCTGAGGTCAGTATTTCAACCTAACCCGCCGACCTGCAACAACACTAGCATACAGAATTTTTCAATTACGAAGTCAGCAGTACAAAATTCATTTCAAAACAAAGAAAGTTATACGCCTCTGTACAACGAGTCTAAACCCAAAAAAGGCACCTGTTTGTGACTTAATTACCAATAAAATGGTAAGTGAATTGCCGCAAATAGCTCTGATATATCTCACACATATTTTTAACGCAATACTCGGTCTGGGCTACTTCCCTACAACATGGAAAACGTCGGAAATAATAATAATTCCAAAACCCGGAAAAGACCCTACTCAAGTATCTACTTATCGGCCCATAAGTCTCCTGCCAACGCTCTCTAAAATGCTCGAACGCTTACTGCTGGAAAAACTAGCACCAAAGCTCAATTTAATTATTCCTCACCACCAATTTGGTTTCCGCAAACATCATGGAACTATTGAGCAGGTGCACCGTATTGCCTCTGAAATAAGGCAAGCATTTGAACAAAGGATGTACTGCTCCGGAATATTCCTAGACGTCGCACAAGCCTTTGCCAAAGTCTGGCACGAAGGACTCATATATAAAATTAAAAAACTTTTGCCAAAAAGTTCGCATAAGCTTCTGGAGTCATATTTAACAAATCGCAAATTTAGGGTTAAATATAAAGAATTTGTAACGCCAGACTTTGAAATTATGGCTGGAGTACCACAAGGTAGTGTGCTTGGTCCTATGCTTTACATTCAGTAAACTTTTGATCTGCCATCTGATAAAAACGTCTTTACCTCGACTTTCGCGGATGACACAGCTATCCTGAGCTCTCACCTAAATCCACGGATAGCCTCCCGGGATTTAGAGGAACACCTTAAAAAAATAGAAAGTTTGCTAGCAGATTGGCGCATCAAAGTAAATGAGCAAAAAAGTGTACATGTGACATTTACTCTTAAGCCCAGTTCTTGTCCGGCAGTCTCCTTAAATGGCATTGTAATCCCGCAAGCAACAGAGGTTAAATACTTAGGAGTGCATTTCGACCGACGGCTCACCTGGAAAAAACATATAGAAGCCAAGAAAATGCAAATGAAACTCAAGGCAAGTTCCTTGTATTGGCTTACCAACCGAAAATCAAAACTGCGATTAGAGTATAAAGTACTCATATACAAGGCTGTAATTAAACCGATTTGGACTTATGGTATTCAGATATGGGGCACTACTAGTGCATCAAACTTGCAAATAATTCAAAGGGGTCAATCGAACAATCGAAAATTCTGAGAACGATCAGCGGCGCTACATGGTTCGTCAGAAACGAAAATATTCACCCGTTGAAGAAGAACTAGCAGTTTTAAAAACCAAATACCAATTCAAACTTCAGTGTCATCCTAACGAACTAGCAAGGAATCTGCTTCATAGGATGAATACATCTCGACTTAAAAGGACACTTTTTTAAAAAAATAGAGTTTCTTTATAACGGGTCCGCCATCTAACGTTTTTTTTTGTCAACTGGTGCTTATTTCGTGAATGGTAACACTTAGCTCATGTCTGATTTGACAGGTAATTAGTTTTATCCTTCCGCTGAACGAATATGGTTGTGTATTCGCTTGAACAACGCTGGGAAATATTGCGACATTACTTTGAAAATCATGGTAATGTTGCAGAATGTGTGCGAAAATTGCGTATGGATTTTGGAAGAAGAGAAGCACCGTCAGCTCCGTATGTTCGTTGTCTTGTGAAAAAAGTGAAAGAAACTGGCATCCTCATCGATAAACCAAAGCGTGAAAAGCCAAAAACAGTGCGTACACCCGAGAATATTGCTGCTGTGGTAGAAAGTGTGCGTGAAGCGCCATCAACATCAATTCACCGTCGTTCTCAACAATTGAACATTTCGAAGACATCATTGAGACGAATTTTGCATAAAGACCTTGGTATGACGCCATACAAAGTCCAATTGGTTCAGGAGTTGAAGCTAACTGACCATCCAATGCGTTTTCGCTTCGCTAAGTGGGCCTGCGATCGACTTACAGAAGATGCCGATTTTGCCAAAAAAATCATCTTTTCAGATGAAGCTCATTTTGATCTTGGCAGGTATGTAAACAAGCAAAATTGTCGCATTTGGGGCACAGAAAACCCGCACGCATACAGTGAAAAGCCGATGCACCCAAAACGAGTCACTGTTTGGGGTGGATTTTGGTCCAGAGGCATAATTGGGCCATTTTTCTTTGAAAATGAGCAAGGAGTGGCCGTTACAGTCAATGCCGATCGTTATAGGGCCATGTTGAACGAATTTTTGTTCACAAAAATTGAAGAGGAGCATATTGGCAACATTTGGTTTCAACAGGACGGCGCTACGTGCCACACAGCCGAAGCTACACTCGATGTTTTGCGCCCTGTTTCAAAAAAAAAAGTTATTTGGCGGACCCTATATTAATATTTTTATTTTTATTTTTTTTCTACACAATTTACATAATACTTGAACTAAAATTGCTCTAAGCACTGGCGCGGAGCATCTTTTTATTTATTAGTTGTAAGCTTTGTAAAATTATTGTTGGTTTCGATTGAAAAGATGCAATAAACAAATCCATGTTGATTTAAAAAAAAAATCTCAATGATATGATTTTAAATTTACCCAAAACAGCAGAAACTCGACGTACATTCAATTAACATAATTAATTACAGTTCTTGATTGAATTGCCGCATGTACACAGCATTATAGTGACGTGGAAAGACTGATCAGTGGAAACAATCGACTAAAACCAAAACTACGATCGAGTATTTTAACCGAAACTGAAAACAGGATATGTTTATTTATATGAATATGGCGAATCTTGCTCAGAATCAGCTGGAGCGGCTAAAATGATTTTGGAAGCGAAAACTCGCCGAAACTGAGATATAACGGAAACAAATGAACAACCAGGCGATAGACTGTTTTCAAAAGAGTTGTTTCGGATAGCGCGTACATGAATACCAGCAGGAATTTCGGTAGTTTCATCACAACACATATATGATTCACTTCACACACAAAATATATAAGTTATAGAAATATGTAATAATAACTGGAATGTCATTATATATAAGATTATGTAAACATCTGCCTGTCCAAAGATATATTAGTAAAAGTTATCAATATTTCTTATAAGAATTTTGAGTTTTTAGTTGTGTTAGAATTGTTATGGGAATTGTTACTTTCGGTTATATGCTATGATACAGAGAGATTAAAATATATTTCTATTGTATTGTTGGTTTAGTAATGAGATTTTATATTTTAAAAAGAAATTTTATTTTAATAAATTCATTAACAAATACATATATAATACATACCCATGTATACGTAATTGTACACAGCATTCCACATTTAGTCCGCAATTGTGGCAACTTCGTAATCATGTACATTCGAATTGTTTCAGTAAATAATGTAATATACTTTATATATAATGCTTCTATACACTTATGAGACATGCTAACATCAATTTCTAGACGAGTATCATCAAATGCTAGTTGCAGGAAATATATCGCAAGCAAATATTTGCAAACTTCCATCAGCCCAGAGCTATCGTAATCGAAATAATCTTCTTAAGCCTACAACTCGCCAATCTTATCAGGTTCTGAAGCAAGAAATAATGTGCCCAATCCGTGAAAAGCTAGCCATCCAGTGCGTGAATATCAACTATTTCTCCACATAAGAGAGTCGGTTTGCAGGCGTAATCTGTGTTTCTAAGTGCAGTAACCGAAGAAGTGGGTTGAGGTGTGGCGGGAAAGACCATACACTTATTTATTCTAATCTGGATGCGGCACGAGCTACAACAACAGCACAGGTAACTGCGGGCATCAAGCCAACTATCAACCGAAAGGACTGAATAATTTTCAATCTGAATAATATGACGTCCTCCATCCAACAGCACTGTTCACAAGAATCCTTCATCACCGAAGGCGCAGCCCAAATGCTAAGACTACCTAGTTTACATCAATCTACACCATCGGATTAGCAAACATGAAAGTCGCCAGCAGCCGCTCATATCATCATCGGATCCCGCTACGATGCCAACATTTCGCATCAGGTGCTAGCGTATGTTCTGCCAAAGGTTGGTCAAATTATGCCGCATCAACGTCTACCCGCAGAGCAGCGACCCTATCTCACGGAGATTGACCCCGAACTATTTAACTATTTTGAGCCGCAGTCCATCGATCTCCTGCTCGGCAACGACTTTTACGAAGAGCTCATTCGTGATGATATTCAGTGGAGATCTCTTGGGCAACCAATTGCTCAACGGACGACGCTGGGTTATATCATATCTGAAAAATTTCAGCCGTCGTCAACGTCGTCGAGTAACTTCAACTTGACCAAATGAAACTTGTGACCTCTCCTGAATGCAAGCACAAAATATCGGAATCTACTCGCACCAACTACAATTGCGGCTATCTCTTGCCTCATCATGCTATCATGAAGGATTCGAGTATGAAAACGAATGTTCGTGTCGTATTCTATGCAGCAACAAAAACAACATTGGGAAAGTCGCAGAATGATATCCTGGCAATCGGTCCCGCACTTGAAACTGATCTTTCAGCCGTACTAACAAACTGGCCTTTTTTTAAGTGTGCCTTCATGGCAGACTGTGAAAAAATGTATCGTTGCATTAATATGAACAAGCAAGACGCTCAATACCACAATAATATTCGTGAGTATTATTTCACAAGAATCACATTCGAGATGCGTTCGGCTCCATATACCGCCTTCCGCATGATGCATCAACTGGCTGATGACGAGGCCCATTATTTTCCTCTGACTGTCTCCGCAGTTAAACAACAGACGTACCTGGATGACATTTCATATGGAAGATATTCTATAACTCAGGCAGTTGAAAGTCAAACGCAGTTAATTCGACTGCTAAGAACTAGTACTTTAAATCTACGCAAATAGGCAAGCAACTTTCAATTGCTGGAAAACCTTCGACCTGAACATCGTGAAACGAAAGGATCGCTGCAACTAAATTCAAACGAAATGTTAAAGTTGTTTGGAATGCATTGGAATCCAGCGACGGACGAATTCACATTCAGCATTAATTTTCAGCTCCCAATTGGTCCTGCTACTAAACGCATAGTCTTATCTACGATCGCACGTCTTTTCGGACCGCTGGGTTGATTAAGTCCTGTTATCGTCAAAGCTAAGTAAATAATAATAATAATATTTATTGGTAAGAAAGAAAATTGCACAATACCACAATATGTAAAGCTTTAGAGACAGGAGCAGCTTATGAATAATGTTAAATGTTGTTTTGACAATTCAATTAAATTTAATACTATATATATTTACACTTCAAAGTATAATTTAAGTTTATATATAAGGTTTATAAATAATTTTATGTTTTTTTCCTCAATGTTTCTGATTAAATCTATTATTTGTGTTACTCCAATTTCCTTTTGAACTTCTGCGATTGCTGGACAGCAGTAAACGATGTGCTTGATAGTTTTGGTTACAGAAATGACATTTTGGGTAGCTCGTGTTTTCAAATAAATAACTATGTGTTTATGTGTGTATCCTGATTAATTTTATTTTACTGGGAGAAGAGGCCAGCAGGTTTCAAATAGCAGATATGCAGTTATCTGTATTATTAATATTTTCTGTGGCGTGTAAAGTGGGGAGGGAATCTGAGCAAATTAGAGTTTTTCTTTTTCTATTTGTTGCTATCTGGCAAGCGCACAGAATTGCTTCCGCTTCTGATGAGAATACCGAGCTATGTAAGGGCAGTATGGCCTTTTTAACAATTTGAACTTCTTCTACCACACTAAAGGCTGCGATGTATTCTACTTTGGATCCATCCGTAAATAGTAGTTCCCATTTAGCGTACTTTCTACGAAGCTCGTAATAGAGTCTGCGAAAAATGTCTGGTGATGTGTTTTTTTTTTCTGCTACGTTAGAGAAATGTCCATACAGTTGGTACGGGCGCTTGACTACCTTTTGGTCTATTTGCAGGTTTTAATATAATGTTCATGTGGAGAGCTGCCATAATTATGTTATGCATCGTGGATTAACTCTTTGCTTTTTCTTCCGTTTGAGTCAATTTTTTTTAGGTTATTTATGATGGATCCTTCTGAGTGAACTAGTTTAACAATTAATCGACGTGTTAGCTTCTGTTAAAATGTTTAAAATTGGACTGGAATGGAAAGCTCCTATTGCCATTCTAACTTCTGCGTGTTATATAGATGACAATTTTCCCAAGTTCCGCCTAGAAGTTTCTCCGTAAATAGGAAATCCGAAGTCGATCTTTGACAAAATAATAGTTTCAGAATGTATAATAAAGAGGTTGTATTATATTTCCTATTTATGTGAACTTAAGCATTTAATAATATTTAGTCTAGTACGAATTGATTTACAAATGAAATTTATATGTTCATTCCAAGAGTATCTATTAGTAAAAACTAAACCTAAGATTTTTGATACATTAGTGTTCTCTATTGGCGTTGAGTTTATATACAAGTTGGTATTCTCACAATTGTGTTTTTTACAAATGTGTAAAATTTGTGATTTTCACTAGAGATCCGAGATCCACTATAAAGGCACCAATTTTCAACTTTCTTAAAGAGTTCCGTCAATTTTGTGTTTATCACCTCCATGTTGAGTGAATTCCAATCCTGTCGTAGGCTTTTTCCATGTCAAGAGAAATAATAGAAAAATGATTTCGAGAAGAAATACAATTAGTGATTTCTTCGTCAATTGCCAACAAAACGTCAATAGTTTCAGGCTTGAAGGCAGATTGGTTATTTGAGAAGTATATCTTTTTATGTTCTAAAAGGACCCACATTATGGGAGTTTATCTTGTCCGGGAGTGTTGCCTTTTAGAGATGAGAGGCAAGATTCAAGCTTTAGAAGGGTTATCGGTTTTTCGATTTGTAAAGCTTTAGTGCGAGTTTTGTGTGTGATCGCTATGGGATCTAAAGATAATTGTTTTTTATTATAAAATTCAGAAGAGAAGTTTGTGTTTTTTGAGTAGGTTGACCAAACCTTTCCGAATAAATTACCCACAGCTTTTGAATCCATTGTGAGTTTCAATTACACTAATGTGGTTGGTTGCCTGTCTTCCTTGAATAATGTGTACTTTTTTCCATAATACTTTTGTTGTAGTGTTAGGGTTAATTTCCTTAGTGAAGTCTATAAAGGATTCTCTTTTAGCTATTTTTGCTTCTCTTTTGAATTTGGCATTCGCGCGTTTGTAATTTAATACATTGTTCTGGGTTGGACTATTTCTTAGGATTATTATCCATAAACATTTTTTATATCTGTTAAGTTTGTGTCGGGAATCGTTCCACCAGTAAAAAGATTTCGTATAGATACGTTTTTTGGAGTGGGGAATCGCATTGTTTGCACAGAAGTTAATACAATTTTTAAAAAAGGCGGCTTTTTGGTTTACGTCGTTAGTTTGTTGCAATAAAATGAGGTGTATTGAAATATTAAATTGAAATTTTGGCCAGTCTGCTAGTTCAATTTTGAATCTACTTGTTCTAGAGAGCTTGTAGTCTTTTTAAAAAACTCCATGAAAATAGAAAAGTGATCACTTCAATGTAGATATTTACTTATAGACCAGGAGGTCGATATATTGAGTGGGGGTTTGCACATTGATAGATCCACGCGTGTGAAGTTAGAGTGTGTTGAAACATGTGTTGCTGAGTTATTATTAAGAAGTATAAGGTTATTGTTTTGTAGGAATATAGCTATGACATTTCCTTTCTTATTTTCTTTTGGAGATCCCCAAAAACTAGACCATGCATTAAAATCACCAAGTAATAAAACTGGTTTATTGGTATTGACATTAGGTAGGTAGGTAGGTAAAGCGGCCACCCGAAAAGGGCGCACTTAGGCCAACATTGACCCTTTGTGATACCGCATGGGACAGCAGGTCCCATCCCTTTCAAAGGTCCAGCCATTTGGAGCTTTTAATGAAGCTGTTGATGGAGCTAATCTTTTTTTTTGAGATATCTCCCAAGGAGTCCAAAAAGTAGTCGCCTTGGAAAGTGCGCCTCCTTCTGGACAAAGCTGGACACGTGCACAACAGGTGAGCAGTAGACTCTTCCTCCTCTTCGTCCATGCAACTCCTGCAGAAGTCATTAGAGGCGATCCCCAACCTACATCCGTGTGTGCCTAGAGTCCAGTGTCCCGTTAAGACGCTAATCACGGGACCTATGCTTTGTCTATTTAGAGCCAGTAGGTCCTTAGAGCGCTTGACATTTATCTCTGGCCAGGTTTGTCTAGCTATTTTACATCCTGAAAGTTCAGACCAGCGCCTGCCCGCTGTTCCTAAGGATATTGTATTTACTAAGAGCTTACATGTGGCAATAGGAATACCGAATTGCGACCTATCTGGTTCCATCGGTATGGTAGTACCCTCACGGGCAAGTTCATCCGCCTTGCAGTTCCCTGGAATATCTCTGTGACCGGGAACCCAGCACAGATGCAGACGGGTCTGCTTAGCTATCTCGTCTAAAGATTTGCGGCAGCTCTTGACGGCTTTTGAGGTGATAATAACCGAATCCAGGGAGCGCAAAGCAGCTTGGCTGTCGGACAGAATGCAAATATCAAGTCCAGATATCTTCTTCCTCCTTAGCCAAAAGAGTGCTGCCTCTATAGCCGCGACCTCTGCCTGAAAAACACTGCAGTGGTCGGGCATCCTAAAATACATGTTAATATCCAAATCTAATGAGAATACACCACCTCCCACCCTACTCTGTAGTTTGGATCCATCTGTGTAGATGTGAACCCCTTCTACATGAGTGGGGATGCCATCCTTCCATTCGTCCTTGGAGGGAATGGAGATCTTGCACATACCATTGAAGGCGTACATTGGTGTGATGTAGTCGAAAGAGTCAGGAATACCCTTAAAATGGACGCATGACCTATATTCCTGGCATCCCATTGATGCGTAGCTTTTAGTCTGATAGCTGAGTTTGCAGCCATTTTTTCGCCAAAAAGCCTAACAGGCAGCAGATTGAGCATAATATCCAATGCTGCCGTTGGAGTCGTTCTAATGGCACTACTTATGAATACCTCTGCCGTTCTTTGTACCTTTGTTATCAGCCTATTGTATGTGGACTTACTTAGGGCTGTCCACCAAGCAAGCACCCCATAGAAAAGGACTGGTCGTACCACAGCTGTATATATCCAATAGGCTACCTTAGGCTGTAACCCCCATTTTTTGCCTATGACTCTTTTGCGAGAGTACAGAGCTACCTGAGCCTTCCTAACGCGCTCGCTTATATTGGCCTTCCAATTCAGCTTCCTATCTAGGATCACGCCCAGATATTTAGCCTCCTCGACAAGGTCAATATCTACACCCATTAGTTTTGGAGCAATAAATTGAGGAATTTTATACTTCCTAGTGACGAGTACCAGCTTAGTCTTGGTCGGATTAACCCCCAACCCACAGTCAGTAGTCCATTTAGAGAGAATGTTCAGCACGTTTTGCATCAAGTCCCTGAAAGTAGATATGTATTTACCCGAGATACTAATAGCAACATCATCCGCATACGCAACCACCTTGCACCCTTCCCTCTCCAGTCGAACAAGCAGCTGATTAACCGCAAGATTCCAGAGTAGGGGTGAAAGAACTACACCTTGAGGTGTGCCTCTGCACACGGACTTCTTGGCCGACGCCGCCCCCAGCTGTGAATTGATTATCCTGCTACTAAGCATGTTTTCAATCCACCTGCTGATGGCGGGTTCCACCTCCAAGTCTCGCATCGCACCGATTATTGCGTCTGAATTGATATTGTTTAAAGCTCCCTCAATGTCCAGGAAAGGCACTAGGGAGAACTCCTTGTTGTGCAGGGAGCACTCAATCCTAGAGACTAAGGAGTGTAAAGCGGTCTCCACCGATTTTCCCTTGAATTAGGCATGCTGAGAGACTGACAGCTTCTGTCTGTCTATAGTGAGCCTCAGATGAATATCTAACAACCTTTCCAGGATTTTTAGACAGAATGAGGACAGACTAATGGATCTTAAGTCCCCTGGAGCTGTGTGCGAGCTTTTGCCGGCCTTGGGTATAAAAATTACCCTCACATGCTTCCATCAGTCTGAAATATACGCTAATTCAAGACAACTATTATAGATCTTTAACAGCCACTCTATTATAAGATTCTCTGACTGCTGAATTTCAATTGGAGCTACACCATCTAGGCCAGATGCTTTAAATGGTTTGAAGCCATGGATAGCCCATTGCAATTTTGGCTTCGTGACTATGTCTGAGTTGACTTCAACTACATTCCCGCTGGGATTCGTTCTCCGCGGAATGGTACTCGAGCAACCAGGGATGTGAGTCTCCAGAAGAAGCTCTAGAGTCTCATTACTATTAGAAGTCCAGGATCCATCCTCCCTCCTCAGGTAACCAGGTACCATTGGAGCAGTTGATAGGATCTTCCTCAACCTGGACGTCTCAGAGGTATCTTCTACTTCACCGCAAAAGTTCCTCCACGATTCTCTCTGTGCTTTCCTAAGCTTACTTTTGAAGGCTCTGAGTGCTGCCTTATATAAAGCCCAGTCTGCACTATTTCTAGACTGCGCTGTTGAAAAGTCTCCTACAGTTTTGTCTGAGTCCCCTAATTTCCTCCCCCCACCATGTGGGTTTTGTTTCCCCCTGGGTCTACTGAGGGGGCAAGAGACCAATAGAGCCTTATTAAGAGCAAACGTTAGAATCTCTACAGACCTATAAATTTCGTCACACGTGCTTGTGCTTGTGGGGTTCTGAGGTAGTAGTCTAGCTACAGTCACCTTGTACAGGTCCCAGTTTACTTTCCTGACATTTCTAAAAGCCTTAGGGCTAGGTAGACTATCTAGAAGATCAAACTGAATTAACCTATGATCCGAAAAGTTCCGAATGTTCCACTAGAACTCTCCAATTTGAGATCCGATCAAAAATTGATTCGGAGGCAAGGGTTAAGTCTCGGACTTCTTGCCTATTAGCAGTAATAAAAGTGGGTTCTGACCCCTTATTGCATACAGAAAGTCTAGTCGTTACAATATATTCATATAATGACTCACCTCGTTCATTGACATCCGTGCTTCCCCAGATACCATGGTGCGCATTGGCATCGCATCCAATAATAACAGCCACCCGCTGAGCCTTTGCATCCACAACAAGCTTCTGTAGGTTGGCTTCTGGAAGGATCTCATGGTCATGCGCCATATAGGCCGAGACCAACCAGTACCGTCCCTTGCCAGTTTCCAGGCAGACGGCCGTTAAATCCTTGTTGCTGTAATTGGGGAGAATAAATGAGCTAACATTATTCCTAATGAGGATACAAGACCTAGGTCTTCCTTCACTTACGGTATACAGCAAGCTATAATTTTCAGTCCTGAGACCACATACCAAATCCCAGTGTTTCCAGGGTTCTTGGATCAGGACAATGTCTACTCCGCCTTTTGCAAGACGGAGCTGAAGGCTGGCAGACGCCGCCTTCGAGTGATGGAGGTTAATCTGCACTATTCGTAGCATCTCTGCTACTTGTAGCGCTGGCCACCTCCACCACCGTGACATCAGCCTCAGACTCCGAGTCTGACTCCAGAAGGACTTCCTCCTCACTGAGTGTGGTTGTCCCTAGGAGACTCTCCAAACCCCCCACAGTTGACATAGAGTCACTGCGTTTCGGGTGCATGGCGGAGTCCTCAGCAGCAGCAGGATCAGCAGTTACCCCTGAGGGATTCAATACCGCTTGATCCGTGTAAGACGGTTGCTCGTCCTTTTTGTAGACCTTAAGGCTTGTGGATGAGAAGCCATAGCCCACGACCCAATTGGATTTCGCTAAAGTAGCCAGAGATTCGGCGTTCACCACAAGGGTTATTGACCGGTAATCCCCTCTTGGTTCCTCTACCTTAGTAACATTCCAATTATTAGTCGGGAGCTGCTGGTTGCTCAACCTAAAAATTTCCAGGATAGCCTCAGGGTCAGACGGTTCGGCTGGGATCCATGCGCGCGCTCTAGGTCTACTAGGGATCAACTCCCTAGGTACGACTTCGAGCCTTGCGCCTGGCCATGCTTCCCCTATCCTGGAGATCGCAATCTTATAAAGGTCGACTGACCTTTGATCCGCGCAGGCAATCAGCTTCACGTGGCCCTGATGCCATCCGCTGTCGCGAAAAGAGGGAAAACCACCTGGGAATTCCTTCAAAAGCTGGAGGTAGAGCCTTGAAAGGCTTACTTCTACCTTTTTCCAGCTCTCAGGAGCGATTCTGCCATCCGGGTCATTACGATCTATGACCGCCATGACCTGGTGTCCTTTCAGCACTTCGCTGAAGGACTTCGTGTGGACAGTACCGCGCTTTTTAAATTTCTTTGGGTCCGGGTGGGTGGTGTCTTCTAGGGACCGTTGACGTTTTGTAGCCTGTAGTGTTGGAGCTTGAGACTCCTTCACGGCTTTTGTCGCCCACTCGAGGGAAGCCTTCTGCTTCACCGTCCTCTCCTTCTCTGGGATCCGCGACAAGCGTTCCACCGTCCGGAGAGCAGCCCTTTTTACTTTATAGAACCTTTTGGTTCCGTGTTTAGCAACACTATCGCAGCACGTGGCTTTGCTTGTGCCAGGCTCGTCGTCCTTAGCTACAATAGCCACCGCAGAGTGTGCGGAGGATTTTGGTTTCCCATCCGAAATAGCGTTTAGAGACCGCACTTCAGTTTTATTTTTTTTAAGTTTATCCATCCGGTTCTTACGGCCACCCGCTAAGGCAGCCAAAAATTTGAAAGGGGAATGGGTTGGTCAACTGTGGCAGCGCCCCGTACCACAGCAAGGCCACCGTTACTACCTGAGGCGGCCTGGTGTCAGGAAGGGGAGCTCCGTTAGGATACAGCCTAATTAACCTCCTGGCTGCAAAACAACATCCAATGGGCACGATCCCAAGAACACCCTGGATTAGGAGGGAGACAGTTCTTAGTTGGATTACTCCGCAGTAGTCAGTCCGGCTAGGCGTAATCCCATTAGAGCCGAAACTCCGCCATCCTAACCCATTGCGTCAATCCCTTAAGCCCTCGTACCGCGACAAGGTGACTGCTCTTCACAAAGGCATTAAGATTAGCTGATATAAGTAAGAAAAACGGACTTTTTCAATGGGTGGAATCTATACATTAATTATGATAAATGAAATATTGGATTTGATTTCTATTGCTGAGGCTAGCGGATTAGAAGATATATTTATTGAGTTGTGTTCTATGGTGTTTGAGACTAAAAAGGCTTCGCTTCTTTGAGTTTGTTCTGCATTACTGGTATTGTTTTTTCCATAAAATGTGTAATGTTTTGGAACGTTGTAGGGTTGTTTATTTGATTTTATGTGAGTTTCTTGTAGCGCTATAATTTTAGGCTGAAAACTCTTTAGTAATATTTGCAACTCATTATAATTATTAAGGACCATAGTTAATTAGAAAAATTAAAGAAATAAATTTGATCTAAGTTGATCACTGTAAATAATTTGTTTACAGTGTTTATAGTCTATTAGATATTATTATGAGCTTTTGCCTTAGTTATACATAAATCGTGTTAATAGGATGCAGTGTGGAGGTTTTATTGTTTGTAGAGAGTATACTTGTTTTTGTTTTGCTTTTTTGTGTTGTTTCGAGTTGTGTCTGGTTGTTAGCCTGTTCATTTTGTTGTTTTGAAACCGTGGAGATGTTTATATTGATGGAGAGTATTTTTCAAAGTTGTTTGATTTTCGTTTATTTTTGTGCTGCTTCGCGAAAAGAGCATTTATTTAATGTTTTTTCTTTTAGAATTGCTTGACGCATTTTAAATGTAGGACAATTTTTGTTGTTTGAGCGATGTTGGTTTTTACAATAGATGCACTCGACTTTGGTGCAGTTAGTTATGCCATGTGCGCTGCTGGAGCAAATAAAGCCTTTTTTCATTTTTGCTGTGGTTCTTGGGGTGTCCGATAAGGAAACAGTTTTTACACTGCATTGGTGCAATGTAGGGTTCGAATTTGGCTTTTTCCCATCCAATATCTATCTCGTAAGGTAAGTCATATGAATTGAAGGCAAGTATATGAAGTCTCTAATCGCGTTGCCATTAACGAATTTACTTTTTTTTTACAATCAACCACTTTTTGTTCTTTCAGTTCTTCAACTATTTCCTCGGCACTTAATTGTGTCAGTATTCTGGAATAGACTACTCCTTTAATTGTGTTAAGTGTTCGGTGTAGCTGAGTTTTTATGTTGCAGATGTTTGAAAGTTTCGTTGCTTTCAAGAACCGGTTTTCTTGTGTTTCACTGCTAGTTACAATGAAAAGGAGGCCTTTTCAGGGTTGGGAATTTCTGTGCTAATGCTTTCTATGGCTTTTGGCACTATGAAAATTTTGAAGTTTTGTATTGCTTTGCTTTCGTCTGTGTCTTTTACGAGAATGTACTTTGGACACTTGTTGGTTTTTGTCAAATTTATTGTTTTTTGCT
Organism: Clusia tigrina; assembly: GCA_920105625.2. Taxonomy (NCBI): domain Eukaryota; kingdom Metazoa; phylum Arthropoda; class Insecta; order Diptera; family Clusiidae; genus Clusia; species Clusia tigrina. The sequence goes on from OV050030.1 coordinate 340,902,365, forward strand.
TGTCTATCTTGGGAAAATCTAAATGGTTGTTTAGGTTTATTATTCTCTTTTTACTATTGTCGAGGATAGACCCCTCCAGGTTCGGTGGGTTAGAGTTATTTGAAAACCAATTGGAGATAATGAGTTTTTTCAATTGTTCGAGCGAACTTGTATAAACGACAGAACTAAATAACAGCGTGACCGCACTTAATGGGAGATGGTGTAGTGCTGCAAACTAAGTTAATAATGCAAGAATTGTGGCCACCCAATATAACTTGGAATGAATTCGTGGCACAAACAATGCAGTTTGCATGGAACAAAGATCTCCTAGAACTTAATTTTATATCGGATATTCAAATATCACGCTGATTGTGACCCATTCATGAAAGTGATTCGGCCAAGCTTCATCTGTTTTGTGACGCGTCTATACATGCATTAACTGCCACAGCTTACTTCAGAGTGCAAGATAGAAGAGGTGATTATCCTACCAATCTACTCATAGCGAAATGGAAGGTAACACCATTGCTACCGAAGCTAACTATCCCATGAGCAGAGCTGTGTGCCGCACTTTTAGCCGCAAAGCTATTCAAGTGGTTAAAGCAAAATCTAAATTATGACATTGATTATTCTAACACATTTTTTTGGATACATCCTATGATAGTTCTGGGATGGATTCGCGGTGATCCAAATCGGTGGAAGGCTTTTGTGGATAATAGATTAAACAAAGTCCTGCAAATATCGAACAGCGAACAATGGTATCACTTCGCTTCAGAAAATAATCCAAGGGATATCTCATTTCGAGGTCTAATTCCAATGAAATTACCTCAGGAGAAATGATGGTGGCAAGGCTTGCATGCCATCGAAAGGATTATCCGCTATGGCTAACACTAAAAACGCCAACCATTCTGTTATCATCTTCAGTACAAGCAGAGGGAAACGCTGTGACAGTGCATCAAATCACCATCTACTTATCAACGGTCATCGAGAAAATATTTGTATATACCCGGCATTTTTCCGTATTATGGCATATTGTCACCGATTTATCTTCAGTCAGCAAGCAACCGACCTAAGTGGCACCAACCTTAGAAAATCTGGAAAACTGTTCAGTCAGCAAAATACGGATTGTCCAATATGATGCATTTTATAGGGAGATGGTAGCCCTTTCGTCGAATCGACAACTTCCAGAGAAGATTCTGGTTCGCTTTTAAATCCATTCTTCGATCAATCCATCAGCATCATAAGTTCATGCGGTACACTTTTCGATGATCTTCTTCGCTTCGATGAAATTCGTCCATTTATCTTGCCTTAAAAATTTCAGTTTTCGAATTTATTAATCTCTCATAGCCATTTGTTTACGCTACATGGAAGTGCAGCTTGAATGCTAAATCATACGCGGAGCCGGTTTTGGATTTTCAATGCGCGTTCGAACAGTGATTCACAGATGTGTAACGTGCTACATAAACAATCCCAAGCTTCACGAGACCGTGATGGGAAATTTGCTTGCATCATGTATCCGGTCATCTCGAGTATTTTCTTCGACGGGCATGGATTATGCTGTCCCCTTTAACATTTCTCCATCTAAAAGTCGCGGACGCACTTCCATCAAAGGATATGTGGTGCTCTTTGTATTATTGGTGTTCAAGGCTATAAATCTTGAACCCGTTGGAGATTTGTCGGTTGATGCTTTCATTGGCGCTTCCAGACGTTTCATAGGTTGCCGAGGATTATTCACTCATATTTACAGTGACTGCGGGACCAATTTCGTGGTTGCCAACCGAAAGTTGCAAGCAAATCAAACTGCCCATCAAAGCTACATAGAAACAAACGTCCTACCGTTCCTCGCCAATTACCACATTCAATGGGTTGAAGCGTCAGATTCGTTGAAGCGTAAATTTTCGCAGGATGGGAATATGCGATTATAGTTCTAGGAACATTAGCCTCTATCCCATCTAGACCGATAGTGCGTGGCGAAGAGTCACATCCTGCCGAGGTAACCCTGTTATTTACAACAGAACACTACGGATCTAGACTGAGGAGTCAATAAACACCTCCACGGATACAGGGTGTGGAGGAGCAAACCTCTTTACAGAACCCCTGGGATGGAGAAAGATGTCATAAGGCCTGAGCAGCCTGGCTGGTGACACAGGTCAAAAAATAGCCCAGTCTCTAACTGAGTGCTTCGGATACTTGGCGTCCTCCGGTTCTATCTAGTCTTACCCGGGCACACGGACCTATGTGCGAGCGGACCTCTCTTGTCCGATACTCGTGGGACCATATATGAGCAATTTAAACTACAACATTCCAAGACCAAAGGAGGGCGGTAATACAAGGGCGGTAGACAGATCGATAGCAGCAGGAGGCAGAGGTGTTTAAGCGTTAGGGCTGGTCCCAGCACGAGTGCTGGTAGCAGGGGATGGGTAGGCTTGGGAAAACCGGTCTCTCGTCTCTTTTAGAGGGGTGCTGAAGGAAGAAACCCGGAGGAGGTGGCAAAAGCCCAAACGCTGACTGCGGTCAGGGGGCGGGGGGCTGCTCCGGGGATCAATCGGCAGCAGACAATAGAGGGGCCCAGCAGCTCAGAGAAGTTTGCTGGGGTAGGCCAGGGGGGTCGTTTATACCCGTCCGTCCGTCAAAGCAGGCCTTTTATGAAAAGAAGGCGGCCTTCAAGGTCCTAACAAAATATGAAGCTCTACCAACTGATCAGCTCAATGAGGAGCAGGCCAAATCGGTAGAGTGGGCAAGGGGTGTACTATCCGGCTTTCTGTCCCGATGCGGGCTGGTATCAGGGCAGGGCCAAGCTTATTGCATGCGATGACAGCTGGTCAGCCAATCTATAGAAGATCGCGGTAAGCAAGGTTGGCAGATTTGGCCGGGAGACATGCTCGAGGCCGTCAGCAGGGAAGAAGTTCCCAGCAGACCTAGAGGCCGGGTCTGGATCCCGGCTAAGCCAACTGAACCAGAGAAAATAGAGGCTATCTTTAGATCGTGTAATAGAGAGCTGCCAACCCATAATTGGAAGGTAGCGAAACTCACCCAGTGGAAGGTAAAAGACAGGTGTTGCAAATACTCACCGATGAGTCCCACGAGCTAGCTTTGGAACAGGAGGAGATAGAGGGTGACAAGGCTAGCGTTGCTGGCGGTGGAGAAGAAGGGTTGTCCAGCAGCCAAAGGTCGACTGACTCAGAGCAGCTGACCGGGGTCGTTCAGCTCTTTGAGGAGGACGACCTTCTTGACTACACCGAAGAAGAGGAGGACGCGGACGTGACGATGGTGGAGGTAAGAAGGACAGATTCCTATGAAGCTGATCCAAATCAACCTCCACCATTGTAAACCCGCCTCCGCGAATTTGATGATCCGGCTGGCTTCCGATGGTTCTAATCCAAGAGCCGTGGATATGCGGCAACAAAATCTGCGGTTTGAAGACGAGAGGCTTCAAGATGATAGCCGTTCAGAGCACAGGTAAGCCTCGTGCTTATATAGTAGCTGAGGATAACATTAAATTATTTTTTCTCCCACAGTTAATTAATGGCGATATGGTGGCGGCAAGCATTGAGCTGCAAAATAGCAGTCTCTGGGTATATGCCACATGACAAGGACGCTCCACTCAATATTAACTCAACACTAACGCAAGAGGTGAGTCAGTTTTAGACTTCATTATAGAGAATAAGCTTAGTGTCGTAAATTTAGGCTCAGAGCCGATGTTTATAACACAAAATAGAAGGGAAGTCTAATAATTTCGCTAACAATATAAAAGGATGGAGAGTGTCGAATAAAAATCGCTATATAGATTACGAATTGAACTTCCCAGTAGCTCCAGTTAAGACCTTTAGAAATATACGGAGAACGGACTGGGGAAGTTTAGGAAGACTCTCAGGGCCTCACTCCCAAGAAATCCCCCGTCAGATCCCACAGACCCTGTGGAATTAGACGAGCTGATCAATCAGGTAACCACGACCCTGAATAGTTCACTGACAGCCGGGTGCACGGTTGTAAAACTGAGAGGCAAGAACAAACCACCTTGGTGGTCAATGGAAGTCCAATAGGCGGTTATTTCTCACGGCTAAACCTTCGGGTCTGCCCGCGCACGAGGAAGCCTACAAAGCTAAGCTAAAAATATACAAGAAAGCAACCAGAACTGCGCAGCGACAGTCCTGGCAAAATTATTGTAGGGATGTGGAAGAAACATCGGAAGCAGCTAGACTAAGAAGAATCCTAGCGATATCACCACACAAACTGGGCTACCTTAAAGGTCCGGGTGATGTGTGGAGTGAAACGAGCGAGGAATCTTTAGCTCTTCTCTTAGATACGCATTTTTCAGGCAGTAAAACAGTGGAGGGTGATAACTCGACACCTAGGGGCAGACAGTCTGAGATAGGGAATGCGATAGTTACAGTCGAGAAAGTTGAGTGGGCCATTAACACTTTTGGTCCATATAAATCTCCGGGTCTGGATGGAATTTATCCAGCAGAACTGGAACAATCACGGGACAGAATTACGCCCTGGGTTGTGAATGCAATTAGAAGCTGTCTTAACATGGGCTATATTCCGCTAAGATGGAGAGACACGAAGGTTTCCTTCATACCCAAGGCAGGCTGGTCTTCTCATGTAAATCCTAGGGGCGTCAGACCAATCAGTCTCAAGTCTTTCCTCCTAAAAACACTGGAGGGATTGAAGGATGCACACTTACGGGAAGCTATACCAACTGGTAGAATCTCCTCGGCAAAACATGTATACATGAAGGGCAAATCGACAGAGACGGCGTTGCACGTACTTATTGGTATAGTGGAAAAGGCCATCCAGCAGGAGAATTTCGCAATAGCGGCGTTCATTGACATAGAAGGCGCTTTCAACAACACAAATGCGAACGCCATTACGGGAGCGTTAGAAGCTCTGGGCGTCGATTCTAATATGGTAGCGCTGATAGACACGATACTCGTCAGCAGAAAGGTAACTGCCAGCTTAGGTTCCTACACCTTAAGCAGACATGTCTACAGAAGCACTCCTCAGAGAGGAATCCTCTCCCCCTGCGCTGGAATTTGGTGGTGAATTCACTACCGCTAGCCCTAGAGAGGGAGGGTTGCCATGTCGTCGCCTATGCTGATGACTTGGCAATTATGATTAGAGGAAAATATCCAAACACTCTTATGGATATTTTGCGCTCTAGCATTGCCACGCTTACTGATTGGACGGGAAGAAGGCGTTTAGGGTTAAACCCCGATAAAATGGAATGAATCTTCTTTTCCAAGAAAAATAGATATCCTGATGTCTCCCCGCTAACATACAAAGATGTGGAAATTCCGATGAAGGAGACAGTTAGATATTTGGGACTAGTACTAGATAGGAAACTTACCTAGAAAGTCAATATTGAAGGAAGAGTCAGAAAGGCCAATATTGCTTTGTACACATGTAAAAAAGCGGTCGGAATCAGGTGGGGTCTATCCCCAGAAATTATGCACTGGCTGTACATTTCGGTGGTCAGACCTATATTGCTATGGAATACTGTTATGGTGGCCAGCCACTCAGAAACAAAGCTATTTGAAGCTTCTGAGCAAGGAAACGGCTTTTTTATGCATCTCTGGTGCTTTAAATACTACGCCTACTAAAGCTTTAGAAGTAATACTCAACCTACCTACATTAGAGCTGGTAGGGAAACAAGTGGCCGCCATATCAACACTAAGGCTGAAATGTGCGGCGGTATGGCATGATCGGCAGATTGGTCACTCGACTATTGCGCATACCTGGAGTAGTTCTATCCAACCCATTGACCACTCTATACCTAATCTCAACTTAGATAGGCATTTCCAAACATATATTCCGTCTAGAAGAGAGTGGCAAACACCAATCCCATGCAGAAGGGGGGAACTGAATTTCTACACTGACGGAACCAAACTTGACGATATAGTCGGCTTTGGAGTTTTCTCAAAAGAACTGGGACTGGAACTTTCGTTCCGTCTCCTCGATCACTGCAGTGGTTATCAAGCAGAGCTCCTAGCCATAATGGAGGTAGCCGTCTACTTAAATAGGCAAGCCGTAACAAAAAATATTATAAATATCTACTCGGATAGCCAGGCGGCCATCTTGTCAATGAAGTCGGTGGCACTGAAATCAAACGTTGCTCAGGACTGCCGAGCAGCCCTAAATGATATCAGTACCGTTTTCAAGGTACGCTTTTATGTGGGTTCCGGAGCATAGGAATATTGAGGGGAACTGTAGGGCTGATGACTTCGCCAGAGGGCGTACCAACCTTCCTTTAGGCACAGACAGATGTGAGATTGGAATACCAATTGCCACCTTTAAGCAGATGCTGAAGGATAGGGTCGTGCGTGACACCAACGAGTCTTGGGTACAAGAGGGCACTTGCTTAACGACGAGGCTAATGAGGCCGGAACTTAATAGAAGGAAATCTAGAGACTTGCTTGCCCTGTCGAGAGAGAATATCTCTAAAGCCGTGGCTTTTATAACTGATCACCGGCAGACATGCTCAAAGGCTGGGAGTATTCTCTCATGAATACTGCAGAAGCTGTGGGGATGAGGAGGAGGAGGAAACTGTGGAACATCTCTTCTGTAGTTGCCCCACTCTGGCTAGAAGCAGAGCGGGCTCTTTAGGCAAATACCTTTTTAGCTCTCTTACAGAGGTGTCTAGCGCGAAGGTCAAACAAATCCTGCACTTTATTAGGGCTTCGAAATCTGCTTCATGTTCCCAGCAGTTGCCCAACTCTATGAGCGCGTCCACTGGTACAGTTGGAGACTTGGTCAACAGGGCCCTTTCTCTGATGAGGTAAACATTTGCACGCCGGGGTGCACAAAGTTCTCCTTCAGCACCTGTCGGTATTCCAGCACGCACCCGTCAAGATTCCAAATTGGTCCGTTCATTTCGTTGATCGATGAGTTGAGAATAAACGGTGAAGCCGTTGCAAATTATCCCACACCATCAACTGCGCTTACGCAAGCAATTTCAGAAGAAACCCAATGTAAAACTCAAAATTTATTTCGGATTTGAGCATTTCAGAGGAAATATGCATTTTTAAAGATTCATAAATAGTACCTATAATAAAGGGTATTTCCAAAAAGTGTGAATTACACGTTGTGAAGATTTCACTCCTCTTTTTCAACGTATATCACTATTTAAATAATAAGTAACATCTTTTGTAATTAAAAGGGAAAGACGAGAGATACGAATTATCACATAATTACACAATCTATATTGCAAAAATGTATATACATGTTGTAATAAAGAAATAATGATTTTAAGCTTAGACAATAAAATTATGACATCACTAATATACATTAAGACTGTTTTAAGTTTCACTGTTCGGACGTGTTTTTGTACGCTCAGTGTTTGATCGGATTTACATATTTCTCAAATATTATTTTGTTGTATTAATATTATCAATTAAATCAAAATAATCTCGAGAAATTTAACAGTTCGTTTAAAAAATTAAATACATATATGAAATATAATTCAAAAAGTAAACACTAAAAATATAATCATAAATATATACATAAAGCTATGAGTGTCGCTCACTCTCCTCATAGAGAGCGTCGGCACTCGGTGCATATACCCGTTGCACCAAGCAATAACACTACAACAATACAATACGGCATATTATCGGCAACAACAATGCCACTAGCAGAGTCATCATCGGTGTCAGTAGCAGCGTCGGCAACAGCAGCGACCTCAACAGAAAAGTCGATCCCAGCAACTGTCGCTACAGGAAAGAGCGCGATGACTTTCGTCGAAACAACAACGAAGGCAAGGCAGCCCAGTATAGCGCCGTCACCAAACTCAGCAGCAGTAAGGAATCCAGCAACAATGCCTCTGCAGGCGGTAATAAACGGTGAGGTAAAGAAAATAAAAAAAGTGGCGGTAGTGCAGACTGGTATTGACCGCTACATAAACATTAATATTAAAAGAAAGATAAGTCCACAAAAGGTCATGGGCGTCGCCAAAAGGGCAAACACAACAAACTCAGGTGCTCCTCTGGAGAATAACAGATTTGCACTTCTTAGTGTAGAGAATTCTACTACTACATCGAAAGGTGAACCTGTAGTCAGTAATGCCAGACCGCCACCAATTTACCTGCGCGAGCGTAGTTCTAATCAATTAGTATTGAACATCGCAAATATTATAGGCACAAATAATTTTCACATTGTGCCTCTTAGAAAAGGTAGTATTGAGGAGACAAAGATACAGGCATATAGTGAAAAGCACTATCGTGATATTATAAATTTTTTTAACGGGGAACAAGAAAAGTTATTATTCCTATCAGCTAAAGAGCTCAAAAGGCCTTGTTATTGTTTTAAAAGGAATCGAAGCCACAGTAGATTCTGGCGATATTAAAGAGGCTCTTGAAGAGCAAGGGCGACATCACTACAGATACTTAGTTGTCGGGTATATATATATATATATATATATATATATATATATATATATATATATATATATATATATATATATATATAATATATGTATATATATATATATATATATATATATATATATATATATATATGGTGGGCCAATTTCAAATCCAGCCCCTAGGATGATTCTATGGACAATTCTAAGCGACTTTGGTGAAGGAACCATAGGACTATCTCGATTTTCGAGTCTCCCACTTTTCAATCAATTTTACCGAAAAACTTGTAATTTTTCTCGGAAAATAGACGAAAAATAGTTAAAATATGCATGAAACGCCCTCTGGCGGTGGTCATAGGTAAAAATAAAGATCAGAAGTGAATTCTCCACCCCAAAAACCCCCCATATACACATAAAAAAGATAATATAACGATGAATAAAAAATCGAATTTTGAATCAAAATGATGTTATAGGGAAAAAATCATTTTTTGAAAAGTGGGAGACTCGAAAATCGAGATAGACCTATGGTTCCTTCACCAAAGTCGCTTAGAATTGTTCATAGAATCATCCTAGGGGCTGGCTTTAATCGAATTTTTCGGCTCCATACAAATTGGCCCGCCTGTACTCATCTTTTATTTGTTTCATTTATTCTTTTCTCTCTCTTTGTTTTCTTTTGTTTCCTTTTGTGTTTTAGTTTTATCATTATTATTTTTTCTTTAAATTGGTCCTTATATTTTTCGGCCCCTTTTTTATCTATTATAATTATTATAAAATTTAAATATTTTTTTTTTGTATTGGACTTTTTTAGTTTTTTTTCTCATTGTTTTTTGTTATATTTTTTTTTGTTTGCTTTTCTCTTTTGTTCTTATTTTCATTTTACAATTTATTTCTACAATTTTTTCTTCCACTACTACTGCGTCCTCCTTCTCCTGTTGTGGTGCATTCCTTCGGTGAATGCTGCCGTCCGCTCGTGGTGGTTGCTCTTGTCGTGCGAAATTTCTGCGTATTAGACTTCTTATCACGAGATAGGTCATTATAGCGACTACTATTAATAGAGTCGAGGCTGTGCCTACTCCTCCCACTTTTAACCACGTTTGGTTTTCGTTGATCCTTAGCTTCCTCGTTTTCCGCTTCTATCAGTAGTTCGTCTGCAGTCCTTTTGTTGGACGTTAGCAGTTGTTTCAACTCTGAATGATGATTAAGGTGTATTACTGAGGGATCTTGTGTATAGTTGGCAGTGGGGAGTTTCTGGAGTGTACGCTTTTTAGAGGGTCGATAGTATACCACGAAGTTTTGCTGCCGTTTTTGTGGTCTCTATTTCTGCGAGCTTTGTGGTGAAATGTTGGTTTCTGTGTTTCTTGGGTAGTATTATTGTATATTTATTGAACTGTCTACACTTCTCGCCTATGTGAATATACCCAGTTCCGCTTAGTTCAAGACGTATTGTCTTGTCTTGGCAAACCGCCGGCACGTTTGTCTGTATGTTGAAATGGAAAAAGCAACGATTTAGTGACTCGGTTGCTATGAGCATCCCCCCTATTGCTGGAACTACAATAGCCAGCACCTTGCACTATTCCTTTTCCTAAAGGAAAGGAAGGCTTTCCGCTATATAACCGTACTCTACTTTTGTTACTATACTCCAATTTTCTTTTAAATGTTTGAGTGTATGCGTTCGCTTATGGTACCGGTATTCGCATCACTACTGTGAAACCTCGTGCTGAGGGGGCCGCTCGCTCCGTCGCTAGTTCGTGTATTCTATCGGGTTGCCTAGCATACCAGTTGATTTCGTCGAGTGTTTTTGATGCCACTTTGAATAGTTCTTGAGCTGGTATGAAGAGGGAATGTAATTTCCCCATGCAATAAATCATCAACGATGGCCATTTCCTGATTTTGTTGGCTTTGCAGGTCCATTCAGTGATGATATTTTACAAGCTGATGAGCTGGGATAGGTTCGCGTTAACCTGTAGCTGGTGTCCTCTTAGGGTTCCGATTGCAGAGTGCAAGCGCTCAATATTTGTGAATGTTTCATTTACAGCGTTGTTTAGACCTATGTAACTTGCGCCTAGGATAGTAATGCCATTAGTTGAGACCGAAACGGTTCTAGCATGTTAAGCTCCAAGTTCTGGCAAGTGGTCATATATTCAACGGCATCCTTGTGGTCTATCGTTCCGATTGCCCATTTTAACAATTACCCACCAACATCAATTAGTGACCTTTTCCCTCTGTGAATGTTGAGTTCAGGGATTCCAACATTATATCCGTTTCCTCGAGTTGATCAATCAGCACCTCTGATGCCCAGGTAATTGATGCGATGCATATTAGTTTTTTTTTTTTTTTTTTTTTATTACAAGAATTTATTATTTATTGAATTTGCTTAAATTAAGCCTAACAAGAAGTATATCAAATCTTAAAACTAGTCACTAAAAAATAATTTTAACCCAAATTGTATTTGGCCATCAAAATTTCGGTTCTGCTTCGCTCTTCAAAAGGCCGGAAGGTCTCTTCTCTGCAGGCGGGATCGGCTTATCGGTTTTGCGAGGGATTTAGCTAGTGGATTCGGGTGATTTTTCAGTTTTGCTATGTATATCTGCTTTCTAGCATTTATTTCTGAGATAACTGTTGGTATTTTCAGGTCTTTGTGAATATTTTCGTTACGCATGTACCATGGAGCACCTGTTATTAACCTAAGTATCTTCGACTGAAACCTTTGGATTATGGCAATGTTAGAAGCGGATGCATTACAGCACATTTGAATCCCGTACAACCATATCGGCTTAATAACTGCATTGTATAGGAGGCTTTTGTATTCTAGGCTTAAGGTAGATTTGTGGTTTATTAGCCAATGCAGCTTGGCGACTTTCAACTTCATATTTAAAATTTTAGTTGAAATGTGCGTACGCCAAGTTAAGCGCCTGTCTAAATGAATGCCGAGATAGGTGACTTCATTAGCTTGTGGAATCTCAATATTATTGAGCCGAATGGCTGGACACGTACCAGGCCTCAAAGAGAATGTTACGTTTTTGCTTTTTTGCTCATTGACTTTTATACGCCACATTCCTAACCATTCTTCTACCCTAACTAAGTGCTCTTGTAGAGCTCTCGACGCCTTTATCGGACATTTATTGCAACTGAGTATGGCGGTATCATCCGCAAATGTTGAAATTAGCGTGCTTTCACTTATAGGAGTATCAGATGTGAATATTACATATAATGTAGGGCCTAGAACGCTACCTTGGGGCACACCGGCTAAAATTGGAAAATCTTCGGAAATGAATTCGTTTACTTTTACCCTGAATCGTCTATTGGATAAATAAGAATCAAGAATTTTATGATAGCTTTTTGGAAGAAACTTTTTGATTTTGAACATCAGTCCTTGATGCCATACCTTATCAAATGCTTGAGCCACGTCAAGGAATATTGCAGAGCAAAACTCCCCGAGTTCAAATGCTTTTCTTATTTCATTTGAAATTCGATTGACTTGCTCAATAGTGCTGTGCTTTTCGCGAAAACCGAATTGGTGTTGCGGTATTACGCTATGTTCATGAAGAAAAGCAGATAGTTTATTTAATAGTAGTTTCTCAAACAATTTGGAAAGGCAAGGCAACAGGCTGATAGGTCTATATGATGACGGTAGCGTTGCGTCTTTTCCAGGTTTAGCTATCATACATATCTGAGACTTCTTCCATGCATTCGGATAGTAACCGATGCCCAAGATTGCGTTAAAAAGCTTACAGAGAAATGCTGATGCAGAATCTGGTAACTGTTTTAGCATTTTCGGGGTAATATTATCGAATCCAGGTGATTTTTTTGGATTCAGTTGTTTAATTTGTTTGGTTATTTTGGAAGGGAAATTTTAATAGGCTGAGCAATCTCAGTACTGCAAGGTAAGGCAGGCAGTGCAAAGGAGTTTGTAGCCATATTCGGCTGGAACACGTTGCATAGATGTTGTGCAAAGCAGAGTGCTTTTTCTTGATCGCTTTGAGCCCACGAGCCGTTCGGGTTTCTTATAGGTTTTACACCTTCCATTGGAGGCTTAAAGTTTTTAGATGCCTTCCAAAGGGAATACCTTTCGGTAGAATTTGGGGTTACCTTCTTCAGGTACTCTTTTAGGTTTTTATCTTCCTCCTTTGTAAGAGCATCATTAAGCGCCCTTTCGGCTGCTTTAAGATTGTATTTAGAGATGGGTGAGCGATGTTTCTGCCATTCTCGGCGCAGCCGTCGTTTCTGTGCTACAAGTTTTTCAATTTGGCTATTTGTACAGGCATACTTGCACTTTCTAGAAGTATTTTTTGGCGTTGCCACTACGGCTGCAGTCGCTAGCATGGAGTTGAAAATATCAATATTATTATCTATATCATCTGCATGTTTTACCTCAACTCTTGTAGAGATATGACTACTAATATACTTTTTGTATTTTAACCAATCGGTTTGGTTGGTCCCTAGGCGAAACTGTGGGCTTGTATATTCTGGTTGTTCATAAAGGTTGATTATTACAGGCGAGTGATCAGAGGACAGATCGACACAGGTTTCCGCTGATACTAAAGACCTATCTATATTTTTAGAAATAGCAAAATCAATAAGATCAGGAATTTTCTTTGGGTCTGTTGGCCAATAAGTGGGCTGTCCTGGTGAGACAAAATCGTATTTACTATGTCTGTTAGTTATTGCATTGTACAATTGTCGGCCTTTTGGATTAATTAGGCGAGAGCCCCAGTGTTTATGTTTCGCATTATAATCACCGCCAGCTAGAAATCTATCACCAAGGGAATCAAAAAGTTCTTTAAATTGAGTTTCTGTTACAGTAAAACGGGGTGGGCAGTATATAGCTGAAAGCGTCAGGTCTTTGCCACGATTTTTAATAGATACTGATGTAGCTTGCATCCATTGCATCGAATGCGATTGCATAAGATGATGCTTAAGCCGATTTCTGATTAGAATAGCCGTACCGCCATGTGCCTTACCATCAGGATGATTTGTGTTATAAAATTTGAAGCCTGGGAGATGAAAGTTGTATTTGTTTGTGAGATGTGTTTCTGACAAAAGCATAACATCAATTTCGTGGTCATGTAGAAACTTATTAAGGGCTAGTTTATGCTGGCTAACACCGTTTGCGTTCCATAAACATATTTTTAACAAACTCATTTTTTATTTACAAGAGTTTGAATCATCTGATTTTGAGCTTTAATTAAATCTTGTAGCATATTTTGCACTGTAGACATGAATTGAGTCATACACTGAGTAAGATTTAGGATCATGGCTTCTACTCCACTATTAGATGCATTGTTATTGTTAACTTGCCGTACGTTACCCTGCAGAACACTTGCGTAGGTTGCTTGACCAGAATTAGGTTTTTGCATAATAGGGTCACCTATCTGAGGATTTGAGGTGGCAGGCTGGATATAAATAGGATTTGGGGATAAGTTACGTTTTAATTGTATACTCTGCGACAGTTTTGATTTTAGATCTTTATATACAGGGCAACCTCTGTAATTTGCCGTGTGGCTACCACCACAGTTACTACATTTCTTTGCGGATGTGTCAGTTTTAGCTAAGGTGCAAGTACTTGTAAGGTGGAGATCACCGCAAACTACACAAACACTGCGCAGAGTGCAGTACGATTTAGAGTGGCCGAATTCTTGACAATTCATACATTGTATTGGGCCGTTACGTTTGTGCGGTTCTTCAACCGTAATTCTGCGGTGTAAAAGATATCTTAGGTTATATATTGGGTGCGTCTCGTTCTTTTTAAGCTGGGTTGAGTTGGGGAGCAGTTCAACTTTAAATATAGGTTGTGGAACCTTATTTCTATTCACAATATTTATCACAACCTTAACGGGGAACCCTTGCTCTTCAAGAGCCTCTTTAATATCGCCAGAATCTACTGTGGCTTCGATTCCTTTTAAAACAATAACAAGGCCTTTTGAGCTCTTTAGCTGATAGGAATAATAACTTTTCTTGTTCCCCGTTAAAAAATTTATAATATCACGATAGTGCTTTTCACTATATGCCTGTATCTTTGTCTCCTCAATACTACCTTTTCTAAGAGGCACAATGTGAAAATTATTTGTGCCTATAATATTTGCGATGTTCAATACTAATTGATTAGAACTACGCTCGCGCAGGTAAATTGGTGGCGGTCTGGCATTACTGACTACAGGTTCACCTTTCGATGTAGTAGTAGAATTCTCTACACTAAGAAGTGCAAATCTGTTATTCTCCAGAGGAGCACCTGAGTTTGTTGTGTTTGCCCTTTTGGCGACGCCCATGACCTTTTGTGGACTTATCTTTCTTTTAATATTAATGTTTATGTAGCGGTCAATACCAGTCTGCACTACCGCCACTTTTTTTATTTTCTTTACCTCACCGTTTATTACCGCCTGCAGAGGCATTGTTGCTGGATTCCTTACTGCTGCTGAGTTTGGTGACGGCGCTATACTGGGCTGCCTTGCCTTCGTTGTTGTTTCGACGAAAGTCATCGCGCTCTTTCCTGTAGCGACAGTTGCTGGGATCGACTTTTCTGTTGAGGTCGCTGCTGTTGCCGACGCTGCTACTGACACCGATGATGACTCTGCTAGTGGCATTGTTGTTGCCGATAATATGCCGTATTGTATTGTTGTAGTGTTATTGCTTGGTGCAACGGGTATATGCACCGAGTGCCGACGCTCTCTATGAGGAGAGTGAGCGACACTCATAGCTTTATGTATATATTTATGATTATATTTTTAGTGTTTACTTTTTGAATTATTTTTCATATATGTATTTAATTTATTAAACGAACTGTTAAATTTCTCGAGATTATTTTGATTTAATTGATAATATTAATACAACAAAATAATATTTGAGAAATATGTAAATCCGATCAAACACTGAGCGTACAAAAACACGTCCGAACAGTGAAACTTAAAACAGTCTTAATGTATATTAGTGATGTCATAATTTTATTGTCTAAGCTTAAAATCATTATTTCTTTATTACAACATGTATATACATTTTTGCAATATAGATTGTGTAATTATGTGATAATTCGTATCTCTCGTCTTTCCCTTTTAATTACAAAAGATGTTACTTATTATTTAAATAGTGATATACGTTGAAAAAGAGGAGTGAAATCTTCACAACGTGTAATTCACACTTTTTGGAAATACCCTTTATTATAGGTACTATTTATGAATCTTTAAAAATGCATATTTCCTCTGAAATGCTCAAATCCGAAATAAATTTTGAGTTTTACATTGGGTTTCTTCTGAAATTGCTTGCGTAAGCGCAGTTGATGGTGTGGGATAATTTGCAACGGCTTCACCGTTTATTCTCAACTCATCGATCAACGACATGAACGGACCAATTTGGAATCTTGACGGGTGCGTGCTGGAATACCGACAGGTGCTGAAGGAGAACTTTGTGCACCCCGGCGTGCACATGTTTACCTCATCAGAGAAAGGGCCCTGTTGACCAAGTCTCCAACTGTACCAGTGGACGCGCTCATAGAGTTGGGCAACTGCTGGGAACATGAAGCAGATTTCGAAGCCCTAATAAAGTGCAGGATTTGTTTGACCTTCGCGCTAGACACCTCTGTAAGAGAGCTAAAAAGGTATTTGCCTAAAGAGCCCGCTCTGCTTCTAGCCAGAGTGGGGCAACTACAGAAGAGATGTTCCACAGTTTCCTCCTCCTCCTCATCCCCACAGCTTCTGCAGTATTCATGAGAGAATACTCCCAGCCTTTGAGCATGTCTGCCGGTGATCAGTTATAAAAGCCACGGCTTTAGAGATATTCTCTCTCGACAGGGCAAGCAAGTCTCTAGATTTCCTTCTATTAAGTTCCGGCCTCATTAGCCTCGTCGTTAAGCAAGTGCCCTCTTGTACCCAAGACTCGTTGGTGTCACGCACGACCCTATCCTTCAGCATCTGCTTAAAGGTGGCAATTGGTATTCCAATCTCACATCTGTCTGTGCCTAAAGGAAGGTTGGTACGCCCTCTGGCGAAGTCATCAGCCCTACAGTTCCCCTCAATATTCCTATGCTCCGGAACCCACATAAAAGCGTACCTTGAAAACGGTACTGATATCATTTAGGGCTGCTCGGCAGTCCTGAGCAACGTTTGATTTCAGTGCCACCGACTTCATTGACAAGATGGCCGCCTGGCTATCCGAGTAGATATTTATAATATTTTTTGTTACGGCTTGCCTATTTAAGTAGACGGCTACCTCCATTATGGCTAGGAGCTCTGCTTGATAACCACTGCAGTGATCGAGGAGACGGAACGAAAGTTCCAGTCCCAGTTCTTTTGAGAAAACTCCAAAGCCGACTATATCGTCAAGTTTGGTTCCGTCAGTGTAGAAATTCAGTTCCCCCCTTCTCCATGGCATTGGTATTTGCCACTCTCTTCTAGGCGGAATATATGTCTGGAAGTGCCTATCTAAGTTGAGATTGAGTGGTCAATGTGTTGAATAGAACTACTCCAGGTATGCGCAATAGTCGAGTGACCAATCTGCCGATCATGCCATAACGCCGCACATTGCAGCCTTAGTGTTGATGTGGCGGCCACTTGTTTCCCTAGCAGCTCTATTGTAGGTAGGTTGAGTATTACTTCTGAAGCTTTAGTAGGCGTGGTCCTTAATGCACCAAATATGTATAAAAAAGCCGTTTCCTTGCTCCGAAGCTTCAAATAGCTTTGTTTCTGAGTGGCTGGCCAACATACCAGTATTCCATATAGCACTATAGGTCTGACCACCGAAATGTACAGCGAGTGCATAATTCGTGGGGATAGCCCCCACCTGATTCCGACCGCATTTTTACATGTTGTTGGGGTCCTCGAGTCTGCTTGTCGGCGAGAGAGACGACCTGTCGCCGTTTTCAGGCGAGTGGCTGAAAAATCAAGAGCCCTAACGTAGAATTTAAACACTACCACTTTTCGGTTTCAAAACACAAGAGAGCTTTATTCTTAAAATACTAGCTCTTATATACTATTTGTAAATGAGTATTACCGCCTACGTCTTGACTTTTCTGGTGTTCCAGTTTCGCAGTTGTTATTTGGTGTCAGTGGCTCAAGCCCACTGACCTACTGCAAGTAAAAGTGTCGTCGGTGCATTCTAAATGCCCCTCGTCAGCTTGACTGCGGAACTGTGACACCCTAAAAGTTTACATCATAATTAATGAATAATCACTATTTATTTACAATATTCGCACCCTAAAAATATGTGCGTTCTTAATGAATTTAATAAGAGCCGGTGCTGTGAGTCAACTACGCGTAGGTAGCTTGATTCTAACTCACAACATCCCTCCCCTCTTTCTGAAAGAAGTTAGTGCAACTAACTTCCATTAAATCTCTACAATATTTTTCTTGCACTGCAAACATATATGTGCATCGATTGAACTGTATATTACATACATATAATTTGTTTTTATTTACATCTTTTATTTTTAAAATCGCCTTATTTGGGTTCTGTCACGGTTTTTATTTTTTCTTTTTTATTCTTTTCTTTTCTATATATTTCTTTTTCTCTAGCTTTTATTTTCTTTTGTAGTTTTCTTTCCTTTATTTTTTTTTCTTCACTTTGCTTTTGTTTTTTTTTTTTTATTTTTATCCATCATTATTTTTTTTTTTATAATCCCCTTTTTATAATTTGGTCTTTCATTGACTCTTTTCTCATTGGCGTATATACAAATATCTAAACAATAATACAATACTATTCTATACATAAAACCTTATATTATACTGCGCCCTCTGCTACCCGCTGGTCCATTTGACGACCGTCGTTGTCGGAGTGAAGTCCCTCGATGAACTCTGCATACCCCTCCCTTCTTTCTGGATCGGTACGTACAAAGATGTTATAGGTTGGCGATCTGGTTTGCCATTAAAACTTTGCTTTTAGTATCCTTCTTCTTTCCCTTTATAGTGTGCCCCACGGCTGTAGGTGGTACTGCCTCTGTTTATAGTATTCAACCAGTAAAAATCATTTGGAATACATGAGAGATTACAATACACCTTCTTACTTTGCAGCAATGCGTTTTATGGTGGAAGTGTTTCTCTTGAGCTTCCTCATAATGGTATTTGACATCGTTTGGCTTTGATATGGAGACAATCGGTATTTTTCTGAGATACACGTTCAATTATGTAATTTGTGTACTCTGTTCGGTTACCAGTCTCTGTGTCCTCTTGTATTAAATCATATTTCATATGTAAATCACATATCATATGTTCATACTCTAGATTGGACATAGACTTCAATGAAGCAATTAACTTCCGTGAGCCAAATTTCCTCTGCTTATTATATTTGGTGGTGGTTTCAGTTACCCTCCTTAAGCTTTTACACATCTTCAACTTATTCAAAATCGATTCTGTTGAGATTGTGATACACTGGGTGGACATTGTACTATAAAATTGTCCAATTCAAAAAATGACTCCTCAAGGAAACTTGTTTATTTTTCGTTGCTTGTCAATAACTCATCCACAACGCGTTCAAATGCTGCGGCCATATGCCGTTTCGCAAAATTAAAATTACATCCGTCGCCATTCATCCCCAAGCTAATATGTTGGCATCTTTTGGGTCACAAACCTTAGATAACTGCCAAAAATCTCTGTTTTTCAAAAACGCATCTTTCCGAATACTATGTTGGTCCCTTAGTCCGCACCGTATTCCAATATCCGTTCTTCCCGGAACTTCCTGCTTCGCTTCAGATCATCAGAGCTATATAGAGAACACCTATAATAATTTTCTTAACTTCCTAGTATACATTTTAGTTTGATATTTATTCTATGTTTAATTCTTGTCGAACATTTCAGAAGTCAATTTAATAAATGAATTTCAAAATTATATAATATTTAAATAAATACACTATAAGTACTATATATACTCTTGGGTATAATTTCTTTTTCTTTTTACACTTATTTTATTATAAAGTTAGATTTTAAACAATTAATTTTTTAACTCAAATTTTTTTTTTCCAAACTACCTTTAATTTTAATCTGAACTTTTACTCAGATTATAATTTTTTAATCTGTAACTTTTCTTAAACATACGCTATTCCTGAATATATAAACAAAAAACAATATTTCTACTTTTTTTTATAATTGAATGCTATATCATTCAATTTGCCATCCACTCGTCTTCTCCCCTTACATTATCGGATTCGCTACCGTATCCTGGAGGAAAAAAGGACTGGACTATGCGTTTTCATAGCCATATAGGGCATCAGTTTTGCTCTGATTAATTTTTCGTGCTCTTTTTCAACACGTGAGTTATCACTCATTTTAACTTTGAACCAATTCATTGGCCCTCCGACAAAAACCAGATTATACAAAATAATCCCGTTTGTGTCAAAACTTTGTCCATTGCATGACTATACCTTTCATCGCATACAATTACGTTTTATTTAAATTTACTTCTAGCCTGATATATATATATATATATATATATATATATATATATATATATATATATATATATATATATATATATATATATATATATATATATATATATATATATATATATATATATATATATATATATATATATATATATATATATATATATATATATATATATATATATATATATATATATATATATATATATATATATATCCATTAACGTTTCTATTTTCCATCCTGTAATTAGCACCTATATGAATACATACATACATTCAAGGCGCTTTAAATTACCTAGAACTAACTGCTTATTTTCCCAATCAACCTATACATTTTTTTTTTTATATCCCAACATATACATTTATTCAAATTTCCATATGCTAATTTCCTAATCAATAAACAGTTAAAACCTATGTATATTTGCATATAGCCTGCTGCAGTATCTGCAAATTCCCAATTCCTAATCATATGTCCCTACATACTTACTTATATGGCCATACCCATTCCTATAACTAGAATACTTACTTCTTTAAATATTCCCTCGTACATTCATTCTGTACATTATACAGTTACATACATATATATTTACTTCACCAACGGTGCCGGCGCTACTGCTTTCATTTCATTAACCGCCGTGTGTATGTATGTACATATTTGAAGTTAAGTTTTATATTACTTACCCACGACTGTCTTATTATTTTATTTTATTTTTTAAATTACGTGCAATATTTATTATTGAATATTTAAAAAAATATATTTTTCCCTACTGTGCTTCGTTCGGCCATAGTGCATAATAAGCACATTTTTATTACGTCAACTTTACTTGCTCGAGTTTAATTGGCACACTTCTGCTGGCCTTGACTTTGAAAATCGGAACTGTGTGTGTTATTTGATACACACACGTACATGTTTACGTTGTTATTTTTGTGTTTACACTTGTAAAACACTGCTAACACATGTCTTTTGTTGTGTGGTCTACTGTGGAATTATTTCAATAAATTATTATGTAGCTGTTTATTTTTTCCCTTAATCGTTACGACTGTTGTAACTGGGCTTCGGATTTCTGCTACTACATACGGACCTATCCACACAGGTGAGAATTTGTTTCTCCTAGCCTGATTCTTCATTAGTACTTGATCACCCACATGAAAAACTACTGGGTTTAGTACCTTGTTATAGGCTTCCCTGGCCACTCGTTTAGCACATTCCTGGTTTTCTCTAACCAATTCGTGCGCTCGATGCAACTGATATTTTTGTACTTTATTGGGGTCATCAGCATTATATACAGGCGCACATTTGCGCTTCAAATTCGCTGGCATGTTGAAATCAAACCCGTAGAGTGCTCTAAACGGAGTTTGCTTCGTTGATATATGCACAGTATTGTTGTGTACATGCATTGCAGTGGTCAACCATTGATCCCAATTCGAGCCGTCTTCTTTGGCAAAACTGCGCAAGCACTCGGCCAGAGGTCGATGACTACGTTCCAATGAGCCATTCGCCTGTGGATGATATGGTGTTATGTGCAACTTCTTGATTCCCAGCATTTTACACGTTTCTGAGAATAGTTTTGATACGAAATTTGAACCATTGTCGGTTATCAAAACCTTAGGTATGTTGTATCTTGCTATAATTTCATCAAAGAATGCTTTGGCCACCGTACTTGCTTCAGCATCGGGTATAGCCACGCACGCCATATACTTTGAGAAATCGTCTTGGAATATCAATATGTATTTATTCCCCGAAACCGTCTCTGGTAAAATACCTACAATATCCATATGAACTTTATCAAATGGCTGTTTAGGTGTGTCAGTTAACACCATTGGCATCTTTGTCAGCCTTGAACATCTTTGTTGGCCTGACATTTTGGACAACTTCTTATATATTTCTTAATGTCCTTGAGCATGCCCTTCCATCCGTATACTCGCCTAATTCTGTCATGGGTTTTCCAGAATCCCTGGTGTCCACCTAGAGGTGAATCATGGAAACCCTTTAACACAGCCTGGATATCCTTTATATCCTCCAGCCATTCCACATTACTGGATGCTTGTTCATTGGCATCGAAACCCGCATTGCTAATATCTCTTGTAGCATCAATTTTGTCTCCTTGCATTCTCTCGGCCTTCTCCTTATCTGACCGTGCTTTGGCCCTCGTTTGCATTACTGATATTTTTTGTGCCTGCGGTACTCTGCTGAGTGCATCGGCATTCAGATTCTTTTTCCCAGGTTTGTATATGATTTCAAAATCATACGCAGACAATTTGTGTCTGAACCTGGCTTGCCTAGAAGTTTGGTCTTTCAAATTGGCTATGCCTCTCAACGGCTGGTGATCAGTGTATATCTTGAATGGGCGTCCTAGCAGATATGCCCTAAAATTCTTTGTAGCCCATACTATGGCTAGAAATTCCTTTTCTATTGTGGAGTATCTCTTCTCCGTGTCGCTAAGCGCTCTGCTTGCGAATGCTATTGGTCGGTCACTACCGACTTCCCCTTGTGATAATACTGCCCCTAACGCTTCATTGCTAGCATCAGTGGTCAACAAAAAAGTTTGCTCAAAGTCGGGGTATGCCAAAATTGGTGGCGAACTAATTATTTCCTTTAGCCTCTCGAATGCTTGCTGACATCTCTCTGTCCATTCGAACTTTGCCTCTTTTCGTAGCAACTTGTTAATTGGCAACGCAATTCCGGCTAGTCCTTCCACGAACTTTCTATAATAGTTCACTAGTCCTAGGAATGCTTGCACTTCTTTTCTGTTTCTTGGAACCGCTAAATTTCTAACGCATTCCACCTTGTGCGGGTCAGGCAGTCCTCCTGCTTCTGAGCAACGATGGCCTAAATAAACCACCTCTCTTTGTTGTGTTCTCGCAATTTCTGGAGCACCTTGCGCAAGCGTTGCGAATGCTGCTGCAAGTTCTTTCCATAAATTACAATATCATCGAGATACACAAAACAATCTAACCCTTGTAAGCCTGTTAGCACATGGTTCGTTAGCCGTTGGAAGGTAGCCGGTGCTCCTGTTAATCCAAACGGCATTCTATTAAACTCATAATGCCCTAAACCGGTACTGAACGCGGTTTTCTGCTTATCTTGGGTATCCACCAGAACCTGGTGGTAGCCACTCGCTAAATCGAGTGTAGAAAAATACCTACTGTGTCCCAATTGATCCAGAATCTCTTCTATCCTTGGTATCGGAAACACTTGCTTGATAGTGGCGCCGTTCAATTTCCTAAAATCAACGACCATTCTCCACTTCTCCTGCACTTGCCTATTTACCTCATCTTTGTGAGCTTGTGGCAATCTGTATTGCTTCTGGTTTATTGGTGGTTGATCCATTCTAGTAGGTATTTCATGCTCTACCTCTGATGTATACGTCAACTGGTCTCCTTCCAGCAAAAATATGTCATGGAATGACGTACAAATGGCCTCTATTGATGCCGTTTCTTCTAAATTTACGCTTGGGTCTAACATCAATGATTCTAGCACTCTCTCCATTCTTTTCCTTATATCTACCTGCTTAATCCGATTAACCGTTCCATAATTCGGTTCCTTAAAATTATCGTAACTAGTGAACTTAGGTCTAAAATCCTCATCCATCAAGTAGTCCTTTTCTGATGCGTTGAGTACGCAAGCGTACACCTTACCCTTGTCAACAAGCGTTATGGTCTCTCCCATATATACGCCCTCCGCTAGCTGCTGCTTGTGCAAAACAACAGTCCTGAGTTTCGTGTTTACACGCATAGTAACTACTCTGGTTGACCTTGCGTTCACTACCTCTATACAATTCTTAACCCTATTCACGGTTCCTTCCTGCCATGACTTTAATGGGAGAGTAAGGATTCTATTCTTATTATCATCATAAAATTATAACTGTTTATCCAGCGCATCCAGTATGGTGCGGCCCCAGAGATTATCGCGGCCAATTATCCCATCGGCCGGGATACCTTCCCTATCCAATTCAACTACGTGCACTCTAAAACTCATTCTCTTAACTTTACTGTGCCCTATTTTAAGTGACCCCAGTGTTCTGATGCAACCTCCGAACGCTCCATTAAGCGTTCTTACATCTTTTGGGTTAATAACTAGTCCTTTCCGTAAAACACTAGATTTTACGAGGCTAGTATCAGCCCCTGAATCTACCAAAAGCATTAGCTTTCCACTAGCTGCCTCCTTGCAAGGTATCTCGATGAAAGCATCTCCTACCCTGCTCACAATGAAACAACGCCCTTTTGACTCCAAAATGGACGCGTATCTACTTCCTTACTCTTCCAATTTTCTCCTCCATGCACCGCAGTTATGCCTAACCATCCTATACTCCCTCAAAATTACCGTTAAAACCTTAACTATACATCCTCGTACCACGTACGCGGCGATTAGCCTATACTCTCTAATCTTATTAAAACTTAATCTAAGTGCTAGAATCATCACAGTTACCCAAATCAATACGCAATCAAAAATTTTCCCCCGGAGAGACTCTTGCTCCTCCGTAATTTGAACCATTGTGCTTACGTTACTTGGTACGTGGTATTGGAGAGCCTCTTGCTCCTCCTTTTCCTGGACTGTACTTCCTACATTACCAGTCACACGTACCTTCGGCCTAACTGTTGCTTCCTTTCTTTTGGCTTTCCAGTCTATTGGCCTCGACTGGGCCGCTGGAAGTTTCCCTGGTTCCTCTGTTGGAACTGTCTATCCCTGCATTCCGCAGCACGATGCCCCATCCGTCCACATGAGAAGCATTTCAACCCCTGTTGGGTGTTGCCTAACCTTTGTCCTCCTCTAGTATCCCAGTTTGGCCGCTGTTGACCATTCCCAGTGCTGAAAGGATTTCTTCCTTGGTTAATCCCTTCCGTTGAGTTGACTCGAGGACCACTACCCCTGCTGTCCCTTAAGGGTGGATCTGGGCGCCTCGTAGCTGGCTGCCTTCTACTTTGATCCCATTTATTGTCTAATTGGCACTGTCTACTTGCCTCATGACCATATGTTTGGCACTCCATACAATAGGGCGGATTCTTGCGTGTAATGCATTCATCTCTTGTATGGCATGGCCTATGGCAGAACGAACATGTGGGAGCCCTCTGTACACCCTCCCTGTGCGGTTTTCTCTGATACGTGGCTTTGCTGTCGGAGACACCGGGATTATACGCTCCTCTGTACACGTTTGGGACGGAATTAATTCCTTCTCTATCCATGACAGCGGCAGTTAAACTGTCCTGTCTATTTTCAAACATATGTATCTCCCCCAAACCGGTCGTACTCCGTTCCACAAGGACTTGTGCTCTAATTGCTTCTTCTACCAACTCCTCCAGATTTCCTGTTTTGCTATTCAGCATATGAATCTTTAGAGCGGAGTTGCGGAGCCCCACTACGAAAGTCGTTAATACCGACTTGTCAACTTCGTATAATAACGCGGTATCACCAACGCCATCGTACTTATACTTGATTACTTCTTGGGCCATCATCCGAAGTGACTCCAAACGCCTGGCAAAGGCGCGTATGTCTTCCCCTGCCAGTTGTTTCCCGATTCTAATTTCTTGGGATATGTCTTCCAGAGTTCACTCCTTTAGATAAGTTCTCTTCAGAAGGCCGTAAAGTTCATTCACACTGGCGAATTGTTTTGGCAGCACAAGGTTGTACGCATCTCCAACTAACCTTTGCTTAACACAGTCAAAGAAGTCCTGCAACTCATCAGGGCCTATGCTTCGCTTTGCAAGTTCACAACCTTGAATGAACCTACTGAGTTCGGACCTTAAATCTTCTGAAGCAGCACCAGTAAACACAGGTACTAGCCTGGACACGGTCTTTGAAATCTCCTCTATACCCATTTTACGTATTTTTGTTTTACTTATGACCGGTAAAACTTGAGCTCTATTTTTGTGGGTGGTTCCTAGATTCACTTCTCCCGGATCTGAGATGTAATTGACCAATGACGGACTCAAACTAATTAGTCTTCGATCGTTTGTTCGTACAGCGAAATACTGTCCACAGTATTGGGCCTGTCCTGTACCGTTACTGCTTCTGGCTCTTTTGGCGTATATCCCTTATTTTTATTAGTTACCGGACGTTCTGGAGAAAAAGGCTCAACCCCGATTACAGATGCTCCAAACAAAAATCCCGCTTCACTTTCTCCAGTCAATACTAATCTAGGCTTTACCACACGACCTATCCCTTCCGGAGTTAAATACTCCGGCCAGCGAACTTCGGGAGGCAATGTCAACACTGTCTGTGTAAATCCAGCCGATGCTGATTTTGATCTCTCCTTTCTATTTGGGTTGCTATTGGTCGCCCGTCCTCATTTCAATCCTGCACACTCCTTCTCCAACAGCGCTGCTGCTTCCTCTGTTTCCGACAATCTCTGAGAAAGTTCCTTTACCTTATTCTCAAGATACTCTTTTTGTGCTCTCAAATCTTCTGTTTTCTCATGAAATTTGAACAACTTTTCTTCTGTCCTTTTTTGGATTGCCGTCAAGGCTTGATCCGCTACCTCTAATGGTGACACAGCGCCTCCGGCGTTCGCCTGCTTCCACAATTCCTGAGCTTCTTCCCTCCTCGTACTCGCTTCGAACTGGTCAACTATTTTCCCAGTAAACAGTTTCACCTCTGACTGTATTGATTTCAATCTGTTCCTTATTTCCTCGTCTGGCGAAACCAAACTCACAATCTCTTGCCCTAGTCCCTCTAATTCAGAACTAAATATACCTGCCCATTCGTTGACCAGACTATTTATGTAGTCTGCGTAATTTTCCGCAAAATATTTTCCCTTGCCGTACTCAACTGCGTGAGGCAACAACAGTCCGTGATTATTGTTGAACTCTCTCCCCAGATCTTGCAACTGTGTTATTCGCTTGCGGTAATACACGTTGTCCTTACGTAAACTGCCGTCTTTCTTAAAGTTACGGACCAGCTTTTCAATCGTTTCGCCAATTTGCTCCTGCCTCAGCAGTAATCCTTGCGCTTCCTTCGTCATATCCCAAATGCCAGAACAGATGGCGTATCCCAATTACAAATAAAAATCCAATAGTTGCTAAAACTTGTTATTAACTTATCCCGATATTTTATTCCATCTTACTTATTGATAAATACAAATTTATTTAAAAAAAAAAAAACATTCCACCGTAAATTCTATATACATATTCTGCTATACTTGTTTTCCATCACAAAGTTCCGCTGTCTACCGGTGTCCATTAAGTCCTTTCATCAATGCAAATTAGTCCTTGGCTTCCACACAGATACTCCTTGATTTCTTCTCACCATCTTTAATTCTCCCAAGAATCCATAGAAAAGGCCATGTTTGTAAAAACCGAAATTTGATTTTCCGGCAAAAGTGTCTTGATTCATTCCCGGAAATTTGAATCCATATTTACAAATAAACCCGTAACGTATGCGCCACATAGTAATAGCATTTAAATGTTTTCTTCAACATTGCTACGCAAATCGTAGTTTCCGAACTACAAAAAACTTTGATGCAACAACACGTGTTGTCTGCACCTCTTCACCTAATACCCTAAACTCAAAATGCCAAATATTTAAATCAATTTTGATTTCAAAACAACATAAATTCACAAAATCTGAATTTAAACAATAAAATAACTTAATTATTTCCAAAATAGATGGCATGGCTCAATAGACAATACAAATGTCCCTCACGACAAACAAACTCAAAACCCCTACCAAAAAAATCCTCACAGCTAGGATGAACATACATAGACCGTCCGATCACACTGACGGTTTATGGTT
The DNA here is from genome assembly GCA_920105625.2 of Clusia tigrina. Taxonomy (NCBI): domain Eukaryota; kingdom Metazoa; phylum Arthropoda; class Insecta; order Diptera; family Clusiidae; genus Clusia; species Clusia tigrina. Next base: position 340,929,791 of record OV050030.1, read on the forward strand.
GCCATTCAAAGCTGCGTGCAACAGCGCAAACGCGCCTATAGGTTGCGACTTCTTTGACCAGCGCTAGGGCGCCTTCAGGGTCGCAGAAGTATCTAGTTATTCTACGCTACTATATACTCTACTCACCATAATTTTTCCTGATGACATCTTTATTCCACAGTGTCCTTAGATGAGGTCCTTCGAATTCGTTGCAGGATGCCTCTCTGCTTCAGGGTTCCTTGCCCTGGGATTACTCCAATAGGTCCTTAAGACCGGCTGCGCCAAAATGTTGGGGTCCTCGAGTCTGCTTGTCGGCGAGAGAGACGACCTGTCGCCGTTTTCAGGCGAGTGGCTGAAAAATCAAGAGCCCTAACGTAGAATTAAAACACTACCACTTTTCGGTTTCAAAACACAAGAGAGCTTTATTCTTAAAATACTAGTTCTTATATACTATTTGTAAATGAGCATTACCGCCTACGTCTTGACTTTTCTGGTGTTCCAGTTTCGCAGTTGTTATTTGGTGTCAGTGGCTCAAGCCCACTGACCTACTGCAACTAAAAGTGTCGTCGGTGCATTCTAAATGCCCCTCGTCAGCTTGACTGCGGAACTGTGACACCCTAAAAGTTTACATCATAATTAATGAATAATCACTATTTATTTACAATATTCGCACCCTAAAAATATGTGCGTTCTTAATGAATTTAATAAGAGCCGGTGCTGTGAGTCAACTACGCGAAGGTAGCTTGATTCTAACTCACAACAATGTGTACAAAGCAATATTGGCCTTTCTGGCTCTTTGCTCAATATTGGGTTTCCAGGTAATGTTCCTATCTGGTACTAGTCCCAAATATCTAACTGTCTCCTTCATCGGAATTTCCACACCTTTGTATGTTAGCGGGGACACATAAGGAGATCTATTTTTCTTGAAAAAGAGGATTAATTCCATTTTATCGGGGTTTAAACCTAATCCCCTTCTTCCCGTCCAACCAGTTAGCGTGGCAATGTTAGAGCGCAAAATATCCATAAGAGTGTTTGGATATTTTCCTCTAATCATAATTGCCAAGTCATCAGCATAGGCGACGACATGGCAACCCTCCCTCTGTAGGGCTAGCGGTAGTGAATTCACCACCAAATTCCAGCGTAGGGAAACACCGACAAGCAAGTGCACCTCCTGCGCCGAGCACTGGAAGAGGAGTATCTGTGGCGACATCACTACAGATACTTAGTTGTCGGGTATATATATATATATATATATATATATATATATATATATATATATATATATATATATATATATATATATATATATATATATATATATATAATATATGTATATATATATATATATATATATATATATATATATATATATATATATATATATATATATATATATATATATATATATATATATATATATATATATGGTGGGCCAATTTCAAATCCAGCCCCTAGGATGATTCTATGGACAATTCTAAGCGACTTTGGTGAAGGAACCATAGGACTATCTCGATTTTCGAGTCTCCCACTTTTCAATCAATTTTACCGAAAAACTTGTAATTTTTCTCGGAAAATAGACGAAAAATAGTTAAAATATGCATGAAACGCCCTCTGGCGGTGGTCATAGGTAAAAATAAAGATCAGAAGTGAATTCTCCACCCCAAAAACCCCCCATATACACATAAAAAAGATAATATAACGATGAATAAAAAATCGAATTTTGAATCAAAATGATGTTATAGGGAAAAAATCATTTTTTGAAAAGTGGGAGACTCGAAAATCGAGATAGACCTATGGTTCCTTCACCAAAGTCGCTTAGAATTGTTCATAGAATCATCCTAGGGGCTGGCTTTAATCGAATTTTTCGGCTCCATACAAATTGGCCCGCCTGTACTCATCTTTTATTTGTTTCATTTATTCTTTTCTCTCTTTTTGTTTTCTTTTGTTTCCTTTTGTGTTTTAGTTTTATCATTATTATTTTTTCTTTAAATTGGTCCTTATATTTTTCGGCCCCTTTTTTATCTATTATAATTATTATAAAATTTAAATATTTTTTTTTTGTATTGGACTTTTTTAGTTTTTTTTCTCATTGTTTTTTGTTATATTTTTTTTTGTTTGCTTTTCTCTTTTGTTCTTATTTTCATTTTACAATTTATTTCTACAATTTTTTCTTCCACTACTACTGCGTCCTCCTTCTCCTGTTGTGGTGCATTCCTTCGGTGAATGCTGCCGTCCGCTCGTGGTGGTTGCTCTTGTCGTGCGAAATTTCTGCGTATTAGACTTCTTATCACGAGATAGGTCATTATAGCGACTACTATTAATAGAGTCGAGGCTGTGCCTACTCCTCCCACTTTTAACCACGTTTGGTTTTCGTTGATCCTTAGCTTCCTCGTTTTCCGCTTCTATCAGTAGTTCGTCTGCAGTCCTTTTGTTGGACGTTAGCAGTTGTTTCAACTCTGAATGATGATTAAGGTGTATTACTGAGGGATCTTGTGTATAGTTGGCAGTGGGGAGTTTCTGGAGTGTACGCTTTTTAGAGGGTCGATAGTATACCACGAAGTTTTGCTGCCGTTTTTGTGGTCTCTATTTCTGCGAGCTTTGTGGTGAAATGTTGGTTTCTGTGTTTCTTGGGTAGTATTATTGTATATTTATTGAACTGTCTACACTTCTCGCCTATGTGAATATACCCAGTTCCGCTTAGTTCAAGACGTATTGTCTTGTCTTGGCAAACCGCCGGCACGTTTGTCTGTATGTTGAAATGGAAAAAGCAACGATTTAGTGACTCGGTTGCTATGAGCATCCCCCCTATTGCTGGAACTATAATAGCCAGCACCTTGCACTATTCCTTTTCCTAAAGGAAAGGAAGGCTTTCCGCTATATAACCGTACTCTACTTTTGTTACTATACTCCAATTTTCTTTTAAATGTTTGAGTGTATGCGTTCGCTTATGGTACCGGTATTCGCATCACTACTGTGAAACCTCGTGCTGAGGGGGCCGCTCGCTCCGTCGCTAGTTCGTGTATTCTATCGGGTTGCCTAGCATACCAGTTGATTTCGTCGAGTGTTTTTGATGCCACTTTGAATAGTTCTTGAGCTGGTATGAAGAGGGAATGTAATTTCCCCATGCAATAAATCATCAACGATGGCCATTTCCTGATTTTGTTGGCTTTGCAGGTCCATTCAGTGATGATATTTTACAAGCTGATGAACTGGGATAGGTTCGCGTTAACCTGTAGCTGGTGTCCTCTTAGGGTTCCGATTGCAGAGTGCAAGTGCTCAATGTTTGTGAATGTTTCATTTACAGCGTTGTTCAGACCTGTGTAACTTGCGCCTAGGATAGTAATGCCATTAGTTAAGACCGAAACAGTTCTAGTATGTTTGGCTCCAAGTTCTGGCAAGTGGTCATATATTCAACAGCATCCTTGTGGTCTATCATTCCGATTGCCCATTTTAACAATTACCCACCAACATCAATTAGTGACCTTTTCCCTCTGTGAATGTTGAGTTCAGGGATTCCAACATTATATCCGTTTCCTCGAGTTGATCAATCAGCACCTCTGATGCCCAGGTAATTGATGCGATGCATATTAGTGATGTCATAATCTTATTGTCTAAGCTTAAAATCATTATTTCTTTATTACAACATGTATATACATTTTTGAAATATAGATTGTGTAATTATGTGATAATTCGTATCTCTCGTCTTTCCCTTTTAATTACAAAAGATGTTACTTATTATTTAAATAGTGATATACGTTGAAAAAGAGGAGTGAAATCTTCACACCGTGTAATTCACACTTTTTGGAAATACCCTTTATTATAGGTACTATTTATGAATCTTTAAAAATGCATATTTCCTCTGAAATGCTCAAATCCGAAATAAAGCTTGAGTTTTACATTGGGTTTCTTCTGAAATTGCTTGCGTAAGCGCAGTTGATGGTGTGGGATAATTTGCAACAGCTTCACCGTTTTTTCTCAACTCATCGATCAACGACATGAACGGACCAATTTGGAATCTTGACGGGTGCGTGCTGGAATACCGACAGGTGCTGAAGGAGCATCAGGAGAACTTTGTGCACCCCGGCGTGCACATGTTTACCTCATCAGAGAAAGGGCCCTGTTGAGCAAGTCTCCAACTGTACCAGTGGACGCGCTCATAGAGTTGGGCAACTGCTGGGAACATGAAGCAGAGAAAACATACCTTTGGAATCTGGCCGTCACCATTTTAATATGGCCGCAGGAGACTGATCTGTATCTTCCTTTTCGCTGGTTTATGGTGTTATTGCACCGAATTGACGTTATCAGGGGTTCTTTTCATTCTCCGCTTGACCACGGATTCGTCGCAGACTTTTAAAATTAAGTAATGATCATAAACCATACTGCTTAATAAAGAAAATATTTATTTTCCGAACCCTATTTTGTACTTATTTTATTTGGAACTGTTAGCTTGCTTCCATGTGTTCTATTTTTACCTATAGTGGTAGCCCAGGTTGTATATTCCCACAGTTTGCCTTGCCCCTCTTGGTAGTCGTCTGTGTCTGTCCATTCTAGTTGGCGCGGACACCTGCTCACATCTCCTCTTGTAGATGTTATGTGCATGCATCCGTATGTGCTCACAGGTTACGAAGACGTTTTGTGCCGTTTTGTGCCACTCGCCAAAGTTTCCTATTGGGACAGATTTGGTCCACCTTCATATCATGTACCAAGTTTGTAGGAACGTACTCGTACGTCTACAAATATATGCACTCCATCTTCATACTATATGCAAAGTTTGTACGAATGCTCAAGCATTACATGCACTGCTAACATTTCCGACCTGCATGCGCTTTACTTTGCGCTTTGCACAATTGGTTTGGTCTATGCACTTGCGGTTTGCCCAAATGCATTAAATAAATCTTTTATTCATATTTTTTCTTCCGTTGAATTTTGATGCGCCTATCTGTGTCTTTTCTATCCCACATTTCTTCATCACTCATTATTACCTTACTTAATATTTTTCAACCATTCTCTCTCTCTCTCCTTATTCTGGTTCTTACTGCATTTTAGCTACAGTGTTAGGTTGCATATTCACATTATGTAATTTATTCATGACCTAAGACAAAATGGTTTAATTTCACACTGGTCTTGAATTTGAAAATAGAATTGACTCTATTTTATGCTTGTTAATAAAATGCTGATTTCAGTTGCTCATTAAATGAGGAATACGAGTGTCTAGGAGTGTAGTACATTACAAACACACATTTAGTTGTGAGTACGCAAATGGAATAAATTTAGAAAGTTATTGTGGAGTTTTTTGGGTTTACCTTTAATCGTTACCACCGTGGTAACTGGGCTGCGGATTTCTGCCGGAGTGTACGGCCCTAACCACACAGGAGAAAATTTATTTTTCCTAGTTTGGTTCTTCATTAGTACTCAGTCACACACATGAAAACTACTGAGTTTAGTACCTTGTTGTAGGCTTCCCTGGCTACCTGTCTAGCACGATCTTGGTTTTTTCTAACCAACTCATGCGCTCGCTGTAGCTAATACTTTTGCACTTTATTTGGGTCATCAGCATTGTATTCTGGCGCACATTTGCGCTTCAAATTTTCTGGCATGTTGAAACCACACCCATAGAGTGTTCTAAACGCTTCGTTGATACATGCAGAGCATTGTTGTGTACATGCATTGCAGTGGTCAACCATTAATCCCAATTCGAGCCGTCTTCCTTGGCGAAACTGCGCAAGTAGTAGGCCAGAAGTCGATGACTATGCCCCAATGAGCCATTCGCCTGTAGATAATATGGTGTTATATGCAATTTCTTGATACCCAGCATTTGACACGTCTCTGAGAATAATTTCGATACAAAATTTGAACCATTGTAGGTTATCAAAACCTTCGATATGTTATTCCGTGCCACAGTTTCGTCAAAGAATGCCTTAACTACCGTACCTGCTTCAGCATCGGGTATAGCCACGCACGCCGTATACTTTGAGAAATCATCTTGGAACATCAAGATGTATTTATTTCCAGAAACTGTCTCAGGTAAAATACCTACAATATCCATATGGACTTTATCAGATTGTTGTTTCGGTGTCATTGGCATCTTTGTTAGCCTCGAACTCTTGTTGGCCTGACAAATTTGGACAACTCGGTTTATGGCTGTCTCGGAGCATTCCATCCATATACTCGCCTAATTCTGTCATGGGTTTTCATGAATCCTTGGTGTCCCCCTAGAGGTGAATCATGGAAACCCTTTAACACTGCCTGGATATCTTTTTCATCCTCCAGCCATTCCACATTACTGGCTGTTATTTTATTGGCATCGCCACCCGTATCACTCACATTTCTTGTCGCATCACTATTATCCTCTTTACTTTTCCCGGCCTTCTCCTTCTCTGACTGTACTTTGGCCCTCGTTTGCATTACTGACATCTTCTATACCTGCGGTACCCTTCTAAGGGCATCCGCATTTAGATTCTTTTTCCCAGGTTTGTATATGATTTCAAAATCATACTCAGACAATTTGTGTCTGAACCGGGCTAGCCTAGACGTTTGGTCTTTCAAATTGACAATGCCTCTCAACGGCTGGATATCAGTGTATATTTTAAATGGGCGCCCTAGCAGATGTGCCTTAAAAATCTTCGTAGCACACAGTATGGCTAGAAATTCTTTCTCTATTTTTGAGTATATCTTCTCCGTATCGCTAAGCGCCCTGTTTGCTATTGGTCGGTCATTACCGAGAAAACTGCCCCAATGCTTCATTACTAGCATCGGTGGTCAACAAAAAAGTTTGCTTAAAGTCGCCGCACGCAAAAATCGGTGGCGAGCTAATCATCTCTTTTAGCTTCTCGAATGCTTGCTAACAGCTCACTGTCCATTCGAACTTTGCTTCTTTTCGTAGCAACATATTAATCGGCAACGCAATTCCCGCTAGCCCTTCTACGAACTTTCTGTAATAGTTCACTAGTCCTAGGAATGCTTGCACTTCCTTTCTATTCCTCGGAATTGCTAAATTTATAACGCGTTCCACCTTCTTCGGGTCAGGCAGTGCTCCTGCCTCTGAACACTGAACATAAACCACCCACCTTTGCAAAAATTGACATTTCTCCGTGATACAATGAGACACAAAACCATCCAACCCTTGCAAGCTTGCTAGCACAGGGTTCATTAGTCGCTGGAAGGTAGCCGGTGCACCTTTTAATCGAAACGGCATTCTATTATACTCATAATGCCCTAAACGGGTGCTTAACGCTGTATTTTGCTTATCTTGGGTATCCACTAGACCTTGGTAGTAGCCACTCGCTAAATCAAGTTTAGAAATATATATACTGTGTCCCAATTGATCCAGAATTTCTACTATCCTTGGTATCGGGAACAATTGCTTGATAGTGGCGTCGTTCCATTTCCTAAAATCGACGACCATTCTCCACTTCTTCTGACCATGAGCACCCCCCTTCTTTGGTACCAAAATTATTGTTGAGTTCCAAGGTGAAATACTCAGTGAAATTATGTTATCCTTTAGCTGGTCTCCTTAAAGCAAAAATATGTCATGAAATTACTTACAAATGGCTTCTATTGATGCCTTCTCTTCTGAATGTACGCTTGGGCCTCACTTCAGTGATTCTAGTACTCTCTCCATTCTTTTTCTTATATCTACCTGTTTAATCTCATTAACCGATCCATAATTCGGTTCCTTAAAATTATCATAACTAGTGAACTTAGGCCTAAAATTCTTATCCATATAGTAGTCCTCTACTGATGCATTTACTACGCAAGCGTACACCTTACCCTTGTCAATATGCCTTATTGTTTCTCCCATATGTACGGCCTCCGGTAGCTGCTGCTTGTGCAAAACAACCGTCCAAGGATTCGTGTTTATATGCATTGTAACTACTCTGGTTAACCTATGCATAGTAACTACTCTGGCTTAATCCTATTCACGGTTCCTTCCTGCCATAATTTTAATGGAAGAGTGAGGATTCTATTCATATTATTATCATAAAACGATAAGTGTTTTTCTAGCGCATCCACTATAGTGCGGCCCAAAAATTATCGCGGCCAATTATCCCATCGGCCTGGATACCTTCCTTAATCAATTTCCCTGCGTGCACTCTAAAACTCATGCCATTAGCTTCTCTGTGCCCTATTTTGAGCGATCCCAGTGTTATGATGCAGCATCCAACTGCTCCGTAAAGCGTTCTTATGTCCGTCTGATTAATACCCAGCCCTTTCCGTAAAACACTAGATTTTACGAGGCTGGTGTCCGCCCATGAATCTACCAAAAACACTAGCTTTCCACGAGCTGCTTCCTTGCAGGGTATCTCAATGAATGCGTCTTCCGTTCTACTTACGACGAAGCAACGTCCTTTTGTTCCCAACATGGACGCGTATTTTCTTCCTAACAATTCTAGTTTTTTCCTTCATACACCGCAGTTATTCTTTACGATCCTATACTCCTTCAAAATTACCATGAATATCGAAACTATACACTCTCGTATCGCGTTCGCGGCGATTTGCCAATACTTTCTTACCTCATTAAAACTTAACCTAAGTATCATCACATTTACCCAAATCAAAACGCAATCAAAAATTTTTCCTCGGAGAGACCCTTGCTCCTCCGTATCTTGAACCATTGTTCTTACACTATTCGGTACGTGGTATTGGAGAGCTTCTGGCTCCTCCTTCTTCTGGAATGCACTTCTTACATTACTAGTTACACATACTTCTGGACTAATTCTTTGTTCCTTTCTTTTGGCTTTCCAGTCTACTGGCCTCGACTGGGCCGCTGGAAGTTTCCCTGGTCCCTCTGTTGGGATTGTCTATCCCTGCATTCTGCTGCCAGTTGTCCCATTCGTCCACATTAGAAGCATCTCAACCCCTGTATGTTGTTTCCTATTCTTGGTTCACTTCTGGAATTCCAATTTGGTCGCTGCTGTCCACGCACAGTTTTGAAAGGATTTCTTCTTTGGTTAATTCCTTCCGTTGAATTAGCCTGGGGACTACTGAAGTTACACCTGCTCTCCCTCAAGTGTGGATCCGGGAGCCTCGTAGCTGGTTGCCTTCTACTCTGATCCCATTTAGTGTCTCCTTGGCGCTGTCTACTTGCGTGTAACACATTCATCCCTTGTATGACCTGGCTTACGGCAGAATGAATAAATGGGTTTCCTTGGCTGGAATCTCTCCACAAGGAATTCTTGGTCTCTTTGTTGCGGAAATTGGCAAATCTATCTGCCGGCTCCACTGGTGATCCGCTACTGTACCGGTTCTACCTCTGCAGGAGCATTAGTCCATCAGATTCCACCTGTTGTCGTTCATTGTTGTATTGCTGCCTCAGCGGAAGAAACCGCTTGCAATAGCTCTACCTCTAGTCTCCTCTACGTGAGAGTAAGTGTATAATGAGCTAAGTCCCTATTTATCAGGCCTGCCTTGAACACAGAAATCATAGCCCGTTCTACTTGAGCCGTGTATGCTGCAACGTTTCCTGGAAACTGCCTGTTGGATTCTGTCTCAGCAGAGTTCCCCAGAGACTGGAGCCTTCGTCCCCAGGTTCTCAATTCCTCCCCAGGTTTCTGAATTGATTCCTGAATTTCCCGTAAGAGACAGTCGTACGACTTTTGTTTTAAATATGTCATATAAGTGCATATAACTCTGCCAGGGTGCTTACTGAGCTATGCACTAGTAAATCAAACGCACCACCTGTGGTTCTTTGTCTAATACACTTTATTAAGTGCTCCCCGCTTGCTTTCGGAAGACTTTGTTGCGTCTGCTCACAACCTTCTTTGATGCGCCGGATCTCAGTTCTCAGATCATATTTTGCCAACTCGACTCCTGAGAACATGGGCACTAAATTCTCCACCGCATGAGCAACTTAATGAACATTTTAATTTTGGTTTTCCTTATCCACTGCTTCCTGAGCATTGAATGATTCGTTAACTTTATTTGACAATTGAATCGAATGCCAATTCATAAAACCATAATCTCATTATGACTACGCAGTTTTTTCTACAATACATATTTCTAGAAAAAAAATGCACTTCAACTCAAAAAAAAAATTTTTTATTTTTATTTTTATGAAAAAAAGTACCAACATTATCAGACTTCTTAATCTCATGACCAATTTATTAAAAAACATTCCACCGTAAATTCAATCTTTATATATATATTTTTTCTTTACTTGTTTTCCATTACAAGTTCCATATCCGCTGTCTACTGGCGTTCATTAAGTCCTTCCATCAATCCAATTTGGTCCTTGACTTCCTCACAGATACTCCTTGTTTTTTTCACATTTATTCCCATATGTTCGCCCCACTCCCATTGTCCTTTCAAAATCTTTAATACTCCCCAAAATCCATAAAAAATGGCTAAACGATATGTTCGCAAAAACCGAAATTGGTATTACAGACAAAAGTTAATTCATTCCCGGAAATTTGAATCCATATTCAAAAATTAACCCGTGATGTATGCGCAATGTAATGATAGCATTTATATTTTTCCTAATACCCTAAACTCATGGTATTTGATTGTGTGTAAAAAAGTGAAAAAAGTGTATACAAAAATATCCCTAACGACAAACAAACGCAAATCCCCTACCAAAAAATTCTCACAGCTAAGACGACATACATAGACCGTCCGATCATACTCTCGGTTGATGGTTGCCCATACTAAACTGCGTGCAACAGCGCAATCGCACCTATACGTTGCACTTTCCTTGACCACCGCTACGGTGCCTTCAGGGTCGCAGAAGTATCTACTTAAACTACGCTTTTATAATTCTACTCACCATTATCATGTCTGATGTAATCTCTGCTTCAGGATTCTTTGCCCTGGGTTATCATTAAGATATGTTGCAGGAAGCTTCCCTGCTTCTGGGTTCCGTGCTTTGTCTTCCTCCAATAGGTCCTTATGACCGGCTGGGCCAAAATGTTGGAGCATCGCATATATGCCTATGCATCCTAACGATTGCGCCAAAATGTTGGCGTCCGCGTATGCTGTTTTCCATGGGAAGCGTCCTTTTGCTGCCTGTATTGGGCGCGGGCGTAGATGAAAACCTGAAAATCACTTTTTAGAGAAACACCATACTACAGTTTGAAGTTAAAACCACCAAGGAGACTTTATTCTTAAAATCATAATTCTTATATACTATTTACAAAGAACACTTACAGTCTTGTGATGATGAAATTTGTCCACTGACAAATTTCACTCACACAAACCTTTTACTTGCTCCAAATTTGAAAAGAAAAGAAGTAAGCGACAAAAAGTTATAAAGTCGAGAAAATGCGCAGAAAAAGGAGAGCTGGAATATATTAAAACAGTCGACAATCAGTATTCTAAATAAATACACCGAAACAAATTTAACTCGCAGGATTTTTTTTTTATATTTTCTATATACGACCCCTGGAAGCCGCTGAGTTTTTACCCCAGCTATTAAAAGAGTCGTTACAGTCTAAGTATTGACTTTTCTGGTGTTCCTGTTACGCAACTGTTGATTGGTATCAGTGGATCAAGCCAACTGACCTACTGAGGGTAAAAGGGTCGACGGTGCATTCTAATTGCCCTTCGTCAGCTTAACTGCGGATCTATGACACCCTAAACGCTTACATAATACCTAATACATTAAAACTATTCATTTACAATATTTGCATCTTAAAAATATGTACTTTCTTAATAAGTTTAATTGTATAAAGTTAACTACGCCAAATGTGTAGTGTCTATTAGGAGTTGGTGCTGTGAGTAAACTAAACACAGGCAGCTTGATTCTAAGTCACAGCATCAGCGCTACGGAAAACAACTCTCGTCGATCTCGGAACTGTAACTAGAAGACATCGCGGAGATCCATTTACAAGCGAAATTAGAGAAATCCTCATGAATTCTGACTTAGAGGTAAGTGCTCAGACAAATCTGGACAATAACGACTAAGCGGATCAATCATCGAATAACCCTGAGCGGGCCAACACCCCACGCCGGACTTTAACGGACGACTTGACCGAATCAATCACTCGCTCCGGACGCACCTGAGCGGGCCAACACCAGTGTTGCCTCTCATTTCAGGACTCGCGACATCGAGCACGCCTCTGAAAGGTGTATAATTTACTGTTGTTAATAGTTTGTAATAAAAAAATTATAAATAAATAAAAATAAATAAATTGAACAACATAGATATCTTAGTAACGAACCCTGGTAAGCCGCTGAGTATACCTCAGCCGTAGAATTGAAAAGACCCCGTGTCGTTACAAGCTCACGATGAAACTCTACCATGACCTGCGGCTAGTGTTCACTTGATCGTTCATCGTGGCGGACGTACAAACAACTATACTGGGAGTGGACTTCCTGTCACACTATGGACTCCTGGTAGACCTGAGGGGATGACGCATCGTGGAATTTCCCACCCATATCGCGGCAACGGGCCACATTAACTCAGCACACATCTATGGCATCTCCACAGTGGCTCGCATTGATGCACCTGTGGGACCATATGGCGACCGGTATAGAGAGCTCGACCAGCGCTTCCTGCAACTCGCTTCACCAGCTGGGGTCATGGCCACGGTACCAGACTTGAAGGTACAACGCTTCATCGTCACTGAGGACCCTCCCGTTTTCGAGCACCCCTGTAGACTCATCGGTGAACGAAGAGTTCGCCGACCTCCTCGACAAGGGGGTGGTACGCCCATCATCGAGCCCGTGGGCTCGTTCGCTGCACATTGTACCAAAGCCGAATGGAAGCTGGCGAGCCACTAGCGACTACAGCCGCCTCAACGCGTGCACCTTGCCAGATCTACTCGTATACCCATTGCCGATCATCGAGGACCTTATCCAGGAGAGCCGGGGAAAAGTCTTCTGCGTAATCGACCTGCAGATAGCCTTCAACCAAATCCCGGTTGACAAAGCTGACATCCCGAAAACGGCTATCACAACACCATTTGGCCTCTTCGAGTTCGTCGAAATGCTTTTCGGCAACGGTTTTCGTCGAGAAGTACCAGCGCCGAACCACTCGATACAGAATCCAGATAGACTTGCGCATCTGCACACAAGTATTCCGCAAGCTGGACAAAATCCGAACGCCACTCGAGCCGACATATACAGGCCCCCATAAGGTAATCCGTCGGGTCAACGACAAGAGTTTCATCATCGACTTGAACGGCGTCGAGAAAACCATCTCTACGGACTGCTTAAAGCTGACCTACCCCGAGGTGAGTGACTCGACTCAAACGTCATCGCCGCAATCCCCGCCATCACAAACGACAGCTGATCACTTCACATACCAACCGGGGAGCCAACCGGCCCCCCAGCTAGAGGCAAAACCTCCAAAGCGGGTATCGTTCTCGGCGCCTCCTACGTTGAGCAGTGGGGGAGGAGTACCTGTGGCGACATCACTACCCCCACCCTGTAGTCTGATACGGCACCGCAAGCAGGCGCTAGTTCCACGCGCCATATATTGACACGCTGTCGCTGTTGCACATTGTGTTAATGGCCAGCGGAACTAGCCTGTGTTGGCTGCCGAATGTCGGGCATTGTGTTTCCGGCCTTTTCATTTCTTTCTCTCTTTTCGCTGCGCTGGAACCGGACGGACGCTCGAGTACCGCACTCACATCTTTTTTGATCTAAGGCATTGTATTTTATTTTATATTTATTAAATCAAACTTATTCAAATCGTCGAGCAAAATAGCCAAATATATGATGAATTCAAAAAGAATGACTGTTAACGTTCTCTATGATGAGAGCTAGTGTACTATAAGCAAAATCCACCCTTATTTCGAAACGCAATTTAATTTTTAAAGAAGATCGTACCAGACTCAAATTGTTAGAGCCTGCGCCAACCACAACATCAAAACACCACTTGTTATTGTTTGCGAGCTTATACATACACAGGCGGTAACGAACTTTCACTAATGTTCCTACACACACATTGTCTCTCTTGTTGTTTTTATTTTGCAAACGAATTGCCGTACAAAGAAGAAGCACACGATCGCGGGAGTCTCGGTTACCGCTCCGCAGGGTAAATTTCGTTATTACGCGATTTTTCTCCGACATTTTATTTTCACTTATAAAATTTGTAATCCCACTTCTGAAAATTGTTACTTGGATGGCCGAAAAGGCCTGCTTGGTCCGACCTCTGGATTGCGTAATAAGCATAATAAACACAACAAAAGAAACTACTCGAAAAGATAGCATTTTATTATCGTAATAAAACTCACTGCCAGTCGAGCCACTTTAACAATACTTCTTAACACTATTTGTACATTTGCAATGATAAAGCACTTGAGAATTACAACTGTTTAACTATGCTTAACCATAATTTCTGCTGCACAGCCTACTTATACAAATATTGTGCTCTGGCAGCAAGTGCTACTTTGTAACAATACGGTTAATTATTTTTTAAAATTTATTGAATAATAATGTATATAGATAATAATGTATAATAATATATATGATGTGGACGGCTGCGACGCTCATGTGAGACTAACTCACCATCTCTCTTTTACGAGCAGGGTTGCCGTGTGAAATATAAAATAAGTAAGACTATCAGCTAACATTTTATTAGTCAAAACTGATGAAAGTTTTATATTTCATTGTATAGTTTCACACGAATAAATTCTTGGCGGTACGAACTGTTAGTTGCAATATGGTTTGTTCTTTTATTATCGCACTAAATCAGATTGAACGCATCCATCCGTTTAATCCATATTTGAACATCATAAAATTGCTGACCCTTGAAAGATGAACACAGTAGTATAGAAAGGATTCTTCTGGACCCTTTTGCTCTTTTTTGCTCCATTGGTATAATGTGTAGTTGTTTTGTATGGGGATTGTGGAGTAAAAATGTAGAAATGTGTAAAAAGAATGTATGTTAATGTAAGAATTGTAAATATATTTTACTCCGTATGAAAAATCGGAGAATAGGTCGGACAATATTTAAATATTGTTAAAGATTTTGGTATAAATTTGCTGGAGTAAATGTGTTTTGCTCCGATTTGTTCCAAAAATTCTCCATATTGGGCTTATTTATTGTTGTGGTCCAGAAAATACCTTTGGTAGGGGGGGGGGGGGGGGGGGGGGCTGAGCGTTTGGTGATAATAGCTGAAGAAATAGTTAGAAAGCAGAAGGCAGCCATAGCCTAGTTGTGTGTATATATATGCGTATGTGTACGAGTATGTATGTGTTTTTTTGGTTTTTTTTTTGTCTTAGATGGAAAGTATCATGCCGAGGTATAGGACAATAACCCAACTAAAACCTTCTTTGCGTTGATCCCGTGGGTTCCCGTGGTATATTCAGTTAAGGTATTCCTTCAGGATGCGGGCTGAGAGTATTCCTAACTCTCGTATCTTGGTCATAATAACGGCTTTAGCTTGCTAAACCTCTTATCTTACTTGTATCATGATACCGATCAATAAATCCGCTGCTGTATCCCAGCGCTCCTGTGTCCCAATCATGTACCGGAGAACACCAGCTGGGGTTACTCTCTTTCTTATATAACGCTCTAGCAGGCGTTTTGCACAAGTAAAGCTGCCGCACTCCGTTAACACATGTTCTGCATTCTCATAGGCTGCCAACACAGTACAGGCAGTATGGGTACTTGTGCAGATACTTTCGAAAGCATCCGTGTCCCGATAGGAATTGTGTTATGTGGTAGTTAACTTCACCGTGTCTTCGGGCGATCCATACTTGTATGCTTGGGATCAGCTCTTGAGTCCACCATTCTTTGGTGGATATATCCCATCTTTCCTGCCATTAATTTTGTGAACTCTTTCAGATTAACTCAATTTTGGCTGGATCCATTTTGTCTTGGCTATTCAGGTTTCGAATTGCCGTGGCCTCTTTTATGGCGAGATCTATTGGCACAGCACACTCTGATTGTTGCTAGCCTGTACAACGTTGTGACACCTCTCATATACGTTTTGCAGCTTGTTTTTGGAGCCCATATGGGTGCTGCGTACATTAAAATGGAGGTATTAACGCTGGCTAGTGGCTTCTTTAGATGCTGCCTTGGTACTCCAGTGTTTGGTATTTAACTTGCCAAGGCTGCTCCTACTCTGATGCAGATATCATGTGTTCCTTGAAATTGAGCCAATCTAGAAGAACTCACAAGTATTTTATATATGGGTGTTGTAGAAGTCCACCTCTCCATGTTTGCGACTTACCCAGGCGGTGATCATGGCGAATATCCATCTTCCCTTGTCCGAACTCTCCCAGCGTTGCTGTCAGATCAGGATACTGAGATGACGTTCATCCGCCTTTGATGCATGTGCGCCTGCAGAAAACGTGCGATGGCATTCAGAGGCCAGGATGCCCACTGGTGGCATAGCAGCAATCACTCCGATAGCATCATCCTAAACAGTGTGGAATGCACTAGCCAATCTCAAAGCATTGTAGGGATATGTTACCCGGACGCTAGAGAAATATGACACCTTCTACGTCGCGTTTGCCCATACTGGCGCAACATATAGCAGTATGGAGCTCGTGACTCTTGCCAGAAATTTCCTTCTGTTGTAGCGTGGTCCTCCGATGGTGGCCATGATGCGTGAGAGCGCGCCGTTTACCTTAGCGGCCTTTTCGCTGACCGCTAGCAGATGCTCCTTGAAAGACATCCGGGCATCAATAAGTACGCCAAATATCGCAGATATGGCCGTGACACTATCTCGTGGTATCCAACCCTGAACGAGAAAGTCTCCAATTTTTTTCGTGTGGTGAGGAGGACCGTCCCCGTTTTTTTCGCTGCCAACTCAAGGTCTGCACACTCCAACCACCTAGTGACTTGTGACACCGCGTCACTACACCGCGTCTCTAGAGTGGAAATGTCTTTCGCCACTACCACCAGAGCGATGTCATCCGCATAGCCAACCATCGTCGTATCGTTTGGGAGATCCATCGTCAGAACGCCATTGTACATCACATTCGAGCCTTGAGGGACTTGTGTCGCTTTACACTGTCCTCAGTGTTGTAGAGTAGCATTACATGCCCTCGAAGAAGTCCGCAATAATTCGCGGCAAGCAGCACGGTGTATTGAAGTCACTCAGCGCCTTCAGTGTTTTTACCAGCTCGCAGAATTGAACGCATTTTTGACGTCAAGTGTTATCACTGCGCCGTATTTCTCGTCGCCACCTTTCCACCTTTCTCCGCTCGTCGCATCACGTGCAATGTTCATTACCATCTGAATGGCGAGGACAGTTGACTTTCCGTGGAGCAATCCGAATTGCCGCGGGGATAGGCCCCTAGGTACCTCGAGCGTTTCGGGCAGTCGCTGAACAATGATGCTCTCTTTAATAGCAGCACAAGTCTTTGCTGTTTCCAGAAGAGGCATGCGGTGTACATTCTCGCAAATATATCGGGATCCGCCCTTATGGACCGACATCGCTAGGAATACCGTCCAACCCAGGAGTCGTGCCGTCGGACACTTTCCGAAGCGTAAACAGCATTTCGTCCGCTGTCACCGCAGGGATGACGATGATGTTGATGATGACGATGTTTCAATGGAAGGGTGATAGTGGTGGACCCGTTCCCGCTGTGAGGGAAAGAGTGTTGTTACCACGTTGCGAACGATCGCGGCATCGGTGGGTTGTGGTGCTCTCGATCCTTTGACTCTGCTCATCACCACCTTATACGCTTTACCCAAGGGAACTATATCCCCGCTATCCCTCAGTTCATTGAAACGAGCCTCCTTTCTGCTGCGAATGGCTTTCTTGACCTGCTGCCGGTAGGCTTTGTAGGCGGCCCATAGTGGTTGCCATATAAGGTGGGACCGGGGTCGTGCGCGTTGCGCCTTTCTGTGCGCACTCTTCTTCTGTGGACAGCGTCTTCAGAGCTCAGCCATTTCCTCAGTCCACCAGTAAACCAGCTTCCTGCGTGGCACGTTCGTCCTTCTTGGCATGGCGACGTCGCATGCAGACCTTTGCCGGTGTCTGATGATTGTGGCTCTGTCATCCGAGGTCTCTGCTTCACCCCACACCAGTTGAAAGACTTCAGCATCAATTGCATGTTGTCTCTAACCTTTTGTTTGTGCTTTTATTACTCGGGACGGCTGCATGTTGTGCCTCAGCTGGACGACGATGGCTCTATGGTCGCTGTGAGTGTGGAAGATCCACCGCAGACCGTTTCGCCCCTGCCTCAAATGTATGTTGCCCATTGTTTAGGAGTTCAACATCCAACGTGGCAAGACACTCTAACAGTATTCTGCCCCCGCGGTTTGTGCTCCTGCTGCCCATGTTGTTGACCAAGCACTAAAGTCTCCCGCAATATGTGCTGGAGTTCTGCCTCTCGCTTCTGCGGCCAGTTTCGTCAGCATTCGTTCAAAAAGAGCTATGTCCATACTCGGCGGAGCGTAGCACAAGAAAAAGTATATTCCGTCGAGCTTTACCCAATTGAAACCAGAGTTGGGTGCATTCGGTTCGTTTTGGTACATCCTACCTCCGAGCGTCCATAACGCCGATTTGCTGCTCGCGTCCGGTATCCGGTGGCATGCTCTCACGTTGTGTTGCTGTTCTCTTATGATAGCAAGGTCGAATGCCCCTCGTAAACGGTTTGCCGCAACAAGTCCTGTGCCGCAACGCAGTGGTTAAGATTGAATTGCACGATTTTCATCGCCCACCTCTCTGCACCACTTTTTGAAGTGCCATAGAGCGGAAGCTGCCTGCTGCGTGACCTCCTTCCCATAGCGCACACTTTTCTTTGTTGGTGCACGCCGCCGCTAGGTATCCTTCTTCACCACATTTTCTACATTGGTTGCTGCGGTCTACCGTCTCCTTGCAATTACGTGCTAGGTGGTTATAGCCCCAACACTTGAAGCATCTGGAGGGAGAAATGCTCTTGCGTACTCGGCACAAGACCCAGCCGATGCGTATCCGCTGCACCTCCAGAACTTTTGCTGCATCATCGTCCGAGAGGCAGACGTAGGCTGTCTGCGTACGTGGAAGCTCTTTCGCAAGCTGCAGACTGACGTCTCGTCCGGACTTTTTATGTCGCACTGCTTATGCAATGAGTCGCATATTACCGATGCTGTTGTGACCTCATCGAAATCCCTTAGCTGGACCGTTATGGAACGAGTCTTCGCCAGAACTTTAGCTTTTTCTTAGGCTTAGGCTGCCTACCACTGCAACTTGGTACACCGCTGCCCTGCTTTCCGGTGTTCGTTTCTGTTCCAGCAACAGCTCATTATTTGCAGTGCGCCGCATCGCCTTCACGTTCTCACCCAGTTCTTTCAGCGCACCATCCCCCTTTATGGTCCGAAAGATCTCCGCATATGTTTGCGCGAACGTAGCAGTGATTATCAACGCGTCTGTTCTCGGTCGGAATCTCGGTTTCCTGTATTGTACTTTTGTCCGTTCCTGTCCCTGTTTTGGTTACGCATGTGTGTCCTCACTTTGTTTGGCCGCATATATTTCTCGTCCCTTTTTCTCCGTGACATCGGGGTGGCGCCGATTGGTGAGATTCTTCTCAACTTGCTGTGGTGCATCCGCTTCGTTGGTGGCGTCTCGAGATCAGTGTGTTTTTTTCCGTTTCTGATCAGCTCCACGGCGATGTTTGGGACGAGTTGTGCATCTTTATAATTTGTTTGGCAGCTTCATCCTTCGACTCTATCGCTAAGAGCTCGTAAAGCGCCCTGTCACTCTCAATTGCGTCCCGCATTGGTTGATGAATGGTGCGCCTCTTTCCGTCTTCAAGCATTTCCCCTAGAAGCGCGATCTGTTCCCCAAGTTTCCAAAAAGATGTATTTTTTGGATCTGCGGTATCACTCCTAGCTGCAGGTGTTGGCGTTCGAATGTTGCTGCCATCATTTGGTTGCCTGGGTGGCATTCTGCGTGTGGCGTCCTTGGGAGACCTGGCAAGAACCACGCTCTTCTTGAAAGGGTCCGTACGCACGCCCATGCACTCCCCTGTAATTTTGGGAACCTCGTTCCCCGCCGGAGTTATAAGAGGACCGGTCTCTGAGGTTGTTCAGTTTTTGTTTTTTTGATTTGGCATATTAGATCCCACGAGTGGCGGAGATAGGGTGGTCCATCTGTACAGAAATCCGCTATTTTTAAGACTGGGCCCTCAGTCAGGTTGATTGTTGGCACGGGTCGTATAACACCTTAATCGGGCCCATGGGGTGGTTTGATACTTATTTAAAGGTCAGTGTGGGATATCAACCCACTAAAACCAACTCACTGTCGTGGCGGGCAACCCTTCCGGGACCGGATATGTTATTACATCGGGAGGCCGTCATGAGCATCATTGCTCAATCGTCTGTAATTGTCAGTCTAAATCAAGTCCGCTGCTGGTTGTCGCTCCGTGGCGAAATTTCGGCTACGTTTTCTAGCTTTAATTGACGCAGTAGCCGCTGTCGTTCACGCTCCTCCTTGCGTAGCACCACCATTACTTGTTCAGCGAAGTTCGATACAGCGTTCCATTTAGCGAGTGACTCCAGCATTGCAGCTACTATGTTTATTGTGGTTGGTGGTCTGCTCAAGGCAGTTAATAGCTCCTCTCTCCAGGTATTAGAGCGTGAGCAGCAAAGCATCACCTGGCGTTCTCAAATACCCCGTGCAACTCGTCTGACGCTGGCCGCACCATATACCGGCCACCTTTTCGATAGTAGCTTCGGGCTTCTCAAAGCATTTGGTTATTTTCGACGATATCAACTGAGAATGCACTCAAAGTTTGCTTAGAGTTAGAGACCCAATTTCGCATCTCAAATCCAGCTTTGTTACGGATCCAGCAATCTGCAGTGGCCAAGGGAGATAGCTCCTCCTCAGTTTCTGCACTCTTACGCTAATCGTCGACTAATGTATTGTTTATGATGGCTTGTATAGCTTCGGGATGAATTTCGGCAAAACGTCGCGCATTTCGCTAAGTTACATAGTTCGCCAACGAAGGGGAGCACGAAGCGCCAAACGCATGATGTGACATCGGGCTGACGAGACGGGTCACCAACGCGACACAAAACCTTCTGCGCTAATTGGTCCTCCTTGGCCATCTTATCACCACAGGTTTTGCGCGCAAGCGGAGCGGAATGCCTATAGTCGATTTCAGCTTATCAGGCCCTTTCAAAAGTATGCTATTCAACGCAGTATCTCCGTCACGCCCATAAACGGTCCACCCCAATCGACATCTAGCAGCAACCAAATTAAAGCCGCTTTTCTCCTTGACTTCAATTGGCACACAAATTTTTGCGTTGTCCAGACCAATAAGAATCCGTGCCCTAGCGTCATTATATGGTAAGCTAGAAAAACCTTTGAAAAAGCCATGCTTCTCAATTGTGGCCCAGTCCAATGACTGTACAGGCAGGCCTAGATGAGCAATATTACGAAAGCCTCGTAGGAAGTATTGTGGAACGCCTGTGCCGACGTGATTTCGAAGCTTACAAACTTGGAGTTATTCTCGCTTTGAGTAATTTCGCTAGTCCATCGCAGACATAGGGACATCTGACGGCCGTCTAGGCCAAGATGTTGATATAGAGCTATTTGAAATGGATGTGCACTGCTATTCCCAGAAGCAGGCGTGTGCAGAAGAGAATTCTGTGCCATTTGGCAGTCGTCAACCCCACTTTTATTCTTCAAGTTGCATCGGTGAACACAGTGGGAATTAAAATAGCGTAAACAGAATTTTTTCTTCCGAATGAACTGCCAGCAATCATTTCGCGAAAACGCTGAAAATTCAGCACAGTCTGATAGCTATGATTGGAATTGCACTTAGGGCTAATAGCTGCCTTCGCGCTTACCACCACCCTTTTGTTGACGACGTCGTGGACTAGAATTCTCGTTTTCTGGGAATTGTAGCCACCTCTCTTGATTCCGCTATTATCCACTATTGTTGTAGATGGCTGGCATGCGGACACCTGATTCACGCACATAGCTAGTCTGAAAACCCATTCGCCAACATGGAAATGTCGGCGCGACCTAGTGACATACGATAGCTGCCCCAATTGAGCCTTTGCTCGCTTGGCAATGTAGCTACCAGATCGTTGAGCAGAACAGGGCCATTTAAATAATCGATTAAACCCGCCGCTTGCTTTGTAGCGCGATAAATTGGCATTGCAAGTGAGAAGCCTACGAGCGTTTCCCATTTATCAGCCCTGACAGCAGGTTCTTACTCTCACTTTGGATTGCACCATTTGGTGGATAACTTCTGGCCTACTGTAGAGCATTCTCAATGTGTTGATTGCCAGCCCCACTGTATACGGCATTTTTAACCTGCCTCGAACTGGTCCTTCTTGTAGTCTGATCATATTATTCATCGGTAAAGCCACATCGCTCGTTAGACTGCTCATAATTTGTAATAAATAAGGACCAGTCCTCAGGCCTGCCAGAAAAAGGTCGCAAATCCTTCGACATCACTTGCCGGCTTGAAATCTGTGCTGGAGTCAAGTTGATATCGGCTGTGCAATACTGGCTGAAAGGATTATAAGGGTGACGAAACTTTTCTGCATACGCAGGCTTTGTGCTCGGCTGCACAAAGGTTGAGTGTTCGGCTGGACGAAAATTGAAGTATTCGGTGGCGGCAGCATGCTCTATACATATTCGGCTGAAATGCATTGCCGAACTTGGCATACGACAGCGTGCTAAAGGGCATGGGGGAATAAGTGAGGCTAGGTACGACGCCGTTAGCGTTGATGGGCATGTATACGCTCGTAAATGCGTTGACCGGTGCGGTTGGACACGGCAGTGCGCTCGACGCATACAACATGCAGTGTGGTTGAATCCCGTGCTCTGATGCTATTATGGAAGCGTTGTAAATACCCGGCACTGTAAACATCGAAGTGTGAGAAATGGACATTGATATGTGACATTGCGGAGCGTTTGCAGCTATTGAAAGCGATCCCATGCCCGTTTCTGCGAATCTCTTCCGCCTCACCAATAGTCGCCAACTGTAAACCTCCGTTACCTTCGCCAAGTCCGCTAACATGTTCGAAGTCGAACCTCGATTACCAAAAGAATAGTAAAAAAAAACCAATGAAATATCCAATATTTCAGAGTGTTGTCCGGCAATTGGCGTCCCGCAATGAATTCAATACTAGAGTCTTCTTTTCAATGAGCTGATATCTTTATTGAATTCAATTATTGAATATTATATATTATTATTCAATATTCGTATATCGTTTGTTCACACCATATTTAACATCATACATATTACCATTTGTAATGTATGCTTCACAACATTACCACCAAGGCTACGCGGTGTCGTCACAGGCAGCACATCCCAACGCACATGTCGTTTATTTACGTCAGACGACACATACCATAGATTACTAATAGATACTCAGCTTGGCGAATCGAACAACAAAATCAATGCAAAAGGGATTGCAATATTATGCGGGAAACTCATTTTTCGCCAAGGTCCAGTAGCACAAGTGGCTGTGGTGAAAAAACTTCTTATACGAGGTTTGTTCAAAAAGCATCGCGAATTTCATGTTTTTTCAAAAATTATTTGTATAATCATTTATATCTATTTTGTCTCATTCACAGGGGCCAGGTTTGGGGAATACGGTGGATACGGCAATATTACAGGCTTTGTTTTTGGCCAAAAATTCGAGCACAAGTAATGATGTGTGAGCAGGGGCATTATCATGATGCAAAAGCCAATTTTTGTTCTTCCACAAATCCGGGGGATTCTGGCTTCTCGCAAATTGCGCATTACTTAAAGATAATAATCCCTATTGACCGTTCTACCTTGCGGCAAGAATTCATAATGCATCATGCTCCTGGAATGAAAGAAAACTGTCAGTAAAACCTTCACATTCGACCGAACTTGGCGTGCTTTTTTCGGTCTTGGCTCATGCAGCAGCTGCCATTGGGATGATCGAGCTTTGGTTTCGACGCCTTAACCATAGACCCATGATTCGTCATCAGTTATGACTCTCTGCAACATTTTGGGTCGTCACGGACAGATTCCAACAGCTCATGAGCAACATTAATGCGATGCTGTTTTTGGTCGAAATTGAGTAATTTTGGTACGAATTTTGCGGCGACCCACCTCATGCCCAAACATTTGGTGACAATCGACTGGCACGAGCCAATCGATATATTTAGGTCCTCAGCAACTTTTCTAACAGTGATTCGACGATTGGCCAATACCAGTTTCTTTTCTACATCAATGTTTTCGTCTTTTGTTGACGTTCTAGGGCGTCCGGAATGCTCTTCGTCGCTCACATCTTCTCTGCCCTCTGAAAACATTTTGTACCACCGATAAACGTTGGTTTTGCCTGAAGTAGCTTCGCCGTATACAACAGTCAACATTCGGAATACTTCCGCACACTTTATGTTGTTTTTCACACAAAATTTGATACAAATTCTTTGATCCATTTTTCGGGAAAGACAAAAATCGAAGGCACGCTAAAACACGTCCACGCACAATAGCTGTCAAAAACTGACTAAACATTCAAAATGGCAAAGATTGTCAACATAAGTAAGGGTCATGAGTACCAACATAACGCCACAAAAAGATCGAAAATCGAACATCCGTAACCCGCGAAAATTCAAAATTCGCGATACTTTTGACCAAACCTCGTACACCATTTTTACTCCTTTTACAAAACAGTGCTACCGAAGTACATAATTTTGTAGTAGGATGTAAATTCATCTCCTTATCAATATAGTGAATTCTTAATAGAAAAATATAACATTAAATGAACGCAGTACTACAATTCAGCTTATTATTTGGCTTTTCTAATCAATTAGAACTACTTTATGGTTGCGAAAAAACTTCCATGTATAGAAAATATTTTATTAATTAGAACCTTTTTTGTTAATTAATAACTGTGTAGAAGGTGTTAGTTTATATTGGTTTTTTTTTTATTATTTAAACGTTATAATTATACGTACATAGACAGCGTTTATAATATTGCAACTAAATTATACATTCAAAAACTAACGAGCTACTTAAGTTTATCCATTATATTCAGCTGGATAATTCACACCGCATTGGTGCTACTAGATTGTGAGGTCTCTCGGCTTCGTTCTCTTAAGACGTCGTTCCGTTTTCTTTAGTTCGCAGAGTTTCGATGCCTCTTCGTTTATGTGGTGTTGAAGTCGTTCGTAATATAAGATTGCGACTTTAGTAATTTCGCTGTGTACCGTCTTCACGCCAAGATCTATGTGGTGATCTGACATTCGTACGTACCAGGGTGCATTGGCTATGTTCCGTAGAACTTTGTTTTGAAATTTTTGTTTTTTTTAAATATTGGTTTGTGTGGTGCATCCCCAAAGTTGAATACCGTAACTCCATACGGGTTTCAAGATTTGATTATATAACAAAAGCTTGTTATATGTAGAAAGCGTAGATGATCTGCCAATTATCTAGTACATTTTTTTATACTTTATTTCGAGTTCTTCTCTTTTCTTTTTCACATGTGTAAACCATCGGAGTTTTACGTCTAGTGTCATACCCAAACACTTAGCGTTATTTGAGTATGGTACTTCTATTCCGTCTATATATAGCGGGTAATGTCTAACCTTTTTATTCGTAAACTCGATGTGGACCGATTTTGTGTTATTTATTTTAATGCGCCATTTCTTTGTCCAATTAAATATTAAATTTACGGCACGTTGGAGTTTCTCTACTGAAATTTCCCCTGTGCCACCAGTAGCTATGAGTGCCGTATCGTCAGCGAATGTTGCGGTAATATGGTTTTGTTCGATCGGTAAATCGCTTGTGAATAGGAGATAGAATAGGGGCCCTAGAGGAACACCTGCCTTAACTTCGCAGAGCCTAGAATAGGCATAATCTTGCTTAATTCTGAAGTGTCTTTTTTGAAGGTATGATTCGATAATTTCACAATATTGCAATTTATGGAGCAGACCTTTATGCCAAACTTTGTCGAATGCCTGCGCTACATCTAGAAGTACCGCAGAACAGACTTTTTTCTCTTCAAATGAGTTTTCAATAACTTCGACTATCCTGTGAACTTGATCTATATTTGAATGTTGTCTTCTGAAACCAAATTGGTGGCTTGGTATGAGTTGCTTTTCTTCAATAATTGGCTGGAGTTTATTGTATAGCAGCTTCTCAAAGACTTTCGATAGTATCGGTAACAGAGAGATTGGTTAATATAATGACACTTCTTGTGGTACTTTGCCTGATTTAGGATGCATTATTTCTTCTGCCACTTTAGTGTAACCATGTGCGTGCGTACGTTCACTGAGGCTGAGTCCTTCACCATGCTTTCAATGGGCGTCTGGTATGTGACGGGGTAACTTCCTTTGCTCGCTTCAGCTCTATGAGAAGGTCCCCTCTTTGAGTTCGGCGGATAGTTTTCATCACTTCTTTTAACAACTTCAGCTGCTCACACTCTTTCACGCTCTTTAGGGTGTTGGCGTATAACATCCCATCGTCTTTAACAGTGATTAAAATCAAATCGGCTTTTGGTCTGATGGCCCTGCCTTTAGATTTAATTTCCTTCTGCACTTTTGTCTATTCTGCACCAGTATTTGGTCGGAGCACTGCCGTAGCCTGTGGTTTTTGCGTCGTCACTAGTTTTGTTGATGTCGGCTTTTACACTGGTTCCGTTGTCAACTGTAGACCCTGCTGTTGTCTCAGTCATTGTTCTACGGCTCTTTTTGGCCGCGGAAGCGTTGACAGTAGAGCTTCGCCCTCCAGTCGTCTTTGGACTAATGTTGTCCTCCCGCAGCCGCTTCGCGGATTGCGCACACTTTGTCCACAGCGAAGGTTGCGTACATCCGCTGTTCTCCTGTACAACATTACCTCTACACTGCCACTGCCTCTCTGCCTTCTGGTACAGATCTTGTAACGTCTCGACCAGGGTCCTCATAGGCTGCTGAATGGATCTGCGGGGTGGGTTGCCACCCATAATCGAAGCCAGCTTTTCGAGATTCTGGCCCAGTAAGGTGAACGGATCGCCCGTGCGCGCCTTTCTCATCGTTTGCACATGCTCCATGCATGGAGGTGACGGGCTTGAACGCGTCTCTCTGGTAAGCCAGGCATTCTGCAGTTCTTTCCGAATGGGTCTTCGAGAATTGGCTCCTTATTTATCACTTTCGTACCTACCTCATATTTTTTCGCCCCGAATCAGGCAAACGCTGGACACTCATCATCCGCTCCTGTATTTTTACCTTTAGTAGGTACACAAACCCTTCAAATTATTAATATTACATAAAAATTGCATAAATTCGATAAGTCTGTAATTTTTACTTAAACTGCACACCAACTGCTTTTATGTTTGTTTGCTTAATTACAGACTTACCGAATTATCTTAATCGTAGGTTTTTATGCGAAAAACTCTGAATTTTCTTCTACACAATTTTTTTCTACACAAATTCCGGTGTACAATATATTATTTTCAATGTAACTTCACAAATTGTTGGCCCATAAACTAAACGCACTGTCTGCTGCCGTCACCGATTTTATTTATGTATGTGTGTGCATGTATGTTTTTTTTAAGTATTTAACTAGGAGGAAAACATCTAAAGTCACAACCCCGTCGGGGCTCTAACTCCGCTAAAACTCCTCTCGTCATTACGGCGGTTCCCCCCGGAGACACTGATTAGGTTTTACATCGGGAGGCCGTAAGAGCATTTACTGCTCACACGTCAATATTAGATCTGTTATTATGTCAGTCCTGTGTGTCTCAGTGTCGAAGAGGCGCTGGTGGCTGCGTTCAGCGTTACGCGATCGTTCTGCGATTCGCAGTATCTTCATGATGGTGGCCTCTGCCGAGCAAACTGCTTCCCACTTGACGAGCGTATCGCACATATGGGTAATCAGATTGTCCATTGTTGGTGGTTCATCGAGCACAGCACTCAGTTCATCCCGGGTGCCTTTGAAGTGTGGGCAGTTGAAAAACACGCGCTGTGTGTTCTCATGCACCCCAGGGCAGTACAGACAGTACGGGCTGCTTAAAGCAGCCGTTACCAGTTAGCAATTGTGTGACGTAGTAGTTTAGTTCCCCGTGCGTCCTCTTTGAACTGCTCCCACCCCTGTTGCCATTAGGCAATGGTGTTTTTTCTTTCCGCGGCTTTGTCGATGTTTGTGGGTCTCACCCTCTGCTTGTAGAGCCGGTGTACCTCCTTCGCCAGCAAGTCAATGGGTGGTTTGCTGCTTATTATCCCTATTGCTTCGTCCGATACCCTGCGAAATGCGCTAGCAACGCGTATTGCGCTCAGCCTATCTACTGACTGGCCGCATTTAATGAAGGCTTTCACCTTAGTGGCTTCCACCCAGATTGGCGCGGCATTCAAAATGATGGAACTAGTAACCGTCGGTAGCAATCTCCGTTGACTTGAGCGTGGGCCTCCAATATTACAATATACCTGATGTTCCACAGGATTGGGCCGAGTACAGATCCTTGTGGGACGCCACCCGTGACTGCAGAGCGACGAAAGCCCTCATCAGTGTCGTATATCAGTACTCCGTTCTGGAAGTAGCTGAATATCAACCGTTGTAAGTACACTGGAACGCAGGACCTCCGAAGTGCTTCCATAATTAGAGGCCAGTTCGCTGAGTTGAAGCCATTTTTTACGTCCAGCGTTACCACCGCCCAATACTTCTTTGTATCTCCTCGCCATCGCTTGCCACTTGTTGCTTCACGGGCTATGTCCTTTACGGCCTGAATGGCATCTACAGTCGAACGTCCCCTTCGGAAACCTTATTGACGGTCTGAAAGCCCACCATGTTTTTCTACCGCCTCCTGGAGTCGTTCGCAGATAATCCGCTTCAAAATTTTGCCTATCGTGTCTACCATGCACAGTGGTCGATATAATTAGGGTTGGTCTGGTTGCTTTCCCGTCTTGAGCAATAATACCAGTCGTTGCTGTTTCCATCTATCTGGAAATATCCCTTCCTTTATGCACGTATTGTACATCAAAGCAAAAACCTCTGGCCTCGTCTCTATTGCCGCTTTTAGTGCCACATTTGGGATGCCATCTAGACCAGGAGCTTTGCTGTCAGCGATTCTCCTCAGGAACATGATTACATCGCTACTGGTAACAGCTGGGATGTCGGTCATTGGACCCTTGCTATGATTGGGCATTCTATCTGTCTGCTGTGGGAAGAGTATAGCTACAATAGTTCTCATCAGGGCAGCGTCAGTTGGTTGCGGCGACCTGCCCCCTTTTAGCTTTCTCATGACCTCCTTGTAGGGTTTTCCCCATGGATCCACATCAGCAATCGCACACAGCGACTTAAAGCACTCATTCTTACTGCTGCGGATGGCCACCTTCAATGCTTTTCGGCATTTTTTTTTATTCCGCTCGTAATGTATCCCATGACGGGCGTTTTCAAGCCTTCTGATACTTTCGGCGTGATTGAAGACACTCCTTCCTAGCGGCTACGATCTCCTCATTCCACCAATATACTGGTTTTCTAGCGTGTCGATTTAACACGCTTGGCATCCCCGCGTCACAGGCTTTGCTGAGTCCGTTGGTGATGCTATCCGTTATGGCCGTGGCCGTACCCATGGTGATTTTTTCTTCTTTCCAAACTGGATGAAAGACCTCCGCATCAAAATCCCGCACTTTCTAGCCTTTTGTCTGCGCATTGCGCATCTGTTTTGTACGCCTTTGTGCCGCGTTATCCATCTCAATAACTATGGCCACGTGGTGGCTATGCGTATATATGTCACTGATAGACCATCGCGCGATGCGCTCAGCAGTGCTGTTCGCAAAGGTCTATTACCGACGTACCCCTTCCTGAGTCAAGAGAGTACTGACCGACATGATTGAGAATGACGAGGTCCAAGGGCGCCAGGCACTCCAGCAGAATTCTGCCACGCTGACTAGTGTTCGTGCTCCCCCAAGCTGTGGACCTAGCGTTGAAATCTCCCGCAATGCCCCTTCCTCTATATTTTTATACTGTTCGCACAGTAGGGCTATATCAAAATTTTGCTCGTTCACCGTTTGGTGCAGTAGGTCTTGGGCTGCCGCTCAGTGATTTAGATTTAGCTACATTATTTTCATATACCTCTATTTATTTTCACCTGCTGGTGTACTGGGCACTTATAACTGCCTGCCGCATGATCGCCCTGACATAGGGCGCACTTCTCTTTATTAGTGCACGTTGCTGACATGTGGCCCCTCTCTCCGCACTTCCTACACATATCGGTTCGGTCAACTCCTTCATTGCGCCGCCACCGTTGCCGTCTCCTTCAACACATCAGCAATCGCAGCTTGGTGGCTCGTCGTTCTGCTCTCTACCGGTCGATTCAGATCCAATATTAGCTCGCCTTTCGCCGTTCTGCGAATGGCTTTGACGTCATCACCGATGGCTTTGAGTGTTACGCTTTCTTTAACCTTCCGCAGAATTTCTGCTTGGATGCCTCTCCAGTGGCTGTAATGACCAGCGCATCGGGCCTTGGTCGGATCTCTTTTTCTGTCCTCCGTATGGCTCTTGGGGGCTCTTTAGCTCCCATATCCTTTTTGGCACTTTTCTTCAGTTTCACCAATTGGCATTCTGGCTCAGAGGATTGCTGCAACTTCTTTGGTGCTGTTTCAATATGCAGCTTTGGTGAGACGACCCGTGTACGCTTTATGTATGTTTTTTTAAATATATTTAACGAGGAGGAAAACATCTAAAGTCATAACCCCATCAGTGCGGGACTGTAACTCCGCTAAAACCTCCTCTCGTCATTACGGTGCTCCCCCCCGGATACACTGATTAGGTTTTACGTCGGGAGGCCATAAGAGCATTTTTTGCTCACACGTCAGTATTAGGTCTGTCTATGTGTCAGTGTGTGTTCCTCGAGTTCCGCATGACGCTGGCGATTGCGTGCATCATAGCGCGCTCGAACTGCTTTTCGCAGCGCAATCATAATGCTGGCCGTTGCCGAGCATACTGCTTCCCACTTAGTCAGCGTATCGCACATGTGCTCACAGAGGTTGTCCATTGTTGGAGGTTCCCCTAGGACAACACCCAATGTCTCCCGAACATCCTTAAATTCCTGCAACCCCGAGAAGTGCGGGCAGTACGGGTCCTCCTCAAACTTCCGCTCAAATAGGTACTGCTTAAAGCATCCGTGGCCACTTAGTAGCTGGGTTACATAGTGGTTTAGATCTCCATGCTTTCTTGTTACCCATGTTGTTATGCATGGGATCAGCCATCATCAGGTCCATCTACCTTTGTCCATTTGTTCCCATCTGCGTTGCCATTCCGCTATGGTATTGGCTCTTTCCACTGCTTTGTCGACGTTTGTGGGTCTCGCTCTCTGTTTGTGGAGGCGGTGCATCTCCTTCGTCAGCAAGTCAATGGGCGGTTTACAGGTTATGACGCCAATTGCTTCGTCCTATACAGTGCGAAAAGCACTAGCCACTCTTAGCGCGCTGAGTCTATATGCTGACTGTATGCATTTGGTGTATGCTTTCATGCTAGTGGCCTCCTCCCATATTGGGGCGGCATACAGTATGATGGAGCTCATTACCGTTGACAGTAGCTTCCGTTGGCTTGACCGTGGGCCGCCTATATTCGGCATCAGGCATGTGCGTGCCCCATTTACCCGGGTAGCTTTTTCACAGACTGCTTTAATATGCTCTTTGAACGTGAGCCTGGAATCAATCAGTACTCCTAGGTACCGGAGCTGTGGTTGGGATATAATTTGATGGTCCCCCACTGTGATTGTTAAAGTCTCGCTTAACTTCCTGGTACTGACTAGCACTGCCTCTGTTTTTTTAACTGCCAGTTCTAGCTTTGCCCTGCTGAGTCATTCACTCATGTGGATGTGTTTTGCCACCGCCACCATAGCGATATCGTCTGCGTACCCGATGAGTGTTACATCTGTTGGACGTTCCAGAGAGTAGGGCCTACTACCGATCCTTGTGGGACGCCACCCGTGATTTCATAGCGTCCAACTCCTGCATCCGTATCATAGAGTAACACTCTGCTCCGGAAGTAGCTAGATATCAGCCGTTGTAGATATACTGGAACGCAAAAATTGTGCAACCCATCCATAATCAGTGGCCAGCTCGCTGAGTTGACCGAAAATTTTATGTCCATCGTGCCCACCCCGCAGTATTTTTTCGTGCCGCAACGCCATCGCTCGCCACTCGTTGTTTCTTGGGCTATAACCATTACGGCTTGGATTGCGTCTACAGTTGAACGTCCCTTTCGGAAACGATATAGACGCTTCTTTCCAAGACTTTGCCCATAGTGTCTAACATACACAACGGACGATCGGCTGACGGTTGGTCTGGTTGTTTTCCCTTCCCTAATGCAAGCGTTGTATATATTCATAAAAACTTCTGGCCTCGTTTTTATTGCCGTTTGTAGAGCCACGTTCGGAATGCCGTCCAGACCGGGAGCCTTCTTGTCATCGATTTTTCCCAATGCAACTAGTAAGTCGCTGGTGGTAACCGCTGGTATGTCGTCATTTGGGACCTGTCCCTGGTGGTGTATTCTATCTGCCTGTTTCGGAAATAGGGTGGCTACAATAGCGCTCATTAGAGTGACATCAGTCGGCTGTAGGGGCCTAGGCCCCTTTAACTTCCCCATGACCACTTTATATGCTATTCCCCATGGGTCCAAATCCGCTTTCGCACACAGCGACTTAAAGCACTCATTTTTGCAACTCCGGATGGCCACCTTCAGTGCTTTCCGGCAATTTCTGTAGTTCGCTCAGAAAATCGCCCATGTTGGACGATTTCGTGCCCCCTGTGCCTTCCGGCGGGCCTGGATGCACGCCATTCTGGCTGCTGCGATCTCTTCATTCCACCAGTAAACTGGCTTTCTGAAGTGCCGGTTTACCAGCCTTGGCATTGCCGCGTCACTGGCTTTGCTGAGACCGTTGGTGACATGTTCTGTCATGTTCGCATTTTCCAGCCTTTCGTCTGCTCTTTCTGCGCCCGTTTTGTATTCCGTTGTGCAGCGTCGTTCACTTCGATAACTATTGCTAAGTGGGCGCTGTGCGTGTAGATGCTGCTGTTGGGACATCGTGCGATGCGTGCAACAGTATTGTGGGCGAAAGTCAGGTCAATTACGGATCTACCCCTGCCGGTGTCGAATGTGTGTTGACCACATTGGTTGAGAAGGACGAGATTCAAGGGCGCCAGACATTCCAAGAGAATCCTACTGCGCTGGTTTGTACGAATGCTTCCCCAAGTCGTGGACCAAGCATTAAAGTCCCCACGAAAAACCACTGGAGATTTCCGCATAGCCTCTGCCACCATATTTGTGAGCATGCGTTTGAAGTCGTCTATACTCATGGTAGGCGGGGCATAACAGGATAAGAAGTATACGCCATCGAGTTTGACCCAGGTGTAGCCGTTATCTCTGGCTGCCATTTTTTGCTGAAAGCACCTGCAATTTAGAGCCCAGATAGCTGCCTTACTGCTGGCATCCGCAATCCATTCGTGACCGTCGACGTTTTTATACTGTTCGCAAAGTAGAGCCTGGTCGAATTTCTGCTCAGACACCGTTGGTAGCAATAGGTCTTGGGCTGCGGCACAGTGGTTAAGATCAAGTTGCACTATTCTCATAGGCCGCTATTTCCCTTCGCCTACTGGGCACTTATAGTTGCCCGCCGTATGATCGCCCTGACATAGGGCGCACTATTAATTCCGCAATTCCTACACATATCGGTTCAGTCAACACCTTCTTTGCACTGTTGATCCACGTGAGCATATCCCCAACATTTGAAATAGCGGCTGAGAGTCACCGATTCTTGTACTCTGCAGGAGACCCATCCAATACGAACACGTTGGGCCTTCAGGACCTTTTTGCTTCATCGACTGGCAGGCTAATATAGGCGGTTTGAGTTCCTTTGTAGCCATTACGCAAACTTCTTATAGCTGCCTCGTGTGGTCTCGTTACTCCGCATTGTTCATGCAAGGCTACACAGATCTCAGCTGGGGTGATGACCTCATCTAGATCTCTGCACTGGATGGTGAGCATGTGCATCTTTGCCTACCACCGTTGCCGTCTCCTTCAACACATCAGCGATTGCAGCTTGGTGGCTGGTCGTTCTGCTCTCTACCGTTCGCTTCAGTTCCAATATTAGCTCGCCTTTAGCCGTTCTGCGAATGGCTTTGACGTCATCACCGATGGCTTTGAGCGTTACGCTTTCTTTAACCTCCCGCAGGATTTCTGCGTAGGATGCCTCTCCAGTGGCTGCAATGATCAGCGCATCGTGCCTTGGTCGGATTTCTTTTTCTGTCCTCCGCATGGCTCCTTTTTGTGCACTTTTCTTCAGTTTCACCAATTGTCATTCTGGCTCAGAGGCTTACTGCAACTTCTTTGGTGCTGTTTCATTATGCAGCTTTGGTGAGGCGCCCTGTGTACGCTTTTTGGTTGGTAGCGGTGAAACCACTGCCATCCCACCTTCTACCGCCGCCTTCTGCAGAGTGCTGATATCACTCAGGAGGGCCCTCATTGCCTTATTTATATTCCTTTGGCTGTCCATCATGATGGTCAGCTCCTCTATTCTCTTCCCCATTTTTGCCAGTGTCGCTAGGATCCATATTCGATATGGTTTTTAATACCCCTTCGCCACATGGGTCGGCCGTTGCAGGCTTTGCGCTATCCTCCCCTGGAGAACCGCATCCGCTACTCCCTGCAGCATTTACTCTTGCGACTAGCCGCGCACTAGTACCTAAAATTATTTTTCGCCACCCGGGAGGCGATCGGTGAACACTCATTTTCCTATCCAAAAACCCAAAAATTAGAAGTAAAAATGGTATTAATAAATATAATTATAACTAATTTTATTTTCCCTTTTTACCCTTAAAAAATTGGAAGAAAGGGCAAAAAAAATGGGAAAAGGGGAAAAAGTAATAAAAGTAAAACACACTAAATGCAATACTTAGCTTTCTTCCAACGGCGTGGGCAACACTTTTTTTCATTTTTTTAGAGTCTCTCTCTGCTCAGACGAGCGCGCTGCACTCCTACACTACGCTAAGTGCACAGCTTCCACCGCTCTCTTAATTTTGTGGATTAGCCAATTGAGAGGCGGGAATTTGCATTATTCGCGACGCTTAGGCAAATTAATTAAGTTTAAAGGAATAAACTTAAATTCGCCTAGGCACAGAAATTGCCGTATCTGCAGTGTTCCTCCAAATTACGCTTTGCTGCACCGGGGCTGGTATTTTCGCCAAACCACTGTTTAGCTTGCACTATGTAGGCGGAGGTCGCTGCAGTTTACTCTCTGCCGTGCGGATAAGCGAAACAGAGCGTAATGAGCTAATAACATATATTAAATTAAATATGTTTGCATACATTATATATATATATATATATATATATATATATATATATATATATATATATATATATATATATATATATATATATATATATATATATATATATATATATATATATATATATATATATATATATATATATATATATATATATATATATATATATATATATATATATATATATATATATATATATATATATATATATATATATATATATATATATATATATATATATATATATATATATATATATATATATATATATAAATATATATATATATATATATATATATATATATATATATATATATATATAAATATATATATATATATATATATATATATATCTATATATATATATATATATATATATATATATATATATATATATATATATATATATATATATATATATATATATATATATATATATATATATATATATATATATATATATATATATATATATATATATATATATATATATATATATATATATATATATATATATATATATATATATATATATACGAATATAAGTCAAATATATTTGTTTGTATATAAAATTTTTTATTACATTAACTTGTTATAATATTGTATTAAATTCAGTCAGTCGTTATTATTAAGACCAGAAACAGTTAGGAGAAGCAGATGCAGAAAACCTTTTAGAAGATACATTCAAAAACCTATTACTAAACCACTGAATGAAACTACCAAAGCAACTAGTCCAAATAATACAACAATCAATGGAAATGAATATCATTTAAGTTTGATAGGAAGACAAGCACTCCAATCAAAAGAAATCAATCACATTTGTTGAGTTAAAACCTTTTTCAGTTAAGAAAGCAACACAAACCCAAAATCAGTCAATAAGTAACACAAATCAGTCAATATTACAAACAAATTTAACACATTTGGAAAAGAGTGGTAAGCTAGATAAATTATGTGGAACACATAAAGATTTAAATATGTGGATGGAGATTTGGTGATAAACTTTGAAAATTTCTGATGATAAAATACAAATATCAGACCAAAATTGGGCGATAGCACCTGGTTTGTTTGAATTATTATTCTATAATACACCAATCAATTATGATGACATTGAATTGGAAATTTCTAAAAAGATTCTATTGAAGACGAAAATTTGAACGAAATTTTGATGTAAATGAACATGTCAAAGGCACAAGATCATACAAATATAAACCAATAATAAAGAAATTATTTACTGAAAAAAACCATTATTAACTAAAGTGCATGATGGTTCTGGTCTAGGTTCCAGTGTTATGAGGTTAAATACACGCAATCCTATTTACACATATTGGGACGATCTAAACGAACTGGTTGATCGGTTGCGGTTGTTAATGTCATCACAATCAGCTGGTCACAATAATCATAATAATGAAATCATTTCAATTATTGAAGAATTGAAAGAATGCAACATAATTATATAAATATATATAGTAAACAAAAAATTAATTTTTTCTTCTGAGAATGGCCGTAGATAAGTTTGAAGGCTATTCAAAGCAAAAGCATAATATATATGATTTGAAAAGAAAAGATTTTTCAAAAACATTTGGATTCAGTTTGGATAAAGGTAAGAAGTTGAACCTTGATTGGAAACGAATTATACATGTTGGGTAGCCGATGGAAGAAGATAATGTCGCAACAAAATCATTTATACAATTCAAAGTCAAACTAACTATCTCAAGATTTACTCACAACTATAAAGAAATCAAACAAGGATATATTAAATAAAGTTTCTGCTAAATATGAATTCATTGAAGATATGAATGTGAAAACAGAAACTTCTCTAAAATTATATATGGATAATGTTTTAGATTCTCAAAGACAATATATGCAACAGAAACTTGGTAGAATTGAGAATTATATATTCGATTACATAACAAAAATTGAAAAAAAATACCAATTAAAACCGTTCCAATAATAAGAAGATTAGTTGAAGACGATGACTAAGAAAAGTTTAGTAGATGAACTGTACAAACTGGATCATAAAAACTTTAAACGACGACGAGTAATAACAAAGGGTATGTATGATCTATGGCAAGCAGATTTTGTAGAAATGGGTACTTATTCCAAATACAATAGAGGCTACCACTTCCTCTTAAGAATTATAGATACATTTTAAATGTTTGCCTGGGCTGTGCCTCCTAAAACGAAAAATGCTGCTGATGTCACTGAGGCTATGAGAAGTATATTAGTTTTGAGAAGAAATCCAACAAATTTACAAATAGACGACGGTAAAGAATTCTTCACCAGTAAATTTAACAACTTGATGAAAGAAATCATTACTCAACATTTAGCATTTTAAAGGCATCAATTGTTGAACGTTTTAATAGAACTGTTCAGTCACACTGAACAGATCAACAATTGCACTTTATGTTTATTTTTTATCAGTACAGCGAAAATGCACCATTGACAAAAACCAGCTCACGCAAAACCAAAATTTGATAGTATCAAGGCCAACACTTGCTTGTTGAACTCACTTGGTTGCAATGTGTGCTAAATTATGTATGGGAATGATATAATGATGTTGGCTCGTGTTTGATTATTGACAACGGTGCAGTTTTGTCCGTCACTTTATTGTTATTTATATTTTAACCAATCTGCATAAAATTGATATAAATAATTGTACAGTTCCAATAATGAATCAGAATCATCTTAACTGCCTAAGTGTTCTCTATTAAGGTTATACGGTTTCAAGTGACCTATAACATTTCAACAAGTTCTTGGTTTATGTACCAAGGAGCTAACTTCAACATTTGGTGACCCCGACAATTAAATTGAACAACGTCAATCATCTGACATCATGGTTACCTTCGGCCAGCTAGTGGCACTCCATAAAGAAACTGGGCAGGAAATTCAAGGAATCATTAAGAATTTTAGAAAGGACCCAGCTGACAGGAAGACAACCGCCACATATTTCAAGGATCGTTTGTGGCGCCTGAATACTGCATGGGACAACTTTGAAGGAACAGATAGCAAGCTGAGGACATTGACTGATCAGCCCTTGAATCATCGGCCTATTTCGAACAAATCAACAAAATAGTCACTGCCCATGTGCAGCTCTTCAATGATGAAATACAAAAACTCGAAGCACTGACTACAACACCATACGTAGGTCATGCTAAGGCACCAGCGGACTCAGCACAGCAACCTGGGATCAGCAACACTAAACAATACGAGGCACTTGGATCAGGACCAGTCAAATACCAATCAAGGAAGTCTTCAGGCGGTTCATCCAAGACAGAAGGCACCATTGCAAGCACTTTGCGTAAATAGCACGCATTAATGATGTCACTACAACGACTTCTTTCTGGAATCTCAACAATCGCTGAGGACCAATCACTCCAATTCTTTGAAGAAAACATTGCGCGACTTAAAAGATTGTGGAACGATATTGAAACCACAAACTTCAAAGTATATTCCCAGCACCGGAAGAGGAGGGCTACGATTCCAATGCCTATCTCGAGATGGAACACCAGGTGCATTGCCGGCTAATAGAGCTTTCCATAAAATCAGGAAAAAGGGAACTTCAAGAAGTAGCTGAGCAACAAGCCTTCCGGTTACCACAAATCACCATACCCAAATTTGATGGTGATTACTTAAAATGGAACCAATTCTACGACATATTTACAGAAATGGTTCATAAATCGCCAATTTCACCAGTTCAAAAAATGTGGCCCTGACGGCCAATTTGGCGGGAGAAGCTGAGCGGGTAATCAGGCATCTCACATTGACTCAATAGAACTATCAAACAGCATGGAAATTGCTCCAGGAGAGGTACAACAACATGCTAAAAGTCCAAGTCTCTCATCTGACACAGCAGCATCGACAACTATAAAAAATCTCCACGATGCTGTACGCGAAAGTCTGCTGACGCTCGAAAACCTAGGCGTATCTACGTTATCTTGACTATCCATTGCTGTTACATCTTCTCATCAAAAAACTAGATCGAACGATGATGACTTCCTGCACTTCCTCGAGAACCGGTTTCAATCTTTAGAGGCTCTCGAGGGGAAAGAAAGACAAAATGCATCAAGAGCTATAGCGTGGGTAGCAACAGCTTCCACTTGCAGCTATTGCTCTGGCAAGGACCACCCCCTGTACTATTGCAAGGGATTCCTGCAATTATCTGCGGTAAATTGATTGAACTGGGCTAAAAAACAAAGGCTCTGTTTCAATTGTCTTAAAATTGATCACACCTCACGAGACTGCAAATCTCGGAGCTGCACCAAGTGTAACAAAAAACACAATTCATTGTTACACTTGGAATCCAAGGATCCAGCGCTAACAAATAGCCAACAAATAACAATATCAAATAAACCATCCAGTACAGAAACTAAGTTGACTGCAAACAATTCTTCGGTAACATTAGCTGCAGCTAACACCTTGCCGGCCTGCCAGGGCCATGTCTTATTAGTAACAGCTAATGGCAAAATCACAGCAAATAACGGACAATCTGGTGTTTTCAGGGCAATCTTGGATTCCGGGTCTCAGATCAACCTAGTAACTGAGCGACTCATTAAGAAATTTACTATTGCTCCAACCAAGGCTGCGTTAAGCATTGAAGGCATTGGTCAGAGAGTGAAGACTGCAACTCAACGGGTCAACGTGGAACTACAATCAAGAACAGGCCATTTCGAAACCAGACTAGATGCTTTTGTACTACAAACAATCATTCCAGCTCAACCATCCCAACAAATAGACGTCTAATCATGGTCGATTTCTGAAAACATACAATTAGCTGACCCGGAATTTAACCAACCAGGAAAAATCGATGTTCTCCTGGGTGCTAAGTTCTACTTCAGCTTAATGGTAACGGTACAAATCCAACTATCCACTGATCTACCAGTGCTACAAAATACATCACTGGGCTGGATCATAGGTGGAAAGAGCAAGGGTGAGTCGACAAGCACCGCAACTTGCGCGGTTTACAGTGAGGACGAAGTATCAACCAACGAATTGATAATGCAATTTTGGAAGCTTGATGACGCCAGGGAAGCCAATGATAATCTGACGATCGCAGAAAGGCAATGCGAAACTCATTTCATACAAACCGTGCGTAAAAACACAGAAGGCCGATACATAGTAAGACTACCATTTTCCGAAGATCCAAGCACCTTGGGAGAGTCAAAAAATCTTGCATATAAAAGATTCCTGGCAATAGAACGACGGATGGAAAGGAACCCTCCATTAAAGGTACAATACGCCGAATTCATGAGGCAATATAAAAAGTTAGGAAACATGAGCGAAATCAACCCCGAAAACATTTTACACCCGCATTACTTCATTACTCATCACAGCGTGCTTAAGCAAGAAAGCACTACGACAAATCTTAGGGTTGTGTTTGATGCATCAGCCAAAACTGCATCTGGACTAGCCCTAAATGACATAATGTACACTGGCCCAATGGTTCAAAGTGATTTATTCTCAATACTGTTGCGCTTCCGACTACCAAAATTTGTCTTCACAACAGACATCGAAAAGATGTACCGACAAATGTTAGTCGACCCAGCCGATAGAATGCTACAGTTGGTCATGTGGAGAGAAAATGAGAACAAGCCCATAAGGTACTATCAGCTTAATACAATTACTTATGGAACATCGTCAGCACCATATTTGGCCACAAAGTGCCTACAACAGTTAGCAGAGCCGAACATCGGAAGGTTCCCACTAGGCGCACAAATATAACGTGACGATTTCTATGTCGATGATGGCGTGAGTGGCTCAGACAGCCTATCCACGGCTATCGAAATGCAGAAACAATTGACAACACTACTCCACGATTCAGGATTCAAACTACGGAAATGGTGCGCCAATCATCCTCAGCTGCTAGATAGTATATCTCCAGAGGATCAGGAAGTTAATCTCGACATTGAAAACTCCTCGACCAAGACATTGGGAATAACCTGGATGCCAAAATCTGATCTATTCTGTATAAAGGCGGAGTTACCTGATAAGGCAACAATAACAAAACGCACTATAATATCAGACATAGCAAGAATAATTGATCCATTAGGTCTCGTAGGTCCAGTGGTCATCACGGCAAAAATATTTATCCAACAACTATGGAAACTGCAGATATCTTGGGATGAACATCTACCAGCAGAAATGCAGACAAAATGGACTACTTTCCGTAGAAACTTAAAGGAATTAAACGACACACGTATCTCCAGGCACGTTTTCAACGGTCCGAAACCGATAACGACAGAGATTCATACGTTCGTAGATGCCTCCGAGAAGGCATATGGCGCTGCAGTTTATCTACGATCGAGGCTTCAAGATAACAGAATAATTGTTAGACTTTTGTGTGCCAAATCACGTGTCGCACATCTCAAGGAACAAACGCTGACTCGCTTAGAATTATGTGCAGCAGTGTTAGGAGTCGAGCTAGAATCAGGAGTAAAACGGGATTTACACTTAGCCAACAACACTTCTCATTTCTGGTCAGACTCGGAAATTGTATTATCTTGGATAAATTCGTCATCATCATCCTTGCGAACATTTGTAGCTAACAGAGCAAACACAATCCAGAAACTCTCTAGCGCTCACCAGTGGCGCCATGTATCCTCCAAGGACAATCCTGCAGACGTCATCTCTCGAGGGCTTCAGCCAAATAAACTCATGACTTGCAATATATGGTTCTATGGGCCCATCTTTCTACATGGAATGGAATCACACTGGCCGAAACCATTTTTAAGGGAACACCACATTCCAACGGACTTAGAACAAAAACACAAGGCTCCGATTGTGGCAACCACAACCACCTGCACAGGAATAGAAGATATCATTTACAACGTGAAGCATGGTAACTCATTTAAAATTCTACAAAGAAACATTGGATATGTTCTAAGATTCATTAAAAATCTAAAACTGTCACGAGATAAACGTTCATCACAGAAATCCTTAACTTCTGAGGAGTTGGACGCATCATTAACGATCATAGTAAGAACCATACAAGCCTCTGAGTTCGAGCATGAAATCAAACAATTAAGAAAACACAATGGAATCGACAGAGCCAGCCCACTCAGCAGCTTATCCCCTTTCATAGACGACAATGGCGTGCTACGAGTTGGTGGGCGATTAGCTGTATCAACTTTATCATATGATGCTAAACACCCAATGCTGCTTCCATACAATGACCCAATTTCAAAAATTATACTTGCCATGATACATGAGAGTAATTTGCATTGTGGTCCACAGACCCTGTTAGCAGTATCTAGGCAGCGATTTTGGGTCATAAAAGGAAAGACAATGGCACGAAATATTGTGCAAAAATGCATTCGCTGCACCAGAGCCAGGCCGAAGCTATACAAGCAAGTGATGGGAAACCTGCCTTCAACCAGAGTCACTCAAGCACGACCATTCGTCAACGCCGGTGTCGATTATTGTGGACCCTTCTGGGTACACTACAAGATCCGTGGAAAAAAAACCACATACATCGCCGTCTTCTGCTGATTTGCCACAAAGGCAGTTCATTTAGAGGTAGTCAACGATTTAACTACCGAAGCCTTCATTGGATCACTAAAACGTTTTACGTCTCGTCGTGGTCGATGTGATACCATATACTCGGACAATGCAACCAATTTTGTCGGAGCTAAAAATAAACTAGAAGAGCTAAACGACTCCATTTTTGCCAACGACTCTCGGGAGAAAATCATTAAACCTTGCAGTGATCGTGGAATAAATTTCAAATTCATACCCCCTAGAGCTCCACACTTTGGGGGCTTATGGGAGGCTGCGGTCATATCAGCGAAACATCTATTGCTTCGGAGCGTTTCAACAGCCTCGCTCACGTATGAAGAGCTTGAAACCGTTGTCATCGAAATAGAAGCAATCCTTAACTCTCGACCGTTAACTCCAATATCAACAGATCCAAACGATTTAACAGCATTAACAGCGGGACATTTTCGTATTGGAGAACCATTGACTGCACAAATAGACAGAGGCACGCCAAGTTTTAAGATTTCCATGCCAACAAGATGGAAATTGGTGACACAACTCAAGCATGAATTCTGGGATCGTTGGTCCCGTGAATACCTCAATCAACTACAGCAAAAACATAAGTGGAAGGACCAATCACAAAATATCCGGAAAGGACAAATGGTTATTATCAAGGAAGATAATGTGCCCACCTTACAATGGCCACTTGGAAGAATACAACGAGTCTACAAGGGAAACGACGGAATGGTGCGATTGGTAGACGTAAAAACATCAACAGGTGTGTGGAAACGTCCGATTCACAGACTTGCACCACTATTTAGTGAGAAGGTTTCTGAATGCCCAGACATAAATCGATTCATCACAACATGCGCAGCCTGAGCAACAACAGATATCATTAACTTCTGAGGATAATTTAAATGACATACCCAGAAAGCGACGGAAACCAATTAACAATACCATTCTCGTAACATTCCTTCTATCCCTACTGTTACTTCCTGCAGTACTGGGCAATACTATTCAGGTTCAAAATTTTGGTACAAATCCTGGAATATACTTTGAAGGAATTGGCATAACAAGGATTGTCACAGCGGAATGGAAATTGGTGGTCTACTACGATTTGAATCCATTTTGGGAAGAAATGAAAATATTCTCGTCTGGGGTAGCGACCCTTCAACGTCTGTGCTCAAGACTACAACAAGATACTGCCTGCGACGTCCTGATTAAGAATTTTGACGACACAACAAAGGAGCTTACTCAGGACAGGGCT
Source organism: Clusia tigrina (assembly GCA_920105625.2). Classification (NCBI taxonomy): domain Eukaryota; kingdom Metazoa; phylum Arthropoda; class Insecta; order Diptera; family Clusiidae; genus Clusia; species Clusia tigrina. The sequence continues at coordinate 340,973,594 of OV050030.1, forward strand.
CTGCTCTCGACTAGTCGTCCAAGGAGAGCAGCCCTCAATATCGTTGGAAATGTCGCTCGTACCTTGTTCGGTGTTCTGGACTCTGACTATGCGGAAGAGATGTCGGAAATAATCAACAACGTTAAGACAGACGAAGCTCACACTATAAGGCTTCTTAAAAACCAAACCTGTATCATTGATTCCACCATAAATGTCATCAAACACAATGCGCTTACAACAAAATCAAATATCGTAGATCTGCAGCAGAAGATGAACTCTATGATGAAATAAATGGAAATTGAAGGGGAACAAATCAAATTCTCCCAACTCTTTGCACCACTTTCAAACCAATTAACACTGATGGCAATCAATTTACAGCGGGTACAGGCAGAAGTAATAAGTGTACTCACTGACACCCACCATGGAAAAATCAGTCCGTTACTAATCACGCCTCAACAACTGAAGAATGAAATCAACATTATTAAGGCCCATTTTCCTCCATCACGACTTCTGCCCATAGAACAAGATAGTTTGGTGAAGTTCTACAAAATCATGAAAGCGGAGGCAGCAATAACCAATAATGAGGTCATCTTCGAAATTAAGCTGCCATTAATCGATCAACAATCCTTTGATCTTTTTAATCTCATCCCAATTCATATGGTCAAAAACAAAACTATGATCACTATTGCAACCGATGCACAATTCTTAGCAGTAAATGCGCATCGAGATGAGTACATTCCACTGAGTGCAACCCATCCGAGAGCATGTTTTAAATCTAAGGAAGACACCTACATCTGTGATAACAAGGAACCCATATTTGGAAAGGAATCATCCATGCATTCCTGCAAAATTCACATGCTCAACGACAAGAATACTACGCAATGCAGACTGACACAACTTCAAGGAACCCTGACATGGATACAAATGCATCACAGAAATCAATGGATATTTTCAACTACGGCAGACTATGAAATATCAGCAGTCTGTGGCACAAATCTGACGCAATGAATACAATTAGGATCCGGCATATTAATAATGAAGCCTAACTGTGTAATTAAGGGAAACCTAGTCACCATTCAAGACTTCCATACCTCGTCTAGCACCATCCATACATCATACGCCACATTCACGGTCATCCAAAACATCAATACATCTGAGGAAATAAAACGGATTTTCAATACAACATACACCAAATTTAACAGCTGACGTTTGACAGATCAGCAATTTCTAAAAAAAAACAGTTTTTGTATTTGTGCTGCCATCTAGCGCTAGGTAGCTTCAATATCAATCCGCCCTCGTACAAGCAAATCATAATACACTTGAAATATAAATTTTCAGCAATGAAGAGATATACTTTAATGACGATCGAACAATTGGTTCATTATTAGGCTTTAGTGGAAGAACTTTGGAAGCAGAGAAACAGCATACATCACATCTGCCATTAAATATAATAAACATTAATGTAATACGTATAGAATCCAATATAACAGTTCTATTCACGAGTTTTTTATAAACGCTAGTCCTGGTAAGAAAATAAATGAGAATCCGAATAATATCATCTATTTACCAGTTAACAGCCAGCAGATAAGTTCCATTACAGTGAAAATTGTTGATCAGGATAATAATTGAAATTTTTTCCGAGGAGAAACAATAACACTAAGATTACATTTGAAACCACAGGAATAATGATTATTTATAATAAAAACGTAGGGCGAAGTGTACCCTTTATCACTTTCCCACCAATAGTTGAGCCAATAGGAGGAAAAGATACCAATAAGGTTATTAAACGTAAACGACCAACAATTGCTAATCGAGAATTTTTAAAGTCAACCGAATTTAAATTCAAAACTAAATCATGAGTGATAGAATTAATATTCTACAAAAACTATTATATGATGAGAGCGTTATAAAGAAGGAGTACCGTAGCTATTCACCATATTTACAATCATATAAGAACAATGATGAAATAAGAATTTCAATTCAAAATCAAGATCTCTATGTTTTACCCAGCGAACGTTTAATTTATATAGAAGGTTGATGGTTCAATTTCACATAATATTGGAATAAGAAATAATTGTATGGCATATTTGTTTGATGAAATTCGATATGAGCTTAATTGATTAGAAATCGATCGTACACGTCACTTGGGAATAACTACAACAATTAAGAATGATGTGTCTTTGAATAAAAGTGAGAGTAATATGTTAAAAAATGCTCGTTGGACATCAACAAACACTATTCAATTATCTAATGGTTACTTTAATTTTTGTGTACCACTGAAAATGTTATTAGGATTTGCGGAGGATTTCAATAAAGTGTTGGTAAACTGTAAACATGAATTAATATTATTATTTTCCAAGAATGATCAAAATGTTTTGACCTGAAGTGATTCAAAGGAAAGATAATACTAAATATAACAAATATCACATGGAAAATCCCATACTCATTCATGATAAATTTATAGAATATATACCCTAAAAAATGAAATTTTAAAAAAATTTTAAAGAGTTTCTATTATCTATATGTATTTTAGTAAATTATATACCATTGAACTAATTACTACAAACCTTTAAATGGCTTCAGATAGTTTTAGAACATTAGATGTGCAAGGTATTAAGGAGATGCAAATAGATTTATAGTAAAAGAGTTGGCTATTACTTTTAACTACACGGAATTTCAAAGTTTTATCAGTAAAGCTCCTTTTGAATTTATAAGTTTATCTCAGAAATATCAAAAAGAAGCAAATTGGCTAACAAACAATCATCATGGTTGCGATGATGGGTTCACCTCATTTAATAGTGTACAAGAATTTTTAAAGTAAAATCTAATGTATAGATCAGTTTATGATAAAGGATTGGAAAAAAGGTGGATTGAAGATTAATTACTTACCTTCGTGGCCTAATTGCAGAATCTGCGAAAGAACCCGCTATCGGGTTACGGCCGAATTTATCAGCGTTCGCCAGGTGCCGCTGCTTTGCGCACCTCTTCTCCAATCTGTTATACCAAGCGTGGTTAGGGTTTCCTCGACTTGGTTCTTCCATCGGAGGCACGGTCGCCCCTACGTCGTCGTCCAACGGCTTCTTCTTCTTCATGGTTCATCCGAATAGGATAGTCGTCGCCGACACGAATAGGACTGAAGATTTTGCGAATAATTTTTCTCTCGAACACCCAAAGCGCTGTTGCATCAGTCTGCGACACAACCCATGCTTCTGCGCCATATAACAGCACGGGTAGGATGAGCGTCTTGGACAGTGCTAGTTTTGTCGGGCTAGATAGGGCTTTACTACACATTTGCTCACCTATTAGTCTTCGTTTAATCAACAGGCTAACGTCGTTTTCTGTGTTAATGGCGAATTCAAGGTATATAAATTCCTTGACAGCTTCAAAAGTATAGTTGTCCGCTGTAACATGGGATCCTAAACGCCGAGTAATCTTGCTGGTGGACAGCATAAACTTTGTCTTGTCCTCGTTCACCGTCATACCCACTTTCGCTGATTCTTTTTCAATTCCGAAAATTCAAATTTCAAAATGCAGCAGTGACAACTCGCTTGCAACGTCCAATGATGTCGATGTCATCAGCATATGCGAGGAGCTGGACACTTTTGTTGAAAATAGTGCCATTCCGATGCACAGCGGCCCTCCGCAGTACCCCTTCCATGTTGAAATTGAAGAGGTCGCACGACAGTGGAGCGCCTTGTCTGAAACCACGCACGGTATTAAATGGTTCGGAGAGGTCACTTTCTACCTTGACAGAGCTGGACGTATTGCTCAATGTCATTCTACAGAGCCGTATTAGCTTTGTAGGAATACCGAACTCAGATATGGTGGTGTATAGTCAATCCCTTATCGGGCTATCGAAAGCAGCTGTATAGCCGTCAAAGAGATGATGGGTGTCGATATATTTCTCGTGGATTTTCTCCAGGATTGGCGCAGCGTGAAGATCTGGTGAATGGTGGACTTTCCAGGTCTAAAACTGCACTGATAAGGTCCAATCAGTGTGTTGGCATATGGTCTATCACACAATACGCTAGACAGAAGCTTATAAGAGATAGCAATAAGACTGATTCCCCGGTAGTTGGCACTGAAGAATTACGCAATTGGCGGTTTGAAGATTACTTCACAAAAATATTTGCAACTTGGAAGAATTTGGATGTGATAATTTAAAAATTCGAAATAATTAATAATCAATATTTACTCAATGCAATGCGCAATATGGATGTTTTGCATTAAAAAATGCTTTGATTTTAAGAGAATTTATTGATGTAGAAATAAAAAACAATATATAATAGTTTTATTTTGAAAGTAGTAGAATGTTTATTATATATTCTGCAATAAAAATACCATACAATATTTTAATAAAATGAATACAACTTAAGTTATCTACTACATTTAATTTTATAATACCCCCCAAGCGTAAGTATTTATCTATCTTATTTAATATACCTGTTGCACAGAAACACTTATTTAATTTTAATTTAACTCAGTTTGGCCCTTTCTTTATTATGTGGCTCTGTGGCTCTTTTCTGTTCACAATCTGTCTATTATAAACAATTCTAAACTTATGGCTCTTTTAACAATCACTTCTTTCTCTGTGATATGCTTCTCAACTCCATAACAACTGAACTGAAACTGTAAGTCATCGGACCACTAAACATTCGACAAAAATCAGACAGTTATTCTAAGCAGCGAAAGCAAAGGGAATAACAACAACAATGCAGCGGCTGAATAGAACATTGGAAGTAAATAACTTCAAATCGCGCTGTTGTTGTTATTCTTCTTTGCATCGAAGATGTAAACATCTAACGACAATGACTACATAATGGTCAAACGGAACCATATTATGTATGTATGTATGTTGGTGCTGCTGTGACAATTATAGAAAAACAGTATTAGGGTGGCCCGGAATACAAGTTTACAAATAATTAATATTATATAAAATAAAAATTTATAAAATAAATGATGGAGGGCGATCTTATCCGAAATTCTCCCCCCGTTGAAAGGCCTCCTTTTCAAACATCATCTGGAGAAGGTAAGGGAGCCACCTTGTGTATGGGACGACGAAACAAACCACTTTTTGTTTTCAACTCGACTACTCGGACTCGTCCATCAGGGCCGGATATGGGTTTCAGTACTCGAGCCAATAGCCATTGTTGTGGTGGGGTGTTGTCCTCATGGATAATGACTAATTGGCCTTCTTTAATGTTTGGCTGTGCGTTTAGCCACTTTGTGCGTTGCTGAAGCGACAATAGATAATCTCGGGACCACAATTCCCAAAACTGTTGCTTTAAAAACGCAATACGCTGCCAACGGGTGAGCTACGATTGTTTCGTGACATCAAAGATTTCGTCTGGAATTGCGATTAACGAAGAACCAATAAGCAAATGACCTGGAGTAAGCGCCTCGCCGTCATTTGGGTCTTCTGACATCGGTGCGATAGGGCGAGAATTTAAAATTGATTCTACCTCTGTTACGAGGGTCTGCAACTCTTCGAACGTCAGACATGCTTGGCCGATGTTTTTCAGGAGCAACGTTTTGGTAGATTTAACTGCTGCCTCCCACAGTCCACCAAAGTGGGGGGCACGAGGGGGTATAAAACAAAATTCAAATCCGTTTTGGCTGGAGAACGTTTTCATTTCGTGGACAACTTCATCGCGAAAAAGTGTGGCTTTGAGCTCTGCCAATTTATTGTGAGCCCCAACAAAATTCGTAGCATTGTCGCAATATAGCTTTTGGGGTATGCCACGTCGTGCCACGAAACGCTTGAGACATAAAATAAAGTTGTTTGTTGACAAGTCGGAAACGAGCTCCAAGTGTGTTGCTTTTGAGCTAAAGCAAACAAACACAGCGATGTAAGTCTTGTATGGCACTTTACCCCGAATACGATACGATGTTGAAAATGGTCCACAAAAATCGACACCAGTTATTAAAAATTGGCGTGCAGCTCGAAGACGATCAGCTGGCAAATTTCCCATAATTTGCTCCATCAATTTGGGCCTGTAGCGGAAACAGTGTACGCATTGTCGGACCACATTCCGAACCACGTCTCTAGCGTTGACTATCCATATCTTTTGCCTCACGATGCCCAGTAAAACCTTCGGACCTGCGTGCAAATGTTTGCGATGCAAATGTTCAATGTACAACTTGACAAACCGATGGTTTTGGGCAACAAAGCAGGAAAACGAGCGTCGTATGGTATAGGTGCGTTGGAGAGTCGACCACCAACTCTTATTAAAATTACAAAGCCATAGCCGATTTCAGTTTTATGCAAGAATGGCGTTAATTTTTGCAGCGATGGGTGAACTAATTTCCCCTTCTCAAGTGCGGTGATGTCATCTTTAAAAGTGGCTTGTTGTATATGGGCCACAATTCGCCAAAATATTTGATCCATTTCACAGGGGCTAATATGGACTAGGTCCTTGAGCTTCAACGAACGGTTTACTGGGCATCTATTAAATAAACGAAAGATATAAGCAATTATTCGAACAATTTTAAAATATGATGAATTCTTATCAATTATCTCCTCTGTGATTGATGGTGTGACGTCAGAGCACTTCAAGGCTGCAGACTTTCTACACTCGATTGGATCCACGGATGTTGCTTCTTCCATTTTAGGCCATTTAGAGGGATTCTCTTGCAGAAAAGCTGGACCACTGAACCATATCGTATTGGGCAACTCTTCAGCGCTACAACCACGAGAGACGATATCAGCCGGGTTACTTTTTGAAGGAACGTGTCTCCAAACGACATCTCTTGTTTGTTCTTGCCGCTCTGAGACACGATTGGCGACGAAACATTGTAGTCTTGATGAAAGCAATTTTAGCCATTGCAAAACTATTTTGGAGTCAGTCCAAAAATAGGTCGATGATACAAATTTTTCAATTTTAGGTTTAATTTTGTGCCACGTTTTGCTTAATAAGACGGCAGCACATAATTCAAGACGAGGCAACGACTGGGCTTTTATTGGAGCGACCTTTGACTTGGCGATTAGCAGAGTTGTTTTGTACGTACCTTGGTCGCTAACTCGATAATAAAGACAACAACCATATGCCCGTTGAGAGGCGTCAGCGAATCCATGGATTTCTCCTTGCACGTCGAGGAATGTCAATTCATATCGAGGCACTTGAATATGTTTAACCAATTTTAGGTCTTTTTGTATGTGCAACCAAAGATTTTTAAGCTGACCAGTTATAACATCATCCCAGGCAAAATTCTGGACCCATGTTTCCTGCAGTAGAATTTTGCAGCGAATTACCACAGGACTTAAAATTCCGAGCAAATCGTAGATTTTGGAAACAACGGATAACATGGACCTCTTTGTAGGAACAGAGACTTCGGGCAACTCGAATCTGAAGCAAAACATGTCAACCCTAGGCTTCCAAGACATACCTAAGGCTTTGGTGACGTCATCTTCAGCTATATTAATGATGATGTCATCGTCGTGAGCCTTCGAAATTGCGCTGCAGTTACTATTCCATTTAGCTAGCTCGAGCCCATGCAAACGCAGAATGTGGACTAATTCAGCTCTTTTAGTGAGTAGGGTGTCGACATCGTTCGCGCCAGTGAGTACGTCGTCTACGTAGAGGTCTTCGCGAAGAACCTTTGAGCCAATAGGGAAGGAGCCACCATATTTTTCTGCAATGACAAACAAACTTCGAATTGCTAAAAATGGGGCAGACGACAAACCATATGTGACAGTGTTGAGTTGAAACACTTTTATTTCTTCCTCCTTGCGGCTTCTCCATAATATGAGTTGGTACCTTCGATCTCTTTCGTCGATACGAAACTGGCGATACATTTTCGAAATATCAGCGGTGAGAGCGTATTTATTTAATCGAAACGAAAAAAGTGTGGTGATAAGGTCCTGCTGTATTGTAGGGCCGACCATAAGTATATCATTCAACGAATGATTCGACGAAGTTTGAGCCGACGCATCAAAGACCACTCGTATCTTTGTTGTGGTGCTTTGTGGCCTGAGAACACAATGGTGAGGTATGACGTAATTCGGACTACGTAGCGAGCTGTGATAAAGCGACATGTGTCCCAATGACAAGTATTCCTCCATGAACTCCACATACATAGATTTTAAGACCGAATCACGTTCTAAGCGTCTTTCGAGCGATAAAAAACGCTTTCGAGCTATTTCGAATGAGTCTCCTAATATATTAGGCGATTTGTTAAACGGTAGACGTAGTTGAATTCTATTGGCCTGATCGATGCAAACGTTTTCTACAAAGTGCCGTTCACACGATTCTTCTTCAAGTGAATATTTTGATGGGGAAGTTATATATTCCTCCACTTCCCAGAATTTATCTAACATTGACTCAAGGTTGCAAGTTGAAGTGCTTGTTGCTAGATTACAGGTGGGCAACGACGATTTTAAAGTTGAAGCAAAAGTGCCACCGACAACCCAACCAAACTCTGTATTGGTGAGACAAGGCATATTACTCCCCAGCGAAATACGACCATCGAGCAGCAAGTCAAAAAATATTTCGGTGCTAATAAGCAGATCTACATGCTGCGGCTTATAGAACACAGGGTCTGCATGTTCTGCGGAACTGGGTATCTGCCAATGTGACGTCTGAATGTACTCACCAGGTTGTCGAGCAGCTATAGACTTCGTAACAGCAAAACTTGAGGACCACTGGAACGAGGTTACACGGGATTTGATCGTAGCAGCGACACATGACCTTATCTTGGTTCGAACTTCACCAATTCCGGATACTTCTTGGTTGTATGGCTTTAACTTCAGCTGGAGTCTTTTAGCCGTTTCTTCTGCAATCAAATTTATCTCGGAACACGAATCAAGAAGAGCTCTTACCGGCTGAAATGTGCCACAGCTGTCCAATATAAGCACTACTGCGGTTGGGATGATCGCTCGCTTAAATGATCGTACTACCAACGAAACTGGGTTATGGTTGGTTGAGGTAAGTTGAGTCGGAGCCTGTTGAGACGTTGATGGGCCAGCTTGTTCAGGACCACTAAATTTATGTAATAACGTATGATGCGATGACTGACAAATTCTACAACGAGATTTGGATGAGCACTTCGATACTAAATGCCCCTTGCGAAGACAGTTTATGCAATGTCCGCTACGCTTTACAAAGTTAAAGCGTTCTAAAACAACGAGAGACGAAAACGATGAACAAGTTGATATATTGTGCTCGGATGAGTTACAATAACCACAATTCGAATTTGAATTCACAAATGTATGGGAGGGCCGACTAGAACCTGATTTTGGTTTCGCAATCTTCTGGTTTTCAATTCCATTTATCTTTCTTCCATGGCTCTCAAGAAATTGACATCGATGGCTTAAAGTGTCGTAACAGGTGTCCCAAGATGGCAGCATTTTAAAATCCTGCTTCTCATCATAATTTTCCTTCGTATCAGGGTCCACTTTAGATAACACCATGTGAACCAAAATGGCGTTCATGATGTCCATTTCTGAGCCGAGCGACAACAACGAGCCACGAATAGCAGCTACAGTGTCAATAATATTCCTTAACGAACCACTATCACCTTTGGGCATCGAAGTAATATTGAAAAGAGCGTTGATGTGTTCCAAGAAAATCAGCACCTTATTGTTGTACCTCTCTTCTAACCGCGTTAGCGCCTTCGGATAATTTTCTTCCGTTACGGTGTACGGCTCCACCACTGCTAACGCTTTACCCGAGAGACAACTCAGCAAATAGTTAAATTTATCAACAGCAGTAATTGATAAATTCTCATGGACCATGTTGTTGAAAGTTGAGATAAACCTTGTATACTCCGCGTACTTTCCATCAAATCGAGGCAACTTTAACGAGGGTAGACGATTGGGATTTGAGCCGCCAGCTATTGAAGCGTTGAATAAACTGTGGTCCATCGATGTAGAGCCACGATTTTTATTCAGCAAAATCATTATTTTAGCTTTAGCCGCAATAAAAATGTCCTCCAACTCACTTCTCTAATTATCGGTGGAACTATGTTTTTCAATCTGTCCTTGGATGAAACAAAGTTGCTTAAAATATGACTCCAATATCTGCAAACGGCAATCCAAAATGGTGGGGTCAACTTTATCGCCATCTTTTTCAACCTTCTTATGAAGGTTAGTTATATTCCGCTTCATGTGGCTGCGTTGCAATTTGAGCGACGCCAATTCTGAGCCACTCGCAGGTACATCTTCAGCTAATGCTTCAACTTTCTCGGTAGACATATTGTTTTTCACGTCAAGTACTTAAAACACGAACCAATAATATAGAGCCGAAAAATTAAATCGCGAAACACTTATTGCGACGCCTCAAATCGAGTATATATTGCCCGTTAGAATACTGCCGAAAATATGTACGGGAATGTCTATGGTAACAAAACCGAATTTGAACCACTTTAAAGAGCGAGCTAACGAACCACTATTGCCAAATTCGAAAGGAAAGGTTCCCGCTATAGAAATCACCGAAGTAAAATTTCTACCACAAAAAAATATACACGGCCGTAATAAAATTGTGTCTCAAAATTTCGCAGTGGCAGCAGCAACAAATTCCTTAACTGAAGCGACGTAATTCCAACGATGAGTTAACTCCAACGACGAAATGATGAAAATAATTACGTCGCTCCCATGAAGGCCCGAAATAATTTTGTGCTCCCCGACACAATTCGAAACACTTTATTTTGTTTTTTAAAATAAGCTAATTTTATTACGAACCGTCCTGCCACGGTCGCCAAAATGTTGCACAGAAACACTTTTCTATTGTTATTTAAAATTAAACACACTTTATTTAATTTTAATTTAACTCAGTTTGGTCCTTTCTTTATTATGTGGCTCTGTGGCTCTTTTCTGTTCACAATTTTCTTCTGTCTATTATAAACAATTCTAAACTTATGGCTCTTTTAACAATCACTTCTTTCTCTGTGATTTGTTTCTCAACTCCATAACAACTGAACTGAAACTGTAAGTCATCGGACCACTAAACATTCGACAAAAATCAGACAGTTATTCTAAGCAGCGAAAGCAAAGGGAATAACAACAACAATGCAGCGGCTGAATAGAACATTGGAAGTAAATAACTTCAAATCGCGCTGTTGTTGTTATTCTTCTTTGCATCGAAGATGTAAACATCTAACGACAATGACTACATAATGGTCAAACGGAACCATATTATGTATGTATGTATGTTGGTGCTGCTGTGACAATTATAGAAAAACAGTATTAGGGTGGCCCGGAATACAAGTTTACAAATAATTAATATTATATAAAATAAAAATTTATAAAATAAATGATGGAGGGTGATCTTATCCGACAATACCATTTATCATCATCATTATTTAATAATATTTTATTTATTCAAAAGTATAGTCTGCTTAAAGATACAGAACCATATTGCTATATGGGCCGATTTGGACAATGACCACGAATACCTTCCATATAAAGAAATTTTCGCACCTTTTTTAAAATCACCATAACTTCGGTCCAATTAACGGAATAGTGACGCGATTTGGCATTTATGGAGATGTGGGTCCTACTAAAGACCATGCAAAAAGTGGGCGGTATATATTAATTGCCACGCCCACTATTAAGTAATGTTCATAACTTAAGATCTGGTAGAGATTTATAGACGAAATTTTACATGAAGAAACGTGTGGACATTATAAAGCTATCTGCAACAAATGGGGCTCATCAGAGAAAAGACACGCCCACTTTTGATATAAGGAACTCTCGGGTCTATAATTAAAATTTGCCTACCTATGCTCGTATTGATGCCAGCGGAATAAAGATTGGCAGAAATATACATGGGGTCCACAATAGTGTGTGTGCAGAATATAGAGATCATAATGCAACTGCCACGCCCACAATTAGCCAAAAATCATTACTGTGTTCCTATTAAAGATTTATCAACGAAATTTCACTGTAATATTGCGGTTACTAACATTAAACACCACACAAAAAATGGGCGTGTTATTTCTACGGCCACGCCCACTATTGACATATTATTATAACATACGACCTATTCAAAATTTTGTAACGAAATTTTATATTAGGACGTATATGGACCCTACAAAGCCACATACAAGATTCGGAGTCGATCAGATAAACAATACGCCTCCCTCCCATATAATGAACTTTGGGGACCCCACCTAAAAACAATTACCCTATCTATGATTCTATTGATGATATATGAATTCAAATTAGCTACTATTGACATATTATTATAACTTACGACCAATAAGCAGGTAAACCATGTATGTTCTGGGCCAAAAACGCGTGTATTTTCTTATGAAGGTCCAAATTCTCCATAATAACCGTCACATTTTTATTATTCTAAGTCGAAAGCTTTTAGAGACGCCATCTGGCGGTGAGTTTTTTTTGTTGGAAGCTTTTGTGGAAAGCTGTGTTTTGGTTTGTGTTTTTGCTATCATGGAGGGCGGTTTTGTGGTAAGCTGTGTTTTGGTTTGTGTCTTTGCTATAAGGAAAAGTTCACATGAATTGAAATTTCCTCATACCCCCGCCACCGTGTTTGCTTTTGATCAGCACAAGTTTCTTATAAGCTAAAAGTTCAACTCAGTATTTTCTCATACCCCCGCCCCTGTGTTTGCTTTTGATCAGCACAAGTTTCTTATAAGCTAAAAGTTCAACTCAGTATTTCCTCATAAACATCAGACCGCCCCCCGCCCTTGTGTTTGCAGCTGCGTTCAAGTTCAGCTCATTTCGGTGTTTGCTGATAAGAAAGCATCTGCGTACAAGTTAAACTCAGTTTGGTATTTACTGATAAGAAAGCAGCTGCGTTCGGTCTGACGTGGTCGCGTGACGCTGAGTGCATGTATGCACACGTTGGAGTTTGAGAAAACAAAGTGAATTTATAATTTTGGAAGCGGAGAGGGTAATAGTTATGGAAGTTCAAGGATCTTATAGTGAAACTAAATTCACACCGAAGGAAGTCAGTATTTGAGGAGCAGATATAGGGATAAAATCGTTTATTATTGGACCACCATTTGAATATTCGAGGCTATCGATGGAAGAAAGGAAAACAATTGATTGGTTGGGTCATCATCATCATGGATTACGCTGGCATGATGATAACTCAACTCTAAAGGATCTCTATGCATATTGTTTAAGGATCTTTTTCCTTAAATGGTTGCCAGTTCGGTGCTTGTACCAAAATGGCTGATGAAATGTTATATGGTGCTTGTACCAGTATAACGTAGGTTAATCACAAATTGATTAGTTAGGTTGCTATTTCGGTGCTTGTACCAATATAGCTGTTGCGATTGTTATATGGCGCATGAATCAGTATAACTTGGAAAGAACCCAAATTCGTGTGGTTGATGGAGTCAACTATTAAAACTGACTGCTTTTCATAAAGGTATGAACTTATATACTAATTGATACACATATAATTACAATAACAATAAAGGAATTTAACTAATGCTTACGTACAAAATAAAACGGAAATATCATGTTATTTAAAATTAAAGAAATTGAAAATAAATTTTCACACACATAAAAATGCTAGCTTGCATACGTATGTGCAAATATAACTAACTGCAATTTGATGGGCATATTCGTTCGAGGAGCAGTGGGATCGCTACGCTCTGCATATTATTAAACATCCTCCCGGCCTTGAGTGGCAGTCGCTCTACCCGATCTATCGTAAGTCGTAACGAACTCCAGGTCTGCTGATTTAGCTGCATCGGGATCGTTGCTGTTAGTAGATTTTCTTATGTATTTCCCAACTAACACTGTTATGAGAATTACGATTATTAAGAGTGCTAGATAACTGACCCCATACTGATGTACGTCGTGAGGGCTCGTGTCGAATAGTCCGCCTCGGACACGGCTCATGTTCTGTTGCAACGCCTCTAACTCCAGCCGATGGGAAATGTAGTGTGCGATCTCACTGCTTGGGATAGGTGTATTCTTTGATATTCGCGTGAAATCACTGATATTTAATTGTAAACAAAATCACTGATATTTAATTGTAAATGTTAAACATTGGATTGTAAGTCGGGGTTGTTTGACATTGCATTTTTCGTTCAATGTCAGTATTCCCGATTGTAGAATTGTTAGTTGAGTCAGCTCGCTGTTGCATACTATATTTATCAGTTGGTCTCCGCTGATGGCATAGATCCAGTTGTTAGGATCGTGCAGTTGTATCCAATGTGGTCCTGGGCCGATAATTATAATGGGACATGATTCATCTGCGACATGATTCAGTAAATTTAATTCGCAGGAACCTTCGTTCATAGAACCTTTAGAGAACAGTGGCCGGGTTTGCCGACACAGATTGTGGTCTTCCTTCATCAGAATACAACTTCTCAATTCCGCATTTTGTAGTGGCATGTACTGGTCTCGATGAAGATTTATCATTATGTACTGGAAATTACTGTGAATTTGTGCGAACGAATCATTTAGCTGCCACGGAACTGGTGTCATTTTAAGGAATTCAAAATAGTCAGCCATGCTCAAGGGAATTTGAATTTCAAAAATGATTTGGTCAATTGTTACTCTCCCTCTGTCATTATATGGTAGAAACTGCGTAGGTCATCTGAAGAAATAGGCAGTCTGAGGTGTTGCGGCAGGTTTGCCATGATGTGAAGTAACCCTGTCTGCAGCTGTTGAGGTGTGAGTAGTGTCGTGCTGACCTTTCCATGGTGAAAATCAGCAAGGATATCAAACATCGCATGCTGGTCGCTTTCTAGATATATGGCCTCCAAGGCAGTTCGTAGCGAGAGCTCAGTTAGTGTTAATGTTGCTGCTGCCTCTCTGAGCTGGTTATCAATTTGGTTCAGAGCTGTATTTGTGAGATGAAGTTCAGCTTCTATCTCTTGCTGACATCTTTTCATAATGTTGATTGTTCTATCAATAACAGAAGTTTGTTTCTGCCAAAGGTTCTTGAGATGTTGCTCGTTTTGTTGAATTTTTTGAATGGTTTCTGCGGCGTTTTGTGCATATTCTGAGTCAAGAACGCCAAACAGTGAGTGTGCAACATTACCTATGAAGTCAATTGCGCCTCGTTTCGTACGTGTATTGTGACTGGCCTGCAATAATTGATTTCTGGCGTCCAATTCATTTGCCAATCGCTGTATTATTGTTATTGTAGTGGAGCATGCTTTCGGGTCATGGGTTAATTCACACGACCGCTGGAGTATTTGTGGATAACCCTTGAGTTTGTCAAACTCCTTCCATATGATTACAAGTCCACAAAGGTGATGATACTCCATTGACTGGTTACAATATCTGCCTTGTTTTCGAAGTATATTCCGGGATCGGAGGAAAATGGTTTGTTTTGTATTGATGAAGGCGAAAAATCAGGCAAAAAGGGAGTCACCAACAATACTGCTACAATTGATGACGTGGCTGTGATTCGCGTACGTTTGGTAGGAGGCGCTCCATTGATTTTCGTTTCCTTCGAGGCTGGTTTATTATCAGTGGAGTATGTCTGACTTGTCGTGGATTCTGGTGAATTGTCTTCCTCAGGTACAATGGGAAGTGGGGATAATTTGTGAATTGGTCGCCTCAGAATGCTTGTGGCAGTTCTTTCATCTGCCACTCTGATTAGGCCGTCATCTCCTCTTATCACCTTGGTAATTCTTCTTAATGGCCATTTCAGTGGTGGTGCATTTTCATCCTTAATTATCACCATCATGCCAGGATTGACACTGTGACAGGCGCTCTTCCATCGGTATCGATGTTGCAAGGTGTTCAAATATTCATTTGTCCACCTCCTCCAGAATTCTGTACGGAAGTGAGACACAATTTGCCATCTTTTATGGTAATTGGCATGATTTTCTTGTGCTCCTGGGTCGTTTATTGATGTTAAAGGTTCCCCTATCAACAAATGACCGGGCGTGAGTGCTGCTAAGTCGTTTGGATCCGATGATAAAGGAGTTATTGGGCGAGAATTTAGGATTGCCTCAGCTTCCACTATCACAGTCTCCATTTCTTCATACGTTAAGGCCGCTGCAGCTAATGTTGACTGGAGTAAATGTTTAGCGGATTTGACTGCTGCTTCCCATAAACCGCCAAAGTGTGGGGTGCGGGATGGAATGAATGAAAATTCGTTATGCTGCTTACTACATTCGCTGATAATGTGCTGCTTAGCGTCCTTAGCTAGGATAACTTGTTGTAATTCGTACATAAGATTTTTTGTGCCAACAAAGTTAGTGGCATTGTCACAGTAGATTTTCTTGCAGTGTCCTCGTTCTCCTATAAAACGCCTTAGGGCTCAAATGAAGGCCTCTGTTGTTAAATCACTGACTATTTCCATATGTACGGCCTTGGTAGCGAAGCAACAGAATACTGCTACATATGCCTTAAGCGGCCGCTTCCCGCGCAGCTTGAAGTGTGTGTAGATTTGTCCAAAGAAGTCAACGCCGGAAGTTGTGAACGGTCTGGCCGGATACACTCTGTCCTTAGGAAGGCTTCCCATTATTTGTTGTAGCATTACAGGTTTCATTCTTACGCATCTCACACAGCCCTGAATTACCGACCTGGCTAACACCTTTACCTTGATTGGCCAATATCTTTGCCTGACGATGGATATTAATATCTGCGCGCCGGCATGAAGATGTAGTTTATGTAGATGACTTAACAGGGGTTTGATTAATGGATTACGGTAAGGCAAGAGCATTGGGTTTTTGGCGTCGTAGGTAAGGCTAGATGACTGTAACCGTCCCTCTACTCTGAGAATTCCATTTGTGTCAACGAACGGGGAAAGAGAGCTCAATTAGCTATTGTTACTCACTGTCGAATATTCCGCTAATTGTGTGAATTCAATGTTAGATTCTTGCTGCTGCATTAGCCTTACAATTGCTATTAGAGCACCTTCCTGTTCATCGGCAGTAGGGCAAGTTGAATCGAACCTTTCACCCCTTTTGAATCTTTTGAAGCGGTGTATGTATGCTACAATCCTTTGCAAGCGGCGGAAAGAGTTACCATGATTGATGCTTGACAAGAGGTTAGAGTCTTTGTTGATCGTTGCTACTGCAGACCCCGATACTATGGATTCCTTGGCCTGGCGCAGTTCTAATTCGCATTTTCCTAGAGCTGGTTGAAGTGGCCAGATTGTGATCGATCCATGTAAAAAACGGGGCCCGTAGAACCAGAAACTGTTATTAATCAACTTCCCTGTAGTCAGGCCTCTTGATATTAGATCCGCTGGGTTGTCTTGTGATCGGACATGGCGCCATTGTCTTGGAGATGACCATCGTTGAATTGAAGAGATTCGATTGGCTATAAATGTATGATAATGTGCTGTGTCAGCATTGATCCAGCCGAGGACTGCTGTGGAATTTGACCAATAGAGCACTTCAGCATCGAGGAATGTTGTTCCTTGTTTTAGTTTCTGCATTAATTCTACCACAATTTTAGCAGCGAAAAGTTCTAGTCTAGGCAGCGTAATTTGTTTTGTAGAAGCTACTCTAGATTTTGCGCAAATGAATCGCACTATGATGGTATCGTGGATATCTGATGATCGTATATATGTCACTGTACCTTAGGCCCGCTCTGATGCATCTGCGAAGATATGTATTTGGGGATTATTTGGTGATGCTCCACTAAATATGTATCGTGGGACACTGATTTGTTGTAGTAGCCACGTTGTCTAAAGATTTTGTGGCAAGGATGCATCCCAGTCTACGTTGAGCTTCCAGAGTGTTTGAAGAAATATTTTGGCTGTGACGGTGACTGGGGCAATGAATCCAAGAGGGTCAAAAACCCTAGATATGTCAGACAGCGTACTGCGTTTTGTGATTTTTCTTGCTTCTGTAGTAACTATTTTGAGAGTGAATGTATCGCTTATTGGTTGCCAGATAAGTCCCATTGTCTTAATGCTGTCCTTTCCGGGTTGACTACAGTTTAACGCTAGCTCTTGATCACTAGGTGGAACATTTTTTAACAGACGATGGTGGTTGGCGCACCACTTCCGTAACTTAAATCCGGCCGATCCAAGCATATTTTGTAACTGTGTTTGAATGTCGACTGCTGCAGATAATGTATTGGCTCCACTCAGTGCATCGTCTACGTAGAAATTAGAATTGATTGCTGCTGCTGCTAAGGGAAATTTGTCAGCTTGTTGGTTTGCTAGTGTCCGCAATGTTTTAATGGCCAGGTATGGAGCCACTGATGTGCCATATGTGACTGTAGCTAGCTGGTAGCATTTTAACGGCTGCGACGAGTCTTCTCTCCACCAAATAAGCTGGTACTTCCGATCCTCCTTAGCAACCCAAATTTGCCGATACATTTTTTCAATGTCACCGGTGAAGGCATATTGTGACAACCGAATCCGAAGTAGTATTTGAACCACATCATCTTGTACACTGGGGCCAATTAACAGAATGTCGTTGAACGATATATTAGCTGAAGTTTTGGCTGATGCATCAAATACGACCCGTAATTTTGTTGTGAAACTGTCTGGTTTCATTACCGCATGGTGTGGCAGGAAATAGTGCGGACCTCTGATGGTGTCAGTTGATACTTCCTCCATATGTCCCAGGGATTCATAATCTCTCATAAACGTGACATACTGGTTCTTAAGCTCGGGATTTCTTTCTAATTTGCGTTCGACTGCGAAGAACCGTTGAAGGGCTATATCCCTTGACTCACCCAAATGCGTAGGGTCTCCTTGGAAAGGAAGTTTTACAATAAAGCGGCCATCTGTGCCATGTTGGGTGTGATGGTTGTAGTGTTCTTCACATTGTCGTTCAGCTAATGTGAGAGTAGACTTGGTTGCATCACATTCTTCTAAGCGCCAGAATTTCTCCAATGATTCTTCAAGATTTTCATCGTCCGTGCAAACTCCACAAGTTGCAATTGGAATTGATGTATTCTGCCTGTTGTATTCACAACCAACTGCCCTTCCGAAGAGTGTGTTTTGTAAAATTGTTCTCCCTTCTCCTGGTCATAGTTGTCCGACACATAATGTTTGGTAAAACAAACCTGCGCCTATCTGCAAATCAATTCGACCTGATTCATTGAATGATGGATCTGCTAGCTTAATGTTTTTCGGAATTGACCACTGTGAAATGTCAATAGTTTTTTGTGGCTGATCAGACACGATTTTAGGAAGAATTTGTGCTTCTATGTGTGTCGTGAATCCAGTGGTCGTTGATTCCAATCCGACGATCACCGTCTCTGTGGTTCGCTTTTTGCTATTGCCGATTCCTTCAATGGAAGTGTCGCCTTTTCGCTTACGCAATCCTAATTGCCTTGCTAGGCTTTGTGTTATGAAATTCAACTGCGAGCCACTGTCGAGGAGCGCGAGCAACGTCCCCACCTACATTAGCGACCACACAACCACCACCCAAACCATCAAGAAAGGCAGCAGAGACGATCTAACACGTGTAGTAGATGAGTGCAACAACAACAAGGCCAATGCATTCTGCAAATACGACAACAAGTGCAAGTCAGAACTCAACAAGAGCATTGCACTCAACAAGCAACAATACAACAACAACCATAAGCCAATGCTGACAAAAAGTGGAACACCAGACAGCTGAGTAAGGTAGAATAGGAACTAATGAAGTGTAATTCGTAGAATAACACATTTATTTTATTGTTAATAAGCATATACCTATTTTGTATAATTTACTTTTAACTATTAGACTATACTATATACTATATACTATATATATACTATATACTAAATATATATATATATATCTATATATATATATATATATATATATATATATATATATATATATATATATATATATATATATATATATATATATATATATATATATATATATATATATATATATATATATATATATATATATATATATATATATATATATATATATATATATATATATATATATATATATATATATATATATATATATATATATATTAATTAATGAATAAACTTTGTCATTATTATTTTGGCAATCAAATGAACCTGTTGTGAATTATTGATTATATTGTGATAGCAGTGGAAAAGCTATAATTTTTGAAGATTAATAAGGGTGGACCCTTATTTGGCGCAGTCGACGGTCGACCATCGGTTGTATCCTGACATAACCGTGGAATTTTTATTCCTTTAATGGTCGAGAACCAACACCCTGAAGGAAGCTGACTAAAGGAAACTGGAATTTATACCTAACCGCTGGAAGCCATAGGACAAATGAATTACTCGAGTATGCTATTGGTGCTTATGCAAATGTAAGTGTTGAATGTAATCGCTTAAAATTATGATGAATAGTGAAAAAGAAAGTGAACAAATTTTGTGAGGGTAGGAAAAGTTAAAAACATATAAAACGTAACGCAATATGTTTCATGTCGAAAAAGTTCATAAAAAAAATGAATTTGTGATAAGTGCTCAGTTCTGTGTTAATAAAAATAAAGCAAACAAAGAAAATCGAAATGGAAAGTTTAAGAATTGAAATTGAATTGTGCAAAGAATAAGATAGTTGTACATATAAAGGAATGTATTGAAATGAATTAATATAAGCTTAACAAAACATTCATCACTGTCATCCCACTATATATGGGCAATGCAGTATAACCAGAGAAAAAAAATAGCTAAATAAATACGTTGCTACCTCCGATTGGAAGCTATCCAACGTACAACCTAAGAAAGTACATTAAAACAAAAAAAAAAAAAAGAAAAAGAGAGAAAAGCTCAAATCAGTAGTTACCAATTGTGTAAAAAAGTGTGCAATATATTTAGTACCAACAGTGATCTGCATATCAGTGCAATAACTTACTCAAAAGCAATTAAATACAGTATCGTAAAAGGTCTGTATCGGGAAAAATGTCTATAAATTTAAAAAAAAAACCTTTAACTCAAATCACTGTAATAAATATAAAAACTGAAATTCATGGTCCTACAGCCCACACACTAGGCCTGAGTGATGAAGTTCTAAAACTTTGTAGTCGCACGAATACTGAAAAATTCAGTTTGCATCAGCTGGGAAATACATAAAAATTATATATATATATATATATATATATATATATATATATATATATATATATATATATATATATATATATATATATATATATATATATATATATTACAAAGAATATACGCACAAATATACAAATGCGAGGATGCATAAAATATCTCGAAAAGGTTAAACGAGAAACATAAAAAAAAAGTTAAATAATATTTTTTTCCTAAAGGAACACAGAACCGACACACTATCACACGAAAAACAATTTTTTTTATCAATACTTCCTTAATGTCAAAGAGCGGCAGTAAGAAGAACTCAAAATTTTGTTCATACCAGAATATTTTCAAAACAAGAAAGTTAAGTTCAATTCAAGAGGAAATAATCTTCACACCTTCCCTATCACAAATTTTTTCGGACAGTTGGGGATCACTAGAAGTAGAACGAAATCAATTAGGAGCAATGTCGCTTAATACAAACTGTGGCACCTCGGTTGGAGCAGCTATTAACGCTTTGAATCCGGCATATGTTTTTAGTTCTCTCAGAATCCCAAATGTTATAAAAGATTTGCCAAGATTTGACGGCAATCCGAGGACCCTGTATGAATTTATAAATAATGTAGAAGAAATATTAATGTATATTAGGGGGACATATAATACCCCTTACGAGATTATTTTGTTGAGGGCTATTAGAAACAAAATCGAGGGACGAGCGAATGAAATTCTAAATCTGTCCGGAATCCCATTAAACTGGGACTAAATAGAAAAAAACCTCATACTCAACTATTCAGATAAAAGAACGGAAACCTCACTAATCCGAGATTTACACAATTTGAGACAGAGTAGGAAAACAGTTGAAGATTTCTATAATGATATAATAGAAATCCAATCAACTTTAAGTAATAATGTCTTAATACATGAGAAGAATAAGAGTGTAGTCGAGGCAAAAAAAGAGCTATATGCAGAAATGTGCTTAAACGCGTTTTTCACTGGGCTTAGGGAACCCTTAGGTTCAACCATTAGAGCTATGACACGTGGCACATGGGCGAACGCACTTGCATTTTGCACAAAAGAGCAAAATATATGTTACAAAAAGACAGAAATACAGAAGTTCAACTACAAACCCCAGTTTGCACCCTATCTCAGGCAAGATCAAATGAGACGCTATGTACCAAATTTCCATCAAAATAGATTCCGGCAATATAATCCCAACATTTCGAGACGCGACTTTAGGCCAAATTCTCAAGGAGTCACAAATATGGGACAACCAAGTAGAAGCGCACCTTCTCCCAATCTATTCAATAAAAACATTCTACTCAAGCCAGAACCGATGGATACCACTTCTATAAACAGCAGACAGTTAAAACCATATGAGCCCCTAGAGAATGGCACGGGCCTTACAAGGAATTCATTAGCATCCAGGAGAACCTTCCAGAGCCCAAGATCGAGATTCGGCAATCAAAATCCACGAGAGTTTTACAATATTGACCAAATTGATGACCAAGAATGTGACATAAGTCAAAAAGAAATGGCTGAAGATGAAGGCTACGAAATGGAAGAGGATTATGGAAATTTTCGGATACCAGCCTGGTCCCCAAAGGATAATTAGACATCAATTCTCACGGTTACACTCTACCCTTCTTAAAAATGCATTCACCTTTCGGAAGACCACTTAGATTTTTGATAGATACAGGGGCTTCATCCTCAATCATTAGCCCGGAATTCATTGATGAGCAAAGTCAAGAAGAGTGTAAACCGATAACAATAACAAGTGTCCTCAATAGGTACAACATCAATAAGTACGTCAACCTACCAATTTTTTCCGAATTTAACACCGAAAGCCAATTACTTGGTCTAGACGCACTTATACGATTAGGAGCAACAATAAATTTAGTCGAACAGACTCTTATTACGACAAATGCAGTATTACCATTGAAACTGAAACCTAATTTGACATCCAACTCACATCCTGCATCATGGTTTCGGAAGGCTTATACTCTGCTGAAAACTGGTTTAGTAATTTGGAAGTTAGGAATTTTTCAAACAGAGACCAAATCCTCTTCTTAGAGCAACCAATAAAAATGGAACCGTTTCAGGAGGGAAACTTCTTAGAGTGTAACAATTGGAATTTAATAGGGCCACAACCACTGGAATTCAAGAACATATCAGAACTAATTCGATCAGATCACCTAAACGAGGAAGAAAAAGGAAAATTGATTAAGCTTTGCAAATCATTTAATGACATATTTTTCAAAGAAGGCCAAAAACTCTCGCTTACCAACGACATTAAACATAAAATAAAAACAACAGATGACATACCGATCTTCACTAAGTCCTATCGATACCCGTATGTACACAAGGAAGAGGTAAATAAACAAATAAAAAATATGTTGGAGCAGGGTATAATCAAACAAAGTTTTTCGCCATGGAGTTCACCAATATGGGTGGTGCCCAAAAATAAAATTGCCAGTGGCAAACAAAAGTGGCGGCTAGTAATCGACAACCGCAAGTTAAATGAGAAAACAGTCTCAGATCGTTACCCAATCGCCAACATTGCAGATATCCTTGATAAGTTAGGTAAATGTATGTATTTCTCAACGTTAGATTTAGCCAGTGGGTTCCATCAAATCGAGATGAACCCAGAAGATATTCAAAAAACTGCATTTACGGTTGAGGGAGGACACTACGAGTATATAAAGATGCCATTTGGGTTGAAAAATGCGCCTTCTACATTCCAACGTGTCATGGACAATGTTTTAAAAGATTTAGTTGGAAAGACGTGTTTGGTGTACCTCGATGACATTATTATTTATTTGACCTCACTTCAGGAGCACATCCAAAATCTGAAGGAAATATTTAAACGGTTGGAAAAAGCAAATCTCAAGATTCAGATAGATAAATCCGAGTTTCTAAAGAAGGAAATTGCCTTCTTAGGACATATTGTTTCAACAGAAGGCATCAAGCCGAAGCCCGACAAAATTGTAGCTGTAAAAAAATTTCCTCTCCCAAGGACAAAGAAGGAAATCAAAGCATTCCTAGGGCTATTAGGTTATTACAGGAAATTAATAAAAGATTTCGCAGAACTAGTTAAACCTCTAACAATTTACTTAAAAAAAGAAGAAGTGGTTGAGCTAACGGATGAATACGTGAAAACATTTGAATTATGTAAAAATCTTTTAACTAACGACCCAATTCTCCAGTATCCAAACTTCTCCAAGCCGTTTATTCTCACAACCGATGCGAGCAACGTAGCATTAGGTGCAGTCCTTTCACAAGGAACAGTTGGCAGCGATAAGCCTTTATGCTATGCAAGCAGAACGCTAAATAAACACGAGAATAATTACAGCACTATTGAGAAAGAATTGTTAGCAATAGTATGGGCATCTAAATACTTCAGACCTTACCTATTTGGCCGCAGATTAAAAATAGTCACAGACCATCGACCCCTTACTTGGCTAATGAGCATGAAAGAACCGAATTCCAAACTCGTTAGATGGAGACTTAAACTGGAGGAGTTCGATTACAAGATTGTCTACAAAAAAGTAAAAATCAATACGAACGCGGATGCCCTTAGTAGAATCAAGATAGATTCAGAGGTGGAAATATTTGTAAACGACGCAGACTCAATTCAGGGAACCTAGGGAACCACCGTGCCCTCCGCACAAGAAAATTTAGACGACGGAATTTACATTTCCGAGAGACCATTGAACGAATTCAATGTACATCTCATTCTGGAACAAAAGGAAAAATGTTCACCGATGATATTAGAAAGTGTTTTTAGAAGCAAACAAAGACGTACTGTTAGGCAACCAACAATTTAGCGAAGAACGTGTATTCAAAATTCTTCTCCCAGAGCAAAATTTTCAAATTATTGCGTTGCACTGAAATGCTATATGACATTCGATCAGAAGAAGAACAAGAGAAAATTATTAGAGAATATCACATAAATACTAACCACAGAGGAATAAACGAAATCACATTAGACTTAAAAAGGAAATACTATTTTCCCGGTATGAAAAAAAAAATTACAAAAACTATAAATAACTGCGAAAAAATGCCTTACGCTTAAATACGACAGACACCCACCCAAACTAAAGTTTCAGAAGCCGGAAACACCCCCCACACCGTTGCATACGCTACATATGGACATATATACACTCAACAACAACCAAAACCTAACAATTATCGATAAATTTTCTAGATTTGCAGCAGCATACTCGTTACCAAGTAGACATAGCATATTGGTATTAAAAGCTTTGAAACATTTCCTAAGCCAATTTGGTACACCTAAACGAATAGTGTGTGACCAGGGCTCGGAATTCATGAACAACATCTTCAAAGACTTCTGCAAACAATACAACATTGACTTACATATTACCTCTTTCCAGCAAACTAGTAGTAACTCTCCCGTCGAGAGGCTACACTCGCCCTAACAGAAATATACAGGCTCATCATTTCAAGAAAAAAAGAGGAAAAACTTAATATCGACCAAATCGACGAAATTCCTTCAGAGACAATTCTAACTTATAACAGCACTATTCACTCTTCAACCAAACCGCCAAAATTTAAAAATGACATTAAATTCAACAGCGAACACGAATACCTAAAAAACTTAATTGAATATCAAGAAACCATACAAGCTAGACTTACGCAAGAGGTTGACAATATAATAAATAAACTAAATAAGGACAGAAAAGACCCGTTACAATTTCACACTGACGACACAGTTTTTAGGAAAGAATGCAGGCAAAACAAGGTCACCCCCAGATTTACAATCCATAAAACGAAAATTAATAAGAAAAATACGATATTAACTACGAAGGGCCAAAAGCTTCATAAATCTAAGCTTCAATTAACACGTAAATTGAAAAAATAAACTAACATTATACCTTCTTTTTTAGGCTAATTGTGGCAAAAGCCCAAATATTAGAAATATACAATTTAACAGAATTACAAGGAATTCTCCCAATCAAACTCGGCACAGCAAAAACGATAATAGGACACAAAAACTTAATACACATAGTCAACCTAGAAGATTACGACGAAAACATTAGAAGAATTTCGATAACACTTGACACATTCAGAAAACATACAACACTCGATAACACTATGGAAGTCACACAGCTAAAACTCGAAGAATTGAAACACAAAATGCTTATACTAACACCGACAATTAGACATAAAAGGGGACTTTTCAACGGAATCGGCACCCTAGCAAAATTTATCACTGGGAACATGGACGCAAATGACGCAGACAACATCAACAAAGAAATACTTGAGCTACAACGTAAGGGCACAGATTTGGGAAATGCACTATCCAAGCGAACACTACTAAATCAAAAGATGTTAGAAAGATCTAAAAACATAACTACACACATAATTGAGGAACAAGACACAATAGTAAACTACTTTGAAACTACTGCAAACAATGTTAAAGAAGACAAAGAATTACTGATAGAATCCCAATACCTTAATCAGATTAATTATAACATTGAACTTCTTGCTAGCCATCTGACTGACATTTCCGAAGCCATAATACTGGCTAAACTAAATATAATCCCTAAACAAATTTTGAGCCCAAAAGAATTGGGAATAATCCGTGAACTTTTAGAAAGCCAATCAATAGAAATTAAATCCGAAGAACACATCTATGAACTTTTAGGTATACAAGCCTACTACAACAATACAAACATAATATTCAACATTAAAATATCCATAATACACTCACACAATTACAAATTTTACCACATCATACCCTTCCCAATCAATGGCACTAAAGAAATCATAACAAAAACTTATGTATCATATAATGAGCAATACATTCAATATTTCGATAAGCCATGCCCAATAGTAGAAAGCATATTCATCTATAACGAACCAACCCAAGAAGAAGAAGCGCAAAATTCCACTTGCATCGGTAGATTAAAGCGGAACCTACCTGCAAAATGCCACCTCAATGATGTTGGAAAAATAGAAGCGATATTTCAATCGGAAAATAACCATATTGTCATTTTTAACGCTCCACCAATATTAATCAAATCTAGTTGCAGTAACACCACCCACATAGTTGAAGGTACAGCCACAATATACCACAACAACTGCCAAGTTGAAATCAATGGAATCACATACAACGATGACCCACTCGTATTCAACGAAATGCCGGTCACCATTCCCCTTTCAACGGTCAAAATCGAAGCCGAATCCACAAACAAGATGCTAACACTACAGAAGCTAAAAGACGAACAGATCTACTTACAAGAGGAACGAAACAAAAACCACGCAAAGCATATAGTACCCTCGCCATTCTGCTAATCATCATCGCAATCAGCATCGTACTCGCATTATTATCGAAGAAGAAGATAATTAAGATAATCAACGACGAAATCATTTTCCACCGTGAGCCGAGTATCGCTCCGACCACAATTAGTTCACTGTGGCCCTCGGTCTACACTAGGGGGGGAGGAGTTACGTCCCCTCGTACATTAGCGACGATACAACCACCACCCAAACCATCAAGAATGGCAGCAGAGACGGTCTAACACGTGTAGTAGCTGAGTGCAACAACAACAAGGCCAATGCACTCTGCAAATACAACAACAAGTGCAAGTCAGAACTCAACAAGAGCATTGCACTCAACAAGCAAGAATACAAAAAACATAAGCCAATGCTGACGATAAGTGGAACACCAGACAGCTGAGTAAGGTAGAATAGGAACTAATGAACTGTAATTCTTAGAATAAGACATTTATTTTATTGTTAATTAAGCATCTACCTATTTTGTATAATTTACTTTTAACTATCGATATTAATTAATGAATAAACTTTGTCATTATTATTTTGGCAATCAAATGAGCCTGTTGTGAATTATTGATTATATTGTGATAGCAGTGGAAAACCTATATTTTTTGAAGATTAATGAGAAAGGACCCTTATTTCGCGCGACATTTGACTTCCTGTCCCCAATTGGATCTCAGCGTTATGGACACTGTACTCAACAGTGCTGGTCCATGAAGAGTTGGTTGCATAGGCAACGCTGCTAACGAAACTGTTGATGATGGCTTGGTTGTGTTGGCGTTTTCCAGTTTGCCTCGAGTTTTCGTATCGTTCGTTGATCACTTGCCATGCGGTCACGTAGTTGTCTGCCGATGTGAGATGACGAATGAGGGCTTCTGCTTCTCCTATAAGGCTGGATTTCAGGTACCACATTTTTTGGCACTGTGGTATGGGCTGCTTGTCCACCAGTTCCATGAATAAATCTCGGAATTGTCGCCACTGGAGATAATTACGGTCAAATTTTGGTAACTCCACCTTTGGCAATTGTAATTTTGGAGATGCCTTTGTTGGCGTGCTTCTATCCACAGCATTGCAGCTGCTCGATTGTTGGCCCATGTCCAAGAGGAGGGCCAATTTGTTGTGAAACTGTTCTTCGCGTTGGAAGACGTCTTCAATGTCGTACGTGATGTCTCCAGCTTCACACAGTAGTTTGTACAGACCTTATACTATCTGACAATGTTGCTCTAGATTGCTTGCCTGGCGTATGTAGAAACTGCCTGGGTGCATTGGCTGGTTGGCAAGCAATTGATCAATCGTCTTAAAGATGTTAGTGATGAGTTGTTCTTGTCGTTGAACATGCGACAGAACGGGTTGCGAACGGGACTGTTGTTGCATAGCCCCACCTTCCTGAGTTAGTGGTTGTAGCCGTACTAGTCCAGGTGATTGTGCTCTTGGCTTTGGTGTTGTTGTCTTCGGGAGTATCTTCGATGCCTTCAGCGTATTGATGGTGCCTTGCATTTCCTCGCGAAGCTTGTAATATTTGGCACCCACCATTGCGTGTATGTCCTTCGAAAAGTATGGGTGAGAAGTGTCATCCCCATAGCTTTTCCGGATCACAACGTCAGATTGGTTGAATTGTTGCCATTGATTATCAAGTTCTTGCAGCCTTTTTTCCGCGAATTCTAATGTCCTTCGTTCGTGAGCTGTTTTCTTATAACTTGATATCAGTGTTTGAATGGTCAATGCTCGGTCGTCCTGTTGACGAACCAGCTCTTCCATTGACATGTTGTCGGAACTCATGATGAATTATTGATGAGCTGTATTCAGCTGCTGTCCTCAGGAATGATAGATGTGCCGTGTCTGTTGATCACGTCGGGGTCACCAAAAATGTTTAAGGATCTTTTTCCTTAAGTGGTTGCCAGTTCGGTGCTTGTACCAAAATGGCTGATGAAATGTTATATGGTGCTTGTACCAGTATAACGTAGGTTAATCACAAATTGATTAGTTAGGTTGCTATTTCGGTGCTTGTACCAATATAGCTGTTGCGATTGTTATACGGCGCATGAACCAGTATAAGTTGGAAAGAACACAAATGCGTGTGGTTGATGGAGTCAATTATTAAAACTGACTGCTTTTCATAAAGGTGTGAACTTATATACTAATGCATACACATATAATTACAATAAAAATTAAGGAATTTAACTAATGCTTACGTACAAAATAAAACGAAAATATCATGTTACTTAAAATTAAAGAAATTGAAAATAAATTTTCACACACATAAAAATGCTAGCTTGCATACGTATGTGCAAATATAACTAACTGCAATTTGATGGGCATATTCGTTCGTGGAGCAGTGAGATCGTTACGCTCGGCATATGGTTAAACACATATATTTTTCTTAATATATAAAGAAAGAAGAAAATCCAACTAAATGTTTGGAAAAACCAAATGGGTACGATTAATTCAGTATCATTTAAATTATTTCCGAAATTATTGGGATCTTCCAAAATTGACTTTTTATCATTAAATTTTAAATGAATCATTTTTTCCTTACATAGAAGGTTCACAAAAGTTCCCATATTGAATTTAAAATTTTCCAACAACAGCCTGATGATGTTTACTGAGAAAAAAAATGCAGCTGCATCCTATTATTATAAAAGCTTATTGAACGCGAATGTGTGTTTAAAATGCAGCTGCTTCCTCGAACTCAACATATAAATAGTTCGCTAATGAGCGAGTTTATATATTTGTCTTTCTTTTCTCTTCGAAAACAAAGGGAATATACAAACATATTCATATTTTAAAAATGGAAAGTACTTTAAGCGCTCTAAACAACATTTCCAAAATAAAGGAATACAAAAAACCAGTTCTAAGCCTTAGAATCTTTCCATTCGACATCCTCATAAGGATAATTACGGCTAGCAGGAAACATACACCGTAGGGAGAAAAAATCAGGGTGGAGTTAGAGGAACATGTAATATTCTTGCCTCAAAAATTTAATAGTTTAACAGACGAAGGTATTTTAAACTTATCAAGTGGAGAATATTTTATTAAAAAGATAAATGTTATTAATAATAACTATAAATTTGTTTTCGAAACTAAAAATAAAGAATAAGAAGAAAATCTGTGATAAATTTTTAATTAGTTGTTTATTTTTTAATCTATATCCATAATTCTAAAGTGACCCCACGATTTCGTTTTATTAGTACCAGACACTAAAAATCGATTGTCATCAAATGGATTCAAAGCGAGCTTAGTTTGAGTGTTAACTTCATGTTTCTCCGATTGAATTAAATTTTGTTCGTTTACTTTTTCAATATTATTTTGAAGACAATCAACATAGTCATCAAATGTTATCCTATTTTTTATTATATCTCTTTTCACACCTTTGCACCTTTTACCGTATTGCATACATTTTTGATCTGAGACCAACAAATGCAGTCATTATGTGACCATTATTCTCATCTTTCATGAGACCTAGAACATTTTTTATTTACGTGCGGCATATTCCATCTGTTTCCAATAGGGTAGTCGCTTGTATCAAAACGTTCAGCACAATCACGCTTAATGATTTGATACAAGTCGGGGAAATGACTTCATATATAAGAGAATTTGTATCAGTGTAGCAAATAGTACAATTGGATCCAAATTCAGAAACCCTATAACCATCATGAAAATCGTAAATGATTGTTTTAGCTAGGTCGAGGATACACATACCAACATATAAGGGCTTATTGAAGAAAATTTCTGTCTTGTTTAGCTCTATAGCAACAAGATTTTCATTGAATATGGTTGAAGCTTTAAATTCCGGCTTGGAAATACGAACTTCCGCTCCATATCGACCCATCCATTTTGTTACCAGTTTGACAATACTATACTTTCGGATATTCTCTATAGTTTTACCAAAGATGGCATTTATCATGAGTTTGAAAAGATTTTTTTCAAATTCATTTTTGGCTAATTTTTGAAGATTCGTGTTTAAAATATATGATTTGAGACGAAGAGATTGCTTAAATTGAAGAATTTTATGAATTTTAGTTAATCTAAGGCCATATTTTAAAGCTTGCTTAGAACTGCGATAATGGATTATGTACTTTGTTTTGTTAAACAAAGTACCCATTAATTTCCGCTGTTTTGAGCCTCGAGGTGTAGCATGCTCGGGGTATAAAGGGAGATCATTATGTTGATCGTGAAGATTATTTGGATATTCTAAGTCTATTTCAAGGATGTAACCTGTATCTGAATCATCAGATATATCACCAACATTGAAATTTTCTAAATCTTCTACCTAATTAAAATCACTATGGGAGAGATATTGAGACATTGCCCAACCATATTGATTATTTACATCGAAGTACATAAAGTATTTTGATGGTTGAGCAGCATCATAATTGGACATGAACAAGTACATGTCCAGTTTGCATTAGTATACCGTTTACTACACTGACTAAGACCCCCACGAATACCTCGCTCTACAAACATTAGCATATCAACATCTGTTAACAGTTCGAGAGTTATGTTAGTATGTTTAAGCATAGCATCCCATGTATAACCCGGTAAAGTTGAAATAGTGAGCGGGATCTAAACCGTATGTTTGATAGAAACTTGAACGAAATTGTCCAAAAACATCTGCTAGTAAAAGAACATCAGTCTTTAAGTACATGTCTGAATATTCCCCCAAATTATTTATATTCAATTTAGTCCAAACATTGCAGGCATGTGCATACTCTTCCTGACTGATACTAGAATTATTCAATTTATTGTAAAATTCAGAAACATTAGGCAAAGAGGTTTCGGAAAATTTTTAAGATTTTGAAAATTTTGAGTTAACAGACTTAACTGATCATCGGACAAATCTTGAAATTGGGATTTTAAAATTGGAAAAAAAGAGGATGCTAAGGTATCCAAACTACTTCCCATAAATTTGAAGGAATCAATGAAGCGGAAATTTATTAAAAATTCATCCAAATTCTTTGTAAATGAAATGTAGCATTATTTATTTATAGGAAGGAGATCGATACGTCCTTTCAAATCTAAGGCCAAATTTTTAATTTTGAAATGAGCGTCATGACCACTGAAGTTATGAAAACTAATAAGAATCGTATGGGAATCCTTGAAATTTATGTTACATTCCTCTTGCGCCGGTCCACGATAAATACCCGTTAAATGACAATGGTCAAGCACTTTTTTATTCTCATCACTAAATGATTTTTTACATATATGACTTGTAATAGCCAATTCAAAATCATGATTTTGTTCAATGGATAATTTATCCATTGGAAGAGGGCAAAGGAATACTGTTTCAACATCTTCAGCGAATTGTTTAAGTTCGCTTACAAACGATTGAATACAGTTTCCACCACAATAGCCTTTATAAAACGAAAGCGTGGGGTCGTACTTACACTGAACATAAAAGCCAACACTATATGGTACGAGTATATACTTCTGATATGAATGGTTCCCTATCGGCATATATCACAAATGGAGACATAACCTTATATTTATATTTTTTAAAGCTTACAAATTGTTCCTCATCTGTTGGCATTCTTATTTTACAGTTGTTCACTTTTCCACAATCTTCAACATGCTGCTGCAGCCGTATTTGTGTCTGGAAGCAGCGTAGGCACCGGCCGCAGAAATATTTTAATTTTGTGATTGCAGACAAAGTGGTATCTGATCGGTTTCTCATTATCAGCAACGCTAACATCATTACGATCCTTTTCCTCATTATAATACTTATTCTGCACTATCAACAGATTTACGTGCTGTTCCATTTTATTCTTTGTTAAATATGTAGGGAGCACAAGGAGTTCCTTCCTTATCTTTTTAATGAGGATAAGATGATACTCGATAAGAATGTTGTTCAACAGGATGGAGGGCTTATATTATCGCCCAGACAAAGCATGCATTATCACTGTTTTTTACATTGATGCATGCTTTCTTCCTCTCAATTTCCTTCGGCAACGGTATGTACATAGAAGCTGTGGAGTAAACTTGTTTATGTTAACAGTCAAGTTTAAGATGGCTGACAATGCCCAACCACTATCACGTTCCTGGAATTCTTTCAACTTTTTCAGTACAACATCTCGAATATTTTCCTTAAACCATATTTTCAGATTAGTTTCTTGATAAACTGCGACATTTTTTGTATTTATATATTTTAAATCCCACACTTGTTTATCATCTTTTATAATTACACACTCTCCGCAGAATATGCCATTTATCTTAAAGGAAGGTGTATCCCTTAAGATTTTCTTTATCTGATGGTTGAAAAATTTACAGCAATCTTCCAAGAAACTCTTAATATCCTTATGAGTAAGGTTTATAATGACTGCACTTCGAATTCTATGAGTAAAAACATATTTTAGTTAAGGACATTTGATAATCGTAATAAAACTAAACTTACCGTCTACGAAAGGTTGACTCAACATCTTCCCATTTAACTCTAATAGAGGTCCAATTTTTCCTTCGTTTCAAAAGGTTAGCATCAGTATGCAAATGGAACTATATGCTTGAAAACAACGAAAAGGTCATTATACGAGGTGTGATCAAAAAAGAACCGTTATTGTGTGATCAAAAAATAAAGTATTTATTTATTCATCAACAACTATCTTGTCCCCTTTAAAGTAATTCCCCTCAGATATAATACACTTATGCCAGCATTTTTTTCAATCCTCGAAACACTTCTGAAACGCTTTTTTTGGTATCGCCAACAGCTCCTGTTTCGATTTTTCTTTTATCTCCTCAATCGTAGCAAAACGCTTTCCTTTCATCGGTGTCTTCAGTTTTGGAAAGCGGAAAAAGTCAGCGGGGGCCAAGTCCGGTGAATACGGTGGTTGAGGCATGATACCGGTTTTGTTTTTGGCCAAAAACAGCTCCTGAGCGATGTCCATGCGACGTTGTTTTTGCTCAAAATTTAGTAATTTTGGAACAATCTTCGATGCCGCACGTTTCATCCCTAAAACATCCGTAAAAATTACTTGGCATGAGCCCAACGATATGCCAACATCATCAGCAACCTCTCTGATAGTGATTCGACGATTATCCAAAATCATTTTCTTCACTGCGTCAATGTTTTCATCGGTTGTTGACGTGCTCGGGCGATCAGGACGAGCATCGTCATTGACATCTTCTCGGCCTTCCTTAAAGCGGTTATACCACAATTTAACTTCTGTTCTGCTCCTAGTAGACTCGCCAAAGGCCACAGTCAACATTTCAAATGTCCTTGCGCATTTAATTTAATTTTTTACACAAAACTGAATACAGTTTCTTTGATCCATTTTTTGCGAATAGTACAAAATCGAAGAGCACACCAAAACACGACTAACCTTTTTATCTGTCAAAAACAAACTGACAATCCATGTTGGTATTGCCAACATATATAACAGACATTTGTACCAACATAAAAAAAAAAATGCGAACATCGAACATACGTAACTCACGAAAAGATGAAAATAACGGTTATCTTTTGATCACACCTCGTATTTTTTTATTTACTGATAAGAATTTATTGCAAATTATTAGTTTCCTGTTTGTGAATAAAAATTGCTACTTCCCTTTTAAAATAAATAAAACTTTTTTTGTTTTTTATTTTAAATTGTATTTTGAAAAAGAAATTTTAAATATAAATGTCCACAGTTGAAAGTATTGAATTTTTGTTTTTGTTTATAATTATATTCAATAGATGTTTTTAAATAATTAACTATTTCAAATGGTTGTAAGTTTCCAAAACTATCAAAATACTCATTATAGTTTTGATTTTTGTAGTACGCTCCCCAATGTGTTCCAGGACCGCTTGAGTCATCTAAATTAACAATACCACATTCTTATGGTAATGGTTTTTTAGGTAAACAATCACGCATAAAAACACCTCTAAAATTGAGTTGTTTACCACATTTATTCAAATTTATATCTGTTAGTGGTCGTTTGGGTAGGTTCTTTAATAGTTTTTTGAATGTTGATTGTAATAAAGTCCAAATCCTTTTTTATATGGTTTAAGATATAAACCTTTACCCATTAGCAATTGACTCCATGTATGTATTATGACGCGTAGCCTCTACTCGTTGTTCGTTTCCATTTTTATACCCTTTACCTTTAAAAAAGGTAAATAGGGAAAACCCTTATTCCGCAGGCATCAATACGAGCATAGGTAGGCTAATTTTAATTTTAGAATCGAAAGTTTCTTATATCAAAAGTGGGCGTGTCTTTTCTCTGATGAGCCCCATTTGTTGCAGATAGCTTTTTAAATGTATACAGGTTTCTTCATGTAAAATTTCGTCCATAAATCTCTACCAGATCTTAAGTTATAAATATTTGTTAATGGTGGGCATGGCAGTTAATATATACCTCCCACTTTTCGAACAGTGTTTAGTAGGATCCACATCTCCATAACTGCCAAATAATATCACGATTCCGTCAATTGGACCGAAGTTATACTCATTCTAAAAAACGTGAAAAAAGTTCCTTATATGGGGGGTAGGCGTGGTCTTTGTAAAAATCGGCCCATATAGAAATCTGGTCTGTATCTCTGTCCAGGCTACACTTTTGCAAAATTTAATTAAGATAGCTCTAACAGTGTAGAAAAAAAGTGGCCACAGACGGACAGACGAACCGACGGACAGACGGACAGACGGACGGACAAAGTAAAAATTGCTTACAAAGTGATTCTGATCATATCTGTGTATATATGTCCATACCTACCACGCCTCCTTCTTGAAATTGCAACCCCTCTCAAAAGCACAAAATTACTATACCCTACTTACCTTTTTTAAAGGAATAATTTATATCAAAACAAACTAAAAAAATTAAAAGATAATTATTTTAAGCCAAATAAAAGAAAATTAAATGTGAAGAGACAATTAAAAGAGAAAAGATATAACAAAATTACAGAACATAAACAAGTAGTTCATAATACCTTTAATTACATCACAAACACCATTTCCAATGAAAAAAGCTAGCACATCAACAGACAACAGATATGAAAACAATCTAAAAAAATACAAACAATTGAAAAGGAAATCTAATGAAAAATATATAGAGAGTAAACAAGTAAAAAGAAAAAGTGATGATAAGAATGTACTCGTATTGCATAATACAATGCATCCCTTAATAACATCACAATCGACAACAGCAACACAAACAAAAGTGAAACGAAAGCGAAAAATTAAAACAAAATTAAATGATTTTAATTATGATGATAAGAAACGGAAAAAATTAAATCATTTGTTTTCAAAACGAAAGGTAATGGGCAAATCAATAATGATAGAAAACGAATTAAATTGTATGATGGCAGTATCACTAATTGAAATAAATTATTTAAAAATTTTGAATTACTCAAAGATACTAAAAAGTTAGATACACAATATGGTGTTAATGTTGATGAAAAAGGAAGATGGCGGTGTGGATATAAGAAAAAAAAATTTAATATTGATAATTAATATTGGTGGTAAAAGGTGGAAAATGACACTGGGGTTATTTGAATTAGTATTTCACACCAAACCTCTAAATTACTTTAAAAATGACTTAAAAAATTGTAAACAAATTTTAATTAATACAAATGCGCACAGACGTCATTATCAAGCAAATGCATAAATTAAAGGTACAAAAACTTTTAAATATCAGTGCAGAAATAAAAAATTATTTAATTAAAAAATAAACGTTTTAACGATGGGAAGCGGATTAAAATCATTAATCAATCGTAAGCCGAACTATATATATTGGGATGATCCTAATGAATTAGTAGACAGAATACGTTTGCTTCTATCATCAGAAAGTGCTGGACATAATAATCACAAAAACGAAATAATTTCTATTATCGAAGAACTGAAAGAAGCTAATATAATTCCGTAAAATCTAAATTAAAAACAAGACAAGTGTTCGTAAATCACAAAATGAGTGAAAGTTCAGTTAATCAACGATTTAACGATTCAAAATTAAAAATAATTATAACTAAAACACTTGGTATTAGCATAGATAATCAACATTTAAATGTTAATAAGACAAGAACTACTAATCTAAGTGAACCTAGTGATGCAATTACTAAAGCATATCTTTTTAAAAAGAATTGGCTTTTAAGAACAAAAATAGGAGTATTCAAAACCGAATATGATAATCAAATGAAAATTACTAGGAGTGATATAGAAAAATTGTATGCAATTATTGATATCGATGTTAAAGAGGATACGAATCTAATTGAAAAAGCAATTAATGGCCGATTATTTAGTGCAAATAAAGAATTTATAAATAAAATTGAAGAAGGACCTAGTCAGATTGAAAACTACTTATATAAATATCAGATGTTAAGACGTTAAGCGAATCAAACTTGAGCAACCAGTTATTAAATTTCGAATTAAGGGTTTTATTTTCACAAAGTATATAAAATAACACATACATACATTCACTTAGAGATAATATGGAAACTCTCTCGAACATGGACAATATGGAAATGAATAAAAGAGAAATGGTCAATGAACTACACAAACAAGCACGAACAAATTTTAAAAGAAGACGAGTTATCATGAAAGGAATTGATGACTTATGGTAAGCAGATTTAGTTTAAATGGGAAATTATGAAGCTTATAATAAAAAATTTCACTATCTTTTAACAGTAATAGATACCTTTTCGAAAAAAGCCTGGGGTGTAGCATTGAAAAATAAAACTGCTCTAAACGTAACAAAGGCAATGAAAAGCATTTTTAATAACAATCATCGAATACCAAAAAATTTACAAACAGATGATGGAAAAGAATTTTTCAATAATCAATTTACCATCTGTTGCAAAGCAATTACATTAATCACTATTCAACATATAGTGTTCTAAAGGTATCCATAGTAGAATGATTTAATAGAACATTAAATAGAACGATGTGGAAAAGTTTAGTTATCAAGGAAAATTTCAATGGATTGATAAATATCAAGAACTTATTGACAAATATAATAATACATTTTATAGGACTATAAAAATGGCACCTAATGAAGTGAATTCTCCAAATGAAAAATTTTTATTGGATACAGTCTATAACAATTTAAAAGTTTTTAATAAACCCAAATTTAAAGTTGGTGAATATATTCGAATAAGTAAATATAAACATGTATTCGATAAAGGTTACACACCAAACTGGACCACGGAAATCTTTAGAATTAAAGCTATACAAAATATTAACCTTACTACATATATTTTAGAAGACTATCAAGGTCATGGGAGGGTTTTATAGATTCGAGTTAATGAAAACTTAATTTCCTCAAAAATATTTAGTTGAAAGAATTCTAAAGAGGAGAAGGAATATGGCTTATGTCAAGCGGCTACGATTTCCAGCAGAACACAATTATTGGATTGATCTTAACAATTAATCTGTATAAAACCATTATCAATGCCTTCATCACTTTATTTACTTATTAGTCGTTAAGATGTATATAACATTAACACTAAACGGAAATTTTTCATTACTTGTAGCAAACTATTTTCCACCGATTCAACCTAATTCAGATTATGTTTGTGGTTATTAAGCTTAGACACATATCATTCAATTCCGAATGTTGACGTAGGAAACAATCTATTTCATATTGGTGATAATGAAATAGAGATTCCTATTGGATCATATGAATTATCTGATATAGCTGATGTAGTTAGTGATAAATATGAACAACTGATTCAAAAGGGAATACTTGATATACAAGCAAATTATAATACCTTAAAAACGGAAATAAAAAGCTCTATAGATCCAATTTATTTCGATAGAGATAATTCAATTGCTTCAATTTTGGGGTTTAGTAAAAGAGTGTTGGAATCAGGTATTGTACATTATTCAGGTAAAACAAAAGATATAACAAAAATAAACACAATAGTTGTTGATTGTAATATTGTGACTGGATCATATATAAATAGTGTATCAGTACATACTTTACATCAGTTTTCACTAGCCGTTAGTCCAGGTTACAAAATCACTGAAACGCCAGCTAATGTAATATATTTACCTATAAATACCAATGAAATAAATCTTATTGTTTTGAAAGTTGTTGTTCAAGACGGTAATTTAATAATTTTCGCGAAGAAAAAATAACAATAAGATTACATTTAAAACCTTTAAAATAATAATTATCTTCAATAAAAATCAGTTACATAATGATTTATCATTCATTTCACTAGCAGCAACAGAAGACAACGGTAAAGAAGAAGAAAAAGAAATATCATTTTGTAAAAATCAATTTCAAGCGAAATCTAAATATAAACAACAAGAAAAAACTAATAATCTTACTGAAGCTAATCGGAAGTTTCTACAAAATTTAGGATTTCAATTAAAAGTTAAAAAAAAAAAAAATGAGTAATATAATCAATGTATGTACTATCATATTTACAATCATTTCAAAATAATGATGAAATTAGTATAGCAATGCAAAATCAAGATTTATATCTTGTACCAAGCGAAAGCTTTTTATACATTGAGGTATTTGTAACGAAAGCAGCAGATAATACAATCTCTAATGATGTAAAACTTTTTAATAATTGTATGGCATATCTATTTGATGAAATTCGATATGAAATTAATGGTATAGAAATTGATCGAACACGACATTTGTGTATTGCTACAGATATAAAAAACTTTGTATCTTTGAATAAAGATGAAAGTAGTGCACTAAGAAATGGAGGATGGGCGCCAATCTCTGAGAATCTTACACTTATTAGCGGGTATTTCAATTTTTGTGTGCCATTATTGCTTGGATTAAATTGGAAATGTTAAAAGTAGTTAAGAATCAACAACAATTAAATATTTCATTTAGGAGTTGGGATACATATTATAATGCATCATTACCTAACAATAGTACAAATATTTTATAGAATGTTAAACTAGCTACTGAAAATAAAAGTCTACGTTTTCTATCATTAGCGTTCCGAAATAATATCAAGTTCATGCATTGTGATTTGTCAGA
Source organism: Clusia tigrina (assembly GCA_920105625.2). NCBI lineage: Eukaryota > Metazoa > Arthropoda > Insecta > Diptera > Clusiidae > Clusia > Clusia tigrina. The sequence continues at coordinate 341,013,646 of OV050030.1, forward strand.
TATAAAAGTATATCTGAACTCTGACATATATCCTTCTGATGACCAAAATCTTAAATTTAATCGAAATGCTTTATTATATGATATGTACTTGAAGTTTCAACAAATTTTTTATTCACGCGATTTACAGCCTCTATTAACACGAGAAGAATTTTCATCAAATGCGCCAATAATTGTCTTAGATGTAGCTCATCAAAATGAAACTACCAAAAATGGACCAATAGAAATTCGGATTGACTTCAAAACATCAACAAACATACCAAACAATACATCTGCATATTGTCTAATTATACATGATAAAATGTTTAAATATATTCCCCTTACAAGCGAAGTAAGAAAAATATTGTAAAATAAAAAGAAAATAAAAAGAAAATTTGATTTTTGTAAATTTTTTTTGTTTCAATCATTCATATATTCAGAAAGGAATTCAACTTCGGCTACCTTAAATGATTTCTTAATAATTTTTTTTTTATATAGATAATGATCGCTAGTATTTTCCTTCATTATATCTTTAAACACCGTCGCAGTCACATACAACAAATACACAGGAGAAAATGAAATAAACATTATTTTTTTTATTTGTATTTTTAAAAATAGTAATTGGAAATCCAATATCACTATCTATTAGTAATACTCCTCTTAATCTTACACTTCCTTATATATATATTTTAAAAATTAATATATCATTTAAACTGATGCAAAAAAGTAAAGCACTAAATAATTTCGATTATGATTATCAATTAGATCAAATCGATAAGAATAATACATTTTCAACAACAACAGCAACAACACCAACAACAACAACAACAACAGCTTCACCTATTTTTCAAATAACAACAGAAAGAACTCCATCAAAATATTTTACAGTGGATGAATCTATGGAAGCGTTTCGAAAGCATTTAATTAAAAAAGAAACAAATATAGGTGGTATACTGGATGCAAAGGAATCATTTTATCCTCATTTTAAACTTGAATATGATAATTTTGATATACCTATTCGTTGTACATACGATGTTATATATGAGAAAAAACAACTAAAAATAAGTTGTTTTGAATATCCTGAATTTGAAGTTGAACGAATTTTAAGTAATGGAGAAATTGAAAAGGTACTCACTCCAGATTTAAGCCATAGATTACAACATATTAATATAATTGATGTAAAAAACTATACTCAAACATATACTCGTAAAATGGATATCATATAAGGAAACAGTAATAATTTTCATAATAATCTCAAAGGAAAAGCAAGATGAAGACCTATATTTTAATAATATTTATATTTTTAATTGTTAATAGTGTTAAAAGTTATAATATTAATAATATAGATCCTAAAAGTAAATACATAAATTTTAATATACAACTTTCTAATAATTCAATATGTATTAGAATACATTTATCAATTCAATTAGAAAATGATACAACAACATTAAGAAATAATATTAAGTTACCATCAGATAATTCTGCAGCATAAAGGATGCAATTCAAGCTTTTAGAAGGGATTTATTTGAAAAAGATATTAATATTGGAGGTATTATTGAGAGTTCTAAAATATTTTTCAATTTAAAATATGATGAAAATTGCAAAATAAGAAACAGGTGTACCTATTATAGTTACTATCATTATAAAACTCTCAACATTTATTGTTTTGTGTATAATAGAGAGTATGATAGAGATATAATAAACTTGAATGAAAGAGAAAGAAAACATGAAACAATCCCATTGTTTGATCGAGCAACAAATAATGTAAATATCAGAGCAATCAATATCAAAGATTAACACAAACTTTACATATAAGGATGCAGTAAACACATATCAGCAAATATGAAAAAGGAAATAATAACCTTCTTCAAAAAATTTGCTCATGTTATTTCGGATGATCATAAACAAAAGCTCATGAATATTCAATCAGATTTGGAGTACATAGACAGATAAAAGAAGATGGTACTGAACACAATAGTGGACCTGAAACTTGCAAGTGTTGTGATAGTCGATTTATGAGAAAAATTAGAGAAGGAGAAGGAAAAGAACTAATGCAAGTTTTTATAATGTATTCAATGTAACTAGATGTAAAAATTGTAATTTCAAATGTGAGAAATAAAATGAAGAAAAAAATGTATTAGATGATGCATAATTATTTTAATGTGGATTGGAGGTTATTGCATTTCTTTCTTTTTTCAATGATAAGAGAACAGAAAATCTATTACAATGTTGCATAATTATTTTAATTGAGGATTGGAGACTAATAGCAAATAATTCTTTTTCACTGATAAGAGAATAGAAAATAAAGAAATGTAACATAATTATTTTATAGTGGATTGGAGGCAATTGCATTTATTTCTTTTTCATTGATAAGAGAAGAGAAAATTTATTACAATATTGCATTATTATTTTATTGGTGGCTATTTCAATTATTTCTTTGTTCTCTGATAAGAGAATAGAAAATAAAGAAATGTAACATATTTCATAAATGTTGCATTCGCTTGTAATCTAAAATCATTTTTTGTATAAAATGCTGGGGAGTTATATTCTAATTCACATTTTAAAGAAAAGAATCAGACTAGAAGCTGAAATATATTTGGATACATTGGCAGAATATTGAATTACTGCCAGAGCATTTCTTGAACGGTTCCGGCAGGTGTGCTGGGAACAATCTGAGATAGAAAACTAGATGGAGGAATTAATAGTTCAAAACGAAATGAATTTGAATATATCCCTCCGTGAAGATATAGAAACGCTGGTGAGTCAACTCAATGACTACTATCGAAGATACGATTTTGAAGTGTGTTTTTTCTTTTTTAATTTCTGCTGACTTGTTATTTATTAATGTTTTTTTTCTTCTCTTTTTTGCAGCTTGTATATTTAGAATAATATATTATATTATATTATATTTTAATTTTTACTCACACCCCGAGGGTCGCAGGTTCAAATCCTGCCACGGGCTTGATCTCCAAAAGGCTTCTTTCTATAAAATTTTTTTCTCTTCGAGTCGAAAGCCTCTGTAGCTTGTACTCATTCCCCCAACACCTTGCACTCATAATTAATTATGGTGTAAGATTTTAATTTTAGATAATATATTATATTATATTATATTATATTTGAATTTAGATAATAATTAGAATTGATTATAATTGTTAAACAAATAATTTTAAAAAAATAAAATAAAACAAAAGGAAATAGTGAGTTGAACTTTTAGCTTATAAGAAACTTGTGCTGATCGAAAGCAAACACAGTGGCGGTGGTATGAGAAAATACTGAGTTGAAATTTTAGCTTATAAGAAACTTGTGCTGATCAAAAGCAAACACGGGGGCGGGGGTATGAAAGCTGGCTCCATCATAGCAAATACACAAAGGAAAACACACCTTTCCAAAAAAATCTTCTAACAAAAAAAACTCACCGCCAGATGGCGTCTCTAAAAGCTTTCGACTTAGAATAATAAAAATGTGACGGTTATTATGGAGAATTTGGACCTTCAAAAGAAAATACACGCGTTTTTGGCCCAGAACATACATGGTTTACCTACTCCAATACAATATTTTTGGATGATATGTATATTGATTCTACAAAGCCATATACAGAACATGGGGTCGATAAGATAAAGGCCACGCCTCCCACTAATATAAACTTTTCAAGGTACTCGCTGAAAATTACCGTAGATATAATCCTAATGATGATTTATGAAGAAATCATCCCCTTGTTTAACACACAGGCACAATTAAAGGTAAAGGGTATTTCGAAGTCGGTCTAATCCGACAGACTTCTGAATTCTAATCAGAGTTCAGACTTCTTTACTCGTTTTATTTTATTAGGGTCTAATATATTAATACAATACATTTTTGAGCGTCGCCAATGAATTCTTTCTTTGTTCGACCATTATTTTCATCTTTCATCACTCCTGTATTTTTTTTTTTAAAGGGAAATTAAATTTATTATCACTAGGATATTCTGATGTATCAAACTTTAAATCAATATCATTACGAATATCTTCATAAAATTTGTCTGTTTTTATAGAATATATAAATGAATATGTATCCATATACGAGGGCGGATTGATATTGAAGCTACCTAAGTAGGAAAAAAACATTTTTTTTTTTCAAAAACTATTTATTTCTCAACATAGTCTCCTTTTACTTCGACACAGTTAGTAAGACGATATTCCAACTTTTTTATACCATCTGAATAATACGATTTCAGGAACCCCTCAAAATACGCGTTAGATTCGGTAATCACATCTTCTTTTGAGATGAATCTTTTTCCTGCGAGCCATTTTTTCAAGTTTGGAAACAGGAAAAGTCACAAGGAGCTAAATCTGGACTATAAGATGTTTCACATAATTTTAACATCGCATCTAATGCTGTGTGAACCGCTGCGTTGTCTTGAAGAAAGAGCATTTTTTTCTTCTGTAAATGTGGTCGTTTTTCCTTGATTGCATCAATCAATTGATCCAATAATGCACGATAATACTTTCCTGTGATTGTGGATCCTTTTTCAAGATAATCGATGAGCAATATTCCGTGTGCATCCCAATATACAGTGGCCATAACCTTGCCAGCCTCACTGCCTTCGCCTTCTTCGGAGCTCTTCCACCAGCTTCCACCCATTGTTTCGATTGATTTTTGGTTTCAGGTGTGTAGTGGTGGACCCACGTTTCATCAACAGTTATTAATCGACGCCAAAAATCAACAGGATTACGCTTTATCATGTCGAAACACCGCTGTGAATTGGTCTATCTAACTCGTTTCTGTTCGATACTGAGCAAACGCGGCACCCATCTTGCCGATAGCTTTTTCATATGCAAATGTTCATGCAAAATGTTGAACACACGTTCATATGATATGTTTACCATTTCAACAATCTCATGCAACTTGACTCGGCGATCATTCATAACGATATCGAGGATTTTATTGATATTTTCTTCAGTAACCACCTCTTTTGGCCTTCCTGTTGATGGTATTGTTGCAGTGCTTGTTCGGCCGCGTTTAAATTTAGCAATCCAATATTTTACCATGTAATCTGACGGAGCAGACTCATCGTAATGTTTATCGAGCTTTTCTTTTATCTCTTTCGCCGTTTTCCCTTTCAAATAATAGTGTTTAATCACTGCACGAAATTCGCTTTTTTCCATTTTTCAAGAAACACAAAAGTTGCTTACTTCAAACGACTACAACAAATAAACTAATCGATGAATTTGGGTGAAATTTTAACAGCTGACGTTTGACAAATCGGAATTTCTAAAAAAAAAAATATTTTTTTGTTTGTGCTGCCATCTAGCGCTAGGTAGCTTCAATATCAATCTGCCCTCATAGTTCAACTGTAATTTTTCATTAAATTTAGGTTTCATATAGTCATAGTGAAAACTTTACATCTTTAATTTTGATAATTCTAAAACAGTAAAACCCAAGTATATTGGTTTATTATATGCGACTTGCTTACGAGAAAGTTCTATTGCTATCAAGCTATCTGTAAAATGTTTTAAACTTTGAAAATTTGGTCTTTGCTATTAGAGCTCGTGCTCCTAAATGTCTTCCCTTGTTTTCCCATTCAGTAACAATCTTTACATTCTTCCATTTCTCGACATTTTCCATTGTTTTCCCATAAACTGCGTTATTTAATAATCTGAAAAAAATTTTTTCAAACTCATTCTTCGCAAGTGTTCTATGAAAAGTATTCAGATCAATATAATTCTTCAACCAGTTAAATTGCTTAAATTTCAAAATCCTATAAATTTTTACAATCATTAGCAATAATATAATTTCGTTTCTTATTTAAATGTATAATCAATTTTTTAGTTTTGGATTTACTATGTGCTTTTTACCCTCAGCACAAAAGGGTACGTCATTGTGTATTATTATTATTATTATTATTATTATTATTATTATTATTATATCTTACACCATAATTAATTATGAGGGCAAGGTGTTTGGGGAATGAGTACTAGCTACAGAGGCTTTCGACTCGAAGAGAAAAGGATTCTATAGAAAGAAGCATTTTGGAGACCAAGCCCGTGGCAGGATTTGAACCTGCGACCCTCGGGGTGTGAGTCTAGCATGCTTACCATTAGACCACAGAGATTGTGTTTATCATGAATATTTTCAGGATAATCTAAATCAACTTCTAAAATATCACCAAAGTCTGATTTTATGCTTACTGCAAGAATATCGAAATTTGATATATCTTCAACCCATTCACATCCATCAAAAGGTAAATATTCTTACATTCTCCAGCCATAAGTACATCAAGTATTCTGAAGCTTTACTTTGATCATTAGCCTTTGAATGTCGTTTAGAATATTAAACAGTACCACCTCTAATCCCACTTTAAATGAAATTATACATATTAATATCTAAAAATAAATAATTCTAATTCAATACCTGTTGTCGTCAACATTGTATCCCAGGATGAACTTGGTGTAGCTGAATAATGAAGGACCTAATTCATAAATATTGTTACGAAATTGCCCTCTTCACAATTTATTCTGTTACGAAATTGCACTCCTGAGAATTTACTCTAACTCTCTGTACTCGGATTCATTTCACTGGATCGTGTAGTAATTAAACAATCTCTGGTTAAATTAAAAAAGCTAACTTTATTTAATTATTGCAATTTACAAACTTAATTTTAGGCTTAAAGTTTACTTTGTTACAATTTGCACTTTATTTCACAATTCCTTAATCACTTTATTTAATAATAAATTTCACAATTACAAATACTGCTGCTTCGATTTGAATGCACAATGTACACACTATTGCGATCTCTGTTCGAATGTCTTCGACTTTGCAGAGTCTTGTGCTTTTTATAGTTTCGAATGGTTGAGGTAGAAACTTCTACAATACACAAGAAGTTTCTGGATGTTTCTAGAACTTTATACAGGAAGTTCTTACTTTCGTGATAATTCTTTACACCACAATCTCTGCAACGAAAGAAGGTTTTTTCGAATAGATTGTGTCTTGACTAATTGGCACACAGGGTGGTGCATTCATTCTCAATCTCCAGATGGTATCCTAAAAGTATGCTATCACGTTTCATTATGCTATCACGTTTCAATATATTTACATATTTTTCTAAAGTTTTCAAAAACATCTGTGCATCATCTGCTTTTCAATATAACAGCATATAATCAAGTAAAGTTTTGCATTTGAAAGTATTTCAAACTTTTCCATCATGATAATAATCATCAGTAGAACACTCTACATGATTTAAAGTGGAGAACAATTTTTCACGTGTAGGTAAATTGATATATTTAAGTCAATATGCCGAATCTACATATTCATAGGGGAAAACACCTTTTCTTTTCAAGAGGTTGCATTCGTCAATGTTTGTATAAGTTAGCAACACACGTGTTGCATGTCGTTGGCGCCGTGCGCTTGCGCAGCGGTACAAAGCATTGTACGAAAAACGCTGCAACAGCATCTGCTGCCATCCGCTGCGCAGGGCACGGTAGACTGTGCTGGTTTTCTGTGCGTGAGAAAACACATGACGGAGAGCATTGGAGCCATGCGCTAGCGCAGCGGTCAAAGCATTGTACGAAATGTGCTGCAACAGGGTCTGCTGCCGTCCGCTGCCATCCGCTGCGCAGGGGCACGATAGACGGTGCTGGTTCTCGGTACGCGAGAAAACACACGAAAAGAGCATTGGCGCCATGCGCTTGCGTAGCAGTACTTGTGCTGTATGTCGGTGCCGCCAAACCCAGCCGTGAAACTCTGTCGCACAATGCCGCTTCGAAGCGCAGTCACCATGCAATTGTCGGCGGTGAAAACGTATAAAAAGGACCCGAGTACGAGAGCTCGCATCTTTTCAATTTGCAGAGCTCGACGTAGAAAGACTACGACCTTAATAATAATAAAATAATATTAAAACAAATTAAATACCTTTATAATTTTAGAAAGATGCAGGAGATACTTAACTGGCGCCCAACTTGGAGAATGCGAAAAAGTCGCTGCACAGGCTCTTAACCCACCCTTGAGAGGGGTGAATAAATAACAAAATCTGCGATTCCTACGGGACCCTCCAGTTTTTGTGTCGTAAGCGTGGGGCAAGCGAAAAAGTCGCTGTCCAGGCTCTTACTATACCCTTGAGAGGGGTTAATAAAAAAAAATAAATCGGCGATTCCTACGGGACCCTCCAGTTTTTGTGTCGTAAGCGTGGGGCATGCGAAAAAGTCGCTGCCCAGGCTCTTACAGTACCCTTGAGAGGGGTTAGTAAAAAAAAAAACAAATCTGCGATTCCTACGGGACCCTCCAGTTTTTGTAACAGACACATGGTGTATATTGAGTTAAAATCTGCGACTCCTACCGGACCCTCCAGCTTTAGCACAAATAAATAAAAATTAAAAATAATATAATATTTATAATTAATAATAAATATAATGCAATTTTTAGCGCTACCGAAAAAGGCGGTTCGCTGCGTATTGACCATTCGCATGGTTCATTATTTAAACACGGTGCAACCGAAAAAGGCGGGGCATAACCCAACTACACGTTCACCGTGGATAGAGCACCACAGAATGTGGTGGTACACATACTATATTGAGATAAAATCTGCGATTCCTTCGGGACCCTCCAGGTTTTATGACAAAAAAATTAATATTTGCAAAAATAACAAAAATATATAAATATTTATAATTAATAAAATTATAAAAATTTTTAGAACTACCCAAAAAGGCGATGCACAACCACACTACACAATCAACAAGATAAAACGCGAAGGGCGCTGTATGGTGGCTAACACATCCTTGGCACGTAGAGAGCATCGAAAAAGACGGTGCACGACTCGCCACGTCAAGGATTTCCACTGTGAGAAGGGTAGAGCAGCCCAGACAATGTTCCCAATATCAACCGATCTGCCTGAACTAGAGATCCTTAGGTATGCGGCAGTTCCCCTGGTGGTCTATAGCGAGGTTAAATTCGATCGAGAGGGTGAGGGCTATTCGTGATCATTCTAGCCCTTCGCGAGTTTGGTGGATGTAGATCGCAGTACGCTTCCTGGCGGAATGCTGTCACAAGCGTTTACTCCCTTTTCACAGGTTCATATGGAATTCCTCGCCATTACCACGCCGTCCGCTTGACCAGGAGCAAAGCAATGGGAGATGCCGATCGCCCCTAACATCCTTCAATATGACTACTAACATTGACGCAATTCTGGCTCGTTTGGTCTTAAAATACGCACACAGAAGATTCCAATATGCGCTTCAACAAGAAATGCGGAGGCTCAGGCAAAGGGGATGGTCCGTCTCTCACTATTATGACGAGATTCAGAAATGGTTCACCATTCTAACCAACCAGTATGACTCGAGCAATTCTGGTGACGCATCTCTGAACTAAATCCTGAATGAAGAGCACAGGAACCTGGCTAGGAGCATGTTCATTTCGGAGCACAACAAGCCAATGAATTCATCGGTTCTTTTTGCTAGTCCCCCGGATATATTGACAGCCCTCGCTCTGATCTTGGAGCTAGAAGTAAACAAAGCCAGAGCCCATGTGGACCAGACATGGAAGCGGGCCCAGGGGCCCAGGGAATGCACCCGTCCTTCAATTATAGCATCAACCAGCAGCCTATAAGGATTTATCAGCCCGACACAGCTCGACTTGTCATTGGTCGCCAAGGAACTGGAGTCATCGCACAGCCGAGGACTCCACCTCGATGGGACAATCCGTCTACGATACCCGCCATAGACGCTCCTCAACGAAATCTATTTAATGCAAACCGGCTTGGAGCTTCTACCAGCGCTCCACATATGCAGAAAGGATATTCGGATGGCCAGCAATTTCAAGTGAGGGAACTAGCTACAAAAAGGCCACCTTCGTTGCAACCACCTTCACACGATTCGAAACACCCAAGAGTCAATTACCTGGAAACTAAGTTAATTGATTCTTCTCCTGGTGGCTGGGACAATGGAAGCCGCCGGAGTGAAGGTCGTCGTCGCAACCGAAACTACAGACGGGGCGACGCCGGTGCCGATGTTGAGGGAGAAACAACTTTCGCTGAGGTGAATTTTTTAGGGAGGGGAGGCCACTTCTCCCATACCTTCAAACGACTCTAGCATCACAGCGTTTAAAGTTCTTGGTGGACACCGGCTCTGCCAAGAATTATATCGATAATCAAACCAGTTAAGGTCAAAACTGTGGTGGGGAGTGTGCATGTCACTAGGAAATGTGGAATCAATATGCTGAGAAGGACATCTACCTTTTACATACTTCCCACCCTAAACACCTTTGACGCTATAATCGGGTTTTATCTGCTAACGGACGTCTCGGCTTGTGTCAACTTAGACGTGGGAACCCTCAGGCGTGCGCGGGGAATAGTAACGCTGCCCTTTCAGGAGTGTGAAGGGATGAATTACAGAGATTCCAGCATAGACGAGAATGAAGAAGTAGAGCATACCAGCGGCAACGATCAAACGGAAATTTCCTTAGAAGCCACTCACTGAGGGGGAAGAATGGTCATATAGTAGCATCAAAATCTAAAAACACTTCGATTGTCCTCGACGCGGATGCATTAGACGCTTTCGGCGTGTGAGGTCAGCGCATGCTTTGCTCCTATATCCAGATTTTGGAAAACCATTCGATCTTACTGCGGATGCATCATCCTTTGCCTTAGGGGCTGTACTATCGCAGGGGGGTCGGCTCATCACCATGATCTCGCGCACACTCTCCAATACAGAGGAGAACTATGCGACTTATGAGCGTGAGCTGCTTGCAATTTTTTGGTCATTGCAGCAGCTGAGAAATTACCTATACGGAGTCAAGGACCTAAATGTTTTTGCAGACTATCAACCCCTTACCGTTTGTTAATTCAAAATTTGCTTTGAATTTATGCTTTGAATTTCCAGTACTTGAACTGGGAATTCACGATGATTAAATTTTAATTCAAGATTTTAATCTGAATTTATGGTTAGGAATTTTCAGTACTTGAACTGAAAATTCTCGACGAAACAAAATTGAAGTTAACTTAAAACTGACCTTCTAGTACTTGAACTCGGACACCACGAAGAAATGATAATTCAATAATTGTTCTTTTTGAGTTCTGATTTTGAACGGATTTTATTAAATTATTGCATGCGTTTTTATACAAAATTAGCATGTCAAAATCCATAGCAATACAATATAATACATAAAATACAAATGATCAGCAATACTTTAGTTCGATGCAAGTTGCACAATATATTTGCTAGAATAGCATAATATCATGAGACTACAACAACCAACAAACGTGTGGAATTTCCGTCTGCTTAATGTGCAAGAGAATTTAAACTGTTGTTATGCAAAGTGCAACGAACTTCTGTTATTATTGACGCAAAGAATTTATTGAACAGAAATCAAAATTGCAGTTTTAAACAAAATGAAATAAATATAGAATTACAATATATGCTCATTAACACCTTCGATCTCTCGGACAGAAATGTTAACTTAAAGATGAAACGATGGCGAACGTTCATTGAGGAGTTCGCCCCGAAGTTCGATTACAAGCCAGGAAGACTCAACATTGTCGCGGACGCGCTTTCACGACAGCACATAAATGCAATAATGAAGAAACCTAAGTAATGTGAAACCATTAGCAGTGCTGCAAAGTCGCTGGGATCACCTATCCCGACTGTCGATAACCACGTCAATGGCTTCATAAATCAGCTTATCCTCCAAGCTGGCGAGATGTCATGGAAAAATACCTCCATAGTATTCCAGAAACAGTTCAGGAATGTTTTAACTTATACTTCACCTTCGGACTTGGTCCAGCCACTGAACGAGTCCGTTAACGTCAATGTTGCGAATGTAATATACTGCGATCGAGTTAAATTGCAATATTTGGAGGCAACTTGCCAGATGTCTTCCCATCCGTGAAGTTCCGATTCAGTGAGAGAAGCGTAATGGATATCACCAACCCAATCGAGCAACAAGAAATCTTAGCCCTACAGCACAACAGAACCCACCGTTCGCCGAATGAAACTACACGTCAGGCCTTTCGGAGGACATATTTCCCCGGTATCCGTAAACAATTCAAGCAGCTGACACCTGCCTGCTGCATATGCCAGGAAGGTAAATACAATCGACACCCACACGCAACCCAAATAGAAAAAAACCCGTATTCCCATGCATCCGGGCGAAATTTTGCAACTCGATATCTATTCCACGGCAGGTCACCACTTCCTCACATGCCTGCACAAGTTCCAAAAGTTTGCCATCGTAAAACCCATAAGATCCAAAAGTATAGTGGACCTTAAAGGACCCCTACTGGAAACCCTCAATGTCTTTAAGGATACACGTACTGTGGTATGCGACAACGAAAAATCGCTGACTTCTAACGCTATAAGTCGCAACAAAAAAATCAATTCGAAGCTAGCATTCATGTAGTGGCGCTCCTTCACAGCACATCTAACTGGCAGCACATTGACGGAGATTGCAAGATGCCCCAAAGCAGCGGACTATTCCTCGGATATAGGGGAGCTAGTTTTGTTAGCGGTATCCAGGTATAACAGCAAAATCCACTCTGTTACTAATCAGAGGCCTGTCGACATAGTTCATCATATTTCCGAGGTAAAGAGCGGCAAGGAAAATGTTGGATAATCTTAATCATATCAGAAGTAGCGTGGTAGTGCCCCAGGGCGGGACGCCCGTCAGCCGAGGACGGCTGATCTTAAGGGGGGGAGGAGTTAGCAACACACGTGTTGCATGTCGTTGGCGCCGTGCGCTTGCGCAGCGGTACAAAGCATTGTACGAAAAACGCTGCAACAGCATCTGCTGCCATCCGCTGCACAGGGCACGGTAGACTGTGCTGGTTCTCGGTGCGTGAGAAAACACAAGACGGAGAGCATTGGCGCCATGCGCTAGCGCAGCGATCAAACCATTGTACGAAATGTGCTGCAACGGGGTTTGCTGCCATCCGCTGCGCAGGGGCACGATAGACGGTGCTGGTTCTCGGTACGCGAGAAAACACACGAAAAGAGCATTGGCGCCATGCGCTTGCGTAGCAGTACAAAGCATTGTACAAAATACGCGGCACAGCTGCTACGCGTAGATACGGTAGACGGTGATGGTTCTCGGTGCCGGAGGAATTGGCGAGACATGTGCTATATGTCGGTGCCGCCAAACCCAGCCGTGAAACGCTGTCGCGCAATGCCGCCTCGAAGCGCAGTCACCATGCGATTGTCGGCGGTGAAAACGTATAAAAAGGACCCGAGTACGAGAGCTCGCATCTTTTCAATTTGCAGAGCTCGACGTAGAAAGACTACGAGCTTAATAATAATAAAATAATATTAAAACAACTGAAGATGAGTTCATAAATCTGTATGAGTCTAAAAATCGTAATTCAAAGAATTCTTTATCACTAATATGAATATGAGGAATTATTTTAATGTGTCCTTGAAATAATTCGAGTTCTTTAACAAGTAGATAGCAGTCATAACCAGAAAAATTATGGAATAAAATTGGTATAAATTCGTATCTGAAAATTAAGTTACAAGTAGAGTGTGCAGTCCCACGATATTGAAGTGTAAGATGAGAATGATCAGCAATCATTTGTTGATCAATTATTTGCTACAAATATGACAAATTGAATTTGTTTTTTGAATTTCTTCAAAAGTTAGAGACTTCATTGGTACTATTATATTTAAATAATTTACATTTAGGGGCTTAGTATCAGTAATTAAATTATCTATCTACCTTAGAAGAATCTTCACCTGAAAAAGCTAAAAACTTGCTTAAGCTATTATTGAAACCGCACTTTATGTAATAACTATATGCTATAGGCTTATCTATTTTAGTCCTGCAAATATTTTCTGTATGGTTTTTCTGTAAATTCTCCAAAATACATTCAAACGAGTACAGAAGTCTGAAATCGGATTAGACCGACTTCGAAATACCCTTTACCTTTTCTTGTGCGTGCGAGTTCAACAATAGGGATCTTCTCTTCATAAATCATCATTCGGAGCATATCTACGTTAATTTGCGGTACGGTGCATTGAATTGATTATAGCGACCCCATTTCTTGTGTATGGCTTTGTAGGATCCATATACGTACTAATATAAAATTTCGTCAAAAAATATTGTGTAGGTCGAAAGTTATAATAATATGGCAATAGTAGAATAGAAATAACTAGTCCATTTTTTGTGTGGTGTTTAATGTTAGTACCCGCAACATTCCTGTGAAATTTCGTTGATAAATCTTTAATAGGAACCTAGTAATGATTTTTGGTTAATTGTGGGCGTGGCAGTAGCAATAATCTGCCCATATTTGGAATGCATGCTAGTAGAGACGCAGTGTATACATATACCAATTTGTTTTCATATATCATCACTAGCATAGATAGGGTAATTGTCTTTAAGTGGGGTCCCCAAAGTTCATTATATGGGAGGGAGGCGTATCCTTCCTCTGATCGCCCCGAATCTTCTATATATGGCTTTGTAGGATTCATATATGTACTAATATAAAATTTCGTCCAAAAATATTGTATAGGTTAACTTACGACAACATATAAACATATGATATTTAATTACTTATACAATTACTATTTACATATTAATTAAATAACAATTGATATTAAAAGCTCTGTTATTATGCAACTTTTGCAGCCAAAGTAGTGACCACAATGCCGATTGGTAAAAATAATTATGATATTTTAATGTTTACTTCTTTTAGGTCTAAGTTAGTACCATTTGTAATTCATGCTTTTTTTTTAATTCCTTTACCTTTAAAAAAGGTACATAGGGAATACTAATTTTGTGCTTTTGAGAGGGGTTGCAATTTCAAGAAGGAGGCGTGGTAGGTATGGACATATATATACAGATAGCATCAGAATCAGTTTCTAAGCAATTTTTATTTTGTCCGTAATGAACAATCATTACATTAATACAGGCATGTTTCATTGCTGTATTATGAGGTAATTTTATATAAGCAGAACCCTTTAATGGTTTATATTGATAAATATTAATTTCTTCATTAAAATAATTGAATTAGAGTCCATCCATTATCCTTCTCTTGAAGCTCCTCCATTTTGTAATTTAATTAGAGCAATGTACATCATATTCACGTTCAAGTTGGTGAGTTGGCGACGACAGTTACACATGTTAACTGGTTGAAATACAAGAAATACCTCAGTGCCCATTGCACGGATAGCATGCTGTTAAGAATGCTTGCAGACATAGATGGCTCTATTAGAAACGTAGATGCAACCCTCAAGCAAGCTTGAATATGCTACTTCTACCAACCGACAGGTCAGATACCATAGAATCCACTCTGTAAATGTAGAATGGCTATTTTCAGAAAAAAGAACAGTTCGAAGAGAATTGCAACGATACAGATCCCAGCAGTTAAAAATCAGGCTCAAAGAATGTACCACACATCTTAGAAAATTATTAGAATATAAAAAATCAGCATCTCTGCAGAAATTTCTCCAAGATATCATGCAACGCCTCAAACAGACTATTCGTTATGGCGAGCAACCAGAGGACTTAAAAAACCTGAGATATGTAAGCCTCCCCTAGGAACTTTGGGCGGAACTTCGGCAAGAACTGATACTGAAAAAAGGAATCTTTTTGTAAACCATTTGAAAACCGTTTTCACTCCAAACATATCTGCTGATATAGTTGAGCTGCCAACAGTGGTCGCGGAAGCAGCGATTCCTCTGAGATTTAATTTTCGGGATATGGAAACCGCCCCAGGTAATGACAAAATCAGTAATAAGATGCTTTTAGAACTGCCCCGTATAGTAAGAAAAATAATTCTTTTCATTTTTATTGCTATTTTACGCTTCCAACAATATCCTACTGAATGGAAGGTTTCTTTGATTACCATGATACCTAAGCCCGGAAAAGATCATACGAAAGCAGAATCTTATAGACCATTAGCTTATCTATTTGAAAAATTACTTATGAGCAAGCTGACCCCCATACTAAATGAGAATGGTTGCATTCCAGATTATCAATTTGGATTCAGAGGAAAACATAGCACTATTGAACAAACACATAGACTCGTAAACGTAGTTAGAAACACGTTCGAAGAAAAGAAATATTGTTGTGCCCTCTTCATTGACGTTTCCCAGGCTTCTGATAAACTGTAGCATGAAGGTTTAATTTTGAAATTAAAGCAAAACTTATCCGCAAATACTCATAAGCTATTTAAAAACTATTTAACTGGACGAACATTTATCATCAAAGAAGGTAATTTTCTGGGCACACCTTAACCGATTCAATCCAGAGTTCCCCAAGGCAGCATTTTGGGTCCTATCTTATATTTGATATACGTCTCTGATATGCCAATGAGCAATAATATTCACGTATCAACATTCGCTGATGATACAACTGTCCCAAGCGTCCACGAAAACCCTCAAAAAACATCCCGCAAATTACAAGAATATATATCTCAGTTTGAAAAATGGCTACAACAATGGAGGCTAAAGGTGAGCGAACAAAAATGTGTACATATTACATTTACATTGCACAGGGAAACATGCCCGCCTATCCATATCAACAACCAGACTATACCGCATCATAGCGAGGTTAAATATCTCGGTATTCATCTTGATCGTCGATTAACATGGAAAACCCACATAGAAGCAAAGTTGATCCAAATGAAACTAAAAACAGTTCAAATCAACTGGCTTATTGGGAGAAATTCTACACTAAGCCTAGACTGTAAACTTCCACTATACAACTCGATTCCAACACCAATATGGTGCTTCGGGATTCAGCTATGGGTTATTGCCTCAGCGACAAATGTAGAGAAAATTGAAAGGCGACAAAATAAAATCCTCCGAATGATTACAGCCGCTCCGTGGTATGTCAAAAATTCGTGCATTCACAAAAATCTAAACGTCCCGTTGGTAAAAAATGTATGTTTCAAAACATGTGACAACGTATATAAAGAAGCTTGAGTTCCACCCAAATCCACTGGCCCGCAATATTCTAAATTGTAGAGGTCACACTCGGCTGAGAAGGAGGGACATAAAGTTCAATGAGATTATTATACTCGTATAATCCTTTCACTAAATATAAATCATCTTTTAATTGTGAACAACTATTTTTGTTATGTTAATTGGCTGTCAGGTGATGATACCATGATTTATTTGATATCTTAAACTAACATGTTTCACAATATTTATAACAGCAAGTTGGTTCTTCCTCATTAATATAATATTTTATAGATTTATTTAAATTTAACGACAGTTGATTGATCTCAACTTCTGTAGAGTTATTATCTCTATTATTACTATACATATTCTTACATATATGTTGCTATCGTTTTATTATATGCAGCTCTTCCTTTTACACTTCAATTAATTTTTGTTGTTGTTGTTTTATTAATGCTTTCTGTTGTTTCATTATTTCATATGATTGTTGATACTTATGTTCTTTTTTCATATGATTGTTTAAGCTGTATGGAAATAACAAACTCAAAATTCACAAATAAATTTCTTCATGTTAGTTGCACTCTCGCAAACCCGTTACTATAAAATTGATAAACATGTCTCTCGTATATAAGAATAATACGTAGTGAAATACTAATAAAATAATTCTATAAATTTATGCCGAATAAATTCATTGGAACCCATTGAAACCCAAATCAAAAAAGTCTGGTTTTTTAAATGTATTTAGTTGACACATTTTGATATAAAGGACGTGGAAATGATATAGAATTTATCATTCAACTTCAGAATTTTAGTGAGTTTACTACTTTCTACATATATGTCAAGAAACATAAATAGAATAATTTTATACTTTTAATTATATTTGGATTTTATATAAATACATATCCTTTCAGAAAAAGCATAAAATAGCCCTACCAACAATACTTTTATATTTGTGAATGCAGAATTCTTCGGTAAAAACCTCCAACCATCTTGAGGAATCAAGAATATGGTAATAGATAATTCAATGAAGGTATTCGGTCTAACATCAATTTCGACGAAATTTGGACGTCGGATGATGGGGAATTTAGAAGATATCGCATTGTGTCTGCCTGAATGATTTAATTCACTTAGTGAGAATGCGATAAATGACATCAATAACCCCCTGACTACCGTCTATACTGAGAAAAGTATGCCGCAAGGAAAAAATCTGTGTTGGAACTAGAAGAAGATCCTATCCCAGAATTCTTAAATGAAAGTCTAGAGGAGCAAAATGCCACATTTTCAAATTGCGATTAAAATTTATTGAATAAATAAATTAAAAGTATTAAAATACTTTATTACTTTTATTTCTATCCAATTTGCAATATTACAAATTGTTTTTTTATTCTACTCTAGCAGATTATTATAATATTACTCGTGTATGGAATTTTTTATTTTCTACTATTTCATATTATTATATAGTATTTATTTCAGAATGAGACCGTTTAAAAAATGTTTTAATTATTTGAATTTTTATATATCCGCGAAGAGACCTAAATTTGCGCCCACCATAAATATGCTAATAATTTATATGTTATCGCATATGTGGTTGTATGCTATACGAATAATTTTTTATCGGTAATGATTTACATGTTATCGCATATGTGGTTGTCTGCCATACGAATAATTTTCGCATATAAATATGGGAAATTCTTCAAGAATAAACAGAAAACTTCAAACTTGGATACGTCGGCTTCCATATGTAAATAAACACTGGACACTATAGGACGAAACTGTCACATTCGTATCCAGATTTGGATGGGACATGTTGGGATGCTCCGAAGATGGAGGAGATGTTGATCAAGAGATTATATATATATATATATATATGCGATGACATGAAAATCATTAGCTAGAAAAAATTATTCAGAACTCTTTTAATGAAATATGTATATATATATATATATATATATATATATATATATATATATATATATATATATATATATACATATATATATATATATATATATATATATATATATATATATATATATATATATATATATATATATAAAATATATTTATATTGACATTCGAGGTTCTAGTTCATATCCTCTATACAAGATACTTTACTATTTTGAAAAATATTAAATATTATATTTCAAAGTGAGCGGATGTGTTTTTATCGGGGTCCGTAATTTTTAGAGTATTTAAAAAGAATTTAGCTCAAATCAAGTGTAATAAGCCAAATCTGGCAATCAATATTTAATTATATCTAAGACAGAGACCCTTAAAAAAAATTAAAAAATAAAAATTTAACAAAAAACTTAAATATAAAATAAATAAAAGGTGCTTCGAGTAAGTATTGAAACGAAAAATCACACACATAAACATAAACATAAACTGTAGACAAACAATAGCTGAGAGGGCGTGCTTATGAGCACATTACGCTCTCCCCAACCAGAGCGTAAGCTGGCTAAGGCAGATAACGCAGCTTACAATGTGAGCAAAGATCTGATGCTCTCTAACGACACAGACAATTTGATGCTTGAGCAGTCGCCCAAACGTTTGGTGATGAAAGCTTAGCGTTCACTAAACAGTAAAGCCATTAGCATAGTGTCAAAAACAGATTATATTCAGCGCCTACGCGCTAATTCACTATCTGCTCTCTTCACAGCAACCACATTAACCGCTACAGCCACCAACAAAGCATTAACCAACAACATTAAACAAACTGCAAAACAGAATAGTTCGGCAATACAGACTGGCATGGAGCGCTATATAAATATTAAGCGAAAGCTAAGTCCGTTTAGAAACATGACAAAAAACTAAAAAAAATGTATAAACCAAATAAATATGAATAATGCACCAACACAGTACCGAGCCAAAATCCAGACCAAAAAAATGAAGGTACAGAAATACTTAAAGAACTCAAACCTCCCCCAATTTATCTGCGCAAACGCAGCTCTAATATGGTGGTCTCTAGACTATCTAGCTTGATAGGGCAAAAGAACTTCCATATAGTTGCACTAAAGAAGGGTGACCTACACGAAAAAAAATTCAGATGTATACAGACAAAAATTATCGCTTGGCAATCAAATACCTTGACAGTAGTAAAAAAACTATTATACGTATCAACTGAAAAGACGTAAAGGTTTGATTTTCGTATTAAAAGGAAGAGAATCAGATGTCGACCAATCTGAGATGAAATAAGCACTGATCGAAGCCGGTTTCAACCCAAAATCCATATTTAACATAAAAATAATATCCCACAACCAATGTTCCGAGTGGAGCTTGAACCAGAATCAAGAAAACTGCAAAAAAACGAAGTCCATTCAATCTATAATATGCGATAACTTATGCACCACCGAATTTCAGTTGAAGAACCCCAAAAACGCAATGGCCCTGTACAATGTACAAACTGCCAGGAGTTTGGTCATACCAAATAATATTGCACCCTACGCCCCATTTGCGTTGGCTGTGGTGACGTCCACCCATCCTCTGCCTGTACGGTCGATGAAAAAATGAAAAGGTTCTTACTAAAAAATGCAATAATTGCGGCGGAAGTCATACAGCAAACTATAGAGGTTGCCCAGCGTATGCTGAGCTGAAAAATAAAATGCGCCAACAGAAGGAGAGAGGTCGACACGAAGTTACTTACATAGCGCCTCTACACCAAATCCCGACTACGTTCAACAACAAACATGCTCCACCTCTCATGAGTTACTCTGATGCACTGAAATCAAATTTAGCTGAAAATTCAAATACCAATAAACAATCGCAAAATCTAGAGGCAGTTCGTGTCCTCAATGCAATCAATGATGCAAGAACTAATAAATAATCAAAATCAACTTTTGAAATCTATACTTGCAAACAAATGAATACGCTAAAAATGTGTCATTGGAACGCGAACGGTATTAGCCAGCACCAACTTGAAGTGCAAAACTTTCTTATTAACAGCAAAATAGACATATTACTCATTTCTGAAACTCATCTTACTCTGAATCAAAAATTTTAAAATAAAGGGTTTTAAGTTCTACGAAACGTTGCATCCGGATGGCAAAGCTCCAGGTGGGACATGCATACTCCTAATAGACCGCATAAAACACCACTCACTAGAAAACTACGACAAGGAATATCCTCACGCGACCTCCATCTGCCTGCAATGTTGGGACGCCAACATAGCGGTATCATCTATTTATTGCCCACCTAGACACACTGTCACAACAGCTCAGTTTGAAATTTTGTTCAAGTCGTTCGGAGAAATATTTATAGCAGCCATGATTACAACGCTAAACATACGCATTGGGGTTTACGCCTTATAAATCCCAAGGGTAAAGAAATATACTACGCCTTGCCGAATCGGCGAAACAAAATTGACTATGTGTCTTCTGCTAAACCAGCTTACTGGCCTACGGATCAACGGAAGATCTATATTTTGCAATAACGAAAGGACTCCGCCAAAATACTGTCTACGGAATCATGCTTTGAGCTGAGTTCAGATCATTCCCCAGTTATAATGCACCTAAGGAAATACCCAGAAGACACAAACCAACCTTTTCGATTAGTAACAGGTAAAACAAATTGGTTAAAATAACTTAAATATATCTGCAGTCACTTTCCTGATAAATATAGTCTTAAAAGCCCGGATGAATTAGATTCCGCAGTACAATCATTCAACTGCACACTGATATCAGCAGCAATCCACGCTACACCCCCAAATGGCCAAATCCCACGCCAATCAATATGCTCAACATCATTCGAAATTGAAAGACTGATAACGGCAAAGAGACGGCTCAGACGACTGTGCAAAAGCACAGGTCACCAGCGCTAAAGCAAAAATTTACGACAGCCAAAAACAAACTGCGAAACGCATTGCGCGATGAAACTGAAAGAGGTACACAGGCCTACATCACGCACCTGAACCCCCTTGTATCCACAAACTACTCCTTATGGAAGGCAGTCAAAAACAAGAATAAACCTACAGAATAGGACTCGCCTATAAGACTTATAGACGGAAGATGGGCAAGAAGCAATGAGGAGAAGGTGCAAGATTTTGCTCAACATCTTAAAATCGCATTCCAACCAAATCCTCCTAGTAACTACTTTAAAATACCAACATTAAACAACCTAATTCCCCAGATGGACCTACGGTTCAGGCCGAAAAAGTGTGGCATTTTATCTCAACTCATTTAGATAAAAAGAAAGCGGCAGGCCACGATCTGATAACCACAAAGATGTTGATGGAGCTACCTCCGCTTGCAGTAAAGCATTTAACAATAACTCCAACGCAAGTCTCGTCATACAGTCTAATAAGCCTGTTATCCGTCGTCTCGGAACTATTCGATAAATTATTGTTATCAAAATTAACACCATATCTGGTACAGAATAAAGTAATACCTAACCACCAGTTTGGCTCTCGAAAAAAGCATGGCACTATTGAACAAGTACACCAACTAGTGTCCCAAATCAGAAAGGTGTTCGAGGAAAAACAATACTGCTCTGCAGTGTTCCTCGATGTCGCACAAGCCTTTGACAAAGTGTGGCACGAGGGCCTCGTCTACAAAATAAGAAAACTTCTGCCTTCAAATATTCATAGTATCCTGGAATCATACTGAAAGGGTAGGCGATTTCTAGTCAAATGTGAAGATTACCTTCCATCAGAAATGGATATATTGGCTGGAGTACCTCAAGGAAGTGTTCTTGGACCGATACTGTACACACTATACACCTCAGATTTACCAACAAACAAATATCTGCTCACCTCAACTTTTGCCGATGACACTGCGATTTTATCTTGCCACAAGCACCGTCAAATAGCATCGCGTGATCTCAACGAACATTTACAAATGATTGAAAATTGGGTTTTGAACTGGCGCATCGCAGTAAATGAACAAAAAAGCACACACATAAAATTTACACTCAACAAACACACGTGTCCTCCAATCATACTCAACAACAAAACTATCCCACAGGAGACAGAAGTGAATTATTTAGGCATTCACCTCGACAGACGCC
Source organism: Clusia tigrina (assembly GCA_920105625.2). NCBI lineage: Eukaryota > Metazoa > Arthropoda > Insecta > Diptera > Clusiidae > Clusia > Clusia tigrina. The sequence goes on from OV050030.1 coordinate 341,036,478, forward strand.
TAACCTGGAGAACACACATAGAAAAGAAAAGAGCGCACATCAAACTAAAAGCTGCAAGTCTTAACTGGCTTTTAAATTCAAACTCAAAGCTAAGCCTTGACTACAAAGTACTCTTATACAAAGCCATAATAGTACCCATCTGGACATATGTAATTCAGCTGTGGGGAGAAGCAAAAACATCAAACACCGAACTGTTGCAAAGGACCCAGTCTAAAATACTACGCCCGATTACTGGTGCACCGTGGTTCATGAAAAGCCTAAACATTCACCGAGATCTACGTGTGCCTCTAATAGGTCAGAGGCATTCAGATGTCAAAAAGAAGTACCAACTAAAATTATCGAACCACCCCAATAGAATTTACTACAAACAAGCCCACGATCCGCTTGAAGAGAACAGACTTATCACCATTGTAAACTATTATTTAATAAGCCATCATTACTAATTTCTATAATTACTTTTATTTTTATTTTTGATTGTTTTTCTAAAATAATAAGTGTTCACTAATATCTTCTCCATATAGTGGTAAGGAGCAGTGATACATTGTTGTCTAGTTTTAAGATATATTTACTTATTGTTAGTCTCCATATGAGTTGTTACAATAAATATGAATTGCTTAAAAAAACAAAAAAATTGAAAAATTTTGTATTGAAAATGTTTTTTTAAACTCTTTTATCCACTTTTGTAATAAAGCAAGACTTGCGTTGTAAGTCAACCGCATGTGACTTTAAAATAGTTTTCGTTATATTTTTACCTAACAGCAATAGAGACGTTACATATTAAGTACAAATTATTATTTAAAATTTTCAATAATTTATTGGAATATTCAAACATGCTTTGTCGAGGTGGCTTCGGATGCAACCATTGATTTTGAGTTGAACGCACCTTACAAAAGACCAAAAAGTTGATAGAAAACATAAAAAATATGAAAAGTAAAGAAATTATTGTCGCAAATGGTGACAAAGTTTTGGTCGAAATTAATAGTGATGCAAACATTATTGACTGCATTTTTAAATATTTTAAAAGCGTAGCACAGTTATGTGTAATTTTAATCTCTTTGCGGAAGTAAAGAATAAATGGGAATAAAGTTGTATTCCAAAAAGCTGTTTGTAAACAGAAAAAATTTATTTTACAACAAACCGAATTTAATTTCAATCTCGAGGAAGTACAATGCGCTATATCATTTCAATTTCGTTTGTTTTCAAAACTCAATTAGGTCAGACAAGGCTTGTTAGCAAGTGAAGATTCTGATCTGTCATATAAAAGATTAGATCACGTAACTGATGCAAATTTTAAAAATCGGTAAATTTCTTTAATCGCCTTTCTGAAAATAAACATGATCTCCATTCAATGAAACTGTTTCTTACACTGACGGTAAACTTGTTACCTTTCCCAATGTAATGGGATTGATGAGAGTGAAATCGTTTTCAGGTATGAAATATTTATTGACATTTGTTGATGATTACGCTCGCAAACTTTTCGTGTATCCAATTAATAACAAATATAAAGTATTTGACGAGTTAAAAGTAATTTTTTATTTAATTTTTGGAGAAACACAAAAAAAATTTTATTTAACCTGAGGAATCCTGTTACATTTAGATGAATTGATAAAACTCCAAAGGAGCTATGGTCAAATACAAAGCCTAATTTGAAACATCTCCACATCTTTGGCAGCAAGAGTATGGTTCAACCATCTACCAAAGTAAACAAGGAGAAACCTAAATGAGAAATCTATAAAATGTTTTTCTACTTGCAACGAGTCGATAGCCTATAACAGTTTCAAACAGTGATGGTATTTTCACTGAGCATCAAACAATGTAATTAAGTTCACAGGTATTTATAATAAGTTAACTAATAGCCTGGCGTATCCCATAGTTGAAATTGAGGCCAGTATATCAGCTGTCGATTCAGGGGCATTTTTACAAAAGATAGAATTACCAACTGACAATTTTAAAATTAAATGACGAATTTGGAAGTGAATTCATAGATTCTGATACTTAGATTAGGATACTATTTCCTATGCGGATGAAGATGTCACTAGTCACCACCGTGCATTTCATCTCACAAGATTTAACAAAGAGACTTTAGTATTAGATTATGCAAATCAGTGGAAGCCATTATATCATTGGTTGTAAATGAAACTTGGTTCTTGATTAAACTCCCGCCGTGAAAGAATTCTTTTAGTTCGAAATGGGTTAGGCAAGTTTAGCTCAAAAGGTGATTTTGTCCACCCCTTGATTGTAGAAGGCAAACAGTAGGGTATAGACTATCACGAAGCGTCTAAACCGGTTGTGCGATAAAGCTATGCCCGATTTTTGAAGGCTTTATGCGATTTTCAATGGTAAAGAGAGGACATATGCAGCAATCAAGTCGCGTATGCAATGCGAAACTGAATGCCACTCCGTGCGTGTTCTACCATGGAGATGAAAAGAGCTGTCTTTGATGAATGTGATCAAAGCACTTAAACTTAAGCTCTCAGGAAACTTTGAAATTAAAGGCATGGGCGTGATTTGGGCTGGGGCATCCCAGCACTCCTTCGCAAATCTGGAAGCGAATAAGACCGCTTCATCATATATCGTCCAGTATTTAGCAGCCTCCATGTTGATAGTTGGTTGGTTGGTATATATACTAGTATATTAGGGTGGAGCGATTAGTATGGAAGGAAACAAATCTTAATGGATGCTTCTCGTTTCTGATTCTTGGGATTGTACTGAGCAAAAATTAAATATTTGTTTCGTGTATAAACTGTGCAGTGCTAATAATTTTTGGATAAAAAAAAGTGTAAAAAATAATAAATAGAACATTTTTATGATTTTGCGCAATGAACAACTGAAAATGGTAATTTATCAATATTTTCACGAAAAATTTGCACTTTTACAAGGCCAAAACTGCCTGAAGGAGCGTTCCAATGCTTTTGCGATGTACTAGAGAGTTGTTAACTATTGTCTTGGCTACAATTTATATATATATATATATATATATATATATATATATATATATATATATATATATATATATATATGTATATATATATATATATATATATATATATATATATATATATATATATATATATATATATATATATATATATCAGTTAGTAGGGTGCATTGTGACTTTCCGCCGGCACGGCATGTGCGCGTACAAGTTGGCGATCCATCCAGCCGTCTGTCCGTCTTGCGCGTGCAAGCTGTCCGCCCATCTCGCGCGTGCAAACTGTCCGTCTGTCCGTCCACCATGCGCGTGTGGGACATCCGTCCGCTCAATGCACCTCGCTCTAAAGTGTTTGCCTCGGTTAGCACTTCCGCCCCAAAGCACCCAATCGACGGTGCTGCAGTGCGGTTACCTGCATTTCGCTGATTCGGCATCGATCAAGGGCATTCTGGCAAATCGAATGCGATCGGTCGATGTACCGGAAAGCGAAAGTGGTGCGAACCCAAACTGTGGGAGCGTTGAGGTTTGCTGGCGCGGCACTTTAGGTCATGTAGGCTTCCGAACCGAGGCTTCGTGACGAACTCCGAATTAGGGAAAAGGCAGTTCGAATTTGGAGACCTAAGAATACGGTCCTATTAAAACAGGGTTGTGCGACTAAAAGATAAATTAACTAATTGGAATTATTGTAGAACTGAATTAGATTAATTGTAAAATCTAATGAAATTGTGAACTAAACTTATTCAAATTGTAAATTGAAACGGTTGCAGAACTGAATGAAACTGATTTTAAACTCGAATGAAATTGTGAACTAAGAAACTAATTATAAACTATAATTATAAAAGGACTGACGCGTCTGGCTTAGCCAGCAGCAGGAAGAGGTAAGATATTAAATCCAGCAGCAAGATTGAGCGAAAGTTTCTCGCCGCGGTCACAATACTTCCTTCCTTCGTCGTCAGACCGCACGCCTTAGCGTCCGCAGGACTGACGCGCCTGGTCCGGTCAGCAGCAGGAAAAGGGATTATTTTAATAGGCGCCCGAGCAGGGACCGCGAAAAAGTCGTGGTCTCAAGTAACCATCCCTTGGAGAGGTTTTAGTGCGGCCAAAAAAAAGCGGTGCACGGACTACCTTGACCGGTAGTGCCATCAAAAAACCATCAGACCAGGGTCAACAATAGCAAGGTAATCTGGTCGTAGCATTCGGTTCCTGGTACATTAGTATACCAAACCGAATAGACTCCCAGGTTTGCCTTTGAGGTAAGCGATCGGAAATCTGCGACTCCTACGGGACCCTCCAGGTTAGTAGATCCTACCATAACGAAAATCTGAAATCTGCGACTCCTACGGGACCCTCCAGGTTGAAAGATATTAAAACATAAAAAAGAGTCTGAAATCTGCGATTCCTACGGGACCCTCCAGGTCAGTAAGACTGGGTATAACTAAATTAAAGATAAGCGAATACGCCGTCGGAAAAGTCGACGAGCAGCCTAAACTACCATTGGCTAGGTAGCTCTCGCTAAAATCTTCACAATAATAAATCGGAGCAGTCCTACGTCATACAGCAGCAGCTACAACAATCCATTGAAGACATCAGCTCCAGTACTAGTCCTGTAAGATATTAATAATATATTTATAACTTTACGCTTTTGCAATTTATATTTTTCCTGTAATAATCGCACAACCCGTGAATATAGAATCCAATTTAGAAAAAATGCGTAGTGGGGATGGACAGTTTGTTGAGGCAGGAGCACCAGAGTTTGGGGGTACTTCCCAGGGGGTCTCCCTCTATCAGGCACTGTTGAACACCGCCCTTACTGCCGCGGCCAAGGATGGTGAGCGTCGCTTCAACGAGAGCTTGGAGATCATTGAGGAACTCCGCCTGGAGATCCATTCCTTGAAGCAGACTGCCCCCATTATTGAGCCGTACAGAGACGTGGTGTTCAACACCGACTCGGGGTCTGACGAATCGTTCGTCCTGATACAGGCTCTAAAGGATTTCGGGGATAGCCGGGCGCATTACGACTCCTGGCAGGAAGCAGACACACTCTTGACCTCCTTTAACACGCCTAGCAACTTCAGGCCCATTGTAGCTACGCTAGACTTCACGTACGCAGACAAACGATCAACCTACTCGATTCAGCACGAGTTGTTTGCGCTGTGACAGAGGCGTCTGACGGTCTCGCAGTATTATGATGAGATTCAGAAACGCCTTACATTGCTCACGAATCAGAACGAGATGAACAACGCCAACGACAGCGCTAAGAAGGAGGTGCTGAACGAGGAATATAGGAATCTCGCTCGGAGCGTGTTTGTCACCGGACTGAACCAGCCCACAAGCTCTGCAGTGCTTTGTGCCGGGCACACCGATATGTCCGCCGCCCTGGCCTTGGCATTAGAATTAGAAGAGAACCAAGCTCGCGCGCAGACTGACTGAGTTGCACAGTGGTCAAACCCAAGGCAGCAGGACCAATCCGGGAACCGCGATCACCACGAGATGATCGTCAATGGACGAGCCAAGGGCAAGCGTTACCCGGATATGGAGCGCCATTGGGAATAGAGGCGCCTTCCACTTCTCGAGCAGCATACCCAACATCCCAGGGTACGCAGCAGAGACCACCTTTCGGTAGACCCGCCTTCAGCGGTCAGCCGAATAACCCCAGGAGGTCATTCGAACTCTTCCATCCATCCAATTCATCTGGTCAGCACCAGCAAGAAGGGCACTCGGCGTCAAATAACGCGTTCAGGACATTCAAAAGACCCCTGAATAGCCCTGGTTCAACGCAGACGAATAAATACCAGAGTTCTTCCCGGCCTTGCCACATTCGATGCTATCCTAGGTTTCGATTTCCTTACTGAAATGGAAGCTACTCTAGATCTCAATAAGGGACTCTTCCTCCACCGTAAGGGCATCGAAGTCATTAAGGAGTTCCCATGCCAGGAAATGAATGCCGTGCATGAGGACGCCTTAGGGACTCCGACAGAAAGGCACGATCGGGAACAGCTTTTATCGCCGCTACCGACTTCGTGAACAACGAAATCGAGACCATTCTCAGGGAGGGAATTATTCGGAAGTCTTACTCGCCGTACAATAATCCACTGTGGGTGGTCCCTAAAAAGGGGTAGACGAGCAAGGCATCCGAAAACTACGGGTCGTCCTTGATTTCCAGAGACTCAATGACGTCACCAAAAGCGACAAGTGTCCCATACCTGACCCATCTGTGATTTTGTCCAACCTGGGCAAATCCGAGTACTTTTCCACGGTAGACCTGAAGAACGGATTTTACCAGATTGCGCTCGCAGAAGAAGATAGGGAAAAAACGGCATTCTCCGTCAACAACGGCAAGTACGAGTACTGTCGCCTGCCCATGGGATTGAAGAATGCGCCCAGCATCCTCCAGCGAGCGATTGACGATGTTCTGCGCGACGAAATCGGCAAATGTTGTTACGTCTACATGGATGACGTTCTAATATTTTCTGCCAACAGGGATAGTCACTTCAGATATGTTCGCCTCGTCTTAGGTAAGCTATACGAAGCGAATATGAGGGCATCTCGGGAAAAATCGAATTTCTTCATGACTGAGGTGGAATTCTTGGGTTTTGTGGTGTCGAAGGAAGGTATAAAGACCTGCCCACAAAAGGTTTGTACGATGTCGTTGAGTTACCCAAGAGCCTAAGGAGCCTCAGATCTTTCCTGCGCCTTGCCGGATATTATCGACGCTTTGTCAGGGATTACGCGAGTATCACTAAGCCTCTGACGCGATATCTACGAGGGAAGAATGGGCATGTAAGCGCCTCCCGCTCCAAAAAAAAAGCCCGTGGAACTCGACGGGGAAGCGATCGAAGCGTTCAACAGGGTAAAAGCGATACTGGCTTCCGAAGACGTCCTACTTCTGTACCCCGACTTTAGTAAACCTTTTGACTTGACCAGCGATGCCTCTTTACACGTGCTGGGGGCTGTGCTATCACAGGGAAGCCGCCCCATAAACATGATATCCCGAACGCTGAATTCCGCTGAGGAAACTATGCGACGAACGAGAGGGAAATGCTGGCAATAGTTTGGGCTTTGCAAAAACTCCGCAATTACCTCTATGGTGTAAGAAGCTTGAACATCTATACCGACCACCAGCCAGTAATGTTTGCGACGTCGGATAAAAACTCCAAGATGAAAAGATGGAGGGCGTTCATTGAGGAGTATGCGCCGAAGTTTCATTATAAACCCGGTAGGCTTAATGTGGTAGCAGATGCCCTGTCTCGCCAGTCCATGCACGCCCTGATAAGCGAATGTATGGAGGACAACGTGGACGAGTCATGCGACTCTAGCTTCATACCAGATGTGGAAACCAGATTGTGATCATGGAGGGAGCAAAAACCGGAAGAGTGCAGTCAATCCTGTTCCGGAAACAATCAAGGCACAAGCTTACCATAACATCAATGGAAGATCTCCCCAAGCTAATGACCGAAGCCGTCCACGTCGGGATGACGAACGGGATCTTCTGCAACGAAAGGGTTATAGAGCGTCTCCGCGATATCCTGCCAGACATGTTCCCCATGGTAAAATTCCGGTACTGCAAAAACGAAGTCAAGAATATAGTGGATACTAGTGAGCAAGTCGAAGCCCTAACAGAGGAGCACAACCGTGCACACCGTTCAGTTCAAGAAAACTCCTTGCGGATCCTCAGAATCGGTTACTTCCCAAACATTCGGCGACGTTTGAAGGAGATGGTGACGAACTGTAGGGTGTGCTTAGAAGCGAAATACAACCGCCGACCCAGGAAAGCAAAAATAGGACTTACACCTATACCCACCTATCCAGGACAAATACTCCACATCGATATCTATTCGACAGCAGGGAGTCATTTCCTAACATGCATGGATAAGTTCTCGAAGTTTGCCTCCGTTAAGCAGATTAGATGTCGAGCCATAGTCGAACTCAAAGGGCCCTTGCTAGAAACTTTGAATCTCTTTGAAGGTACCCGCACGGTCGTATGTGACAACCAAAAGTCTCTGAACTCCCTGACCATCAAATCATTACTGCTGGATCAATTCGGAGCGAAAATTCATGCGGTTCCTCCCCTGCACAGTACCTCGAATGGGCAAGTGGAGCGCTTCCACAGTACATTGACGGAGATTGCAAGATGTCTAAAACTGGCGGATCACTCATCCGATACGGTGGAGCTAGTGCTTCTTGCTGTATCTAGATTCAACCGAACGATTCATTCGGTCACAGGCTAGAGGCCAGTGGACATACTTCGCTCCATTCCGGACGAGCTAAGGGACGCGGTGATTGAAAGGTTGAAGACCGCACAGGAATCGGAATTGAGAAACCTCAATATGGGAAAACAAACGCGGTTATTCCAACCAGGAGATAAGGTTTTCAGAAAATCGAATAGGAGGCTAGGTAACAAACTTACGAAGATTTATTAATAGGCTACAATCGAAAGGGACTTCGGATCCAAGGTCATAATTAAGGGAAGGGTGGTTCATAAGGACAATCTGCGTTAGGCAGGCTGCACGAATGAAACAAGAATCTAGCTTAACTACTCCATAATTAAATTATAACCATCCTCGCCACTTACATCCACATCGTTGCAGGTTACTATTGGGTCTGCATGACATGCGATGCAGCATCCATGATTACAACCATTCCTATTATGTGCCTGTCACCGGAGGGAAGGTAGCCTTGTTTACGGACCACGGGTATTTGCGTCATGCCACCAACTTGTCGGAGTATTGGGGAACGGTTGAACAGTCGGAAAATATCCTTCAATACTTCCCGGAATCCCACATGAGGAAACTAATTGAAGCTGACATAGAGCAGATCAGCCGCTTACTGCAGCTGATTCAGGTTCATCATAGGCATGCCCGCGGTATTGACATATTGGGTTCGGCTTTAAAATTCATTGCCGGCACTCCCGACGCCGATGACTTTTAAGCTCTTACGCGCAATCAGGACCGGTTAATCGCATCACACGGGCAACAAATATACGTCAATACTGTAATGCAGGAACAAATTCGACACCGAAGCCACACCGTGAACGAGCTCATGAGAGCCACCAAACGGGATAGGCTTGACTCAGCCAGCCTGTTCTCTTTGGTGACCAGCCGCAATAGGGTGATCATGATGGAATTAATCAACCTCCTGAATTCCATCGCGATGGCTAGGTTAAACGTCGTAAATCCCACGATATTGGACGCCCGTGAGGTGGAAGAGCTAGTGAGGGAGGAGCATTCGGGAAATGTGACAGTAATAAGTATGATAGCCCTCTCAAATATTTCACTGTACCAGAGTGAAACGGAGCTGTACTTCCTGGTCAAATACCCAATTGTGGATCGAGTCTTTCCTGTCGTTAGGGAAAATAAATTTGTCCTGTCCTTGGGCTCGTCCGTTTTAGCCAACTGTGACAGAACTTTCCTGCCCACTTTAACCTGCAAACCATCCGACAAGATGATGTGGTTTTGCGAGCGCAACCCATCGGACACCTGCGTTAGTCGCTCGGCGAACAACTTTTCTTCATCCTGCAATTCGGTTCCAGCCCACGACACGCCAGCTCTTCAGACTATCGCCGACGGAGTCACACTTTTAAGGAGCTAACCCACCATAATCGAGGTATCAAAGAGGGCGCCCGTAAAGGTGAATGGCACTGTGCGAATAACATTCGATTCTAAAGTTCTTATTAACGGCACCTCTTACATAAACCCCAAAAAGACACCTTTACTGAGGGCGGGTATTCCTTTTTCCATACAGTGACCCTTACTGATTTCACGTCGGTGATATCCCTCCCTTATTTGCGCGAGCTCAATGAAGTTAATCTCGGCCAAATAAACACGGTACACAACGAGGTCGTGGCTATGTCACTGGAGAACCTGATCATAGCACGGGCTATAACTGTGGCCTTGCTGGCACTAGTCATAATCCTTTGGGCCTGCAAATCTAGAAAGAGGAACAAGGAGACTCAGAATAACCTAAGAATGCTCCAATTCATAAGGAATTGGCGCTCCAATAGATCTACCGGCCCGCCTGCACCGCCAGCCGAGGACGGCTGCGTTTAAGAGGGGGAGGAGTTAGTAGGGTGCATTGTGACTTCCCGCCGGCACGGCATATGCGCGTAAAAATTGACGATCCATCAGCGTCAGCTTTTGCTTGCGCGTGCAAGCCGTCCGTCCGTCTTGCGCGTGCAAGCTGTCCGTCCATCTCGCGCGTGCAAACTATCCGTCTGTCCGTCCACCATGCGGGTATAGGTAAGTTATTAATTCCAGCAGCAAGATTGAGCGAAAGTCTCTCGCCGCGGTCACAATACTTCCTTCCTTCGCCGTCAGACCGCACGCCTTAGCGTCCGCAGGACTGACGTGCCTGGCCTGGCCAGCAGCAGGAAAAGGGATTATTCTAATTTATATATATATATATATATATATATATATATATATATATATATATATATATATATATATAAACAAATAGTGATAAAAAGTTAAAACAAAATTGCCACAAAACAAACAATAACAATAAACATACATATATATCAAGCGGTAAGTGCGCCAAAATGAGTGTTTTACGCTCGCCACAGAGCGAGCGTAGGAATACACAAAAAAATGAGACAGTTATGGAAAATCAAAGAGCCGGCTCTCCTATGAGTGCGTTCCCTATGATAGCCAATAGCGGTCCATCTATGCCGGACACTCTCAGAGAGAGATCTTCTGCACAAAAAACCAAAAGGTTGATGGTATAAATGCAAGGTGCCCTCTCCTCCTCAAACAATTTCTTCGATGCCCTAACGACCACTAACAAAATAATTACAACTCTAGCCTTATCAAATGCAATAACAAATACAACCGCTTCGTACGCAAATTCAATATGTGCAAGCAAACTCACTACAGCTTCGGCTCCACCTCTAATTAATGAATATTGCTCAGCAGCAATAGCCCGTTTAACACATAACAGCAGTAACACACTCACAATTAAGCACCCACTAGGAAATACGCAAAGTGAATCACCATATAAAAGCCGTGTAGTTACTCCTAAAATTCACTCAACAACAATAAACCACTCATCAGATAAATATATTGATTGACTCACAATAAAACACCCAATAGGAAATATTCAAACCGATCCACAATCTAAATGTCGTGTACAAATTCCTGTAGTAAAAACAAACCAAACCCCTAAACGCGCTAGATCAAGCCCAGAAAACACAACACAAAATAAACAAAAACAGTCAAAACTAGGGGACTACTGGCTTGATTTGCCAACTAGCTCAAATAGATTCGCGATACTATCAGAAGTTGTAATCGACGGTACCAGTCCACAAGAAGGGGACTAAAGAGTCCCGAAACCTCCACCAATCTACGTCTCTGGAGTAAATAATGCTCAACCGTTACTAGATCTGCTAAAAAACATTGCCAAGAATGAATACCAGCTCAAATTCCTCAAAGATATCGAGGTTAAAATTCAACCAAAGTCAGGAGAAGGGTACAAAACTATTACAAAAGCTCTGGCTGAAGAGAACAGAGAATTCCATACATATAAACCCAAACAGGAAAAAGACTTTAGCGTAGTATTAAAAGGGTAGCACCACACAATATCAACAGAAGAAATAAAAGAGGAAATAACTAGGTTGGGATTCGATGTTACAAACGTTTCAAATATAAAACAAAGAATTACAAAGCATCCGTTGTCGATGTTTTATGTCAACTTAAGACAAAACAAAAATAATACAGACATTTATAAAGTTGCAACAATTATGCACACAAAAATAAAATTCGAACCACCAAATAAAAAAAGGGAAATAGCGCAGTGCACAAAATGTCAGAGGTATGGCCACACTAGAAAATATTGCAACCATACTCCTCGATGCGTTTAATGCGTTGACAATCATGCAACGTCGGACTGCCCTAGTAAAGAAAAATCACAGGATGTGAAATGTATGCTATACGGAGGAAACCACCCGGCTAATTACAGAGGCTGTAATGTGTATAAAGAATCACAGCAAAAAACATTTCCCACGCTAAGGCAGAAAGTGTTTGAAAACACAAATTTTAACAAGGCCGCAGATTCCGAAAGCCAACCAGGTTGCACATATGCGCAAATCACCAAACAGAGCACGCAACAAGAGCAAACTCTAAGCCAGCAAAGTGAAAATCAATCCCTCCACATCGATCAAATGACATGACTGAATTAAAGAGTATGCTGAAAACCCTTATGGAACAAATGGGAACTATGCTCAATTTATTAACAACAGTGATCTCTAAACTGACTTAATGGAAAAAAAAACTTAAAATTGCAGTATGGAATGCGAACGGGCTTTCTCGTCATAGTAATGAAGTCAAAACATTTATGGAACAGAACAACATTGACATAATGCTAATATCTGAGGCACACTTCACAAGCAAAAGCTTCTTAAAAATAAATCAGTACAACATATATCACACAAATCATCTAGCCGGCACAGCACGCGGTGGTACTGCTATCATGATTAAAAACAAAATAAAACACACAGTACAAGACAATTATGAAAAATCTCACATTCAAGCAACAAGCATAACAATACAGGACCATTATGGACCGCTAATCATAACATCAGTGTATTGCCCTCCGAGGTATTCCATTAAAAAGGAGCAATATTACCATTTTTTTCAAACACGAGGTGTACGATTTTTAACAATCTATCCGAAAGGAAGAGAGCTACTAAAAACAATGCAAGACCACAACCTTACACACGAAACAAAATTCCAGATGTCATTGACTTCTGCGTGATGAAAGGTATTCTCAGAAGCTGTGTTGAGATATCCCCGTCGCTGGATCTGTCATCAGACCACTCTTCTATTATTGCAATACTGAACTCGAAGGTAGAATGCACAATAAAACCACTCACACTACATACGAAGCAAACAAACTGGTTGCATTTCAAGGAAATTGTAGATGACATTCTGACCCTCAATATTTGTCTGAAGTGTGCTGAGGATATTGAGTTTGCCGTTAAAAATTTTAAGAAACTCTCCAAAATGCTGCATGGAACTCTATTCCGGAGTCTAAAAATCAACTGAACAAGCATCCTTCCCATCCCGTTATTAGGGTTATGGTTGATAAAAAAACGCAAACTAAGAAGGGCGTGGCAATGTACCAGGCATCTGAAAGACAAAAATAATTTGAATAGAGCTACAAAAAACCTTAAGCGGTACTTGGCGCAGAAGCAAAATGAAGAAATACAGCACTACTTGTCCACTTTATCAGCAAAAGAGACCACAGATTACTCACTTTGGAAGGCGACAAAAAGGCTGAAGCAACCCACCACCCGAGCTCCTCCTATCAAAAGCGCAAACGGCTCCTGGACAAAAACTGATAAGGAGAAAGCAATTACATTTGCCAAACACCTTACTGGGGTCTTTAAGCCGTTTCCACCAACTTCACAGCAAGAGGAAGAGGAGGTATTTAATATTCTCAATAGTCCAGGAGAATTAGAGTTACTGTTAAAATGAATATATTATTTTATACGAAGCTGTATAGTACTAAAAATGTTACATGCAACACTGTGTAAAGAATACATAAAATGACATTTACAAACTTCAATTGTCCTAATAAAAACCTTCTGTTTCCTGCAACCTTATAAACAACACGCGTTTTCCTTACACATAAAATTTCCCTGCGTAAATTACTCTACGCAACAGTTACCTACCACGTCCTTTACAAAAAAGGAAATACATAACGCTGTGCACAAAACACTGAATGTGAAAAAGGCACCAGGCTACGACCTGATAACAGGTAAAATATTAAAGGAACTACCAAATAAAGGAATAAAATACCTTACCTATCTCTTCATTGCAATAATTAGATGTGGATATTTTCTTCGTCAATGGAAAGTGGCCGAAATTATTGTCATCCCAAAACCCGGGCAGCCCTTGGAGGAAGTCACTTCTTATAGACCAATTAGCATTTTGCCAATTGTTTCCAAAATGTTTGAAAAGCTCCTGTTAAACAAACTTAAACCAATTCTGTTCAAAAAGGAGATAATACCCAATAATCAATTTGGATTTAGGGAACAGCATGCCACAGCAGAACAAGTGCACCGAGTGTACAGCATAATAAGAAACGCTCTTGAGGAAAACCGTTATTGTGCAACTGCTTTCCTAGATATAACACAGGCGTTCGATAAAGTATGGCACCCGGGCTTACTATTTAAACTGAAAAAGTTACTACCTCAGACGTTTTATGATATCTTAAGATCATATCTGGAAGAGCGGCATTTCAGAATAAAGGCCAATGAAGAAGTCACTGAACTGTTCTCTATAAAGGCGGGTGTACCACAAGGCAGTGTTCTAGGTCCTGTGCTCTACACTATCTACACGGCTGACCTTCCACTGACGGAGAATACAAAAATCGCAACCTACGCGGATGATACAGTCATAATGGCTACAAGCAGCAACAACATAATCGGTGCAAATTATCTCCAAGAAAGCTTGGATAAGCTCCAAATCTGGCTAAATAAATGGAGGATTAAGGTGAATGCAACTAAGTCTGTGTAAGTAACCTTTAGCTTAAAATAGAAGACTTGTCCTTCAGTAATATTAAATGATTGTCAACTGCGCCAATCCGAAGACGTTAAATATTTAGGGCTACATCTTGATTGACGTCTGACATGGCAGAAGCATATTCTTACGAAGAAAAAACAACTTGGAATAAAGCTTACTTTCTTATATTGGCTCTTGGGATGTAAATCCCTGTTATCGCTTGACAATAAACTGCTCGTTGATAACACAATTCTAAAACCCATATGGACATATGGTATACAGCTATGGGGTTCAGCGGCAAAATATAATATAAAAATCATTGAGAGATTCCAATCAAAAGTATTACGCATGATAGTAAAGGCTCCATGGTTCGTCAGGAATGATATAATACGTCACGACCTAAACATCCCTACTGTCGATGAGGAAATATCAAGATACAGCATGAAATACCTGGAACGACTAAGTAAGCATCCTAATATATTAGTTTCAAATCTTCTGGAGAGGACAGGCACAACACGGCGACTGAAGCGAGCAACACCACTCAATTTATAATAATAATTTTTCTAACGCAATAGTTCTGAACTAACCTTATGGGAGATTAGCACTGGCTCCTCTTCCTCATGTTGATTTAAATAACTATTTAAAAAATTACTTTGTGTATTGATTTATGTAGTTGTTTAATATTGTTATTTAATTTGATTATTGCCACAAGGGGCAGAATGCAAATAAAACTGGAGTTTAAAAAACAAAACAAAAAAAACAAAACTTAATTACATTGCTTGATGCTCAGTGAAAATACCATCACTGTTTGAAACTGTTATAGGCTATCGACTCGTTGCAAGTAGAAAAACATTTTATAGATTTCTCATTTAGCTTTCTCCTTGTTTACTTTGGTAGATGGTTGAACCATACTCTTGCTGCCAAAGATGTGGAGATGTTTCAAATTAGGCTTTGTATTTGACCATAGCTCCTTTGGAGTTTTATCAATTCATCTAAATGTAACAGGATTCCTCAGGTTAAATAAAATTTTGTTTGTGTTTCTCCAAAAATTAAATAAAAAATTACTTTTAACTCGTCAAATACTTTATATTTCTTATTAATTGGATACACGAAAAGTTTGCGAGCGTAATCATCAACAAATGTCAATAAATATTTCATACCCGAAAACGATTTCACTCTCAACGATCCCATTACATTGGGAAAGGTAACAAGTTTACCGTCAGTGTAAGAAACAGTTTCATTGAATGGAGATCATGTTTATTTTCAGAAAGGCGATTAAAGAAATTTACCGATTTTTAAAATTTGCATCAGTTAGGTGATCTAATCTTTTATATGACAGATCAGAATCTTCACTTGCTAAGAAGCCTTGTCTGACATAATTGAGTTTTGAAAACAAACAAAATTGAAATGATATAGCGCATTGTACTTCCTCGCGATTGAAATTAAATTCGGTTTGTTGTAAAATAAATTTTTTTTTGTTTACAAACAGCGTTTTGGAATACAACTTTATTCCCATTTATTCTTTACTTCCGCAAAGAGATTAAATTTACATATAACTGTGCTACGCTTTTAAAATATTTAAAAATGCAGTCAATAATGTTTGCATCACTATTAATTTCGACCAAAACTTTGTCACCATTTGCGACAATAATTTCTTTACTTGTCATATTTTTTATGTTTTCTATCAACTTTTTGGTCTTTTGTAAGGTGCGTTGAACTCAAAACCAATGGATGCATCCGAAGCCACCTCGACAAAGAATGTTTGAAAATTCCAATTAATTATTGAAAATTTTAAATAATAATTTGTACTTAATTTGCAACGTCTCTATTGCTGTTAGGTAAAAATATAACGAAAACTATTTTAAAGTCACATGCGGTTAACTTACAACGCAAGGAAGAAAGTAAGTCTTGCTTTATTACAAAAGTGGATAAAAGAGTTTAAAAAAACATTTTCAATACAAAATTTTTCAAAGTAGTAAAGTATTTTGTATAGAGGATATGAACTAGAACCTCGAATGTCAATATAAATATATTTTTTATATATGAGTATATATATTTTTAGCTGCGAAATACTCTACTTTTAGAATGTATGGATAACCGAATTTATTTAGAATCTTTCAAATCAGTTTAATGGTGATCCGGATTTTGGAATTACATACTAAATGGCTTCTAGTGACACCTGCGTACATAATCTGCTTTAGTTTGAATGGTCTATATATTGTTAGATGCAATTGTTAGTCAGTGTTTTTTTATTACTTTTTAGTAGTCAAGAATTTTTCCATTTTCTGGCTTAAATTGTATACCTTCTGTTGAGGTAGCACAAAGAAAAGCAATTCTCTATTAAACCATTCGGATATATCTAATTGAAATCTTAGATTAGGCCCTTGGTGCATTTTTCCACTATTTCATATGTTTCCATATGTTCCTAGTATAATGTGGATAATTTAATGCCATAATCAATGTATGCTAGGAAGATGTCCCTGTAATGTTTTTAAGAAATTTCGCCATGATCTATTGAAATTTGGATGGCGTATTCTTAAATTATCTTGATGGATTTTCATTATCTGAAGCCTATTTACCAGATCTAATGTCATGTTATGAAATGCATGCATTCGCCTAATTTTGTTATGTTACGGAAAGTGCGTCTATCGGAAACTGTATTTTCGCTTTTAATTTCCTCTAATCAAATATCAAAATTATGCTCTTCCTAATGAGTAGCTCGGTTAGATCATGCCGTCTGGTAATATATTGTTCTTGTCGAAACGGTACCTAATTTGACTAGAGCAGCTTAAATTATATCTCAAAAAATATTTCTCTGTAAATTTTTGCGTTCCTTTGAATATAAATTTCTTTTCTTTACTATTAAAGTGAGAAGTGTGAATAAGCATGTTTATGTAATCCCCATGTGATTTTTGGCCATTTTTTTCAGTACCGATATGCGGGCCATAGACGATACATCATGATCATACTCATTCGTGTGCGTGTTGAATGAAGCTCCGCCACAGACGAGTGATCAAAATCGAAGATCATCATTTTTTCGTAGTCGTCGTTGAGTGAGGTTGTCATGTCTCTGGCGGATGACGAAGTTTTGTGTGCGCTAGCGCTTGTACTGTGCAAGGAAAAATTGTAAAAAAATAAAAAACCGATTTTGGATTAAAGAAAGGCACAAAAAAATAGTACAATAGCATTCAAGGAACTCCAGCAGAAACGCCTTTTTATTATTTTTATCCGCACACATCTTCACACGTTGGCAGTCAAACTCAAATGAGCAAAATTTGCATGTAAATTGCCCACAAGCGACGATCATCCATACATCATGATCAACATCGTAATAAAATTCAAAATCGAAATGAATTAGATTTTCGACGATCAGTCAGTGATCACAGCGAGATCATGTCTGTGTGACACATACATGCATATTTTCTCTCTTTTTCACACATACTATTATATATGAGTATGATCATGATGTATCGTCTATGGGCCGCATTAGAGATATCTTAAGTAAAGTTGCAAAAGTATGGTCGGGACAAATATACAGATCCAGATTGCGATATGAGTCGATTTGGAAAAAGATCACGCCTACCTCCTATATAAGAGACTTTTCTGCCACTTTTTTAAAATAACTATAACTACGGACCAATTGAAGAAATTGTGACACAATTTATTTATGTAGATGTGGCTCCTGCTAAACACTAAGCAAAATGTAGACTGGCAGTATATTCCTAACTGAAGATATATTAGAGATTTATGGATAAAATTTAATCAGAATCAACATGTAGATATTACGAAGCCAACTGCGCGATGTGGTTTCAATTTCAATTCAATTCAATTTCCATTTATTGTTTAAAGTTTTACAATACGCCGAAATCTTTTAATATATAACTATATATCAGTTATAATAATAGATACGAATATATTAAATTAAATTAGCAACTAACTAAATAGATAAATAAAAAAATGAATAAGTAAATAAGTAATAAATAATAAATAATTAATAAATTAATAAAATAAGAAATTCAAAGAATACTGACAGAAAAGAACAATAAAAGAGATATTTGGATAATTTCAAGGGTAAAATTTAGAGAGCTCTATGTCAGCTCTCAAGAAAAGTACTGGAACACTAAATACTTAAACTCACTAATCCCTGCCACGCCTCTCACAGCAGAAGGCAGCGAATTCCAGATCCTGTTGGCATTAATGAAAAAATATCGACTTGAATTAGAATAGGCAAATTTAGGTATTATCATGCACCAACTTCTTTTTGATTGGCTCTGCTGAAGTTTCTCAAAGAGATAATTAGGAGTTCTCGTGATAATCACCTTGTGAAGAAAAATACAATTTCTGATCCGTAAGTAGTTCTCAATACTGCATCCAAGAACAATTGTCTACCAGGAAGTTGTATGGTTAGTCCTACGTAATCCAAACACATATCGTGTGGCATAGTTAAATACAATTTGTATTTTATGTAGGGAGTTTGAATCCAACTTACTATATACAAGCTCTGAATAGCAAATTATCGGTACAACCAGCTGCTTAACCAACATTCTCCTAGTCTTGACAGGGGTAAACTCTGCTGACATCCGTAACTGTCTCAGCACAAAAATATTATTTACTTGATAAGTGCAAGTGAAAGAAAGAACTAATATGGAAGCCCAAACTACATGATCTTTCAACGAACTTGAGCTGTGCGCCACCAAAAAATATTAAAGAAAGTTTGTCCAATTCTTCTTCGAGATTGGTAAAACATAGAACTTTAACGGATTTAGGAAAAGTCCATTGCTTTTTGATCTATCAAATATAGAATTTAGATCTTCATTCATTTTAAGACTCTAGTCATCAATATACTCCATGCGCCGAGAAAGATGAATCTGTAGGTCATCCGT
Source organism: Clusia tigrina (assembly GCA_920105625.2). Lineage (NCBI taxonomy): Eukaryota > Metazoa > Arthropoda > Insecta > Diptera > Clusiidae > Clusia > Clusia tigrina. The sequence continues at coordinate 341,055,791 of OV050030.1, forward strand.
ATATGCATATACTCGTATATTTACGTATTTACAAACCGAGAAAATGTCATTTGAAAATATTGTAAATAGGAGTGGGCCAAGAATCGATCCCTGTGGAACACCCGAAAAAACATGCTTGTAATCAGAATAGATATTGCCCACCTTTACTCGCTGCATTCTCATTGTTAAATAACGATAATCTAAGCGATTAAGACCAACTGCGCTGCCACAAAACCCATAGTATCGCTTTAATTTTAAACAGAGCAACGAATGATTAACGCTATCAACAAGCCTTAGAGAAATCCAAGAGACATAGAAAAGTAAGAAGACTTTGGTCATACATTACCCGAACATCATCAATAACTTTAAGCATAGTAGTCGCACAACTGTGCCCCGATCTACAACTAGACTGCAATGGAGAGAAAAGATTGTTTTGATGAAAGTAACCTGAAATCTACTCAGCCATGAGTGATTCACAAACCTTTGATAGAGAAGGTAAAATACTAATAGGTCTAAAATCACCTGACTCCAATGCAGAGGATTTGTTAGCTACTGAAATAATGGTACCAACCTTCCAAACACTAGGAAAGCACGAAGTCGTAAGAATAAATGGTAATATAATCTTAAGAAACTTAACCGGCAAGCCATCTTCACCAATTGCATTTGACTTAACCCTCATCAGACATCGCCCCACATCACCTTCACAGACACAGCAGAACTGAAATGTAGACTTGGCGGAAATAAACATTGCAAGAGCAGGCGGAGAAACCGAGTCACACGATCCCGGGGAAGCAAAGGTATCACACATAATACTAGGATCCAACTTACAGACTGTACTATCACTACTACGTACTCCAAGGTTCCTCAAATTCCTCCAAAGTAGCTTGGTAGGAAGGGAACTTTTCAACTTGGAATTGTAAAATTTTTTTTAGATTGCCGAACAATAAATACAGTTTTATTTCGAGCAACCCTAAATAGATTCCAATTATCTACTGTAGGCTTATTTTTCCATTTAGCATGCAATTTATTTCGCTTCCTTATGGCCAATTTAACGAGCTTAGAGTAAATGGACAAGAAACATTCTGAATTGTCCCTGAACGAATAGGGACATATTCTGAATTGTCCCTGAACGAATGGGGACATAAAAGTCCTGTCAATGCAACCAACAAACAAGTCCAACTTATTATCCATAGAGGTTTGACACTTGCATTCATACCAATGCACTCGACTCACCTCACAGAACTGTGATTCGTAATCAATAGCATTAAAGTCACGATATGAAAAAAAAATCCGGCAGAGCATCACGGCATAGTGTGATGTTTAAGGTACAAAAAATTAAATCATGATCGGAAATAAAAGAGATTTGATCAAAAAATAAATCAATGAGACATCAGATACCAGAAAGAAATCAAGCAAACTAGGGTTGACATTATTTCCATGACGAGTAGGTACACCCGAGTTTACTACAGATAATCCAGCAGTCGCTACGAGCTCATATAAATTATTCCTAGCACTACTATCACACAGTAGATTCACATTGAAATCGCCACAAATCACAAAGCGATCTTAATCAGCCAAATCATTGGACAGCTCAGAAAAAAGGTTCAAGTTGATATGTTCTATTAGGGTTATATACACAAGATAGAAACATTTTTGTACCTCTATCATAAATTTTAGCATTCAAAAAGTCAATGTCACACCCATTAGACAAGCTTAACAACTCAATATTTAGGTAAGTTTTGCAATATATTGCTACACCACCCCCTCTCCTATTCAGCCTATCACTCCTTATTAACTTGTAGTCTTTAATGCCATAATGGGCATCCGAAACATCTTACTGAAACCATGTTTCCGAGACACATATAACAACCCAACTATTTGACCTCCATATAATGATGGAAGTAGAGACTAAGCTTTCCGATGCCCAACACGTTTACCTGAAAGGGAAATCGACAAAGACAACCCTTCATGAGGTAGTGAGGACGGAACACCAGCAGTCTTTGTGTACATAGAAGGTGCTTTTAACAATAATGAAACAGAAGTGGTACAAAAATCGCTGCAAAACCTTGGAGTAGAGGGGGATATCCATGAATGCAATAATGGAATGCGCAAAACAAGGGTGGTAAGTGCAAAACTTGGTCTTTTCACATATGTAATCGTATGCCTTAATTGTGGAAATGTGCCATCGATGACGCAGTACTACACAGTACTAAACGAGGGAGGTGGTAAAGTGGTGGTGTATTCGGATGACGGGGCAATAATCGCACCAGGGATGTGAAGTAATGTGATTTGCGGAATCTTCCAGAGTTCGCAGGACATATTAATTGGATGGTGTAAGGGACATGGACAAGGCAATAATCCCAGCAAAACTGAACTGATTTACCACGCGAATCAAAATACCGACTTTTAAGTTACCTGTAAATAAAACTACACTGTCTCTATCCTCTAGTGCCGGGTACCTGAATGTGACCCTCGGCTCGAAACTGAACTGGAAATTAAACACGGAGCAAAGGATACATAAAGCTGGGTTTGAATTTTACTCTGGCAAAAAGATTATTGGTGGGAAGTGGGGCCTTCGACCAAGATTTAAACGCTATGGATGTACAGAATGGTTGCGCATCAAATTTTGTCATACAGAGCCTTGGTCTGGTGGAAGGCCCAGGGAATACAACCTCATCAAACTAAGTAGAATAGGACAGCGTGTGCTGCAACGACAGGAGCAATTAGATCTTGGCCTACGCAGGCCCTAAATGTATTGGTGTATCTGCTCCCAATTGATTTATTTATCAGAAATACCGCACCCCAAGCGCTCTAGCCAAGCTAATTAGACTACTGGAAAGATAGACCGTACGATCACAGAATTATACAATTACAAACTCAGGCAGTATATGGGGCTGAAATATACTACAAGGTACCTACTAGATTATTTGGAAAAATTTACATCATTCACACATCCCTCACGCCAGGAATGGAAGTGAGGTGGAATCACGGATAAGACATATACCAAAATCTACATTGAGGGCCCAAAGATGGATTGTGGAGTAGAAGCAGAATAGCTAAGGATTAGTAAATAATCCCGACTTCAGAACACGTCAAGTGTATTCTAGGCGGAAATGCTTGCATTAAGTGACGCCTGTAGGCAGGCATGGGAAGACACAAGCTATAAATAAAAAAATATCAATAATACCAGATAGTCTGGCTGCAGTCAAAGCATTGGACTCGGCAATAATTAATGCATTAGCTCGTTGGTTCAACGTAACACTGATATGTCGGTCGGGGCACAGATATATCGACGGAAACGAGATGAGCTGGACCGAAGGTGATCCGCTCTTGATGAACATAAGGGGATGCCGGTTCGTGTCCCAATTGTTTCAATCAGAAGCAAGATAGGTAAATAATGTCGAATGTAAACAGCCGATGGAGGAGGTCAGTAGAGTACCCTTGCCGGACTACAACAAAATCAAATCCACAGAGTTATTAAACAGAAGTCATCGTGATACAGCTAGACTTACGGCAGTCATCACAGCCCACTGGCCCATTGGAAAACAAGCAGGAAAAATGGGAATAATATTCAATACCAATTGTCGGAGGTGTGGAAACTATGTAGAAAAGGACACCGTGGAACACTTCCTATGTGTCTGGCCAGAAGAAAATGGAAAACATTAGGCAAACCAATTTTCCAAAACGTTGAAGAGGTTGCGAGTTGCAATATAGGGGAAATTCTAGCGTTCATAAACCTCACCACCTAGTTTTAAGGGCCGGCAACAATATTCCAATTGCAATATAAACCTAAATAGCGATATGAAAACAGCGCATCTGCGCTATTTGGATGAGGGATCATCGCCGGTGCAACCAACACACTAGCAACCAACCATATTTCTAATGATGATATATGAAAACAGTTGTACACGAGTATATTAGAACCGTCTTAGCATTCATGCAAAATATGGGCAAATTATTACTCCTACCACGCTGAGAGATCCGTTAGCAAAACTTCATAATAAGTTTCAGAGTGGTAGTATAAAGCACAAAACAAGAAAGAGGCGGTACATTTTGAGAACGACGCCCTCTATTGATACATATTTAAAACTTGGGACATATGCCACATTCTTGAAAAAAATGTTATATGAATTTATATATTGTCAGAATAGGGATTGTGTATCTGTAATAAACAATGGTTATATTTGAAAAACTGAGATTGGAGCAGCTCAAGAAGGAGCTTGAGCGCTTAAGTCTGCAAACAGAAGGGCTTAAGGCGGAGCTGCAGGTGCGATTAAGAAGCTCTTTAGAGGAGCAGGGTATATACGTCAATGAGCATGAATTCCAATGTGAAGAGTCAACGACATATCGACACGAAGAAACACCGCAAGAAACTAACATGGGTAACTTTGACATGAGTGCACTTATCGGGGTAATAGAGAAGCAGTTACAACAAAATTCTTAAGGAGCTGAAGAGAGGATGCAACAACAGCGGGATGAAAAGATGCAACAGCAGTTACAACAAAATTCTCAAGCAGCCGAAGAGAGGATGCAGCAGCGAGATAAAAAGATGCAACAGCAGTACAACAACATTCTAAAGCAGCCGATGAGAGGATGCAGCAGAGAGATGAGAAGATGCAGCAGCAATTACAACAAAATGCTCAAGCTATCAAGGAACAGTTACAACAAAATGCTCAAGCTGTCACAGTGGAAGTCAAAGAGCAATTACAGCAGAGTGAAACACGACTTGCTCAACTAGCGGAACAGAACTCACAGCAAATGAATGAAATGTCCGATCTGGTAGACACGAAGGTCTGTGAAATTGAGACACGGCAGGAATCGTTCGAAAAATCTGTAGAACAAAAATTCATAGCGCACGAGCCGAAGCAGAACGAATTTAAGCAACAAATGGAGCAAAGAATTCATCTACTTCAGGAAGGTGCATTACCTATGCCAGCTTTATCCTCAATAAAACTTAAGCATCCTACCTATGATGGAACCACGACATTTAGCGTCTTCAGAATGCAGTTTGAGACTACCGCTAGCCGAAATGGTTGGAGTGCTCGCGAAAAAGTGGCTGCATTAACCGTTTCGCAGCCGCAGATGTGTTTCAAACTATCTCAGGAAGTGAGCGCGACTGCTATGAAAGCTCTATGCCGTTCAGCGCAAGTATGGTAGTGAACATCGCAAGCAGATGTACCAAGTAGAGCTACCAACACGGGGTCAGAAGAGTGGTGAGTCTGTACAACAGTTTGCTGCGGAAGTGGAACGGTTGGCTCATCTTGCCTACCCAGGAGAGATCACTGAGAGGTGTATGATGGACACCTTCGTATATGGCATTCGCGATGCGGATATAAAGCCTTTTTCGATAACTAATCCGAAAGCTACATATTAGCTAGCACTCTGTTATCAGAGACAGCAGCATTGGTGTGTCGGTCAGAATGCACAGCCCGTCAGATAAGAGTCGAAATCGGACAAAGTTTCACGGGCAAATGCTTTACCTACGGTGATGTGGGGCACAAGGCTCGTGATTGAAAGTTGAGATGGAATCGTTATGCAACACACACGCCGGTAAGATTGCCAGAGCAAGACAAATTCCGAATTAGAGAATCGGAAAAGATTGTCAAGCCGATAAATGAACGGACATCCACAACAGATGGCCCAAGAATCTTCGTTTCTCAGATGGCACGGAAAAAAAACAGCCTAACTGTCAACACTGTAATAAGCGGAAGACACATTGTGGTAACATTGGATACGGGGGCATCACATTCCATAATCAGAGGGATCTCGTTCGGGGAATCGAGCCGCTTCAGGGAATAAGTTTGCGTACAGCAACTGGAGATGATGCACCAGTACTTGGAAAAGTTACACGGAAAATCACTATCGGCACCACAGCAGAGACGCACGAGTATGTAGTTGCGGAAAATGTGGACGAAGTAATCTTAGGTGTGGATTTTATGATACGGAATGGATTCACGCTAGTTTTCAAAAGCCGAGTGCTGAAATATGCGAACACCGAACTACCGTTATTCATTGGTGAGGATAAGTATGGAGGTGTTAAACAAGTCATCGTATCGCAGCGGACAAAAACCCCACCCAAATTAGAGGCAGTTATATGGACCAAAATGGGCGGAGATGTTGGGAAGCACAAGAGACGAATCGCACCAGAAAAAGTGGTGAATATTTCAAATCCCGTTAAAACCATAGCGAAAAGGAAGGTAATTGGAAATTGCCAGAGAATCTCAGCAATTGTAAACTGTGAGAGGCAACCGCGAGACACGAAAAGCAAGATACGAGCGAATAAAAAGGTACCCGACGATCTGGCGAAAGAATGGACTAAAGAGTCATCTACAGTACTTCCATGCAGCAGTTGTATACCTAAAAAACGAGAAGAGTTGATTGAAATTCATGGAAACAGCAGAAATCGTACACAACTGATCGGTGATAAAAGGATAGCCAGATATGATGTACGAGTAAACTCTAAGGGAGTTCAGAAAGGGCAACTAGTTATGCTTCATAATCCGCAAAGGAAAAGTGGATTATCGCCAAAACTGCAAACACACTGTGAAAGTCCTTATAAGGTGATAAAGCGGATCAACGATGTACCGCATCCAGTTGACGAGAAATGTCAGGAGCAAAATGAAAGTCGTTCATTTGGAGAGGCTATCTCCTTATACAGGTTGCAGTACTATCCTTGTTCGGGACGAACAAGATTAAGCGGAGGGCAGTGAAACGTGATTGCATACTTTAAGGATCCCATCTGGAGTTTGAGAATGAGTGCACCGCCCTGTGTGTTATTAGTCAAGACACAATATATTAGAAAAAAAGCTTTTTTTCGGTGTAGAGATAGTGGTGTAAAGAATTATCTCGAAAGTAAGACCTTCCTGAGGTGTGTATAAAATTCTAGAAAGATCCAGTCACTTCTAGTGTATTGTAGAAGTTTCTACCTCAACTATTCGATGCTATAAAAAGCACAAGACTGTAAAGTCGAAGACATTCGAACAGAGGTAGTAACAGTGTCTACATCGTGCATTCAAATCGAAGCAGCAGTATTTGTAATTGTGAAATTCATTATTAAATAAAGTGATGAAATTCATTTTTAAATAAAGTGATTAATGAATTGTGAAATAAAGTACAGATTGTAATAAAGTAAACTTTAAGCCTACTAATAATTGTGTAAATTGCAATAATTAAATAAAGTTAGTTATTTTAATTTAACCAGCGATTGGTTGATTACTACACTATCCAGTGGTACGAATCCGAGTACAGAGAGTTCGAGTAAATTGTCAGGAAGGCAATTTCGTAACAGAATAAATTGTCAAGAGGGCAATTTCGTAACAATATTGACGCTGCAAAGCCATTCACAAGCTACAGGGACGATCAGTTAAGAGCCTCCTTCGATTATCATCAACTCCAGGCACCCTACTAAAAATGCCCCTAGATATGCAACTAAGGATGATTTATGAAAAGGACATCGCTATTGTTCATATCCAACGCATATGTAAGATATAGGGTGCTTCGAAGTATTCGGTCTTACACTTACATTACTCCTTTTGTCTAACTTAATGTTTTTGAGTTCAATTTTATGAGTAATTATTATACAAGTGATATACCATCAAAGGAATATAAACGACTCGACTTATAAACTACTATGATGCGCCTATATCGACAAGTAATTTTAATGTGCACCTAAAAGGAGATCCTGCGGAATTATCAATGCAGTTGTGCAAAAAATGCTTGTACTAATCATTGGTTCTAGTTATCTTGCTCAATAAAATTATTGAAATTGTTCATGTCATGGAACTTGTTTATGAAAATCCGTGAACAGTAATAGTTTCTATCATTTGTATTTTTTAATAGTTAATTTCTTGAAATTCAGTTACGTGAACTTGTCCACCTATTGGTGTATGTTCCTGCGTTGGGCTCTATATCTACCCGGATCCTGCTTCTGCACTGGACGTTAGCTAGGAGCTTTATAGTCAGATTTGCTGCATCTCAATTGGACATTAGCTAGGCGCTTTCTCTAGCTATCTAAGTCCACTTCACTGAGCCTTGTCTTCGCGAATTAAAATCCGTTAAAGTTTGGTTTTCAAATTCTTCTTTATTTCAAAATCACCTGCTCATATACTATTCCCGAATTGGGTTACTTCCTATTTGTCAGTTGCTCTACTCTTTTGTTTGCCCAATTTTGCAATTGTTTACCAATTCGCTAGCCCACTTCTCAAAGTGCTGGCCGTGCATAGTGGTAAAAGTTCCTAGCAGTTCAATTGTTAAATGTGTGAACCTAAGAGTATACAATCAACTTTTGCATATGGAAAACAATTTTATTTATTATATTATACGTGTACCTTAAAAACATACATGTTTTCTCTTTTTATTAACCTTGAGCCTTAAAAGCACTACTGAGGTTTAGTCTATATTGACCCACAATATCTCTCCCCCTTTTAATAGAAAATTCTTCAGTGTTATACTTGCATCGCAAACAATTTCGTGCATTTGATACAGCATACATTTTGTTTCTTTGCTATATTTTGGGTTTTTTTTTTTTAGTTTTTCTATTTTTATTTTTATTTTTCATATTGGTCCTTATATTTTTCGTCCCCATTTTTGTTTCTTTTTTTTAATTCTATATCTTTTTTTGTTTGTTTATTTATTATTATTGGACTCTATTGTTTTTGATTGTTTTTAGTTTTTCGGTTTTCTTTTCTCTCTTTTTTTTGCGTTACAATATATTCTTATACTTTTTTTATTTTTAGAATGTATTCTTACAATTCATTCTTATACTTTAGTTTTTCTTTGTTTTACAATTTATTCTAAGACTACTACTGCGCCATGCTTCTCCTGGTGTGCTGCATTCCCTCGGTAAGTTCTGAATTCTACTCGTGGTGGTTGCTCCTGTCGGCGAAACGGTTTCTCTACTTGACTTCTAATGGCTAAATACAACATTATTGTGACTATTATAAATAATGTCGGGGCTGTGCGTATTCTTCCCCATTTCAAAAATACATGTATTTTTCTTAGGATTTGTTTAGCTGTGACATCGTATTCTCGTTCTTAGCTTACTTCAGCAGTTCGCCCACTGTCTTCGGGTGCATTGTTTTTTTCTGGCTCACGTCTGTCATGCTTGCTTGCGTGTTGAAGTAAAAATACCAACGAATAGTGACCCGGTTGCTATCAACATTCCTCCCATTGCTGGAAGTACAACGAGTTCGCATATCTCTTTTCAATGCTTAAAGACTTCGATTTCGCAGATGTTACTTTCTCTTGTCACCATTTTTCGTATGTAATAATATTGTATCTTTATTTATTACTCTGCAAGTCTTACCTATATGAATGAACCCGACGAACCGGGAACCCGAGTTCGGGTGCATTGTTTTTTCCTGGCTCACGTCTGTCATGCTTGCTTGCGTGTTGAAGTGAAAATACCAACGATTTAGTGACCCGGTTGCTATCAACTTTCCTCCCATTGCTGGAAGTACAACGAGTTCGCATTTCTCTTTTCAATGCTTAAAGACTTCGATTTCGCAGATGTTACTTTCTCTTGTCACCATTTTTCGTGGCTGTGTACACATGTGTAAGTGCCAGCATGTCGCATTGCTCCTTTTCAGTTGTAGATAGACCAATGTAGTTGTCATGCGTACAGCTTTCCGCTATATAATCGTACTTGGTGTTATATTCCAATTTTTTTTCTTTAGAGAGTGTGCGCGTTTGGTATTGGTAATGGTATTCGTATTACTACCTTGAAATATTGTGCTGCGCCCTCAACTCGCATCGTCGCTAGTTCGTACAGTCTTTCGGGTTGATTAACATATCAACTGATTTCCTCAATTGTTTTTGATTCCGCTTTGAATAGCTCGTTTGCCGGTATGAACAGCGGATGTAGTTTCCCATGTAGTAACTCATCAATAAAGGCCATATTATATATATTATATTGTCTTCCTTGCAGTTGATAATGTTCTAAGCTACTAAGCTGTGTTAAATTCGCGTCAGCATGTAGCTCCTGGTCTCTTAGCGTTCTGTTCGCAGATTGTAAATGCTCAATGTTTGTGTATGTCTCATTAGCAGCATTATTCAGACATGTGCAACTTGCACCAAAAATAGTAATATCTGTATGTAGAATTGCTGCGGTTCTAGTCTGCTGGGCTCCAAATTCTTGTAAGTGGTCATATAATTTCTCTGCATCTTTGTGATCTATTGTTTCAATCGCCCCTTTGAGTAGTCCACCACCAACATCCATTAAAAATGTTTTCCTTCTGTGAGCGTTGGCATGCAGTGACATGACATTCGCATTTTTCTTTCCTACACACATTATGAACTCAGCTTTTTTTGCCGACATTTTACACACTTGTCTTTGATTATATTGGAGGTCCGATTGCCCTTGTAAATCGCATAACTCGTTAGTTTTTAGTTACAGCATTTCGAGTTGTTGTATTCTAGTTCTGATACAACTATCCGTTTACACTTGGAGAACCACACTTCGTTTAAAAATTCCGGCATCACGTCCGTTTCCTCTAGTTGGTCAATTAGTACCTCTGAAGTCACAGTAATCGCCATAGTTCTCATTAGTAGTACAATAATGTTAGTTTCTACGCAGTAAAAAATTAGTTCTTACGTTACAACATATGGAAAGATTTGATTTGAAGTTTAATTTTATTCTAATTTAATTTTGTTTCTTGTCGTCTACTCCTTTCCAAGTACAAAAGATTTCACTTAAAGTTTGTTTAGTAATGCACATTGGGAAAGAGCAGTGAAATTTTAACAGTGTAATACATAACTTCTGTACAAGGACATACCATGTATTATAGGTACTATTTGTAACCATGTAAATACATGTATTGTTTTCATGGAAGTTTAAATTGCTACTTATGCTCACAATTTGAGTTTTACTTTCGATTTATTTTGAAATTGCTTGTGTAAGTTCACTTAAATATGTAAGACAGTTGAACCACATTTGCAGCTCATTTTTGAACCACTTGTCTAGGAGTGAACTGTGCAATGAACGGAGAATATGGAACGTCGACGGCTGTCTGTTGAAGTAGCGGCTGAGGGTGCTCCAGGAGTACAGGGAGACCTCCGAGCACCCGGCCGTTACCAAAACAGTTAAAAAGCCCTTGCTGGACCTGTCCCCCACTTTACCATTGGACTCTCTAATCGAAATTAGTCGAAACAGGGAACGCGTGGGTGAGAATGCGTATCTGCGAGGCCTGGCAGACACTACTTTAATGTGGCCAACCGACTTTCATGTGTATCGTCGTTTCGGCCTTTTACTAGTTTTACTGCACCGGATTGGATTCATTCGGCGAGCGAATTTCACCCCGCTTACTTCAGGTGCTGAGTTTTATAATTAAAGTATAGGTTAGGTTAGGTTAACGTGGCAGCCGGTCTAAGGACCAGCTCACTCAGACCACCATGGGTCCATTGTGATACCACCGCGCAACAACGCATCTCCGATTCACTCGTCGAACCATTTCGAAGCCGTAATAAAGTGCAGGATTTGTTTGACCTTCGCGCTAGACACCTCTGCAAGAGAGCTAAAAACGTATTTGCCTAAAGAGCCCGCTCTGCTTCTAGCCAGAGTGGGGCAACTACAGAAGAGATGTTCCACAGTTTCCTCCTCCTCCTCATCGCCACAACTTCTGCAGTATTCATGAGAGAATACTCCCAGCCTTTGAGCATGTCTGCCGGTGACCAGTTATACAAGCCACGGCTTTAGAGATATTCTCTCTCGACAGGGCAAGCAAGTCTCTAGATTTTCTTCTATTAAGTTCCGGCCACATTAGCCTCGTCTTTAAGCAAGTGCCCTCTTGTACCCAAGATCCGTTGGTGTCACGCACGACCCTATCCTGCAGCATCAGTTTAAAGGTGGCAGTTGGTATTCCAATCCCACATCTGTCCGTGCCTAAAGGAAGGTTGGTACGCCCTCTGGCGAAGTCATCAGCCCTACAGTTCCCCTCAATATTCCTATGCCTCGGAATCCATATAAGGCGTACCTTGAAAATGGTACTGATATCATTTAGGGCTGCTCGGCAGTCCTGAGCAACCTTTGATTTCAGTGCCGCCGACTTCATTGACAAGATGGCCGCCTGGCTATCCGAGTAAATATTTATAATATTTTTTGTTACGGCTTGCCTATTTAAGTAGACGGCTACCTCCTTTATGGCTAGGAGCTCTGCTTGATAACCACTGCAGTGATCGAGGAGACGGAAAGAAAGTTCCAGTCCCAATTCTTGTGAGAAAACTGCAAAACCGACTCTATAATCAAGTTTGGATCTGTCAGTGTAGAAATTCAGTTCCCCCCTTCTGCATGGGATTGGTGTTTGCCACTCTCTTCTAGACGGAATATATGTTTGGAAGTGCCTATTTAAGTTGAGATTAGGTATAGAGTGGTCAATGTGTTGGATAGAACTACTCCAGGTATGCGCAATAGTCGAGTGACCAATCTGCCGATCATGCCATAACGCCGCACATATCAGCCTTAGTGCTGATGTGGCGGCCACTTGTTTCCCTATCAGCTCTAATGTAGGTAGGTTGAGTTTTCCTTCTAAGGCTTTAGTAGGTTTGATCCTTAAAGCACCGTTCTTTGGACCTTCCACAGAAGCTTCAAATAGCTTTGTTTCTGAGTGGCTGGCCACCATACCAGTATTCCATATAGCAATATAGGTCTGACCACCGAAATGTACAGCCAGTGCATAATTCGTGGGGATAGCCCCCACCTGATTCCGACCGCATTTTTACATGTGTACAAAGCAATATTGGCCTTTCTAACTCTTTCTTCAATATTGGGTTCCCAGGTTAGTTTCCTATCTAGCACAAGTCCCAAATGTCTAACTGTCTCCTTCATCGGAATTAAATCAATAAATATTAAAGTAAAAGAAACAAAAATAAATATTACGATTTTTTATACCTTAGATTATGTTTGTTTTTATTCTAGCGGTAGTTCAGGTCGTACTTTCACACTGTATGATCTAATATTTTCTTCTCATCTTTATCCTAGATTCTACTCAGATCCTAATCAAATATAATCAAATTCCCGCAATATCTACACGGTTCACCCGAATGCTCTAAACAAATCTTTTATTCATATTCTTCTTTTCCCAAATGAATTTTGATTGTAGTACGTTTCTTTTTTTCTCATTTTAAGTTATTTCATTATTAATTATTATCTTACTTAATATTTTACACCAATTCTCTATATTTTCATATTTGGTCTTACTGCAGTTCGGCAGCATTGTTTTCTGGCATATTCATTATTATACTTGTTAATGACCTTTTTGAAGCTATTCCATTTTCAAGCTGCCCTTGACTTTAAATGGTCAATGGAAATTAATGCTCTTTTTTGCTTGATAATAAAATACTGTTTTCAGTTGCTCATCAAATAAGACATTTGAACGTATACGAGTGTACGATACCAGGGTTTTTTAGTTGTGAGTTCGCAAATGGAATAACTTTATCAAGTTTTTGTGAAGTTTTTTGGGTTTGCGTTTAATCGTTACCACCGCGGTAACTGGGATGCGGATATCCAGCACCGAATACGGGCCTATCCACAGAAGAGAAATATATTGTTCCTAGTCTGGTGCTTCATTAATACTCGGCCATCCCCATGAAAGACTATTGGGTTTAGTACCTTTTGGTAGGATTCTTTAGCTACTCGTTTAGCACAATCTTGGTTTTCTCTAACCAACTCGTGCATGTTTCCGCATTTGATTTGGGTCATCAATTTGTAGTCATATTGAAATCAAAAAGTGTTCTAAATAGAGTTTTGTTTGTTGATATATATACAGTATTGTTATGTACGTGCATGGCCGTAGTCAACCACTGACCCCAGGTGGAGCCATCCTCTATGGCGAATCTACGCAAGTATTCTTTCAGAGGCCGATTACTCAGTTCTGATGACCCGTTAGCTTGCGTATGATTGGGAATAATGAGTAATTTCTTAATCCCTAACATTTTATAGCCCTTGTCCTTGGTCTGGTCTGAACTACATATATCTTCTGTTTTTGCGGCACACTGCTAAGTGCATCTGCATTTGAGTTCTTTTTCCCCGGCTTGTATATGATTTCAAAATCATACTCAGACAACTTGTGCCGAAAACGTGCCAAAGGAGAGTTTTGATCTTTAAGATTCGCTATGCCTCTCAGCCGTTGATGGTCGGTATAAATTTTTAATGGGCGTCCTAGCAGATATGCCCTAAAATTCTTTGTAGTCCACATTATTGATCAAAATTCTTTCTCTCCGTATCGCTAAGCGCCCTTCTTGCGAATGCCAATGGTCGGTCATAACCACCTTCCCATTGTGACAACACTGCCGCTAATGCTTCATTGCTAGCATTGGTAGCCAAAAAAAGTTTGCTCAAAGTCGGGGTACGCCAAAATCAGTGTCGAGCTAATTATCCCTTTTAGCCTCTCGAATGCTTGCTGACAGTTCTCTGTCCATTCGAACTTTGATTCTTTACGTTGCAACTTATAAATTCGCAATGAGATTCCGGCTAGTCTTTTTGCGAACTTTCTATAATATTTCACTAGTAGGAATGCTTGCACTTCTGTCTATTTCTAGGAATTTCCAAATTCTTCACACATTCCACCTGCTGAGGGTCCGGCAGTGCACCTTCCTCTGAACAACGATGGCTTAAATAAACCAACTCTCTTCGCAAAAATGGAGACTTCTCCGTGTTCAATTGCAAATTGTTTTCTGGCAACCACTTGCACCAGCATTGCGAATCCTATGCTATAGCGCATACACAACCTTGTAAACCTGTTAGCACATGGTTCATTAGCCTCTGGAAGGTAGCTGGTGCTTCTGTTAATCCAAACTGAATCCTATTGAACTCATAATGCCCCAAATCGGCACCAAACGCGATTTTTTGCACATCTTGGGTATCCACCAGAACCTGATGGTAGCCACTTGCTAAATCAAGCGTGGAAAAATATCGACTATGTCCTAATTGGTCCGAAATTTCTTCTACTTTCGGAATCGGGAACACCTGCTTGATAGTGGCGTCGTTCAATTTTTTAAAATCAACGACCATTCTCCACTTCTTCTCACCCTGATCACCCCTCTTTTTAGGCACCAAAATAATTGGTGAATTCCAAGGCGATATTCTTGATGAATTATGCTATCCTCAAACATCTTTTGAACTTTTCTTTTAAATTCGTCCGAGTGCGCCTGCTGCAATCTGTACTGTTTTTGATTAATTTGCTGTTGATCTGCGCTAGTCGGTATTTCATGTTCTAAATTTGGTATGTATGTTAGCTGGTCTCCGTCCAATAGATATACTCGTATGTCACCAAATGAGGTATAAATGTCTTCTATAGATGCCTTCTCCTCCGAGTTTACACTTGAGTCTAACTTCAGTGAATCTAGAATACTTTCCCCTCTTTTTTTTTTGTTATACTACCTGCTTTATCGGGTTATCCGACCAACAATTCGGTTCGTGACAAGTATCATAACTTGTAAACTTAGGTCGAAAATCCTTATCTAGAAGCTTGTCCTTTTCTGATCCGTTTTGTATCAGCGTGGGTTATGGTGTCTCCCATATATACACAATTTGCTAGCTGCTGCTTGCGCAAAACAACCGTCCGAAGTTTCGTGTTTACACGGAGAGCAATGGCTATCGTTTACCTCGCGCCTACCATTTCCGGACTACTATTCTTTACCCTATTCTCATTCCCTTCCAGATACGACTTCAATGGAAGAGTCAGAATCCTATTCTTATTCTTACCCAAAAGGGATAACTCTTTAGTTACTGCAGCCCCAAAGGTAATCCTGCCCATCACCAGCCAGGGTACCTTCCTTTTCTAGATCCACAACGTTCATTCAAAAACTTACATCCTTTACACCGCTGTGATTTACTAAAACTGAGCCTAGTGTCCTACTATACCCACCAAAAGCACCATTAAGCGTCCTCGCAGTCGTTTCATCAGAATTTTTCGTAGAATACTTGGGATCACGAGTCTGGTTTTCGCTCCGGAGTCTACCAAAAAGCACTAGCTTTCCACTAGCTAGGTATCTCGATGAATGCATCACCCACCGTGTTTGCTACGAAACAACGTCATTTTCTTCCCAAAATGGACGCGTTTCTACTTCCTCCGTGCACCACAGTTATCCTTTATGATCCTATACTCCCGGCAAATTATCAAGACTATCTTAACTATACAATCCCGTACCGGGTTTGCGGCAATTGACCTATACTTCTTAACCTTCTTAAAACTTAACCTTAACCTAGATAGTTGCCCAACTCAAAAAGCAAGCTGAAACAATTTTTGGAGGAGGATCTTGCTCCTCTGGATTTTGGACCATAGTTCTTACAATAGTCGGCACGCTGTAATGGGTCTCTTGCACATCGTTCTCCTTGAATGTAGTCCTCCCGAATGCTGCTGAAAGTTTCCATCTGCATTGTCGAAAGGATTTCTGTCCGTGGTGTCTCTTCTAGACATCTTTGGGCGCCATTTTGATGGTTCTGCTCCCACGGCCCGCCTCGTACCATAAATCTGACACTGCATGCAATACGTTTTATTTTCTTCGTAAAGCACTCATCTCTTGTATGACCAGGTTTGTGGCAAAACGAGCTTGTTACAACACCTGACACCTGAGTTATATGCTCCACAGGATTTGTGTGGGACAGAATTGCTGACCTCTCTATCTACGACAGCAGCAGTGAACACGTCCTGTCTGTTTCCTACCATATATACCTCGCCCAAACTAGACGTACTCCGTTCCACCAAGAACTGTGCTCTACTCGTCTCTTCAGCTAATCCCTCCAGAGTTCCTGTTCTGCTATTCTGGATATGAATCTTCAGAGCGGGGTCGTATCTTCAACGCCATTGTATTTAATTCTTACCAATTCTGTGGCCATCCTTTGAAGGGATCCTAGACAAAGGCTGGAATGTCTTCACTTACCAGCTGTTTCCCGACTCTGATATCTTGTGTTACATCTTCCAGAGACCGCACCTACAGGTAGGTTCTGCTTAAGAGTCGATAAAGCTCGTCCGCACTACCGAATTGCTTCGGTAGTACAAGATTGAACGCATCTCCCAGCAACCTCTACTTCACACTGTCAAAGAAATCCTGTAACTCATTTGGCTTGATGGTTTTTCGTGCAAGTTCACAACCCTGAATGAATCTACTGACCTATGAACGAAAGTCCTCTGACACAGCACCAGTAAACACAGGTACTAGCCAAGCAGTTTTCGAAATTTCCACCATGTTACTAGCTCCGATTATGTTATTCTGTAGTATTAATTGGTTTCTCGCGACAAAGAATGGATTCATGCCAATTGGTCTCCCATGTTCTCCTCATGTGAGGGATTTGCTGATTGTCAAATTCACTAATGGAGCAGGAGACTTCTGCTCCAAATCCGGACCTTCCGGGGATAAAAGCACGACCCCGTCTTCAGTAGATCTGGACAAAAATTCTGGTTGGTGATCATCACTCTCCACATTTTTCAGTTTATTAGCTCAATTGTTTCCTTGGTGACAAGTACACCGGCCAGCGCAGTTCTGGTAGCAAAACTACTACAGCTTGATCAAGTTGAGAAGTTTACGTTGATCTAACTCTTGCTATTCCTTGATGAAAATTTACCCTGATTCTCATGAGCTTTAGATTTTCCAACTCCAAATTGTGAGGAGCAAATTTTAGGCGTAAATTTGCCCCTACATATTTAGTTTTGCCATAACGCCCCAAACGTGTATATTTAAAATAGGGGCCAAGTGCTTAAACAACCAACCCTAAAATATATACGTTAATTGTCCTAAGAATTTGGCACCTCCCACTTTCATTGCTAAAACCACACACACAACCGCCATCATATTTAGTGCAGCAGCCATCATGCAAGTGAGTCTAAGACTCCTCCCACCATAGTAATGCTACCAACAACAAGTGTTATACTCTGCATTGGGAGGACAGAAGACACAGCCACAATTAAGTCAGACAGTGGAACCCTGTGATAAGCGACGAAAAACATGCAACGAAGTCAACAACGCAAGATAACACAGGAGAAAATCACACAAACAATTGTGCAACCGGCTGACCACAGCTAAAATAATATAAAATTACAACAACAGTGCCTAAAGCAATGCTAGAATTTTACAAGAGATCGCGACAGAAGTTGCCGACTGCGTTAGTTCGGAAAATAACCCACTAACAACACCCAAAAACGAAGGCCAAACACAAAGTGGAACACGACAGACCGATCGCTAAGCACACCAACAGACCGGACAAAGCATAAAGAGGAGAAGCAAAAAATTAAATATCCAATATTTAATATTTTAAATATTTTATGCCAGCGATATAAAATATAAACAAAGTGCTGAAGGTGGCCGAAGGAGAAATAGCAACAACAACAAACAACACAAGGAACAACAACAAGGTAAATCATCACAACAACAACACAATATTGAAGGTGGCCCAAGGGCAAAAAGCTTACAAGAACAACAGCGAGAAAGCAACAACAATGTGCTGAAGGTGGCCCAAGGTCACATTCAAACGAGAAGAACAATGCGGGAAACCGTAGCAACACGCCACAACAAACTACAGTTCCCGCACAACAACAACGATTGGATGATCTACGCTAAACCTGGAGCATAAAAGCAGGAGCAACTGGCAACCCAGCCTCTTTCTTTCATTCGGCATCAGGCAGACAGGACGGTCTTTCTTTATTTCGGCATCAGGCAGACCAGACGCATCGTACTAAACAAAGTTATACACATTGACAAACGCAACAGAAGCTAGGGGAATCTAGAGGAGATTATGGTTTTTAATCGATTCTCTGCTAGAAACCCACATTGACAGTCGCAACAGAAGCTAGGGGAATCTAGAGGAGATTATGGTTTTTAATCGATTCTCTGCTAGAAACCCACATTGACAAACGCAACAGAAGCTAGGGGAATCTAGAGGAGATTATGGTTTTTAATCGATTCTCTGCTAGAAACCCACATTGACAGTCGCAACAGAAGCTAGGGGAATCTAGAGGAGATTATGGTTTTTAATCGATTCTCTGCTAGAAACCCACATTGACAGTCGCAACAGAAGCTAGGGGAATCTAGAGGAGATTATGGTTTTTAATCGATTCGCTGCTAGAAACCCACATTGACAAACGCAACAGAAGCTAGGGGAATCTAGAGGAGATTATGGTTTTTAATCGATTCTCTGCTAGAAACCCACATTGACAAACGCAACAGAAGCTAGGGGAATCTAGAGGAGATTATGGTTTTTAATCGATTCTCTGCTAGAAACCCACATTGACAGTCGCAACAGAAGCTAGGGGAATCTAGAGGAGATTATGGTTTTTAATCGATTCTCTGCTAGAAACCCACATTGACAAACGCAACAGAAGCTAGGGGAATCTAGAGGAGATTATGGTTTTTAATCGATTCTCTGCTAGAAACCCACATTGACAAACGCAACAGAAGCTAGGGGGACATATAGTTCAACTGTGTCCGTATTTAAGATTAGTAAAATAATTGTATCAAGTAGTTAAGCCTTTTTTTTTAAATTAATAAATAAATAAAATAATTAAATCAACGTAAACAAGCTTTGAATACTTAAGAGATTTTCTGTAAACGACTCCTGGCAATCCGGCGAGCTTACCCCGGCGAAAACGAGTCGTTACAGTGGCGCCCGAGCAGGGACTCTCAGAATAAAGAGAGTAAATACAACAAAGCTATATTATCCAACCCACGTCCCATCACCAGAGTCTGACACAGGATGGGAAAGACGAGTTGGGTGTACACCGTGCGAAAAGACCAACTGGTAGTCTGTTGTGTCGAGTTTGGCCTAGAGGCCACGGGCACAGTGGAAGAGCTACGAAAGAGGCTTGCGGAGTTCATCACCGACACAGAGATGACTCTAGACCAGGAGGTTCGGCTGGCAGAGCTACAGGCCCGACTCACGAGGAGTTTGTCGCCAGGACCCAGTCCACACTTGAGAGCTAGCCCCAGCGCAGAGCGACCTATAAGCCCCGGAGCATCGACAGCCACGAAGAAAGACACGCTATGGGCAGCCGGAAATGTTCCAGCTGTATATGATACCGCGTTCCAGACAGTAGTCCCTGAAGTCTCGCGAAGCGGGATAGCCATCTACTCGGCAGTCATCGACCACGTTAGGAAATGGTCCTTGAAATATGATGGAGGGCATGACCCGATAGCTTTCATAGAGCGAGTGGAAGAATTATCGGAAGTCTATGGACTAAACAAGCACATGCTGCCTCGAACTATGCCAGAACTCCTAAAGGAGCGTGCTCTGCTCTGGTATAGAAACAACAACCGAGCATGGGTTGATTGGGTTTTATTCAAAAAGGACTTCTTGAAGTTTTTCCTACCCACCAGGTACTTCGAAAAGCTGGAGGATGAAATTCGCCAACGACGGCAAAACCCACGTGAACACTTCAAACAGTACGTGGTAGAACTTCAAAACCTGATGCGTCACGCAGGATACACGGAGGCCCAGAAATTAGAACGAATCTTTCGCAACAGCCTAGAGGAATACCAGTGGTATGTCCGGCGAAAGGATTTCGATACGCTGGAAGAATTGGTGGAAATGGCGGAAGACCTCGAGGGCATACGTGGTGACAACGAGGCTTCACGAGCAGCACCACCACGACCACCACCAACACGCCACGAGATACAACCACGGGTCGAGCGCATGTCCCCATGCGAAACCAGAAACCGACAAGTAGCACCAGCCAACTGTACCAACAAGGTGGTACCTATAAATCCACGAACAGCATGCAGAAGATGTGGTCAGTCTGATCACATAGCGCGACACTGCCGCAATGCCCAAGTACTTTTCTGTTGGGAGTGCGGTAGGAGAGGAACTAGAACAGTTGAATGCTGTAGGACGGTAGGGGGAAACGAGCGGGGCTGCCGCCAGCAACGAGGCATGGAGCAGCCCACGGACAACAAGCCTCAAACGCAGTAAGTGCACTACGCTACGATGGACAGCGTATCTGTGCCGCCGTCACCATTGGCACAGAAAACATCACGGCCACACTAGACACAGGCGCCACAAGGAGTTTCATCAGCGAGCGACTCATTTCCCATTTAGGTGCTACCACCGGTAGAGTAAACTCTACATACACTAGAGCACGGATGGCGGATGGTCGAACAAGGGATATTACTCAAGCGTTTGTGACGTGTGTCAAGCTTGGTGGAAAGGTATGTCAGCTGGAGCTACTTAGCATGCCCGACTCCACCGACGACTTACTGCTCGGCCTGGACTTCATGACACAGCAAGGCCTATCCATGACATGTGGAGGCCAGGAAATCCAGCTAGGCCCCAAGACGGATGGTGTGCAATCACAAGTTATCGCATCGTGCACAACCATACGACATGAAGCCGCTACGGACGAATCAAAGATAAAACTGTTTCTGGCCACAGAGTTGGCTAAATTCACAGACGGGCCAAACGTGACCAATATCACAAGCCACAAAATAGTGATGCGCGATGACCGACCCATCAAACAACGATACTACCCGAGAAATCCAGCGCAGCAAGAAATCATTGGCGCGGAAGTGGACGAATTAATAGCTAAAGGCTGTATCGAACCCTCGCATAGCCCCCACAGCGCACCGATTGTGCTAGTAAGGAAACGGGATGGGAAATGGCGTCTGTGCATCGATTATCGGCAACTCAACGCCAGGTCCATACCCGACGCATACCCACTGCCGCGAATCCAACACATCTTAGACCGACTGCGTGAGGCTAAATACATCAGTAGTCTCGATCTGAAGAACGGGTATTGGCAGATACCAATGGAGGAGCACAGCAAGCAGTATACCGCATTCACGGTACCCGGCAGAGGCCTCTTCCAGTGGCGTGTTATGCCTTTCGGGCTACACTCCGCACCAGCAACCTTTCAAAGAGCACTGGACCAAGTTATTGGCCACGACATGGAGCCACACGCGTTTGCCTACCTTGATGACATTATTGTCACAGGGAGAGACCTAGAAGAGCACATGAGAAACCTGCAAGAGGTGTTCCGACGGTTGAGGGAGGCAAATTTGAAACTAAATCTGGAGAAGTGTGCATTCTTTCGGAAGGAGCTAAAATATCTGGGACACGTGGTCAGCGACAAAGGAATACATACTGACCCAGATAAAATCGCTGCCATACGGGAGCTGCAACCACCAGAGAACATACGACAGCTACGTCGCTGCTTGGGCATCGCATCTTGGTACCGCCGTTTTGTACCCGACTTTGCAAAAGCAGTACACCCTTTAACGATGCTGCTTAAGAAAGGAAAACATTTCCGATGGGGTACCGAACAACAGGAGGCTTTTGAATTACTGAAACAACGATTGACGGAAGCTCCGATCCTCGCCTGCCCAGACTTTAGCCAGAAGTTCACGCTCCAGACCGACGCCAGTGACTACGGGTTGGGAGCAGTGCTTACGCAGGAGATCGAGGGGGCGGAGCGAGTAATAGCGTACGCTAGTAGACACCTGAATGGAGCTGAGCTAAACTACTCCCCAACTGAGAAGGAGTGTCTAGCCATAATATGGGGCATCCGGAAAATGCGGCCATATCTGGAGGGCTACCACTTTACCGTGATCACCGACCACCTATCGCTGAAGTGGCTAAATTCCATCGAGAGCCCTTCAGGACGCATAGCACGGTGGGCGCTAGAACTTCAGCAGCATTCATTCGAGGTACAATACCGCAAAGGAAAACTAAATGTACTGGCAGACGCACTATCAAGACAACCGGTCGAGACTGCAGGCACTGTCACTGTGCAGGACCAAGCAGAGCAAGATTGCAAGTGGTGGCTCAAGCGAAAAGGAGAAATACTTGCCAACCCGGCTAAATTCTCCGACTACACACTGGAAAACGGGCAGCTGTATCGCCATATACCAAATCGCACGGGTGATGAGGACTGTACACCATGGAAGCTGTGCGTACCTAGGCCTCTGAGGATACGAATTTTGCAAGAGAACCACGACGCGCCAACCGCAGGACACCTAGGCATCCGATACGATACGAACGATAGCCCGAGTTGCAAATAGGTACTACTGGCCAGGACTGTTCCGGGACACCAGCCGCTACGTTCGTCAGTGCACACTATGCCAGAAGTACAAGCCCAGCCAACAACAACCTGCTGGAGAAATGCTGACGCAAATACCCCTGGAGCCGTGGGCCATATTGTGCGCGGATTTTGTTGGACCTCTACCCCGCTCGAAGCATGGAAACACAATGGTACTAATTTTCCATGATAAGTTCTCAAAATGGACAGAGATGGCGCCTCTTCGGAAGGCCACCACCGAGACTCTACAACGGGCCTTTCGGGAGCGCATCTTAGCCCGTTTCGGAGTTCCTAAGGTCTTAGTGACGGACAACGGATCACAGTTTACAAGCAAGTCCTTTCAGCGCTTTGTAGAAGACTACGGTATCAAGCACCAGTTTACCGCACCGTACACACCACAGGAAAATGCTGCCGAACGCGCCAACCGCACAGTCAAGACCATGATCGCCCAATACGCCGGTAAACAGCAACAAAAGTGGGATGACCTACTGCCGGAGTTAACCCTGGCGATCAATACCAGCGTATCCGAGACAACTGGCTATAGCCCCGCGTTCCTAATACAAGGACGGGAGCCACGACGCCCAGGAGCGTTGTACGATGAAACCACCCCAGGAACAGGACAAAGGAAACAAACACCCAACGAAAGAGCCGAACTACTAAAGGAAGCATACACATTAGTGACAAGGAATCTGGAGCGAGCGGCTCAAGATCAACGGCGTCATTATAACCTACGACGAAGGCCCTGGAAACCAGAAGTTGGACAATCGGTGTTAGCAAAACAGCACCATTTGTCCAAAGCCATTGATCACTTCGCCGCCAAGTTGGCCCCACGCTACGATGGGCCATACCGGATAGACACCTTCACCTCCCCAGTCATTGTAAAGATGAAACGTGAAGGAACCAAGGAGACAAAGACAGCGCATATTAGCGAGCTGAAACCATTCTGCGCGCCAGGTGGCATCACAGCATACGCTAACTAACAAACGCATCTGACGAGAACAGTGTACACAACGGAAAGGAATCCGATTCCAGCGAGGATCATGCAAAATCATCACCCTCTGGCAGGGTAAGGTGACCATTTTCCATCGGCCGCAAAGTAGGGAGGACATGTGAGGAGCAAATTTTAGGCGTAAATTTGCCCCTACATATTTAGTTTTGCCATAACGCCCCAAACGTGTATATTTAAAATAGGGGCCAAGTGCTTAAACAACCAACCCTAAAATATATACGTTAATTGTCCTAAGAATTTGGCACCTCCCACTTTCATTGCTAAAACCACACACACAACCGCCATCATATTTAGTGCAGCAGCCATCATGCAAGTGAGTCTAAGACTCCTCCCACCATAGTAATGCTACCAACAACAAGTGTTATACTCTGCATTGGGAGGACAGAAGACACAGCCACAATTAAGTCAGACAGTGGAACCCTGTGATAAGCGACGAAAAACATGCAACGAAGTCAACAACGCAAGATAACACAGGAGAAAATCACACAAACAATTGTGCAACCGGCTGACCACAGCTAAAATAATATAAAATTACAACAACAGTGCCTAAAGCAATGCTAGAATTTTACAAGAGATCGCGACAGAAGTTGCCGACTGCGTTAGTTCGGAAAATAACCCACTAACAACACCCAAAAACGAAGGCCAAACACAAAGTGGAACACGACAGACCGATCGCTAAGCACACCAACAGACCGGACAAAGCATAAAGAGGAGAAGCAAAAAATTAAATATCCAATATTTAATATTTTAAATATTTTATGCCAGCGATATAAAATATCAACAAAGTGCTGAAGGTGGCCGAAGGAGAAATAGCAACAACAACAAACAACACAAGGAACAACAACAAGGTAAATCATCACAACAACAACACAATATTGAAGGTGGCCCAAGGGCAAAAAGCTTACAAGAACAACAGCGAGAAAGCAACAACAATGTGCTGAAGGTGGCCCAAGGTCACATTCAAACGAGAAGAACAATGCGGGAAACCATAGCAACACGCCACAACAAACTACAGTTCCCGCACAACAACAACGATTGGATGATCTACGCTAAACCTGGAGCATAAAAGCAGGAGCAACTGGCAACCCAGCCTCGTTCTTTCATTCGGCATCAGGCAGACAGGACGGTCTTTCTTTATTTCGGCATCAGGCAGACCAGACGCATCGTACTAAACAAAGTTATACACATTGACAAACGCAACAGAAGCTAGGGGAATCTAGAGGAGATTATGGTTTTTAATCGATTCTCTGCTAGAAACCCACATTGACAGTCGCAACAGAAGCTAGGGGAATCTAGAGGAGATTATGGTTTTTAATCGATTCTCTGCTAGAAACCCACATTGACAAACGCAACAGAAGCTAGGGGAATCTAGAGGAGATTATGGTTTTTAATCGATTCTCTGCTAGAAACCCACATTGACAGTCGCAACAGAAGCTAGGGGAATCTAGAGGAGATTATGGTTTTTAATCGATTCTCTGCTAGAAACCCACATTGACAGTCGCAACAGAAGCTAGGGGAATCTAGAGGAGATTATGGTTTTTAATCGATTCGCTGCTAGAAACCCACATTGACAAACGCAACAGAAGCTAGGGGAATCTAGAGGAGATTATGGTTTTTAATCGATTCTCTGCTAGAAACCCACATTGACAAACGCAACAGAAGCTAGGGGAATCTAGAGGAGATTATGGTTTTTAATCGATTCTCTGCTAGAAACCCACATTGACAGTCGCAACAGAAGCTAGGGGAATCTAGAGGAGATTATGGTTTTTAATCGATTCTCTGCTAGAAACCCACATTGACAAACGCAACAGAAGCTAGGGGAATCTAGAGGAGATTATGGTTTTTAATCGATTCTCTGCTAGAAACCCACATTGACAAACGCAACAGAAGCTAGGGGGACATATAGTTCAACTGTGTCCGTATTTAAGATTAGTAAAATAATTGTATCAAGTAGTTAAGCCTTTTTTTTAAAATTAATAAATAAATAAAATAATTAAATCAACGTAAACAAGCTTTGAATACTTAAGAGATTTTCTGTAAACGACTCCTGGCAATCCGGCGAGCTTACCCCGGCGAAAACGAGTCGTTACAAAATATGAAGCAGCTTCCTCGGTCTCTTTGAGTTATCTAGAAAACTCCCTATTTTTATTCTCGAGATATTCCGTGTTTTCCTTAAATTCTTCAGTAACCCTGAAGGCCTGGACAACTTTCTCTTCCGTTCGGATCTGAGAAGTCGCTAATGCTTGATATGTCCGTTCTAAAGGTGACAAGTTCCCACAGTCCATCTTTAATCTCCAGAGGGCTTCACTTTTGCTCGTTGCTGCTTCCAACTGTTCATACGCCATTATTCGTTGAATAATGGTACTTTGTAAATAGCTTAGCCTGCCATGATACTCACCTTCCCGCGCGATTCTTTTTTTAAACCGAATCACCTCTCGCCTCTCCTTCCCCCTCCAACCCAGTCCTTACTCCATTATATCTTATATTTAAATTTCTAAAATTTAGTTAATAATTTAAAATAATAAATACAAATATTTCTACCAACTGAACTTATCCAAGCAACACATAATGAACAAACGGACTTCAAGCTGCACAGCCAATTTTACTAATCAATTCCTATATTTATATAATTTAATACTTAACCTTCCTGTTCAACTATCCTCCGGTACATCGTCTCCAGCTATCTTTCTCTAGCTTCCTATCCACCCTATGCTTCCCAACGCTTACCTTCCGTCTTTGTTCAACCTACTAGCACCTATCTTAGCAACGGCCAAGCTACGAGGGTCTAGAAATACCATTTTTTTACATTCGAGCATTGACCGCACTCAATCCATTCAAATACGTCCACTCATTCACACTTCAAGCCTCTCAGTAGTCCAACTTTTGTATGCGAAAGCTCGCTCTTCGCCTCGCCTGAACATTCGTCATAAAAGTTGTCTACAACTCGCTCAAACGAATAGTTAAGATTAAAATCGAAAAAGGACAAGGAAGTTTTACCACAACTGGAAACGAAATTAACATAGAAAAATTAAAGAGATCAAAAACTTAACTATAATAAGGATTTCATTCTAAAACAGTATTTGGACCACATTGATTGATTAATTTGATTGTAATTTTTCTATCTTTGAATGTGGAATGACATGAATAATATTATATCCTTTATTTTTAAAATATCCTTAAAGTGCTCTGTGAAATATAAAAATATGTTGACAATCCTAAATGTGTGTAGGTGTGCTCGCCATGAGTCACGAATCATCGGCTCTCATGTACAGCTTTCGTAGCTTTTTGATGAAAATCAAATATTTTGGATATTTTATTTTGTTGATTTTATGTTTGTATGCGGCAGTAAATAACAAGCAATTTCTCAATTGTGCTTTGGCCGTGAAGCAATGAACATATGCGTGGATGCGTAGCAAATACTCAGGGTATGCACCTATTGGAATAATTTGCATTTCCTCAGAAAAAAATATCCATAATAAGAATTAACTAATAAATTTTCTTGAGTAAAGACTTTTCCTTAACCAGCCTTTCATCCATTATTATTTTTTCTCATTTTTGTTTGTTTTAAAATAACACTGCTAGTGGCAACAGCAAATGACCCCACTTACGAAGGCAAAAATAAAATGAGCTTTGACAAATAATTTTGAGGAGTGTGCGGTAAGAGTGAAAACAACACGTACTCACCGTACCAAAATACATTTACAAGGTACTATTAATTGAGAGAGTGAGAGGTAAGCGGTTCCCAAATGTGTCAAATCTTCTCTCTTAACGAATGTTGTATTCGAGAAAAAGTAAAAAAGGGAAATATACGGCTACCAAAGTGTAGTGAAAATCACATAAAAATAAATAATTAAACAATAATAAAAAGAACAGCACAGCTCTTGCCATAATATATTTGCCTGCTCCCACGGGATAGGAACCTCCACCATTTCCTGTTTATTTCTCTCAAGCTTATTCCTCTTTTCCTTACTCCGATCCCTTTTCCAACTTTTAGCAACGACGTTATGTCCTTCAGTTTCTGTTCATTGGTAGCCGGTTCATTTCCTAAACTTATATTCGGTGAAAATAGAAAATATATAAAACAGAATTTTATCGCTTTGTGTACCGAATTCCAACAATTATAAATGATAAAAAAAAGAAATATATATATATTTATTTAATTATTTTTAGTTTGATGATTTACTTCTATTTAAATAATATTCCCGTCGTTAGCTGGGCGCTTTTTGTAGCTGCCTACGCCCAATTCACTGAGCTTTGTCTTCGCGAATTAAACCGCATCAAGGTTCGGTTTTCAAATCCAATCTTTATTTAAAAATCACCTGCTCATATACTATTCCCGAATTGGGTATGTGTCAGTTGCTCTACTCTTCGTATACTCAATTTTGCAATTGTTTACCAATGCCAAATTCACGGGCCCACTTTTCAAAAGTGCTGACCGTACATAGATGTAAAAGTTCCTAGCAGTTCAATTCTTAAATGTGCGCAGTTAAGAGTATGCAATCAACTTTTGCTTACGAAAAACAATTTTATTTATTAATGTTTCTTATATTACTCGTATATGTGTCCCTACTTGTAGGCTCCGTTTTTTTTTTTGTTTTTTTTTTTTGGATAACTGTTAAAAGTATCTTTCTAGGGAATGTTGGTTAAAATAATTTTGATTTTATGTTATAATGTATAAATTTTTTCTGGATATATGATCTAGTTTTATGATGTTGAAACAGCTCGTTAGCTTTTCACCCCAAAAGCGAAACAATTAACTAGCAAGGGATGCACTCCTAGTAACATGGCAGCTCCGCAAGCGCCATCGAAAATCGAATTGCCCAACAAGATTATGATGGATGGACTCGCAATTCTTTCCACTTTGAAATATATATGAACTTGCGTGGATATACAATTGAAGTTTTTCAAAGTTTGGTGTTAAATTCATTTGTCTATAGTTTTATTAACTCTAGAATCAGCTAATACATATTAATGGCCGTCATAACTTGCTTATTGAAACTAAGTCGAAGTTTACATTGAAGTAAACGATAGAATCTACAGATATTAATTAAATATCAAAGAAATGAGAGTTAGCATGATGGATGGATGCATTTCTCTTAGGTAAGATACATAGAATTTATGTTACACCAATCACTGAAAGTGATTTTATCAAGTAGCAAGCAAGGCTGATTCATTTCGGTTACCAAACGATTGATAAAATTCCATATCATCGGCAAACATAAGAATGCTACAACGGGATAGGAAAGTATTTAAAAGAGATTGAGGGTAATTAATTAATGGTCCAGGGAGCCTTGCGAAAACCCAGAAGGTGCTGAAAATTGTCAGTTAATAATTTTTTAAATAACATTTGCTGGGTGCTGTGTAAGAGGTACGAAGTAACCCAATTCAAAAGTAAGTGGGAAGCGAATTATAGAGAATTTTAAGATATGAGCTGATGTGGTAAGTAACTGTTTAAATGGTTTCTCTGCAAATTACTTTTAGTGGGAGGATTAGGAATATAAGTATTGAAATTCTGTCAATGCCAAGGGGTTATGATAAACAGTCACAGCCTCCTTTATAGCTCTCTTCATTTAACTGATTGCTATTTTAAACTGATTTAAACTGAAGCTTTCAGTGCCGCATCTCTACGATAACTCGTAGCACTTTAGTGGAATCTCAAGTGGCAGATTTTCTGAGATGTTTTTGGAAGTAACTTCAAGAGTGGATGCTCGCAGATCTCTTGAAATCTCTATTGAAGAATGTGGTTTTGAACTGCGTGATATTTTCACTGAAGTTTACAAGATTCACAATAAGTGTCTAAATACAATTAATATACATTTTTGGTAACTACCTTGGTATGGATGTCCTGAATGCCCTCCAATTCAAGGTAATGAGGACAAGAAACCTCATAATGAAAAATTAATATGCCCACCACAATAAGAAAAATCAGTGAAGTACAAAGTAAAGTCGAACTAGTTAAATATTGCATAGACTTCTACACTAAAGAGTAGGTCACAGCTATTTATTTATATGATTCATAGCATGTATAGATACCCAAGCATTCGTTTTCAAGAAGTAAATAGAAGAAACGGAATTTTCTCCTACCATTTACTCATTTCCTATGTGTACATTGAGTATGTTCAAAATCCTCAAGAATAATAATCATAATAAAGATTATATCTTTGATATGAAAATACCAAACATATTCGAATATCTTTCCTGATCTTTGTTGAATATTTTTATTGTAGAACTTCTTCAATGCAGCTTGTTTTTATTAAAAAATATATTGTATATTTGAAAAAAATGTTTCTCGAAAATAACTAAAATTCATATTTCCATATTTATTATAGGTGATATTGTTAGAAGAATCATGGTCTGAGCTTTTTTTACTCAATGCAATTCAGTGGTGCATTCCTCTAGATCCAACAGGATGCGCTTTATTTTCAGCGACGGAGCATTGCAATCACCACGACGGTAATACTGCCAATGATAGTTGTATTTCGATGGAAGAGGTAAATAATATAAAGTGAAGTTTGAAGTAGAAAGGTATAACTTTTACAACTAAAACTATGTTTAAAAACAAAGAAATTATGTAAAATATTTTTTTCTCCAGACAAGGAGGGTTGAGATGTTTTTTTATAGAGACAGGAAGGAGAAAGTCTTTCTGTAAAGTAGAAGTTCGCAACAGACAAACCTATTCCTGCTATATACTGTATATATATACCAGTATATATATATATATATCGCTATACATATATATATATATATATATATATATATATATATATATATATATATATATACCGCCATCGTATATATATATACATATATATATATATATATATATATATATATATATATATATATATATATATATATACATATATATATATATATATATATATATATATATATATATATATATATATATATATATTTATATATCTGCGAGCCATACTTTCCTGTGATTGTGGGTCCTTTTTCAAGATAATTGATGCGCAGTATTCCGTGTGCATCCCAAAATACAGTGGCCATAACCTTGCCAGCCGATTTCACTGCCTTCGCCTTCTTCGGAGCACTTCCACCAGCTTCCACCCATTGTTTCGATTGATTTTTGGCTTCAGGTGTGTAGTGGGGGACCCACGTTTCAACAACAGTTATTAATCGACGCCAAAAATCAACAGGATTACGCTTTATCATGTCCAAACACCGCTGTGAAGTGGTCTGTCGAACTCGTTTTTGTTCGACACTGAGCAAACGCGGCACCCATCTTGCCGATAGCTTTTTCATATGCAAATGTTCATGCAAAATGTTGAACACACGTTCATATGATATGTTTACCATTTCAACAATCTCACGCAAGTTGACTCGGCGATCATTCATAAAGATATCGCGGATTTTCTTGATATAACCACCTTTTTTGGCCTTCCTGTTGATGGTATTGTTGCAGTGCTTGTTCGGCCGCGTTTAAATTCAGCAATCCGATATTTTCCCATGTAATCTGACGGAGCAGACTCACCGTAATGTTTATCGAGATTTCTGTTGTCTCTTTCGCCGTTTTCCCTTTCAAATAATAGTGTTTAATCACTGCACGAAATTCGCTTTTTTCAATTTTTCAAGAAACACAAAAGTTGCTTACTTCAAACGACTACAACAAAAATCGATGAATTTGGGTGAAATTTTAACAGCTGATATTTGACAGATCGCAGTTTTTGTGTTTGTGCTGCCATCTAGCGCTAGGTAGCTTCAATATCAATCCGCCCTTGTATATACATATATACTCGTATATACGAGTATATATGGCATACATACATATATACGAGTGTAATATGGCATAAGTGTATTATATCTGAGGGGAATTACTTTGAAGGGGACAAGATAGTTGTTGATGAATAAATAAATACTTTTTGAAAAAATTGAAAATAACGGTTATTTTTTGATCAAAAGATAACCATTATTTTCATCTTTTCGTGAGTTACGTATGTTCGATGTTCGCATTTTTTTTCTGTTATGTTGGTACACATGTCTGTTATATATGTTGGCAATACCAACCATTTTGGATTGTCAGTTTGTTTTTGACAGATAAAAAGGTTAGTCGTGTTTTGGTGTGCTCTTCGATTTTGTACTAATCGAAAAAATGGATCAAAGAAACTGTATTCAGTTTTGTGTAAAGAATGAAAGTAAATGCGCAAGGACATTTGAAATGCTGACTGTGGCCTTTGGCGAGTCTACTATGAGCAGAACACAAGTTCAATTGTGGTATAACCGGTTTAAGGAAGGCCGAGAAGATGTCAGTGACGATGCTCGTCCTGGTCGCCCGAGCACGTCAACAACCGATGAAAACATTGACGCAGTGAAGAAAATGATTTTGGATAATCGTCGAATCACTATCAGAGAGGTTGCTGATGATGTTGGCATATCGTTCGGCTCATGCCAAGCAATTTTTACGGATGTTATAGGCATGAAACGTGCGGCAGCGAAGATTGTTCCAAAATTGCTAAATTTTGAGCAAAAGCAACGTCGCATGGACATCCCTCAGGAGCTGTTTTTGGGCAAAAATAAAACCGTTATCATGCCTCAACCACCGTATTGACCGGACTTGGCCCCCGCTGATTTTTTCCTCTTTCCAAAACTGAAGACACCGATGAAAGGAAAGTGTTTTGCTACGATTGAGGAGATAAAAGAAAAATCGAAACAGGAGCTGTAGGCGTTTCAGAAGTGTTTCGAGGATTGGAAAAAACGCTGGCATAAGTGTATTATATCTGAGGGGAATTACTTTGAAGGGGACAAGATAGTTGTTGATGAATAAATAAATACTTAATTTTTTGATCACACAATAACGGTTCTTTTTTGATCACACCTCGTATATTATCATTTTAGATGTGTAATAAAATATTTGCAATTAAGGTCAGCTAATGGTTTCTTATGGCAATGCCCACATAGAAAAGTAAACCAATGCCACAACGTACATACTTTGTAAAGTGCGTCAGTCAGCAAAACTTCAAGTGAATTGTAATGCGAATCATTGACATACATACACACTTACATCCTGACACCATACTCCATAATGATGTAAGAAAGTATTAGAAAACATTATATAAAAATTGCATACATCATGTAAAAGAATTATTGTAACAAAATATCTGGGATTTGAGGGTATAAAGGGAGCCCTCAAGCTCAGAATAAAATTAGAGTTGAATTGAACTCAAACTTTTTCTATTCTCTTCGCAGAAACTGGTTCCCGAGCTAAAACAGGGTGCTTTGGTTTATTCATCCAAGTCAGCATATGCGTAGGGGGCAAAAAACTGCCCTTGCCGCTGTCCACCATTAGGCGTAATAAAACAACAACCACAGACTAGGTATTATGGCAGACTTTAATAGATTAGAGATTAATGGTGTTTCAATTAGTTCAGTTGAAATAAATCTGAACAAAATTTAATTCATGCTACAGTATTGAAAGTAATTAATAGAGGTGTTCGTGAGGATATAAATCCAACAGTTTTCGCGGCCCAACCAGATACGTTTGCGAAAGCGACTGAAATAGCTGAAGATTTTGAATAATCCTAAGGCTCCAAAAATGTATTCCCATACAAACGGACAGAAATGCAGAGTTCAAACCAAATACGCAGAGACCAACGTAATTTTACAAGTGGTCCGCAGTTTTCTTCGAACCGAAATTTTAATATTGGACGTTACAATAACACATACATTAATTTCAGTACAAGACTCTATGATAATAATTTTAATAGCAGACCACAACTCCAAACTAACAGACGACAGAATTCAAATTTCAATAACACACAAAATCAGAACGCGCATAGGCAACAAACTCACCGACCTTCTTCACATATAAACATTGGACAAAGAAACGACTATTTCAGTCGAATGTGTGAGTCATCAAAAAACGAAATTGGAAACCTGCAAGGCGAGGGGTGCGACAACCACACTCCAGAGCGCTGAAACTAAATGTATATAGAATTTCAAATAGTAAAATAAGTTATGTTTCTCTAAAACACAAATCAATGGCAATGACTTTCTTAATAGACACATGTGTGGAATTTTCACCGTGTAAAATCACAAAAAAATAGAAGACGAGACGTATTATAAAGAAAAAAGAACACAATACGGGCATAACCCAAGATCAAATTTACTCTTTAGGTGAAATCATTTTGGAGTTAAAATTAATGGAAATTGATATTATATATGCATTTCAGTTGGTAGAAAATAATGTCGAAATTAAAACTGATAGAATAATAGGAAGAGATTTCTTACTTCGATTTATGTCGAAAATGTCGAGTTCTTTACATTAACATTTAACATTGATGACGTTAAAACAATAATAACAATGCATGCAAAGTCATTACCACTGTTAAAAATTCATCTACCACCTCGGACGGAAGTAATAAGACTAGTGAGACTAAATTTGACAGAGGACAACCTGATTTTGAATGAAGAAATTTAGGAAGTGGTGTATATAATTATACTAAAATCAGGTATTTCGCATTTGCGTATAATGAATACTAATGAAAAATGCGTAATATTAAGCAATATAAAATTAAAAACAGAACTTTTTAACAAGTATAAAATTTTAACTTATAATAAACAGACTGATACATACAGAGCAAATAGGTACTTGAAAAATTACAAATTAACACAGAAGACCTGACAGCAGCTAAGTCGATTTCCGACATATTTCGTGTATTTCATCTTTACGATGAACCACTCACAACAAATAACTTCTATAAACAGGGGATAGAATTTGCAGACTAGACACCAGTCTATATAAAAAAACTACAGAATTCCAGAATCATCTCATACTGACTTATTAAGTAGGAAGTGAACAAAATGCATGCTGATGACATAATTGAACCTTCAGTCAGTCACCGTTGCTGCTAGTACCAAAAAAGAGTACAGAAGACAAAAGAAAATGGAGAGTAGTTGTAGACTTTACTCGACTTAATGATTGAATAGTGAATGATAAATTTCCTCTCACTAGACTAGAAGATGCTCTAGACAAGTTAGGTAGAGCGAAATGGATTTCTACACTAGATATGACGAGTTCTTTTCATCATATTGAATTGAACAAAAACTCACACCCACTGACAGCTTTTTCGACAAGTAATGGTCATTACCAATTTAAACGGTTACCATTTGGTTTATAAATATCGTCGAATAGTTTCCAAAGAATGTTAACAATAGCCTTAACAGGTTTGGAATCTGAGGCATTTTTGAATGTTGATGACATAATTGTGTATGGATGTAGCTTTCAGCACCACAATGACAACCTAATAAAAGTACTTAGTAGATTAAGAAAATGCTATTTGAAGCCTAATGCACAAAAATGTACTTTCTTAAGACACGAAAGAATTTATATAGGTAATTTAATTACAAGAAATGCTGTAAAAACAGATCCAGGTTAACAAAAAGTGTTGAGAGACTATCCAGTCCACACAAATTTCGATGAGGTACGAAGATTTGTTGCATTTTGCAATTATTATCGATATTTTATTCCAGATTTTGCTGATATTCTCGATGTTTCAACTCACTACTTAATAAGAATATGAAGTTTAATTGAACAGAAGATTGTCAGACAGCATTTCACACTCTTAAGGACAAGTTACTTAATCCACCTGTATTGAAATAGCTTGATTTCAATAGACCTTTTGTTTTGACGACAAGTTGTAATATCGCATGGTGATATTGGGGATGATTGGCCAATATCGTACGCCAGCAAGACACTCCAGAAGCATGATATGAATAAGTCTTTTCTTGAAAAGGAGCTGTTAGCAATATATTGGGGTATATATTTTTTTAGACCATATTTATACAGACGTAAATTCACAGTTGTGATAGATCATAGACCGTTAATTTCATTATTTTCATACAAGAATCCATATTTTAATGACGCGTATTCGCTTAGATTTCTGTGATTATGATTTTGAAATTATATACAAGAAAGGACAAATGAATATTAACACAGATGCACTTTCACGCATCAATTTGAACTCAGATATACTGAATGAGATGATACCTAAAGAGGATGATAGTACAGCTAAAAGGGCGTTAATGATAACAAGGGGCATGGCACAGAAGATTACCAAAGATAAAGAGCAATGCATTGAACCCACGGAGTCTGATCAACTTCATATTTGGGAATGTAACTCACTAAATGACGTCAAGAATATGAGAAATTTAAATTTTTATGTCGACAAAAGTGCAAAGATTAATAAAATAAATATTGAGGAATATAGTGTACACATGACAATTAATATTGACTCCCAGAATCTAGGTTGGGATAAGAGCACATTAAGGCATGGAATAAGGCGCGCGGGATACAACTAGAAATTAGCAAAGCCATTACAAGAGCTAGCCATTACAAATAATGATATCATTTTCACTTTGTATGTGGTGGATTAATTTAAGAAAATTTATGCACAGATAAAATACCTCAAAATAAATATTTTAATTTATAAAATACCAAAAGAGATAGACAATATATTACAAAACTATAAAATAAATGATAGTTATCACACCTCTATGTATGGAGGTCATGCAGGCATAAGAAGAATGCTAATAAAAACAAAACAAAACCGTACAATAGCTGTGTTTCTTTCAACGCGAGTGTGAATAAAACGCCCGATTATTCATACATATGGACCGCTTAGTTAAGACAAGGTGCTTGTATCCGCTTATGGTTTAGCGCCTCAAACAGAAGTGCTGCCAAGACATTTTTGTTGTCTATTGCGAACGAGAAAAAAGTAAACCCAGAATTAACCGCTGTAATTATATAAAATGTATAGTATATTATCATGTATTAGTTAATATGTGTACATTTAACCCTCAGGGTTGAGTCATCCGTTGCCCTTATACGAAGTACAAGGTCCACAGGGACCTATTTCTATTTGTATGGAATTTTATATGAAAACGCATTTTTTTACATTTTTTTTGTTTTGATTTATCCATTGTATCATTGTACCAACGCCCGATTTGTTGGCGTTGTAATCCAAAATAGCAAACGGCTTCTTCTTTTCAGTTTGCATGTCCACACCGCAAGTATAATGTTGTGTCGACAGTTTGAAAATGAAAAAGGTCCCCATGGACCTTTTCACACATTCCCGGACTAATCACATTTAAATCTCAATAGAAACTAAACTATTGGTCGGATCGCTTTGAATTTTTTTTAAACGATTCTAGATAAAATTTCCTTGGAATACATGTGGGGGTCGGGTATACTTCCCATGGACCATCAAGGAGTAATTTCAGTTTGAAAATGAAAAAGGTCCCCAGGGACCTTCTCACCCGCCGGAGGGTTAACCCTTAAATTACAAACGCTTGCTCATAATTTGCCATTTTAAATTTTTCCTTTTCCTTTTTAAAATTTGTTTACAGCTGTGTATGCTAAAGCATTTTAAATGTCCAAACCAGTGCTGCCGAAATGATAAACTGTTAAGCGACGGGTAGCGTTTTATTCACACTCGCGTTGAAAGAGACACAGCTAATATACAAATTAATTATATTATTATAGACTAAATACACTTAATAATTAGTATAATGCGCATATATGTACATGATCATTATATAACCACCTCAGACATTACAACATACATCAAGCATGAGCTTTCACGATGCGTGAAAGTTAAAATAATTGAACTTTTTCACACATTTAAGGTTTTGACAATTTAGTATCCCTGTCTTTTCCACTCGCAAGAACTACCCAGTTCCAAATACAATGATGGTACAGATAAGTGACGTTTCCTAACCCATTCTGTTTTGTTGCTTTCGTTCGGTCACGGTTCTGTCAAATTATGAAAACCGGTGCCGCCACAAAATTGGCCGCGCTTTATTAAAATTTGCGAAACACGCATTTTTGTTGTTGTTTAGAAATTCCATTTATTTATTATAAAGTAAATATAGTAAAATGGGCAAATTTTATGGAATATACCCCAAAAGTTGGGGCAAAGAAAACGTGAAATATTTTAAAGTTCCAAGTGACGAAATAAGCGCCAACATTGAAACAAAGCTGCTGGTGTTTCTTTACGCCAACAATCGTACGTTTGCCAAAAATATTTTTTTATAAGTGATTTTATAAATGTTTCAGGAAACCATTCGCCTGTTGTATTAGTGCGGATGCTACCAGGTGCGTTTGCTACCAGGTGTGGTGCCTTCCGTGTTGATAAATATTAATAAAATAGCTGAAATGAAGTTAAGTGTAATTAAGCCGAATTTTATGCCGATGGAAGAACATATGGACTTTTATATGCAGACGTTCACCACCAAACCCATGTTACTTTTGTCCATAACAGCACTCAAACTGAGTAAGTTCGTTTAAAATTACTCAGTTAATATTTAAATAACTCAAGTATGTGTCACAAATAATTGTTATTTAAATTGTCTATGCTATTATAGTGATGATACGTTGAAATCAGAAATTAATGACTTGGAAGAAAAGATAAAGCAGTTAGAGGAAGTAGAAAAAGAGTATAAATGCATGACTTCTTCATTAATCACCATCTTTACTAAAGGTAAATTCGGCGATTAAATCACCCTGGAAAAAATCTACATTGGTGGTGGGAGGATATTTCAAATGCGATTTGTTTTCATGTATTATCATATTATTATATATTTTTTATATAATTATTATATTAATATATTGTTTATACTTGTATTATAATATATTTATGAATATAATTTGAGGAAGTAATAAATAGTGGGTTCTTTGCTACATTTTTTTTCACTATTAAAAAAGTCTTTTAGTTTTTATATATTTTATTGAGCTGGTGTCTAAAATGGTAATTATATATATTGTTCTGCAGTGCCAGAATAATAAAAAAAACGTTAATAAAATTCAAAAAATATTTAAGCCGTTATAAAACAAAAACCAGTCAAAGAAATTTTCGGTCCTATATTACAAAGATTCACAATCATCAGGAACCCGTCTGCTGACTATTTTGACAGAAGCGAGAACCGAATTCTCTAAAAATTTATCTGCACCACTTGTGTTGTTGCATCAAGCCATGTTCCCTCTTATCAACTGTGAAAATGAAAGAGAAAGACTTTAGACTTATTTTATTCATTCCGGGAAAGGGAGAAGGTTTTAAAAATTGAGCCACAAGTGGTTATTCGAAAAAATAAAATGTTTGCTAAAATTTTAATGAAGGAAACATTTCAACACCCATGTTAATTTTTTTTTTGTTACTAAATTAAATAACAGTTCGAATATATCTCTTTTCATCCTGATGTTCATGTTGAACTGCTCTGCATACGAGGGCGGATTGATATTAAAGCTACCTAAGTAGGAAAAAAACCTTTTATTTTTTCAAAAACCATTTATTTCTCAACATAGTCTCCTTTTACTTCGCCACACTTAGTAAGACGATATTCCAACTTTTTTATACCATCTGAATAATACGATTTCGGGAACCCCTCAAAATACGCGTTAGTTTCGGTAATCACTACTTCGTTTGAGATGAATCTTTTTCCTGCGAGCCATCTTTTTCCTGCGAGCCATACTTTCCTGTGATTGTGGATCCTTTTTCAAGATAATCGATGAGCAATATTCCGTGTGCATCCCAAAATACAGTGGCCATAACCTTGCCAGCCGATTTCACTGCCTTCGCCTTCTTCGGAGCACTTCCACCAGCTTCCACCCATTGTTTCGATTGATTTTTGGCTTCAGGTGTGTAGTGGGGGACCCACGTTTCAACAACAGTTATTAATCGACGCCAAAAATCAACAGGATTACGCTTTATCATGTCCAAACACCGCTGTGAAGTGGTCTGTCGAACTCGTTTTTGTTCGACACTGAGCAAACGCGGCACCCATCTTGCCGATAGCTTTTTCATATGCAAATGTTCATGCAAAATGTTGAACACACGTTCATATGATATGTTTACCATTTCAACAATCTCACGCAAGTTGACTCGGCGATCATTCATAAAGATATCGCGGATTTTCTTGATATAACCACCTTTTTTGGCCTTCCTGTTGATGGTATTGTTGCAGTGCTTGTTCGGCCGCGTTTAAATTCAGCAATCCGATATTTTCCCATGTAATCTGACGGAGCAGACTCACCGTAATGTTTATCGAGATTTCTGTTGTCTCTTTCGCCGTTTTCCCTTTCAAATAATAGTGTTTAATCACTGCACGAAATTCGCTTTTTTCAATTTTTCAAGAAACACAAAAGTTGCTTACTTCAAACGACTACAACAAAAATCGATGAATTTGGGTGAAATTTTAACAGCTGATATTTGACAGATCGCAGTTTTTGTGTTTGTGCTGCCATCTAGCACTAGGTAGCTTCAATATCAATCCGCCCTCTTATTCTGCATATAAATGTTGGAAACCAAGCGCAAATAGTGCCTTTCTATCTCTATTTTCATATAAGGGTCTAAAGCAAAATCGGCGCGCTCTTCTCATCTTGGTGAGGCATTTTTTAGCTATGTGAACTAAAATAATTGCTATAAATAGCCTAATAATTTCTTCAATATTAATTTTAAATCCGAATTTAATTACAGCGCCGATATTTTGACAGATAAAATCTGATACTACGAGTAATGCAAAAGCATTGTTTCCCTCCATTATTTTCTTGTGTGAAAATGTAGTTTGTGCATTTTCATTTGATAAAGTTTTGTTAACAATGCTATTATCTTCAAGTTTATTGATTACAATACCATTTTGATCTTTTCCTAAATATACAATATCAAAAGTTGCGACAGCTCACTTCTTAAAGTCAATGTTTTTTGATGCGAACCAGATGGTGTGTGATCCAATGTATTTTGGTATATGGGGATATCACCATTCTGACTTCCTCCCACTACTGACCTAATTTGATCAGTGTGGGTTGATGATTCTAGCATTTGATAAAGCGCAGTAAAATGGTCGTGGACCAGTTATAGCGTTTATAACAGCAGGAGAGCATGCTATTTTGTTAGGATTAGTGTAATCATTTATTTTATTTATTTTAATTTTTTTATTTTATTAAAATTAATCAACAATGAATACATTTTGTCCTTTTTTGAAGTTAACTAATCTCGTGTCATTATAATAACACATGATTCTTTATTGTTTTTCAAGAATTGTGTTTTCAATAAGAGGAGGTTTAATCAACTCAAATCGCGTTCAAATTTATCATCCAAGAAAAATCTGAGCCGGTCTTTCGTCTGGAGAACCATATTGTGTATTGCGATATTCCATTAAAAATCGGTTTAAAGCAATTTAAAAAGTTTAATTTTTATTAGGATTTAAATGGGTGTTCGAAGGCAAATTGTCTTCCGTTGTCACTTACAATGGATAAGCAATACCCAAACGGCAAAAAAGTTCTCTTAATTTCGTATTTACACAGTTGGAAGTTATATCCTTTGTTTTGAAAACTTCGACTTGGAATATAAATCCACGATAACAAAAAGATAGTTGTTTTTTTTTGGTCCCGCAAAATCTATTTGGATTCTATTCCAAACTGAATTGGTAGGTTTCCAAAGAAATAAGAGACTTTTCTCAGAACTGGGTATAATTTGTTAACAATGGACACAAAATTTAACTAAATCCTCAATGACTTTATCAAGTTTTGGCCACTAAATGAAGGATCTGGTCAGAGTCTTTTTTTTAACAACTCCCAAGTGAGATTCATGAAGTTATTGAAGTATGAATGTTCTTAGTTTTTGTGGTACTATAACTCTATATCCCAAACCAGACAATAATATAAGGTAACAGTTCGTCACCTTTCAAATCTTTAAGTACACCTTGTTTAAAAGATTCGCATATCTTTGTAAGAGTAGGATCTCGTCTTCGCGCAGTTAAAGATATTGATATAAAAGCAATCGGCTTTAGCGTGTCGTTTTGAAATGCATGTGAGAGGATCCCAGCAATGACATTATTAGAAAGTTATATCATTGTTGTGATTTTAAAACTGCTTCAATTTTTTCTGTATTTTTATTTAATCAAATTTTGTCAATTATGAAATAAAAAATTTTGTTTATAAAACTTCATATTTCGATCAATTTAACTTAAACCCTGCTGTTTTCAATTTATTAAATACCGCTTTCAAATTATGAATATGTTCTGACATATCTCTACCTTACGAGTACCCGCAACATTCCTGTGAAATTACGTTGGAAAATCTTTAGTAGGAACCTAGTAATGTTTTTTGGTTAATTGTGGGCGTGGCAGTAGCAATAATCTGTCCATATTTGGAATGCATGCTAGCATAGACCCAGTGTATACATATACTAATTTGTTTTCATATATTATCACTAGAAGCATAGATAGGGTAATTGTCTTTAAGTCTGGTCCCCAAAGTTCATTATATGGGAGGGAGGCGTATCCTTCTTCTGATCGACCCCGAATCTTATATATGGCTTTGTAGGGTCCATATATGTTCTAAACAGCTAACAAAATTTTATACAAGCAATTTTGTCAGTGTCGATGTCAGTTCATTTTTGCAAGTTGATGTCTAGTTCTGCCCTGACATCAGAAAGCTTTTGACAAGATCTCGAAAGCAGTTTATGTTCTAACACCTGCAGTTGCTCTATAATATACATCGGTGTCATGAACATGTTTCTATGATACTGCTGATACGAGCCGTTCGCTAAAATACACTTAAAAAACGAATTTCGAAATATATTACTGTCGTGATTCCGCAATTCGCTAATCAATTTTTTACGAACTTTATTTGGCAAAATAAAAATTCTGTATGCCATTGCAAATGGGTCGCTATCATCGCGCAAAGATATTAGCATTCTGCGCATCTCTACGTTTTCTTCCCTTGCGTTGTAAAATTGCGCAAAAATTTCCAAATTCTTCCATTTTTTTTATACATATCAAATGTTTTTTTATTTTAGCAAACCCAACTTTTCCCTTCAAAATATTATTTGATAGCTGCTGATATAGTCCTTACAAATTTCTTACAATTTTGATTTTGTAAGAGAGCTTTCGCCAGACAGCTA
Source organism: Clusia tigrina (assembly GCA_920105625.2). Classification (NCBI taxonomy): domain Eukaryota; kingdom Metazoa; phylum Arthropoda; class Insecta; order Diptera; family Clusiidae; genus Clusia; species Clusia tigrina. Next base: position 341,098,693 of record OV050030.1, read on the forward strand.
TCTCAGAAACATTTGTCATAATGCTTACAAAATTGCTCTAACAAAATTTTCTCAGCCCACCAGAATTGACCTGTAAATCTTTTAAAACTTCTCCAATTTTAATTTTCCATGCCAGTGGAACTGGACTGAAAAAAAGTTGATTTCGAATTATCATCTATATGTAGTTCATAGATTATAAGTGCCAAGAGTTTTGTCGAAATGTCAGAAAACTCACTGCCACAATGACAACACTTGCTTGCTTTATATCTGAATTCCCTAGATACGTTGTAACGCCAAACGCAGTGCGAGCTTCCTTTATTTGATTTAGTAGTCGTTTCACTTCGCTTCTAAGGTAGTTGTTGTTACCTTTTTCTTCTAATTGTTGTTTCTTAAGCAGTTGATTTCAGTTTCATTGTCATATTTTTGTGAAAATAGATACATTTCTATGATCAGAGCTTTTCGGGGTGCTTTATCGATGTTTAATTTTTCATCTTCTTCGCAGAGTCGCCCAAATATTTCAATGTTCACGCCCATTTTGAACCGATCTAGAACAAAAGCTGATAAATTTGCATTTATTTATTTATTATTTTTTTTAATTCAACATGGATTTATTTATTGCATCTTTTCAATCGAAACCAACAATAATTTTACAAAGCTTACTAATAAATAAATTGATGCTCCGCGCCAGTGCTTAGAGCAATTTTAGTTCAAGTATTATGTAAATTATGTATAAAAAATAAAAATAAAAATATAAATATAAAGAAACTCTATTTTTAAAAAAGTGGCCTTTTAAGACGAAATGTTTTCATCCTTTGAAGCAGATTCCTTGCTAGTTTGGATGACACTGAAGTTTGGATTGGTATTTTGTTTTTAAAACTGCTAGTTCTTCTTCAACGGGTGCTATTTTCAGGTCGCGGTGAATATTTTTGTTTCTGACGAACCATGGAGCGTCGCTGATCGTTCTCAGAATTTTCGATTGAGCCCTTTGTATTATTTGCAAAAGTTGATGCACTAGTAGTGCCCCAAATCTGAATACCATAAGTCCAAATCGGTTTAATTACAGCCTTGTATATAAGTACTTTATACTCCAATCGCAGTTTTGATTTTCGGTTGATAAGCCAATACAAGGAACTTGCCTTGAGTTTCATTGGCATTTTCTTGGCTTCTATATGTTTTTCCAGGTGAGCCGTCGGTCGAAATGCACTCCTAAGTATTTAACCTCTGTTGCTTGCGGGATTACAATACCATTTAAAGAGGCTGCCGGACAAGAAGTGGGCTTAAGAGTAAATTTCACATGTACACTTTTTTGCTCATTTACTTTGATGCGCCAATCTGCTAGCAAACTTTCTATTTTTTTAAGGTGTTCCTCTAAATCCCGGGAGGCTATCCGTGGATTTAGGTGAGAGCTCAGGATAGCTGTGCCATCCGCGAAAGTCGAGGTAAAGAGGTTTTTATCAGATGGCAGATCAAAAGTTTACTGAATGTAAAGCATAGGACCAAGCACACTACCTTGTGGTACTCCAGCCATAATTTCAAAGTCTGGCGTTACAAATTCTTTATATTTAACCCTAAATTTGCGATTTGTTAAATATGACTCCAGAAGCTTATGCGAACTTTTTGGCAAAAGTTTTTTAATTTTATATATGAGTCCTTCGTGCCAGACTTTGGCAAAGGCTTGTGCGACGTCTAGGAATATTCCGGAGCAGTACATCCTTTGTTCAAATGCTTGCCTTATTTCAGAGGCAATACGGTGCACCTGCTCAATAGTTCCATGATGTTTGCGGGAACCAAATTGGTGGTGAGGAATAATTAAATTGAGCTTTGGTGCTAGTTTTTCCAGCAGTAAGCGTTCGAGCATTTTAGAGAGCGTTGGCAGGAGACTTATGGGCCGATAAGTAGATACTTGAGTAGGGTCTTTTCCGGGTTTTGGAATTATTATTATTTCCGACGTTTTCCATGTTGTAGGGAAGTAGCCCAGACCGAGTATTGCGTCAAAAATATGTGTGAGATGTATCAGAGCTATTTGCGGCAATTCACTTACCATTTTATTGGTAATTAAGTCACAACCAGGTGCATTTTTTGGGTTTAGATTCGTTGTACAGAGGCGTATAACTTTCTTTGTTTTGAAATGAATTTTGAACTGCTGACTTCGTAATTGAAAAATTCTGTATGCTAGTGTTGTTGCAGGTCGGCGGGTTAGGTTGAAATACTGACCTCAGATGTGCTGCAAGGAAGTTGCCTTTTTCTTCTTCTCTTTTTGCCCAAGTTCCATCGCTTTCTATTAGAGGCGATGCACTGTCCTTCGGTGTTTTAACCATTCTTGTCGCTCTCCAGAGTGAGTAATTGGTGACTTTGAGAGGAGCCAAAAATTCAAGGTACTTATTAAGGTTTTTCTTCCTTTTCCTCCCGTAGAGTGTTTTTCAGCTGATTTTGTAATGACTTTAATTTTACTTTTAGTGCTGGAGATATGTATTTTTGCCATTCACGCCTTTATATCCTCTTTTCTCTAACGAGGCATTCCACATAGTGTGACGTAGTGTGCCTCGCGTTAGTTTTAGTTGAGTTTCGTGCGGGCGTGGCACTAATAGCAGCTGCTTTTATTATTGATCCAAGAGCCTGCATTCCTTTTTTGAAGTTAACTAATCTCTTGCCATTATAATTACACATGATTCTTTCTTGTTTTTCAAGAATTGTGTTTTGAATAAGAGGAGGTTTAACCAACTCAAATAGCGTTCAGATTTATCTTCCAAGAAAAATATGAGCCGGTGTTTCGTTTGTAGAACCATATTGTGTATTGCGATATTCCATTAAAAATCGGTTTAAAACAATTTGAAAATTGTAATTTTTATTAGCATTTAAAGGGTGTTCGGAGGCAAATTGTCTTCCGTTGTCACTTACAATGGATAAGCAATACCCAAACGGCAAAAAAGTTCTCTTAATCTCGTTTTTACACAGTTGGAAGTTATATCCTTTGTTTTGAAAACTTCGGCTTAGAATCCACGATTTTGTCAATTATGAAATAAAAAATTTTGTTTATAAAAATTCATATTTCGATAAATTTAGCTTAAACCCTGCTGTTTTCAATTTATTAAATACTGCTTTCAAATTATGAATATATTCTGACATATCTTTACCTTATGTCGTGATATCATCTTGATAAATGACTACAAATGAAAACGTAACAAATTTTTCATCGTCTTTTAGCAGCTAGCTTAGCTCAAAAAGGTAAACGTTTCAATTTTAAAGGTTCAATATGTGTTGACCAGTATATAAATGTGCTGATTTTTCATCAAGAATGAGTTGGTTAATTAAAGCTTCGAAAATAGTTTACCTCCTTGAAGTGCAAAATTTCATCGATCAATGGTAACGGATAATAAAAATCAGATATGTATGAAGCTACCGTAAATTACTTTGAAGTCACCACAAATTCCAAGGACACTATTTAGCTTTAAAATAGTAGGAAAAAGCGGTGTACCCCATTAGGAATTGATCAACAGTTCTAAAACATATTTTGCATTAACAGCTGACAAAATTTTATACAAGCAATTTTGTCAGTGTCCGACGTCAGTTCATTTTTGCAAGTTGATGTCTAGTTCTGCCCTGACATCAGAAAGCTTTTGACAAGATCTCGAAAGCAGTTTATGTTCTAACACCTGCAGTTGCTCTATAATATACATCGGTGTCATGAACATGTTTCTATGATACTGCTGATACGAGCCGTTCGCTAAAATACACTTAAAAAACGAATTTCGAAATATATTACTGTCGTGATTCCGCAATTCGCTAATCAATTTTTTACGAACTTTATTTGGCAAAATAAAAATTCTGTATGCCATTGCAAATGGGTCGCTATCATCGCGCAAAGATATTAGCATTCTGCGCATCTCTACGTTTTCTTCCCTTGCGTTGTAAAATTGCGCAAAAATTTCCAAATTCTTCCATTTTTTTTATACATATCAATGTTTTTTTTTTTTAGCAAACCCAACTTTTCCCTTCAAAATATTATTTGATAGCTGCTGATATAGTCCTTACAAATTTCTTACAATTTTGATTTTGTAAGAGAGCTTTCGCCAGACAGCTCTCTCAGAAACATTTGTCATAATGCTTACAAAATTGCTCTAACAAAATTTTCTCAGCCCACCAGAATTGACCTGTAAATCTTTTAAAACTTCTCCAATTTTAATTTTCCATGCCAGTGGAACTGGACTGAAAAAAAGTTGATTTCGAATTATCATCTATATGTAGTTCATAGATTATAAGTGCCAAGAGTTTTGTCGAAATGTCAGAAAACTCACTGCCACAATGACAACACTTGCTTGCTTTATATCTGAATTCCCTAGATACGTTGTAACGCCAAACGCAGTGCGAGCCTCCTTTATTTGATTTAGTAGTCGTTTCACTTCGCTTCTAAGGTAGTTGTTGTTACCTTTTTCTTCTAATTGTTGTTTCTTAAGCAGTTGATTTCAGTTTCATTGTCATATTTTTGTGAAAATAGATACATTTCTATGATCAGAGCTTTTCGGGGTGCTTTATCGATGCTTAATTTTTCATCTTCTTCGCAGAGTCGCCCAAATATTTCAATGTTCACGCCCATTTTGAACCGATCTAGAACAAAAGCTGATAAATTTGCATTTATTTATTTATTATTTTTTTTAATTCAACATGGATTTATTTATTGCATCTTTCCAATCGAAACCAACAATAATTTTACAAAGCTTACTAATAAATAAATTGATGCTCCGCGCCAGTGCTTAGAGCAATTTTAGTTCAAGTATTATGTAAATTATGTATAAAAAATAAAAATAAAAATATAAATATAAAGAAACTCTATTTTTAAAAAAGTGGCCTTTTAAGACGAAATGTTTTCATCCTTTGAAGCAGATTCCTTGCTAGTTTGGATGACACTGAAGTTTGGATTGGTATTTTGTTTTTAAAACTGCTAGTTCTTCTTCAACGGGTGCTATTTTCAGGTCGCGGTGAATATTTTTGTTTCTGACGAACCATGGAGCGTCGCTGATCGTTCTCAGAATTTTCGATTGAGCCCTTTGTATTATTTGCAAAAGTTGATGCACTAGTAGTGCCCCAAATCTGAATACCATAAGTCCAAATCGGTTTAATTACAGCCTTGTATATAAGTATTTTATACTCCATTCGCAGTTTTGATTTTCGGTTGATAAGCCAATACAAGGAACTTGCCTTGAGTTTCATTGGCATTTTCTTGGCTTCTATATGTTTTTCCAGGTGAGCCGTCGGTCGAAATGCACTCCTAAGTATTTAACCTCTGTTGCTTGCGGGATTACAATACCATTTAAAGAGGCTGCCGGACAAGAAGTGGGCTTAAGAGTAAATTTCACATGTACACTTTTTTGCTCATTTACTTTGATGCGCCAATCTGCTAGCAAACTTTCTATTTTTTTAAGGTGTTCCTCTAAATCCCGGGATGCTATCCGTGGATTTAGGTGAGAGCTCAGGATAGCTGTGCCATCCGCGAAAGTCGAGGTAAAGAGGTTTTTATCAGATGGCAGATCAAAAGTTTACTGAATGTAAAACATAGGACCAAGCACACTACCTTGTGCCATAATTTCATTACTCCAGCCATAATTTCAAAGCCTGGCGTTACAAATTCTTTATATTTAACCCTAAATTTGCGATTTGTTAAATATGACTCCAGAAGCTTATGCGACGTCTAGGAATATTCCGCAGCAGTACATCCTTTGTTCAAATGCTCTCCTTATTTCAGAGGCAATACGGTGCACCTGCTCAATAGTTCCATGATATTTGCGGAAACCAAAATGGTGTTGAGGAATAATTAAATTGAGCTTTGGTGCTAGTTTTTCCAGCAGTAAGCGTTCGAGCATTTAGAGAGCGTTGGCAGGAGACTTATGGGCCAATAAGAAGATGTTTGAGTAGGGTCTTTTCCGAGTTTTGGAATCATTATTATTTCCGACGTTTTCCATGTTGTAGGGAAGTAGCCCAGACCGAGTGTTGCGTTAAAAATATGTGTGAGATGTATCAGAGCTATTTGCGGCAATTCACTTACCATTTTATTGGTAATTAAGTCACAACCAGGTGCCTTTTTTGGGTTTAGACTCGTTGTACATAGGCGTATAACTTCCTTTGGTTTGAAATGAATTGGTACTGCTGACTTCGTAATTGAAAAATTCTGTATGCTAGTGTTGTTGCAGGTCGGCGGGTTAGGTTGAAATACTGACCTCAGATGTGCTGCAAGGAAGTTGCCTTTTTCTTCTTCTGTTTTTGCCCAAGTTCCATCGCTTTGTCTTAGAGGCGATTCATTATCCTTCGCTATTTTAACCATTCTTGTTGCTCTCCAGATTGAGTAATTGGTGACTTTGAGAGGAGACAAATCTTCAAGGTACTTGTTAAAGTTTTTCTGCCTTTTCCTCCCGTAGAGTGTTTTTCAGCTGATTTTGTAATGACTTTAATTTTACTTTTAGTGCTGGAGATCTGTATTTTTGCCAATCACGCCTTAATCTCCTCTTTTCTCTAACGAGGCATTCCACATAGTGTCACTTAGTGTGCCTCGCTTTAGTTTAAGTTGAGATTTGTGCGGGCGTGGCACTAATAGCAGCTGCTTTTATAATTGATCCAAGAACCTGCGTAGCTGATTCAATGTCCTCTCCACTCTTAAGTTTTGTTTTAATGCACACGTGGGTACTAATATATTTGCGATATTTGAGCCAGTTTGTTTTCTTGGAGGTCAGTTTTATTGTTTTTTCAATGAACTCTGGGTCTTTGTTTTAAATATATTATCACCGGTGAGTGATCGGATGATAATATAACGTCGAAAAATGGCTCGGTTTCCAAGAAACACCTTTCAATATTTTTAGTTATGCCAAAGTCAATAAGACCGGGAATTTTTCTTTGATCAGGCCTGTATGTAGGCTTTCCAGATGATACAAATTCTAGACCATTCCGAGAATCTATCAGCGCATTAAACAATTGCTTCCCTTTAGGGTTGATTAACCGTGAGCAGGTATATTTAAAATTGAAGTGTCCGGCAGAGAGAAATTTGTTACCGAGCGGTTTAAAGAAAGAAACAAAATCGGTTGTGGAAATAGGAAACCTTGGAGGACAATACACTGATGAAATTACTATTGGCTCACCCCAACACTGTAAAGAGATGGAAGTAGAATGGATTTTTTTTTGCATAGGATTCCAGAAAGTAATGCTTTAATCGAACCTTAATTAGAATTCCCGTACCACCATAACCTTTTCCTTGTGGGTGGTTTGTTGAGTAAAAATTATACCCTGCTAGTTTGAAGTTATATTTTACAGTTAAATGTGTTTCTGAGATAAGCATGATGTCTATGCTGTTACTTTCTAGAAAATTTTTTAATTCAAATTTGTGTTGGTTAATACCATTAGCATTCCAGTGACATATTTTTATAACATTCATTTTTGTGAAATTAGAGTTTTCATTAGTAAGTTTTGGTTATATACAAGCTCTTGAATCATAGATTGCATCGAGGACATGAAGTTAGTAATACACTGAGACAAGTTAAATATTAACGTTTATAAATTTTGAGGTTGCATAGGGTGACTCGGTTTATCAGAAACGCCAGTTTTCAGTACATTCGCATAGCTAGTGGATGAAGAGATGTTTTCGGTGGTGCTTCCAATATGGTTTGTGTAGGTAGGTATAGCACTATATTTTTAGGTGCGAAATGTCTTAGCAGTTTGGTTCATACTGGTTTTTAGTTGTGTATATATCGGGCAGCCTCTGTAGTTAGCAGTATGATTCCCCCACAATTGCTGCATTTTTGTGTATCCTTCTCACTTTTGTTCAGCTTGCATTCCTTTGATGGATGGAAGTCGCCACACGCAACGCATAGAGTACGTAGGGTGCAGTACGATTTTGAATGACCATACTTTTGACAGTTTGTGGATTGTATTGGGCCTTTTCGTTTGTGAGGCTCCTCGAAAGTTATTCTACGATGCATTAAATATCGTAAATTGTAAATGGGGTGGGTTTCATTTTGTTTTAATTTAATATTCCCTGATTCTAGTTCTATTCTGAAGAGTGGTGCCGAATTTGTTCCATATTCCTTATATTAAAAACAGATTTTGCTGTGAATCCAGTCTCTTGGAGTGCATCTTTTATAGGGTTTACTTCAGGTTCTATACCTTTAATAACAACTGTCAACCCTTTGCTACTCTTTTTCTGATACGTGTAGTAATTTTTCTTTTTATTTTCAAGGAAAGAAGCAACTGCGTGATAGTTTTTTTCCAAATAAATTTGAATTTTTGTTTCTTGTATTTTAACCTTCAACAGCGGGACCACATGAAATTGATTTTTATCAATCAAGCTGGCAACACTATCTATTAATAAGTTGGAACTGCGTTACCGCAAGTAAATTGGTGGTGGTTTAATTGGAATACTCTTAGTTGGTTCAGACTCTGCACTATCGCTTAATAGATTGTTGTTGTTTAGGGTATCTGTATTAGTTTTAACAAGTTTATTCTTTTCTGCCTTGGCAAGCGGGCTGCGTTTTCGTTTTATTGTTATGTATCGATCAATACCTGCTTGTGTGCTTATGTTTGGTTTTGCACACTGTATTTCTATAGTTTTATTCGCAACATTGGTAAGTTTTTGTTGCTTATATAGCAGAATCTTTGTTGTTTTTGATTTGTGTTGCAGGAGATGCTGTTGAATTTGGAGAGACACATTGTCCACTCCAAGAGACCTGTAAGTTTGCTGGCGTATTTAGCGCAGCCGAGTCTGCTTGAGAATCTGTGCTTATTTTTTTTTTGTTGTACAAAGAACAAATTTGTTTTGCTTCTGCGTGTTTATTAGTTTTATTGGTGTGGGTGTGACTAGCTTAGAAGTTTGAGAGTGCTCAGTGCTTACCGTTTGCTGAATTACTGTTGTTAATTGCTGATCTGCTGAACTATTGTGAGAGATCATCTCAGTTTAGTTTAAATTGATTTGTTGATTACTGTATATTGGTGCATGCGGCGACACGCGCGGGTGAGACATCGATCTCTCGCTTGTGGCGGTGAGTGCCGAATGCTCATATAAATATTTTTTGTTGATGTTTATTTTTTTTCCTTCTTTTGTTGTTGTTTTTTGTTTGGAACCACTAATTTGAAATTTTTGTGTGTGATTAATTAATTGTTTTTGGCTTGCCCATAAAGGCTAGCCAACAAAAAATGTTTACCAATTTAATGCTAAATTTTACACTCGTAGATATTTTTTTATTTTTTATTTTTGATATATTAAAAAGAAAAAAGATCTACTGAATGAGCGATCTTTGCATGAGGGAGCTTTTTTCTACTCTTGCATGCCATTCTGATATTGTTTCACGTTTAGTTTGCAAAGCTGACTAAATGTCTTTCGCTCACGAAACATTATTGTTGGTAGATTGCATAGCTCCTTATAAGTCTTAGCGGCAGGTGAAGATGCGCACCTCAGGCAACAGGGTTGCCATGTCCGCCTCTTACCGCCTACAATCCGCCATCTGCCTCTTCATCTGACAGGGATGATAGATCGTAATCGATTTGTGCTGAGGGTTCTGACCTTCAAAATTTCCAATCTTTCGAACATCATATCAACCATTTCTCTTAGCTTTGGTTACTTCATACGGAACCATATACTCATTTGCCAGCTTTTTACCTGAAAGAAACTGAGTGAGTTTAATGGCTACTAAATCGCTCACCTTGTGTGTTAAATCCGGTTTGCGGTCCGGTCAAAAGTTTTTTTTGTTCGGCTTGGATTTCATCGCTTTGATTCTTGGCCTTTAGCCGGAGACTGTTGCGATCGTCGTACAAGTTTACGAATCATTCATCTTAGATTGCTTTTACGACATTGTCACCAATTGGATTGCTTCTCATCTTTATGCTAAAAAGGACTTAAAATGGTGAGTATTTGGTAGATTGGTGTACTGAATTGTTGATCGCGTGCTGAACATCGTCTACAAAATGATACAATTGTAGTGGAGACTTCCACGGCAACTTTGCAATGACGCTGAGTATAGTTTTTTTAGCTCGCTGGATTTGCCCGTTTCCTCTGGGTACGCCTGTTGTTGTCTGAACGTGCTCGATTTGCGCCTGACAACAAAACTCAGTAAATGCGTTTGAAGTAAATGCCGACCTCTTGTCGCTGATTATACGAACAGGATTTCAGAAGATATCACGCCACGTTCCGATTTTAGCTAAAACTTCGTGAACGCCTATAGATCTTGTTGGATATAGCTATACAAACTTGCTGAATCCTTCCACCATCGCGAAAATATACTTATAATTTTTAACAGAGGCGTCCATTAGACTTAAATGATCAACATACAACGTACATAGCGTTGCATCGCTTTTATCAATCGTGTCTAAAAAGCATTCCAACTTTCCTTTTTTTTATTGAACAAAATAAACCTAACGCACTTTCTGATAGTTTTAACAAATTTTTGTTCTAGATGTGAGACAACGACTATGCCAAAATGCCCTTCATCGTGAACGGTTTTAATAACTTATTTTTCCATCATGCGGGGAACTACTAGCAAATCTCGACCGTCTGTTGCTTTGAATAAAATCTTGCGCGATTCTCTTATAGTCCATGTACTGCTTTATTTCAAGTCTGTCAAATATCGCCTTAAGATGATTATCGCATTTTTGCGCTTTTTCTAGCCGCAAACGTAACCCATTCTTTGTATTTAGCGTCATTGCCACATATCTGCTTAGCGCGTCTACATGTTTCATTTCTGCGCCGTTACGGTGATTAACTGAAAAGTTAAAATCCTGCATATACACTATGTATCGAGCAACTGGACGGAGATATATCTTCTTTAGTCGTCGTGTATTTATAAGCGTTGCAGTTTGGTTTTAACTCGATGTCCATCAAATAACGTCGCTGCTTTTTCATTGGCAAAAATTCTGCTTTTGTTTCCAATACGCAGCTATGGATGTAAGCTGCCTTCGAAGTCTTGTAACAATATAGCTACAAATCCATCTTTCGATACGTCTGTATGCAGTTCTGTTGTCAATGATTTGAAAGTATGTCAGAGGTCTTGCTATTATCGAAAAGCTTTTTACGAACTTTCGTAAAAATCCAAAAAGTCCTAAAACCGATTGAACCACTCTCACATTTTTTGGCTCTGGAAAATTTTGCACCGCTTTTATTTTTTCATTGCTCGGTTTTATTGTCCCGTCTTCGATTATGAGCCCCAAAAATTTACCTTTGTTTCCAGAAACTTGCATTTCTGCCAATTAATTCGGAATCCGTATTTCGCTGCCACATAAAAAAATACTGCCAACGTAAATTTTCTTCCTTGTCTTTCGCAAAAATTATTATAACTTCCATGTATATTTCCAAAATTTTATCGTTAATCAGCTGGTAGGTAGGTAGGTAGGAGTGGCCGCCCAGTTTGCAAAAAGCACACTTGAGCACATATAATGGCGCATTGTGATACCACGGTGTGGCGCCGTTCAAGCACTGACTAAAAAGGTTCCCATACTTGGAATTGTGATAGTCAGCGCAAGGACAGCGCTAGGAAAGGCACGACTCCCCCGTCATGTTTCAGGAAACCATCCTGATACTTTGATGAACCTGGCTATGTCCTTAATATTAATGGATGACAGCTCTGTCAGGCTTGTAAGAAATGCGGCTCCAAAGGTGCGAATTCTTCTTCTGCTCAAGGATGGGCAGTAGCATAAGAGGTGGAAAACCGTCTCGTCCTCCTCCTCGGAGCCACAGCCTCGGCAAAAGTCATTTGAGGGTAGGCCCAGTCTTTCTGCGTGCTGTCCCATTATGCAGTGGCCGGTCAAAACCGACACAGTTGTCGACAGTGATACGCGATCAAGTCGAAGAACTTGATTGGTTCTGTTTTTGTCCATTCTTGCCCAAGTTAGTCTAGCCGTGTGGCAGGATTCCTCGTTAGCCCAGGATTTGTAGGCGTCAGCCAGATATTTCCGTTTGATTTCGAGCTGGGCTGTTTCCAGTGGAATGCCGATGTTTACAGAGGGGTGAATGTCTTGCATTAGCGTGCCTGCCTTGGCAACCTCTTCCGCCTCGCAGTTTCCCGGGATTTCGCTGTGTCCGGGAACCCAGACTAGGTGCACCCGAGAGTAACTTGCGAGCTCATTTAAAGATGTTCGACATTCATGAACTAGTCTTGATATGGCCGTGGAGCCAAAAAGAGATTTAATGGCGGCCTGGCTGTCTGAGAAGATAGATACGTCAACTGCGCCGATATCACTACTCAGCATCCATTTGGCTGCGTGGTAAATGGCCATGACCTCAGCTTGAAAAACGCTGCAATGGTCTGGGAGACGTAGGGAGATGTTAAAGTCCAGCTTGTCGGAATAAATACCGCTGCCGACTCTACTTCCAAGCTTGGAACCGTCGGTGTAGATTTCGACTGTTTCACCGACGATTCGGTTTTCTGAGGTCCAGTCGCTTCGACTTGGAATAGTGAGGTCGAATTCCCTGTTCAAATCGGGATAGACCGACATATAATCGATAAAGTTGGGGACAGGTGGGTCCTGATTCAGAATTGAAGCATGGCCTGTCAGGGTTATGCGCCAGTACGAAAGAGCATTAAGTCTAATCGCTGTCAGCTTGGCTTGTTGCTTAACCAGGATCCCCGAGGGGAGCCAGTGCAGCATGGCAAAAAGGGCTTTCGTAGGTGTGCTACGAAGAGCGCCAGTGATCAGTAGAGCAATGTATCTTCTGATTTTATCAAGGGGTTTGATATTACAGGCTTTTTCGAGAGCTTGCCACCAGAAGACCGACCCGTATAACAGGTTTGGTTCAACGATGGCCGTGTAGAGCCAGAGCACTACTCGAGGACGAAGTCCCCATCGTGCACCAACTGCTCTTTTACAGCAGTATATAGCGCATGTTGCCTTACGTGCCCTCTCAGCTAGATTGGCTTTCCAATTAAGCTTTGGGTTGAGAATCAGGCCTAAGTACTTAACGTGTGTGCTCAAAGAGAGCGGAGTGCCGTTTAGACTAGGCATTGTAAACTTTGGAATTTTGTACTTCCTAGTGAAAAGCATAGTCTCGGTTTTGGATGGGTTAACCCCAAGTTCGAATTCGCGACACCAGTTCGACACAATAGAGAGTGAATAGTTCAGTTTTTCGGAAAGTGTTTGGGGGAATTTGCCGGATGCCGCGATTGCTATGTCGTCCGCATAGGCTATCACTTTGCATCCAGTAGATTCCAATCTCACCAGTAGTGTGTTAACTGCCAGGTTCCAGAGGAGGGGTGATAAAACACCCCCTTGTGGCGTGCCCCTGTTAACCACCCTCCTGGATTGGGCACTGCCGATCGTGGAAGTGATGATCCTAGATTTGAGTAGAAGCTCTATAAATTTAAGAAGACCTGAATTCAGGTTAAGATTATAGAGTGCGGAGATGACAGCGTTGGGGCATACATTGTTGAATGCTTCCTCGATGTCCAGAAATATGGCAAGTGTGAATTCCTTGTACGGCAAGGATTTGTCCACTTGAGAAATGAGAGAATGAAGTGCTGTTTCAACCGATTTGCCTTTAGAGTAAGCGTGTTGAGATACAGAGAGAAGAGAAGGGTTGATCGATGTCCTGATATGTAGGTCAAGAGCTCTTTCTAGAACCTTAAGAAGAAAGGATGTTAGACTTATGGGTCTGTAATCCTTAGGTTTGGTGTGCGAGGCCTTCCCAACTTTTGTTGGTATGAAGACGACCCGAGCCGTGCGCCAGCGTAAGGGAATGTATTGCAATCTGAGGCTTGCATTATATATTTGAAGCAGCCATGGAAGGATAATCTCTTCCCCATTTTGGATATCGGCAGGAATGATGCCGTCCGGTCCGGGGGACTTGTATGGCTTAAAGGTTTGAATGGACCATTCAAGGTGACTTTTTGTCACTTGGAATGTGGGGAGGCTATCATGGGAAACCTGCTCCACCTGGTAGATTGCTTGATCCGCTGAGGCTAAACTCCCTGGGAAGTGGGTGTCTAGCAGGATAACAAGGGTTTCGGCGCTTGAGTGAGTCCAGCTGCCATCTGGTTTTTGGATACAGTCAAGGGCTTTGTTAGAGGAGTGGAGAATTTTACGAAGACGGTTAGCCTCGGACGTCGATTCAATGCTTTCGCAAAATTCCCTCCATAACGCTCGTTTCCCTCGCCTAATGGCGTATTTCAACTCTTTTTGTTTATTTTTGAAAGGGGCCCAATCAGCTGTAACTTTTGCTTTGTTAAAAAGCATTCTACAAGTTTTGCGATGACTTGCAATTTCCGAGCTCCACCACGGAGGTTTAGGTTTGCCCCGTGGTTCGGGAGTGATGCAAGAAATATGAGTGGATTTTTTAAAAGCTGTGGTCAGATCGTCGACCGCCCGATCAATGTCGGGACAGTTGTGGATAATAGGGGGAGTCGTTGCTAAGCATGACCCCAGTTTGAGCCGGAAAAGAGGCCAGTTCGTGTTTTTTCTATTGACTGGTTTAAGAGATTCTGTATTGCCTGTAGTCTCCCTCAAGTCAATGTCAAAGGTGATATAGCAGTGGTCCGAAAAGGAGCATTCCTGTGAGACGAACCAATTGCTTATCATGTTGGAGTAGTTATCGCTGATGAGGGTGATGTCAAGCACTTCCTTCCTTACGGATGTAAGGAAGGTCGGCTCATTTCCCCGATTAGCAATGCCTAAGTTATTTGAAATGATAAAGTCGAAAAAACACTCACCTCGATCATTTGTGCCGGAGCTGCCCCATATTTCGTGATGGGCATTGGCATCGGCGCCGATAATTACCGGAATCTGTTTCTGGTGGGCTACAGCAACCATTTGCTTCAGTATGTCTGGTGGCGGGGAGTCGCCATAGTCATGAGCCATGTAGTTCGAGGAGATCCAGAAAGTCCGTGGACCCATTTCAATGACCATGGCAACATTGTCTTTGTCACTGAATTTAGGGAGCAAAAGAGCGTTAACGCTGTTTTTTACCAGAATGCAGGAGCTTGGTTTACCTTGATCCTCGATATATACCATACGATATCCGTATGCATTGAGTCCAGAAACCCGGTCATTTTCGACCCAAGATTCTTGGACGAGAATGAGCTCCTCCCCTATATCCGAAAGGCGGAGAAGCAGGGCTGCCGAGGCAGTTTTCGAATGCTGAAGGTTAATCTGTAGTACCTTCAGCATTGTCTGGAAGAGTGATTATTGTGGAATCCAACTCTTCCTCTTCCGACATTGGAGAGATGTATCCACCAGCCGCATCCGTGTCCATGTGGTCGAAGAATTCTCCGACCAGTTCGGAAGTTGAGAAGCGGCTGCTTCTGGTTGTTACGGAGCGCATACTCTCATTGTCACTACCCGACAAAGGGGTGAGAGCCGGGCCCGAGCAGCTAGGCTCTTTGGCAGTGGCTTGTGGGACAGCACCAGCTGGGGGAGGCTGTTGGGGGGCTTGGGCATCGCACTTGTAGATGCGGAGAGTGATGGCTCCAAAGCCATAATTAATCACGCCCGTTCAAAATGATGGTGACCTCACGCAAAGTGCCTTTGGGGTCACCAACTTTCGCGACCTTCCAGCCATCGGTGGGAAGATCTGTGTTGCTGAGCTTGAGGGTCTTTAAGATTGCCTCGGGCTCAGAGGGCTCGGCAGGAAGCCATGTTTTGGAGCGAGGACGTTGGGGAATCTGGTCCAAAGGTACAGCGTTGAGCTTTGCACCGGGCAAGCTCTCACCTACCCTATTGATCGCTACCTTATATAGATCCGCCGAGCGTTGGTCCGAGCAAGATATGATGTTAATATGTCCTTGATACCACCCTGCGTCACGGCAGCTGGGTGAAGGACCAGGGCTGAGGGACATAACCTCAACGCATATTGGTAACAGTGCCATTTCGACCTGTCTCCATTTGGCAGGAGTAATGGTCCCATCGGCATTGGCAGAGTCGACCACAGCCCATGTGAGGCTCTCTTTCACAATCTCACTAAGCGGTTTGGAGAGCTTAGGCTTGGGAGTAGCCAGCCTTACGCGCTTAGGGATGCTTTGGGTGGATTGGCCCGGGCGATCGGCCTCTTGGGGTTACCGGCTGCTTGTGCAGTGGAGGAGTGGACACGCATATCAGCGTGTGCTTTTGCCCACTCAAGCTTGCCCTTGTCGTATTCTGACAGTTGAGAAGGTACTGAAGCGTTGAACCTCGTCAACATACGGTAAGCCGCTCTACGCGTCCTGTACGCCCTTGAACTCGGGTTCACGTTGGTAGCTGCACCTGAAGGAGGAGTGGTACGGGGAGCAGTTACCATCGACTTGTGAGGCAATATCGAGGCGTTTGCTGAAGAGGGCTTAGGCGGAGCGACTGCTGCTGGTTTGTGAGTCAATACCCTAGCAGCCGCTGAAGAGCCTGGGGACAGCGAAGAGCTCTTGGGTGGCTTATTAGCCGAAACTGTGGTGCTTGTTGAAGGGGCAGTGCTTATGCTGCTTGTCTTCGAACCAAGGGCGGGGGTGTTGCTGGTGGGCATTTGCCTAGCCAGGGTTTTGCGCGTCCCTGAGGGGATATGTGCGGAAATTTTGTTTGTGTTTGTGTTTGTGTTTTTATTTTTTGTTGTGTCCATGCAATAAGGGTCCCCACTCAAAGCCGCTATCTCAGTCCGAACGTGTGGTCACTAAATATGGTCCCATGGTTATATGTGCAAGCAGGGAGGCCATGCGAGGGTTGGCACAAGCCCTTATGGGGTCAAGTGCTCAGAGCCAGACCAGTGCTAATCGGGAGTTCCACTCAACCGAACCCACACTACCGACCTAACGGTAACAGGCGTCGAACGTACTTTGAGGCCTGCCAAGGTTTTAACGGGACGGGGGCAGCTGCAACCTTAGACTGGAGCCGTTCACACTCAAGTTTCACCTTGGTGCTACCGTGACAAAAGACAGCTAGGTCCAGAAAATTACAGCTACCAGCCCAGGGCAATCAGAACAGTTACATTGGTCCAAAGAGAAGTCCGGGGACGAAGGATAGGGGTCGTGCCAATTGATGCTACTGAACTCCCGTGCAAGAAAACAGCAGCACCTGGGGGAGTGTAGACCATTTAGCGTAACCCAGGGTGCACCGCGTGGAGGCGGTCTACATTACACCCCTAAATCAGCTGACGTAGAATACAATTTATATAACATATAAAATTCGCAGGTGTGTTGCAGGATCCAAAAGGTGAATAGTTGGATTCGAATAAACCGTATTTTGTTGTGAAGCCGTCTATTTGCGACTAGTTTCCTCTATTGGTACATGCGAGAATGCATTCTCAATACCCAGTACGCTTGTTAATAATGTTTTCCATATTTGGTTAGCTTATTTAGACGTCTATAATCTATTCATTCTCTTTTGCTGCCATATTTTTTAGCTGCTAAACCACTTTTTTTGGCACATTAATTTATCTTAGTTTCGCACATCAACTAACTATTTAATGTAACTCACTCTTCAATCATCTTTATTCAATTTATAAACCATTTTCTTATACTTAAAATGAACACTTTTTGCTAATCTTGTATCTAATATTATATCTGAGGTGAATTACTTTGATGTGGACAAGATAGCTGTTGATGAATAAATAAATACTTTTTGAAAAAATTTAAAATAACGGTTATTTTTTGGTCTAACCTCGTACTCTCAGACAGTCAATCAGTCCTCAAAGCTCTTAAAAGCTACACATTTACATCAAAAGTCCTTATATAGTGTAACAACGCACTCAACGAACTGGCCATCCACAATCAGGTCTCTCTGATTTGGGTGCCAGGACACGAAGGTAATGAAAAGCCAAAAAAGGGGCTGAAGGATCATTTATTGGACCCACTCCCTTCTTTGGCTTTAATAAAAACAACATAAAACAAGAGACCAAAAAATGGATCCAACATAAAATCAGCGAATATTGGAATGACATTGACGGCCTTGATCACTCCAAAAAATTCCTGAGCTTTGACGCTAATAGAGCAAAAATCGCTCTTACCTTAAACAAAAATGCCTTAGATTACTCTCTGGAGCATTAACAGGTCACATCGCCTGCAACAAACACCTACACAAAATAGGTATATCTCGCACGAGCACTTGCAGATTCTGCTGTGATGAAGAGGAGTCTGTGGGACACTTAATCACCAACTGTGATGCATTAGGCCACAGGAGACACAGGATCTTAGGTTCCTATATACTAGAAGATGAAGACCTTCAAATGCTCTCTCCAAAGGAGCTGGTCCGATTCCTTGATATACTAAGTATACTAAATAATTAAGTACGAAGGGGCGCACAAAAGATGAAGTTGGTCGCAGTGCATAAAGGCCTTAGCCTTACCCGTACAACCATTACCATTACCATTAAATCATTACACAAATTCAGCTTTTCTTCCTTGATACATGAAAATCCGTTATGCTTAAGGACTTTTTATCGAAAGAGTTTTTCAATAGTTCGTACTCTATTACTTGAAAGTGCATTTGTTGAGTTATATATATTTCAAAATAATTAAAATCCTTTTAATAAACAAATTATTAACACTGCACATGTATTTTCCAAATCACCAAATATTTTAAAGCACCTTTTGACGTCACAGCCAATCAAATATGCTGTGTTATTGTCGAGAGAGGCGTAGCGGACATGCGCATGGCGTAATTTTATTTTCTATTAATATTGGCTTTCCTATATAGTATGTGCTGGGCTTTCGTCTCCAAACGTTCGGGCGACCATTACTTACATTACATGATGCGTTATCTGCCTCAGTGAGCTTTCGCTCTGGTTAGGGTGTGCGTAATATGCTCATAAGCAAGCTCTCGCACCTGTTGTTAGTTTACAATTCATTTTTGCTTACTTCCTGGAAAATATTACTGCCACAACACTTTTTGTTAATTTTTTTTTCCTTATAGAGTCTCTGTCTCACATTTGGGCATATGTTGATTGCATTCAATCCACTTGACAAATTGGTCAGAAATATGAGAGTATTAGAAAGTGAAATTCAATACATTGACACTAGATGGGTGACACCAAAAAGTACTGCACGGTGGCCACTCTGGATATTAAGCATGATTTCAATTCTCCGAATTGAGGACAAATAATGCAGACTCTGGAAATTTTTAGAGTACCAGCATACTTGCGGAGCGTAAGCGGTAGCTACCTCTGCAACAGGCTGCTGCTGTACGATGGCGGCAGGCCATTGTTGTGAGTTAGAATCAAGCTACCTGTGTGTAGATGACTCACAGCACCAACTCCTAATAGACACTACACATTTGGCGTAGTTAGCTTTATACAATTAAATTCATTAAGAAAGTACATAGTTTTAGTGTGCAAATAATTTAAATGAATAGTATTTATGTATTAAATATTATGTAAACTTTTAGCGTGTCACAGTTCCGCAGTCAAGCTGACGAAGGGCATTTAGAATGCACCGTCGACACTTATAGTAGCAAGTAGGTCAGTTGGCTTGACAAACTGACACCAATCAACAGTTGCGTAACTGGAACACCAGAAATATCAATACTTAGTCTGTAAGTGTTCTTTCTAAATAGTATTTATATAAGAATTATGATTTTAAGAATAAAGTGTTTGGTGTTTTTCTGAAAAGTGATTGTTAAAGGACGCTCCCCACGGACAAAGTCAAACACGGACCCCAACACATTTCCTGCATCATTATTTACATTGTAACTATAAATTAATTTAGGGGTTGTGCAAATTTTCAGGGTATTCTTTCTAAACGTTCAGATTGTGTTTTTTATTCGGCGGTACTTTAACTTAGCGGGTTTAACTATTTTTGTGCAGCTAACACAAACTTGTGCACGAGTTGCTTCTGCCTTGTTACAGTTTTTCAAGATTTTTTTAAGTTTGGGTGAATTGCAACATGTTGTTGCATGGAGATAAGAAAGCTTAGCAGAGGCAAATGTTTATGCCGGTTGAAGAGTTAATCACGAATTTTTTTCCTGTTTTTTTTGCGTTTTTCTGTGGACTTGACTTTCGCTTTACCTGTATATTGTAATCTAAGCCAATCTGAATTGTTGCAAAGTTTCTTTGTCAGATTAATTTTTGCACCACTTCTTGTTTTCAATTTAACACCATCTCTTCTTACACCCTGGATTGTTTAATAAACTAAAAATAGGAAAGAGGTATTTTATGATTAATTTCCCGCTGGATAATTCATCGGTGCTGGAGATGTAGCAGAGAAAATGAGAAGTGTATCTTGGGTTTCGCCTATTCATACACAGACTACAATAGTTTTGCTGGCAAATTTTTCCCCACCGAGCATAAAAAAACCAATTTTTAATTCACCATCGACCATAAGCAAATTGGATGAGTTTCGTAAAAATCACTATTTGGGGTAGTCGTTCGTTAAGATATAATACTATTCTCCAAAAAGTACTAATTTCTATATCGTTCAACATTTGCCGAGTTAATAATTGTGATCATTACTAATATTAGGCACACTCATCTGTATTCTAATAAGGTAAATTTTATTAGTGAATTCCTATATTGATTTATAATTTTTTGGTTTGTTTATTCTTTTTAATATTCTTAAGAATATAAGAAACTCACAATAAGTTTTTCAAATCTTAGGAAACTAACTTAAAATTAATATGTTCTTCGCCAATGGTCCGAACATAACATGAATTAGCATAAGATTACATAGGTACACATTACATTATACAGTACAGTTGAGATTATATATACGAGTACGTACATAGCTAATTTCTATTGTAGTAGGGTTATGGTATCTTTCCTTTTTAATCGTTTGTGACCTTTGTTTGACAACAGCTCCCTTGCTAATGTGTTTGGGTGTCGTTGCAGCTTCTTTTATAGAATGACTTCGTCTTGAACAATTGAACGAGTCGAATTACGATTCGTGGAGTATACAAGTTGAAAGTGTACTCATACGAGGGCAGATTGATATTGAAGTTACCTAGCGCTAGATGGCATCACAAACACAAAAACTTTTTTTTTTAGAAATTGCGATCTGTCAAACGTCTGCTGTTAGAATTTCACCCAAATTCATCGATTAGTTTATTTGTTGTAGTCGTTTGAAGTAAGCAACTTTTGTGTTTCTTGAAAAATGGAAAAAAGCGAATTTCGTGCAGTGATTAAACAATATTATTTGAAAGGGAAAACGGCGAAAGAGACAACAGAAAAGCTCGATAAACATTACGGTGAGACTGCTCCGTCAGATTACATGGTAAAATGTTGGATTGCTGTATTTAAACGCGGCCGAACAAGCACTGCAACAATACCATCAACAGGAAGTCCAAAAGAGGTGGTTACTGAAGAGAATATCAAGAAAATCCTCGATATCGTTATGAATGATCGCCGAGTCAAGTTGCGTGAGATTGTTGAAATGGTCAACATATCATGAAAACCCCTCGAAAGCAACAGAGTTCGGATGTGTTTGTCGGTTGCTCCTCAATTATATTGTGATTTAAAGTGAAATAATTTAATGTTTCGAGCTTTAAGCCTAGCGAAATAGACACATAATAAAAATCAGTGAGTGAAATTGGCAAAAGGAGTTTGTGCGAAATATCAAATATCAGTTTTTAAACTTAAAATTTGAATTTGTGTTAGCTTCTAATAAAGAAGCGGAACTATAGCGGTCAGTGGATGAGCGTATTGCGCTCTCCCACTCATCCAGTGCGCTCTCCTGTTCAGCGCATGCGCTCTCAAAGTGTGCCTGCACTTGCACCAACACCTGATCTGCCTCAGTTGTTTTCCCAGCAGCGTCCGGTAATCGCGCAACTGAGTGAGTAGAGTATGTTACCTTCTCTCCCCAATGCAAGGTCGGATGTTCTCGGCATGACTGTCGATAGCGGTTTGACGACGAATGTGGTTCGTACAACACTTTTGCCTGCAAAACAGAGACAAGCGAGCGGAGGTAGCATGTCCCACAACAGCGCGCGGCCGGGCAGCGGCCCTAATGCGACTGCAACTCCACAGCGTTCAATTGAGACTGCACTTAACAATGCAAGTGCAAGTACACAGTTCGCACTCAAACCAGAAACAATGTCCAAAAGTGTCTCTGGCACTCTCTGCGCATGCGCCCTCTTGGGGCGCTCAATGTTCAACACCCAGCCCAACGGCGTCCATAACTAAAGAGTGCAAACAGGTTCCATCCACGTCCCTCTCTCACTCGTCCGAAAAACAAATTCGCCAACAGTGGCTGAGCGCACTGAAAATGCACTCACACCAACCATCAATGCACAGTTTAAACACCTGCAAAATTGCAAAAGTTATGTGTAAGGTCAACGATAGGAAACAAACGAGATTTAAACTCGCGCTCTCACGAAAAGACTGCAGAACTATCATAGGTATAATGACAGGCCATAAATTATTGGCGGCACATGCACATAAGATAGGAATTACGGACAATGACGAATGTAGGAACTGCAAAGAGGTGGGAGTAAGGGAAACTCTGGAAAATCTCCTTTGTATATGTCCTGCGTTATCAAAAACGCCCTTAAAATGCTTAGGAGTCCCACAATTTGTGAGATTGGAACACATCTCAGGAATGGAGCTGACAGCACTGCTTAAATTCCCGAAAAGCGTTGACATCCTACGAGATGTCTACTGGAAATCTGCATAAAGGTCAGACTCCATCTGGTATCGCTAGGGACCAATCGATCTATGTGTTGCTTTAGGCCAGCCAGGTTAACCTAACTTAACCTAACCTAACCATCAATGCAAACCACACAACCAAAAATTTTTCAAACATCCCAGCAGAGAAAAGTGGAACATCACAAACTGGTTTAGATAGGTATATCCTTATAAACAAGCGCAAGCGAAGCCCAAAATCGAGTGCAATCAAAACTAACATCGCAAAAATCATCAAAACTAGCGAGAGCCTAATCTCTAGAAATAATCGCTTCGCACTACTTCAAACTGCTGAGGAGGCAGACGTACCCAAACCTAATATTATATTCAAACCACCTTCCATTTACCTACGAGAACGTAACTCCAGCAAATTAGTTGCAAAGCTTACCGAGCTCATTGGTCCTAAAAATTTCCATGTCACCCCTCTTGTTAAAGGAAATATCCAGGAAACAAAAATCCAAACACATAGTGAGAGCAATTACAGAGTGGTTATAAAAAGCTTTGACACTGAGAAAAAAAGCTAATACACCTATCAGCTTAAAAGTAGCAAAGGCCTTACCATTGTCATAAAGGGACTTGAATCAGATATTCCCCCTGCTGAAGTCAAAGAAGCACTACATGAAGCAGGGTTTGCTGCCCGCTCTATTATAAATATAATAAATCGCAACAGAATCCCTCAGCCATTGTTTCGCGTAGAATTGGAGCCTGAAACCCAAAGCCTAAAAAAGGAGAAGTGCATTGTATTTATAATCTCCGCTATCTTATGCATCGCAGAATTACTGTGGAGGAGCCTCTCAAACGAAACGGCCCAGTTCAATGTTCTAATTGCCAAGAATTTGGGCACACAAGGTCCTATTGCACTCTTCGTCGTGTATGTGTTGCCTGTGGTGATTTACACCCCACATCAGAATGTGCGAAGACTAAAACTGATAGAGCTGCTAGAAAGTGCAGTAATTGTGGTGGTAACCATACTGCCAACTACAGAGGTTGCCCTGTATACCAGGAAATTAATAACAATGACCCTCAGTTAAAGAATAAGCGCACCCAACCTAGTACAAATATACCGCCCATTGCACAACCACAGAAGTCAATTCCATACCCCGTTACAGGGACGACGTATGTAGGGGTACTTAAGTTAGGGAAGGATCAGCAGTCCGGGACTGGTTCAAATCGGCATAACTTTGAAGGAATGATAGCAACGCTCACACAATGTATGACGCAGTTCATGACCTCCATACAAACAATGATTCAAGAAATGATGAGAAACCAAAACCAGCTCATGCAGCTTCTGCTATCTCCGAAATGAACGTACTTAAAATCTGTCAATGGAATGCAAACGGTGTAAGCCAGCACAAGTTAGAAATCAACAAATTTTTACTCACTAATGAAATCGACATACTTCTTATATCCGAAACCCATCTAACCGATAAACACAATTTTTACATACCGGGATATAAATTCTATGATAC
The DNA here is from genome assembly GCA_920105625.2 of Clusia tigrina. Taxonomy (NCBI): domain Eukaryota; kingdom Metazoa; phylum Arthropoda; class Insecta; order Diptera; family Clusiidae; genus Clusia; species Clusia tigrina. The sequence continues at coordinate 341,122,665 of OV050030.1, forward strand.
AAAGCATCTCGCTCGTAAAGCCCATGAAGGCACTGGAATCATAATCAAACAAAGAAGAAAACAATTTGTTATGAAAGAATACAACAAGGCGTACCTGCAAGCAACATCACTTTGTCTGGACGGATGGGAGAATAACTTAACAATATCCGCTGTGTACTGCCCAACTAGATTTAAAATAACAAGTAACCAGTTCCCATATTTTTCTCCACACTTGGAACAAGTTTTCTAGCTGCTGCGGACTACAATGCCAAAAAAAACTTACTGGGGCTCACGGCTAACAACACCAAAATGAAAGCAATTATATAACTTCATGCTTTCTGACACCAAGATTGATATTATCTCTTCAGGACAACCATCGTACTGGCCGACAGACCCACGTAAGATACCTGACCTTATTTATTTTGGAGTTAGAAACCTGAAACGAGAGCAACTCAAAGTAGAACACCTTAACGACTTCTCTTCAGATCACTCTCCTATTATAATACATCTGAACAAAAAGTTACGCCATACCTTTTATTACGAATTCACTCCCATTAAAACTAACTGGCTGAAATACAGAAAATACATCAGTAGTCATCTCAGACTAAACCCACGTCTCAAAACTAATGAGGACATTGAAACATTTCTGCCTACCAATAAATACTTAACAACACCAACTTTCGCAGACGATACAGCTATCCTAAGCATTCATCCGAATTCGAAAATCGCATCCCGTGACTTAGAAGATCATCTGCTCCTAGTAACAAATTGGTTGGCTGACTGGCGAATAAACGTTAATGAATCGAAAAGTACGCATATTACCTTTACTATAAAAAAAGTTACATGTCCAGCGATAAAACTCAACAATGTTCCTATTCCTCAAGCAAAGGAGGTGAAGTACCTAGGAATTCATCTTAACTCACGTTTGACATGGAAGCGCCACATCGAGGTAAAAAAAAAAACAAATGACTTTGAAAGCAAATTGCCTACACAGGCTCATGCACAAAAATTCCAGGTTGAGCCTAGAATATAAAACACTGCTGTACAAAGCCATCATAAAACCAATTTGGACTTACGGTAGCCAGTTGTATGGCGGCGCAAGTAACTCTAACATAGAACTGATTCAAAGAGCGCAGTCCAAAATTCTAAGAACCATTACTGGGGCTCCTTGGTTTATAAAGAATACAAACATTCACAAAGATCTGAACATTCTGCTCGTAAAAAAAGAAAACCTTTGACGCCAGCTTAAAATATGCGCAAAAAATCAAAGAGCACCCAAATCATCTAGCTAGGATACTAGCATGTAATAGGGTTCCAAGTCGTCTAAACGTACGAAATCACCAGCACAACTAACATCGACACCTTAATCATGTACAAACACTAATATAACATTTATTACAGTAACTAACATATAACATTGTGATTACTAAAAAGCACTAAGCATTGGCAAGGTGTATTAATATTAATTATTTAGTTTGTAAGATATGCTTACTTATTGTTAGTCTAAGCTTAGAAGATACAATAAATAAATATATGAAATATAAAAAAAAAAATATGAACGTTTGTTCAACATTTTGCATGAACATTTGCATATGAAAAAGCTATCGGCAAGATGGGTGCCGCGTTTGCTCAGTGTCGAACAAAAACGAGTTCGACAGACCACTTCACAGCGGTGTTTGGACATGATAAAGCGTAATCCTGTTCATTTTTGGCGTCGATTAATAACTGTTGATGAAACGTGGGTCCACCACTACACACCTGAAACTAAAAATCAATCGAAACAATGGGTGGAAGCTGGTGGAAGTGCTCCGAAGAAGGCGAAGGCAGTGAAATCGGCTGGCAAGGTTATGGCCACTGTATTTTGGGATGCACACGGAATATTGCTCATCGATTATCCTGAAAAAGGATCCACAATCACAGGAAAGTATTATCGTGCATTATTGGATCAATTGATTGATGCAATCAAGGAAAAACGACCACATTTAAAGAAAAAAAAATGCTCTTTCTACAAGACAACGCACCGGTTCACACAGCATTAGATAAGATGCTAAAATTACGTGAAATACACTTCGAATTGGTTAATCATCCACTTTATAGTCCAGATTTAGCTCCTACTGACTTTTTCCTGTTTCCAAACTTGAAAAAATGGCTCGGAGGAAAAAGATGAATCTCAAACGAAGAAGTGATTACCGAAACTAACGCGTATTTTGAGGGGTTCCCGAAATCGTATTATTCAGATGGTATAAAAAAGTTGGAATATCGTCTTACTAAGTGTGTCGAAGTAAAAGGAGACTATGTTGAGAAATAAATGATTTTTGGAAAAAAATGTTTTTTTCCTACTTAGGTAGCTTCAATATAAATCCGCCCTCGTATATCAGGAATTATGGTGTGTAACGTCTGGACAATCACCTTGTCCGACTCCCGAGGGCGATCAGAAAGATGTGCTTTTATGGAAAGCCAAAGACGACAAAGCGATCGCAACAATAATTCTTACTATTAGGCCGATGCAGATAAATCACGTTAATAATCGTAAAACGGCAAATGAAGCGTGGAATACACTTCGCGAAATTCATAGACCAAAAGGACCCATAAGGAAAGTCACACTGTTCAAGCAGCTAATTGGAATAACCATGAGTGACGGTGAGTGTATGCAGCAATATGTTTGCAATTTCACAACAATTTTCGGGAAACTGGCTGAGACTGGAGTTCAGCGCCAAGACGAGTTATTTGTTATAATGCTCCTCGCCAGCTTGCCTAAGTCGTATGAGAATCTAGTCGTCGCGTTGGAATCTCGCGATGAGCTACCAGCGCTAAGTGTGCTTAAAATAAAGCTAATAGAGGAGAGTCAGTTATACAAACTATACCGAAGGTAGTGAGCAAGCGTATATGGTACGTGACAACACAAGCATCAAGAAAAATTATATTGCGAACGCAAAACACAACAAGAGCTCTTGTACCGCAAGCATAAACGATACAATCTCAAATGCTACACATGTGGCAAAAAGGGATACTTTGCTGCTCAGTGCAAATAAAAGCGCCGAAAGCAAAAGCAAGTTCCAAACAACAACAATAATAGTGGTTTGTTTGCAAGTATCAGCAACGAAGTTTTACATGCCTAGGATTGGTGCGTAGACAGTGGCGCATCTTCACAATTGTCTTGCGTTGCAACATGTTCGATGAGTTGCAGCATGTTCGAAGAGTTGCAACATGTTCGTTTTGTTGCAACATGTTTGATGAATTCGAAACATATGAAGAAGAGATCATGCTTGCTTGGTTAAAAACAAAACAAGCTGACATTACACTCGTTGAAGTTTTCTTCGTTCCTGGTTTCCAATGCAACTTTATGTCAGTTGCTAAAGCAGTCAACAACTGTTACATCGTTAAATTTCGGGAGGATATTTTTACGTGCAAGCAAGATCAGAGATCTTTTCTTATTTCAGTCAAATAAAAACCAATTGTTTATTGCAAGAAAAAATGTTGATGAAGCAATGAGGTGGCACCACCGCTACGGCCATTAAACTTTGCAAGTATGAGGGAGTTGAACAACAAGCGGATGATGAAAGGGTTTAATGTGAGCCTGCCGACAGATCTCAGCTGTATATTGTGTATGACCAGCAAGTGCAGTCAGCGGCCATATAGCAGCGCAGAAAATCGGGCAACTGATACACTAGGAGTGGTACATGCAGATGTTTGCGGCCCTGTAAACAAGGCATCCATTGGTGGTGAAATGGCGCGATGCATGCTACTAGGTGCAGGGGTGGACGAATCGCTGTGGGCTGGGGCTGTTCACACTGCAGCATATTTGCGATATCGTGCACCGACGAACGCATTTGACGACATGACTCCATTCGTAGCATGGCAGGGCTACAAACCAACACACTGGAAGACACTGTGTGCGCTAAAAGCACAGGCATTAACGATAACGTGGTCAGTGTAAAAATCGGCAGAGGTAAATACGTGATTGACACTACAGATGAGAGTACGACAGAATGCGACAAACCAATTACGAGCGACAAAAATTCAGAATGGTCATTTGAGCAAGAGGTGCAAGAACCATTGAAGAAAGGTCCAGGTAGGCCAAAGATTATACGCACTGGTGAGCCTAGTAGGCCACGAAAGCAGCCCAATTATCTAAGTTTTATGCGTTTTGAAAAAATTCAAGTGCCTGAATCAGTTGACAAAGCGTTATCCAGTGAGTATGCGGACGAATGGTATGTCGCAATGCAAGATGAATTCCACTCATTATTGGAAAACGGAACTTGGCAACTCACACAGCTTATTCAAGGGCAATAAATCGTTAAAAATAAATGGGTTTTCGCTATTAAAAGAGACAAAGATTTACAACAATTTAGAGTTTTAAGGAGAGACTAGTCGCAAAAGGGTGTTCTCAGATACATAGTATTAATTACACGGAAACGTTTTCCCCAGTTGTACGGTACAGTACAATAAGGATGATTTTTGCAATTGCGGCGGAATATGGACTACACCTTCATAAAATGGATGTATCTACAGCGTACTTGAACAGCGATTGTAATGAAGATATATTCATGAGCCAGCCTGAAGTGTTTATCGATAAGCGTTTCCCCAATCATTTTTTGAAGTTAAAAAAAGCCATTTATGGACTGAAGCAATCCGGCCGCCAAAGAAACTTAAAATTGGAAGACATATTGAAAAGAATCGGTTTCCAGCCATGTGAGAGCGAGCCGTGTATATACACAAAACATCATTTTGGGCAAATCAACATAATAGAAGTCGACGTAGATGACTTCTGCATTGCATGCTCTGATCTAAGCGAAATGCAGGAAATCAAGCATATGATTTCAATCAAAGTCGAAATTGTCGATAAAAGGCATGTTTAGCGGTCGAGCGAGATGGCGAGTCTGAACCTATTTCCATTAGTCAAACGGCGCATATTAGCAAACTACTCCGGGAGCACTGCATAAAGAATTGCCGACCAATCGAAACTCCATTAGATCCAAATCATCAGGTGAATTGTACTGACAATACATGTCAGAAGGGTGATCAAGTACAGTACAATTGCATTTGATGGACGAGATGGAGCTAGAGTGCCCAAGGGCACTTGTTGTAAATGGAGACAATTTGAGCGCCATGAACCACTTCAAAAAACACGTCTATCATTCAAGGAATAAGCATATCGATATTAAATATCACTATATCGACGTCTATCGAGGAGGAATTGAACTAAAATACTGTAGTAGCAGCGAAATGGTAGCAGATATTCTTACCAAGAGTTTACCGAAAGTTAGCCATGAAAAGTTTACAAGTATGATGGGCTTGTACTAAATTATTTTATATTGTAATGCTTGAATATGCTCGTTGAGGTGGCGTGTTGAAATTCAACCCTGTAACCTTCTTTTGCAACTTACATATTCTTGAAAATTATTTTACTCGTCTGACTTAATATTGTTCCTTCTTCTTTTTCTTCCGTTTTATACTCCACTTGCTTTTGTACATTTGAACGTGTAACATCTTTTATATTAAAACATTTTAAAGTCTAACATATATTCCAGACTAATTACAATGTGTGTATATACATTGCATTACTCAATATGTCAAAATTCATACAATTTAATGAATTGCACATTGCCGTATATGCAAACAGTAGTAGAACGTAGTGTAATTATACCCTTAACCTTTAAAAAAAGTAAATAGGGTATACTCATTTTGTGCTTTTGAGAGGGGTTGCAATTTCAAGAAGGAGGCGTGGTACGTATGGACATACAGATATGATCAGAATCACTTTCTAAGCAATTTTTATTACGTCCGTCCGTCTCTCTGTCTGCCTGTCCGTCCGTCCCTCTGTGGTCACTTTTCTGTTACACCGTTCGAGCTATCTTAATGAAATTTTGGAAAATTATAGTCTGAAAAAAAAGATATAGGACCAGATTGCTATATGGGCCGATTTGGACAAGACCACGCCTACATCCCATATAAGGAACTTTTTACACTTTTCTTTAAATTACTATAACTTCGGTCCAATTGACGGAATCGTGACTGATTCCTTCGGGCCGCTACTTAATGACTTCGGCGGTTCGGGTGCTCGAGCATGATGTTGCTGGCGGGGGTACCTCAGGGTTGGTTGGCTCAGCACTACCTTTCGGGACTTCTTTTAGCGACTTGGCGTTGGTTCGGCATGGGGTGGCTATTCCGGTAGGCTGCCAAACGAGATGTTTGGTTCGGAGGAGAATGATGACGTTGGGACGCGCTTCTGTACCCGGATTGTCCAAGACCATTGAGGTTCGTCACGCCAAGGTGGACTGGCACGGAGAGTCCTCAGCCGGTCGACCAGGTTGCTCAGCGAGATGTGGGGGTCTGGGAATGACTCAGTCCGCAGAGCTCTCACCCGGGCCACAACGCACCCCAGAGAAGTGTCAGAGGATGATGAGTCGGTCATATCTAAGAAGTAAAATGTTTGTTACAATTAATGCAAGTGTGGTGAAAGGGAAAAATAGTAGTGTTTATAGGTGGTACCTAAATAGAGTTGAGAGTTAAGGTTAGTCTAGGTGGCGCTCATTGACCCGGAGGGTAGCGCTACGAGTTTAACAATGGGTCGTTTTAGGACTCCACGAGCTGTGCGAGCATCTGCGACGCGCACATCGGGTCCAGGGTACGTCGTAGTGACGCGTTCCAGCCGCCATTCGTTTTTGGGAATGTTGTCGTCGCGGCACGACGGGGTTGATTAACTGGTGGTGGCCTCCAGGAAAAGGCATGTGTAGCCCTTGGTGTATCGCATCGCTCGACTGGTGCCTAGCTTGGGTTAAAAGGGGCCGGCGAAATCGACGCCTGTCGTTGTAAAAGCGCGTGCATATGCTGTCCGATGCATGGGGAGTGCTGCCATTATTTGAGTCGCCTGTCTTTTTTTGCCCAATATACATACTTTGCATTGGTGTATGGTCGTCTTGATGAGGTTTTTGGCCTTGGGGATCCAATACTTAGTAGCCTGAGCATCAGTTGGTTTCCCCCATGGAGTGACAATTGATGGATGACAATTATTAATAAGCGAGCGAACTGGCAGTTGTAGGGGGGGATGATGGGATGCCTCTCATCGAATGGTAGTTGTGTAGTGAGGGACAACCGGCCTCCTACTCGTAACAATTGATCGGAATGTAAAAAGGGGTTCAGTGATAGGATAGTGCTATTGGATGCGATTGGTTGGGTTTTCTTCAGTGCGCTATATTCCAACTAGCTGAGCAGTTAGTATTAGTCGTTGCTTGACGACTTCTATTTCGGAACTTGTAATCGTATGTGTTGTATACCGTGTGTGAAGGTGGGGTTGGACGTGCTGTCAAAAACGGCGCAAGTAACACACTACTCATAAAGCGCGAGGGAGTGAAGAAAAACGGGATAGCAGGTCGTCATATTGATTGAAATAGGCGAAATGGGTTCGGACCGACTTACATTCGTTCCTTGTGTCGTAGTTGGTTTTTTCGTTAGGATATGACCATGACGTGCTTTCCTGGCGTAGCCAGGATGGTCCCGTCCACCAGAAGGTGTTGTGTAACAAGGATTCCGTTGAAATTCCGCGGCTGGTTAATCGGCTGGGTTGTCGCGGGACTCCACGTTATGCCAGTTTTGAATACCTAGGAGCTCACTGATTTTGGAGTCTCGATTAGCAACGAATTTGTTCCATGAACACGGAGGCTTTTGCAGCCACGCTAGTACAATCGTGGAGTCGGTCCAGCAATGTAATTGCTGGGGTCACACATTTAGTTGTTGAAGTAGGGGTTGCACAACGTCTGCCAATAATGTGGCTCCTCAGAGTTCCAACCTGTGTAGAGACACGGTATGAACTGCTCCCACTCGTGATTTGGCTATAAGTAGAGACGATGAGAAGGATGGGCCGTGTAGGGTGCGGGCGAATACCGCTGTTGCGTAAGCTAATAGGGATGCATCACAGAACGCATGCAGTTCAATTTCGTTGTCTGTTGTGGTGCGGATCCACCGCGGGATACGCATTGCGGACAGGTGGTGATATTGTTCCAGGAATAGTTTCCATGTGGACAGCCTTGGTGGATTGATATTATCATCCCAATCAACCTTATCTAGCCATCTTTGTTGCATAAGAATTTTCACTGTAACTATCACTGGGACCAGCCATCCCGCTGGATCGAATAATTGAGCAATTGCGGATAATACTTGGCGCTTGGTATAGGATGGGATTGTTGACGTGAAAATAGAATTCATCTGAGCGAGCGTTCCATCGGATCCCCAGGGTGCGTGTAACATTAGTTTTTTTTTTAATTTTAAGAATTTTTCATGGAGTAGATGCTCTATTGGGAGGTCATAGAGGATATGTTCGGAATTGGCTGTCCATTTTCGCATTGAGAAGCCCGCTGAGTGGAGGTCTGCGATTAGCTCATCACGTATTTTTCGAGCGGTTGGGATATTGTGGGTCGCTACTAGAACATCATCGACATACATATCTTCTCGTAGTACTTTGGATTCCAGTGGCCATTTAAATCGTACTTCATCAGAAAGTTGATGCAAGGTGCGGATGGCTAAGTAGGGAGTACAGTTTGCGCTAAACGTGTCGGTTTGTAACTCATAATTGGACACAGGTTATGAGGGGCAGGGACGGAATAGGCTTCGCTGAAATTGGGTCTGCGAGGGGTCGATCTAAATTTGGCGATACATATGTTGTATATCGCCATTGAATACATATTGAAAGGTCCGCCATTTGAGGATCAACTGGGTTTAGTGTGTTTGCAACACCGGGCCGGTGTGCAATAAGCTATTGAGGCCCAATCCATTAGTGGAGGGTTGCGAGGCGTTGATGACCACTCGCACCTTGGTGGTGGTGCTATCTGGTTTAAGGACTGCATGATGTGGTAAGTAATAAGGGTTTGTGGAAGAGTCTCTTGCTGGGATTTTCACCATATGGTGGAGGTTTTGGTATTCTTGAAGTACGTTATCATATTGGGCCTTTAGAGTGGGATTCTTGTTGAGTCTTGCTTCATTTCGAAGGAATTGACTGAATGCTATATGTCGGGATGGACCTAGAGCGGACTTGGGTTCGATGTCTTGTTTGAATGGTAAGGAAACCATAAAGCGACCGTCCTCAGCTCGGCGAGTGGTTTTGACTTAATAATTTTCACAATATTGGTTCGCCGGGGTCGTAAAACGTTTTTCGGCGGCTCTTCTATTTCCCAAAAACCGGCCACTTGTTGCTCTGTGGATTCGTGTTGTTTATAGGAGACGTTGGTTGTGAAGGAGGCGACCGGTTCCGTTGGCATTGGTCCCGTGAGGATCCATCCAAAAACTCTTCCTGTGCTAGAAGTGACCCAGCCACCTTCCGACGGAGTCCGCCTAATATTATACTGGGATATAGATCGGCGCCGAGTAGGACATCGATTCGTTGAGGGTACGGGGGAGTGGAGTTAGCTAGCTATAGGTCTTGAAGGTGCGGAGCGTTGGATGGGTCGAGCTGTAGGGTGGGCAAATCGCCTGCTAACTGGGCCAATACCAGGGCGTTGGCTGGAATACCAATTTGAGAATTAATAGGGGATGCCTGCACGAAATTGCAGGACTTGGATGCCTTTGCCGATACTACATTTGTTAATCCTGAGATTTCAGCGTTTGCTGATTTCACTGCCAAGTGTAATTGACATTGTAATCGTTCTGAGATGAAAGTTGGCTCGGATCCCGAATCAATGAGTGCTCTCGCCGCGTATGAGCTACCGTTGTGGACAATGTGTACTATGGCGGTACCTAGCAAAACCGACTTTGGGCTAATCTGGGTAGGGGTAGTGGGCCAGGTGTGGTGAAGCATTGCCTGTGGTTGTATGAAGGTGGTATGGCCTTTTGGGTTCTCTCTAAAAGGATTCGTCTGTGTTGTGCGGGGTGTGTCTGAATTGTGGGCTGCGTGCCAGGCTGACGTATCTTTGGGGCATGCAGCAAGGTATGATGATTTGTTCCACAAACTGCGGAACGGAATTGGCTTATACACTCGCGAGAAGAGTTGTAGCACAGTCTTTTTACCGAACGGCAGCCCATTTTTCTTCGGTTGTCCTAGATTGGAATCGACTGCATTGTTTTGTAGGGTGGTTTTGGGTCTGACAGATGGGACAGGTGTTGATTGTCTTCCGGAATGATGGTGTGTAAGGCCGTGGTGAAGGTTGTAACTTTTGGGCCTCGTTTGTTTGTTGTTGTTGGTATCTTAATGGGTATGGTGGTATCATAGTCCTCAAGTCGGCTACAGTTTCAAGGGATTGGTATCTATTAGTCAAGAAAACGTCCATCTGTTGCCACGTGGGTATCTCAGTTCTGTCGTGGATTGTTTGTTCCCACATTGAAAGGGTGACGTCGGGTAAACACATAGAGCACAAAAAGACCACTATGGCATCCCAATTGGTGAGATTGATTTTAATTACACGTAGGGTGGATATGCAGTTGTTGATGTCTCTCTGTAAACGTTTGATGTGTCGTCCTGAATCTTCTATCACTGGCGTCAAATTGAAAAGCACTTTCAATTGTGTATTTACTAAAAGACGGGGATTTTTGTATCGGTCAACTAGGTTACTCCAGGCTTGATTGAAGCCCTCATGGGTCAGGGGGGACATCTGGACAATTTCCTTAGCTTCTCCTGTCGTTTTCTGTCGGGGGTGATATAGCTTTTCCACGGGGGTAAGTTCGGGTATTGGTTATGTACAATGCAGTGAACATGTCACGAAATGAAGGCCAGGTTAGGTAATCTCCTGCAAAAATGTCTGTATCGCATGGGGGCAAGTTTAAGTTGTGCAAATTCGTTGCCTCTTTGGTGGGTGGGGATTGGGAATTGGGTTTCAGCTTTTGGCTCCAATCACGCATCTGCGCTCCGCATGCGATATACTTTCGATAACATTGGAAGTACTTACCCTGAAGTGGTTCTAATTGGTCCTTATCGTCTACCGCAGCCTCGACCGAGTTAAGGCATGCGTTCTACATTTCTTTAACCGAATACCATGCCGATAACAATTCTTCCTGGTCTAGTTCGATTGTGAATTGTGTATGCAATTCAGGGGGGAGATCATCGAAGTTTAAGTTGACCTTTGTGAGTTCATCTGCTAACTTGATGAATTTTCTTAGAGCAGACATTGTACATAATGCCGTTTAAATCGGCGCCGGTATAGCAAAAAGGGGAACGTGTCCAACTTTAGACTCTTGAGACGGGATGGGGCACGGTGTAAAGGAATTCACATGTGCAACTGAAATCGTTGAAGGTCGTAGGGTAAAAAGAGACTGTTGAACACCTACAAAATAAACGGTAGGACCACGGCTTCAGAGCTAATACAAGTGCAACGGGAGTAAAACGGGGCACGATGTAAAAATAATTCACACGTGCACCGGTTAACGTTGAAATTCGTAGGGGCACGGCGTAAAAAATGGGACGGTGTAAAAATAATTCACTCGTGAGTTGGTCTAAATTAGACGAAAAATCGATGGTAGAATGTGCTAAATACTATTTACTCTATATTATTGTAAAAAATTGATTTTATTAGTATCCTCTCACGGAGCAAATACGTATTTGACGCTTTAGTCAAATTTCATAGTTTTCACAATTTACATTATTATTAATAACAAAAATTAATATTATTAATAACAACGAGTAAAGAAGTCTGAAGTCGGGTTAGACCGACTACGAAATACCCTTTACCTTTTCTTGTGCGTGAGAGTTCAACAATGGGGATGTTTTCTTCATAAATCATCCTTAGTCGCATATCTACGGAAATTTTCGGTAGGGTACCTTTAATTGATTATATCGACCACATTTCCTGTGTATGGCTGTCAATATAACCACTAACATAAAATTTCGTCCAAAAATATTGTATAGGTCGTAAGTTATAATAATATGTGAATAGTGGGAGTGGCTGTAGAAATAACACGCCCATTTTTTGTGTGGGGTTTAATGTTAGTACCTGCAACATTCCTGTGAAATTTCGTTGATAAATCTTTAATAGGAACAGAGTAATGACTTTTGGCTAATTGTGGGCGTGGCAGTAGCAATAATCTGCCTATATTTGGAATGCATGCTAGTACAGACCCAGTGTATAAATCTACCTATTTGTATTCATATATCATCACTAGAAGCATAGATAGGGTAACTGTCTTTAAGTGGGGTCCCCAAAGTTCATTATATGGGAGGGAGGCGTATCCTTCCTCTGATCGAGCTCGAATCTTGTATATGACTGTAGGGTCCATATACGTACTAATGTAAAATTTCGTCCAAAAATATTATATAGGGCGTAAGTTCTAATAATATGTGAAAAGTGGGCGTGGCTGTAGAAATAACACGCCCATTCCCTGTGTGGTGTTGAACGTTAGTACCCGCAACCATCCTGCGAAAAATTTCGTTGAAAAATCTTTAATAGGAACACAGTAATGATTTTTGGCAAATTGTGGGCGTGGCAGTTCTAGTATGATCTCCATATTCTGCACACACACACTATTATGGACCCCATGTATATTTCTGCAAATTTTTATTCCGTTGGCATCAATACAAGCATAGGCAGGCTAATTTTAATTTTAGACCCGAAAGTTCCCTATATCAAAAGTGGGCGTGGTTTTTCTCTGATCTGCCCCATTTATTGCAGATGGCTTTATAATGTCCGCATGTCTCTTCATGTAAAATTTCGTACTTAATTCTCCACCAGATCTTAAGTTATGATTATTTGGTAATAGTGGGCGTGGCAGTTAATATAAACCGCCCACTTTTTGCACAGTCTTTAGTAGGACCCACATCTCCATAACATCACGTTTCCGTCAATTGGATCGAAGTTATAGTCATTCTAAAAAAGGTGAAAAAAGTTCCTTATATGGGAGGTAGGCGTGATCTTTGTCCAAATCGGCCCATATAGCAGTCTGGTTCTGTATCTTTGTCCAAAAATTTTTGCAAAATTTCATTAAGATAGCTCTAACGGTGTAGAAAAAAATTTGCCACAGGCGGACAGACGGCCGGACAAAATAAAAATTGCTTAGAAAGTGATTCTGATCATATCTGTATATATAAGTCCATACCTACCACGCCTCCTTCTTGAAATTGCAACCCCTCTCAAAAGCACAAAGTTAGTATACCCTATTTACCTTTTTTAAAGGTAAAGGGTATAAGGTATAATCGCTGCCACTTTGCTTACAGAGTGATTGAGAAAATTTATATTAAATTCAAATATTAAATAGTTGGTCTCATTTAAAATAAGTGAAACAGTAATAATTTAATAAAAGTGCGCAAAACTAACATGTTACGATCCCCCCCGAGGGAGCGCATACCGTCTCAACAAACGGTCGCTCTCTCTGAAGGCATAGTGGAGAAAATACTCAGTGGTACCCAATCATCAGATGTGGACAACTCAAAATCAGTGAATCCCATGTATAGCCCACCATCGCTACAAGCGACTGCGACTTCATTAGCTCGTGCAGCCCAAGCTGGAATTGCACATAATATCCAGCCGCAATCACCTACCTTGGTGAGTCCAGCTTGTGCAAACTATCAAAGTACTCAACCCCTGCTTTCTACAAAGACTGCGTGTGAACAGCCACATCAACTAGTAAGCACCTCCAAATTAGTTGCGCTTGCATAATCAACAGTAACAAACAAAAAAAACAACCAAAACGTGTGTACGAACAATACTACTCTCTGCTCTCACGTCCAAACACAAATGGAACCATCTAAGTCTTGCTCTCAGATTATATGCTCTCTCAATACACAATACCCAGTAGGAAATATGGAGGCGATTCCAGCACCGAAAACTCAACACCCAGTAGGAAATGAGATAAATAGTAAAATCCAAACTGGTATGGACCGTTACATAGAAGTCATAAAACGAAAACGTAGCCCAAAATCTGCCAAACCAAATAAAGTTACAAAACATCTAAAGACTGATTACGGATCCAATACATATCGATCTGCTTTACTTAGCAACAATTTTGATAAGTTCGTTCCATCGAAATCTTTAGGCCGCCACCCATTTACCTCCGAGAAAAAAGTTCAGCTGCTTAATTTAATTCAAATTAGTGGCGCCAACAGTTTCCATGTCGTACCACTTATCAAGGGCGATATCCACGAAACAAAAATCCAGACATACTCAGAAAATAATTACCGCAAGGCTGTTAACTTCCTCGACATGAACAAGCAAAACTACTACACTTACCAGCTAAAGAGTAGCAAAGGGTTAACAGTAGTTATCAAAGGTATCGAGCCAAGCGTTCCCGCCGACGAAATCAAAGAGGCACTAATTGAAGTTGGTTATAACACTAAATCTGTATTCAACATAGAAAACCGGAATAATGTACCGCAGCCACTGTTTCGGATCGAATTAGAACCAGAGCTAAAGAAACTCAAAAATTGAGGAGCTCATCCCATTTACAACATGCGCTTCCTAATGCATCGAAAAATAACGGTAGAAGAACCTCATAGACGCAAAGCCCTGATCAGTGCACAAATTGCCAAGAATTTGGGCACACTAAATCTTACTGCATTCTACGAAGAGTTTGTGTCATCTGCGGAGATCTACACACTTCATCCAAGTGTCCATCTAATAAAGTGGATATATCAGTGAAGAAATGCAGCAATTGCGGCGGAAACCACACTGCCAATTATAGAGGTTGCGCCGTGTACAGCACCGTGAAACAAAAATATTCCAATAACATAGGTCAAAACACCAACAAAAAGACTTCAGCTTACACTGAGCGATCATTATTTCTTAAAACAACCCATTCTGCACTACCATTGCAACATCAAGTGGCATCATATGCAAGTATAGTAAAAAATACCACCCAGCTCGAAGCCGCAAATATTCAAGCCCAAACCAACCAACCAAATTCAGTAGAGGACTCACTTAAATCACTTGTCCAAACCATGAACCAGTTCATGGTCTCGATGCAAAATATGATGCAGGAAATGATTAGAAACCAATCCCTTCTACTACAAACCCTTTTATCCACACCATGAGCTCGATCAAACATTGCCATTGGAACGCAAACGGCTTAAGCCAACACCGATTAGAATTAGTTTACTTTCTAAACATTCATCAAATAGACATTATGATTATTTCAGAATCGCATTTCACAGAAAAAAATAGTTTTAAAATTCCGCACTACAAACTGTATACCATAAACAATCCTCACGGCAAAGCCTGTGGAGGCACCGCAATACTAATAAAAAGCAGAATAAAACACCATTCACTAACCAGCTTCAGTACAGACTATTTGCATGCAACGTCAATATGCATTGAAGAGTGCATTACTAATTTATCAGTCAGAGCGATTTATTGTCCGCCGCGGTTCAGTAAAACAGAATAGCAATACAACGACTTTTTGGCATCTCTCGGGACTAAATTCATAGATGCCGGTGACTTCAATGCGAAGCACTCATATTGGGGTTCCCGCCTGATCACACCCATGGGCAGAAAACTATGGTCGGTTGTCAGCAAACTTGGTCTGGACATAGTATCTTCCAATCAGCCAACATACTGGCCCTCAGACAGGCGGAAAACACCAGATTTGATCGATTTTGGGATATTGAAAATTCTTGCTAGATCGAACTCAACACCAGTTTGGCTTCAGAAAACATCATAGCACAATAGAATAAGTGCATCGCATTGTCTCGATTATTAGGAAGTCATTCGAAAATAAAGAAGGATATAACTCACGCTTTTGACAAAGTATGGCACGAGGGCCCCTTATACAAATTTAAAAAATTAATGCCTGGAAACGTCCACAATCTACCCACAAACTATTTGTCGCAGAGGAAATTTGTGGTAATTCAAAAAGGGTTCACTTCAGACCCATGTGACATTCTTGCCAGTGTCCCGCAGGGGAGTATACTGGGTCATCCGCTCTACACATCAGACATGCCTACCAGCAGTCACACACTTACCTCGATATTTGCGGATGATACAGCCATTTTATTCTCAAACGCTTGCCCTAAAACAGTTATCAGTAACCCCCAAAAACATCCTAACTTGCTGGACAGTCTGGCTAGCTAACTGGAGAATTAAAGTCAACGAATCTAAATGTGCTTATGTCACGTTCACTCTGAGAGTGGGAACATGCCCTTCTCTAAAAATAAACGGACAATCTATCCCACAGACCGAAAACATTAACTAATTAGGCATTCATCTTGACCGGAGGCTCACATGGGGTAAACATACAGAAGTTAAAAAAACTCAAATAAAACTAAAAATCAATCAACTTCACTGGCTTGTAAGCAAAAAGTCAAAACTATCCCTATCTTACAAAATACTACTATACAAAGCCGTTGTAAAGCCAATATGGACCTCCGTAATCCAGCTGTGGGGAACCGCATCACCATCTAATATTGTTAAACTTCAACGTAGCCAATAAAAATGCCTTAGGACAATTACTGGTGCACCCTGGTACTTAAAAAATGAGAATATACACAGAGATTTAAACGTATCTACAATAAAAGAAGAAATAAAAAATGCTGCAGAAGTTACTCACAGAAGCTGAAACTACACCCGAACACCTTAGCAAGGGAGGTATTTTCAAACAAAGGTCATAAACGATTAAAAAGGAAAGATACCATTAACCTACTACAACAGAAAGAAAGAAAAGAACAGAGATAAAACTTCCATACGAGTTCGAATTTAATGTTATAACGTCGCAATCAAATATGCGTTTACTTTTTTTATCGTGCCGGCATCGACAGCGACGCTAGCTGGGTATATATATATTTATATATCTTGATATACGTGCACTTCTTATCCATATACTGGGGTTGGGTGCATAAAACAAAAAAGAACCGTGCAACCGACTATCGGTGCAGCTGTGAAACTCACACGAAGAGGAGAGGAACCACTAAATTATTTCGCAAATCTCAACAAACCGCGTTGCTCATTTAATTGCTGGCAGCGCTGCTGACAATAGTAGACTGTCGACAACGAACCGTAATATAACGGAGATTAGTGAGCCGCGGAAAACGTATAAAAATATATATATTAAAACTTGTATCAGGGCACACCTAAAAGATAGTCGCAAGGGAGAATTTCTCTTCTTCTTGTTTTCGTTTTGACGTTTCCTCAAAAGCTTCGAAGCTTTTATTTGAGATCAGGGTTGTAAGCAAAGTTTGAAACAGGGCACATCTAAATAGTTAGTGCACACTGCTAATAAGAAAACAATGTTATAAAATAAAAAATTAATACTTTATTGGCTACACTCTCTTGTTGTTGCACTTCTACATATATTCAATATTGGGGGTATTTTCACAAGAATTATTGCTTTAAATGATGCAACTTTACTGACATTGGAAGTGGGCCCTGCTGTCTATTTGTATCCGTATTATTTATAGGTATCCAATGCGTTTGAACTGCGTTTTATTTGCATGGGCTCTTGCGATTTCGGCAGTGCATTGTTTCGCTTCTGTGCATAATCCTCATAGTTCTTAACTGTAAGTAAATAATTATCAAAAATTTAAGCTGCCTGAAAATTAGCAATTATACCATTTAGTTGCAGCTCCTGTTGGGGGGTTGAATTGGGATGCCGCATTTGCGTTAAATTGAATAAATAAATTACGTGTCTGCTTTTCCTAAATAATAAATAATTGTAAAAAAGGTTAACATTTTTATAAGAAAACCATTTGTTACCTTTGGCCAAGCATCTTCTAAAATTCACTGCACATGCATATTGTTATTCAATTCCGCTGGCGGCCGCCCATTGTCACTTGGTACCACTCCCACACAATATTGTGTACAGCGGGAGTAGTCGGGCCACTTGTTCCACTGATCCGCTAGCACACACAATATTAAACATTTTTTTCATTTAAACATTTTTACAATTCCACTTAATTTGAACATTTTCACTTTTGCACATAATTTAATTTTGCAGAAATCTCTGTTTTACATTTATTAAATTTTATCTAATTTTCCTCACTATCAAAATCGCAAAATCCTAATTCAAATTCAAATCCAGGGTACACCGATTTGTGTTCCCTGTTCGAAGCTAAAATTGGATTATAGGTTGTCAAAATCGAGAGCTTTTTCACTCCACTGACACGCCAAAATCCAACAATTGTTGTTGTTGTAGAATTGTTGTAGCCTTGCGGCCACCTTCTTAGTGCACACTGACTTGTATATTTCTGCGCACTGATTTTTCAATAAAGTATTATTACACTAATTAATTGGTATATATTTTCACTCTAGTAATTTCACAATACGTATATTCAATAACTAATTTCACAATAAGTATATTCAATAACTAATTTCACAATAAGTATATTTTTCAAAGAAACTTGGCGACCGATGTGTCTCGCACGGAGGTTGAACAGCAAGAGAGCGAGCATTAACTCGTCGGGCAGCTCGTAAGCTGCTAGAGCCGATCGACCACGGGCATAGCCGAGACATGGTGACGCTCGCACCGGGTAGTGACCAGCGGTCATGGCTCTGTCTTCCTGGTTCACCGCGTGTAACAAATGGGGCTGAGAGAAAAGACACGCCCACTTTTGATATAGCTTTCGGATATAAAATTAAAATTAGCATACCTAAGCTCGTATTGATGCCAGCGGAACAAAAATTAGCAGAAATATACATGGGGTCCATAATAGTGAGTGTGCAGAAAATGGAGATCATAATACAACTGCCACGCCCACAATTATCCAAAATTCATTACTGTGTTCCTCTATTAAAGATATATAAACGAAATTTAACAGCAATTTTGCGGATACTAACATTAAATACCATACAAAAATGGCCGTGTTATTTCTAAAGCCACGCCTACTATTGACATATTATTATAAATTACGACCTATAAAATATTTTTTTTACGAAATTATATATTAGGACGTATATGGACCCTACAAAACCATATACAAGATTCGGGGTCGATCAGATGAAGGATACGCCTCCCTATTATATAATGAACTTTGGGGACCCCACTTAAAGGCAATTACCCTATATATGCTTCTAGTAATGATATATGAATACAAATTAGCAGATGTATACATTGGGTCTATACTAGCATTCATTCCAAATACTATTACTACTGCTACGCCCACAATTAAGAAAAATCATTACTAGGTTCCTATAGAAGATACATGAACGAAATTTCACAGGAAGGTTGCGGGTCACGGATACTATTGACATATTTTTATAACCTACGACCTATAAAAAAATTTTGTCCAAAATTTTATATTAGTGGTTATATTGACATTACAAAGCCATACACAAGAATTGGGGTCGATATAATCAATTCAAGGTAGCCTACCGAAAATTACCGTAGATATGCTTCTAATGATGAGTTATGAAGAAAACATCCCCATTGTTGAACTCGCACGCACATGAAAAGGTAAAGGGTATTTCGAAGTCGGTCTAACCCGACTTCAGACTTCTGTACTCGTTTTAATACTATAGTAGTGCAAGGAACGTTTAATTAAATTTGTTGACTCCATTTAGTTAAATATACTTTTGAAATTTTCAAAAAACTATATAAAAATCAAACAATTGAATACAACAAAAAAAAAAATGTAGCTTAACAACCAATTCAGAAAAATAATTGTAATGGGTAACCCAGCTCAAACTCGGACAAAAATTTCACAATTCCTAATTCTGGCGCTCTTAGTGCTTTAAGGCTGGTATGCAGTTCTCAAGAAAAGCGAAAGCTTCATATATAAAAATTTCTCAAAAAATGCTGAAGAAATATCTTTCAGTCATTTTTTCTTACGATGTATATGCCTCTCGAAAGCTCCATACCGGCCTTTAATTGGAAACTTACAAATATTAATAGATATAAATTAAAATAGTGAAATAATGCATATATATATTACGGTATATCGATTTTATACTCACTTTAACAGCCTTTTCGATTGAAATAGTTATTTTAGATAAATAAAATAAAATTTTCTATTTTCCGAGCTGTTATTTTTTGTGAAAGTTGAATTTGTGTTTGGGGTTGCCCATTGAAAGTTCTCACACGAAATTTGTATACTCTTATTACAGTTTTATTAAATAATTAATTAGAACGATACTGACATTAAATTTTACACAAAATTGCGTACTAGTAATACATTACTTTTACTAAAACCAATGGATTTATTTTTAGATGTGTAATCTGTAAAAAAAAATTAGCTTTGCATTAATATACTCGTACATACATACATCGTACTGAACGAAATAAAATGATATAAATATTGTCGCTTACAAATTTTTCTTCTTATTATTATTCAGTATTATATTATTCCCTTTTAGTGATAAGAAATACTATAAAGTGAAAACTTCTAATTGTTCCTGTTTTGTTTTTCCTATTGCAATTTCGTGCTATGTAATTTTGGATACAAAGCCACCCTTTATTTCGAGGTGAACTCACATGCAATGTACGAGTACATGTTCTTTTCTCTTACGGTAAAAAAGTTTACATTTAAGAAAGCAAATCCACTCCAACTTGCGATACAATTTTCAATTAACGTTGATCGTGAACCATGGGGAAGAATATGCAAAATATGTGGAAAATCACCACACAACAAAATGGTCTTGTCTCCGAATACCTTATTTTTATCCGATTCACTTTGAACTAAATCTCTCAATAATCTATCAATGCATTTCAGTATTAAAAGTGGACATATAGGTTTTATCAATGAGGCCATATTTATATAGTGACTATGACTGCTATTTACAGGAATTTTACAAACTGTTGTTCCAACAATCGGAATAGGCAATCTAAAAACATTTTGAAGTGTTTTGCCCCCTTGAATCTCAGGAAGAAATAGCTTGAACTCATTTCCAAATGCCACAGCATTTACTGGAATGCACAAATAATAACAAATAAGTCGCGAATTAATTTTGGTGAATGGAATTCTTTCGCTTCATTCAAACAATCACTCCACTATTATTTGATGCAATACCATACGCATGACAAGATGCAATAAAATTATTAACGACATTATTATAATTCCTAAAATCTTCAAACGATTTCGGACCAACGACATGCAATAGACGCAGTCTGGGGAATCTAGTGAAAGAAGATAGCATTTTTTGCTTTGATTGATCACCGCCATCAGGATACGATTCAAGATAATCGGTCAAGTTATTATAAACAACTGTCCTGAATGATTTTTGATTTTGTCTTATGAATTGAAGACGAGTGCCTTCAATTCGAACACATATATCAACGATCCATTGCAAAATAATTTTTGCGAATGGTGCAATAGATAAAAATTTTCCCTGATTGCCAGTCTATTTGATGCATATTGCAGCATAGTGCCATGATGTACTTGACGTACGTGATGTTGAAGGTAAATTTAAAGGAATATTAACATGCCACCCAGTGTCACCATTCGGAAATAACAATGGATAGGCCAATAGATGTAATGATGACTCCAAAACAGATATATTCCTAATGGTGCCATTCGTTTTCGAAAAGGACACCATATTTCTTTCGATTAGTGGGTCCCCATCAACTGTACTGAGAATAACTGCAACATCCGTTGCAATTGTATCGTTATAACGTCGAATCTCTGTATCTCGATTGATGGTTATAACCATACAAATTTCTCTATCAATATTCTCAGCCCTTGCACAAGGATCTCTCTTTGCAACGAAGGATCGAACTATGGTATCACATCATAAGAATATAGTTGCGCTTATCACGGCACACGACCCTATTGACCAGTTAATGGATCTGCTCTATGATAGAATTCGTCGTGAATTTTAAAATAGCTTCGGAGCTAACCGTAGCAAATGATGAATTAAAACTCCGAAGATTATTAAAAGAATTTCTTGATGGCTCCCTAATAACCGGATCGGCTGATCTTAATCCCTCAAACAAATTCTGCAGAAATAGGTTTTGTGTAAGAGGAGGCAACACAACTTTACTTTTCTCACAACACAGAGTGAATTATGTTCTATTGCGCGCAATAATTTCACTTTCAAAATGTAGTGCTCCACAAAACCTACATCTTAAAATCGTTGCACCAAGATCAAAGCTACGGAAATTACCCAGAATTTGATTTAATCCACTTTTAAACGCATCAAGTAAAGATATGGAATTATCACCATTATTATAAATGTTCAAATTTCTATTTTTATTTGCACCTCTAATTGTTCTCATTCTCTTTCTGTTCACTCCCGCTTCATCTGCTCCAGTTAGTTATTGTCGCCGAGGCATAACGAATTGTAAAATATTGATGGAATAATCAAATGAGACTTCTGTACTCGTTTTAATACTATAGTAGTGCAAGGAACGTTTAATTAAATTTGTTGACTCCATTTAGTTAAATATACTTTTGAAATTTTCAAAAAACTATATAAAAATCAAACAATTGAATACTACAAAAAAAAAAAATGTAGCTTAACAACCAATTCAGAAAAATAATTGTAATGGGTAACCCAGCTCAAACTCGGACACAAATTTCACAATTCCTAATTCTGGCGCTCTTAGTGCTTTAAGGCTGGTATGCAGTTCTCAAGAAAAGCGAAAGCTTCATATATAAAAATTTCTCAAAAAATGCTGAAGAAATATCTTTCAGTCATTTTTTCTTACGATGTATATGCCTCTCGAAAGCTCCATACCGGCCTTTAATTGGAAACTTACAAATATTAATAGATATAAATTAAAATAGTGAAATAATGCATATATATATTACGGTATATCGATTTTATACTCACTTTAACAGCCTTTTCGATTGAAATAGTTATTTTATATAAATGAAATAAAATTATCTATTTTCCGAGCTGTTATTTTTTGTGGAAGTTGAATTTGTGTTTGGGGTTGCCCATTGAAAGTTCTCACACGAAATTTGTATACTCTTATTACAGTTTTATTAAATAATTAATTAGAACGATACTGACATTAAATTTGACACAAAATTGCGTACTAGTAATACATTACTTTTACTAAAATCAATGGATTTATTTTTAGATGTGTAATCTGTAAAAAAAAATTAGCTTTGCATTAATATACTCGTACATACATATGTACATCGTACTGAACGAAATAAAATGATATAAATATTGTCGCTTACAAATTTTTCTTCTTATTATTATTCAGTATTATATTATTCCCTTTTAGTGATAAGAAATACTATAAAGTGAAAACTTCTAATTGTTCCTGTTTTGTTTTTCCTATTCCAATTTCGTGCTATGTAATTTTGGATACAAAACCACCCTTTATTTCGAGGTGAACTCACATGCAATGTACGAGTACATTTTCTTTTCTCTTACGGTAAAAAAGTTTACATTTAAGATACACCCATAGGCTGTAGTGAGAGTGCTCGTCTGCAAGAATAATAGAGAAGAAGGTCCGTTATTATTTTCTGTCTGATTTGATATTTCGCTGATGGGTTCTGAATAAATAATTAAATAAATAATAAAATAGAGACAATTCTTAAAAATGAGATGTGATGTGGCAGGTAGCAAAAACGGAAATGGGAGTAAAGCATCGGAGCGCAGCTTTTCTCGTTTCCGGCCGCCGCGACTGTTTTTGCGGGCCAAGGACAATTTTCAATCCGAAGACCAGCTTCATTTGTATGGAGGATTTCACAAGTGATGACTGTGCAAATATCTTGAAATATCGAATGGGTTAAATATAAATTATGTAAATTGCATCAACTGTAAAATTATTCTAGGCCTCACCCCGCGGATATTGTTGAATCGAGGCGCTGTGACTACAATTTACAAACCGAATTTTGAAAATTTATTCAACGCGTTGAACCGCAAAATGTGGACGCATTTCATAATGGTAATGGAAAATAATGAGTAATTATTCATAGAGATTATAGTTGTAAATTTAAGAGGAGCTTTTTGTAGATAGCTATGTGTCCAAAGAGATTCTTACTGTGATCGCAGAAGACCCGCGTGAAGTAGATGAGAGCAGGAAAGCTCTTTCCTGTATTTTACAAATATACTCCCCGTGATGTCGTCGCTAATAGCAGACACGTTTTTGACGAAGTGGAGTATTTGCAAAATCAAGTGTAAGTTTCATATAAAATTTAAGATTCCAAGAATAATTTTTTCAAATGTGCAATATATATATTTTGTACTATTCATACAGCAAAAAACTAAACGGGCCTTAAGTTGCGAATTAGGGTTGGTGAATGGAATGCTTTCGCTTCATTCAAACAATCACACTACTCAGCAGTCGGAAATGATAAAGTTCAATATCTTTCGGAGAAACTATATACGTTGTTGCCTCAAAACATAATATAATGGAATTTAAGTATACTGGAATGGATTTGCATAAGGATAATTTCTATATAACGTAAAAATATCAACAATTTATTTTGTCCCATATTTTGCAAATTTACATGACAGTTTGTTTCATATAAAAAAACAACTCGAAATAATATATAGATATCGCATCCTAAAAGCATGTGCATACTTCATTAGTACTAGTTCTTACTTGCTAACCAGATGGGTATCTTTTCCGTCTCTTCTTTTACTTTGTTTTATTAGAATTTGACTCTTTTCTTACTGGCGCATATACAAAAGATTACAACTCGAACTTATTCTACGCTACGATGCTGCCACCTCCGCCATTGCTGGTTTTGATAACGCTAGTCTTTGTTGGGTGAAATCCCTCGGCGAACTCTACATTCCCCTCCCTTCTTTCTGGAACGGTACGTATCATATTCTAGACTGGCGTGTGTTTTGATCACTATGCCACTCCTTGAAAATTTCACTTGTAATGGCCTTCTGGTTATATTTTTCGAAGCGTTTTCCCACATATGACAGTGGTACGGCTTCTGCTTATAGAATTCTGCTCGTCATATCCGTTTTAAAGGCCTGAGAGATTTTGAATGCTTCTCCATTATGTACCATCGTTACTTCTATGAGGTGAACGTTTAATGAAGTAATTGACTTACTCATATCAGATACCAGTCTCTTCTTGCAATTAATTTACTTAATGTGTACATCATACTCCAGAAATTTATTCTGTAGATTGGACATATGCCCCGTGATGAATCAATGTCAGTGGCACAAAATTGATTCTGCTTATTATATTTGGTACTGTTTCTTCAGTCACCCCCCTAAGCTTTTGCCCAATATCTTCAAGAGTGTTCAAGAGTGTATAATAAAGTTTTGTGATACATTGAATGGGCATTTCCAATTAATATTGTTCAATTAAAAATATGACAACGCAATGAAACCTGGTTGTATTTTCTTTGCTTGTCAAAAAACCCATCCACCACGTATTGAAATACTTTGGCCATTTGATGTTTCTCTAAAAAAGTTTACCTCAGTCTCCATTCATCCCCGAGCCATTGAAGAATACGTCGGACCTTTAGTCAGCATCGTCTCCCGCGCTGTTCCTGGAACTTCCTGCTTCGAGTCACATCCTCAGTGCTGAATGCTTATAATAATATTATTAATTTCCTAACTAACATTTTAAATTGATATATTTATATATTTGAGTTAAATGGACCATTATCTTTCTCTTTTATTGTATTATTATATAAGTCAATATAAAAATTTATAAACTAATTAAATAAATTGCACCATGTGGGAAAATTTTTCTATTTAGTATTTTTTCTTTCTTGTTATTACTAAAATTACTTTCTGTAATTATAATTATTTTCTAAACTACTTTTGTTTATAACAATCAATTATAATTTTTCAATTTGTAAATATTAATTATTTTTAATATAATATTTGTATTACTCTATTGTGCATATTTAATATGTTTAATTTTGCTAACAAACAAATTTTGTTTAGAAAAGATAAAATAATTGTTTCTCATTCTTTTTCAAATATTTTTGTATTTTTTCTCCGTACATTGGATTTATATTATTTGTTGTTCTTCTTTATTTTTTTTTACAAATTAATTTTTCTGTTCAATCTTGAGCAAATTTATTTGCCCATCCGACATAAGCGAGTGTATTCAAATTAAACCCGTATTGTCCATTGTATGACCAAATCATTCATTGCATTTAATTATATTCAATTATATAATGTAAATTTATCTATAGCCTGGTATGTATATGCCCATAAACGAGTGTATTATTCACACGTGTGTTTTAATAGATGTGTTTTAAATTTGCTCACGAGTAAATTTCATAAAGATGCATTCTGATACAAAGTATTTGTGCACAATTACGGGAAAAGGGATGCAAAATAACCCGCCCTAATACTGAAAGTGTTTGGATATTCTGATAGTGAAGTTCAAGAAGCAAATATTAATTTTAGTTCTGCAGCAGTGTTTGGATTTGTAACGGTTCTATCGCCAGTGCAGAGTGAAATTGTAACGACTTCTGCATGCATAGTGCACATCTGAGCCTTTATTTGGTGGACATTAGACAGACGGACCACTGCAGACGGTTTTTGTTGCTTATTTTTTGAGTGAGTCTGTGTACCTAGTTAAACCCCTCCGATACAATTTCGGTCGGCTCCGTTCCAGCAATTGTTGGAATATATAATAGAGTTTGGAGGCGGCGCATTTCGTGCGTAGGGGACTTGGCTGATAGTGCTGAGAGAGATAAAAAAAGAAGACCAGCAAAAAAGTGTTGCGAATGGTCTAAAAAGATAAGTATTGACTTTTTCTGATCTACCCTACGTATTCAGTTTACAATTTTTCCCATTTTTAAGGCTAAAGAGTGGTGGCGCGAAGATGCACCTGCTTACCATCCAGTACAGAGATCTAGATAAGATCACCACCACAGCCGAGATCTGTGTAGACTTGCATGGACAATGCGGCACAATGAAACCACACGAGGCAGCTGTACGAAGCTTGCATAATGGCTATAAAGGCACTCAAACCACCTATATTGGCTTGCCAGTTGATGAACCAAAAAAGGTCCTGAAGGCACAACGTGTACGTATTGGATGGGTCTCCTGCAGAGTACGGGAATCTGTGACTCTCAAGCACTGTTTCAAATGTTGGGCTACACTCACGTGGCCCAAGAATGCAAAGAACGGGTTGATCGAACGGATATGTGTAGGAAGTGTGGAGAGAGGGGCCACATATCAGTAACGTGGTAGGATTTTCTTGAAGTGCCTGTCGCCCTTGAACTTCGTCCTTCTCCAGCAAGGTGGTCAACACACATTCGATACCGGCAGGTGTAGATCCGTAATATACCATAACACCGTTGCACGCATCGCACGATTGTCCATCAGCAGCATCTACATGCACAGCGACCACTTAGCGATAGTTATCGAAGTGGACGACGGTGCAAAACGGAGTACAAAACGGGCGCCGAAGACACAGTCGAATGGCTGTAATATACGGTATTTTGATGCTGAGGTATTTGAGCTGGTTTGGAGAGAAGAATGTATCAACACGGATACTGCAACGAGTCACTTTACTGGTGGAATGATGAGATCGCAGCAGTCAGGAGGGCGGAAATTCAGGCCCGCCGGAGGGCACAGAGTGCACGAAATCTGCCAACATGGAAAATACTCCGAGCGTACTACAGAAATTACCGGAAAGCACTGAAGGTGGCCATCCGCAGTGGTAAAAAATAGTCTAAGTCGCTGTGTGCGGAAGTGGATTTGGACCCATGGGGAATAGATACAAAGTGGGCATGGGCAAGTTAAAGAGCCCTAGGTCTCCACAGCCGTCTGGCGTCACTCTAATGGGCGCTATTGTAGCCACTCTATTTCCCAAACAGGCCGATATAAAGCACAATCAGGGACATACCAACGGTTACCACCATCAAATTATTCGTTATATTTGGGAACATCGCTGACAAGAAGGCTCCTGGTCTGGACGGCATCCCGATATTTATAAAGACTTCTGGCAAAAAACACAATACCAGAAGTCTTTGTGAATATGTACAACGCTTGCATTAGGGAAGGGGTATTCCCGGCTAGATGGGAACTGCAGCGACTGGTGTTACTGCTCAAGCCGGGAAAATAACCAGATCAACCATCAGCATATCGTCCTTTGTGTATGTTAGACACTATGTGCAAAGGCTTGGAGAGAATTATCTGTGAACGACTCCAGGAAATGCTCGAAAAAAAGAACTGTAGATGCAATCCAAGCCGTAATGGATATAGCCCAAAAAGCAACGAGTGGTGAACGATGGCGTTGCGGCCCGAAAAAATACTGCGCGGTGGTCACGTTAGATATAAAAAATGCGTTCAACTCAGCGAGCTGGCCCCTGATTATGGATGCGTTACACAATTTCGGCGTTCCAATATGCATACAACGGCTGATATCCAGCTATTTTCAGAGCGGAGTGCTACTCTATGATACAGATGCAGTATCAGCACGGTGGGGTCCCACAAGGATCTATACTCGGCGCTACTCTCTGGAACGTTATGTACAATAGCATTCTATGATTGGACCTACCAATGGTTGTAACACTCATGGGGTACGCAGACGATATCGCTATGGTGGCGGCTGCAAAAGGCAACCACACACTGCAGATGAGATGTAACGACGCAATTGTGCATATGAGGGAATGGCTCAGCAGGGCAAAGCTAGAACTGGCAGGTAAAAAACAGAGGCAGTGCAACTGAGTACCAGAAAGATAAGCGAGATTTTCACAATCAACGTTGGGTGCAATCAAACTATTTCGCAACCACAGCTCCGGTACCTAGGAGTACTTATTGATTGCAGGCTCATGTTCAAAGAGCATATTAAAGCAGTCTGTGAAAAAGCTACCCGGGCAATTAGAAGCTGCTAGCAACGGTAACGAGCCCCACCATACTGTATGCCGCCCCAATATGGGTAAAACATACACCAAATGCATACAGTTAACATATAGACTTAGCGTGCTAAGGGTGGCTAGTGCTTTCCATACTGTATCGGACGAAGCAATTAGGGTCATAAATAGTAAACCGCCTATTGATTTGCTGGCCAAGGACATGCACCGCCTCTACAAACAAAGAGCGCGACCCACACAGGTCTCCAAAGCAGCAGAAAGAGCCATTACCATTGCGGAGTGGCAACGCAGATGGGAGCCAACGGACAAAGGCAGATGGACCTTCAGTGCTTTATTTACATATGTATATATTCAGTTTACCATTATAAAAAAACCTCGTACAGATTTGTTCAAATTCTCTATACCCACCATGAATGTTAATCCTATGTTCATGTACAAAAAAAAAATTTGTTTCTTCTATTTATATAATGCCTGCTTTATTCTTTGTATTCCTAGTTAGCTTGATTTAAAGTCTTACTTAAAGTTCCCTATTTCTATTTCTTAACCATATATACCTTTTTCCGTCATCTGCTAAAGTATAGCTTCGCTGGGCAGCTTCATATAGCTGTCTGAATTTATTATTACTAGTATTACCTGTGCCCGAAATTCGGATATTCCCCTGAAGATAGTTGGTTTTTTTCCACATTCCAACAAATTTTCAAAAAGTGTTTTAATTTTGTGATATCACATATTTGATGATAAATAATTTTACAATAAGCATTTCAGTGTTGACATATTTCAAAATTTTTCTATATTACCTGAGCTAAAGAAGGAAATGTACATATAGATTCATAATATCTGTATAAAGACGGTTTAAGACTTTCACTTAAATGGTCCAATTGACTAATGCATCCTTAGCATTCAAATTTCTAATGAGAAGAACAATACAATTGACTTTCCAAGTTGTGTTGTACTAAACCACAAATTTTTATTTTATTTTTTTTTTATTATATATATATATTTTATTGAATCTTCTAAAAAAATATCTTAGAACTAACAATAAATCTTCATAGTATATTTAACATTTCACTTTTAAATTCATATTAATCATTACCAACCTCCAAGTGCCAGTGCTTTGAGGAGTTATGGTATATGAAAAGAAGTAGCGCAATACTTAATAATAGCGTAATGAATAAGCTTAAAATCTAGTTTGTTGCTAAGCGCAGCACGTCCATCCTTTTCAGGCGGGTGTGTCCTTGATGCTGTAGTAGGCGCCTCGCTAATGCATTGGGATGCTTGTCTAGCTTTGCTAAGTAAGATTCAGCACGTTGGGAAACTTCTTTAGTTACATCCGGGATATGTAAATCTCTGTGGATGTTAACGTTTTTGATGTACCAAGGAGCATTGGTAATCATTCGAAGGATTTTCGATTGGGCTTTTTGCAGCTTTTGGACATTTGAGGGTGAAGCAGTACCCCAGAGTTGGATACCGTAGGTCCATATGGGCTTGATAATTACTTTGTAGAATGGAACTTTAAAGTCCAGTTTGAGCTTGGACTGCCTGTTCAAAAACCACTAATTGACAAAGAATTGAAAAATTCTACAGGATGATTGTTAACTTCTGAATCGTTGTCACAAATAATTTAATCATAGCTATAATAAATATTGTTCACCAGACAAACGGTTCAAAATATCAGAGTTGATTGTGGTGCTACTCCATTCCCAATCGATTTTAAAAATTCAACAAACAGAACTTTGTCGAGTAAAGCCCTCATATTTTGCATCAGTGAAACACGGTGAAATGAAGCAAATCCACTCTAACTTGCGATACAATTTTCAATTAACGTTGATCGTGAACCATGCGGAAGAATATGCAAAATATGTGGAAAATCACCACACAACAAAATGGTCTTGTCTCCGAATACCTTATTTTTATCCGATTCACTTTGAACTAAATCTCTCAATAATCTATCAATGCATTTCAGTATTAAAAGTGGACATATAGGTTTTATCAATGAGGCCATATTTATATAGTGACTATGACTGCTATTTACAGGAATTTTACAAACTGTTGTTCCAACAATCGGAATAGGCAATCTAAAAACATTTTGAAGTGTTTTGCCCCCTTGAATCTCAGGAAGAAATAGCTTGAACTCATTTCCAAATGCCACAGCATTTACTGGAATGCACAAATAATAACAAATAAGTCGCGAATTAATTTTGGTGAATGGAATTCTTTCGCTTCATTCAAACAATCACTCCACTATTATTTGATGCAATACCATACGCATGACAAGATGCAATAAAATTATTAACGACATTATTATAATTCCTAAAATCTTCAAACGATTTCGGACCAACGACATGCAATAGACGCAGTCTGGGGAACCTAGTGAAAGAAGATAGCATTTTTTGCTTTGATTGATCACCGCCATCAGGATACGATTCAAGATAATCGGTCAAGTTATTATAAACAACTGTCCTGAATGATTTTTGATTTTGTCTTATGAATTGAAGACGAGTGCCTTCAATTCGAACACATATATCAACGATCCATTGCAAAATAATTTTTGCGAATGGTGAAATAGACAAAAATTTTCCCTGATTGCCAGTCTATTTGATGCATATTGCAGCATAGTGCCATGATGTACTTGACGTACGTGATGTTGAAGGTAAATTTAAAGGAATATTAACATGCCACCCAGTGTCACCATTCGGAAATAACAATGGATAGGCCAATAGATGTACTGATGACTCCAAAACATATATATTCCTAATGGTGCCATTCGTTTTCGAAAAGGACACCATATTACTTTACAAAAGGTCATGGGCGTCGCCAAAAGGGCAAACACAACAAACTCAGGTGCTCCTCTGGAGAATAACAGATTTGCACTTCTTAGTGTAGAGAATTCTACTACTACATCGAAAGGTGAACCTGTAGTCAGTAATGCCAGACCGCCACCAATTTACCTGCGCGAGCGTAGTTCTAATCAATTAGTATTGAACATCGCAAATATTATAGGCACAAATAATTTTCACATTGTGCCTCTTAGAAAAGGTAGTATTGAGGAGACAAAGATACAGGCATATAGTGAAAAGCACTATCGTGATATTATAAATTTTTTAACGGGGAACAGGAAAAATTATTATTCCTATCAGCTAAAGAGCTCAAAAGGCCTTGTTATTGTTTTAAAAGGAATCGAAGCCACAGTAGATTCTGGCGATATTAAAGAGGCTCTTGAAGAGCAAGGGTTCCCCGTTAAGGTTGTGATAAATATTGTGAATAGAAATAAGGTTCCACAACCTATATTTAAAGTTGAACTGCTCCCCAACACAACCCAGCTTAAAAAGAACGAGAGGCACCCAATATATAACCTAAGATATCTTTTACACCGCAGAATTACGGTTGAAGAACCGCACAAACGTAACGGCCCAATACAATGTATGAATTGTCAAGAATTCGGCCACTCTAAATCGTACTGCACTCTGCGCAGTGTTTGTGTAGTTTGCGGTGATCTCCACCCTACAAGTACTTGCACCTTAGCTAAAACTGACACATCCGCAAAGAAATGTAGTAACTGTGGTGGTAGCCACACGGCAAATTACAGAGGTTGCCCTGTATATAAAGATCTAAAATCAAAACTGTCGCAGAGTATACAATTAAAACGTAACTTATCCCCAAATCCTATCTATATCCAGCCTGCCACCTCAAATCCTCAGATAGGTGACCCTATTATGCAAAAACCTAATTCTGGTCAAGCAACCTACGTAAGTGTTCTGCAGGGTAACGAACGGCAAGTTAACAATAACAATGCATCTAATAGTGGAGTAGAAGCCATGATCCTAAATCTTACTCAGTGTATGACTCAATTCATGTCTACAGTGCAAAATATGCTACAAGATTTAATTAAAGCTCAAAATCAGATGATTCAAACTCTTGTAAATAAAAAATGAGTTTGTTAAAAATATGTTTATGGAAGGCAAACGGTGTTAACCAGCATAAACTAGCACTTAATAAGTTTCTACATGACCACGAAATTGATGTTATGCTTTTGTATGAAACACATCTCACAAACAAATACAACTTTCATCTCCCAGGCTTCAAATTTTATAACACAAATCATCCTGATGGTACGGCACATGGCGGTACGGCTATTCTAATCAGAAATCGGCTTAAGCATCATCTTATGCAATCGCATTCGATGCAATGGATGCAAGCTACATCAGTATCTATTAAAAATCGTGGCAAAGACCCACCCCGTTTTACTGTAACAGAAACTCAATTTAAAGAACTTTTTGATTCCCTTGGTGATAGATTTCTAGCTGGCGGTGATTATAATGCGAAACATAAACACTGGGGCTCTCGCCTAATTAATCCAAAAGGCCGACAATTGTACAATGCAATAACTAACAGACATAGTAAATACGATTTTGTCTCACCAGGACAGCCCACTTATTGGCCAACAGACCCAAAGAAAATTCCTGATCTTATTGATTTTGCTATTTCTAAAAATATAGATAGGTCTTTAGTATCAGCGGAAACCTGTGTCGATCTGTCCTCTGATCACTCGCCTGTAATAATCAACCTTTATGAACAACCAGAATATACAAGCCCACAGTTTCGCCTAGGGACCAACCAAACCGATTGGTTAAAATACAAAATGTATATTAGTAGTCATATCTCTACAAGAGTTGAGGTAAAACATGCAGATGATATATATAATAATATTGATATTTTCTACTCCATGCTGGCGACTGCAGCCGTAGTGGCAATGCCAAAAAATACTTCTAGAAAGTGCAAGTATGCCTGTACAAATAGCCAAATTGAAAAACTTGTAGCACAGAAACGACGGCTGCGCCGAGAATGGCAGAAACATCGCTCACCCATCTCTAAATACAATCTTAAAGCACCCGAAAGGGCGCTTAAAGATGCTCTTACAAAGGAGGAAGATAAAAACCTAAAAGAGTACCTGAAGAAGGTAACCCCAAATTCTACCGAAAGGTATTCCCTTTGGAAGGCATCTAAAAACTTTAAGCCTCCAATGGAAGGTGTAAAACCTATAAGAAACCCGAACGGCGCGTGGGCTCAAAGCGATCAAGAAAAAGCACTCTGCTTTGCACAACATCTATGCAACGTGTTCCAGCCGAATATGGCTACAAACTCCTTTGCACTGCCTGCCTTACCTTGCAGTACTGAGATTGCTCAGCCTATTAAAATTTCCCTTCCAGAAATAACCAAACAAATTAAACAACTGAATCCAAAAAAATCACCTGGATTCGATAATATTACCCCGAAAATGCTAAAACAGTTACCAGATTCTGCATCAGCATTTCTCTGTAAGCTTTTTAACGCAATCTTGGGCATCGGTTACTATCCGAATGCATGGAAGAAGTCTCAGATATGTATGATAGCTAAACCTGGAAAAGACGCAACGCTACCGTCATCATATAGACCTATCAGCCTGTTGCCTTGCCTTTCCAAATTGTTTGAGAAACTACTATTAAATAAACTATCTGCTTTTCTTCATGAACATAGCGTAATACCGCAACACCAATTCGGTTTTCGCGAAAAGCACAGCACTATTGAGCAAGTCAATCGAATTTCAAATGAAATAAGAAAAGCATTTGAACTCGGGGAGTTTTGCTCTGCAATATTCCTTGACGTGGCTCAAGCATTTGATAAGGTATGGCATCAAGGACTGATGTTCAAAATCAAAAAGTTTCTTCCAAAAAGCTATCATAAAATTCTTGAGTCTTATTTATCCAATAGACGTTTCAGGGTAAAAGTACACGAATTCATTTCCGAAGATTTTCCAATTTTAGCCGGTGTGCCCCAAGGTAGCGTTCTAGGCCCTACATTATATGTAATATTCACATCTGATACTCCTATAAGTGAAAGCACGCTAATTTCAACATTTGCGGATGATACCGCCATACTCAGTTGCAATAAATGTCCGATAAAGGCGTCGAGAGCTCTACAAGAGCCCTTAGTTAGGGTAGAAGAATGGTTAGGAGTGTGGCGTATAAAAGTCAATGAGCAAAAAAGCAAAAACGTAACATTCTCTTTGAGGCCTGGTACGTGTCCAGCCATTCGGCTCAATAATATTGAGATTCCACAAGCTAGTGAAGTCACCTATCTCGGCATTCATTTAGACAGGCGCTTAACTTGGCGTACGCACATTTCAACTATAATTTTAAATATGAAGTTGAAGGTCGCCAAGCTGCATTGGCTAATAAACCACAAATCTACCTTAAGCCTAGAATACAAAAGCCTCCTATACAATGCAGTTATTAAGCCGATATGGTTGTACGGGATTCAACTGTGGGGTAATGCATCCGCTTCTAACATTGCCATAATTCAAAGGTTTCAGTCGAAGATACTTTAGGCTAATAACAGGTGCTCCATGGTACATGCGTAACGAAAATATTCACAAAGACCTGCAAATACCAACAGTTATCACAGAAATAAATGCTAGAAAGCAGATATACATAGCAAAACTGAAAAATCACCCGAATCCACTAGCTAAATCCCTCGCAAAATCGATAAGCCGATCCCGCCTGCAGAGAAGAGACCTTCCGGCCTTTTGAAGAGCGAAGCAGAACCGAAATTTTGATGGCCAAATACAATTTGGGTTAAAATTATTTTTTAGTGACTAGTTTTAAGATTTGATATACTTATTGTTAGGCTTAATTTAAGCAAATTCAATAAATAATAAATTCTTGTAATAAAAAAAAAAAAAAAAAAAAAAAAATATTACTTTCGATTAGTGGGTCCCCATCAACTGTACTGAGAATAACTGCAACATCCGTTGCAATTGTATCGTTATAACGTCGAATCTCTGTATCTCGATTGATGGTTATAACCATACAAATTTCTCTATCAATATTCTCAGCCCTTGCACAAGGATCTCTCTTTGCAACGAAGGATCGAACTATGGTATCACATCATAAGAATATAGTTGCGCTTATCACGGCACACGACCCTATTGACCAGTTAATGGATCTGCTCTATGATAGAATTCGTCGTGAATTTTAAAATAGCTTCGGAGCTAACCGTAGCAAATGATGAATTAAAACTCCGAAGATTATTAAAAGAATTTCTTGATGGCTCCCTAATAACCGGATCGGCTGATCTTAATCCCTCAAACAAATTCTGCAGAAATAGGTTTTGTGTAAGAGGAGGCAACACAACTTTACTTTTCTCACAACACAGAGTGAATTATGTTCTATTGCGCGCAATAATTTCACTTTCAAAATGTAGTGCTCCACAAAACCTACATCTTAAAATCGTTGCACCAAGATCAAAGCTACGGAAATTACCCAGAATTTGATTTAATCCACTTTTAAACGCATCAAGTAAAGAAATGGAATTATCACCATTATTATAAATGTTCAAATTTCTATTTTTATTTGCACCTCTAATTGTTCTCATTCTCTTTCTGTTCACTCTCGCTTCATCTGCTCCAGTTAGTTATTGTCGCCGAGGCATAACGAATTGTAAAATATTGATGGAATAATCAAAATGATGATGCACGATTTAGTCTAGATGACGCGAAACCAAATTCCTATCGCTGTCTCACAAATTAAATGAGCATTCGCAAGTAAAATAAGAAATATTTTCGTCAATTTATTTGTAATCTGTTTCATATTATATCGCCGAAAAATGCAATTTTTAATCTTTCACAGTATTATTAACTTTTTTGTTTGCAAAATGTATGCTAGTTTGACATTCCGCTTTAAGACCAGGCTGCTATGACGTATGCGGAGAAAGAAAAATTTTGTACTCCTATCTGCGCAATTCTTTGTTTCTATTATTTTTGGAACTGTATTTATAACAACCTTTTGAAAAAACAACAATTGACATTTTTGCTTTTAATCCCGTTTCTCGCTTTAATATTTTTTTTGGTTGCTTCAATGTCAAAGTTGGCAACTGTGCTCCATATAAAAAAGTTGTTTGGTCTCTCCATTTCTAGCCAGTCTCATTGTAGCAGAGGAGATGAGAAAGGACATTTAAAATAATAAGAGTATGGCCTCAATTGTTTCCAAGCAAGTCATCAGTAAAACCAATTATCCGTCCACAATTAATGGTAACCAAACCGACTACTTCTGGGAAAATCAGAATTTAACGTTACGTTCATGTAAATTTTAACTACTATTCCCTCTACAAAAAGTCCGGTCTGTTTGGCAATTATGAATATTTGGTATTAAATTCAATATATGAATAAGATATATTTAATAAAATTATTAGTTAAATCCTCCATTAATTTTTATTCGTTGGCTTGTTTGTTTTTCAATTTATTAATCAAATCATAGGATTTCAAAGTGTGAAAGCAGCAGTTGAAATCAATAGATAAATATAAAGATTTGAAATGTATTAAAAAACTTAATATGCATTTCTTATTGAACTTAATGAAACAAAATAATTTAAATATTGTCCCAAACAAATTTTTCTTTTTATTATATTTTCAATCATATTATTATTTCCTCTTACTAATAAGAAATAATATAAAGTTTATAACCTATTTATCCTAATTATTCTTTTTTTCTTTCTAGTTCAAATTTGTAAAAAGCACCTTTATTTTATGACAAGTTATGAAAATAATTAATATATTCTGCAAATCTACATGACAGTACTTTTCATATAAAATGAGTAAAGAAGTCTGAAATACCCTTTACCTTTCCTTGAGCGCACAAGTAATTTTCGGTCGGCTACCTTGAATTGATGGGAGACGTGGCCTTTATTTGATCGACCTCATTTCTTGTATATGTCTTTATAGAATCAGCATATGTACTAATAAACAATTTCGTCCAAAAATATTGTATAGGTCGTAAGATATAATCATATGTCAGTGGTGGGCGTGGCTATAAAAATAACACGCCCATTTTTTGTGTTTGTAGTTTTCAGTATATCTGAGGGAGGCGTATCCTTGATCTGATCAACCACGATAAAAGTTAGAGCCACTTGAACTTTCACCAGTTTTTCATTTTTTACTCAAGGGCAGCGTTGTTATACCGATATCTCCATTGGACAATAGTACCTTTTTGTCAAAAGTTTCAAGGTTTTATGAAGCTGCAGTAAAAAGTTACAGCATTTGAACGTTGCAAACTTTGATATGTGTATGCCGCACAGTATAACAGTTAGAGCCATTTGAAGTTTCATCAGCGTTTAATTTTTTACTCAAGGGTAGCATTGTTATACCGATATCTAAATTTGACAATACTACTTTATTGTCACAAAATTTCCAGGTTTCATGACGTTCCAGTAAAAGTTACAGCATTTGAATGTTGCAAACTTTGATAGAGGTAGAACGCACAGTATGAAAGTTAGAACCATTTGAACTTTCACCAACATTTCATTTTTTTTCTCAAGGGCAGCATTGTTATACCGATATTTCAATTTGACAATAGTACTTTATTGTCACAAAATTTCAAGGTTTTATGACTCTATACTAAAAAGTTACAGCATTTGAATGTTACAAACTTTGATAGATGTAGAACGCACAGTATAAAAGTGAGAGCCATTTGAAGTTTCATCCGTGTTTCATTGTTTACTTAAGGGTGTCATTGCAATACCAATACCTCAAATTTACAATAATTCTTTATTGTCACAAAATTTCAAGGTTTTATGACTCTCCACTAAAAAGTTACAGCATTTGAATGTTACAAACTTTGATAGGTGTAAAACGCACAGTATAAAAGTTAGAGCCCTTTGAAGTTTTACCAGTGTTTCAATTTTTAACTCAAGGGCAGCACTGATATCTAAAATTGACAATAGTACTTTATTGTCACACAATGTCCAGGTTTTAAGAAGCTCCAGTAAAAAGTTACAGCATATGAATGTTGCAAACTTGTATAGGGGTAGGACGCACAGTGTAAAAGTTAGAGTCATTTAAAGTTTCATCAGTGTTTAATTTTTTACACAAGGGTATCATTGTTATACCGATATCTCAATTTGACAATAGTACTTTATTGTCACAAAATTTTCAGTTTTTTTGACGCTCTAGTAAACAGTTACACCATTTGAATGTTGCAAATGTTGATAGGTATATTACGCACAGTATAAATGTTAGAGCCATATGAAGTTTCATCAGTGTTTCATTTTTTACTCAAGGGCAGCATTGTTATACCGATATCTGAAATCGACAAGAGTACTTTATTGTCCCAAAATTTCAAGGTGTTATTACGCTCCAGTAAAAAGTTACAGCATTTGAATGTTGCAAATGATGATAAGTATATTACGCACAGTATAAATGTTAGAGTCATGTGAAGTTTCATCAGTGTTTTACTTTTTTACTCATGTGTAGAATTGCTATACCGATATCTCAAAAGACAATAGTTTTTTATTGTCGAAAAGTTTCAAGGTTTTATGACGCTCCAGTAAAAGGGTACAGCATTTGAATGTTGCAAACTTTGATAGCGGTAGGACGCACAGAATAAAAGTTAGAGCCATTTGAAGTTTCACCAGTGTTTCAATTTTTAACTCAAGGGCAGCACTGATATCTCAAATTGACAATAGTACTTTATTGTCACAAAATGTCCAGGTTTTATGAAGCTCCAGTAAAAAGTTACAGCATATGAATGTTGCAAACTTTTATAGGGGTAGCACGCACAGTATAAAAGTTAGAGCCATTTAAAGTTTCATCAGTGTTTAATTTTTTACACAAGGGTAGCATTGTTATACTAATTGATTTCACAAAATTTCAAGGTTTTATGACGCTCTAGTAAAATGTTAAAGCATTTGAATGTTGAAAACTTTGATAGGGGTAGGACACACAGTATAAAAGTTAGAGCCATATGAACTTTCACCAGTTGTTAATTTTTTACTCAAGGGCAGCATTGTTATACCGATGTCTCAATTTGACAATAGTACTTTATTGTCGCAAAATTTCAAATCTTGTATGTGGCTTTGTAGCGTCCATATACATTTTAATGTAAAATTTCTTAGAAAACTATTAAATAGGAGTAATTTATAATAATATGTCTATTTTTTTTAAATTTATATATTAATTACAATAGTAAATAGAGAATATACGGCAATGGCCTTAAAGGTCGTCTGCCGGAATATGCGATCTATTTTTCCATATCACGTAAATTCATTTACAATTTATTCTTTGTACTTCAGAGCACCAGTTATGTAAGAAACCATCTTTTTCCAAGAATCATAATTTTTTCCGTTCAACACATTCACTATATCATGATGTGTCAAAGTTGTTTTTTTGGAACTTGCAACGCAGTATGTTCTTAAGATGGGGCATCCGATAAAATGTTCAACGTTTTCTAACTCATTTAGATTGCAGAGTGTACAATTTTTATTATATACTCGTATACCATTTAATTTCAAAAGATTGCATCTTGCTTTAAATACTACCGAGATTATATGTCTATTGTGGGCGTGGCTGTAAAAAAACACGTTTTGTGTGGTGTTTAATGTTAGTAACCGCAACATTCCTGTGAAATTTCGTTGATAAATCTTTAATAGGAACCTAGTAACGATTTTTGGTTAATTGTGGGCGTGGCAGTTGTATTATGATCTCCATTTTCTGCACACTCACTATTATGGACCCCATGTATATTTCTGCCAATTTTTGTTCCGCTGGCATCAATACGAGCTTAGGTATGCTAATTTTAATTTTATATCCGAAAGCTATATCAAAAGTGGGCGTGTCTTTTCTCTCAGCCCCATTTGTTGCACGCGGTGAACCTGGAAGACAGAGCCATGACCGCTGGTTGCTACCCGGTGCGAGCGTCACCATGTCTCGGCTATACCCGTGGTCGATCGGCTCTAGCAGCTTACGAGCTGCCCGACGAGTTAATGCTCGCTCTCTTGCTGTTCAACCTCCGTGCGAGACACATCGGTCGCCAATTTTCTTTGAAAAATATACTTATTGTGAAATTAGTTATTGAATATACTTATTGTGAAATTAGTTATTGAATATACTTATTGTGAAATTAGTTATTGAATATACTTATTATGAAATTAGTTACTGAATATACTTATTGTGAAATTAGTTGTTGAATATACGTATTGTGAAATTACTAGAGTGAAAATATATGCCAATTAATTAGTCTAATAATACTTTATTGAAAAATCAGTGCGCAGAAATATACAATGTCCACATGCTCCTTCCCGTAAAATTTCGTCCGTAAATTTCTACCAGATCTTAAGTTATTAATATTGGTTAATAGTGGGCGCGGAAGTTAATATTTGTCGCCCACTTTTTGCACAGTGTTTAGTAGGACCCACATCTCCACCATTCCGTCAATTGGACCGAAGTTATAGTCATTTTAAAAAATTGTCCAAATCGGCCCATATAGCAATCTGGTCCTGTATCTTTTTTTCAGACTATAATTTTTCAAAATTTCATTAAGATAGCTCTAATGGTGTAGCAGAAAAGTGGCCACAGAGGGACGGACGGATAGGCAGACGGAGAGACGGACGGACAAAATAGAAATTGCTTAGAAAGTGTTTCTGATCATATCTGTATATATATGTCTATACCTGCCACGCCTCCTTCTTGAAATTGCAACCCCTCTCAAAAGCACAAAATTAGTATACCCTTTTTAATTTTTTTTAGGTAAAGGGTATAAAAAACAAATCGAAATTCTGGTTAATAGGAAGCTGGTGAAACGGTGCACAAGAAATATATATACGAGTAGATTATTAAATTAAAATGTACTCCAAAAAATATTCTCTAAAATGTTTATAATTGTTTAGTAACGGATACCTGGTGACCTCCGGTTTTAATTAAATGCCTTCCCATGGCGCAGGGGCTATGCCATGGGTGACCTATATTCCCTAATACTCGTGGGATTTCATATGGATCTAACAAAAAAAAAAGAATTAAAAATAAACGATGAATCTGCTGATGGGCAATCATCGTCGTTTATTGCGACCGAGTCAGCTGTTGGGCTGGAGAACTTAACTTCGGTTGCATGCATAGTTGTTGGACATGCACCTAACCAAATCACAACAACATCAACATCGTTGGTAGGTGTTGTTGACCAACTATGCCCCGCATCAACATCTACGCTGTTGATTGCTGATGCAAAGAATGAAACTTTTCGGGTTTCGATGCCACCAATACAGAATTTTGAATCGGGTCATGAGTCAATGGACTCTTCTGACAATGATACACTGTGTGGTGACAACTACAGTATGACCTCAGAGAAATCTGGGTGCACGGTTATTGGTTCAGACGTAAGCAATTTGAACTTAAAAGGGGACTTCATAAAAATGACGTCGGCAGAGAAGAGGACCTTCAAGCAAGCGATGGCAAGTGGTCACTGTAGAGAAAAGGCTCTAGACATTGCTAAAAGGAGGTCCACGGCGAAAAGGGCTCGCTCAGTAGAGTCACCAACAGAAACGCCATCTGTCAAAAAGACCAAAACATCACCTTATGTAGGTAAGCCATAGTTCAGTCAGGTGGCCAGTATTATTCGGCTGGGAATTGTTCCGATCGAATTAGTAAGGGCGCCATTCTCAAAAGAACAGTTGGTTCTTATCCAGGAGACCGTTATTGACGTGATGATAGAGGTCAGCGACAATAACGAAAAGCCAGTATTTAAGGGCCTAGCACACAGAAACGGATGGTTACTATTCATATGCTCAAACGAGAATACGGCAACTTGGATGAGAAAACACATCGGCCTGATAAAAGGGAAATGTTGTTTGGAGATGACACTCGTTGAGGAAGCAAATTTTCCAAAAACATATGTGGTCAGAGGCTACTTCCCACAAAGCCCCGAGCTCACCAACGAAAAAGTTCTTGCGACCATTGGGGCGCAGAATAAAATGGCAGCCAAGAATTGGAAGGTGATCCAGAGGTCAACCAAAGGTGCGTCACTTCACCTGGTTATCGCGGTGAATCATTGTCTAAACTGTCACAGTGCAAGGGGAAGATAGCCTATCGCTATGGACACGTGCGTCTCATTTTAAAGAGCAACAAAGGCGCAGAGAAGCCAGCGATAGCGCAAAAGAACAAACAACGCCGACACTCGTGAGCAGTGCTGAAGGGCATGCTGGGGACACATGGCCCATCGAAGTGGAGGCTGACAAACCATGGACTAGCAAAGCCGCGCTAGAACAACAAAAACAAATCGCACGCGCAACAACAACAACAAGAAAACGTGATCCCGCAGTATGGCATGCGCCGAAAGCGCCTCAGCACCAAAAACCAAAAGCCAAGAATACTGGGGGTCATAGGGACCACAAAAATAAGAGTCCTGGGGGTGCGAGGCTCCAAAAACTCGCTGCGGAAAGCCGCCGCGAATGAGCACTCTTAAAGTGCTACAGGCGAACTTGCACCACGCTAAAGGAGCATCGGCCACCCTGTGCAAGAGATTCGCCGCCGAAGACCTATCCATGGCCTTAATACAAGAGCTGTGGATAATTGGGGGCCTAATCAAAGGTCTTTCAAACAAGGGATGCAAGTTGGTTTATTATAACTGTTAAATGGTGTCGCGCAGAGGGGTTATGCTTGAATCCTAGCAAAACCATTCTAGTTCCTTTTACAAACAGAAAAATTGAACCTTGGTACAATAGCTGTTGAGGGAATTAATATAGAATATTCCGATGAGGTCAAATATCTCGGTGTAATTCTGGGTAAGCGACTCTCACCTATACTCGGTGATAAACAAAGCCACAAGAGCAATGTGGGCATGTCGAAGTCTCTTTGGTAGAACATGGGGTATTGACTCAAAAATGATACACTGGATGTATGTAATGACGGTTAGACCAATCATAACCTATGCATCCCGTGTGTGGTGGCCCAAGACAACAAAAGAATCTGGTAAGAAAATACTTACAAGATTTCAAAGGCTGGCTTGCGTGGCAATCACCGGTGCCATGCGAAACTGCCCAACCGCTGCTATTGAGGCCATAATAGGATTATCCCCACTTCACGCATTCGTGAAAAAATGTGCTGCTAGAAGCGCATTTAAGATGAAGATCTTGTCTAGACAGGAACCTCATCATTATGGTCATTTCAATATTTTAAATAACATAACAGATGAAAACATAATCTGCTCAATAACGGACTATATGATTCCAAAACGACAGTTTGATCGCAATTTTGAAATTATTATCTCTGACCGTGACGAATGGGACATAGGAGGACCTTGGGTCGACCCTCGAAGTCTAGAATGGTTCACAGACGGTTCAAAAACAAACACCGGAGTCGGTGCAGGGGTCTATGGACCAAATACCAAAATCTCAGAACCAGTGGGCAGGTGGCCTAGCGTCTTCGAGGCTGAA
This sequence comes from Clusia tigrina, assembly GCA_920105625.2. Lineage (NCBI taxonomy): Eukaryota > Metazoa > Arthropoda > Insecta > Diptera > Clusiidae > Clusia > Clusia tigrina. The sequence continues at coordinate 341,166,418 of OV050030.1, forward strand.
ATTCAAGCAATCTCAATCTGTGCGAGGACAAATCTGAAAACGGGTATCAACGGCGCACGAATAGCTATCTATTCAGATAGTCAAGCTGCATTACAGGCATTAGCTTCATATTCTTTACTATCGAAACTGGTGGAAGAATGCTTCAACAACCTACAATCTCTAGGGGCAACAAATAAGGTTGCAATTTACTGGGTCCCAGGTCACTCGGGGATTGAAGGCAATGAAATTGCTGACGAGCTGGCTAGGGCCGGTTCCGCAGCAAGCCTCATAGGTCCGGAGCCATACTGTGGTATCAACTGGGTGGAGGCTAAATCCAGGGTAGATAACTGGGAACATAGTCTCAGAATGTCACACTGGGAAGGGATAGAGGGGCTTCGCCAAGCCAAAAGCCTGGTAAGGCCATTCTCCTACAATAAAGAAGTGAACAATATGTGCAAAGCAGACATAGGAAAAATAGTAGGTTTTCTATCAGGTCACCTGACTAGTATCCATATTCTTGATGATACGGAGTGCCGGCTCTGTCTAGAAGAAGATGAAACCACGGAACACATACTGTGCGTTTGCTTTGCGTTGGCAAGATCCAGAATGAATATATTCCACCGCGACCAGTTGGCTCTGGAGGAACTAAAGAATGCTCCGGTTATGGAGATTCTCAAATTCATACATAAAGCGGAAAAGATAATGAAGGAACATGACTTTCAGCTACTTCCTTTCTCTAAAGAAGGAACATCTAGGTAGAAAAGAACCTGATAAATTATTGTGACGATTTGACATCACCAAACGGACGAAATGCTATGGCATTACGGAAGAAACGCCGGTACTAAACCTATAGGGCATATTAGATCGGACAATTGTGATCTCATGGATCATTGATGACAAATGTAGTATGACACAAAAGATCTTTTAGGGTGCAGTGTCGGCCATTGGGCAAGCTACTAAAGCTAAATTATTATTATTAGTAACGTGTCCATGAATGTACGCGCATCGTATTGCAATTATACGTGGTGAATTGCAAAGGACTTGGTGATATACTGGAAACACATACGAGTACCTACAGCAAATGACGCCGTTGTTATCATTATAACAATCGAATTTTATTCGAAGCAAATGCACTATGAACAATTAGTAAATTATGTATGTATGTTTTATTGCGAGTTCTCAAATTCTTTCTCTCAAGAAAATCTTATTTGCGATAATTAATTTATTAAAGAAGTGATACAATACCAAGATATAATCATGTGAATCAATTGAGGTGATCTGGAGGGTTTCAAGAGATTATTGTGGAAACGTTCGAGTCTCTGTTGTTACAGGTCCCAGAATCCTTTCTACTTCATATGAACCTAGCCATATGTGGAAAACTGATACTTTTTATTACTGTTACACAGTAAAACGCTGTCTCACGATATAAGTTGTATCGGATTAACAGAAACATCGTATTGCTTCTTCGACCTATTTTTCGCATTTTCCTGCGCTTTCTTATCTAAATCATGTCCCGTTTGTACCTGATGCCTTAAAATATGTGGTAGTTATAAAAATTGTACAATCGCGTTGGATTCCGTCGCAAATTCGTTAGAATTTGGGGTTGGAAGCCATACAACGAGAAAAATGTGGTTTGGTTAGTGGATACGTGCACTGTGTTCTTATGCACATGCATTGCTGACGCTAAACATTGATCCCAGTACGTTCCATCCTCCCTCACAAAGTGAGGTAAATATTCGGCTAGTGGCCGATGACTGCGCTTTAACGAACCATTAGCTTTCGGGTGTTAAGTAGTAATATGGAGTTTCTTCTCTTTTAGCAACTTGTTAGTTTCGGAAAAAATCTTTAAATGAAATTGGTGCCATTATCTATCACCAGTCGTCTGGGGTTCCAAGTGTTGCTATAATTTCGCTAAAGAAAATTCTTACTACTGTGGTGGCCTATGCATCTGGCACGGCAACCGCTATGAAATTCCTATACAGATCATCTTGGAACGTTTAGATATACTCGTATATCATCATTCGCAGGATTTTTGACCTGTGTTGAGCAAATGGGCCAGTATACTACCTTGGGGTACACCAGCCTTGATTGGGTATTCATTGGAAATGAAATTTTGCTGGTGCACCACAAATTGACGATCTGAGAGATAGCCTTCCAGAAGAATATAAATATTGAGGATTAGGATGGTTTTGAGTTTCGACAGATTCCCTGCATGCCACACTTTAACAAACGCCTGTGTCATGTCGGGAAATACTGCCGAATACTACTGTCTTTTCTCTTATGGATTTTAAATGATGATTGCAATACGGTGAACTTATTCGACAGTACTGTGTTTTTGAAAGAAGCCAAACTGTCTGGTATGATATTTTTCTTCTCAAATTCATCTCTTAAAGGCTTTAGTATCAATTTCTCAAAAGGCTTTGAGAAAATAGATTGTAAGCTAATGGGTATGTGAGAAGAGAGTAGTTTGAGAAATTTTCCATAATTGAGGAAAATAACCAGTGCGAATTATCGCATTAAATCTATGTAGGAGATGCATTTCAGCTGTTGTTGGGAGTTCTTAAAACATTCGACCGGTAATCGCTAATGGTCTTTTTAAGTCTTTTGCTGCATACCATAGAGAATAACTTGAAGTTTTTATAGGGCAGAGAGTCTCTACATATTGATGAAACTGGCAGGTTTCTTCTCATTTAAAAGACGAGGAAGCTTTTTGGTACAGTTTGAGAGTTCCTTTTTCATAGATGCCATTCTCGTCTGAAATTAATTTTTTCGGAAAGAAGTACTTGAACACATTAGAGTTGCAGCCTTAATCCGAAGTGTAGCTAATTTCACTGCTTGGGATGTTACCTTCGTGAGCTTGTTTATAGCAGAATCTAATTCTATATCTGACTTCAAGGGCGTCTTAATATTGAGATGTGAGCTTATAAACATTTTATATTTGAGCCTGTCTGTACGGTTATAGTCGAGACGACCGTCCCTGACCTTCTGTTGAGACTTTCCGGACATCAGGGTCACTATCGTGTGTGAGTGATCAGAGGATAATTCGAGTGAAGGTTGCACAAAAGAATGCGTATTTTTTAAAACTTTTAGTGATTGCAAAATAAACAAGGTCTGGAGTTTTCCGTCTATCTTAGGGCCAATATGTGGGCTTATCGTTAGGCCAAATAAAATTATCGCTGAAAATAACTGTCTGCCTTTGGGAGTTATTAACCGTGAGATCCAATGTGTGTGTTTAGCATTTATATGCGTTGTTTAGAGATATTCGGTAAAAAAGCTTTGGATTGGGAAATGCTTTATTTTTTTTTTATAAGTATAGCCACTACCTTTTTCATAAGGGTGTTTGGTGTCGTAAACTGTGTACCCTTCGATCTGAAACAAGTTTTTTGTTGAGTGAGATGAGTCTCAGAAGTTACCATCACATCTTTCGAGTTTGCATTGAGAAATAATTTGTGCTCATTTTTATGCTGGCTTATGCCATTTGCATTCCAGGGAGGGATTGCATTGCTAGGAGGGATCGCAATAGCATGTTTTGGTTTCGCATCATCTCTTGTATCATATTTTGCATTGAGCACATGAATTGTGTCATATTTGCCATAAATACTTCCAGAGTTTATGCAAGTGTACTATTCTCTTCAGTTGTAAGATTTACTGAAGAAGTTCCCTTCAGAATATTTGCATAGTTAGAGGTTGAACCACGATGGAAGGCATAAAGCGTAAAGCAGGTGTTGGGGTAGCACTTTTGACCAATTTTGGCTGAGGCATGAGCTTTTGTTTAATGCTGACATATACGGAGTAGCCTCTAATGCATTTTTTAATGGCGCACTCTCCTGGATGTAGTGAAAAATTGTGAATCCTGTAAGTGGGAAAGTGTGCAGAATGTTTTGGTATGTCCGAATACCTGACAATTCAGACATTGTACCGGAACTTGTCGTTTACGGGTAATTTGGGTAAGAGTCTCCCTTCTTTAAAGTCATATTGATTGGTTGCAGCTCAACACCGTATAGAGGCATTGGAGCTTTGTTTTTATTGTGCAAGTTATATACCGATATCACTTCGAAATCATCGTGACTTACGGGGTCATGAATTTCATTTGGTTCAACGTTTTGTTTTATGTACTTTGAATATAGCGATGGAAATATAGCGTTAAAACGCCAGGCAGCAAAACGCTAGGGGGAAATAATATCGCTTCAATAAAGTTTCAACGGAATCAAATAGAGCCATTTACATTTGGCATTTTGTAGCTGGTGGCGGCGACACGCTGTTGGGCTCCAAAGTTTTAGTTGCCCCTGGTAGCGTTGGGAGCGTCACTTCGGTAGCGACCGAATTCTGTGCATCTCATATGTCGCATTGTAGCCGTATCAAAAGCCATCAAGTTCAGTGATGTGATTTTGTTGCAGACATTATTTTTAACCAATTGTTTGGTTTTTTATTGTAAACAATTGTAATACTGTATATAGCTGGGACAAATTTTTACATGGCAAAGTAAATATGTCAGATATGGACTTTTATATATATTTGTGGTTATTTCAAGAGTATATTAATGGTACTTCTGCGATAGGTAGGTAGGTAGGCAAGAGTAGCCACCCAGCTTTCCAAAAGCACACTTGAGCACACATAATGGCCCATTGTGATACCACGGTATGGCGCCGTTCAAGCACTGACTAAAAAGTTCCCTTACTTGGGAGCGCAAGGGCGGCGCCAGGAAAGGCACAACTCCCCAGTCATGTTGCAGGAAACCATCCTGATCCTTTGATGAACCCTAATGGATGACACCTATGTCAGGCTTGTAAGAAATGGGGCACCAAAGGTGCCAATTCTTCTTCTGCTCAAGGATGGGCAATGGCATAAGAGGTGGAAAATCGTCTCGTCCTCCCCCTCGGAGCCACAGCCTCGGTAAAAATCGTTTGAGGGTAGGCCCAGTCTTTCTGCGTGCTGTCCCAATATGCAGTGTGTAACGACTCTTTTTATAGCTGGGGTAAACTCAGCGGCTTCCAGGGGTCGTATACAGAAAAATATAAAAATCCTGCGAGTTAGATTCATTTTAGTGTGTTCATTCCGAATACTGATTGTGGACTGTTGTTACTCCTAACTCAAAACAAATCTACTTCATTAATTCTATATTTATGCAAATAAATTTTTCCTATGTGTACTTGTTTTCATGTCCCAGTAAGTGTGTGTCTCAGTGATTCAGTGAGAGAACGATTAAAAACCAGATGCTCTCACTGAGTCCCTAAGGTCTCTGTTCGGCGTATGACTTAGTGAGAAAACGATTAAAAACCAGAGGTTCTCACTAAGTCCCTAAGTCTCGGTGGAATATGTGTCTCATTGAGAAAACGATTAAAAACCAGATGTTCTCACTGAGTCCCTATAGTCTCTGTTTGTGTATGGCTTAGCGAGAAAACCACTGCTTTTCAGTATGTTCATCAATGACATTTTTTCACTTGACTGTAATGGAGTGATGCATGCTTATGCCGATGACATTCAGTTTTATCTGTCACGCAGGGTAGGCCTTATGGATGATCTGGTTTGTAGACTTAATGAGGACCTTGATATTCTTAGTGGTAGGGCTCGTAGCAATGATCTGTGTCTAAATCCGGCGAAATATTTTGTTCTGCCTATTTACAAAGACAATATACTTTTTACTCAGTTCCCTCCGATGTTTATTGCTGGTTGCCGCCTTACACTTCTTAACAAGACTGTTGTGCTTGGGTTTCATTTGAACTCGTCATTGACTTGCTCGGATCATATCAACCATGTGGTTTGCAGAATGTATATGATGCTGCGCTGTTTGAGGATGTCTGCTCGATTTACTCCCGTTGAAACCAGGCGCAGGTTGGTTGTGCAATTGCTTGTGTAATTGCTTGTGCCTATTATTACCTACTCTGAGGTGGTGTATAGTGGTTTGGACTCTCGGTCTTTACATAAGCTGCGAGTGGCATTCAATAATGCTACTCGTTATGTGTACGGCTTGCGCAAATTTGACCATATCTCATCTTGGAGTAAAATGGTTCTGGGTTGCGATATTGAGAGCTATTTAAAGGCAAGAAATTGTATATTTATGCATAAATTAATATACTCTAAGGCTCCGCTATACCTTTATGACAAGTTGCGCTTCAGCCTGTCGAATAGTTGCAATAATTTCATTATACCGAGGTTTACGTTCCGAAACTCGGCTAGAATGTTTTTCGTTGGCACCACTAGAATATGGAACTCATTACCTAATGATTTAAAAAATATTGTGAATCACAACAACTTCAAGCATCTTATTTTTCTTTATTTTCGTAGTAACTCCTGACGCTTTATTTCTTCTCTTTTCCTTCCAAGTTCTACTACCCTCTCTCTTTTTTATTTTTTATATATTTTTCTGGTTTTTTGTTATATTTGTTTGTTATTTTCTAAATAATTGTCAATAGTATTAATTTTAATTTTAATTTTAGCTTTAAGTATTTAATTTAAGTTACAATTGTGGCTAAGTTTTTAAAACTTATTGTATGATTAAATAAATAAATTAAATTATTATTAAATTCTTATTACATTCCTCCTTATTTAAAAATAAAAACGATTAAAAATCAGATGTTCTCACTAAGCTTTCTGTGTTCGTATTGTACTTTGAGTGGCGTAGAGCTGTTGATAGTCAGGATGTTGGTGATCGACGAAGAGAGCTACTGCTTGGGCCAAATGGTTTATATAGCCCAACTGGTCACAGCGGCTGGTGCATGTTGTTATTGGCGGGCCACCGTTGTGTAACTTTACTTCCGATAGCCGGCCTCGCTTTCTGCTAGTCGTCATACCTGTTGTTGTTTTGGTAATGCTTCTTATTGTTGTGGTCGGGCTTGTTGTTGTCGTAGTATTTTGCCCTTGGGCCACCTTTAACTGCTGATGGTCAACCACCTCACTCCAGCGGCCTCTGGTTGGGCTGCAGTATTGTTGGCTGCAAGCAACGCTGCCCAAAATCCTGTAGTGTTGTTGTTGTTCAATATTATTATATTCAATTTAACTTGAAGCTAGCATATTCGTTCTCATTCCTCTTTCTGCTTTGTACTTGTTGGCCGTTGGCGTGGTGGTCGCTCTGTCGTTGTCCCTCTTGTGCTGTGCTCTCGTTGCTGCAGGTTGTTAGTGTAAAATTTACCGAGCGAGCGTACTCGGCAAATTCCACCGCTTGAGTTCGTGCACTCACCTTTTCTTGTCCTGCATGTATTTGTTGCATCCTGCGTCGCTGTGTTTTCCTCTCGTCGCCAGCGTGGCGCTGGTTGGCAAGATCGTTGGCTGTGCGTGAGGTTGTTTTTGTTGTAATTGCTATTATTCCAACTGGTATAATATGCTGCTGGTGATCTGTGCCACTGCGACTGCAGCGCTAATTGGTTACAACGTAAGTAGTTTTTCGTAAATTTTCGAATGTAGTTGATTCGGTTTGTATTGTGGGCGTTTCCTTGATGCAACTGATCGGGTCTATTATCCGTGATGTGTGTGGGGATATAGCGGCATAGCGACTCTGTCACATGTAGTGTGGGCCAAAATTTCCACCGAAGATTTTAGTCCTCACACGCCCTTCCCAACTTTACCGACGATGAAAAACAATGACAGCGTCACGGTTGAGGGTCACTCGGTATTCGTCTCGCCTAAATCGTATTCACCCTCTTCTCCGTTTTTGCTGAGCCCCTTTGGCTCTCTGCAAAACTTCAGCTAATTAGTTCTGTGGTAGATCACCTCCTTTTTGTCCTTGTAGCTCTTCTATGTTTTGTAATATGAATAAGGTGCCTGTGTTTGTCGTATATTTCTCTGTTGACTGGCTCTGTTGTTTAATTCTGTTGGGGTGGTGGCTATTAAAGTCACGTTTGTCGCTCTTGTCATCGCTTCTGCTGTATTTTGTGCACTTGGTTGCATGGTGGTTGTCCCTTGATCTATCGCGGTGTCTAAGTGGTATGTTTCGGTTTTGTCGCACTGGTTCTGACTTTGCGTAATTATTGGGAGATACCCTGATTGCCAAGATTGTGCCAGCTCCTCGTGTTGTGTTGTACCTGCGTATTTCTTCCGAAGCCCATTAGCTGATTCGTGTGTGGTCCTTCTATATATGCCTTTGTGGGACTCGCTGTGGGATTTCGCTGGGCATAGTCCGTGGCAGGTGAATTCGTTCGTGTCATCTTTGTTCTTGGTGGTGTTTTTTATTTTTTATTTTTGTAACTTGTGGAGTAAAAGCGTCTAAAGCCGGAGTCAGTGTGAGACTCTAACCCACTAAATATCTCCTCAAATGTACGGGTGGATCCTCCCGGAGCCCACCGTCAGGTTCCATCGGCATTCCGTCAGAGCATAATTGCTCAACCGTCAGTCGTTGGTCTTAGTCAACTATCCGTCCTTCTTGAAGAGGATTCGCTGCTGTTCACGATCGCATCTCGCAATATTGCGCGGCAGCGTTTCTCCCTCGCTCAACGCGGCGAAGGTCAAACATCATCTTCGCTGCAGCGGTTTGAAAGCCTCGTCATTTGAATGGTGTCTCGCAAATGTATGCCTTAGTGTTCTCCACGGTTGGAGCCTCTCCAAAGGCTTCCGTCACCTCGTCTCGTACGTGGCAAAAACGGGGGCAGTATATTAGGACATGCCGAGCGTCTTCGATTTCGTGTGGACAGTTGGGACAGAACGGGTCCTCTTCGTATTTGAAGCGGTGGAGGTATTGCTTGAAGCAGCCATGTCCGCTGAGCAACTGGGTTGTGTAGAAGTCCACCTCTCCATGTTTGCGACTTATCCTGGCGGTGATGTTTGTGATCATGGCGAATGTCCATCTTCCCTTGGCCGATCTCTCCGAGCGTCGCTGCCAGATCAGGATGCTCCGATGAAGTTCATCCAATTTTGGTGCAATTGCGTCTGCAGTAAACGTGCGCTGGCATTCAGAGGCCAGGATGTCCACTGGTGGCATAGCAGCAATCACTCCGATAACATCATCCGAAATAGTGCGGAATGCACTAGACACTCTCAATGCATTGTAGTGATATGTTACCCGGATCCCAGCGAAATATGACGCCTTCTCCGTCGCTTCTGCCCATACTGGTGCATCATACAGCAGTATGGAGCTCGTGACCCTTGCTAGAAGTTTCCTTCTGCTGTAGCGTGGTCCTCCGATGTTTGCCATGATGAGTGAGAGCACGCCGTTTACCTTAGCGGCCTTTTCGCTGACCACTAGCAGATCCTCCTTGATAGACATCCGGGCATCAATAAGCACGCCCAGATTCCGCAGATATGGCCGTGACACTATCTCGTGTTATCCAATCCTGGACGAGAAAGTATCCAATTTTTTTCGTGTGGTCAGGAGGACCGTCTCCGATTTTTGCGCTGCCAATTCAAAGTCTGCCCACTCCAGCCACCTCGTGACTTTTGACACGGCATCACTACACCGCGTCACTAGTGTGGGAATATCTTTCGCCACTACCACCAGTGCGATGTCATCCGCATAGCGTACCATCGTCGTATCGTTTGGGAGACTCATCGTCAGAACGCCATTGTACATCACATTCCACAATGTTGGTCCTAACACCGAGCCTTGAGGGACGCCACGGGAGACCTTGTGTCGCTTTACACCGTCGTCAGTGTCGTAGAGTAGCACCCTGCCCTCGAAGTAGCCCGCAATAATTCGCTGCAAGTAGCACGGTGTATGGAAGCCACTTAGCGCGGAGACAATCGGTATTTTTCTGAGATACACATTTAATGATGTAATTTGTGTACTCTGATCGGTTACCAGTCTCTGTGTCCTCTTGTATTAAATCATATACTTCAATGAAGCAATTAACTTCCGTGAGCCAAATTTCTTCTGCTTATTATATTTGGTGGTGGTTTCAGTCACCCTCCTTAAGCTTTTACCCATCTTCAACTTATCCAAAATCGATTCTGTTGAGATTGTGATGCACTGGGTGGACATTGTACTATAAAATTGTCCAATTCAAAACATGACTCCGCAAGGAAACTTGTTTATTTTTCGTTGCTTATCAATAACTCATCCACAACGCGTTCAAATGCTGCGGCCATATGCCGTTTCGCAAAATTAAAATTACATCCGTCGCCATTCATCCCCAATCTAACATGTTGGCATCCTTGGGGTCACAAACCTTAGATAACTGCCAAAAATCTCTGTTTTTCAAAAACGCATCTTTCCGAATACTACGTTGGTCCTTTAGTCCGCACCGTCTTCCGATATCCGCTGTTCCCGGAACTTCCTGCTTCGCTTCAGATCATCAGAGCTATATAGAGAACACCTTTAATAATTTTCTTAATTTCCTAGTATACATTTTAGTCTGATATTTCTTCTATGTTTAATTTTTGTCGAACATTTCATAAGTCAATTTAATAAAAGAATTTCAAAATTATATAATATTTAAATAAATACACTATATGTACTATATATACCCTTGGGTATAATTTTCCAATTTTGTATGATTTTTGTTTTTTTTTTTTATAACACTTATTTCATTATAAAGTTAGATTTTAAACAATTAATTTTTATAACTCTAATTATTTTCTAAACTACCTTTAATCTTAATCTGAACTTTTACACAGATTATAATTTTTTTTAATCTTTAACTTTTCTTAAACATACGCTATTCCTGAATATATAAACAAAAAACAATATTTCTATAATATGCTTTTTCTATAATTGAATGCTATATCATTCATTTTGCGTCCACTCGTCTTTTCCCCTTAAATTATCGGATTCGCTACCGTATCCTAGAGGAAAAGAGGACTGGACTATGTGATTTCATAGCCATATAGGGCAATAGTTTCGCTTCGATTAATTTTTCGTGCACTTTTTCAACACGTGAGTTATCACTCATTTCAGTTTTGAACCAATTCATTGGTCCTCCGACTAAAACCAGATTATATAAAATAATCCCGTTTGTGTCAAAGCTTTGTCCATTGCATGACTATATCTTTCATCGCATACAATTACTTTTTATTTAAACTTACTTCTAGCCTGATATGTATATATCCACTAACGATCGTCTCTTCCTAGATCGTGCATGGCAACATACATACATTCAAGGCACTATCTTATTAATTAACCTATACCCATATTCCTTAATTTTGCCTTTCTTCATTTATCTATACATAAAATTCCTAACTAATAAACAGTATTTATCTAACCCGCTGCAAAGTCTGCAACCTCATAAATTCTAATTACCCGTTTCTCCTAACTAGCATACTTACTTTTTTTTCTCTAAATACACATTATCCCATACACATATGTATATACACATATATACTTACTTCACAGCAGTTCCGTCGTTTGGCGTTAACGCTCAAGCGTCAAAATTCAGTGCATACACCGCTGTATGTATGTACGTACATATTCGAAGTTTTATATTACTTACCCACGAATGTCTTATTATTTTATTTTATTTTAAAAATACGTGCAATGAACCCGTTTATTATTATTTACTACGTACAACAAAAAATATTCTTCTCTACTGCCTTCATTCGGCAATAGTGCTTACTAAACAGATTTTCATTACGTCAATTTTACTTGCCCGAGTTTAAGCGGCACACTTTTACTGGCATTGACTCTAAAAATCGGCGCTGTGTTATTGGATACACACACATACTTGTTCATGTTATTATTCTTGTGTTTACACTTGTAAAACACTATTGACACATGAATTAAGTGTGTGGTCTAACGTGGAATAATTTCAACAAATTATTATGTAGCTTTTTATTCTTGCCCTTAATCGTTACGACTGTTGTAACTGGGCTTCGGATCTCTGCTACCATATACGGACCTACCCACACAGGTGAGAATTTGTTTCTCCTGGCTTGATTCCTCATGAGTACCTGATCACCCACGTTCAAAACGACTGGGTTTAGAACCTTGTTATAGGCCTCCCTAGCTACTCGTTTAGCACAACCCTGGCTTTCTCTGACCAACTCGTGCGCTCGCTGTAGCTGATACTTGTGTACTTTATTAGGGTCATCAGCATTGTACACCGGCGCACACTTGCGCTTCAGATTTGCTGGCATATTAAAATCAAACCCGTAGAGCGTCCTGAACGGAGTCTGCTTCGTGGTTAACCATTTATCCCAATTCGAGCCGTCTTCCTTGGCAAAACTGCGCAAGTACTCGACCAGAGGTCGATGACTACGTTCCAGTGAGCCATTCGCCTGTGGATGATATGGTGTTATGTGCAACTTCTTGATTCCCAGCATTTTACATGTTTCCGAGAACAGTTTCGATACAAAATTAGAACCATTGTCGGTTATCAAAACCTTAGGTATGTTGTATCGTGCTATTATTTCATCAAAGAATGCCTTGGCCACCGTACCTGCTTCAGCATCGGGTATAGCCACGCACGCCATATACTTTGAGAAATCATCTTGGAACGTCAAAATGTATTTATTTCCCGAAACTGTCTCAGGTAAAATACCTACAATATCCATATGAACTTTATCAAATGACTGCTTTGGTGTGTCAGTTAACACCATTGGCATCTTTGTCAGCCTTGAACTTTTGTTGGCCTGACATTTTGGACAACTCTTTATATATTTCTTAATGTCCTTGAGCATACCCTTCCATCCGTATACTCGCCTAATTCTGTCATGGGTTTTCCAGAATCCCTGGTGTCCTCCTAGAGGTGAATCATGGAAACCCTTTAACACAGCCTGGATATCTTTTTTATCCTCCAGCCATTCCACATCACTGGCTCTTCGTTCATTGGCATCGAAACCCGCATTGCCAACATCTCTTGTAGCATCAATTTTATCCCCTTGAATTCTCTCGGCCTTCTCCTTATCTGACCGTGTTTTGGCCCTCGTTTGCACTACTGATACTTTCTGTGCCTGCGGTACTCTGCTGAGTGCGTCCGCATTCAGATTCTTTTTCCCAGGTTTGTATATGATTTCAAAATCATACTCAGACAATTTGTGTCTGAACCTGGCTAGCCTAGACGTTTGGTCTTTCAAATTGGCTATGCCTCTCAACGGCTGGTGATCAGTGTATATCTTAAATGGGCGACCTAGCAAATATGCCCTAAAATTCTTCGTAGCCCATACTATGGCTAGAAATTCCTTTTCTATTGTGGAGTATCTCTTCTCCGTGTCGCTAAGCGCTCGGCTTGCGAATGCTATTGGTCGGTCATTACCGACTTCCCCTTGTGACAATACTGCCCCTAATGCTTCATTGCTAGCATCAGTGGTCAACAAAAAAGTTTGCTCAAAGTCGGGGTATGCCAAAATCGGTGGCGAGCTAATTATTTCTTCTAGCCCCTCGAATGGTTGCTGACATCTCTCTGTCCATTCGAACTTTGCCTCTTTTCGTAGCAACTTGTTAATTGGCAACGCAATTCCGGCTAGACCTTCTACGAACTTTCTGTAATAGTTCACTAGTCCTAGGAATGCTTGCACTTTCTTTCTATTCCTCGGAATTGCTAAATTTTTAACGCATTCCACCTTTTGCGGGTCAGGCAGTGCTCCTGCCTCTGAGCTACGATGGCCTAAATAAACCACCTCTCTTAGCAAAAATTGACATTTCTCCGTGTTCAATTTCAAATTGTGTTCTCGTAATTTCTGGAGCACCTTGCACAAGCGTTGCGAATGCTGCTGCAAGTTCTTCCCATAAATAACAATATCATCCAGATACACAAAACAATCTAACCCTTGCAAGCCTGTTAGCACATGGTTCATTAGCCTTTGGAAGGTAGCCGGTGCTCCTGTTAATCCAAACGGCATTCTATTAAACTCATAATGCCCCAAACCGGTGCTGAACGCAGTTTTCTGCTTATCTTGGCTATCCACCAGAACTTGGTGGTAGCCACTCGCTAAATCAAGTGTAGAAAAATATCTACTGTGTCCCAATTGATCCAGTATCTCTTCTATCCTTGGTATCGGGAACACCTGCTTGATAGTGGCGTCGTTCAATTTCCTAAAATCAATGACCATTCTCCACTTCTTCTGACCATGAGCACCTCCCTTCTTTGGAACCAAAATTATTGGTGAGTTCCAAGGCGAGATACTCGGTGAAATTATGTTATCCTTTAACATTCCTTCCACTTGCCTATTTACCTCATCTTTGTGAGCTTGTGGCAATCTGTATTGCTTCTGGGTAATTGGTGCTTGATCCATCCTAGTAGGTATTTCATGCTCTACCTCTGGTGTATATGTTAACTGGTCTCCTTCCAGCAAAAATATGTCATGGAATGACGCACAAATGGCTTCTATTGATGCCTTCTCTTCTGAATTCACGCTTGGGTCTAACTTCAAGGATTCTAGCACTCTCTCCATTCTTTTTCTTATATCAACTTGTTTAATCTGATTAACCGATCTATAATTCGGTTCCTTAAAATTATGATAACTAGTGAACTTAGGCCTAAAATCCTCATCCATCAGGTAGTCCTTTTCCGATGCGTTGAGTACGCAAGCGTACACCTTACCCTTGTCAACGTGCGTTATGGTCTCCCCCATATATACGTCGTCCGCTAGCTGCTGCTTGTGCAACACAAGAGTCCTAAGTTTCGTGTTTACACGCATAGCAACTACTCTGGTTGACCTTGCGTTCACTACCTCTATACAATTCTTAACCCTATTCACGGTTCCTTCCTGCCATGACTTTAATGGGAGAGTAAGGATTCTATTCTTATAATCATCATAAAATGATAGCTGTTTTTCTAGCGCATCCAGTATGGTGCGGCCCCAGAGATTATCGCGGCCAATTATCCCATCGGCCGGGAGACCTTCCCTAGCCAATTCGACTGCGTGCACTCTAAAACTCATGCCCTTAACTTTACTGTGCCCTATTTTGAGTGACCCCAGTGTTCTGATGCAACCTCCGAATGCTCCATTAAGCGTTCTTACATCTTTTGGGTTAACAACTAGTCCTTTCCGTAAAACACTAGATTTTACGAGGCTAGTATCCGCCCCTGAATCTGCCAAAAGCACTAGCTTTCCACTAGCTGCCTCCTTGCAGGGTATCTCGATGAAAGCATCTCCCACCATACTCACCACGAAACAACGCCCTTTTGACTCCAAAATGGACGTGTATCAACTCCCTAGCTCTTCGTGATACTGGAGAGCCTCTTGCTGTTCCTTCTCCTGGACTGTAGTTCCTACATTACTAGTCCCACTTACTGCCGGCCTAATTATTACTCTCTTTCTTTTGGCTTTCCAGTCTATTGGCTTCGACTGGGCCGCTGGAAGTTTCCCTGGTTCCTTTGTTGGGATTGTCTATCCCTGCATTCCGCTGCCCGATGTCCCATCTGTCCACATGAGAAGCATCTTAACCCCTGTTTGGTGTTGCTTATCCTTTGTTCACTTCTGGAATCCCAGTGTGGTCACTGCTGACCACTTCCAGTTTTGAAAGGAATTCTTCCTTGGTTAATTCCTTCTGTTGAATTAACTCGGGGACTACTGAAGTTACCCCTGCTGTCCCTCAAGGGTGTATCCGGGCGCCTCGTAGCTGGCTGCCTTCTACTTTGATCCTGTTTTTTGTCTACTTGGCACCGTCTACTTGCCTCATGACCGTAAGTTTGGCACTCCAAACAGTAGGGCGTGTTTTTGCGTGTAACGCATTCATCCCTTGTATGCCCTGGCTTATGGCAGAATGAGCAAATGGGTTTCCTTGGCTGAAAATCTTGATCTCTTTGTTGCGGAAATTGACCCATCAATCTACCAATTCCACATCTGTTTTGCTGCTGTACTGTCCCTACCTCTGCAGGAGCATTCGTCCAGCAGATTCCACCTATTGTCGTTCGCTGTTGTATTGCTGCTTCAGCTAAAGAGACCGCTTCCACTAGTTCTGTCATGCTCCTCGGCGTGAGAGTAAGAGTATAATTAGCTAAGTCCCTATTTATCAGGCCTGCCTTGAACACAGAAATCATAGTCCGTTCTACTTGAGCCTTGTAAGCTGCAACATTTTCTGGAAACTGCCTGTTGGCTTCCGTCTCAGCAGCGTTCCCCAGAGACTGGAGCCTTCGTCCCCAGGCTCTCAATTCCTCCCCCGGTGTCTGAGTTGATTCCTGAATTTCCCGAACGAGATAGTCATACGACTTTTGTTTTAAATACGTCCTATCCAAAAGTGCATTTAATTCTGCCAGGGTGCTTACTGAGCTATGCGCTAGTAAATCAAACGCATCACCTGTGGTTTTTTGCCTAATACACTTTATTAAGTGTTCCCCGTCCGCTTCCGGAACACTCTGCTGTGCTAGCTCACAACCTTCTTTGAAGCGCCGGATCTCAGTTCTCAGATCATACAACTCGACTCCTGAGAACATGGGCACCAACTTCTCCACCGCATGAGCAAATTCTAGAATGCCCAGTTTATTCCTTTCTATTTTCTCAATTGCTGGTAAAACCTTAGTTTTATTAATCTCTTTGTGAGTTTCCAAATATTCTTCTCCCGGATCTGAGAGGTAATTGGCCAGTGACGGACTCAAACTAATTAGTCTTCGATCGTTTGTTCGTACTGGCGAAATATTGTCATCAGTATCGGGACTTTGCTGCACTGTTACCGCTTCCAGCTCCTCTGGCGGATATCCCTGATTTTCGTTATTTCTCGGGCTTCCCGGAGAAAAAGGCTCGACACCGACTTCAGATGTGCCAAACAAAAATTCCGCTTGCTTTTCTTCATTAAGTACTAATTTTGGCTTCACCATGCGGCTTATCCCTTCTGGTGTTAAATATTCCGGCCAACGTACTTCCGGAGGCAATGTCAATACTGTCTGCGTAAATCCAGCTGATGCTGATTTTGATCTCTCCCTATTCAGTGAGGTCCTATTGGTCGCCCGTCCTCTTTTCAATTCCGCACACTCCTTTTCCAACAGGGTTGCTGCTTCCTCTGTTTCCGTCAATCTCTGAGAAAGTTCCTTCACCTTTTTCTCAAGATACTCTTTTTGTGCTCTCAAATCTTCTGTTTTCTTATGAAAACTGAGTAACTTTTCTTCTGTTCTTTTTTGGATTGCCGTAAAGGCTTGATCCGCTACTTCTAATGGTGACACAGCTCCTCCGGCATTCGCCTGCTTCCACAATTCCTGAGCTTCTTCCCTGCTCGTACTCGCTTCGAACTGGTCAACTATATTCCCAGTAAACACTTCCACCTCTGACTGCATTGATTTCAATCTGTTCCTAACTTCCTCGTCTGGTGAAACCAAACTCACAGTTTGTTGTCCTAATTCCTCTAATTCAGAACTAAATGTATCTGCCCATTCGTTGACCAGACTATTTATGTAGTCTGCGTAATTTTCCGCAAAATATTTTCCCTTGCCGTACTCAACTGCGTGAGGCAACAGCAGTCCATGATTATTGTTGAACTCTCTCCCCAGATTTTGCAACTGTGTTATTCGCTTGCGGTAATACACGTCGTCCTTACGTAACCTGCCGTCTTTCTTAAAATTACGGACCAATTTTTCAATCGCTTCTCCAATTTGCTCCTGCATCAGCAGTAATCCTTGCGCTTCCTTCGTCATATCCCAAATGCCAGAACAGATGGCGTATCCCAATTACAAATAAAAATCCAATAATTATTAAAACTTGTTACAATATTTTATTCTGTCTTACTTAATTATAAATACAAGTTTATTTTAAAAAAACATTCCACCGTAAATTCTATCTTAATATTCTTTTAACTTCCATCATAAGTTCTATGTTCGCTGTCTACCGGCGTCCATTAAGTCCTTTCTTCAGTGCAAATTGGTCCTTGCCTTCCTCACCAATACTCCTTGTTTTCCTCTCACCATCTTTAATAAATCCATAGAAAAGGCCATATGTTTGTAAAAACCGAAATTTGATTTACCGGCAAAAGTGTCTTAATTCATTCCCGGAAATTTGAATCCATATTTAAAAATAAACCCGTAACGTATGAGCCACATAATAATAGCATTTAAATGTTTTCTTCAACATTGCTACGCAAATCGTAGTTTCCGAACTACAAAAAACTTTGATGCAACAACACGTGTTGTAAACACTTCTTGAAATATTTTTCCCTAATACCCTAAGCTCAAAAGCCAATCATTTAAATCAAACAACAAAAATTCAGAACTTCAGAATTTAAACAATAAAAAAAACAATTTCTCAACATAGACCACATGGCCTTATAAACAATATAAATGTCCCTCACGACAGAACTAAATGTATCTGCCCATTCGTTGACCAGACTATTTATGTAGTCTGCGTAATTTTCCGCAAAATATTTTCCCTTGCCGTACTCAACTGCGTGAGGCAACAGCAGTCCATGATTATTGTTGAACTCTCTCCCCAGATTTTGCAACTGTGTTATTCGCTTGCGGTAATACACGTCGTCCTTACGTAACCTGCCGTCTTTCTTAAAATTACGGACCAATTTTTCAATCGCTTCTCCAATTTGCTCCTGCATCAGCAGTAATCCTTGCGCTTCCTTCGTCATATCCCAAATGCCAGAACAGATGGCGTATCCCAATTACAAATAAAAATCCAATAATTATTAAAACTTGTTACAATATTTTATTCTGTCTTACTTAATTATAAATACAAGTTTATTTTAAAAAAACATTCCACCGTAAATTCTATCTTAATATTCTTTTAACTTCCATCATAAGTTCTATGTTCGCTGTCTACCGGCGTCCATTAAGTCCTTTCTTCAGTGCAAATTGGTCCTTGCCTTCCTCACCAATACTCCTTGTTTTCCTCTCACCATCTTTAATAAATCCATAGAAAAGGCCATATGTTTGTAAAAACCGAAATTTGATTTACCGGCAAAAGTGTCTTAATTCATTCCCGGAAATTTGAATCCATATTTAAAAATAAACCCGTAACGTATGAGCCACATAATAATAGCATTTAAATGTTTTCTTCAACATTGCTACGCAAATCGTAGTTTCCGAACTACAAAAAACTTTGATGCAACAACACGTGTTGTAAACACTTCTTGAAATATTTTTCCCTAATACCCTAAGCTCAAAAGCCAATCATTTAAATCAAACAACAAAAATTCAGAACTTCAGAATTTAAACAATAAAAAAAACAATTTCTCAACATAGACCACATGGCCTTATAAACAATATAAATGTCCCTCACGACAAACAAACTCAAAACCCCCACCAAAAAAATCCTCACAGCTAGGATGAACATACATAGACCGTCCGATCATACTGACGGTTTATGGTTGCCATACAAAGCTGCGTGCAGCAGCGCAAACGCGCCTATAGGTTGCGACTTCTTTGACCAGCGCTACGGCGCCTTCAGGGTCGTAGAAGTATCTACTTATTTTACGCTACTATACACTCTACTCACCATTATTTTTCCCGATGACATCCATTTTTCCACAGTGTCCTTAGATGATGTCCTTCGAATATTGCAGTAAGATGCCCTATCCTACCGGCTGCGCCAAAATGTTGGGGATCTCGTCCTTGATTGACGGGGGACGTCCTTCTGCTGTGCGCGTGTATCTGAAAAGCCTAAATCACTCTTTGGAAAAATCACTACATTACACTTTTAGTTTTAAAATCACAAGCCTTTATTTCTTAGAATACTAACTCTTATATACTATTTGCAATTCACAATTACAATACAAAAACTGACCTTTCTGGTGTTCCAGTTTCGCACCTGTTAATTGGTGTCAGTTGGTCAAGCCAACTGACCTACGCCAATCTGAAATGTTGATGGTGCATTCTAACTTTAAATGCCCTTCGGTGGCTCGACTGCGAAACTGTAGCACCCTAAAAGTTTACATAATAAATATTACATAGGTAATATTAATTCTAAATACTCGCACCCTAAAAATATGTGCTTTCTTAAGTAACTTTAACACATGCTAATCACACAGAATGTGTGGCATCTGTTAGGAGTCGATGCTGTGAGACACTACGCGCAGGAAGCTTGATTCTAGCTCACAACAGTTTCAGTGAAGAACTCGGAAAGCCGATTACGGACTTCATCCACGGTGCCTGTAGCCTCTACACAGAATTCATCAGCAAAGATCACCAGCTCATCCTTGCGTAGCAAGTACACCCAGCTTGTTTTCACCATCCTGTGAACGTCTTAGATGACGATGAAGACAATCTGTGTGTGTATTATAAGCAGGCGCTAATTCGGCCATATTCTGCGTGACTGCGTAGGAGACCTTGTGTCGCTTTACACCGTCGTCAGTGTCGTAGAGTAGCACTCTGCCCTCGAAGTAGCCCGAAATAATTCGCTGCAAGTAGCACGGTGTATGGAAGCCACTCAGCGCCTGTAGTATTCGATACCAGCTCGCCGTAATTGAACGTATTTTTGACGTCCAGTGTTACCACTGTGCAGTATTTCTTGTCGCCACCTTTCCACCTTTCTCCGCTCGTCGCATCACGTGCAATGTTCAGTCCCATCAGAATCGCGTGCACAGTAGATATTAAATATGCGTGCGCTAATGACATTTAATATATATTAATGTTTATTGCCATATGAAGATGAACAGATAAATGTACAGTGAGAATGTATATGTATGTGTTGTATTGATGATCGCTATGTAGCGCGATGTGTATTGCTTGACGTCCACTGATCGACTGACTGTGCAAACGATAGAGCGATGTACTGTAGCATACACAACACCCCTTAACACCCAGAATAGAAATGCGTAGGCTTTCTATTGCGACTGGTCCTACGAGGTGTAGGTGGAGCCGGTGATGAATGAGCCACTGGATGTGGACTTACTGGCGGAGATTCAGCTTCATTAGTAGGCTCCAAAGTACTATGATCACACGATGTTAATAAGTCCTCTGTAGCTGGACTTCCACAGTTGGCATCGTTCGATGATGCTATACGATTCCTCAGCTGATCTTGGTGACGCTTGACGACCCGGGAGTCGCTCAGATGGACAGTGTATGATATAGGCCCAGTTTGATCAAACACTTGTCCCTCGATCCATTTTGGCCCAGCGGCGTAGTTACGGGCCCACACTGGATTACCTGAAATGAAAGATTTGTTGCTGGCAGGCTCGGTCAGCTTGCCGAAAGTGATTTCCTGTCGTTGTATTTTGTCGAAATACGATTTAAGCTGTCGGTTCATGAGCAGCTCTGCTGGAGTACGGTTTGTAGTTGCATGCGGCGTGATGTGTTGGTTGAACACGAATCTAGCCAAACTGATATCTATGTTCGTGTTTCGTTCCAGCTTCTTTAAGTAGTTCTTCATGGATTGAACCATTCGTTCTGCTTGCCCATTTATTGCCGGATGAAACGGAGCAGAGCGTATGTGGCGAATTAAATTGTTGTCCATGAATTCCTTGAATTCTGCAGATGTGAATGCTGTGCCATTGTCCGACACTATCTCATCAGGAAGACCATGAGTGGCAGCCAGTTGTCGAAGGAACTTGACTGCAGCTCCCGTAGATGTAGACGGAGCAACTTCGACCTCCAACCATTTGGAGAAAGAATCGACTACCAAGAAGAAAGTCTTGCCTTGAAAAGGGCCGGCAAAGTCGATGTGTAAACGAGACCACGGAGTCCTAGCCGACTCCCAATGGTGTGAATCAGTTTTCTATTCCTCGTTCCTATTCTGTTGACACGGAATGCACTTCTTCACAGTATGCTCAATTTCAGCATCAATGTTGAGCCACCATACATAACTGCGAGCCATTGATTTCATCTTGACGATTCCTGGATGAGGCGCGTGAAGTGCTCGTAGAATAGATACTCGAGCCGGTGGTGGAATAACTGCACGGTTACCCCACACGAGAACTCCTCTATTTGCAGAGAGTTCATCTCGGCGGCAATAGAACGGATATAGGCTGCTTGAACGCTCAATTTTGGTGCTAGGCCATCCCCTTAACACCCAGTTCAAAACTTTGGAGAGATCCTGATCCTTCGAAGTTTGGGACGCAATTTGTTGTGCCTTTATGACGGAATCGGCTGATAATTCAATCATGACAACATCTTGGGATGATGTTGACTCAGTTGTTGCCGCGATAGGACAGCGGCTCAAAAAGTCTGCATTGCCAATTTTTGCTCCAGCGCGATGTATGAGGTTAAAATCGTATGCGTTGAGAAAAATTGATCGGCGTAGCATTGTGTTCGAAATTACATTTGGAACTGCTTTTCTTGTAGTGAAGATTCCTAATAAAGGGCGGTGATCAGTGACGAGTGTAAACGATCGACCATAAAGGTAGTTGTGGAATTTTTTAACTCCTGAGACGAGCGCTAATGCTTCTCTATCTATTTGTGCATAGTTGCGTTCTGCTTTGGACAGTGTTCGTGAGTAGAATACGATTGGCTTCTCCGATCCATCTGATAATTTATGGCTGAGGACTGCTCCGAGTCCATGTCGCGATGCGTCACATGTTAGTACTAGCGGCAACTGCGCAGCGTAGTGGACTAACACGTCGTCTGATGTGATAAGTTTCTTTAGTTTGCAGAAAGCAATGTCGTGCTCTTTCTGCCAAGTCCAGTGAGCGTTTTTATCCAAAAGGCGGTGGAAACGTTCTGCAACTGTTGCCTTGTGCGGCAAAAACGCATGGTAGACGTTGAGTAGACCCAGAAAAGCTTGAAGCTGCTTTTTGTCCTTGGGTGCTGGTGCATCATTGATTGCATTGACCTTTTCCGCAGATGGCCGTATACCAAAAACGTCGACTTTGAAGCCCAGAAATTCTACGGATGGTACACCAAATTGACATTTGTCTTTGCGTAAGCGTAGACCAGCTTTATCGAACCGTGACAATACTTCGTTTAGCCTGGAAGCCAGCTCTTCCTCTGTTTTGCCCATGATCACTATATCGTCGAAGTACGGCAAAACGCCAGGAATGTCCTCGATACAGCTTTGAAATATACCAGGAGCTGATACAATACCAAATTGAAGTCTCGTCACCTTGAACGCATCCTTGTGCGAGGAAATAGTTTGTAGTGACGCTGAACGTTCGTCGACTACTAGCCGCTGGTACGCTTGTGCCAAGTCGATTTTTGCAAATATTGATCCTCCTTCAATTGATGCTAACAGTGTACTGACTGCCGGTATTTGGTGGCAGTGTGGTTTGACTGAGTGATTTAACGTTGATTTATAATCGCCACAAATTCTGATTGATCCGTCCTTCTTCACAACCGGTATTATTGGAGTTGACCAATCGGAGTACTCCACTGGCACCAAAATATCTTGACTGCATAAACGGTTGATTTCGTCCTCGACGAGCTCTTTGATGGCAAATGGAATGCGGCGTGGTAGAAGTTTGATTGGCGGCACGGCCTCATTGATATGCAGCGATACTGGAAGCCCTGTATAGCGAACAAGTTCTGACGAAAATAAGTGTGAGAATTTTCCCAGAACGGTCTAAATGTTGACCCCGCTGTTGATGGCAAACACGCCTTCTATGCGTATGCCCAGGGCGTCAAACCAATTGCATCCCAATAAATTTGAGCTGCTCACGTCAGCGATGATGAGCTGCAGATTTTCAATTTTACGACGATTGTAACAAATTGAAACATCAATAATCCCCTTGATTGGAATTTGTTGTCGTTGATAGTCACAAAGGTCCAAGTCGCACTTCAAAAGATCTGGCTTTTTGGTTGACCAGATGTGATTGAATGTACTTTCTGTCAAGATAGTAACTGGCGAACCTGAATCCACTTCGAATGAACAAGAGAGCCCGTTGATTAGCCCTGAAATGGACTTCTTCTGGTTGACCACTGGAACTATTTGATTGATGGATCCTCCACGAGGTGATCGATGATTCTGTGCACCTTGGTGTGCCGGTTTTGAGCTCGATGTGGGTATGAACGACCTTGACGATTGCGCGCTACGACACGCGCGCTGTAGATGACCCTTGCGGCCACATGCATGGCATACACTTTCACAATGTGGGCACTGCACGCGGTTATGTTGACCGCCGCAGCCGCCACATGTATGCCGTTTGTTATATTTTCTGTCGTTACTGTTATTGCGCTGATTAAACCGATGTGAACGACCCGACTTGATGGCCAGTACAGATGGAGATTCGCTGGAGTGTCTGATGGCCATAGCGCTGAGTGCTGCTGCCTCGCTAGACATAGCACGCTCGATGACTCGTTGCACTGTTAACCCAGTTTCGGCCAGAAAACTTTTCTGCAGCCCCTCGTCCGTCATTCCGCACACAAAACGGTTTCGTAGCATGCAATCCAGCGCCGTACCAAATTTGCAGTCTACTGCCAACGTACGCAACGCTGCCATATAGAAGCTGACGGACTCGCCCGCGTGTTGATCACGCTTGTGGAAATGATAAAATGCAACAATTTCGGATGGCCGAGGAGAAAGATGATCGGTCAATATCTTGTATATTTCCGATAAATTCAAATCACTGACCTGTTTGGGTGATGCCAATGATGTCAATAGATCGAAGAGTGGCGCACCGGCCAGCGTGAGAAAAGCCGCCTTTTTTCGTGTTTCATCTGTGACATCATTGGCCAGAAGATATAGTTTGAATCGCTCCATGTATGTTGTCCATTTTTCTGGAAGACCCAAATCGAAGGGTTCCAAACTGCCAACTCCAGCCATGACAATTAATTGAGTATAAGCACTCACAGTTGGTTTTATTTCTACAACTGCACTTTCACTATTCTTGACGGCGGCGGCGCTATTACTTGCTTGTTCGCCTAGATCGTCTGCCATGTGCGGTGTCTAACAACAAAAACTGGCTGCTGTCAGTATGTATTTCCTAATCGTATGATTCTCGCCTCGTTACTGTCTCAACCGGACATAACGGCACTTCACTGTATGTATGTCGCTCGCTTCGCTGCGACGCCGACGTTTCTCTATTCTGTTTTGTCTTCTTTCTCGACAACTTGCGAATTCTTGTGCAAGTTTTGTTCTTTATTTCTTCTTGTAATCGCGTATGTAATATAAGCAAATATATATATACACGATTCAACGCACGCAATTTAATGATTAATCGCTAATCCCATCCTCGTCGCCAGTATTAAATATGCGTGCACTAATGACATTTAATATATATTAATGTTTATTGCCATATGAAGATGAACAGATAAATGTACAGTGAGAATGTATATATGTATGTGTTGTATTGATGATCGCTACGTAGCGCGATGTGTATTGCTTGACGTCCACTGATCGACTGACTTTGCAAACGGTAGCATACACAACAGTAGACTTGCCCTGGAGGAATCCGAATTGCCGCGGGGATAAGCCCCTAAGTCCCTCGAGCGTTTCGTGCAATCGCTGAACAATGATGCTCTCCAGCACTTTACACAGGGAGTCGAGCATACATAGTGCGCGATACGCGGATGGCTGGTCAGTCTGCTTTCCAGCTTTCAATAGCAACCTTTGCTTTTTCCAAAACTCAGGAAATATGCCTTCATTGAGGCATGCGGTGTACATTCTCGCAGATGGGTCGGGATCCGCCCTTATCCATCCGCCATCGCAACGATGCGAATACCATCCAACCCAGGAGTCGTGCTGTCGGACACTTTCCGAAGCGTCAACAGCACTTCGTCCACTGTCACCGCAGGGATGACTTCTGCTTCCATGGAAGGGTGATATTGGTGGACCGATTCCCCCTGGGGGGAAAAAGTGTTGTTACCACTTTGAGCATGATCGCGGCATCGGTGGGTTGTGGTGCTCTCGGTCCTTTGACTCTGCTCATCACCACCTTATACGCTTTAAACCAGGGATCGATATCCGCGCTGTCCCTCAGTTCCTTGAAACAAGCCTCCTTGCTGCTACGGATGGCTTTCTTGAGCTGCTGCCGGCAATCTTTTTAGGCGGCCCATAGTGGTTGCCATATAAGGTGGGACCGGGGTCGTGCGCGCTGCGCCTTTCTGCGTGCTGCTCCTTGCTGCGCGCACTCTTACAGCGTCTTCTGAGCTCATCGATTTCCTCAGTCCACCAGCAAACCGGCTTCCTGGATTGCACACTCGTCCTTCTTGATATGGCGGCGTCGCATGCAGCGCTTAGCCGGCGTCTAATGTCCCTAGCCATGTTTGTGGCTCCGTCATCCGAGGTTTCTGCCTCACCCCACACCAGTTGAAAGACTTCAGCATCAAATGCATGTTGTCTCCAACCTTTTATTTGTACTTTTATTACTCGGGACGGTTGCATGTTGTACCTCAGCTCGATGACGATAGCTCTATGGTCGCTGTGAGTGTGGAAATCCCAAATGCTCCATGTGGCGGTGCGTGCGATCGCGTTGTGAGCGAAGGTAAGATCCACCGCGGACCGTTTCGCCCCTGCATCAAATGTATTTTGTCCAATATTTAGGAGTTCAACATCCAACGTAGCATGACACTCTAACAGTATTCTACCCCCGCGATTTGTTCTCCTGCTGCCCCATATTGTTGACCAAGCATTAAAGTCTCCCGCGATAAGTGCTGGAGTTTTACCTC
This sequence comes from Clusia tigrina, assembly GCA_920105625.2. NCBI lineage: Eukaryota > Metazoa > Arthropoda > Insecta > Diptera > Clusiidae > Clusia > Clusia tigrina. The sequence goes on from OV050030.1 coordinate 341,192,667, forward strand.
TCGCTTCTACGACCAGTTTCGTCAGCATTCGTTCAAAAAGCGGTATGTCCATACTCGGCGGAGCGTAGCACGAGAAAAAATATATTCCGTCGAGCTTTATCCAAGTGAAACCAGAGTTGGGTGCATTCGGTTTGTTTTGGTGCATCCTACCTCCGAGCGTCCATAACGCCGCTTTGCTGCTAGCGTCCGGTATCCAGTGACATCCTCTCACGTTGTGGTGCTGTTCGCTTATGATGGCAAGGTCGAACTGCCCCTCGTAAACGGTTTGCCGCAACAAGTCCTGTGCCGCAACTGCGAACTGACGTCTCGTCCCCACGTTTTATGTCGCACTGCAATGCGTCGCACACTTCCGATGCTGTTGTGACCTCATCGAGATCCCTTAGCTGGACCGTTGTGGAGCGAGTCTTCGCCATGACTTTAGCCTTCTCGCCCAAGATGCCCACCACTGCAACTATGTACATCGCGGCGCTTCTTTCCGGAGTTCGCTTCAGTTGAAGCAACAGCTCTATATTTGCTGTGCGCCGCACCGCCTTCCTTCAGCGCACCATCCCCGTTATTGGTCCGAAGCACCCCCACATACGTTTGTCTGGACGTAGCTGTGATTATCAGCGCGTCCGTTCTTGGTCGGAACCTCTGTTTCTTGTGTTGAACTTTTGTCCATTCCTGTGGCGCCGGTTGGTGACCTTCTTCCCAACTTGCTGTGGTGTAGCTACCCGCTTCGTTGGGGGCGTCTCGAGATCAGTGTGTTTTTTTCGTTTCTGATCAGCTCCTGGTATGCAACACGGCGATGTTTAGGAAGAGTTGTGCCTTCTTATATTTAGCTTGGCAGCTTCATCTTTCGCTTCTATCGCTGAGAGCTCATAAAGCGCCCTGATGCTGTCAATCGCGTCCCGCATTGCTTGATGAATTGTACGCCTCTTTCCATCTTCAATCATTTCACCTAGTAGCGCGATTTGTTCCCCAAGTTTCCAAAAAGATCTGTTTTTTGGAACTGAGGGATCACTCCTAGCTGCAGGTGTTTGCGTTCGGATGTTGCTACTATCATCTGGTTGCCTGGGTGGCATGCTGCGCGTTGGGTCCTTAGGAGACCTGGCAAGAACCGCGCTCTTCTTGAAAGGGTCCGTGCGCAAGATAATGCACTCCCCTGTAGTATTGGGAACCTCATTCTCCGCCGGAGTTATAATAGGACCGGTCTCTGAGGTTGTTGTGTTTGTGTTTTTTTTATTTGACATAGTAGATCCCACGAGTGGCGGAGATAGGGTGGTCCATCTGTACAGAGATCTGCTATATACAGATAAGGCTAGATAATCCGGAGGACGCCAGGTGTCCGGATACTCCGTTAGTGGCTGAGCTATTTTTAAGACTGGGCCCTGAGTCAGGTTAATTGTTGGCACGGGTCGTATGACACCTTAATCCGGCCCAGGGGGTTGATTGATACTTATTTAAGGGGCGGCACCGACTCACCCTGTTACAGTAATTTCATTAAGCTTTTGTGACCTTTTATGCCACGCTTTCCACTCCTGCCGCTAATGGTCGGGGACTACTTATTTTATATTCGCAGCTAGTCTACATTATAGTGTACCCAAAACACTACAATGAATTTCAAACTACACTGCCTAACGTCCAAGCGTACCGCACATGCAAACACATGATAACAATGCAAACACGGCATAAGCCAAAGCGGTGGATCAAATGACGCTATGTATAGCGAGCATTTGGTGTGAAGGCCAGAAATGCATTGAACCCAAAAGTATGCTGACCACACGCAATTGCAGGCCAATTCATGTGTGCAGCATATGGGTTAATATTTCAAATATGTTTTAGGATAAGTATTGAACAATAATAATTATGTTTAGATGTACAAAATTATATGTAATATTTTACTATATAAGAAGCGCTGATTTCTTAAATAAAACAGTTCCGTTTTGGACAGAGACCTCAGCAAATCACATTGCTTTTTCTTTGATCGCCGTTCACGCCTCCGAAATATAAGGGATTCATTTCGGCAAATGAAAGTTTGCCACAACAATTGGCTGGGTTACCATACAGCCTTAATTATAAAATATGGTAAATATCTGTTGACACAAAACGTCGGTCGTTAGGATTTTTCAATTTATAATTCATATATGTAGATATCTGCTAATGGCGCAGCCAAAGATGATAAGCGATCTGACTGCCGAAACGTCAATCCTACGACGACCACCACAACATGTCTGTAGACCGTTCAGCTATCCGCCACCTGCTGACCCCCATAGTAGCCTAAAGCTCGGCCCTGTTAACCCTTGGTGGTGGGTGTTTGCGAATTCGTTGGTTCTCTGCGTATTCTCTGTTGTGTGTCTTTACCTCAGAATTTTTGTCGCTGGTGTACCTCTTGCAAGATGTTGCATGGGTATGTGGGGCATTCTCAACACGAATTGTCGTGCACGTTGCAATATCTCGGGGTTGCACGCAATTGCTTTGAGATCCCAATGTGATCTCCTGTTCACCACACTTCACTAACATTCCTAGGCTTGCCATGAAGTCTAGTCCAAGGAGTAGCTCCATAATGGAGTCAGGCATGATAAGTATCTCTTGCTCGCATGTCTGCTCTCCAAGCCTTACAGCTGCCGTCAATGTCCCACTGACTCTCCTAGCACTTCAGTCAGCCATACGTGCTCTGGTATTGGATTTTCCAAATTTGCCGGTGGAAGCGCGTAACTTTCGTGCTAGCTCTCTGCTCACAAAACTGTGAGTTGTCCCTATGTCCAGTGTGGCTGTGACGGTTTCTGTGCCAATGGAAATGGTGGCACGGATTCGTTGTCCGTCACAGTGTTTGTGCCATGCTGTGTTTTTGTCGTCGGTTTGCAGCACTCTATAGTCCTCACATCCCTTTGACCACACTCTCAACAGAACAGGATCTGTGCGTTACGACATATGCGTGCTATATGACCATTTTGGCCACAACGCTGGCAGGCTGTTCTTATTTCAATGGGTGCTTCTCTGCTCTCTACCGGCACCTGACAGTTCCTCACCTCTCGTGGTGGACCTTGTTCTCTTCTCCGTTGTATGGGTGTTGCTGATAGTTGTTCGCCTCCACCCCGTATGCTCTCCAAGTCTTCAGCCATTTCTATCAGCTCTTCTAGTGATGTGAAATCTCTGCGGCGCATGTATAGCTGGTATTCTGGCAAGCTGTTCTGGAAAATTCTCGCCAGTTTCTGTTTTTCGGAATACTCCAACTCCGCATTAGATTCTGCAGTTCGACCACATACTGCTTAAGCACTTCTCTGGATCTCTGATGACGCTGGCGGATCTGGTCTTCGAATTTCTCCATGTATCGTGCGGGCAAGAAGAACTTTAGAAAGTCTCTCCTATATGTACGCCAATCGCGCCACGCTCGATTATTGTTCCTGTACCACATAAGTGCGTGCTTTCTCAAAAGTTCAGGCATGGTACGCGGGAGGAAATCTTTCTTTATGTCGTAAACTTCTGCCAGTTCCTCGACTCGCTATATAAACGCTAGCAGGTCGCGCCCTCCGTCAGAGCTACGGGACCACTTCCTCACCTGGTCAATGACAACGGCGTACTGTGCAACCCCGTTGTGCTGTTGATTCATTGTTGCAGGTGACACGGAGCGATGCTGTAGTGTTCTCCGTACCCCTGGGTTCTCTGCCGTTAGTGTCGCACCTGTGTATGCCTCTGGCCTGTCGACTTCCAGCGTTTCGCGGGTAACTATGGACACAGCCGGTCTTGGGGATGTGCTCCTAACGTACTTGTATTGCAGCTTCTGCAAAATGTTTTTCTGATCCTGAGTCAGCTCTGTTTCAGTGAAGAACTCGGAAAGCCGATTACGGACTTCATCCACGGTGCCTGTAGCCTCTACACAGAATTCATCAGCAAAGATCACCAGCTCATCCTTGCGTAGCAAGTACATCCAGCTTGTTTTCACCATCCTGTGAACGTCTTAGATGACGATGAAGACAATCTGTGTGTGTATTATAAGCAGGCGCTAATTCGGCCATATTCTGCGTGACTGCGTAGACGTAGCTCTCTCTTTACTCTGGCGAATTCTCTCACGCGCTGAGTTTCCTTGCGATTTGTATTTTTTCCTCAGAGTCTGACGCGCTAATTTTCCTTGCGGTAGAGTTTTTTCCTCTGAGTCTGACGCGCTGAATTTCCTTGCGATATAGTTTTTTTCTCAAAGTCCCTGCTCGGGCGCCACTGTAACGACCCTTTTTATAGCTGGGGTAAACTCAGCGGCTTCCAGGGGTCGTATACAGAAAAATATAAAAATCCAGCGAGCTTGATTAGTTTTAGTGTGTTTATTCAGAATACTGATTGTGGACTGTTGTCAGTACTAACTCAAAATAAATCTACTTCCTTAATTCTATATTTATGGAAATAAATTGTTCCTAGGTGTACTTGTTTTCATGTCCCGGTAAGTGTGTATCTCAGTGATTCAGTGAGAGAACGATTAAAACCCAGATGCTCTCACTGAGTCCCTAAGGTCTCTGTTCGGCGTATGACTTAGTGAGAAAACGATTAAAAACCACAGGTTCTCACTAAGTCCCTAAGTCTCGGTGGAATATGTGTCTCTGTGAGAAAGCAATTAAAAACCAGATGTTCTCACTGAGTCCCTATAGTCTCTGTCTGTGTAAGGCTTAGCGAGAAAACGATAAAAACCAGATGTTCTCACTAAGCTTTCTGTGTTATTATGGTACTTTGTGAGGCATAGAGCTGTTGCTAGTCAGGATGTTGGTGATCGACGAAGAGAGCTACTGCTTGGGCCAAATGGTTTATATAGCCCAACTGGTCACAGCTGCTGGTGCATGTTATTATTGGCGGGCCATCGTTGTGTAACGTTACTGCCGTTGGCCGGCCTCGCTTTCTGCTAGTCATCATACCTGTTGTTGTTGTGATCATGCTTTTTATTGTTGTGGTCATGCTTGTTGTTGTCGTAGGATTTACCCTTGGTACACTTTCAACTGCTGATGGTCAACCACCGCACTCGCACCGGTTTTGCTGGAGCATTGTTGGCTGCAAGCAGCGCTGCCCGACATCCTGTAGTGTTGTATTTAAATATTATTATATTCAATTTAACTTGAAGCTAACAAATTCGTTCTCATTACTCTTTATGCTTTGTACTTGTTGGCCGTTGGCGTGGTGGTCGCTCTGTCGTTGTCCCTCTTGTGCTGTGCTCTCGTTGCTGCAGGTTGTTAGTGTAAAATTTACCGAGCGAGCGTACTCGGCAAATTCCACCGCTTGAGTTCGTGCACTCACCTTTTCTTGTCCTGCATGTATTTGTTGCATCCTGCGTCGCTGTGTTTTCCTCTCGTCGCCAGCGTGGCGCTGGTTGGCAAGATCGTTGGCTGTGCGTGAGGTTGTTTTTGTTGTAATTGCTATTATTCCAACTGGTATAATATGCTGCTGGTGATCTGTGCCCCTGCGACTGCAGCGCTAATTGGTTACAACGTAAGTAGTTTTTCGTAAATTTTCTAATGTAGTTGATTCGGTTTGTATTGTGGGCGTTTCCTTGATGCAACTGATCGGGTCTATTATCCGTGATGTGTGTGGGGATATAGCGGCATAGCGACTCTGTCACCTGTAGTGTGGGCCAAAATTTCCACCGAAGATTTTAGTCCTCACACGCCCTCCCCACTTTACCGACGATGAAAAACAATGACAGCGTCACGGTTGAGGGTCACTCGGTATTCGTCTCGCCTAAATCGTATTCACCCTCTTGTCCGTTTTTGCTGAGCCCCTTTGGCTCTCTGCAAAACTTCAGCTAATTAGTTCTGTGGTAGATCACCTCCTTTTTGTCCTTGTAGCTCTTCTAAGTTTTGTAATATGAATAAGGTGCCTGTGTTTGTCGTATATTTCTCTGTTGACTGGCTCTGTTGTTTAATTCTGTTGGGGTGGTGGCTATTAAAGTCACGTTTGTCCCTCTTGTCATCGCTTCTGCTGTATTTTGTGCACTTGGTTGCATGGTGGTTGTCCCTTGATCTATCGCGGTGTCTAAGTGGTATGTTTCGGTTTTGTCGCACTGGTTCTGACTTTGCGTAATGATTGGGAGATACCCTGATTGCCAAGATTGTGCCAGCTCCTCGTGTTGTGTTGTACCTGCGTATTTCTTCCGAAGCCCATTAGCTGATTCGTGTGTGGTCCTTCTATATATGCCTTTGTGGGACTCGCTGTGGGATTTCGCTGCGCATAGTCCGTGGCAGGTGAATTCGTTCGTGTCATCTTTGTTCTTGGTGGTGTTTTTTTATTTTTTATTTTTGTAACCAGGAGTAAAAGCGTCTAAATTATATATATGCGTCTCTTCGTAAAGTTTATATATTACACATTCTATTTTGCAAAGCACTACAAAATATGAAAAAATGCTGAGAAAATAAGAAAACGTGCGGTCGTTTTCTTACAATAGGTAAAATCGGAATTGATTGGGAATGCAATTCCGGCTAGTCGTTCTACGAAGTTTCTATTATAGTTCACTACTCCTAAGAATGCCTGCACTTATTTTCTGTTTCTTGGAATTGCTTATTATTTATTAATTTACGCATTCCACCTTCTACGGGTCAGGAAGTGCTCCTGCTTCTGAACAACATTGGCTTAATAATAATAAATCACCTCTCTGCTTAAATATTAACCTTTCCCCGTATTCAATTTCAAATTGTGTTGTTGTAATTCCTGGAGTAGCGTTGGGTATGCTGCTGCAAGTTCTTCCCAAAGATTGCAATATCATTGAGATTCTCAAAACAATATAACCCTTGTTACCACATGGTTCATCATCCGCTGGAAGGTGCTCGTATTACTCCAAAGGGCAGCCTATTTGTACTCATAATCCCCTAGACTGGTACTAAACGTGGGCTTCTCCCGGGCATTCACCAGCCCCTGGCGCTAGCTACATGAAAAATCAAGCGTAGAAACATATCTACAATTGATCCAGAATTTGTTCGATACTTGGGCTGGGGATATCCCGCTTGATAGTGGCGCCGTTCAATTTCCAAAAATCTACGCTCATTCTTCACTTCTTCTGACCATGAGCTACCCCTTCTTGGCACTAGGATTATCAGTGAATTCCACGGCCAGGTAATTATGTTTTCCTTTAACATTCCTTCAACTTGCCTGTTTACCTCATCTTTGTGACCTTGTGTCAATCTTAATTGCTTTTGATTGCTGGTCCACCTTAATCAGTATTTTGTGCTCTACATCCGGTGCATATGACAGTTTGTCTCCTTCTATCAAGAAATTGTCATGGAACGACGCCGAATTTGCTTGTATGGAGGTCTTCTCCTCCGAGTATATACTTAGGTCTAGCTTGATGTTAAACACGTGTAACTCTTGTAATAACGGGTTTTTTTAAATGATTTATTTTAATATGTTAAATACATTTTATGGAAATTTAACGTGACTATGTGTGAAATATGACATCAGAGAAATGACCACCATTTTGCTCGCTACAGGCATTGGCTCTTTTTAGTGCATTTTGCATTACACGGCGTAATGTTTCTGGTTACAGGCGCCGTATTTCGTCTCGAATATTCTGCTTGAGCTGTCTAATTGTCTGTGGTTTGTTAACATACACTTTGTCTTTTAAATATCCCCATAAAAAAAAATCGGGCGCAGTTAAATCTGGTGAACGAGGAGGCCAAGGGAAATCTGAATTTCTTTAAATTATGCGTTCACCAAAAATTTCACGCAGCATGTCAATAGTTTGCCTAGCAGTATGCGCAGTGGTGTAATGATTAGACGGTGTTTTTAAGTTCATGGTTTGAAATGTTACTTTATTGATCGAACATTAATCATTAACAGTCGACTATTACCTATTGACTCTCGACTATCTACTGTCTTGCAATTACAATGTTGGACTTATATTTATACTTCAAATAGTTGAGTCGTCGATGACATCACTGTTCGATGACTCAAGAGGTATCGATGGATAAGGGTCAGTTATTTGAGACGTATGTGTGCTGGCTCACATTTCACGGTCGTTGACCGTCGCCTTGAATGTTGGTGTCTCATATCGGCACCACTTTGGAATGTTGCACACTTTGCAATTGTTAATTGATTTTAGGTCATTAGATTCATATGTCTGTTAGTTCAATGACCGTTATCCATGACACCTCCCCTTTTTGGGAAAAGAAAAAAAAAACTTTCTTTTTTTTCTTTTATTTGTATGTATATATTTATATGTATATGTATATATTATTTTTAACTTATAACAATTACATGATTGGATAAATTCTATTTTGAAGTAAGGGTTGTAATATATAAAGTTATTGGCATCGTGTGGGATGCTGGAATATAGATCTATCGGCCGATAGTTATTTTGTAAAAAAAAAATAAATTATATATAGGTATATTTATTTATATTTTAATATCTATTATTTCTTATGCTAGTTTTAGTCTATTTTTGTGCACAATAATTGATTTAGATTTTGTGTCAATTTTGCAATTTCCAAAATGGTCAGTCTCAATCACCTTGTATGGACCTTTAAAAATACTATCTAATTTGTGATTGGTTTCATCTTTTAGGTATACCATATCGTTTGGCCGAATATTTTGTGGATTTACACTCTTGACATAAATGTGTTCTGTCTTTATTTTAGCCTTTTCTAGCATTTCTGATGCTCTCTTCTGAGCTACTTGCAATTTGAATTGGAGTTCGTTTTTGTAGTCGTCAAAGTTGTATACCGGATTTATTTTTCCATTTAGTATAAAGTCGTATGGAACTGGCGCTTTTCCGAATACTAATTCAAAAGGTGTGTAACCATGAGTTGTTGATGGTGTCGTGTTGTAACAATACGTGAAATATTTGAGCTAATGGTCCCAGTCTAATTTGTTAGTTGAAATGTATGATCTTATTTACTCGTTAAATGTTTTATGGGATCGTTCTACTGTACCTAAAGTTTGATGGTGATAAGGGGTGGATGTTTTTCTTTCTATTTGTAAAAGCTTGCATATTTGGTCAAATATTTGGGTTTTATATTCGGTACCCATGTCTGTTAATATTTGTTTTATGGGTCCGTAAATTAAAATAAGGTTTTATACTATTGCTTTTGCAACTATATTAGCGGACTTAGCTGGGATGGGTACTGTAATGAGAAATTTAGTAAAATCACATATTATTGTGAGCGCGTATTCGTTAGAATTAAATGACTTTGGTAATGGGCCTACAGTGTCTATTTGTACACATTCAAAAGCTCTTGCTGGTGTTGGTGTTTTTATTAAAGGTTCTAGGTGATTAGTACTGGCTTTGTTTTGTTTACATTTTTGGCAGTTTTTGACATAAGACTTCACGTCTGAAGCCATGTTTTTCCAAACATAATGTCGTTGTAGTTTTGATAAGAATCGTGTGACTCCTGGGTGGCCTCCAAAAACAGGGTCATCATGATATTTTTGTAGTATTTCAAGTTTTTGCGTGGGTGAAGTGATTTCAATAAGCTTTGGTGTTATAGCTATTGTTATTTCTTTCAATTGTTCATTGCCTTTCTTTTTAAATTCCTTTATGTCGACATATTCAAATAAATTATCATTGATTGCAATCCTTATACTCTTAAAGTTTGTTTTGCCAACTATATTTTCAAGTTTGGGAAATAATTGCGCTAGTTCAATTTTCCCATAAGCAATAAAATCTTTAGAGTTTAATTTAAATATTTTCTTTTTTCCATGGAACAAAACTAAATGTGAGGAATTTTCTAATGTTTTATTGTGCACATTTGTGGTTAATTTTAGGCATGGTAATTTTTTCACTTCTTGTAACGTAATCGTGTTATATACTTGTTGTTTTAAGGTTTCTTTGGCTTCAATAATGTTCTTATTAGTTTGGAAATGAGTATGTTTCGATTTTGATCTAGTAATCATCTGTATGATAGCAAAGTTTTCTTCCCTAAGCTGCTTGATTTGCCCAAAATCAATGCGCGATAAAGCATCTGCACCGCAGTTATCTTTTCCTTTAATGTATTCAATTTCGAAATCAAATTCTTCCAAATCTAGCCTCATTCTTGTTAACTTTGAGGAAGGGTTCTTCATAGCAAATAGGTATGTAAGTGGTTTATGATCACTTTTTATTAAAAATTTTGTTCCATAAATGTATGGTTTGAAGAAATTTATTGCCCAGTGTATAGCGGTAAGTTCTTGTTCTATGACCGATTTATTACTCTCCCCTTTAGTAAAGGTTCGAGAGGCGAACGCTATTGGCAATTGTTTACCATTGTGGTTCTGACTTAGAACTGCGCCACATGCAATTTTGCTTGCATCTGTAGTAATGCAAAAAGGTTTTTTGAAATCAGGGTATTGCAATATTTTTGGGGATAGCAGACAACTTTTAAATTATTGAAATGCCTTTTCGCATTCAGGTGTCCATTCGAACTGGGATTTTTTCCTTGTTAATTTTGTTATATGTACTGCATGATTTGCGAAATTTGGTATGAATCTTCTATAATAGTTTACAAATGCTACGAACCGCTTACATTCATCGGCGTTCGTTGGTTTTGGGTATGACAAAATCTTGTAGTATTTAGATTCATCTGGAAGAATGCCTTGGTCTGTGCATTTATGTCCTAGGAAGGTGACTTGTGAATCGTAGAATTTACACTTGTCCGGATGCAACTTAATATTTGTTTTCCTGCAGATCTCGAAAACTGATTTTAAATTTGCTAACATATGTTTTTCGGCGCATCCAATGACTATGAGGTCGTCCATATATATAAAAGTTTTCCCCGGTCCTAGTCCAGAAAATGCAATATTCATCATCCTTTGAAAGGAGTTTGGGGCTATTTTTAATCCAAAAGGTAATCTTTTGAATCTAAAGGATCCTTGTTCGGTTGAGAATGATGTAACGTTTCTTGAATTTTCCTCAAGCTCTATTTGATGAAATCCTGAAATCAAATCCAAACACGAAAAATACTTCGCACGACCTAACTGGTCAAGGATATCGTCAATTCTAGGCAATGGGTACTTGTCTGATGCTAATTTTTTATTGACTTGTCTATAGTCTATTACAAGTCTCCATTTTTTCTCCGAGGAATTTGGTAAGGATTTCTTCGGGACTAAAAGTATAGGGCTATTATACTCTGAGACTGACGGTTCAATGATATCATCTCTAAGCAGTTTTTCTATTTGTTTATTTATTTCGGCTTTATGAGTATGAGGAGTCCTATAGTTTTTTATGTAAACCGGATTATTTTCGTTTAAGTGTAATTTCTGTTTATAAAAATTGTTGTATGTACATGCATCGCTTTCTAAAGCAAATACGTCTGTGTAGTTTGAAACGAGTTGAACTAGTTTTTCTCTATGAAGTATTGGGCAGTTGTTTGCTAATTTATTCAAAATTTTGGTTTGTCGTTCTTGATTGTTATTTTGTTGATCTATTTTAACAATGTAATAGTCATCAAGGTTTTCTGTTCTTATTGTGTTTTGCTGCAAAAAAAGGTTGTTATCCGTTGTATTAATAATTCGAACATATGGGTTTTTTGTATTAACGATTGTATTTGCTATGAAAACACCATCTTCAAGTTCCTGATTGGGTATTAAGAGGTCATTTTCCGTACTTGTTATGTCGATTTTTCTAATGACCTCCGCTCTTGCTGGGAGTGAGAGTATTTTCCCCTGATGTGAATCCAATATTTCGATTTCTAGTTCAATATTTAAACAGTTTGGCCTAATAATGAGCCAACTTGGACCAGAATTTTGGTAGTCTAATACACAATTATAATTTTTTATGAAATCATAGCCTATTATACCATCACAAGGTAGCGGGAAAGAATCATCCACTATGTGGAAATTATGAGATATTGTTAAATTGTTTATGTATAGACTTGCTTGTGTGACACCGAGTGTTTTTATTGTACCACTGCCTATACCTCTGAGGTTGAATATTTGATTTATATTTATTGTAGCATTATCTATATGGTTTGTTTTGAAGAGACTTATATCTGATCCTGTATCTAAAAGAAATGTAGAGGTGGACTGACTTAAGGATGATTTTATTCTGATGTAATTGTTTAAACAGAGGTTTACATTTAAAATTCTGTGCTCATTTAATTCGATACATTCCCCAGTTGGGCGGACTGGGGGACATCCCCGTTTTCCGACGCCTCTGTATACCGAACGTTTCCATTATTATGTCTGCGTCCTCTATAATTATTGTTGTGTCCATAATTTCTATTTCTATTATTGTTGTCTCTGTTATCAGAGTGAGAGTCGTTACGCCGTGTATTATAATTCCGGTTCGCAGAGCTTCTTTGTCCACGATATGATCTGTTTCCACGACCCCTATATCTTACGTTGGAATTTCGATATTTGTTGATGTAATTTACTTGTAAAGTTCCTGAACTGACCTGCCCTCATTAGCAATTTTACCTCTTCAGATTTCGCATTTGTTTTTATTGTTTTCACTGCATGTTGAGTGGAGTAGCTTTTTGCTAGTGCAGTCGTCAAACCGTCCGCAATAAATGATTGCTCCAATTGCAATGATAAAGTTTCAATTTCTTTGGCAAAATCACTGTCGCTTTTATTATGCTGCTTTACGGTATTAAGTCTGGCTGAAATACTCTGTGGAGATTCGTATTTCACGTTTGCAAGTAATTTGCTTTTGATTGCTTGAATAGTACTCTCGTTTGTTATCAATGTACTTGCTGAGTGAGTTAATTTCGTTTTTATTAATGAAATTGCTATGTTTTCATGGGTTTCTTTTATGGTTTCCAATAAATCAATGGCGTTTATGAATTTATTTAAATTTTCAATTTTGCCATCAAACTCTGGAAGCAATTTCGTTGCAGTGTTAATGAACTCGATAGGTGTCATATTGCTGAGATTGTTTATTTCGTTTTGTTCTTTTAATGTGTCTTCTAATGAGTCAGTATCTGTGTCAGAGCTTTCGCTGCAAAGTAATGAATGAATAGTCAGGTCAAGTAATTTTGTTATACTTGTTGGTACTTCTTGTGGTACTTGTAATTTATTAAAAAGTACTTTCAGTCTATTTTTAATGGAAGTGAAATAATTTTCGAATTCTAGCTTATGGTCTGTGCTAAGTACCGGGTAAATTGTCCTACCTAAATTGGCAATTGTATTATGCTGACATGCAAGAATACCAATATGTTTTAGTTGAGTAATTTTGGATGGTAGGGGTGTTTTATTTAAACATTTGTACGATTTGTCAAAAGTGATCTTTATTTCATTCAATTTTCTCAAAACTTCGTCCCATGTGATTGGTGAGGACATAATAAATGGACCATACGTAATTAGGAAATTGCAACATTGATAAATTTACATGTTTTAATAAAAAGCTTAATTTTGTCTATTTGTTTATATTATTTTCTTGTCATTTGTGTGTTGTTGCTTGCACGGTGTTTTTAATGTGAATACTTAGTTGTAACTATTAGTTTTATATTGTGAAATTGAATTTAATAATATTTCTTATCTTATATGATGATGATTTTTGTTGTCCTTTACGAAGCTGCAATTCTTCTCCAGATAGTTTTTCAGATAGTTTAGATCCTGACCGCTGGTGTTTCCACACGTTGTATCCTTCGTTTTAAATAGTTTTTGAGTGCCGAATGTATTGCCATTATTAGCACCAAGGCTCCGATCAAACACATAATTTCCCAAGGTATTGTTTTGAGGTTTTGATTGTCACTTTTCTCTTGGTATTTGTCTATATATTTTACAACTTCTGTATTCTTCTGTTGCACTTCTTTTCCCACTTCATAGCCAGAAATTGCTATAATCACTATACTTATTGCTTTTTTCCACCAACTCATGGTGTTGATTGAAGTTTTTCATGGATATTTCTATACTTTATCTTTTTTTAAATTTTTCCACTTTTTTTATGCTTAGCAGTTCATTTTCAGCAATTGTCTATTGTAAGCAAATATTCACTGAAGTTACACTTTTTGTTATTAAAAAAAATATTTATTTTTAAAATTTATTTATTTTTAGCGTCACTTATGCCACGGTCGCTATGTAATGATTAGACGGTGTTTGTAAGTTCATGGTTTGAAATGTTACTTTATTGATCGAACATTAATCATTAACAGTCGACTATTACCTATTGACTCTCGACTATCTACTGTCTTGCAATTACAATGTTGGACTTATATTTATACTTCAAATAGTTGAGTCGTCGATGACATCACTGTTCGATGACTCAAGAGGTATCGATTGATAAGGGTCAGTTATTTGAGACGTATGTGTGCTGGCTCACATTTCACGGTCGTTGACCGTCGCCTTGAATGTTGGTGTCTCATATCGGCACCACTTTGGAATGTTGCACACTTTGCAATTGTTAATTGATTTTAGGTCATTAGATTCATATGTCTGTTAGTTCAATGACCGTTATCCATGACAGTGGCTCCATTTTGTTGAAACCACAACTTAAGATGTTGCTCCACCATTGGCCGGAAAAAGTTGTCGATCATTGTTCTGTAAGAAGCCCCGGAGACCGTTTCTGGCGTTTCATACTCATTCTCAAAGAAATATGGGCCGATGATTTTTGTGGCCATAACATCTGATTGGGTGTGACTGATGCTGATGTATTGCCCTTAGATTTTCGGAGCCCCACAACCTACAGTATTGTTTATTCACATAACCACTTAAATGGAAATCTTACGTTAAAAAAACGGCGATAATTTCGCTGCGTCAGAACAATTGATCGTTGAGAAGAATAATAAAATTCGATCATTTTAATGCGTTGTTGTGGACTGTCCGTATTCATTTTAAATTTCCAAGAGTTCAGTTATAATCTGCAAAAAGAAAAAATAAATGATGTTAAAAAATAAAAAAGTTATTTGTGTTTCACATCTGCTGGTCTTATTTGGCAACCCTGTAGTACTCTCTCCATTCTTTTTCTTATATCGTCATCGACTAGCTTCCGTTGCGTTAGGTTCTGATTTTAACTCTCATTCTGTGTTCTTTCGACAGTGTAGTTTAGTTTACAGTGCTTCATACATACCTCACTATTTGTTCTTTAGCTATACGAAACTTCAAACTACCATTAGATTAATTAAGTGAAGTATGCTAAATAATCAACCTTCGAGGAATCGGTTTTGGGAACTGGACACAGTCCAAAAACTAAGTTAAAAAGGAAAATAATGTAACACAATTGGTCAATAATATTATAAGCGGCCTATCAAAATACTCCCTACGAAGATGATGGGCTCATTTAATATTTAGTATTGCGCGAGAGCTTGCGCACTTAGTTATCGGCGCCTTAAGGCAGCCAAATGTTTTTAAGTGAAGCGACTAAGGTCTGCTCCTTTGATTTCAAGACAAATTGATTTGTGTTTTAGAACTGAATTTTATTCTTACAACTACGCTCTTTTATACTTATTTCTACCATTCAATTTTGTTACAACCAATGTTCCATTTTCATTCCACATTTCCAATATCCCATGTGTCATCAAATTCACATATGCAAGCAATAAATTTCGAATGTGCAATTCTTGCCTACGGCAGACCTTTGAGCAAAGAAGACAAAGAAAAGACATTCAATTCCCTCCAAATTTATTTACCGTTCCAACCATTTTTTTTTGGTCACACGTATAGTGTATGTGAATTTATTGTGTTTGTTGTAAAAATATTCCATATCCCTGTAGTGAAAATTATAGGCAGTCTTCAAAATGTACTACTAAATTTAATAGTAAAAAATCAAGTGGTTAATTTACTAGTTCAAAACTTGTTTATAAGTTAACCAGTTACTGACTTTTGCGGCACTTCATTGCCGTGTATACTAAATTTTTCCTTTCTTGTCAATTTAATTAAAAAGGAAGTAAAGGCAAACATTGGAATTTGAAGAAAAACAGTTATTTTTATAATTTCAAATTAATTCCTCAATTTAGAGATAAATCTTCAAGTTAACGCGTGTTTTAAAATATCCGCAAGTGTTCGCAAAGAAAAGTAGAAATGCGACACAATGAATTAACATGCTGAATTAATCTCGAGTACACATTATTATATTATGTACATACATACATATATATGAATTTTACATATAATTATGATTTTACTAGTATTTTACATGTCGAGTACACATTATTATAATATGTATATATGAATTTTACATATTATATGAGTTTTACTAGTATTTCAACTAGTTGGTTTCCCTGCTGGGGTGTTGTCTAAAATAGCGAATATTCGGAGAAAAAAATAAGAAGAAATCAGGGCTACGTTTAAATTAAACTTTTAGGGGGTCACTTCATTTGTATTTTAAAACGAACTGCGAAACTTCTAAAAAGAAATGGTGACAATAAATCAAAAAAAATTGTATTATATAATTTGGAGTTGAAAACTCAAATGTTAACAAGTTCATTTAATAAATTATAACTATTCTTAATGTAAAATCTGATCCAATTGCTTTCCATTTACACTTCTGTTCACTGTAAACGCACCATAGTAATCATAAGATGTAGAATAATAATTATTTGGTTTTTTGACATAATATTATACTACTAATATCTAAAATAATTAATAAAAATTCATTTATATTAAAATGGGGTCCGACTGCCCCAGTAGTACCCCAAGCGTGGTTTATATGCATGGCCATGAACGAATGAAAGTGCACAGGGGACAGGAAAAATATTAGAATTTGGAACAGAAGGAGAAAAAAATTAAGAAATTGACGGTCAAAAGAGAATTCAACATTTTTACAGTATTCTCACAAATAACAACAGTTTCAATAATCTCAGAAAAATCTTCAAAATATGTCAAAAATGCACCTAAACGAATTAAGTTAACGGCTTTATGCTTTTAATTAAACAGAGGTAGTGTTTCTTTCTTTAATAATGAAGGAAACAATTTTTTATTTTGTCGAATTAATTTTTTTACTTAAACGCAAGTTGGATATTTCGACTTGTGGATCTTGAGGGTTCATTGACAATGAGAAATTACCAAAGAAATTGTATGTTTTCAGTTATTTTGAGAAGTTAAGTGAATTGCACTGTATTTAAGTGGGGTGCACTGTATTTTTACCACTACATACATCAATTTTAAAAACTCCTGTACATCAATTTTAAAAACCCCTCAGTAGCAGAACTCGCACAAACACATTCATGTCAACTGTCTATTCTTGTATATTATTTGCTTTGAGGTTCGAATTGCACATGACCTATTTTAAGTGTATTGCTTTGGGATAGAGGAAAGGTTTGAGCATGTGGAGTGAGTGTGTGTGTGATCATGCTGCGCGTGCACTACACATTTCTCTGGTGCATTTAGTTCTTTTAACGATCGCAGGCATCCGAGACTTTCATGATCCACTATACCACTAATCCTCTGGGAAAAAATTTTTTTTTTTTTGTATATAGTCGTATATATACTTGGCTATGTTTTGGGTTATTTGGTTTGCTTGGCTATGTTTTGGTTCTACAATGCAATATGGCTATATTTAGTTTTTCTTATTTATAATTTTCTTACTTATATTTTCTTACTTGTATTTTTCTTATATACGAGTATATTTTTTATTTATATTTCTTATTTGTATTTTTCTTATATGTATTTCTTAATGTGTTTAGTTTTTCTTATACATATTTGTTATTTATCTTTCTTATTTGTATTTTTCTTATATGAATTTCTTAACGTGTTCAGTTTTTCTTATACGTATTTGTTATTTGAATTGCTTATTTGTATTTTCTTATTTGAATTTCTTATTTATATTTTTTATTTGTATTTCTTAATGTGTTTAGTTTTTCTTATACATATTTCTTATTTATATTTCTTAAAATTGTTATTATGTTCTAAGATGTCTTTTCCATTCTTATCTATTTGGGTATTTACACCTAGTATATTATTTATCTTAAATGGGCCTATGTATGGGCTGTCTAATTTTTTCCTACACATATTTCTTAGCATTACTAAATCTCCTATTAAATTGTGAATTATTAGTTCCTATGTCGTAGTTCATTTCTCTTTTCCTCTTTGTTTTTTGTGTATTAGTCTTGCAGTCTCTTTTGCATTTTCTAGTCTGTGTTTTAATTCATTTCGGTATTTTTCAGTGTTGATCGGACTAACTGTTTTGAACACTTGTTTATCTGTTAGAATGTTTGGCAATTTTCCAAATATGAGTTCGAAAGGTGAGTAGCCTGTGTCGACGTGTGGTGTGGTATTATATGAGAAAACGTAGTAAGGTAAACCCTTTTCCCATTCCTGTTCTTCTGTTGAGGTGCGTATGTATCCATTGAGAACTCTATGATTTCTTTCTATGCTACCTAGTATTTGGTGATGGTAACGGGTGGATGTTTTATGTTGAAAATTTAACGTTTTGCTCATATGGTCAAATACCTGGTTCACGAAGTCTCTACCCATATCAGTCTTTATTGTATTAAAACCTGCATACTTTAGTATGAATTTCTCTAGTAAGGTATTGGCAACTTCTAAAGATTCTTTTGTATACATTGGTTATGCTTCAATATATTTAGTTAGCTGGCACTGAAGTGTTAAAATGTATTTATATCCGTTGGAAATACGGAGTGGTCCTACTGTGTCCATTTTTTACTATTTGGAAACTTGTCGATGGGGTGTCTGTAATGACCATCTTTTCTCTTATGTGTTTTGTTGTTTTATTTTTTGCACATATCTCGCAGTTATTTATATAAGCCTTCACCATTTTTGTCATATTTTTCCATATGTATTTTTGTTTTAACTACAAATAAAATTATAGCAGGAGTTTGCCGTCCTTTAGCTAAATTCTAAATATATATATTCTTAAATAAGGCCTTTAAATTATCTTCATTAATAAGATCCTCTTTTGAAAGAGCGATCTTGTCGATTCCATGACTGATCAAAAATTGAGTAAACTTCCTCATGACCGCACCGAGGACTAAGTCAGAATTATCGCTTAACTCTATCAGTATATTTTTATAGTCGACTGTAATATTTGGCAAACTTTTATTATTTCTACGCGTATTTCGCTCGAGCTCATCCCCTTTTAAAATTTTGCACTTTAACTGCTTTAGATTTTTAAAATCCGATAAAGATGTACTGTTCCATATATAGAGGCGCGCGTTCCTCGTGTCTGGTTGTTCAGTAATTACATCGGTTTGTTTTTTCTTCATGCTTCTTGTGATAGCCATAACTGTGGGTATCATTGCCTTTAATGTGTCAGAATTTATTTCTATTTTTGACAAAGCATCTGCGTTTGTATTCATTTTATCCTGTTTGTATATAATTTTAAAGTCATATTACATCAAGTCTAGTCGGATACGAGTCATTCTAAATGAGGGGTTGTTGTGTGTAAACAGTGATACTAGTGGTCTGTGATCTGTTACTACTGTGAATTTCGTTCCAAACAAGTAGGGTCGAAAATGATTAATAGCCCAATGAATGGCTAATAATTCTATCTCAATGACAGGTTTGTTAATTTCATGTTTATTGAGAGATCTGCTAGCATAGGCTATTGGTCGATCTTCTCCTATAGTTCCTTGTGATAAAATAGCACCTAATGCATAATTTGATGCATCAGTGGTCAATATGAATTCTTCATCGAAATCAGGGTATCGAAGTACAGGTGAATGAGTTATGCTTTCTTTTAGTTTATTGAATGCTACTTCACATTCTTCCGTCCATATGTATTCGGTGTTTTTCTTCTGTAGGTTATTCAAAGGTTTTGCTATTTCCGCGAAATTCTTTATAAAGCGACGGTAATAATTACAGAAAGCTACGAATCTTTTGATTTCGTCCTTGTTTTTTGGAGTTGGATATATGTCCACAACTTTACATTTTTCTGGATCAGCTGTTACTCCATTAGCGGTAACTAAGTGATCTAGAAAAATCTGGTTTCAAAAAATTACACTTCTTCGGATTTAATTTCAGATTGTTTTTATTTGCTTAAAGATTTTTACCAGATTATCATTATGATGTTTTATAGATTTACCGAAAACAATTATGTCGTCTACGTAAAGGAAAGCATTACTCTCTAATCCTGCTAATGCGATAGTTAGCATACGCTGAAAGCTGTTTGAAGAGATTTTTAGACCAAAGGGTAGTCTATTGAACTGATAGTGACCATCAGCAGTTGAAAATGCTGTTAAATGTCTTGACTCGTAATCTAGAGGGATTTGTTGGAAAGAGCTAGTCATGTCTATGGTTGTAAAATATTTTGACCTGCCTATTTTGTCTAGTACGTCTTCTAGTCTTGTGATTGGGAATTTATCATCAACCAACTTTTTATTTAATTGGCGGTAGTCTACTACTAATCCTAACTGTTTGGAATCGTCGGAACTCTTTTTTGGTACAACAAGTAGTGGTGAGTTATAAGCACTAATTGAATGCTCAATTATCTGTTGTTTCAGCAGATTTTTTACCTGCTCATTAATATTTTCCATTGGTGTGTGTGGCAAACGGTAGTTTTTTATGTATACCGGTTTTTTATCTGTTGCCTCTAAATGTTGCTCATAGATATTGTTGACTGTCAGGACATCGTCATCTAAGTGGAAAATATCTGCGTATTCTTGACATAATTTCTCAATACTGCCCTTTGCAAACGAGTCTTGCGTGTCAAATTGTAGCAGTGGTTGTATTTGGTTCCATCTTTTTGTGCTATTGTTCTGTATGCTGTTTACTATGTAATAGTTTTTTAAGGGTTTGCATTCTATTTTTAGCTTGTTTAACTTTATGGTGTCTTGTGTTGTGTTCAAAATGCGTATGTGTTTTATGCCTTTAGCTGGAATTATATTATTGCTTATGTTCGAGGTTTGACCAAAAAATAGTGATAACGGTTTTGTTTTTGGCCAAAAAATTACGCACAATCATCGATGTGTGAGCTGGTGCGTTATCATGGTGCAAAATCCATGATTGGTTTTTCCACAATTCTGGGCGTTTCTGACGAATTGCTTCTCGCAAACGGCGCATAACTTCAAGGTAGTATTTCTTGTTGACCGTACGACCTTGTGGCAAGAATTCATGATGCACCACGCCATTGCAATTAAAGAAAACTGTCAGCAAAACCTTTACGTTCGACCGAACTTGACATGCTTTTTTCGGTCTTGGCTCATCTGGACGTTTCCATTGGGATGATTGGGCTTTGGTTTCAATGTCATAGCCATACACCCACGATTCGTCACCAGTTATGATCTTTTTGAGGAAATCTGGATCGTCGTTGACGATGTTCAACAGCTCCTGAGCGATGTCCATGCGACGTTGTTTTTGCTCAAAATTTACCAATTTTGTAACAATCTTCGCTGCCGCACGTTTCATGTCTAAAACATCCGTAAAAATTGGTTGGCATGAGCCGAACGATATGCCAACTTCCATCAGCAACCTCTCTGATAGTGATTCGACGATTATCCAAAATCATTTTCTTCACTGTCTCAATGTTTTCATCGGTTGTTGACGTGCTCGGGCGACCAGGACGAGCATCGTCATTGACATCTTCTCGGCCTTCCTTAAACCGGTTATACCACAATTGAACTTGTGTTCTGCTCATAGTAGACTCGCCAAAGGCAAGCCCTGCGCATTTAATTTCATTTTTTACACAAAACTGAATACAGTTTCTTTGATCCATTTTTTCGAATAGTACAAAATCGAAGAACACACCAAAACACGACTAACCTTTTTGTCTGTCAAAAACAAACTGACAATCCAAAATGGTTGGTATTGCCAACATATATAACAGACATGTGTACCAACATAACAGAAAAAAAATGCGAACATCGAACATACGTAACTCACGAAATTTGAAAATAATGGTTATTTTTTGATCACACCTCGTATATGCCTGTTTGTATTTCATTATTGCATACAAGCATGTCTTCAGTTATGTTCGCATTTATTGGGTGTATTATCCCGCATCTTGCTGGTATGGTGATACAAAATACATTGCTTGCTAAATCAAGCACTAACAATGTATTATTAAGTGTAAATTGTAGTGTGAGTGTTTCGTACTCTATCTTTCCGCCGAATTTTAAGAGAAAATCGTCTCCTAAAATTCTACAAAATTCTACAATTTGGAATGTGTGTTTAAAATTTTCTTGCTGAATTTTTAGTAAGATTTCTGATGTACCTAAAGTGTGTTTCTTTTGAAATTCCTGTTAATGGACAAGAATGTTGGCTGAAAATATCTTCGTCGAATATACTATCAATTTTTAGCAGTAAAATTTCTGCTCCCTTATCTACTAAAAAATGTATGTATGTGTTCTTGTATTTTATTTTGACAAAGCGTCCTATATGTCGGTCTGTGTTTATAGTGTATGCTGTTTTGGGTAATTCTTTGCTGTTTATCCCCCCACCACTCATGTTAATTTCTGCGTTCAGCAGGCGGGGAGGTCGTCGTTTCCCTGCTGATTTATGCAATCAGCTGTGTCTTGTATATTGGTTTCTACATACATTATTCTATTCCGACCGGAGTTTCTTCTGTTATTGTTGTTGTTTCTGTATGTTTGCTGGTCAGTGCGTTGGTTGTTGAGGTTGTTGTTTCTGTATGGTTGTTGATTAGTACGCTGATTGTTGTAGTGGTTTGTGTTGTTGTTATTTCTCCAATTACGTCTGTAAGCAGTGTTATTTGAGTTCTGTTGTCTGTTGTTATTGTAGTAATTTCTGACGTTGCCATTAGGGTAATGACTTCGTTGGTTATTGACACTAAAATTATTGCTGCGGTATCTGTTTTGCTGAGGCATATTGTTGTACTGTTTTTGTTCGCGATAATTGTTACTTCTATACGACAAAATGCGAGTCTCGTTCGGTTTTTCAAATTCGTCAGCTATTTGTACCGCTTCTTTAAATTGCTTGCTGCGGCTTGCTGTAATTGTTTGGACGGTTGACATATTGGTGAGACCGTTTTTAAATGAATTGAATGCTATTGTATCGTTATTTTTTATTATCGCTTACTTGACTTCTGCAGAGGTGTCTGTAGTTTGTAACTTGTTTTGAGTACAAATGAGTTCCTCAATCTGTTCTGCATAACGAGAAATTGTCTTAATACCTTGTCTGAGTTTCGAAAGATCGTCTAATATAGAATTTGTCGTTTTTGTCGCTTTAGCAAATTTTTTAGTTCTGCAATTAGTGTTGTTGTACTGTATGTTCCCGCTAGTTCTAACTTGTTTTTAATTCTGTCTGGGAGTTTAGTATTAAATACTAGTGTGAAAAATATGTTCTCACTGGTTGTTGGTAAAGTGGTCTTCATAATCTCCACTAAGCTTATAAACTTGGACAAGTCTTAAGGCTTGCCTGAGAATTCAGGTATTGCCTTCAGGCAATCAATTACATTAAATGACGTCATAGCGAGCTCTGATGACTTTTCCGCGGTTATTTATAATTTTGCTAACTTTTCTTCTTTCTTAAACTGTTGACTACTAATGATTTTCTTAATGTAGTCGCTAAATGTATTAAATCTGGATACATATGTGTGTCTTTCTAAACTGGGCGCTTGATTGAGCTCTAATTCAAAATATGTAGTCTGAGTACTGAGTGTTGATTGTAATTCTGTTATATAAACTTTGTGCTTCCCATATTTGGTGTTAATAATTACAAATATAATTTGATATCATATATATTTCATTAATGTATTAAAAATGGCTAAAATTCTTATTTATTCTTAACGAAATAACTAATACAAATTTTCTTTAATCTATTTTTAAATATTAGAATGATTTATATTATTTAGAATGGGCAGTACTTTTTTATCATTGCCCTGGTTTCCATAGTCCTTACTGCACCATCATCCCAGTCTGCGGCTGTTGGGGTTCCGTCAATACCTATTGATTTCCACAGCCATGTCATAAATTTAATTTTCTCGGTATCAGTTAGCGGTTGGTGAGGTTTTAGAAAAGTCTGTTCGTCGTCCATCTAGGCGGATTTTGTTTATAGTATTCTTGAATTGTTTTTTGTCCCCCGTCGTCAGTGCCAAATTGTACTTATGGTAGAGTACCTTTAATTGTGTCCTGTTCTGCACCTTTTTGCCAGCTCCCTTCCCTCTTTTGTGTGGCTTAGTCTCTTGGCTTTTATGTATGCTTCGTCTTAGCTCAGAATATTTAGTTTGTCTTTCTTTGTATTCGGCCTTCTGATGAGCCTGATGGTATGTATCGGATGTAGTTCGTCTTCGTCCCTGGTTGTGGTTGTGGCACGTATTCCTCTTCGACGGCGGCTGCTTGTTTGTAAAAGGTTTTCAGGATCTGTGGTATTGGTATTGCGCTTCCCAGTGGGTACAGCGTTTCCTTGACGGCTGCGTCCTTTAACTGTACCACTTCCAGATGGTTGGTCGCCCTGTTATATATCTTAACGAATAGTGAGTGAAACTCTGCGTCATTCATCCCTGGTGTCAATGTATAAACTGCTTGGTGGATGTGTACCAGATCTATACAAAACAACAATCAGATCGGTCTGGAAAATCAGCTATCAGCTATATATACAATTGGTCAATAATATTATAAGAGGCCTATCAGCGTTTTTCCCTACGAAGATGATGGGCTCATTTAATATTTAGTATTACGCGAGAGATTGCGCACTTAGTTATCGGCGCCTTAAGGCAGCCAAATGTTTTTAAGTGAAGCGACTAAGGTCTGCTCCTTTGAGTTCAAGACAAATTGATTTGTGTTTTAGAACTGAATTTTATTCTTACAACTACGCTCTTTTATACTTATTTCTACCATTCAATCTTGTTACAACCAATGTTCCATTTTCATTCCACATTTCCAATATCCCATGTGTCATCAAATTCACATATGCAAGCAATAAATTTCGAATGTGCAATTCTTGCCTACGGCAGACCTTTGAGCAAAGAAGACAAAGAAAAGACATTCAATTCCCTCCAAATTTATTTACCGTTCCAACCATTTTTTTTTGGTCACACGTATAGTGTATGTGAATTTATTGTGTTTGTTGTAAAAATATTCCATATCCCTGTAGTGAAAATTATAGGCAGTCTTCAAAATGTACTACTAAATTTAATAGTAAAAAATCAAGTGGTTAATTTACTAATTCAAAACTTGTTTATAAGTTAACCAGTTACTGACTTTTGCGGCACTTCATTGCCGTGTATACTAAATTTTTCCTTTCTTGTCAATTTAATTAAAAAGGAAGTAAAGGCAAACATTGGAATTTGAAGAAAAACAGTTATTTTTATAATTTCAAATTAATTCCTCAATTTAGAGATAAATCTTCAAGTTAACGCGTGTTTTAAAATATCCGCAAGTGTTCGCAAAGAAAAGTAGAAATGCGACACAATGAATTAACATGCTGAATTAATCTCGAGTACACATTATTATATTATGTACATACATACATATATATGAATTTTACATATAATTATGATTTTACTAGTATTTTACATGTCGAGTACACATTATTATAATATGTATATATGAATTTTACATATTATATGAGTTTTACTAGTATTTCAACTAGTTGGTTTCCCTGCTGGGGTGTTGTCTAAAATAGCGAATATTCGGAGAAAAAAATAAGAAGAAATCAGGGCTACGTTTAAATTAAACTTTTAGGGGGTCACTTCATTTGTATTTTAAAACGAACTGCGAAACTTCTAAAAAGAAATGGTGACAATAAATCAAAAAAAATTGTATTATATAATTTGGAGTTGAAAACTCAAATGTTAACAAGTTCATTTAATAAATTATAACTATTCTTAATGTAAAATCTGATCCAATTGCTTTCCATTTACACTTCTGTTCACTGTAAACGCACCATAGTAATCATAAGATGTAGAATAATAATTATTTGGTTTTTTGACATAATATTATACTACTAATATCTAAAATAATTAATAAAAATTCATTTATATTAAAATGGGGTCCGACTGCCCCAGTAGTACCCCAAGCGTGGTTTATATGCATGGCCATGAACGAATGAAAGTGCACAGGGGACAGGAAAAATATTAGAATTTGGAACAGAAGGAGAAAAAAATTAAGAAATTGACGGTCAAAAGAGAATTCAACATTTTTACAGTATTCTCACAAATAACAACAGTTTCAATAATCTCAGAAAAATCTTCAAAATAGGTCAAAAATGCACCTAAACGAATTAAGTTAACGGCTTTATGCTTTTAATTAAACAGAGGTAGTGTTTCTTTCTTTAATAATGAAGGAAACAATTTTTTATTTTGTCGAATTAATTTTTTTACTTAAACGCAAGTTGGATATTTCGACTTGTGGATCTTGAGGGTTCATTGACAATGAGAAATTACCAAAGAAATTGTATGTTTTCAGTTATTTTGAGAAGTTAAGTGAATTGCACTGTATTTAAGTGGGATGCACTGTATTTTTACCACTACATACATCAATTTTAAAAACTCCTGTACATCAATTTTAAAAACCCCTCAGTAGCAGAACTCGCACAAACACATTCATGTCAACTGTCTATTCTTGTATATTATTTGCTTTGAGGTTCGAATTGCACATGACCTATTTTAAGTGTATTGCTTTGGGATAGAGGAAAGGTTTGAGCAAGTTACATATAACGCTTCCCACACACTGGGCGATGATCCTATAGAATCATCTCCACTGTCATTGTTGCCTTAAGCAACATTTATTCAGCTGCAGTTAAGATAAACATAATAGCGATGCTGCAGTTAAGATAAACATAATCGCAAATACAATTATGCTGATAACGCAAGTTGTCGTTGTTTCCATTTGAATTTCACAACAGATGGAATGCTTAAATCATAATTGTAAATGATCATTATCTATGATCATTAGTAATTATCTTTCCAATAAAGAGTTCCCTTGGATTTCCAAAAGAAGTTACTTGGCTTCTTTTGTAGAGTATTAAGTTTAGTTTTTAAGATTCACTGAAAGACTCCGGTCTAGCTTAAGTAAAAGGGATCGTTAATAAATCATTATAAATAGAAACTTAAAACACTTTTATTTAAAAACTAAACTGGCGACGAGGATGGGATTGACAAGTGAAAAATGTCAATCCTTTTAAAATAATTAAAAGAACCTAATGTTAGTGCAAAATAACATTATAAAACATTAAAAGAAGGATAGTCTTTAAAAAGACTTTAAACAAAAGGAAAAAGAAACATCATTAAAAAATTTTCCTAAATTTGCTAATCGCTAAAACTTAGTAAAAAATTGAAGGAAAACCAAAGGAAGTACAATTGACGAACCAGGAAAGGAGTATTCCATAACAAACAAACTAAAGAATTTGCAACAAGTTGAACAACAAAAGGAAACCGCAGCAAAGCAACCAGGACGAAGGAAAACGTTCGTATTTATCAAATTATTATTGTATTATATTAAACTAAATTCTAATTAGTATTAAGTAGAAAACTTAAAAGAAAATTTGCTTGTATATTTTATCAATTTTTAACATTGAAAAAAAAAAAATTATAAGAAAATGACAACCTTAACGTTATCTGAATGCTTACGAGAAGCAAGAAGTGTACCGGTATTTACTGGGGAAGGGAGTTATAATCTTGGTAATTATTTGAGGGATATTAGTGCCGTCCTTCAGTTGACAGAAGCAGCTTATCACGTTACTATACAAAAAATTTTGGCAAATAAGCTTCAGGGAAAGGCTTTAAGGAAAATTGAAACACTTAGTGATCCATCTTGGGACCAAATTCAGACAAAGTTAAGACAGGAATTTGGAATTAAAGAAAGTTATTTTTATCTTAGACAAGAAGCTATGAATGTTAAAGCAAACAATTTAGAGGAGTTACATTACAAATTAGAAAAAATATTAGGGTTAATGAATAAAAAATATAATATTGAAATCGAAAAAAATGAGGATTTCAAACCAGAGAATAATCAAAGGATTATTTTTAACATATATTTAAATTTTTTGCCAATCCATATTAAGGCATTACTAATTCAAAATAACATGGATTGTTTATATAAAGCTCATGATTATTTTGTTGAAAATAATTTAATGAAAGATATTGTTCTTAGAGGACAATATAATTATTCCAACAGAAAGCCACAGAGATTTTCGAATAATTCAAATAATAATCAGACACATTCTGGTTATAGAGGTGAAACTAGATATACCCAAAATAATAATACACAAAATTGGGGTAATAGATATCCAAATAGAAATCTAGCAAATAATAGAAATTCAAATAATACATATCAGCCTAGAACTTTTCACAATAATAATAACTTACAAAGTTCTTACCAAAGAAATCAGAATAATGGCAATCGAAAGGAAATTAATCCTTCGGTGATACCAAACCGCAATCCAAGCGTCGAGCCCATGGATATCGGCAACATCCAGGTTGAAAATTTTCAAACACGACCGGTAGTCAGCGACTACCCATGACCAAATTAACTTTTAATAATGTACCAGTACAATGTTTAATTGATACTGGATCAGCAACCACTTTAGGTGATTATCGAGTTTTTGGAAAACTCAAAAGTTTAAGAAATTTAGAAAAACCAATTAGACTAAATACTCTAACTGGTTTTGCTCAAGTAACTCAAGAGGTTATAATAAAATTACCCTCAGAATTTAATGATTCAAATAAGACTATGTCAATAAAAATTACAGATTTTAAAGATAAACCATTTGATTGTATAATTGGCAACAATATTTTAAAACCGATTGGAGCCATTATAAATTTATTAGAAAACAAGTTAATTGTTAACAATCAAGAAATACTTTTAAATAAAGAAGAAAATGTTTCAATAAATTATGAAGAAATAAGGTGCATGGAAATTGAAAATTTCGATATAAGAGGATTAATAAGTGATAATTTAAATAAGGAAGAAGTTAACGAACTTACAAAGTTTTTAAAAAATAATAAGAAGACTTTTTATATTAAGGGTCAACACTTAACAGCAACAAATTGCATAAAGCATAAAATAGTGACAACAACACAAAAACCCATTTGTTCCAAAAATTATAGGTATCCTCAAATTCATGAACAGGAAATTGAAGCACAAATGACTGAAATGTTGTCAGAAGGAATAATAAGGCAAAGTAAATCGCCTTACAGTTCCCCACTATGGATTGTTCCGAAAAAATCGGATGATTCAGAAAAAAAGAAATGGCGTGTTGTCATCGATTATAGAAGTTTAAATAAAGTAACTATAGATGATAAATTTCCCATGCCAAATATTGAATCTTTGTTTGACAAATTAGGTCGTTCACAATATTTTTCTACTTTGGATTTAGCCAAAGGTTTTCATCAAATTTTAATGGATGAAAATGATATAGAAAAAACAGCATTCTCAACATCTATGGGACATTTCGAGTATATTCGAATGCCATTTGGTTTAAAGAATGCTCCCGCTACCTTTCAGCGTATGATGAACTTTGTTTTACGTGATTTTGTTAATAAATCATGTGTAATATACATGGACGACATTCTAGTTTTTTCAACGTCATTAACCGAACATTTTGAGATTCTAAAGGGTATATTTACGAAATTAAATGAACACAATTTAAAGGTACAATTAAGTAAGTGCCAATTTTTGTCCAAGCATACAGAATTTTTAGGACATATTATTTGCAAGGAAGGTATAAAACCAAACCCTTCAAAAATAAATGCAATTAATAAACTGAGTTTGCCAACAACAGTAAAGGAAATAAAATCATTTCTTGGGTTAACCGGTTACTATCGGAAATTCATTAAAAATCATTCAATGATAGCTAATCCTTTAGTGAAATATTTGAAGAAAAATGCTAAATTAAATCAGATCTGCAATGATGTAGAATATAAAGAAGCATTTGAAAAGTTAAAGAAACTTATAACGTCATATCCAATTTTAGCATATCCAAATTTTAGTAAAAAATTCGTATTAACGACTGACGCTAGCAACATTGCAATAGGAGCTGTTCTTAGCCAGGAAAATAAACCAATATGTTATGCGAGCAGAACATTAAATGGTCACGAAAGAAATTATTCAACAATTGAAAAGGAACTTTTAGCCATTGTGTGGGCTATAAGGTATTTTAGATCTTATTTGTATGGAAGAAAATTCTTAATTCAAACAGATCATCAACCATTAAAATGGTTGTTTCAATTAAAAGATCCAAATCAAAGAATAATCAGATGGAGGATAATGTTAGGAGAGTACGAATTTGAAGTAGACTATTTAAAAGGAAAGGACAATAAGGTTGCAGATTTTCTAAGTCGAATAGAAAATGATGATAACGAAAAAGAAGATTTTCATTTAAAAAACTTGTTTGAACTATCTGATGATGAAATGGAAACAATCCATTCTGATGTAGAAAATTTAAACGATCAATTCCCTATCAGCGAAGGAATCGTCAATAAATATAAAACACAAATAAGAATTGTCCGACAAAAAAGTGTAGAGGTGGAAAATAAATTACGGATTTATAAAATTATTTATATAGGGGAAACAGACCTAACAAATGAACATTATCTAAATGATATATTTCGCGCAAATATAAAAAAAGGAAAAATAGGAATTTTCTCCGAACTAGATGATAGAAATTATAATATTGTTCAACAGAAATTAATAAATCTCTTCAGTAATGACAATAAAATTAAATTTATTAAATGTTGTAAATTAGCCGTTGATTTAACTGACGAAAATCAAGTTTTTGAAATTATTGAAAAAATTCATAATGATACAAATCACAGGGGTGTTTTAGAAAATTTTGAAGAAATAAAACATAAATATTTTTATCCAAATTTAGTTAAATATATAAATAAATATATTAACAATTGTCAAACTTGTGCTGAAAATAAGTATGATAGAAAACCTTTTAAAAAATATTTCAACCACACTGAAACTCCAAATAGACCGAATATGATTGTACATCTGGATATATTTCAGATACATAAAATATGTTTTTTAACAACAATAGATAAATTTTCGAAATTAGGGTCAGTTCATAAATTAAGTGACAAAAATATGATAACAATAAGAACAAAATTAGAGGAACGACTTGCATTATTAGGAAAACCAGAATTATTAATAATGGATAATGAATTTAATAATTCACTAATAAAACTTTTTTTGTAATGAAAATAATATAACCCCACATTTTACAACACCGAATTCACATACAGGTAATTCGGATATTGAAAGGTTACATTCAACTCTTTTAGAACACATACGAATACTAAAAAGAAAAGATGAGGAAATAAATATTGAAGAGTTAGTAATAAGGGCAGTAGGTTGTTATAATAATACAGTTCATTCAACCACAAAGGTTAAGCCAATAGACTTTATTAATCATCGAAATATTGATTTAGAAAAGGTTAAAAAGACAATGGAGGAAATAAAAATCAAAGCAATTAACCGAATAAATTCTAAACGAGAAGGCGTCCCTGACTTTAATAGGCCCAAGTTATATGTAAAAAATCCGAAAGCTCTTAGACAAAAGACTAGCAAAAGATTTATCGTTTACAACAAAAATAACCCAAATAAAATAGATCTGGCAAATTTTAAAAGACCATTAAAATTATTTACAGATAATGTTAGTAATATGGATGTTGCTGATGACATCGGTACAAGGATTGTTGGAAATCAACAAGATTGAATCCGAAGGAGGTTATGGTGTCATCGAGGGTGAGGAAATTGCCATAATGCAAAATTATTCAAAGCTTTTGCACGTTTATAATTTAGAAGAAATAAGCGGCACCATCAATAAGGTTAAAATAGGAATTGCTAGAGATTTCAGTTTAAATAGCGGTTGGATAATATTGAATCTACAACACAAAGTAGATGACTTAATACACGCGTTAGCTACACTAAGTGTACATAGCAGAGGGAAAAGAGCTTTAATTAATATAGGAGGAAGAGCCATAAAATGGATTTTTGGTAACATGGACGATGAAGATAAGGAACATATTGATAATCATTTCAAAACAATTGACTTAAATCAAAAGAATATTATTACAAACATAAATAAGCAAATAAAAATTAATTATGATATGCAAAAGTATTTGCAAAATATTGATTTAATAATCACATCTCATAAAACAATATTTAATGAGACATACACTAAAGAAATAGCAAATAATATAGAATTAACAAAATATAATAATTATCTGCATATTATTAATCAAATTAAGGAAAAAATTGAAAAAATTCAAGAAAATATACTCGTAGCAAAATATAATATCATGAACCGATTTATACTAACAAACGAAGAAATTGATTTTTATAAAATTGACAATTTAAAATTAAAAAATATAAGATGTAACATTGGTCTTGTATCCAACAATTTAATAATTTTTGCTATTTTAATACCGAATTATTTGGAAACTTTTTTCAAAACCAATATAATTTTACCAATCCCAAACAAAAATTCTACACAAATAAATATTGAAATGACAAAAATTGTAACTGTCTATAATGCTACGTATATTGTTAATGAAGAAAATAATATATTAAAAATGGAAAAAGTTAATCATTGTATTGAAAATTTATTAAAGAACAACTATAATGAATGTACAAAAAGTGTTTTTAAAAAGGTTGTTATAAAAGAAATAGATATTGGAAACGTAGTGGCAATTAATGTTAAAACGAATCTTACAAGTACATGTAATAATTATACTTACTTTTTAAATGGAAATTATTTAATAAAATCTGACAAATGTGAAATAAAAATTGATGATTTCGTTTTGAAACGCTTTGAGAGTAATTTGAATGTGATTGTTCCAAATTTTAACATAATTTCAGAAAATATAACAGAAATATTAAAATTACCGGAATTTAACAATTTACAAGAAATTGAACAAGTGTTTGATTCAAGAAATAAAAATTATCATATTTACCTTTTTGTACTCTATATTTTAATAGTCATAATTATAATTTTTCTTATATCAAAATATTTAAGACAGTTCAAAAGAATTCGAAGGGACTCGAATTTAAAGGGGGAGCGAGTTACATATAACGCTTCCCACACACTGGGCGATGATCCTATAGAATCATCTCCACTGTCATTGTTGCCTTAAGCAACATTTATTCAGCTGCAGTTAAGATAAACATAATAGCGATGCTGCAGTTAAGATAAACATAATCGCAAATACAATTATGCTGATAACGCAAGTTGTCGTTGTTTCCATTTGAATTTCACAACAGATGGAATGCTTAAATCATAATTGTAAATGATCATTATCTATGATCATTAGTAATTATCTTTCCAATAAAGAGTTCCCTTGGATTTCCAAAAGAAGTTACTTGGCTTCTTTTGTAGAGTATTAAGTTTAGTTTTTAAGATTCACTGAAAGACTCCGGTCTAGCTTAAGTAAAAGGGATCGTTAATAAATCATTATAAATAGAAACTTAAAACACTTTTATTTAAAAACTAAACTAGCATGTGGAGTGAGTGTGTGTGTGATCATGCTGCGCGTGCACTACACATTTCTCTGGTGCATTTAGTTCTTTTAACGATCGCAGGCATCCGAGACTTTCATGATCCACTATACCACTAATCCTCTGGGAAAAAATTTTTTTTTTTTGTATATAGTCGTATATATACTTGGCTATGTTTTGGGTTATTTGGTTTGCTTGGCTATGTTTTGGTTCTACAATGCAATATGGCTATATTTAGTTTTTCTTATTTATAATTTTCTTACTTATATTTTCTTACTTGTATTTTTCTTATATACGAGTATATTTTTTATTTATATTTCTTATTTGTATTTTTCTTATATGTATTTCTTAATGTGTTTAGTTTTTCTTATACATATTTGTTATTTATCTTTCTTATTTGTATTTTTCTTATATGAATTTCTTAACGTGTTCAGTTTTTCTTATACGTATTTGTTATTTGAATTGCTTATTTGTATTTTCTTATTTGAATTTCTTATTTATATTTTTTATTTGTATTTCTTAATGTGTTTAGTTTTTCTTATACATATTTCTTATTTATATTTCTTAAAATTGTTATGTTCTAAGATGTCTTTTCCATTCTTATCTATTTGGGTATTTACACCTAGTATATTATTTATCTTAAATGGGCCTATGTATGGGCTGTCTAATTTTTTCCTACACATATTTCTTAGCATTACTAAATCTCCTATTAAATTGTGAATTATTAGTTCCTATGTCGTAGTTCATTTCTCTTTTCCTCTTTGTTTTTTGTGTATTAGTCTTGCAGTCTCTTTTGCATTTTCTAGTCTGTGTTTTAATTCATTTCGGTATTTTTCAGTGTTGATCGGACTAACTGTTTTGAACACTTGTTTATCTGTTAGAATGTTTGGCAATTTTCCAAATATGAGTTCGAAAGGTGAGTAGCCTGTGTCGACGTGTGGTGTGGTATTATATGAGAAAACGTAGTAAGGTAAACCCTTTTCCCATTCCTGTTCTTCTGTTGAGGTGCGTATGTATCCATTGAGAACTCTATGATTTCTTTCTATGCTACCTAGTATTTGGTGATGGTAACGGGTGGATGTTTTATGTTGAAAATTTAACGTTTTGCTCATATGGTCAAATACCTGGTTCACGAAGTCTCTACCCATATCAGTCTTTATTGTATTAAAACCTGCATACTTTAGTATGAATTTCTCTAGTAAGGTATTGGCAACTTCTAAAGATTCTTTTGTATACATTGGTTATGCTTCAATATATTTAGTTAGCTGGCACTGAAGTGTTAAAATGTATTTATATCCGTTGGAAATACGGAGTGGTCCTACTGTGTCCATTTTTTACTATTTGGAAACTTGTCGATGGGGTGTCTGTAATGACCATCTTTTCTCTTATGTGTTTTGTTGTTTTATTTTTTGCACATATCTCGCAGTTATTTATATAAGCCTTCACCATTTTTGTCATATTTTTCCATATGTATTTTTGTTTTAACTACAAATAAAATTATAGCAGGAGTTTGCCGTCCTTTAGCTAAATTCAAATTTATATATATATAAATAAGGCCTTTAAATTATCTTCATTAATAAGATCCTCTTTTGAAAGAGCGATCTTGTCGATTCCATGACTGATCAAAAATTGAGTAAACTTCCTCATGACCGCACCGAGGACTAAGTCAGAATTATCGCTTAACTCTATCAGTATATTTTTATAGTCGACTGTAATATTTGGCAAACTTTTATTATTTCTACGCGTATTTCGCTCGAGCTCATCCCCTTTTAAAATTTTGCACTTTAACTGCTTTAGATTTTTAAAATCCGATAAAGATGTACTGTTCCATATATAGAGGCGCGCGTTCCTCGTGTCTGGTTGTTCAGTAATTACATCGGTTTGTTTTTTCTTCATGCTTCTTGTGATAGCCATAACTGTGGGTATCATTGCCTTTAATGTGTCAGAATTTATTTCTATTTTTGACAAAGCATCTGCGTTTGTATTCATTTTATCCTGTTTGTATATAATTTTAAAGTCATATTACATCAAGTCTAGTCGGATACGAGTCATTCTAAATGAGGGGTTGTTGTGTGTAAACAGTGATACTAGTGGTCTGTGATCTGTTACTACTGTGAATTTCGTTCCAAACAAGTAGGGTCGAAAATGATTAATAGCCCAATGAATGGCTAATAATTCTATCTCAATGACAGGTTTGTTAATTTCATGTTTATTGAGAGATCTGCTAGCATAGGCTATTGGTCGATCTTCTCCTATAGTTCCTTGTGATAAAATAGCACCTAATGCATAATTTGATGCATCAGTGGTCAATATGAATTCTTCATCGAAATCAGGGTATCGAAGTACAGGTGAATGAGTTATGCTTTCTTTTAGTTTATTGAATGCTACTTCACATTCTTCCGTCCATATGTATTCGGTGTTTTTCTTCTGTAGGTTATTCAAAGGTTTTGCTATTTCCGCGAAATTCTTTATAAAGCGACGGTAATAATTACAGAAAGCTACGAATCTTTTGATTTCGTCCTTGTTTTTTGGAGTTGGATATATGTCCACAACTTTACATTTTTCTGGATCAGCTGTTACTCCATTAGCGGTAACTAAGTGATCTAGAAAAATCTGGTTTCAAAAAATTACACTTCTTCGGATTTAATTTCAGATTGTTTTTATTTGCTTAAAGATTTTTACCAGATTATCATTATGATGTTTTATAGATTTACCGAAAACAATTATGTCGTCTACGTAAAGGAAAGCATTACTCTCTAATCCTGCTAATGCGATAGTTAGCATACGCTGAAAGCTGTTTGAAGAGATTTTTAGACCAAAGGGTAGTCTATTGAACTGATAGTGACCATCAGCAGTTGAAAATGCTGTTAAATGTCTTGACTCGTAATCTAGAGGGATTTGTTGGAAAGAGCTAGTCATGTCTATGGTTGTAAAATATTTTGACCTGCCTATTTTGTCTAGTACGTCTTCTAGTCTTGTGATTGGGAATTTATCATCAACCAACTTTTTATTTAATTGGCGGTAGTCTACTACTAATCCTAACTGTTTGGAATCGTCGGAACTCTTTTTTGGTACAACAAGTAGTGGTGAGTTATAAGCACTAATTGAATGCTCAATTATCTGTTGTTTCAGCAGATTTTTTACCTGCTCATTAATATTTTCCATTGGTGTGTGTGGCAAACGGTAGTTTTTTATGTATACCGGTTTTTTATCTGTTGCCTCTAAATGTTGCTCATAGATATTGTTGACTGTCAGGACATCGTCATCTAAGTGGAAAATATCTGCGTATTCTTGACATAATTTCTCAATACTGCCCTTTGCAAACGAGTCTTGCGTGTCAAATTGTAGCAGTGGTTGTATTTGGTTCCATCTTTTTGTGCTATTGTTCTGTATGCTGTTTACTATGTAATAGTTTTTTAAGGGTTTGCATTCTATTTTTAGCTTGTTTAACTTTATGGTGTCTTGTGTTGTGTTCAAAATGCGTATGTGTTTTATGCCTTTAGCTGGAATTATATTATTGCTTATGTTCGAGGTTTGATCAAAAAATAGTGATAACGGTTTTGTTTTTGGCCAAAAAATTACGCACAATCATCGATGTGTGAGCTGGTGCGTTATCATGGTGCAAAATCCATGATTGGTTTTTCCACAATTCTGGGCGTTTCTGACGAATTGCTTCTCGCAAACGGCGCATAACTTCAAGGTAGTATTTCTTGTTGACCGTACGACCTTGTGGCAAGAATTCATGATGCACCACGCCATTGCAATTAAAGAAAACTGTCAGCAAAACCTTTACGTTCGACCGAACTTGACATGCTTTTTTCGGTCTTGGCTCATCTGGACGTTTCCATTGGGATGATTGGGCTTTGGTTTCAATGTCATAGCCATACACCCACGATTCGTCACCAGTTATGATCTTTTTGAGGAAATCTGGATCGTCGTTGACGATGTTCAACAGCTCCTGAGCGATGTCCATGCGACGTTGTTTTTGCTCAAAATTTACCAATTTTGTAACAATCTTCGCTGCCGCACGTTTCATGTCTAAAACATCCGTAAAAATTGGTTGGCATGAGCCGAACGATATGCCAACTTCCATCAGCAACCTCTCTGATAGTGATTCGACGATTATCCAAAATCATTTTCTTCACTGTCTCAATGTTTTCATCGGTTGTTGACGTGCTCGGGCGACCAGGACGAGCATCGTCATTGACATCTTCTCGGCCTTCCTTAAACCGGTTATACCACAATTGAACTTGTGTTCTGCTCATAGTAGACTCGCCAAAGGCAAGCCCTGCGCATTTAATTTCATTTTTTACACAAAACTGAATACAGTTTCTTTGATCCATTTTTTCGAATAGTACAAAATCGAAGAACACACCAAAACACGACTAACCTTTTTGTCTGTCAAAAACAAACTGACAATCCAAAATGGTTGGTATTGCCAACATATATAACAGACATGTGTACCAACATAACAGAAAAAAAATGCGAACATCGAACATACGTAACTCACGAAATTTGAAAATAATGGTTATTTTTTGATCACACCTCGTATATGCCTGTTTGTATTTCATTATTGCATACAAGCATGTCTTCAGTTATGTTCGCATTTATTGGGTGTATTATCCCGCATCTTGCTGGTATGGTGATACAAAATACATTGCTTGCTAAATCAAGCACTAACAATGTATTATTAAGTGTAAATTGTAGTGTGAGTGTTTCGTACTCTATCTTTCCGCCGAATTTTAAGAGAAAATCGTCTCCTAAAATTCTACAAAATTCTACAATTTGGAATGTGTGTTTAAAATTTTCTTGCTGAATTTTTAGTAAGATTTCTGATGTACCTAAAGTGTGTTTCTTTTGAAATTCCTGTTAATGGACAAGAATGTTGGCTGAAAATATCTTCGTCGAATATACTATCAATTTTTAGCAGTAAAATTTCTGCTCCCTTATCTACTAAAAAATGTATGTATGTGTTCTTGTATTTTATTTTGACAAAGCGTCCTATATGTCGGTCTGTGTTTATAGTGTATGCTGTTTTGGGTAATTCTTTGCTGTTTATCCCCCCACCACTCATGTTAATTTCTGCGTTCAGCAGGCGGGGAGGTCGTCGTTTCCCTGCTGATTTATGCAATCAGCTGTGTCTTGTATATTGGTTTCTACATACATTATTCTATTCCGACCGGAGTTTCTTCTGTTATTGTTGTTGTTTCTGTATGTTTGCTGGTCAGTGCGTTGGTTGTTGAGGTTGTTGTTTCTGTATGGTTGTTGATTAGTACGCTGATTGTTGTAGTGGTTTGTGTTGTTGTTATTTCTCCAATTACGTCTGTAAGCAGTGTTATTTGAGTTCTGTTGTCTGTTGTTATTGTAGTAATTTCTGACGTTGCCATTAGGGTAATGACTTCGTTGGTTATTGACACTAAAATTATTGCTGCGGTATCTGTTTTGCTGAGGCATATTGTTGTACTGTTTTTGTTCGCGATAATTGTTACTTCTATACGACAAAATGCGAGTCTCGTTCGGTTTTTCAAATTCGTCAGCTATTTGTACCGCTTCTTTAAATTGCTTGCTGCGGCTTGCTGTAATTGTTTGGACGGTTGACATATTGGTGAGACCGTTTTTAAATGAATTGAATGCTATTGTATCGTTATTTTTTATTATCGCTTACTTGACTTCTGCAGAGGTGTCTGTAGTTTGTAACTTGTTTTGAGTACAAATGAGTTCCTCAATCTGTTCTGCATAACGAGAAATTGTCTTAATACCTTGTCTGAGTTTCGAAAGATCGTCTAATATAGAATTTGTCGTTTTTGTCGCTTTAGCAAATTTTTTAGTTCTGCAATTAGTGTTGTTGTACTGTATGTTCCCGCTAGTTCTAACTTGTTTTTAATTCTGTCTGGGAGTTTAGTATTAAATACTAGTGTGAAAAATATGTTCTCACTGGTTGTTGGTAAAGTGGTCTTCATAATCTCCACTAAGCTTATAAACTTGGACAAGTCTTAAGACTTGCCTGAGAATTCAGGTATTGCCTTCAGGCAATCAATTACATTAAATGACGTCATAGCGAGCTCTGATGACTTTTCCGCGGTTATTTATAATTTTGCTAACTTTTCTTCTTTCTTAAACTGTTGACTACTAATGATTTTCTTAATGTAGTCGCTAAATGTATTAAATCTGGATACATATGTGTGTCTTTCTAAACTGGGCGCTTGATTGAGCTCTAATTCAAAATATGTAGTCTGAGTACTGAGTGTTGATTGTAATTCTGTTATATAAACTTTGTGCTTCCCATATTTGGTGTTAATAATTACAAATATAATTTGATATCATATATATTTCATTAATGTATTAAAAATGGCTAAAATTCTTATTTATTCTTAACGAAATAACTAATACAAATTTTCTTTAATCTATTTTTAAATATTAGAATGATTTATATTATTTAGAATGGGCAGTACTTTTTTATCATTGCCCTGGTTTCCATAGTCCTTACTGCACCATCATCCCAGTCTGCGGCTGTTGGGGTTCCGTCAATACCTATTGATTTCCACAGCCATGTCATAAATTTAATTTTCTCGGTATCAGTTAGCGGTTGGTGAGGTTTTAGAAAAGTCTGTTCGTCGTCCATCTAGGCGGATTTTGTTTATAGTATTCTTGAATTGTTTTTTGTCCCCCGTCGTCAGTGCCAAATTGTACTTATGGTAGAGTACCTTTAATTGTGTCCTGTTCTGCACCTTTTTGCCAGCTCCCTTCCCTCTTTTGTGTGGCTTAGTCTCTTGGCTTTTATGTATGCTTCGTCTTAGCTCAGAATATTTAGTTTGTCTTTCTTTGTATTCGGCCTTCTGATGAGCCTGATGGTATGTATCGGATGTAGTTCGTCTTCGTCCCTGGTTGTGGTTGTGGCACGTATTCCTCTTCGACGGCGGCTGCTTGTTTGTAAAAGGTTTTCAGGATCTGTGGTATTGGTATTGCGCTTCCCAGTGGGTACAGCGTTTCCTTGACGGCTGCGTCCTTTAACTGTACCACTTCCAGATGGTTGGTCGCCCTGTTATATATCTTAACGAATAGTGAGTGAAACTCTGCGTCATTCATCCCTGGTGTCAATGTATAAACTGCTTGGTGGATGTGTACCAGATCTATACAAAACAACAATCAGATCGGTCTGGAAAATCAGCTATCAGCTATATATACAATTGGTCAATAATATTATAAGAGGCCTATCAGCGTTTTTCCCTACGAAGATGATGGGCTCATTTAATATTTAGTATTACGCGAGAGCTTGCGCACTTAGTTATCGGCGCCTTAAGGCAGCCAAATGTTTTTAAGTGAAGCGACTAAGGTCTGCTCCTTTGAGTTCAAGACAAATTGATTTGTGTTTTAGAACTGAATTTTATTCTTACAACTACGCTCTTTTATACTTATTTCTACCATTCAATCTTGTTACAACCAATGTTCCATTTTCATTCCACATTTCCAATATCCCATGTGTCATCAAATTCACATATGCAAGCAATAAATTTCGAATGTGCAATTCTTGCCTACGGCAGACCTTTGAGGTTCGAATTGCACATGACCTATTTTAAGTGCATTGCTTTGGGAAAGAGAAAAGGTTTGAGCATGTGGAGTGAGTGTGTGTGTGATAATGCCGTGCGAGTTACGCCAGCAGTTGCTGCGAACCCTAAATCTAACACCAAACGTCAGCTGAGATATCATTCTTATCAAGTATGAATCTCACAAATGACCACCAAAGCTGTTTATGCATTTTCCAATTCCCTTTCATATTTCGAGACCATTCTCAAGTGCAACGACAGAAACCTCCTAAAGAGCAAAGTCAGTACGATCAGTACAATGACATAAATCAGCTGTAGTGCAATGACATAAACAATCCAAAAAGCAAAGTCAGTACGATCAGTACAATGACATAAATTAACTGAAGTGCAATGACATAAACAACCCCTAAAAGCAACGTCTGCAATTCTTAGTGCATTAGCACTTGTTCAGCTACGGCTTTGCACTCTGCTTATTGGTGGTTATAGACGTTTACCCTCCAACATATATAGACTCTCTCTACCCTCCAACATAATTTTGGAAAATACTTTTGTGCCTACAGCAGCGATAACAAATAATCGATGTTAAGTAAGTTAGTTAAGGTTTCGGCATAGGTAATTTAAAGTTGTTAGTTTAGTTTTTAGATAAACTCCGTAATAAAAGCAACGTTGATCCGAAGTTCTCTCCGCGTTTTATTAACGTAACTGGAGCAGTCGTGGAAATTATTTTTGAAGAAATAATTAAGAACATAAAAATAAAAAAAAAAATAATTAACTGTGAAAAACATTTCGTAACAAATATTGTAGAACAGAAAAGAAAACAAATCTATTAAGACCAAACGCACAAAATCAATTTATTATCGTGTTACATTAAAGAATGTGCAGTGAACAAGAATTAACATAAAAAACTCTCAAGTCAATACCAAGTGAATCATCAAGGCTAAACCGAGGCACAGCAAACCCAACAAAACCGATGCCAATAGAAACTAGATCCAGAAAATGCGAACTCCCGTCCAAGGAAGAAGACATACAAGCAGAGGCCAACACCAGATTAGAGATGTCGCAGGAGGAATCTGTACAAACAATGCAACAAACAATACCAGCAGTGAGACCAGCACCACCGTTGCCAACAACCATAACACCGAACGACCTTCTGAAGGATGCGCAAAGGATACACGAGTTCACGTGGACTGGACATTATGTGCTTTCTTCATTTCTACGAGAAGTGGATACGTTGTTACCATTACTGGACGGTAACCCGCAAATGAAGGCGTACATTTTCTCGAAGACCATCCTAAATAAAATACAAGGACCTGCCTTAGATGTTGTCAGAACCTTGTTGGGATCTAACGCCTCTTGGGACGACATAAAGGACGCACTTATAACCAACTTTGGAGTGAAGGAGACGTACCACCAGCTGTACCAGCGAGCCATCTCAACAAAAAACTTTCAAGTAAGATCCTATTATTTAGAGTTAAGAAATATTTTAGGTAAACTTAATGAAAAGTATGAATACGACATAAATAAGCCCATAGAATTTAGCCCAGCAAATAATGAGGGCATAATATTAAGAACCTTTATAAATAACATTAACATTAACTTAGCAACA
This sequence comes from Clusia tigrina, assembly GCA_920105625.2. NCBI lineage: Eukaryota > Metazoa > Arthropoda > Insecta > Diptera > Clusiidae > Clusia > Clusia tigrina. The sequence continues at coordinate 341,234,972 of OV050030.1, forward strand.
CTAATACTTAACAAAAATATAACAAACTTACGGAGTGCATTCGACTTGCTAGAAAGTGCAGGAATGATTAGGGACGCCAATAGTCATACTTCCACAGTACACAATAATTTCAAACATAGTAACACTAGCTACAGACAATACAACCACGGACAAAATAATCCAGGACAATACACACAATACAACCACGGACAAAATAATCCAGGACAATACAGACAATACAACCAAGTACAAAATAACCAAAGACAACTGCGACAGCACAATGAAAGACAATATAATGGCCAAAACAGACAACAAAATAATCCTAGACAGGGTTACAATAATCTCACAAACGTACTTACCTATAGTAATCTTGTCGATAGGCAACGACACAATTAGGTGTCTAATAGATACAGGATCATCAACATCCTTACTCGATGACAGAAAATTACCACAATATAGGAGAGAAAAACTAACAGCATCAATAAAATTCAATTCACTCAACAACCAAACGCTGATTGACACGGAAATTACAACTGCTTTACCTAGTGAATTTAATGAAGATGCAAATATGGTTTGGAAAATTACAAAATTTTTTAATAAACAATTCGACGCAATATTAGGCCAAAATCTACTGAGACCATTAGGAGCAGTTGTGGATATGAGAGAGGAAGTGCTGTTAATCAATAACAACAAAATAAAATTTATAAGTGCTTGCCCATTTCAATTTGAAGAAATACATCAATTAGATTCTAACAGCTTCGGAGACGAAGATATGTCACAACTTACCAAATCTTTGAATTCTGAAGAATCAGGGCATTTGAAGAAGTTAATAAACTCTTATAATGACCTATTTTATAAAGACGGTGACTATCTAACAAACTCTAATGGAATCGAACACGAAATTAACACGAAAAATGAGCAGCCAATATATTCAAAAATATATAGGTACCCGCAAATCCACGAGCAAGAGATATCTACTCAAATTGCAGATATGCTCCAACAAGGTATTATAAAGGAAAGTAATTCACCTTATAATAGTCCCCTATGGATTGTACCTAAGAAGACTGACTACTCTAAAAAGAAAAAATGGCGCATAGTGATCGACTATAGGAAACTGAACGAAATAACAACCGATGACAAGTTTCCTATTCCCAACATTGACCACATTTTGGATAAATTAGGCAGGGCTCAGTATTTCACATCCCTTGACTTGGCAAAAGGCTTCCACCAAATTTTAGTAAAAGAGGAGGACAGGAAGAAAACTGCTTTTTCCACGCCTTTAGGACATTATGAGTACGTACGAATGCCGTTTGGTCTGAAAAATCGCCCATCAACTTTTCAACGTCTTATGAATTCGGAATTACAGGAATTCATAAACAAGATCTGCGTAGTATATATGGACGACATATTGTGTTTAGCACAACCATAGACGAACATGTAAGTAGTATTAGGAAAATATTCGAGAAATTACGTTCGCATAACCTAAAAATTCAATTTGATAAATGCAAATTCTTTTCAAAAGAGACCGAATATTTGGGACACGTTCTGACACCTGAAGGCGTCAAACCTAATCCAAGGAAAATCGAAACAATTTAAACCTTAGATTGCCTCGCACAACAAAACAAATAAAATCATTTTTGGGAATAACTGGCTACTATCGAAAATTCATACGAGATTATTCCAAAATAGCTCAACCAATGACTCAATACCTCAAAAAAAACAGCAAAATAAACATAAACGACTCAAACTATATAAATGCCTTTGAAAAACTAAAACTAATATTGACGGAAGCACCCATATTAAAATATCCTGACTTTAACAAAAAATGTAAAGTAGTTACCGATGCTAGCATGTTCGCTATAGGAGCTGTTCTTCAACATAATAATCACCCTATTTGCTACGCTAGCAGAACATTAAACGATCATGAACGAAACTACTCAACCACGGAAAAGGAATTACTAGCAATCGTGTGGGCTACCAATTACTTCCGACCATACATTTATGGAGTAAATTTTGAACTGGCAACAGACCACCAACCCTTAAAATGGTTACATGCTAAAACAAAAGGCAAAGACATTAATCCTCGATTGCAAAGATGGCTTTTAAAACTAGGAGAATACAATATAAACATGGATTACATCAAAGGAGGCGATAATGAAGTAGCAGATTTTTTAAGCCGAGTTAATGCAGACTCAAATGAAATCAACACAATAGAAGTTCACAGTCAAGAACCTGGTATTGAACATCCAGATACACAATTCCCTAACAACCATATACCAACATTACATACTGTAGTGAATAGATTTAATACACAAACCATACTTACAAATGACAAAAGACAGGACTTTAGTATCAAACATGGCAATAAGAAAATTTTTTTAAGCGCAGCTGACCTACCACGTAACATATCTCATATTTTAAAGCACCACACAGGAAATGGAAAAATAGGAGTTTACTCAGTGTTAACTGACAACGATTTTAAAACATTTGAACATAAAGCAAAAGAGCTTTCCGAAAATAACTTAAAATTCGTAAGATGTGCCTACTATACAAAAGATATGGACAATGAAGATGAAACCTACAAACAAATACAAAAATACCACAAATACGAAACAGGACATACTGGAATTAATGAAAATTATGAAAGCCTCAAAAAATATATTTATTACCCTAACCTAAAAAATATGATTCAGAAATACATAAACAATTGCGATACTTGCAACCGCGTAAAATATGATAGAAATCCTATCAAGGAAAATTTTAAAATGACAGAGACTCCAACAGACATTAACCAAATAGTACATATGGACGTATACAAGTTAAGATACGTCGCCTCAACGTGACCAAAGACTAGATACGTCGCCTCAACGTGACAAAAAAATTCCTTTCGTTTCATATTTCGAACTTGCGAACTCCATGCAAGCCGCGCGCACATCCGTTCTCATGCTTAAAGCATGCATTGTTGTTGTCCGTTCTTATGCTTAAAGCATTCATTGTTGTTGTTTTGACTTAACGCGAATGCAATTGTGCAAACAAACCACACGCGCGTTTCAAATTTTGTCCCATCAGCGTCTGGCTGATGTTTTATTTTACCTTCCAAATAGACTGTTTCGCTTAGTCGACATTTTGGCCACAGAGTTTCTGTTAGATTAAAAGTCAGTCTTATTTCAAGTCTCAAACCTGCATAGCAGGCATGGAAAACCATTAAATTGAATAAATAAATCATTAAAAGGTTATATTAAATTGTTAAAATAAATTAAGTTTAATAAATAAAATTATTAAAAAGATATAATTTGTGTTCTGTTTACTGGCGCCCAACTAAAATTAAATAAAGTGCGTAAATAAAATTCCTTATAAAGGAAATCGCGAAATTTAAAAAAAAAAGAGAAATCAAGCAGATTCTCATAAGGTAAAAAATAAAAGCAAAAAACTATTATGAAAACGTGGAAAGAATTTTGAATTAAAATAACAAATTGCCAAATTTGTGGCACTTTCAAAAAAAGAACGAACCATCAAAAAAACCATCATACGAAACTAAGAACGTCGAAAGATTTTTGAGGAAAAGGAACAACAAAAAACAAGCTGCCGATTGTCAACTTTTAAGCACAGCAAAGGAAGCATAACACCGATTCAAAATCACCAAAATGTTCATTTTTATGTAAGTTAAAGTTTAAGATATTCTTGTCTCTTTTAATTGACGATAAAGATTGTAAATTTCCCAAAATTATTTAAGTAAATCTTACGGAATTACAAAAAGTGAATTTTGTTTTTGAAGCAACTGATTTAAAAAAGTTATTTAAGTAAATTTTTCAGAACTATAAATTCTGTTTTTGAATAAATTAATGTCACGAAGTTATTTAAGTAAATTCTACGGAATTATATAAAAAAAAGTGTGAATTTTGTTTTTAAGAAAAAACTAATGTGAAGGTTTTATTGAATTTCATTAAATTATTTAAGTAAATTCTACTGAATAATGAAAAAGTAAATTTTATTTATAAAAAATCAATGTGAGGATTTTTACAAGTTAATACCAGATATGGAGAGAAATTGCTTCCGAAACCGATAGATCTTTGCTGTTTTCCCAAGATTGCCGAAATTATTGTTTTTCCCTCTGAATTAAATGCAAGACATAGGGGAAGCGCACAGGAAAACAGACGAACTTTTAACAAGACTACGGGGTTTGTCAATTTCAGAAAGTAAAGCGAAAAGTAGTGGAAGCGCAATGGACGCTGCAAACCTAAAAATACTTCTAGACACTGCCATTCAGCAGGCAATCCAAGCGACCAAGCAAGAATTTCAATCAACCATAGATGATTTGACTAGACAAATCAATGATTTGCAACCAACATCTACTGTAGAAGAATACAAAGAAATACAAATCGTGTCAAACATACAATGTGAAGAGACACTAGACATTGTGAAGTCTGTCCCCGAATTTAAGGGCGACTCCTCTAGATACGTTTCTTGGCGTCAAGCCGCCATTACAGCGCACAAGCTATTTGAACCTTACACAGGAAGCTCAAAATACTATCAGGCTGTGGCCATTTTAAGAAACAAAATTACTGGCACCGTGGACGCTACATTAAGCGCATACAATACAGTTTTAAATTTTAAAGCAATTATAGCGAGGCTAGACTTTACGTACTCGGATAAAAAATAAATTTTCACATTAGAGCAGGAACTTTCAACGCTCAGGCAAGGACAGAAAACTATAATTCAATTTTACGACGAAGTTGAAAGAAAATTGACCGCTATTGTTAACAAGGTAACAATGTCCTATGAGGGAGACGCTTCTCTCATTCAGTCACTAAACCAAAAGTATCGACTAGATGCCCTACGAGTTTTTATTTCAGGACTAAAAAGACCTCTTTGTGACACTTCGGCTTTGGCCTTGGCTCAGGAATTGGAAACCAACCAAAACCGGTATCATTTTGCTGCCATTTACAATAACGGCTTAAACAGGGCCCTGCCAACCCTTTCGGCTCAGCCACTTCTTAGAGCAAACCCAGGAAGCATCTGACAAAATCCTAATAATCAACAATACAATTTCCCGAATGCACCTTTAAGCCCTTTTATGCAACCAAATACGCCATTTTTCCAAAATCGCCCTCAACAAATGTCAAATCAGTCACAACGTTTTAATAATCCAAACCCCAACTATCAACCACGTTCAAACTTTCGTGCTTTCATGCCAAATACCGCTCCAGCCGCCAATCAACAGGCCACTAACCCATTCCTAACACCGCAGCAAATAGACACCGACGTAAGCATGCGAACTGTGCGTACAAATAATTTCCAGAACCAAAAGAGAGCAACATCTGACAAACAAATTCCAAATAAGATTCAAAGAATCAATCACCTCGAACAGCAAATCCAACAGGACCAAGTTTCAGAAGAAGTTCAAGGCTTTCAGGAATATTCAGACCAACCAGTTAATCAAGACCCAACAGAATACCAACCTTCCGCAGACTTGCCATGTGAGGATGAAGTTAATTTTTTAGGGGACGATCCGTCCTCCCTTATATCGAACGAGTAGTAGGCGGTAGGACTATAAAACTTCTTATCGATACAGGAGCTTCAAAAAGCTACATCACAGATATTCGCGGTTTAAAAAATATTAAAAAACTAAACAAACCATTCCAAGTTAAGTCTATTCACGGTGCCGACATTATCGACCGTAAAACATTGGTTAACGGTCTTGGCAGAACCGACACATTCTTTATTCTCCCTAACCTATCTCTGTTTCATGGAATTATAGGATTCGATTTTTTAAAAAGCATTAAAGGAGTCATCGATACAGAAAATGACATAATCTATTTTGAGAATGGGCAAGAAAAATTAAAATACTTCAAACTAGATGCAGTGAATGCCATATTAGAAACTGCAGCAATTCCAAAAAATATCGAAGAAATATTTTTCAAAAAAATTAACGGAAATTTCGGAGTTTTCGCCACTCCAAACGAATTTTTACCCTTCAACACTAAAATATCCGCAACAATTAGGACAAAGGACCAGGAGCCCATTTACTCGAGGTATCAGTCCTAACCTATTCATATGATTGACTTTGTGGACAAGGAAGTTCAAGAGCTCCTAAAAAATGGTATAATAAGACCGTCCCGATCTCCTTATAATAGCCCAGTCTGGGTTGTCGATAAAAAGGGACTTGACGAAAATGGGAAACCCAACAAACGTCTTGTTTACGACTATACTAAACTCAACTCGAAGACTATTCCAGATAAATACTCCATTCCCGACCCATCAATTATTTTATCGAATCTCGTTAAAGCTAAGTTTTTCACTACTTTAGATCTCAAAAGTGGATTTCACCAGATAAACCTATCAGAACGTGATCGCGAAAAAACAGCATTTAGTGTCAACAATGGTAAATACGAATTCTGTCGTTTACCATTCGGCCTAAAAAATGCACCCAGTGTTTTTCAACGTGCTATAGACGACGTCTTACGAGACGAAATCGGCAAATCTTGCCACGTCTATATCGACGATATAATCATATTTTCCGATTCAGATCAAAAACACGTGTACGATATTGATAGAATACTAAAGAAGCTTTACAATGCAAACATGAGAGTTTCCATTGAAAAATCTAAATTTTTCCAAACATCAGTCGAATATTTGGGGTTTACTGTCTCCATTAATGGCATAAAAACATGCCCAAAGAAAATTGAAACAATAGTACAGTACGAAGCCCCTACAACCTTAAGAGGCCTTAGATCATTCTTAGGCTTGGCCGGCTATTACAGAAGATTTGTAAAAGACTATGCCGCCATAGCGAAACCTTTAACTAGATATCTACGGGGAGAAAACGGTCATGTAAGCACCCAACAGTCGAGACACACTAAAATAAGTTTAGACACTGACGCCTTGTTTGCATTTAACAAAATTAAAGAAATATTGTCTTCAGAAGACGTTCTACTCTTGTATCCCAATTTCGAAAAACCATTCGATTTAACGACAGATGCTTCTTCACATGCGATTGGAGCTGTCCTCTCACAAAACGGACGCCCAATTAGTATGATTTCTAGGACGTTGTCTCCTACCGAGGAGAACTACGCCACTAATGAGCGCGAACTTCTAGCCATTGTGTGGGCTCTAAAAAATTTAAGACACTACCTTTACGGAGTTAATAAACTGAATATCTTTACTGACCATCAGCCTTTAACCTTTTCCATGTCAGATAAAAACCCAAATTCTAAATTAAAGCGTTGGAGAGCCTTCATCGAGGAGTACTCACCAACATTTTTCTATAAGCCCGGCAAAGATAATGTGGTTGCCGACGCTCTATCTAGGCAATACATCAACTCAATGGTAAATTCAAAGTCCACATCCTCAGTTCAAGCTTGGGGAAGCGAAATGTCCCTCACGGAAGTTATCCCCACAGTGGAGAACCCAGTTAATTCTTTTAAAAATCAAATTATCCTGACTCAAGAGTCAGAACCAAGAGTTGAAACTAAAATCCTTTTTAGAAATCGCATTCGCCATTACATCGCATACAGAGAAATAGACGACATTTTCGATAGAATTAAGGATGCTATAAATCCACAGATAGTAAACGCAATTTACTCCGACTTACACACCTTAGCACAAATTCAACACACCCTTATAACAAATTATCCAACCGTAAAATTTCGATACACGGAGAAATTCGTAACAGATGTTTTTAACACTAATGATCAAACCGAACTCCTAATAACCGAACACAACAGGGCATACCGCTCAGTTTTAGAAAATACAAAGCAAGTCCTCAAGGACTACTACTTCCCAGACATAGGAAAAAAACTTAAAGAAATCGTATCAAGTTGTAAAATTTGTCGCGAGGCCAAATACCGAAGACATCCCCAAAAATACGAAATTGGTGAAACACCAGTACGATCAGTACAATGACATAAATCAGCTGAAGTGCAATGACATAAACAATCCAAAAAGCAAAGTCAGTACGATCAGTACAATGACATAAATTAACTGAAGTGCAATGACATAAACAACCCCTAAAAGCAACGTCTGCAATTCTTAGTGCATTAGCACTTGTTCAGCTAAGGCTTTGCACTCTGCTTATTGGTGGTTATAGACGTTTACCTCTCTTTCTACCCTCCAACATAATTTTGGAAAATACTTTTGTGCCTACAGCAGCGATAACAAATAATCGATGTTAAGTAAGTTAGTTAAGGTTTCGGCATAAGTAATTTAAAATTGTTAGTTTAGTTTTTAGATAAACTCCGTAATAAAAGCAACGTTGATTCTCTCCGCGTTTTATTAACGTAACTGGAGCAGTCGTGGAAATTATTTCTGAAGAAATAATTAAGAACATAAAAATAAAAAAAAAAATAATTAACTGTGAAAAACATTTCGTAAGAAATATTGTAGAACAGAAAAGAAAACAAATCTATTAAGACCCAACGCACAAAATCAATTTATTATCGTGTTACATTAAAGAATGTGCAGTGAACAAGAATTAACATAAAAAACTCTCAAGTCAATACCAAGTGAATCATCAAGGCTAAACCGAGGCACAGCAAACCCAACAAAACCGATGCCAATAGAAACTAGATCCAGAAAATGCGAACTCCCGTCCAAGGAAGAAGACATACAAGCAGAGGCCAACACCAGATTAGAGATGTCGCAGGAGGAATCTGTACAAACAATGCAACAAACAATACCAGCAGTGAGACCAGCACCACCGTTGCCAACAACCATAACACCGAACGACCTTCTGAAGGATGCGCAAAGGATACACGAGTTCACGTGGACTGGACATTATGTGCTTTCTTCATTTCTACGAGAAGTGGATACGTTGTTACCATTACTGGACGGTAACCCGCAAATGAAGGCGTACATTTTCTCGAAGACCATCCTAAATAAAATACAAGGACCTGCCTTAGATGTTGTCAGAACCTTGTTGGGATCTAACGCCTCTTGGGACGACATAAAGGACGCACTTATAACCAACTTTGGAGTGAAGGAGACGTACCACCAGCTGTACCAGCGAGCCATCTCAACAAAAAACTTTCAAGTAAGATCCTATTATTTAGAGTTAAGAAATATTTTAGGTAAACTTAATGAAAAGTATGAATACGACATAAATAAGCCCATAGAATTTAGCCCAGCAAATAATGAGGGCATAATATTAAGAACCTTTATAAATAACATTAACATTAACTTAGCAACACTAATACTTAACAAAAATATAACAAACTTACGGAGTGCATTCGACTTGCTAGAAAGTGCAGGAATGATTAGGGATGCCAATAGTCATACTTCCACAGTACACAATAATTTCAAACATAGTAACACTAGCTACAGACAATACAACCACGGACAAAATAATCCAGGACAATACACACAATACAACCACGGACAAAATAATCCAGGACAATACAGACAATACAACCAAGTACAAAATAACCAAAGACAACTGCGACAGCACAATGAAAGACAATATAATGGCCAAAACAGACAACAAAATAATCCTAGACAGGGTTACAATAATCTCACAAACGTACTTACCTATAGTAATCTTGTCGATAGGCAACGACACAATTAGGTGTCTAATAGATACAGGATCATCAACATCCTTACTCGATGACAGAAAATTACCACAATATAGGAGAGAAAAACTAACAGCATCAATAAAATTCAATTCACTCAACAACCAAACGCTGATTGACACGGAAATTACAACTGCTTTACCTAGTGAATTTAATGAAGATGCAAATATGGTTTGGAAAATTACAAAATTTTTTAATAAACAATTCGACGCAATATTAGGCCAAAATCTACTGAGACCATTAGGAGCAGTTGTGGATATGAGAGAGGAAGTGCTGTTAATCAATAACAACAAAATAAAATTTATAAGTGCTTGCCCATTTCAATTTGAAGAAATACATCAATTAGATTCTAACAGCTTCGGAGACGAAGATATGTCACAACTTACCAAATCTTTGAATTCTGAAGAATCAGGGCATTTGAAGAAGTTAATAAACTCTTATAATGACCTATTTTATAAAGACGGTGACTATCTACCAAACTCTAATGGAATCGAACACGAAATTAACACGAAAAATGAGCAGCCAATATATTCAAAAATATATAGGTACCCGCAAATCCACGAGCAAGAGATATCTACTCAAATTGCAGATATGCTCCAACAAGGTATTATAAAGGAAAGTAATTCACCTTATAATAGTCCCCTATGGATTGTACCTAAGAAGACTGACTACTCTAAAAAGAAAAAATGGCGCATAGTGATCGACTATAGGAAACTGAACGAAATAACAACCGATGACAAGTTTCCTATTCCCAACATTGACCACATTTTGGATAAATTAGGCAGGGCTCAGTATTTCACATCCCTTGACTTGGCAAAAGGCTTCCACCAAATTTTAGTAAAAGAGGAGGACAGGAAGAAAACTGCTTTTTCCACGCCTTTAGGACATTATGAGTACGTACGAATGCCGTTTGGTCTGAAAAAACCCCCATCAACTTTTCAACGTCTTATGAATTCGGAATTACAGGAATTCATAAACAAGATCTGCGTAGTATATATGGACGACATATTGTGTTTAGCATAACCATAGGCGAACATGTAAGTAGTATTAGGAAAATATTCGAGAAATTACGTTCGCATAACCTAAAAATTCAATTTGATAAATGCAAATTCTTTTCAAAAGAGACCGAATATTTGGGACACGTTCTGACACCTGAAGGCGTCAAACCTAATCCAAGGAAAATCGAAACAATTTAAACCTTAGATTGCCTCGCACAACAAAACAAATAAAATAATTTTTGGGAATAACTGGCTACTATCGAAAATTCATACGAGATTATTCCAAAATAGCTCAACCAATGAATCAATACCTCAAAAAAAACAGCAAACGACTCAAACTATATAAATGCCTTTGAAAAACTAAAACTAATATTGACGGAAGCACCCATATTAAAATATCCTGACTTTAACAAAAAATGTAAAGTAGTTACCGATGCTAGCATGTTCGCTATAGGAGCTGTTCTTCAACAGAATAATCACCCTATTTGTTACGCTAGCAGAACATTAAACGATCATGAACGAAACTACTCAACCACGGAAAAGGAATTACTAGCAATCGTGTGGGCTACCAATTACTTCAGACCATACATTTATGGAGTCAATTTTGAACTGGCAACAGACCACCAACCCTTAAAATGGTTACATGCTAAAACAAAAGGCAAAGACATCAATCCTCGATTGCAAAGATGGCTTTTAAAACTAGGAGAATACAATATAAACATGGATTACATCAAAGGAGGCGATAATAAAGTAGCAGATTTTTTAAGCCGAGTTAATGCAGACTCAAATGAAATCAACACAATAGAAGTTCACAGTCAAGAACCTGGTATTGAACATCCAGATACACAATTCCCTAACAACCATATACCAACATTAGATACTGTAGTGAATAGATTTAATACACAAACCATACTTACAAATGACAAAAGACAGGACTTTAGTATCAAACATGGCAATAAGAAAATTTTTTTAAGCGCAGCTGACCTACCACGTAACATATCTCATATTTTAAAGCACCACACAGGAAATGGAAAAATAGGAGTTTACTCAGTGTTAACTGACAACGATTTTAAAACATTTGAACATAAAGCAAAAGAGCTTTCCGAAAATAACTTAAAATTCGTAAGATGTGCCTACTATGCAAAAGATATGGACAATGAAGATGAAACCTACAAACAAATACAAAAATACCACAAATACGAAACAGGACATACTGGAATTAATGAAAATTATGAAAGCCTCAAAAAATATATTTATTACCCTAACCTAAAAAATATGATTCAGAAATACATAAACAATTGCGATACTTGCAACCGCGTAAAATATGATAGAAATCCTATCAAGGAAAATTTTAAAATGACAGAGACTCCAACAGACATTAACCAAATAGTACATATGGACGTATACAAGTTAAGATACGTCGCCTCAACGTGACCAAAGACTAGATACGTCGCCTCAACGTGACAAAAAAATTCCTTTCGTTTCATATTTCGAACTTGCGAACTCCATGCAAGCCGCGCGCACATCCGTTCTCATGCTTAAAGCATGCATTGTTGTTGTCCGTTCTTATGCTTAAAGCATTCATTGTTGTTGTTTTGACTTAACGCGAATGCAATTGTGCAAACAAACCACACGCGCGTTTCAAATTTTGTCCCATCAGAGTCTGGCTGATGTTTTATTTTACCTTCCAAATAGACTGTTTCGCTTAGTCGACATTTTGGCCACAGAGTTTCTGTTAGATTAAAAGTCAGTCTTATTTCAAGTCTCAAACCTGCATAGCAGGCATGGAAAACCATTAAATTGAATAAATAAATCATTAAAAGGTTATATTAAATTGTTAAAATAAATATGAACGGTAAAACCATTAAGTTTAATAAATAAAATTATTAAAAAGATATCATTTGTGTTCTGTTTACTGGCGCCCAACTAAAATTAAATAAAGTGCGTAAATAAAATTCCTTATAAAGGAAATCGCGAAATTTAAAAAAAAAAGAGAAATCAAGCAGATTCTCATAAGGTAAAAAATAAAAGCAAAAAACTATTATGAAAACGTGGAAAGAATTTTGAATTAAAATAACAAATTGCCAAATTTGTGGCACTTTCAAAAAAAGAACGAACCATCAAAAAAACCATCATACGAAACTAAGAACGTCGAAAGATTTTTGAGGAAAAGGAACAACAAAAAACAAGCTGCCGATTGTCAACTTTTAAGCACAGCAAAGGAAGCATAACACCGATTCAAAATCCCCAAAATGTTCATTTTTATGTAAGTTAAAGTTTAAGATATTCTTGTCTCTTTTAATTGACGATAAAGATTGTAAATTTCCCAAAATTATTTAAGTAAATCTTACGGAATTACAAAAAGTGAATTTTGTTTTTGAAGCAACTGATTTAAAAAAGTTATTTAAGTAAATTTTTCAGAACTATAAATTCTGTTTTTGAATAAATTAATGTCACGAAGTTATTTAAGTAAATTCTACGGAATTATATAAAAAAGTGTGAATTTTGCTTTTAAAAAAAAACTAATGTGAAGTTTTATTGAATTTCATTAAATTATTTAAGTAAATTCTACTGAATAATGAAAAAGTAAATTTTATTTATAAAAAATCAATGTGAGGATTTTTACAAGTTAATACCAGATATGGAGAGAAATTGCTTCCGAAACCGATAGATCTTTGCTGTTTTCCCAAGATTGCCGAAATTATTGTTTTTCCCTCTGAATTAAATGCAAGACATAGGGGAAGCGCACAGGAAAACAGACGAACTTTTAACAAGACTACGGGGTTTGTCAATTTCAGAAAGTAAAGCGAAAAGTAGTGGAAGCGCAATGGACGCTGCAAACCTAAAAATACTTCTAGACACTGCCATTCAGCAGGCAATCCAAGCGACCAAGCAAGAATTTCAATCAACCATAGATGATTTGACTAGACAAATCAATGATTTGCAACCAACATCTACTGTAGAAGAATACAAAGAAATACAAATCGTGTCAAACATACAATGTGAAGAGACACTAGACATTGTGAAGTCTGTCCCCGAATTTAAGGGCGACTCCTCTAGATACGTTTCTTGGCGTCAAGCCGCCATTACAGCGCACAAGCTATTTGAACCTTACACAGGAAGCTCAAAATACTATCAGGCTGTGGCCATTTTAAGAAACAAAATTACTGGCACCGTGGACGCTACATTAAGCGCATACAATACAGTTTTAAATTTTAAAGCAATTATAGCGAGGCTAGACTTTACGTACTCGGATAAAAAATAAATTTTCACATTAGAGCAGGAACTTTCAACGCTCAGGCAAGGACAGAAAACTATAGTTCAATTTTACGACGAAGTTGAAAGAAAATTGACCGCTATTGTTAACAAGGTAACAATGTCCTATGAGGGAGACGCTTCTCTAAACCAAAAGTATCGACTAGATGCCCTACGAGTTTTTATTTCAGGACTAAAAAGACCTCTTTGTGACACGCTTTTCTCATGTAAGCCAGCGGACTTACCTTCGGCTTTGGCCTTGGCTCAGGAATTGGAAACCAACCAAAACCGGTATCATTTTGCTGCCATTTACAATAACGGCTTAAACAGTGCCCTGCCAACCCTTTCGGCTCAGCCACTTCTTAGAGCAAACCCAGGAAGCATCAGACAAAATCCTAATAATCAACAATACAATTTCCCGAATGCACCTTTAAGCCCTTTTATGCAACCAAATACGCCATTTTTCCAAAATCGCCCTCAACAAATGTCAAATCAGTCACAACGTTTTAATAATCCAAACCCCAACTATCAACCACGTTCAAACTTTCGTGCTTTCATGCCAAATACCGCTCCAGCCGCAAATCAACAGGCCACTAACCCATTCCTAACACCGCAGCAAATAGACACCGACGTAAGCATGCGAACTGTGCGTACAAATAATTTCCAGAACCAAAAGAGAGCAACATCTGACAAACAAATTCCAAATAAGATTCAAAGAATCAATCACCTCGAACAGCAAATCCAACAGGACCAAGTTTCAGAAGAAGTTCAAGGCTTTCAGGAATATTCAGACCAACCAGTTAATCAAGACCCAACAGAATACCAACCTTCCGCAGACTTGCCATGTGAGGATGAAGTTAATTTTTTAGGGGACGATCCGTCCTCCCTTATATCGAACGAGTAGTAGGCGGTAGGACTATAAAACTTCTTATCGATACAGGAGCTTCAAAAAGCTACATCACAGATATTCGCGGTTTAAAAAATATTAAAAAACTAAACAAACCATTCCAAGTTAAGTCTATTCACGGTGCCGACATTATCGACCGTAAAACATTGGTTAACGGTCTTGGCAGAACCGACACATTCTTTATTCTCCCTAACCTATCTCTGTTTCATGGAATTATAGGATTCGATTTTTTAAAAAGCATTAAAGGAGTCATCGATACAGAAAATGACATAATCTATTTTGAGAATGGGCAAGAAAAATTAAAATACTTCAAACTAGATGCAGTGAATGCCATATTAGAAACTGCAGCAATTCCAAAAAATATCGAAGAAATATTTTTCAAAAAAATTAACGGAAATTTCGGAGTTTTCGCCACTCCAAACGAATTTTTACCCTTCAACACTAAAATATCCGCAACAATTAGGACAAAGGACCAGGAGCCCATTTACTCGAGGTATCAGTCCTAACCTATTCATATGATTGACTTTGTGGACAAGGAAGTTCAAGAGCTCCTAAAAAATGGTATAATAAGACCGTCCCGATCTCCTTATAATAGCCCAGTCTGGGTTGTCGATAAAAAGGGACTTGACGAAAATGGGAAACCCAACAAACGTCTTGTTTACGACTATACTAAACTCAACTCGAAGACTATTCCAGATAAATACTCCATTCCCGACCCATCAATTATTTTATCGAATCTCGTTAAAGCTAAGTTTTTCACTACTTTAGATCTCAAAAGTGGATTTCACCAGATAAACCTATCAGAACGTGATCGCGAAAAAACAGCATTTAGTGTCAACAATGGTAAATACGAATTCTGTCGTTTACCATTCGGCCTAAAAAATGCACCCAGTGTTTTTCAACGTGCTATAGACGACGTCTTACGAGACGAAATCGGCAAATCTTGCCACGTCTATATCGACGATATAATCATATTTTCCGATTCAGATCAAAAACACGTGTACGATATTGATAGAATACTAAAGAAGCTTTACAATGCAAACATGAGAGTTTCCATTGAAAAATCTAAATTTTTCCAAACATCAGTCGAATATTTGGGGTTTACTGTCTCCATTAATGGCATAAAAACATGCCCAAAGAAAATTGAAACAATACTACAGTACGAAGCCCCTACAACCTTAAGAGGCCTTAGATCATTCTTAGGCTTGGCCGGCTATTACAGAAGATTTGTAAAAGACTATGCCGCCATAGCGAAACCTTTAACTAGATATCTACGGGGAGAAAACGGTCATGTAAGCACCCAACAGTCGAGACACACTAAAATAAGTTTAGACACTGACGCCTTGTTTGCATTTAACAAAATTAAAGAAATATTGTCTTCAGAAGACGTTCTACTCTTGTATCCCAATTTCGAAAAACCATTCGATTTAACGACAGATGCTTCTTCACATGCGATTGGAGCTGTCCTCTCACAAAACGGACGCCCAATTAGTATGATTTCTAGGACGTTGTTTCCTACCGAGGAGAACTACGCCACTAATGAGCGCGAACTACTAGCCATTGTGTGGGCTCTAAAAAATTTAAGACACTACCTTTACGGAGTTAATAAACTGAATATCTTTACTGACCATCAGCCTTTAACCTTTTCCATGTCAGATAAAAACCCAAATTCTAAATTAAAGCGTTGGAGAGCCTTCATCGAGGAGTACTCACCAACATTTTTCTATAAGCCCGGCAAAGATAATGTGGTTGCCGACGCTCTATCTAGGCAATACATCAACTCAATGGTAAATTCAAAGTCCACATCCTCAGTTCAAGCTTGGGGAAGCGAAATGTCCCTCACGGAAGTTATCCCTACAGTGGAGAACCCAGTTAATTCTTTTAAAAATCAAATTATCCTGACTCAAGAGTCAGAACCAAGAGTTGAAACTAAAATCCTTTTTAGAAATCGCATTCGCCATTACATCGCATACAGAGAAATAGACGACATTTTCGATAGAATTAAGGATGCTATAAATCCACAGATAGTAAACGCAATTTACTCCGACTTACACACCTTAGCACAAATTCAACACACCCTTATAACAAATTATCCAACCGTAAAATTTCGATACACGGAGAAATTCGTAACAGATGTTTTTAACACTAATGATCAAACCGAACTCCTAATAACCGAACACAACAGGGCATACCGCTCAGTTTTAGAAAATACAAAGCAAGTCCTCAAGGACTACTACTTCCCAGACATAGGAAAAAAACTTAAAGAAATCGTATCAAGTTGTAAAATTTGTCGCGAGGCCAAATACCGAAGACATCCCCAAAAATACGAAATTGGTGAAACACCAGTACGATCAGTACAATGACATAAATCAGCTGAAGTGCAATGACATAAACAATCCAAAAAGCAAAGTCAGTACGATCAGTACAATGACATAAATTAACTGAAGTGCAATGACATAAACAACCCCTAAAAGCAACGTCTGCAATTCTTAGTGCATTAGCACTTGTTCAGCTAAGGCTTTGCACTCTGCTTATTGGTGGTTATAGACGTTTACCTCTCTTTCTACCCTCCAACATAATTTTGGAAAATACTTTTGTGCCTACAGCAGCGATAACAAATAATCGATGTTAAGTAAGTTAGTTAAGGTTTCGGCATAGGTAATTTAAAATTGTTAGTTTAGTTTTTAGATAAACTCCGTAATAAAAGCAACGTTGATCCGAAGTTCTCTCCGCGTTTTATTAACGTAACTGGAGCAGTCGTGGAAATTATTTCTGAAGAAATAATTAAGAACATAAAAATAAAAAAAAAAATAATTAACTGTGAA
This sequence comes from Clusia tigrina, assembly GCA_920105625.2. Lineage (NCBI taxonomy): Eukaryota > Metazoa > Arthropoda > Insecta > Diptera > Clusiidae > Clusia > Clusia tigrina. Next base: position 341,252,499 of record OV050030.1, read on the forward strand.
AAACATTTCGTAAGAAATATTGTAGAACAGAAAAGAAAACAAATCTATTAAGACCCAACGCACAAAATCAATTTATTATCGTGTTACATTAAAGAATGTGCAGTGAACAAGAATTAACATAAAAAACTCTCAAGTCAATACCAAGTGAATCATCAAGGCTAAACCGAGGCACAGCAAACCCAACAAAACCGATGCCAATAGAAACTAGATCCAGAAAATGCGAACTCCCGTCCAAGGAAGAAGACATACAAGCAGAGGCCAACAGCAGATTAGAGATGTCGCAGGAGGAATCTGTACAAACAATGCAACAAACAATACCAGCAGTGAGACCAGCACCACCGTTGCCAACAACCATAACACCGAACGACCTTCTGAAGGATGCGCAAAGGATACACGAGTTCACGTGGACTGGACATTATGTGCTTTCTTCATTTCTACGAGAAGTGGATACGTTGTTACCATTACTGGACGGTAACCCGCAAATGAAGGCGTACATTTTCTCGAAGACCATCCTAAATAAAATACAAGGACCTGCCTTAGATGTTGTCAGAACCTTGTTGGGATCTAACGCCTCTTGGGACGACATAAAGGACGCACTTATAACCAACTTTGGAGTGAAGGAGACGTACCACCAGCTGTACCAGCGAGCCATCTCAACAAAAAACTTTCAAGTAAGATCCTATTATTTAGAGTTAAGAAATATTTTAGGTAAACTTAATGAAAAGTATGAATACGACATAAATAAGCCCATAGAATTTAGCCCAGCAAATAATGAGGGCATAATATTAAGAACGTTTATAAATAACATTAACATTAACTTAGCAACACTAATACTTAACAAAAATATAACAAACTTACGGAGTGCATTCGACTTGCTAGAAAGTGCAGGAATGATTAGGGATGCCAATAGTCATACTTCCACAGTACACAATAATTTCAAACATAGTAACACTAGCTACAGACAATACAACCACGGACAAAATAATCCAGGACAATACACACAATACAACCACGGACAAAATAATCCAGGACAATACAGACAATACAACCAAGTACAAAATAACCAAAGACAACTGCGACAGCACAATGAAAGACAATATAATGGCCAAAACAGACAACAAAATAATCCTAGACAGGGTTACAATAATCTCACAAACGTACTTACCTATAGTAATCTTGTCGATAGGCAACGACACAATTAGGTGTCTAATAGATACAGGATCATCAACATCCTTACTCGATGACAGAAAATTACCACAATATAGGAGAGAAAAACTAACAGCATCAATAAAATTCAATTCACTCAACAACCAAACGCTGATTGACACGGAAATTACAACTGCTTTACCTAGTGAATTTAATGAAGATGCAAATATGGTTTGGAAAATTACAAAATTTTTTAATAAACAATTCGACGCAATATTAGGCCAAAATCTACTGAGACCATTAGGAGCAGTTGTGGATATGAGAGAGGAAGTGCTGTTAATCAATAACAACAAAATAAAATTTATAAGTGCTTGCCCATTTCAATTTGAAGAAATACATCAATTAGATTCTAACAGCTTCGGAGACGAAGATATGTCACAACTTACCAAATCTTTGAATTCTGAAGAATCAGGGCATTTGAAGAAGTTAATAAACTCTTATAATGACCTATTTTATAAAGACGGTGACTATCTAACAAACTCTAATGGAATCGAACACGAAATTAACACGAAAAATGAGCAGCCAATATATTCAAAAATATATAGGTACCCGCAAATCCACGAGCAAGAGATATCTACTCAAATTGCAGATATGCTCCAACAAGGTATTAAAGGAAAGTAATTCACCTTATAATAGTCCCCTATGGATTGTACCTAAGAAGACTGACTACTCTAAAAAGAAAAAATGGCGCATAGTGATCGACTATAGGAAACTGAACGAAATAACAACCGATGACAAGTTTCCTATTCCCAACATTGACCACATTTTGGATAAATTAGGCAGGGCTCAGTATTTCACATCCCTTGACTTGGCAAAAGGCTTCCACCAAATTTTAGTAAAAGAGGAGGACAGGAAGAAAACTGCTTTTTCCACGCCTTTAGGACATTATGAGTACGTACGAATGCCGTTTGGTCTGAAAAATCCCCCATCAACTTTTCAACGTCTTATGAATTCGGAATTACAGGAATTCATAAACAAGATCTGCGTAGTATATATGGACGACATATTGTGTTTAGCACAACCATAGGCGAACATGTAAGTAGTATTAGGAAAATATTCGAGAAATTACGTTCGCATAACCTAAAAATTCAATTTGATAAATGCAAATTCTTTTCAAAAGAGACCGAATATTTGGGACACGTTCTGACACCTGAAGGCGTCAAACCTAATCCAAGGAAAATCGAAACAATTTAAACCTTAGATTGCCTCGCACAACAAAACAAATAAAATAATTTTTGGGAATAACTGGCTACTATCGAAAATTCATACGAGATTATTCCAAAATAGCTCAACCAATGACTCAATACCTCAAAAAAAACAGTAAAATAAACATAAACGACTCAAACTATATAAATGCCTTTGAAAAACTAAAACTAATATTGACGGAAGCACCCATATTAAAATATCCTGACTTTAACAAAAAATGTAAAGTAGTTACCGATGCTAGCATGTTCGCTATAGAAGCTGTTCTTCAACATAATAATCCCCCTATTTGCTACGCTAGCAGAACATTAAACGATCATGAACGAAACTACTCAACCACGGAAAAGGAATTACTAGCAATCGTGTGGGCTACCAATTACTTCAGACCATACATTTATGGAGTAAATTTTGAACTGGCAACAGACCACCAACCCTTAAAATGGTTACATGCTAAAACAAAAGGCAAAGACATTAATCCTCGATTGCAAAGATGGCTTTTAAAACTAGGAGAATACAATATAAACATGGATTACATCAAAGGAGGCGATAATGAAGTAGCAGATTTTTTAAGCCGAGTTAATGCAGACTCAAATGAAATCAACACAATAGAAGTTCACAGTCAAGAACCTGGTATTGAACATCCAGATACACAATTCCCTAACAACCATATACCAACATTAGATACTGTAGTGAATAGATTTAATACACAAACCATACTTACAAATGACAAAAGACAGGACTTTAGTATCAAACATGGCAATAAGAAAATTTTTTTAAGCGCAGCTGACCTACCACGTAACATATCTCATATTTTAAAGCACCACACAGGAAATGGAAAAATAGGAGTTTACTCAGTGTTAACTGACAACGATTTTAAAACATTTGAACATAAAGCAAAAGAGCTTTCCGAAAATAACTTAAAATTCGTAAGATGTGCCTACTATGCAAAAGATATGGACAATGAAGATGAAACCTACAAACAAATACAAAAATACCACAAATACGAAACAGGACATACTGGAATTAATGAAAATTATGAAAGCCTCAAAAAATATATTTATTACCCTAACCTAAAAAATATGATTCAGAAATACATAAACAATTGCGATACTTGCAACCGCGTAAAATATGATAGAAATCCTATCAAGGAAAATTTTAAAATGACAGAGACTCCAACAGACATTAACCAAATAGTACATATGGACGTATACAAGTTAAGATACGTCGCCTCAACGTGACCAAAGACTAGATACGTCGCCTCAACGTGACAAAAAAATTCCTTTCGTTTCATATTTCGAACTTGCGAACTCCATGCAAGCCGCGCGCACATCCGTTCTCATGCTTAAAGCATGCATTGTTGTTGTCCGTTCTTATGCTTAAAGCATTCATTGTTGTTGTTTTGACTTAACGCGAATGCAATTGTGCAAACAAACCACACGCGCGTTTCAAATTTTGTCCCATCAGCGTCTGGCTGATGTTTTATTTTACCTTCCAAATAGACTGTTTCGCTTAGTCGACATTTTGGCCACAGAGTTTCTGTTAGATTAAAAGTCAGTCTTATTTCAAGTCTCAAACCTGCATAGCAGGCATGGAAAACCATTAAATTGAATAAATAAATCATTAAAAGGTTATATTAAATTGTTAAAATAAATATGAACGGTAAAACCATTAAGTTTAATAAAAAAAATTATTAAAAAGATATAATTTGTGTTCTGTTTACTTACACAAACTCAAAAGCTAATTTTTTGATATATATCGATAGATTCTCTAAGTTCGCCACCGCATATTACCTTGAAGATAAAAATCATAGAACCATTATTGAAAAACTAAGAGATCTCAGATCACAAAAGGGTCATTTTAAGAAACTTATCACAGATAATCAATTTAAAAGTATGAACGTAAAAGACTACTTACGAAACGAGAACATAGAACTTCATTTAGTAAAAGCAAACAACCACACAGAAGAAGTTAGAAACCAACCTGGGCTACACCGAACTAACAATAGACAACGTCGCTCTCGTTAAAAACTACGATACAATACTACACTTTATAAATCCATACGAAATCTTAGATATAGTCGACAACTTACAAAATAATATAAGAAAATCAAACCTACAAGAAAAATCGATTGCTTTAGAAATACAATTAAATAACACCCGAAACAAAATTTATAAATTAATTCCACACAGAGAAAAACGTGGACTATTTAATTTCATGGGTACTGCACAAAAATGGCTTTATGGAACAATGAATGATGAAGACAGACAAGAAATAGAAGGACACCTTAACGTAATTGATACAAACAATCACAATGCTATACAAAACCTTAACAGTCAGATAAAAATTAACCAAAACTTCAACGAAACCTTCTCCATATTGAAAAACGCAATCGATAAAGACAGAATACGAATACAGAACAAACTTAATGACATTAGTGGTCAATCAAGTACACTATACAGACAAACACTATATATAGACTTCATATTAAAGATAAAAATTTTACAAGATAACATAGACCATATACAGGACAACATTGCATCTGCTAGACTTGGCACTATTCATAGCAATTTACTAACAAACGAGGAAATAGAGGAATACAAAATCGACCTAGATAAGTTACAAAATATAAAATTAAGCACAATTCTAGACCAAAATAAAAATATTATATTTGTTATAAGAATACCTAAAGATAGTGTTATTCTACAAAGAATATTACTGTACCCAATAGCAGATAACCATAATTTAGAATATATGTTTGAACCGCAAGAAATTGTCAAATATGAAAAAGAGATATACAATTATGTTGGAGACAGATATATTAAAAATTTAAGAAGATGTAATAACTGTATAATGAAAAAGAACTGCATGCACATATTTAATAACATTTCCGAAATTATAGAATTAAATAATGGAATTATACTAGCAAAAAACTAACATTTAGCAAATTTCTCAAATACTTGTGACGAACGTAAATTAATTTTAAATGGAAATTATTTATTTAACTTCAACAACTGTTCAATCATTATAAATAATAATAAAATACAAAATGCAGAGAGACAGTTTAAACAAAGTTTCACGATACCAAATTATTTGGAAAGCATAAAAAGATAACATTTGACAACTTAATTCTATAAAAAATTCTAAATCTGAAAGAAATCAGTGAAATTAAATATTCCAAGCACGAAAAAAATGCATTTGGAAGCACTTTAGTAATAATTATAATTGTCATAATAATATTTATTGTAACGTTGACCTGTAAGCACAAAAACCTGCAAGTAAAGATAAAAAAATATGATGCCTCAGGAGTGTTCTCAAACTAAGGGGGAGGAGTTACGCCAGCAGTTGCTGCGAACCCTAAATCTAACAACAAACGTCAGCTGAGATATCATTCTTATCAAGTATGAATCTCACAAATGACCACCAAAGCTGTTTATGCATTTTCCAATTCCCTTTCATATTTCGAGACAATTCTCAAGTGCAACGACAGAAACCTCCTAAAGAGCAAAGTCAGTACGATCAGTACAATGACATAAATCAGCTGAAGTGCAATGACATAAACAATCCAAAAAGCAAAGTCAGTACGATCAGTACAATGACATAAATTAACTGAAGTGCAATGACATAAACAACCCCTAAAAGCAACGTCTGCAATTCTTAGTGCATTAGCATTGTTCAGCTACGGCTTTGCACTCTGCTTATTGGTGGTTATAGACGTTTACCTCTCTTTCTACCCTCCTACATAATTTTGGAAAATACTTTTGTGCCTACAGCAGCGATAACAGATAATCGATGTTCAGTAAGTTAGTTAAGGTTTCGGCATAAGTAATTAAAATTGTTAGTTTAGTTTTTAAATAAACTCCGTAATAAAAGCAACGTTGGACCGAAGTTCTCTCCGCGTTTTATTAACGTAACTCGCGTGCACTACACATTTCTCTGGTGCATTTAGTTCTTTTAACGATCGCAGGCATCCGTATGGTATGCAAGACTTTCATGATACACTACAATAATATAGAAGACCCTTTCGCAACCTTTTTCAACTCAGAAAACATACAAAAAAATCGAATATTTGTTGCGGTTAAATCAACGGACAGTGATAAACCTGTAATTTCCTTCAGTGTTTTCGCAAAGAAAAAGGCAATTGACTCCATCAGCACTAAGGTTGAATCTGTTGTAAGTATGTTGACGGACGGAAGTCTTCTAATACTTGCAAATAATTTAAAAGTCGCAGAGAAGTTTGTCAAAACTAACAATTTTGGAGGACTGTGCCCAGTGGCTATTAATTACCATGACTCTCTTAACTCGTCAAAATGGACAATCTTTTATCAAAATCTGATTCCCACCAGTGAGGAAGAGATTTTAAATTTTTAAAAGAACAAGGTGTAAAAAGAGTTTACAAATTTATGAAAGTAGTTGACGGCCAAACAATAGCAACTGGACAAATTCGCCTTACCTTTGATCTTTATCGGATCCCTGACTCACTCGATGTAGCATGGTACTCACTTAAAGTCAGGGTATAGATCCCAATTCCCATGAGATGTAAATATTGTCAAAAGCTGGATCATACGATCAAACACTGTAACAATAAACCCTCTTGCTTTAATTGCAATCTTCCACCGGTTGCCTGTACACGTGTCATGTGCACCAACTGTTTAGGCGAGCATCCCGCATGCTCTAACAGCTGCCCCAAATACCAGTTTCAAAAAGAAATACTTAAGATCAAAACACAAAATAAGTGATATTGGTGAAGCTAGAAAAATGTACCAACAACAACACCGGAATGATACCACTATAAAAACTACTTACGCTCATATCACAGAAAATCACAACAACACCGACAACTCTCTCAAACAAACGCCACAAAAAAGAAATTGCGCACCCAACAAACGATTTCCAGCTTATTCCTGAAAAACCGTTTCAAAAGCAAATATTACTATCAAAGACACCAAGCCACAGTCATACGAATGCAAGCTTCTTGCCCCTTATTCAACATTCGAACACACACTGAAAATCCATACACATTCCAATCATAATTCTATCTCAATCCCAAAAATTGCCATACACAATCCCATAATCTTTCTCTCACAGCATCTCACATTTAAGTTACCTCTTGCAACAATAGCACGATCACTCTCACTCCATCTCACAAAATTCAATTAACCAGTAAATCACAAGCACAACTAAAACCACAAATCAAAATCACTCCACTCCACACCCATTATTGATAAAATAGAAGATTGCGCCAAAGCTGGTACGAAAATTTCCTCTTTCTGCGCATCTCGTCACTAGGCACATACGAACTGAGAGAACAGCCAAAATGCATACATTTTTGTGTGAGAAATGTGATAATTTTTATTTGATATTAAATATTTTAATATTTATCAGATATTATGATAATATTTCTATAAATCAATGCGAAATAATATATTTCAATTGATTTGGCATTAAAATTTTTGTTCTATTCGATAATTTGTTGGTTAAATATGTGCCGTGAAAGTTGTTATGTACTTTTATGGTGCGATAATGGGGCGATAAAATGAAATAATTATGGGAAAGGAAATTTTAATATGTGTATACTAAATATATATATATATATATATATATATATATATATATATATATATATATATATATATATATATATATATATATATATATATATATATGTATATATATATTTATATAATATTAATATATTTATATTTTTTAAAACACTTCACAAATTAACTTTTTCTTTTTTGTTACAGGAAAATCCGCTTAATCCGCTGGTTAAGTACTTTGCATCGAACGAGATTTTCAATAATTGGTACTCGCTTACTTGCAAGTGCATTTCTTAACCTATATATCGGGTTTTTCAATAAGAGCGCTACAAAAGTTTTTTTAAATAAAAGAAAACAGGTTTTAGATATCAATGAAATTCTTTATTCCTGTAAAAGTACGTTCGATGCCATTATGTATGGAACTCGATTTATTTTGCATGGCCACCATGGGCACACTTGCAGAAGTCCAGACGCTGAACCCAATTTTCAACGGTTTTCAAGCATAAATCGGCCGATACTGCTGCAATTTCACGTTCGATATTCGTACGAAGTTCATCAATCGTCGCTGGCTTGTTGGCATAGACCATAGACTTGACGTAGCCCCACAGGAAATAATCTAACGGCGTCAAATCGCACGACCGGGGCGGCCAATCGACTGGGCCATTTCGTGAGATAACACGTTCACCAAACTTGGTTTGCAGTAAATTGATTGTGGCATTCGCTGTGTGGCTTGTGGCGCCGTCCTGTTGGAACCACATGTTCTCCAAGTCCATATTATCCAATTGGGGCCAAAAATATTCGGTTATCATTGAACGGTAGCGATTCGCATTCACAGTAATGTGCCGGTCTTGATCATCACAGAAGAAGTAAGGCCCAATGACTCCGCCGGCCCAAAAACCGCACCAAACCGTAATTTTTTCGGGATGCAATGATGACTCATGGAGTACGTGTGGTTTGCTGTCTAACCAATAACGCATATTTTGCTTATTGACGAAGCCATTCAGCCAGAAATGAGCCTCATCGCTGAAGATGATTTTCCGATGAAAATCCGAATCATTTTCAAGTTGTTGCTCAGCCCAATTCACGAACATACAACGCTTATGGTGGTCAATCGGCTTCAGTTCTTGCGTCAATTTGATCTTGTAAGGATGTAGGCCAAGATCTTTTCGCAAAATTCGCCACAACGACGTCACAGAGATGCCCAACGCTTGAGAACGACGTGTGAGAGACACATTTGGGCTTTCTTGAACTGAAGCCTCAGCGGCAGCAATATTCTCGACACTACGGGCACTTCTTTGTCTCACTGGCACGGGAACATTTTGTGGATTCAAATTTTTCCACTAGACGCTCAATTGTTGATCTGCTAGGACAATTATGCCGACCATAAATTGGACGTAGCGCTCTTAAAGTTGAGGCGACTGACTCCGAATTTCGGTAGAAAATTTTAATAATTTCGACTCGTTGTTGGCTCGTATATCTTTGCATGATGAAATGGCAAACTGAAGAGAAATGTCAAAAGAGCGGGAAAAAATATTGCGTCGTTTGCTGTCACTATCGATTTACTTTTGTAGCGTTTTTTTTGAAAAACCCTTTATAACTCAAAACAATTAAAAAACCTTTAATACACAAATTATAGTCTTTGCATATACATTTTTCTTATCAGAAAATATTTTTAAGTGCCACGTCACGTAACAGCCAATCAGCTGTGCTGAGTTTTTATCGAAAGAGGAATAGCGGACCTGCGCATGGTGCAATCTTCTATTTTATCATTCTTGCTCCACACCATAACCCCATCACTGCATCTGATGAAGAATTCATGTAAATACACTTAACTATTTGTAAGAATAGTTTACGTAGTATTTGCAAGTATAGTAGCTAAAATGATACTTATTATTTTACAATGGAATATTAAAGATTTTCAAAATAACAACCAAGAACTTGAAATTCTGATTAAAACCTTCTCCCCCCTAATAATATGTCTTCAAGAAACGCACATTCCCCATAACGCGATTCCCTACCCCCCTCAGCAATACACTGGATGTTTTCACAACTTTCCCACTAATACCACTTGTAAACAAGGAACTGATATTCTTGTACACAAAAGTGTCCCACATAAACTCTCCCAAATACAATAGAATATTGCAATTGTCGCTCTCGAGGTAGATATTAAATATCCTATAACAATAGCTTCAATTTACCACCCAAAGAGAGCATATCAGACACTGACCTACCGAACATTTTAAACTCCTTCAAATCACAATATTTACAAGAGAATTCAACGGATGGAGTCCCATGTGGGGTTCTCGTTGTCATAACCAGCGTGGAAAAATAATAGAGAATTTTATACTTAACTGCAATATTTCTTAACTAAACAATCATAGCCCAACACACTTCTCAACTAACGGTACATTTGCTAAAATTGATTTCACCCTCTGCTCACCCTCTCTTTTCCCACACGCCATGTGGAATGTTTTGGATGATCTCTATAATAGCGACTACTTCCCCATCTTCCCTAGCTTTAAAATATCCACAAATCACTCTCCAATTCCTCCTAAAGAACCAACATTTAACTGCAAACGTGCTAATTGGATTCAGTTTCAGAAACTCCTCTTAGATAGCAATTCTACTCTACACTATTACACGTTCGATATGCGGCTAACTCCTCTATTCCACAAACAAGTTTAAATAAAAGGACTAGAAATGGACCTTGGTGGTCAAGAGAAATAAATACATATAGTGTAATATCTTTTGTCAGTGATTTAGTATGTTTGCCTAACAGTATGTTTCCCTACGAAGATGATGGGCTCATTTGATTCTTTGATTGCGCGAAAGCTTGCGCACTTGTGTATCGGCGCCTTGAGGCAGCCAAATGTTTTAGCGAAGCGACTTGAGTCAGCTCCTTCGAGTTCAAACAATTTTGGGTTGTGTTTTAGAACTGAATTTTATTCTTACAACTACGCTCTTATATACTTATTTCTACATTTCAATTTTGCTATAGTTAGTGTTTCATTTCCATTCCATATTTCCAATATCCCATGTGTCACCAAAATCACATGTGCAAGCAATAAATTATGAACGGGCAATTCTTGCCTACGGCAGACCTTTGAGATTCGAATTGCACATGACCTATTTGAAGTGCATTGCTTTGGGATAGAGGAAAGGTTTGAGCATGTGGAGTGAGTGTGTGTGCGATCATGCTGCGCGTGCACTATACATTTCTCTGGTGCATTTGGTTCTTTAACAATCGCAGGCCTACGTATGGTATGCATGACTTTCATGATACACTAGAATAGAAACGAAAAACGATCAGCTTACAGGACTTATAAAAGAAATATGGCCACACTCAACCTTATAGATTATCAAAAAGGCGCTTTATTTAACAAGTAGAAAACAATTTAAAAAAAAAAGTTTTGAAATCTTCACTAAAGTACCTCAGTATCAGACATCTGGCAAGGAATAAAAACACTAACAGGTACCTGTAGTACAAATTTGATAAAAATGATTCAAGTAGACCACACCTCTATAACTGACCCATTACAAATATATTTTTTAATCCCTTTGTAAGGAAAATCCTTATTTAATGAACATGATTGTAAATTTGCTCTTTCAGCGATAATCAAATAATTTTGCGCAAATTTTCTCCGAAAACTCTAAAGACCACAATTTTTCTTCCCAATTTTTAACAGACAAATACAACTCTCCCAATACGCATTAGACACACTAACAATAAATTTGCAAAGCAGGTAGAAACAGATATACATTAAATGAGCTAAAAACTTGCCTTAAATCTGTTTCCGGATCATCTCCAGGGCAGGAAAAAATTACCTATGAATTTGTACGGAATTTACCTCGCTGTTTGCACACCAGAATCATATCTCTGTATAATCAGATATATACCATTGGGATCATCCCCTAAATTTACAAAACGGCCTTAATAATACCCATAAAAAAGCCAAACAAGGATTTAGTCGATATAGAAAGCTATCGTCCAATTTAACTACTACTATGTACTCGTATACCACTATGTATAAATTATAGCCAAAAGACTTTCATGGTTCTTAAATACTTCCAAGCACCTCTCACCATACCAAATTGGATTCAGGCTAGGTCTACGTACCACAGATGCTTTACTGTACATAGATCATCTAGTCAGTAAATGTTTTTCTGCAAAAAACCACATATACTCGTATGTGCTTTCCATAGATTTCCAAAAAGGTTTCGATAAGATTGGTCGCCATATAGTGTAGTGCATGTGCACTATTGCGCACAAATGTAGTGTAGCACAAAAACTACCTACGCAAACTCTACACATCCAAACCATACCAATACATAAGACACACCAATCCGCTGCACTGCGACACTATGACACTTGACATGTGCAGCGTAATTAGAATCCAAGTGTGCAGACATTGGTGAATCAGTTAGTTTTGTATTGAGTGGAATTTGAGTTAGTCTTAAGCGAAAGGGATTAGACATAAACAATTTAGAATAATCGAAATTGTTATCGAATTTATAACTCAAAGAAATCATATAAGAAACCCTGCTCAGGAATTAAAGAAATCCGTTTCCAACTGGCAACTCAAAACATTGCATTTTTCTTGCAAACAGCATTTCTTCGGCTTCAGCCTTTCTTCGGCTCAAATTAGTAATTTGCTCAATGGCGTCTTGCCGAGCAACGCACTGACGTATATATGTACGTATATTTGGTATTTACATATATACATATATAAAAATATTCTCGCACAATTTATACGTGTATTACATGGCGATCCTGCCTGACTCGAGCTTGTGGAGTTATATTTCCAAAAATTCCAGTTCTGATGCCAAACTCGTTCCAGTATATTTCTGGAAAACTTTAAAATTTTTCCAAATTAGTATAAGATGGCAAACATCGAAGAAGCAATTGAGGTCAACGGCAAAATGCTCGTACCCAAATTCATTAAAGCCACTGGCGAATATCATTTTCCTTCGGCTTCAGATGAAAGATTTGGCCACAAAACAGTAGACGGTGCAGACTACGATGACGCCGATCTCGACGATGACGATAAAGTACGTCCTCCACCATATGTGAAAACTAATGGAACAGCACATACGAGATGGATTTTCATACAATCAGATTTCGAAGAATCAGAGTCGCAGTTAACAACTGGAGGCGCCAGCAAGCGTTCTCAATAGAGATACAATGAACTCTTAACCAATTATATATAAGTTACTAGTTAAGCCAAAACTAATTACATACATTTGCAACACTAAATAGTTTGTAGTTGCAAAAAATTAAAAATAAAAAAATTAAAATAAATAAATAATAATAATAATTTAATTAAATAACTTATTGGAATGATACAAAAGCATTAAATCCATATCACAAATTCACACAACTTTGACATGTTTTTCACAGCATAAATTTTTTCAACCGACCACAGACCATTAGTCGCATTGTTTACACATAAAAACCCATCTTCCAAGTTAACTAGAATAAGGTTAGATTTGTCCGACTATGATTTCGACATTATATATAAAAAAGGCAAAATAAACACCAATGCGGATGCACTGTCAAGAATAAAAATCAATTCTGACATACTAAATCAATGATTCCGAAAGAAAACGATTAATCCGTTAACAAAGCATTAGTAATTACAAGGATCATGTCTGCTAAAAAGAACACAGACATAAATCAGGAGAAATGTAGCTCTCATTCGAAGTCTGATCAACTTCACATTTGTGGCTGCACGTCCATATCTGACGTCAAGAATGTAAGTAAATTCAAATTTGTATTTATGAGCAGTCCCCATATTAAAATAAATAAAGATGAGATACTTGTGATAAGCGGTTATACTCCATCGAACCCAGGTTCACTATTGAAAAAACTACTATCAAAGATAAACAAGTCAAATATAAAAGAACTAGCGCTAGATGAGAAAGATGACATATTTAGGTACGTACCGAAAGAAAAATTAAAAGAGGAATATAATAAGTTGGAACAGAAGAATAAAGAAAATAATGAAAGCTCAAAGTTAAATATATTTATATATAGAAGTCCCCACAGAATAATAGATAACGTAATTATGTATAAACTAATCGCAGAATATCACGATTCGCCTTACGGAAGGCATTTTGGTGTAAGAAAAACCGTTTTATAATTGAAACAAAAATACGTTTGGAAGAATATGGGAAAAATGGTGAAACATTTTATCACAAATTGTAAACATTGTGCTAAGAATAAACAAGTACGACATACTAAAGAACAAATGGTTATTACAGACACTCCGAAGACTAGTTTTGAAACTGTAGCAATTGATACTGTCGGTCCGCTAAGAAAATCTAATGGGTACAGATATATTTTAACAGCGCAGTGCGAATGGACAAAATTTGTGATAGCGTACCCCATGGAAACCGAAGATGCCGACACTGTAGCTAAAACACTTGTTGACCAATTCATTCTCAAGTATGGTAATTTCAAACATTTGAAATCAGACAAGGCTACAGAGTTCGTAAACGAACTAATGAAAAATGTATGTAAAAATCTAAAAATGAATCAAATATTTTCAACCCCTTATCATCACAAATCTCTGGGTTCAGTAGAGCGCAATCACCGCACTCTTAATGAATTCATGCTGACGTTCGCAAACGATAACGAGTGGGACATGTGGATATAATTTTACACTTTTGCTTATAATACGACACCGCATGTCGATACGGGTTACTCACCATATGAGCTTGTGTTTGGTAAACTGCCACACTTACCATGCGACATAATTGAAACAAGAGAACCAATTTATGATATTGAGAATTATGCGAATGAACTCAAGTTGAGAATGAGAACGTCAATAAACAAAGTCGAAGTTGTGAAAAAGAAAAGAAGCATTGAAAGCAAAACAAATGAAAATGCATTTAATACAGCCATAGGAGACCTAGTATTAGTAAAATTAGGTAATCGTAAAAAGTTTCAAAGTCCATACCATGGTCCGTATAGAATTTCAAAACAAGACGGAGTAAATTCATTCATATTAATAAACGCATGGAGAAGAAATTGCATAACAATATGCTAAAACAATACAATGTTCTAATACGAGAACACAAAAATGGAAAACAAATAAATGCATGAACAAAAATATATAACAAAATATAATAAAATATAATAAAAATGTATATAAAAAAAAAATTATATATACGAGTATATAATATTATTAAACTACTATTATAAGAAATTGTAAACATATAGTTAATGCAAATGTAAATTTTATTCATATTACAATACCAGCACATAAGACAAATAATTTCTCATATAAATATATATACTAAATACAAATCTAATAAGTAACAACTTAGTATTACATTAAATCCAATAAGTAAAATTTAGAATCAAATAAGTAAGAACTCATTTCCACCACACACAAACACATAAAAATTTAAAGTTTTTTTTTCTCTTTCAAACAACTGTAAATTTTTTCTTAAAGGGTGAGGGTTGTTAGGAACCGCATTTGGTTGTTGTCGGGAACGTCCTCTTGCTGCTTGTCCTGCGCGTGCACCTGTAAACCTAAATCAGTCTTTTCAATAAGCACTACATCACTTTTGGTTTAAAAAACACAAAAAGGTTTATTCTTAAATTACTAATTCTTATATACCATTTCCAAGCAGTACTCTCAGTCTGTGAACTGACATTTCTGGTGTTCCAGTTCCGCACCTGTTAATTGGTGTCAGCTGGTCAAGCCAACTGACCTACTGTAACAGTATCGACGGTGCATTCTAAATACCCTTCGTCGACGCGACTGCGGAACTGTAACACCCTAAAACTTTACATAATCTTTATTACATAAATTCTAGTTACTTATAATATTTGCACCCTAAAAATATGTGCTTTCTTACTTAACTTAATTGCTTAAAGCTAAAAACACCAAATGTGTAGTATAGTACTTAGGAGTCGGTGCTGTGAGTCAACTACTCGCAGGCAGCTTGATTCTAACTCAGAACATCCCTCCCCTCTTTCGAAAATAAGTTAGTGCAACTAACTTCTAATAAATCACTACAATATTTATCTTGCACTGTAAACAATTCTGTGCATCTCTTTAACTCTATAGTATATACATATAATGTGTTTTAATTTTTTCTTAAATTAGCCTTATTTGGGTTCTTTTTTTTATTCTCTTCTTTTCCATATTTTTTTCTTACTTTGTTTTCGTTTTCTTTTGTATTTTTCTTTCTCTATCATTTTTTTTTATTTTTGATCTTTTAGTTCTATCTGTTTTTTTTATTCCCGTTTTTATATTTTAGTTTTTCATCGACTCTTTTCTCACAGGCGTATATACAAACAAAATTACAAACTAATTATATATTTAGCTAATGCTACGCTTTTATAAATACGGTCCTCTGCAATTGTTGGTCCTGGTAACGCCCGTCCTGCGAGAGTGAAGTCCCTCGATGAACGCTGCATACCCCTCCCATCTTTCTGGATCGTTATGTATAAAGATGTTATAGGTTGGCGATTTCGTTTGCCATTAAAACTTTGCTTTTAGTGGCCTTCTTCTTTCCATTTATATAGCGTGCCCCACGGCTGTAGGTGGTACTGCCTCTGCTTATAGCATTCAGCTAAAATTCATTTGGAATACATGAGAGATCACATTATTATTATTATTAATTCCATGACATTTGACACAATAAAGATATCACATTACTCCTCCGTTATTTACTATGCAGCAATGCGTTTTATGGTGGAAGTGTTTCTCTTGAGCTTCCTCAGAATGGCATTGGAGTATGTTGGCTTCAATGTGCAGACTATCCCTATTTTTCTGAGATACACATCTCATGATGTAATTTACGTACTCTGATCAGATACCAGTCTCTGTGTCGTCTTGTATTAAATTACAATTCATATAGAAACCACATTTCATATGTTCATACTTTAATGAACCAATTTACTTCCGTGACCCGAATGTCTTCTGCTTACTATATTTGGTGGTCGTTTCAGTCACCCTCCTTAAGCTTTTGCCCATCTTCAACTTCTCCAAAATCGATTCTGTTGAGATTGTGATACACTGGGTGGACATTGTAATATAAAACTGTCCAATGCAAAACATGACTCCGCAAGGAAACTTGTTTATTTTTCGTTGCTTGTCAATAACCCATCCACAATGCGTTCAAATGCTGCGGCCATATGCCGTTTCGCAAAATTAAAAATACATCCGTCGCCATTCATCCCCAATCCAATATGTTGGCATCCTTGAGGTCACAACTGGGTTCCCAAACCTTAGATAGCTGCCAAAAATCCCTGTGTTTCAAAAACACATCTTTCCGAACACTACGTTGGTCCCTTAGTCTGCACCGTCTTCCGATATGCGCTGTTCCTGGAACTTCCTGCTTCGGTTCACATTGTCAGAGCTGAATCCTTATACTAATTTTAATTTACCTTTTAGTTTAATCTAACATTTCACATGTTAACTTAACAATCCAATTTCTGCAACATATAATAATTAAATAAATATACCATATACACTATATATACTCTTGTGTACAATTTTACTATTTAGCATAATTTTAGTTTTATTTGAATTATTACATCTATTTCGGTATAAATTTCGATTTTAATTAATTAATTTTTGTAACTCTAATTAATATACTTTCATAATACGCTTATTCTACAGTTGAATGCTATATCATTCAACTTACGTCCACACGTGCCTTGCATCATCGGATCTGTTACTACATCCAGAAGGAAAATAGGACCCGACTATCTATTATCATTGCCATATAGGGCATCAGTTTACTTTTCTTAACTTTTTCATGCTTTTCTTTAACACAAGAGTTCCTATTCATTTCAATTTCGAGTTATTTGATAAACACACGTACATGTTTACGTTGTTATTCTTCTGTTTACACTTGTAAAACACAGTTACTTGTAAAACACTGTGTGGTCTACTGTGGAACAATTTAAATAAATTATTATGTAGCTTCTTATTCTTGCCATTAATTGTTACCACTGTTGTAACTGGGCTTCGGATCTCTGCTACTACATACGCACCTATCCAAACAGGTGAGATTTTGTTTCTCGTAGCCTGATTCTTCATTAATACTTGGTCACCCACATTAAAAACGACTGGGTTATAGGCTTCCCTGGCCACTCGTTTAGCACAATCCTGGTTTTCCCTAACCAATTCGTGCGCTCGCTGCAACTAATATTTTTCCACTTTATTGGGGTCATCAGCATTGTGCACTGGCGCACATTTGCGCTTCAAATTTGCTGGCATTTTAAAATCAAACCCGTAGAGCGTCCTAAACGGAGTTTGCTTCGTTAATACATGCACAGTATTATTGTGTACATGCATTGAAGTAGTCAACCATTGATCCCAATTCGAGTCGTCTTCCTTGGCAAAACTGCGCAAGTACTCGGCCAGAGGTCGATGACTACGCTCCAATGAGCCATTCGCCTGGGGATGATATGGTGTTATATGCAGTTTCTTGATTCCCAGCATTTTACACGTTTCTGAGAATAGTTTTGATACAAAATTTGAACCATTGTCGGTAATCAAGACCTTAGGTATGTTGTACCGTGCTATAATTTCGTCAAAGAATGACTTGGCCACCGTACTTGCTTCAGCATCGGGTATAGCCACGCACGCCATATACTTTGAGAAATCGTCTTGGAACGTCAAAATATATTTATTTCCCGAAACTGTCTCAGGTAAAATACCTACAATATCCATATGAACTTTATCAAATGGCTGTTTTGGTGTGTCAGTTAAAACCATTGGCATCTTTGTTAGCCTTGAACTCTTGTTGGCCAGACATTTTGGACAACTTGTTTTATACTTTTTTATATCTCGGAGCATACCTTTCCATCCATATACTCGCTTAATTCTGTCATGGGTTTTCCAGAATCCCTGGTGTCCACCTAGGGGTGAATCATGAAAACCCTTTAACACAGCCTGGATATCTATTTTTTTTCCTCCAGCCATTCCACATTACTGGCTGCCTGTTCATTGGCATCGAAAACAGCATTGCTAACATCTCTTGTTGTCTTCTCCTTATCTGACATTGCTTTGGCCCTCGTTTGCACTACTGATACCTTCTGTGCCTGTGGTACTCTGCTGAGTGCGTCCGCATTCAGATTTTTTTTCCTAGGTTTGTATATGATTTCAAAATCATACTCAGACAATTTGTGTCTGAACCTGACTAGCCTAGACGTTTGGTCTTTCAAATTGGCTATCCTATGGGCTAACCAATGGGCGTCCTGGCAGATATGCCCTAAAATTCTTTCTAGAAATTCCTTCTCTATTGTAGAGTATCTCTTCTCCGTCTCACTAAGCGCTCTGCTTGCGAATGCTATTGGCCGGTCATTACCGACTTCCTCTAATGACAATACTGCCCCTAATGCTTCATTGCTAGCATCAGTGGTCAACAAAAAAGTTAGCTCAAAGTCGGGGTACGCCAAAATCGGTGGCGAGCTAATTATTTCTTCTAGCCCCTCGAATGGTTGCTGACATCTCTCTGTCCATTCGAACTTTGCCTCTTTTCGTAGCAACTTGTTAATTGGCAACGCAATTCCGGCTAGACCTTCTACGAACTTTCTGTAATAGTTCACTAGTCCTAGGAATGCTTGCACTTTCTTTCTATTCCTCGGAATTGCTAAATTTTTAACGCATTCCACCTTTTGCGGGTCAGGCAGTGCTCCTGCCTCTGAGCTACGATGGCCTAAATAAACCACCTCTCTTAGCAAAAATTGACATTTCTCCGTGTTCAATTTCAAATTGTGTTCTCGTAATTTCTGGAGCACCTAGCACAAGCATTGCGAATGCTGCTGCAAGTTCTTCCCATAAATTACAATATCATCCAGATACACAAAATAATCTAACCCTTGCAAGCCTGTTAACACATGGTTCATTAGCCGTTGGAAGGTAGCCGGTGCTCCTGTTAATCCAAACGGCATTCTGTTAAACTCATATTGCCCTAAACCGGTGCTGAACGCGGTTTTTTGCTTATCTTGGGTATCCACCAGAACTTGGTGGTAGCCACTCGCTAAATCAAGTGTAGAAAAATATCGACTGTGTCCCAATTGATCCAGTATCTCTTCTATCCTTGGTGTCGGGAACACCTGCTTGATAGTGGCATCGTTCAACTTCCTAAAATCGACGACCATTCTCCACTTCTTTTCACCTTGAGCACCTCCCTTCTTTGGTACCAAGACTATTGGTGAGTTCCAAGGCGAGATACTCGGTAAAATTATGTTATCCTTTAACATTCCTTCTACTTGCCTGTTTACCTCATCTTTGTGAGCTTGTGGCAATCTGTACTGTTTCTGGTTTATTGGCGGTTGATCCACTCCAGTAGGTATTTCATGCTCTACCTCTGGTGTATACGTCAACTGGTCTCCTTCCAGCAAAAATATGTAATGGAGTGACACACAAATGGCTTCTATTGATGCCTTCTCTTCTGAATTTACGCTTGGGTCTACCTTCAGTGATTCTAGCACCCTCTCCATCCATTTTCCTATATCTACCTGCTTAATCTGATTAACCCATCTATAATTCGGTTATTTAAAATTATCATAGCTAGTGAACTTAGGCCTAAAATCCTCATCCATATAGTAGTCCTCTTCTGATGCATTCAGTACGCAAGCGTACACCTTACCCTTGTCAACGTGCATTATGGTCTCTCCCATATATACGCCGTCCGCTAGCTGCTGTTTGTGCAAAACAACAGTCCTAAGTTTCGTGTTTACATGCATAGTAACTACTTTGGTCGACCTTGCGTTCACTACCTTCATACAATTCTCCCCCCTATTCACGGTTCCTTCCTGCTATGACTTTAGTGGAACAGTTAGGATTCTATTCTTATCACCATCATAAAATTATAACTGCTTACTCAAAACAAATCTACTTCCTTAAATCTATATTTTTGCAAATAAACTTATTCAATGTGTACTTGTTTTCATGTCTCTACGTCCCGGTAAGTGTGTGTCTCAGTGATTCAGTGGGAGAACGATTAAAAACCAGATGTTCTCACTAAGTCCCTAAGTCTCGGTAGCGTGTGTGTCTCAGTGAGAAAACAATTTAAAAACCGGATGTTCTCACTAAGCTTTCTGTGTTCGTAATGTATTTTGTGTGGCGTAGAGCTGTTGCTAGTCAGGATGTTGGTGATCGACGAAGAGACCTACTGCTTGGGCCACATGGTTTATATAGGCCGACTGGTCACAGCGGCTGGTGCATGTTGTTATTGGCGGGCCACCGTTGTGCAACTTTACTTCCGTTGGCCGGCCTCGCTTTCTGCTAGTCGCCTCGCTTATTGTTGTTTTGTGGACAGGCTTGTTGTTGTTGTTAAATATTTTATGTTCAATTTAACTGGCAGCCAGCATTTCATTTGCATTCCTCCTTCTGTTTTGTACTTGCTGGCCGTTGGAGTGGTGATCGCTCTGTCTTTATCCCTCATGTGCGTTGCTCTCGTTTCTTCGTATTTTTAGTGTAAAATTACCGAGCGAGTGCACTCGGCAAATTCCACTGCTTGAGTTCGTGCACTCATCTTCTCTTGTCGTGCGTGTATTTGTTGTATCCTTCCTCGCTGTGTTTTTGCTCTCTTCGCTATTATCCGTGATGTGTGTGGATATAGCTGCTTAGGGATTCTGTCACCTGTAGTGTGGGCCAAAATTTCCACCGAAGATTTTAATCCGCACAGTATACTCATAAGCAAAATAAAAAGAAAGAAAACAAACCCAAAAAATGAATACATACGAGTACATACATAATTCTGGCAGGTAGCGATGCAATAAAATTGTATGAAATGAGAACAAAGCGTCTTTATGTCTAGAATCATTTATATTTGCACATTATTGGAGTTATTTTTTCTTGTGTGGTCTGCCTCATTTAAAAAATAAAATCCATAAGAATTCAATTTGTTATGAAATTTCTGTCAATATGTTCAAAATAGGCATACATATGTATGTATGTACATATATCAGGAAAATTAACTCTTTCCTTTTTTATGAGTATTTTATCACAAATAAATACAATATTAATTAAAAATTGAAAGAATTTCATATTTATTTTATTAAATATAGGAAAATGCAAGTTTTGTTAACCATCTTATAATATAAATACATATTATTTATTGCCTATTCCATTTAATCATTATATAAAATATTTCTAAATGATATACATACATACATACATATCTATACGTGCTTAAACAAATCTACTTGCTTTAAAGTTTTTTTGCCAATAGCCGTTCGAAACCCTACAAACGATGTGCTCAATGCATGACTCCTCTTGACTTGGAGATTTGGGCAATGGAAACTAATTGAAAAACATTCTTAAAGATTTGTTCATATTGTCTTTGGGTTCGTATGCACTTATGTATATGGGAAATACTTTGAATCTGATTATATATTTTGACCTACATTCGTATATAATATTTGTGCCTTTTTTTATTTTTGCCTTATCACTACTTTTTCTATGCATGTATGTATTATTATATATTAATATAGTTGCAAAATTTATTATATAATAAGTTAATGGATATGAGAGTGTATATACGAGGTGTGATCAAAAGATAACCGTTATTTTCATCTTTTCGTGAGTTACGTATGTTCGATGTTCGCATTTTTTTTCTGTTATGTTGGTACACATGTCTGTTATATATGTTGGCAATACCAACCATTTTGGATTGTCAGTTTGTTTTTGACAGATAAAAAGGTTAGTCGGTTTTGGTGTGCTCTTCGATTTTGTACTATTCGAAAAAAATGGATCAAAGAAACTGTATTCAGTTTTGTGTAAAAAATGAAATTAAATGCGCAAGGACATTTGAAATGCTGACTGTGGCCTTTGGCGAGTCTACTATGAGCAGAACACAAGTTCAATTGTGGTATAACCGGTTTAAGGAAGGCCGAGAAAATGTCAATGACGATGAAAACATTGAAGCAGTGAAGAAAATGATTTTGGATAATCGTCGAATCACTATCAGAGAGGTTGCTGATGATGTTGGCATATTGTTCGGCTCATGTCAACCAATTTTTACGGATGTTTTAGGCATGAAACGAAGATTGTTCCAAAATTGCTAAATTTTGAGCAAAAACAACGTCGCATGGACATCGCTCAGGAGCTGTTTTTGGCCAAAAACAAAACCGTTATCATGCCCCAACCACCGTATTCACCGGACTTGGCCCCCGCTGACTTTTTCCTCTTTCCAAAACTGAAGACACCGATGAAAGGAAAGCGTTTTGCCACGATTGAGGAGATAAAAGAAAAAACGAAACAGGAGCTGTTGACGATACCAAAAAAAGCGTTTCATTTCATATTTTTACATTTTTTCCTTAAAGAAATTTAATGTTCATGATAAATAATTTTTTATTGCTATATTTGCATTTTCCACACCATCTAAGGTATGCAAAATGGAGCGTTACGGATTTTTTGTTGATGATGATGAATTCTGAATACGCACGTTCCTACATTTATACATGCTTACTTGTTTGTATGTACATATATGGGGATTTCTTTTTATTTGTTTTTTTTTCTGAAATGTGGCAATGAAGAGAATGGATCCTTAAATTTTACTTTTTTAGTTTTTTGGCGCATTTATTTTTCATTCTCCTATCATAAATTCATATATTAGCTGGCTTGGGAAGTGTAGCTTGTGCAATTGTGAAAATTTAAAAGTGATTTTTATTTTAATATATGTATATACATTTATTACTAACTTAATTTGACTTAATTTGGTGAGTTTTTTAACTATAAATATGGTATTTTATAAGCTTTACCTTAGGGATATACAAAATTTCTGCGGTTGAGAGATTTTTCAACTACAAGAAGGTGGCAAGTATGGAAAAAGGTATACACATATGCTGAAAATCACTGAGCAATTTTGATTTTTGTCCAGATTGTCCGTGGCCACTTTTTTTCTACACCGTTAGAGATATTTTAATGAATGTTTGCAAAATTGGGTACGATGATACAAAACCAGACTGTTTTATGAGCCGATTTTGATAAATACCACGCCTACCTCCTATATATAGAACTTTTTTCACATTTTTTGACTTCGGTCCAATTGATGCAATAGTGTTGCAATTAGGTAGTTATATAGATGTGGATCCTACTAAACATTATGCAAAAGGTGGACGGTATATATTAATTGCCACGCCTAATAACTATTAACAAATATTCATAACTTAAGCTATATATGAGATTCATGGACGAAATTTTATATGAAGCAACATGTGGACATTAAGCTAACCGCAAAAATGAATTTGGTCAGATAAAGGCCACGCCTCTCTCCATTATAATTAACTCAGGATACCCTACGAAAAATAACCCTATATATGCTTCTAATGACGCAGAGTTTGTTACTTTTATATCATATAATTATATAAAACTTTCCTCATTTGCGGGAATCAATAAATTCACGGAATGAATGAGAAACTAAATTTCTAAATGCGAAAATGTAGAAATTTTCCATTCAAACCGTGCGAGGAAGTAATCAATATTTTATTACAAAATCTAATTTATAACTTATTAATTAAATTATTGCATTATAAAATCTAAACGCAGTTTAAAATAGATTTTCAATGTAGTCAACTTTATGACAAATGTCTTGTCCGTGGTTGTCTCGGAAAGGAAATTTGTTCCGATGACATTAAAATGTTTCAATTTCTGAAAGATGACAATGCTCTGCAGAAATGAAAAGCAAATTTGCATTTTAATAACAAAATGCAAAAAATTGCATTCAATTTCTGAAAGATGACAATGCTCTGCAGAAATGAAAAGCAAATTTGCATTTTAATAACAAAATGCAAAAAATTGCATTCGAAAAAGAGGTTTGACCCCAAATCCAATTCCAACTTTATTATAAGGTATGTTTCAAGTAGTCATATGTGTTTTTTGTTTTTTTCGTAAAATAAAGGAGTCGTAATGTCTCTTTATGTATAATTACAATTCTTAGGTGCGGAAATATATCTTGTGCCTGTTTTTCCTCTTCCCGATATATCAGTCAATCACATTAATGCTAGTAATGTAACTTTTTAAAATATTAATTTAATTAATTAATAAAACTAAATTAATATTAAAAAGGGTATAAAGATGCCCCCCCGCACGACAATCCGCAATGTAATCAAAAGTTTAGCCGGCGAAAGTGCTGTATTCCAAGCTGCAGAAGTTTTTCGGGATGTACCCTATTTGGAATCCCGAAGGACCCTATCAGAAGAAGACGCAGGTTGATGGAATGCGGAATATATATATATATAAGCTACCTCTTTTGCCAAAGGCATTTTAATAAGGAGCACATACGGGGTAACAGACTTTGTGCAGCTGCTTTCCCACAACATCATCTTAACTTGTCCATAGAAGATTTACCAGAAAATGAACAAAAAATTTCGAGAAAATCAATGAAGAGTCACAATGGGTTTTGAAACTTCCCATTACACGTACTTACGAGTTGATCAGACCGAACACAGATGTTGATTTCACCTGTGAAGAAATAGATAATTTGTGCGGTACGATGGAAAAGACAATGAGATATGAGGTGCCCATCGAAAAGTCGGAAGAATTGACTGACAATAAGTCTGATAACGACTACGTAAAAATAATTGAAAATTATAAACATATAAACCGCAAGGATAAAATCAGAATAATGGAATTAGAGAAAGAGATTGAGGAATTGAGAGAAGAGGTGAAATCGATCCAAAAA
The DNA here is from genome assembly GCA_920105625.2 of Clusia tigrina. Lineage (NCBI taxonomy): Eukaryota > Metazoa > Arthropoda > Insecta > Diptera > Clusiidae > Clusia > Clusia tigrina. Next base: position 341,278,106 of record OV050030.1, read on the forward strand.
AAATGCTATAGTTCCAGCTGCTTCTGCTACTGAACATGCTGTGATATTTTCAAAAATGATATGTGGTCCAATAAATACAGCGTACACAGAAGAAGAGCGGATGTTATCGCAAAATAAACTATCTATCATCAAAGGCATACCGATCAATGAGAGATGATTTAGGTTTCAGATTACCACATAAGAGCTCATGGCATCGATGGATTCCCATTAGGGTTGTAAAACCTGGAATGGATCCAAACGTTTTAAAAAACTTACCAAATTTAGTAAAAGAAATGCCAAAAAATGCTCGTATTTGTGAAATGTTGATTGATGAAATAAGTATTCGAAGAGATCTAGTTTACAATAAATGCGATGACATTATAAATGGATACGTAGACCTTGGAAATGGAAACCGAACACAGGAACTTAGCAGCAAATGCTTATTTATTATGCTAAAGTGCATTGTGGGAAACTGGAAATGCATGCTGAGTTACTACGCTTCCAGTAATGGGATACGTGGTGACAAACTAAAAGATATTGTCTTTGAATGCATCGACATTGCAGAAAAACTTGGTCTTAAAGTAGTGGCACTGGTGTGTGACCAAGGTCAAGATAACAGGAATTTATACAAAAAAAAGTTACATCTGATGCTCCTTACTTCGTACACAATGGCAATACGATTCATGCGATGTATGACTAATGCTATTTAATCAAATCAATACGAAGCACTTTGATCAGTATGTATGAGGTGGACAATGCGAGTGTGCACTTCAAAATGTGTCGAAAATTAACTTACAGTCATGTGTATCCAACAAGTTTCGAAAAAATTAGTGTGTATCGAGCCACTCAAATTTTAAGCAATTCTATATCGCACGGTATTGATATGATGATATCAACAAACCTCCTTGGTAATAATAATGTTGTAAAAGATTGCGCAAGACCAACACAGAAATTTGTCAAGATGATGAACGATTTATTCGACGATCTTGATTGCAAACTGTGTACGGTCAAAAATTTTCTAAAAAGGAGCAAATGAGAACATTGAATATATAATGTTTGGCAAAATAAACCAAGATGCTCTTGAAAATTTCTTTTCTAAGCTCCGATCAGCGTTGGGACCGAATACTCATCCCTCACTCTATGAATTGCAATACATAGTCGCTCGCCTCATAACAATGAAAATATTGAGGTTTAAAATGCAAAATACAACGAGCACTTGTGAGGATGATGAAGCCATAATGTTAGATTGGGTCTCTGAAAATGCTATTGAATTTCAGAAAGAAATTCAAGCCCAATCAATGTTAGATATTACCATGGAAGATATAAACATGAATTCCAAGACCGATGAAATGTGGGCATCCACCTCAAAGAAACCAACTGCAGAAATACAAGTACAACGGTCCAGAAACTGTTAAGAAAATTGAAATGCCAAAATTGAGTAGATACGATGACAAAGTCCCAAAATACGCTTTCGAAATTTTCTGAAGAATTAATTCGCTCAAAGAATTATAAAAATTATAAGTTATGTCTGATTAATCCCGTTGATATGGTATTTGAAATATGTCAATATCATTTTACTGTGTACGAGACTGTATTTAAAAAGTATGCGCATGAAGAAGAAATTAGAAAGAAAATATTCTCATGTATACGCAAAAAAAACCGAAGAGAAATTCAATAACTGGTTTGCCGAAGAAAATGAATGCGCCAGACATAGACTTCAGTTGCTTGAATTTTTTATAACAGTCATTCTCTTTAAGAATGCCAAATGGCAAGTGCGGGAATTAATAAAAAATGACCAACAAAGAATAAAAGTAAATCGGACGAGAAAAAATTAAAACGAGAAAAATTAACCACTTGAAAAGGCATTTGGTACATTTTGTAAATTTTCGCACTTATATTTTTTGTGTTATTATGGGTGAAAATAGGCCTACTTAGGTGGAGTAGCAAATGCAAATATAGCAATAAAAATCATTATATCATGAACATTAAATTTCTTTAAGGAAAAAATGTAAAAATAATGCTTACTCTCATGAATTTTGTTCACTAAAATATTTAAAATAAAAATCACTTTTAACTTCATACAATTGCTCAAGATGGAAGAATAATTGTTTTTTAGGTATGGAATATGTATGCAACATATCTTAAAAATAAATTACATATTTTATATATTACATATATAAGGCATTTATTATATACAATATATATATACTCTCATATCCATTAACTAATTATATAATAAATTATGCAAATATATTAATATATAATAATACATACATGCATAGTAGAAGTAGTGATAAGGCAAAAATAAAAAGAGGAAAATCAAAAAAGGCCCAAATATTAAATACGAATGTTGGTCAAAATATATAATCGTCTCGAATATTCTGCTTGAGCTGTCCAAGTGTCTGTGGTTTGTTAACATACACTTTCTCTTTTAAATATCCCCATAAAAAAAATCGGGCGCAGTTAAATCTGGTGAACGAGGAGGCCAAGGGAAATCTGAATTTCTTGAAATTATGCTTTCACCAAAAATTTCACGCAGCATGTCAATAGTTTGCCTAGCAGTATGCGCAGTGGCTCCATCTTGTTGAAACCACAAATTAGGATGTTGCTCCACCATTGGCCGGAAAAAGTTGTCGATCATTGTTCTGTAAGAAGCCCCGGAGACCGTTTCTGGAGTTTCATCCTCATTCTCAAAGAAATATGGGCCGATGATTTTTGTGGCCATAACACCGCACCAAACAGTGCATCTGATTGGGTGTGACTGATGCTGATGTATTGCCCTTGGATTTTCGGAGCCCCAAAACCTACAGTTTTGTTTATTCACAAAACCACTTAAATGGAAATCTTACGTTAAAAAAACGGCGATAATTTCGCTGCGTCAGAACAATTGATCGTTGAGAAGAATAATAAAATTCGATAATTTTAATGCGATGTTGTGGACTGTACGTATTCATTTTAAATTTCCAAGAGTTCAGTTATAATCTGCAAAAAGAAAAAATAAATTATGTTAAAAAATAAAAAAGTTATTTGTGTTTCACATCAGCTGGTCTTATTTGGGCCACCCTGCATTTCCAATATGCATAAGTGCATACGAACCCAGAGACAATATGAACGAAGCTTTAAGAATTTTTTGCAATTAGTTTCCATTGCCCAAATCTGCAAAGCATGAGGAGTCATGCATTGAGCACATCGTTTGTAGTATTTCAAACGGCTATTGGGAAAAAACTTTAAAGCAAGTAGATTTGGTTAAGCGCGCATACATCTGTACGAGTATGTGTGTATATCATTTAGAAATATTTTATATACATAAATGTTTAAATTGAATAGGCAATAGATAAAAATATTTGTTTATATTATAAGATGGTTAACAAAACATGCATTTTCCTATATTTAATAAAATAAATGTGAAATTCTTTCAATTTTTAATTAATATCGTATTTATTTTTGATTAAATACTGATAAAAAAAAAAGGAAAGAGTTAATTTTCCTGATATATGTACATACATACATATGTATGCCTATTTTGAACATATTGGCAGAAATTTCATAACAAACTGAATTCTTATGGATTTTATTTTTTTAAATGAGCCAGACCACACAAAAAAAAATAACTCCAATAATGTGCAAATATAAATGATTCTAGACATATATGCGCTTTGGTCTCTTTTCATACAATTTTATTCCATCGCTACCTGCGACTATGTATGTATTCATTTTTTGGGTTTGTTTTCTTTCTTTTTATTTTGCTTATAAGTATACAAACAACCATACATATATATGCATTCAAAATTCTGTAATTTTAGTGATTCTGTAGTTATCAAGATTTGTAGTGTCGCCCACTTAACTCGTAACGGAAGAGAAAATCAAATATTTTGCTCTTCTCCTTTATAGGACTTCTTATTACGTTGATATTCTTTGGTGAGACATAAGGGCCGACCAAAATAGACGAGACGAAACGTGACGAGTGAAGGTACGACCAAAATAGACGAGACGTAACGATAGCGATTTTACGAACGTCCGCACTCGTTACGTAGATTTTGACATTATCCCAAAATGAGACGCTATCAAACGCATCGATGGATGGCTTTTTACATAAATTCCGAGCTCATTCTCCACAGCGGCGATTAAATTGTAGCAAAATTTTAATTTTTTGGGTTAAATGTCAAAATCGACGTAACGAGTGCAGACGTTCGTCCAATCGCTATCGTCACGTCTCGTCTATTTTGATCCCACCTATAGTTGAAAAGCAACCGAAACAATGTGTACATCACGCATTTTAATCGAAGCAGCAATATTTGTAACTTGTCATTTTGTATCGTAATAAAGTGATTAATGAATTATTAAATAAAGTGCAAATTGTAATAAAATAAACTTTTACCGAATATTAAGTCCGTAAATTGCAATAATTAAATAAAGCTAATTATTATAATTTAACCAGCGATTTTTTGATTACTACGCAATCCAGTGGTACGAGTCCTAGTATAGAGAGTTAGAGTCAGGAGGGCAATCTCATAACAGAACGAATTGTCACAAGAGGGCTATTTCGTAACAATATAATAAAATTCTCTCCAGTTACAGATTTCCTAATACTCCTTTGTGTTATGGCAGTGGTAATCATAATATGGCGCAGGTTGAATTGGGGAATCTAGATTCCTAAGGTCAACATGACCCAACTAACATCATTACGCCGTCGAATTCAAACTAAATCAACAAAAGGTACAACCCGAGATTTGCAGAACCAAACGGATCTACGGGACACAGATCTTTGAGCGGGGAGGATATAACACGAGCAGAATGAGTTGCAGCCAAAGCAGACGTGACTGCAGCCAAGCTAACGTAGCGACAGCGCCGCCGAGTCAGCATATTGTCTAAGTGCGTGTGAGCGTTCCTACAGTTCAATACATGAAATCTGCTGATACCGGCAGTAGTTCATACCAGCATAGTGTTGCAACTAAAGGACAGCTAGCTCCAGCCAAGCTAACGCAGCGACAGCAGCGCCAAGTCAGCGCATTGACCAAATGCGTGTAAACCTACTCTGCTGGACGAGTTCCAGCGAATAAACAGCTGAGGAACGTAACCTGTAAATACGTTCATCGTCAAATGCATCAAATATGCTTAAATATCGGCAATATTTTTCTATAAAAAAGATGACAATTAAGCTAAGAGGAAAGTCAAGAATTGGTATCCGAGCCTGCGCATTCAAGTATATATTAAATTTGTAAAAGAAAGTTTAATTCGAATATTTAATTATTAATAATAAAAAAGTATATAACGTGGTGTAATTTTTAAGGTTTTTATTTCGGATTATTATATTTATTACCCTTAACTTCGAATACGTGTACAACAAACACCATAAATTCACTTGCACTATACGTGTGACCAAAAAAAATCGATGAAACGGTAAAAATTTTAGCGGAAAATTTAGTGTTGCTTCTAGTTGTCCTTTGGCCATATTATTGGACAGTTCTGCACAGGCGTTCGAGTGTAAAAATACTCAAACACTCACTTTTTTCAAATAAATGGCAGAATGAAATCACCACTGTAATCACTGGCTAACATAAGTGCTAATGAAACATCCTGTCGTAGTTTCAACTATATTTAACAGAGCGGAAACAAACCATACCATAGATTCCAAGAAAATTTTGATGTTGACTTTTATTTGGTAAAATTTACTTTTCATTGTTTAAACAATGTCCTTCACCAAATTTTATGAATATTAGTTTTCTTTTAAATCAACTGGAATTCAATTAAGAAATAGCTGAAAAGTCGAATTTTTTATAACTATTCATAGATTTTTACTTTAACTTCTATACTACATTTTATCACTGTTTTCGAATCTTTCCAACATTTTCAATAAATATTTAGTGGTAGAGATAGTGGTTCCCCTTTTTTTCCTCGTATTATACAAAAATATACACCATCATTAATGACTTCTAGTTCTAGATGTAACTTCAATCCGACTGTAATGTTCTTAATTGTAAGTTAAAGATTCATCATTTTTACTGAAATTGTCTTTCCACTCAATATTATACCCTGTTATGAATCAGTAAATTTGTTACTGAAATGGAATATAATTTTTGTCGTGAATGTGTACAACAAGTGTTTTTAAAATTACTATTACACTTTTTTAATCTCATAAAAAATTATTTTTTCTAGATAGCAACTGATGTGAGCAATTTACACGAAATTTTCTGCAAGTATAAGGCTGTACTCGTAGATCCAGCAGAATTCGCGTGTCTCAAGGCTATAGTATTATTTCGTCCTGAAACCAGAGGTCTAAACGATCCAGCGCAAATTGAAAACTTGCAGGATCAAGCTCATGTGAATTTTGTAAAAACTAATTGTTTAAATAAAAACTATATGATTTTTTTTATAGGTCATGCTATCGCAACATTCGAAATCTCAATTTAGCACGCAAATTGCACGGTTTGGTCGGTTGCTGCTAATGTTGCCATTATTACGAATAATAACTTCCCAAAAAATTGAAACAATTTACTTTCAGAAAACAATTGGAAATACACCTATGGAAAAGGTCTTATGCGATATGTATAAAAATTAGTTCTAATTATGCTAAAAAATTTGCTTTTATTCGTAGTGTCAGGAATTCAATTGGAAGTTTTTTCAAGTCACATTAATATTAACCAATAATAATAAGTGTATTTATTAAAGTATAGTATATTATATATATGTATAGTATAGTACTGAGTAAATTAAACTTGAAATAAAACTTTTGGATTTTATGAAACTGTGATAGTGAGGAAAGCCTAAAGAATCGCATCCAGAGATATGCAAGAGTGCAATAGTTTGCCTTTGCATTGATTGCCAAAAAAACAATCCAATGCAATGCATTGCAATAAAATCAATGCATTGAGTTGGATTGCATTGCTCATGAACTGCAATGTTTTGAAATGTTTTCTTTTATGCTACGTCACTTGAATATTGCTTTGTCGTATGCATGCGAGGAATGCTATGCTCATAGGCAAATAGATATTCATGTACAAACACTGTATCTAAATAAAAACACAGTGGCCAACAGTAAAATTCATCTATGAAAAAAAAATATATATTTGTACAATTTTTATGTTTTAAAACAATAAACCCATTGCTGTATGTGGCTGCATATGAGAATAACACACATTTTTCTTTGATTTAAATTTTTATTATCAAAAAATAGTAATTTTCCTTCTCCAGTAAATTTCACTGAAAGGCGCTTTTAATAATTTGGATGTTGCGTCGATGTGGTACATCTATTGTAAAATTTTTTTAAAATTATGCGGTCCACATACATGTCGCTGTCGGATGATGAGGTTTTGTTTGCGCTAGCGCTCGTACTGTGCAAGGAATAATGTGAAAAGAAAAAAACGATTTTGGATGAAGGAATGGCAAACAAAAAGAGTACAATAGTATTCAAGGAACTCCAGCAGAAACGCCTTTTCATTATTTTTATCAGCACACATCTCCAGACACTGGCAGTCAAACTCAAATAAGAAAAATTTACATGTAAACTGCCCACAAATGACAATTATCCATACCATAGAATACAGAGAAATGACTCTTAAAAGTCAATTGCTTGGCGCGCACTTACCCATTTGCAAAACTTTTGTTTGTGTGGCTAATTTTCTTCAGAATTCTGGTTAACCAATGATACAAAAAAAAAACAAATCCATATAGGCAACTAATGATAAACAAAGACATTTTTTTTTAAATGGCAGAAAATTTTACGTTTAAGTGTCCCTTCTCTGTGTTCTCTGATCCATATATCATAATCAAAATCATAATACAATTTCCCTTCAAAATCAAAATGACGTTCAATCAGTGATCACAGCGAAATCATGTCTGTGTGACACGTATTTTCCCCTCATACTATTGAATGATCATGACGTTTCGTCTATGGGCTGCACTACACTTGAAATAAAAAAAAATCTATGTGATTATCACAAAAGGAAAATTCATTTATATTATATTTTATATATCAAAGAATTTACAACAAAAACTTTAAATGGAAGGTAGGCGCTTTGTAGCGTAAGCCACTCTAGATACAGTACAAACCAATAATAATAAAGAACAGACTGCGCCATGCTCAGAATTTCCCTTTTTATGACGCCAGTGTTGAACATCCAAGAGTTGCAAACCTCCTGCTCTATGAAATTAAGTCTATTTGTTTTCATGTTTCCTTTTTATCACCAATGACGGAATTCACTATATATCTGAATATATTTTTACATAGATATTGTAATTCATTCACATATAATATATTTTACGTGCCGCTTTGAACTAAGATTGATAAAACGATCTTGGCTTTGAACAGACCTTACAGAAAATGTAGTAATATCAAAGAACAAATACAACAGACAGTTAATATGAAAGTATTTGTGCGAGTTCTGCTAGTGTACCCAGCTGGCCCAAAGGTCGTGAACGTTATCGAAAACGATAGTAAACCTTCGTAGTTTACGAAAGAAACTATCGTTTTCGAACTCCTTTACGATTCGTAAACGATTCGTCTTGCGTTCTTAATTTACCACGCAAAAGTCCCATTTGCGATAGTCGTAAAAGTATCGTTAATGATATCGAAAACGACACTTTTACGAACTTTTAATATCCTGTTAAAATTCTGTTAAAATTCTGTACATTAATTTAAAAATTTTGGTTTTTTTTAACACATTTAATAAGTATAATTTGATTATATTTGAAAATGAACTACGAACGGGGTGATATATATAGATATATATATATATATATATATATATATATATATATATATATATATATATATATACATATATATATGTATATATATATATATATATATATATATATATATATATATATATATATATATATATATATATATATATATATATATATATATATATATATATATATATATATATATATATTGTTACATATTTTCTGTTTCTCTCCATTTCACTGAAACACTATATTTCACTCACACACTATTATATATATTAGTTAACTCGCCGGCCCAAAGGTCGTGAACGTTACCGAAAACGATAGTAAACCTTCGTAGTTTACGAAAGAAACTATCGTTTTCGAACTCGTTTACGATTCGTAAACGATTCGTTTTGCGTTCTTAATTTACCACGCAAAAGTCTCGTTTGCGATAGTCGTAAAAGTATCGTAAAAGATATCGAAAACGACACTTATACGAACTTTTAATATCCTGTTAAAATTCTGTACATTAGTTTAAAAATATTGGTTTTTTTTAACACATTTAATAAGTATAATTTGATTATATTTGAGAATGTACTACGAACGGGGTGATATATATATATATATATATATATATATATATATATATATATATATATATATATATATATATATATATATATATATATATATATATATATATATATATATATATAAGTTAAAGAAAATAATATTAACAGCTTAAGGCACACGCGCATCCGCTCCAGCTAGAAATTGCTGACGATACGTCTAAGTTAACGAAAATAATATTAACAGCCTAAAGCACACGCGCATCCGCTCCAGCTAGAAATTGCTGACGATACGTCTAGCTTAAAACAGTGCAATTCCAGAGAATTGCAGTCGACAACATCAACCAACAAAAATAAAAAGGAATAGCGTGAGAATGACGAAACTGACGCCAGCAGAGCTGACGGCAGATTTAGGCTACTCTACTAAGGTATAAAAATTGTTAAGTTTAGTCTGAGTTTAGCATTAAACAAATAAAGAGCACTTGCTCGTAAAAAATATTTTTTTTAACAATTATTAACATAAAATAATTTAACTGGCGCCCGAGCAGGGACCCAGGTCGCGTTATCACAAAAGTGTAACATAAAAATATTCCGAAAGTGTGTCCTTCGAAGTATAAAGTGCCTCTAAGTGAACTTAAAGTGATCTCTAGTGAAGCATATAAACCGTCCTAAAGTAGCACGCATTGATTCATAGACTTTAAACAAAAGTGCACCAAGCAATTTGTGGCCGAACAACTGTGCATAAGCCGTCCTAAAGTAGTACGCCGCAATCCAGTTAAGCATCGAGGGAACACAGGGAATATACCTGGGTCCGAACCAACGAGTTGTCATCTGTGGCAGGATTCTTTAGAAATAAGCCACATCACGCAACAGTGTGAAACGGAGCCTTAGTCACCGTCTATTGAGCGGACAAACGGGAATAATCTACATCGCCGGCGTGACCATGAAGACAACTCTATTTTCATTGTAAGTAGGATTAAGAAAAATTGTAAACATTGTTATATTATAAAATATAGGAAAAAGTGCTTCAAGAGTAATCAGTGCAGATTTGAAAAAGTAAATTATTGAAAATATTAAGAAAAAAAAGGGAAACCCCCTATAAACATCTGAATTTATATTCACATAAAAAATATATTTCGACATAGCTGCGACTCACCAACTTAAACAGTTTAGTCACCCTCCAGTTATATAACAAAATACTAAAAGATAATAATACAAAATTAAATAAAAAAGATAAAACATTTTTAATTATAAAATTTTCTCAATAACTGCGATTCACCACCGGAAAAGGTAATCCTCCAGTTATATAAATAAAAATACACAATAAATATTAAAACAATCACATATAATGGCAAATCCAAATTTGATCCGCCCACCAATCCTTAACCCAGGTAATACTAATCCCCCAGTCCCGCCAGTGAATTCCACTCCAGAACTGGAAAATTTGATAACCCAAATAGTGGGTAGAGTGCTAGCCAGTGAAGGGCAAAGTCTAATTCACGCAGCACTAAATCCTAACTCTGACCTTAATGCTGTAACTGACGAGACAATCAGACCGGAGCATAGGGAACGACTAACTGACCTCGATAAAATCCCAGACATCGTGCGTTGTCTTCGAGATTTTACAGGAAATCCGAGCGAATTTAGCTCATGGAGGAAGAGCGTAGATCGCGTGCTCAGAATTTATGAACCACAAAGGGGAACACCCAGATATTTCGGAATCCTTAGCGTGATCCGAAATAAGATAGTTGGAGACGCTGACACCGCATTGGAGTCATACAATACTCCATTAGATTGGAAAGCGATCTCCAGATGCCTGACACTACACTACGCGGACAAACGCGACTTAGGTACTTTAGAGTACCCAATGTCGAGCTTGATACAAGGGAACAGCTCCACGCAAGAGTTCTATCAAGCAGTGTACTCCCACCTTTCTTTGATACTAAATAAAGTATCCTGCATGGAAATAGGTCAAGAGTCATTACACCTTTTGACTCAGACATATAGACAAAAGGCTCTGGACACTTTCGTCAGAGGCCTCAAGGGTGACCTGCCAAGACTTCTTGGTATTAGAGAACCCGCAGATTTGCCACAAGCGTTGCATCTCTGTCTTAAATTGGAGAATCAAAACTATAGAACGCAATATGCAAATAATAGCCAAGGCGCAATTCGTAAAGGCTACAGCCAACCTCCTCCGTTGCCACTTAGAAGACAACCTATTCCACATAGACCACAACAACCTTTTCACCACAATAACCAACCTAGGTTCCAACAATCTTTTCACCATAACAACCAACCTAAATTCCAACAACCTTTCTTTCCTCAGTTAACATATGTTCCACGTCCACCACAACATTCTAACCCATTTAATAACCAGCTTCCATATCCGACACCACAACGACCGCAAGTGCCTAAGCCTCAACCTAGACCTGAACCCATGGAGGTCGATCATAGTATGCACTCTAGAAGAGTGAATTATATGAACAATCCTTTTAAAAATCAATTAGCAGGAAAAAGACCACCACCACCATCAGGAACAGTTCCACCTCAGAAATTCCAACGGAATTTCCATATCGAAACTAATGAGCCTTACAGTAATGAAATGAACTTAGACGAAACAGAGAATTCAGACTATGAATACGGACAAGCACTTGAAGACTATGTTGAACAATACGAAGAGTTTAGCGCTAAAGACACCGAGCCACAAAAATATAGCGACATACATTTTTTAGGATAACTGACTCTTCATTACCTTTCTTCGAATGCCAAACCAGTAATGGAGAGATTCTAAAATTTCTAATAGATACAGGATCGAGTAAAAATTACATCCAACCATGCCTAGTTAACAAACCCTTACCCAACGACCAAGTTTTTTACGCTAAATCAATAGGTGGCGACGTAAGAGTAAGCCAACATACTTTCATTAACCTCTTCGGAGAAAAAACCATAAATTTAAAATTTTTCCTATTACCTACCCTCAAATCTTTTCACGGAATACTCGGTAATGACAGCCTGAAACAGCTCTCTGCAGTCATACATACGAGAGACAATTGCATGACCATTCTCAATAAGACGAAAGTCAAAATAAAACAAATGATATCACCATCAGTGAACCACATAAAAACAGACCACATGAGCACTGCCCAAAAGAACTCCGTACTAAAAATTATTTCAAAATATAAACATCTTTTTTCCGAACCAGATGAAAGGTTAACTTACACGACCCGAGTTGTAGGTGAGATACGTACCAATAGTGACACTCCAGTTTATACAAAATCTTATCCATTTCCTATGGCCCTTAAAGGCGAAGTAGAAAACGAAATTCAAAAACTTCTCGACAACGGTATAATAAGACCGTCTCGATCCCCGTACAATTCCCCCGTGTGGATTGTACCTAAGAAGCCCGATTCATCCGGAAATAAGCAGCACCGTATGGTCATAGACTACAGGAAACTAAATACTGTAACCATAGCAGACCGTTACCCCATTCCCGAAATAAATGAAGTGCTCTCACACCTTGGAAATAGCAAACTATTTTCAGATTTAGACCTTAAAAGCGGTTTCCACCAAATCCCTCTGAAGCCATCCGATATGGAAAAAACAGCATTTTCCATTAACAATGGAAAATTTGAATTCACAAGATTACCCTTCGGGTTAAGAAACGCTCCTTCGATTTTCCAAAGAGCGTTGGACGATATTCTTCGTGAATACATAGGTAAATTCTGCTACGTCTACATTGACGACATAATAGTTTTTAGCGATAGTGAAGCGAACCATTTAAAACATATCCAAATTATTTTTGAAACACTTACAAAAGCCAATATGAAAATCCAATTAGATAAATGCCACCTGCTAGAAAAACAAGTCGAGTTTCTTGGATTCCTTATATCCCCTGAAGGAATTAAGACCAACCCTGGTAAAACAATAGCTATAAAGAATTTCCCACTTCCCAGGACTCTAAAAGATCTCCGCTCATTCCTAGGAATGTCCGGCTATTATAGACGTTTTGTTAAAGACTATGCAAAACTTGCAAAGCCGTTGACCACCCTATTACGAGGAGAGGATGGACGAGTGTCCAAAACTCAATCAGCAAAGAAATTAATTAAATTAAGCTCTGAAGCCATTGATGCAATAGAAAAAATTAAAAACTCACTTATATCGAGCGACCTTATGCTTGCTTTCCCTGACTACAACAAACCATTTGAATTAGCTACAGATGCGTCAAATTGTGCTTTAGGTGGAGTACTATCCCAAGGCGATAGACCAATATCATTCATTTCTCGAACATTAAGCAAAGCGGAAGAACATTACGCGGCTAATGAGAAGGAAATGTTAGCAATTATATGGGCACTAAATACATTCAGAAGTTATCTCTATGGATCGGCAAGAGTTAACATATTCACTGATCATCAACCACTCACGTACGCATTAAGCAACAAAAACAACAATAGTAAGATGAAGCGCTGGAAAGCGATTCTCGAGGAATACAATTATGTTTTAAAGTACACACCCGGTAAAAGTAATATAGTTGCAGATGCCTTATCAAGACCACCCCAAACTTCACAGATAAACACAACATCAGTAACAGTTCACAGTGACGAAAGCTCCGCTCATAACCTTATTCCCACTGTTGAAGCCCCAATAAACGTATTTAAGAACCAACTTATACTCCAAGTAGGAAATGAAGACAAGTATGAATTTTCTATTCCCTTCCCTACTTATCATAGACACACTATCGTAAAACAATCCTATACTCAAGAAAATCTAACATCAATTTTGAAACAATATCTTAACCCCAGTGTCATAAATGGTATTTTCTCTGCAGAAACTATTATGGGCATGATCCAAGAAATTTATCCCCTGCATTTTGGTTCATACAAGACACGATACACTCAGACACAAGTTAGAGACGTGACAAATGAAACGGAACAAGAAGAAGCCATTCTAAATGAACACAAAAGAGCCCATCGGAATGGAAAGGAAAACAAAATTCAGTTGTTACAGAAAATATATTTTCCTAGCATGAGCATGAAAATAGACAGAATAATAAAAACCTGTAGTATTTGCAAAAAACATAAATACGAAAGACACCCTAATAAACAAGAAATTCATGCTACCCCGATCCCAAAATTTCCAGGACAAATATTACACATAGATATCTACTCTACAGAAAGAAATACTGTTTTGACCGCTATAGACAAATTCTCAAAATATGCGCAAGCAAAATTACTAAAATCAAAAGCCATAGAAGACATTAAGGAACCGTTAAGAGAAATTTTGTTAACTTTCGGAAAACCAGAACTTGTTGTAATAGATAATGAAAAATCATTTAGTTCAATATCTTTAACTCACATGATGAAAAACCAGTTGGGTATAAAAACATTTACAACACCCCCTTACACAAGTACGGTCAATGGCCAAGTTGAACGTTTTCACAGTACATTAACAGAAATAATGAGATGTTTAAAAGGCGAAGGAACACACCGCACATTTCAAGAATTATTAACCATATCTGTTTACGAGTATAACTCATCAGTACATTCGACAACATCGAAAAAACCAATAGATTTATTCCTAGGTAGACAAATAATGACAGAAGATCAGCGAAACCTAATTTGGCAGAATAATGCAGAAAAGTTACAGGGAAAACAGACAAAAGACATGGAACATCACAACAAACGAAGACATCCTTCCAAAAATTACTCTGTAGGTGACATTATTTATGTAAGAAACAATAAACGAATAGGCTCGAAGCTTACCCCTCGGTATAAAGAAGAAAAGGTTAAAGAAAATAAATCCAAGGTAGTTATAACAGAATCGGGACGAACTGTACACAAAGACCGTATACGCAACTAATACCTTACTAACTTTTCTTTACAGATTTTTGTTTACCACCGTTACGGCCAAATTTACAAATATTGGACTACACACTTGCTCATATGATTTCAATGGACAATGGATTAGCTAAGATTCAGGATGGAACTTTTAAATTCATTCACATAATAAACATCGAATTATACGACGATTTTTTACAAAAGACAAACGACTATATAGAACGAAACATAGACAAATCAAATACTTTTTATCCACTTTTAAGGCATGAGTTAACCCGTACCATAGATATCCTTAACTCCCTAAAACTTCACACCCGTTCAAAGAGATCATTAAATTTTATTGGGACCACCTGGAAGTATATTGCCGGAAGCCCAGATCACGATGACCTAGAGTCAATAACGAATAATATAAGTAGCCTTATTAACAATAATAACAAACAAGTAGTAATAAATGAAGCATTCAATATGCAAATAAACAATCTAACGAAAATAGCGAATGAAATCTCAAATTATATAAGAAAAGATAATGGTTTGAATAATGAATTTGCTATTAATTTACAAAATAGATTAAGACTTATTAAGGAAGAAATAATAAATATTAAATATGCCATACAATGGGCAAGAAATGGAATAATAAATTCTGTCTTATTAAATAAATATGAAATCAGCCTAGCATTAGAAAAGCTAAGGCAAGAAGAAATGCCATTTGCAACGGCAGAAGAAGCACTTGAATTTTCTAATGTAAATGTTTTAAACAATAATACTGCAATTCTTTACATAATAAAAATACCTATAACTAAAGTTGAAACTTGTTATGTTATTAAAATGTTATTTTAAGACCAGTTAAAAAAGCACAGAATATTGTAAGCATTGTATACGATGAAATTTTAATTAGAGATAACGAAATATATGGAGTAAAAACAAAATGTAATAGATTTAATTTTGTAAGTGTATGTCATAGAAACCAATTAGTAAATATAAGCAACAGCACATGTATCCCTAAGTTAATAAATAGTTTAAATTCGTCATGCGTTATCAGCAACAGTCAACACATAAAATCTATAGAAGAGATTCAACCTGGTGTTATCCTACTTAACGAATTTAATGGAACAGTACTCGTCGACAATGTCACCCATGCACTATCTGGAACATACCTAATTAAATTTCATAATACAACTATTGAGATTGGAAAAGAAGTATTCAGTAACATCGAAGCTTCATCCCTAAAAACCATACCAGCATCAATACAGCCAACTCCCTCAGAGGAAAAACGAATTCATCTGCTATCACTAGAAGCCCTGAATGAGGTTCACATCAACAATACTAAGGCGATACAGTCCTTGAAGATAGGAGCAATAACCAGTTAATTTATTGCAATTGCAGCCGTAATCGCTATATTTCTTCTGATGTTGATACCAAAACGATTATGCAAAAAGGAAGCCACTATCATTGTTTCTGAAAAGGAAATTCCAATAGCACCAAGGACAATAGAAAACTTTTCAAACATCAAACTTAATAATATCCCATATTTTTGATCGATTGGGGACAATCGATTCTAAGGGGGGAGGAGTTAAAGAAAATAATATTAACAGCTTAAGGCACACGCGCATCCGCTCCAGCTAGAAATTGCTGACGATACGTCTAAGTTAACGAAAATAATATTAACAGCCTAAAGCACACGCGCATCCGCTCCAGCTAGAAATTGCTGACGATACGTCTAGCTTAAAACAGTGCAATTCCAGAGAATTGCAGTCGACAACATCAACCAACAAAAATAAAAAGGAATAGCGTGAGAATGACGAAACTGACGCCAGCAGAGCTGACGGCAGATTTAGGCTACTCTACTAAGGTATAAAAATTGTTAAGTTTAGTCTTAGTTTAGCATTAAACAAATAAAGAGCACTTGCTCGTAAAAAATATTTTTTTTAACAATTATTAACATAAAATAATTTAACTTATATATATATATATATATATATATATATATATATATATATATATATATATGTATATATATATATATATATATATATATATATATATATATATATATATATATATATATATATATATATATGTATATATATATATATATATATATATATATATATATATATATATATATATATATATATATATATATATATATATATATATATTGTTATATATTTTCTGTTTCTCTTCATTTCACTGAAACACTATATTTCACTCACACACTATTATATATATTAGTTAACTCGCTTTTATAAAAAAAATACTTTCTTAAAAATTCACAAACAATCGCAAGCACTTTGACTCAAAACTATAAGAAGCAAAATGGAGGGAAAGTTAATAACGAAAATGCTAACGTTAGTTATCAGCTGAATGAGGAGCGAATTGACAATATTCGAGAAACCTTCGTAAAAAACGTATAAATAACGATAGTTTATATTATAAGAATGATTTAAAATTGACGTATGTAGTGGTAAAAATACAGTGCAACCCATTTAATTCTAACCATCGCTGTTCTTCGAGTAGGATACTTCCCAAAAATTTGAAAATTGTCAGAAATAAATATGATCTGCAAGCTGGGTAAAGAACCGACATTTTTCTCTTCATACATACCTAGTCGGCTAAAATACATTAGTAGCCATCTCAAGACTGATCCATTGTTAAAAATAGCAGAGGATTTAGGCTTCCTTGTTGACTAACTTAGCGCACTCGGCAGCCGTGCATGCAACTGGTGCTACTGAAACATCTTCATACTCTAAAAGAACTTTCACTTCCGGAGATATAACGCACTGACCAGAGAGAGAAGATGTATTAGAAAAGAGTGGCAGAGGACTCGATCACCCATGTTGAACCAAAAACTAGCTGAACCTGAGCAGCGTCTAAGAGAAGTCTTTAGAAATCATAGGAATATACGTCTAAGAGAGCTCACGGCAACAGTTATTCCGGGCAAGGACACAAACTTCTCATAATGGAAAACATGTAAATTCGTCAAAAGTCCGAAAGAGCACAATCCACCCCTTAAAATTGAAAATGGGCTAGAAGCGATGCTGAAAAACAAATATATATGCGGACCACCTCTCAGGTGTGTTTAAGCCAAATCCCAAATATTGAAGTTCCTAAAACTCACCATCAGGCAAAGTACAGTTTTAAAGAATTGGCTCTAGCTATAAAAACGAAAGCGAGCAAGGCTCCTGGCTACGTTATGATAGCTCAATTACCAGAATGAACAATCAGTTTAATTCTCAACTTGTTCAATGCAGTTCTTCGAGTAGGATACTTCCCAAACTATTGGAAATTGTCAGTAATGAAAATGATTTACAGACTGGGTAAATAACCGACCTTTTTCTCTTCATACATACCTATCAGCCTATTGTCTATACTTAGAAGCTATTCGAAAGGATATTTTTGAACAAGATGCAGCCGTATGTTGACAACTTGATCCCAAGTCACCAATTTGACCTTCGGAGAAAACATGGAACAATTGAGCAAGTGCGCCGAATCACCAAAAAAATACTCATTGCATTTGAGTCTAGGTAGTTCTTTTCTGCCATATTCGTAGACGTAGCTCAGGCATTCGATATTGTTTGGCACGACGGACTCATCTACAAATGAAATAAATGCTTTCTGCGGAATTTCATACTACACTTGAATCCTACATAACCCTACGTCTCCATGGGCAATTTTTGATGGCATGCCATTGGCAATTTCAAGCAAATTGCCAATGGAGACTGCAAATTGCTTCAAGTTGGCAATTGATGTTATGAAATATTTTATGCCATAAATTGCCAACGTGCTGTGTTGCAATCAGTTGTAATTTTTTTTGTTTGACAGCCATTTTTCATTTTTTCGTGACGCTCACAGTGGAAGCATCGTAGGACATTTACGTTTTACCGCATCTATTAAATTAATAAAAACACTAAAATGAATGGAGACTGTGCATTTGCATTCTCTGTAAAAAAGGATTCATCTAGAATTTCGGTTTCCTTCTTTTTTCCTCTTCATCGTATAAATCAAAAAATGTTTTCAACCGCGGGCACAGCGAACTAGATTGCTTGACGACATTTTCAAAATGACGATGGCATAACATCGCAATGCCCACCATTAAAATATTGCCAACCATTGCAATCAAATTTGACAGATGTTATGCCATCAAAAATTGCCCGTGGAGACATGGGGTTAGAGAGAGAAATTTTTTATTGAAGTGCAACGAATCCACATCGAACATCTTCATCATCGAATCTGGTGTAGCCCAAGTAGTATTCTCGGGCCTGTCTTGTATGTTTTGTTTACGACTGATATACCGCAAGATGAAAAAACAAAAATCTGTATTTTTGCTGACGACACTGCGATACTATGCTCTCACTCAGTAGCAGACGCTACATCAGCTAGCCTAAATCGACATTTACGAAAGAGTGAAACCTGGCTCTGTAACTGGTGCATAAGAGTAAACGAAACGAAACGAAAAGCAAACATGTCCCGTTTACACAACGCCATAGTAACATCGCGGCCCTGAATCCCAACAAGATCACCATTCCTGCATCCAGTAAGCTACCTATCTTGCAGAATTATAATATATATATTTATTTATTAATGCTACAATTTGAACACAATTGTTAATTTCTTGTAGAATATACAATAAAAAAACCTTAATGGAAACAACAAAAAAAATTCAAAGAGCATCATTTGAACATTCTCCAATTTTTAGCTAAAAATTACGAGTCTTATGCGGCCCATAGACGATACATCATGATCATACTCATTCGTGTACGTGTTGAGTGAAGCTCCGACACAGACGAGTGATCAAAATCGAAGATCATCATTTTTTCGTAGTCGTCGTTGAGTGAGGTTGTCATGTCTCTGGCGGATGACGAAGTTTTGTGTGCGCTAGCGCTTGTACTGTGCAAGGAAAATTTGTAAAAAAATAAAAAACCGATTTTGGATTAAAGAAAGGCACAAAAAAAATAGTACAATAGCATTCAAGGTACTCCAGCAGAAACGCATTTTTATTATTTTTATCCGCACACATCTTCACACATTGGCAGTCAAACTCAAATGAGCAAAATGTACATGAAAATTGCCCACAAACGACGATCATCCATACATCATGATCAACATCGTAATAAAATTTCCCCTCAAAATCTAAATGTTTTAGATTTTCGACGATTAGTCAGTGATCACAGCGCGATCATGTCTGTGTGACACATACATGCATATTTTCTCTTTTTTTCATACATACTGTTAAATATGAGTATGATCATGATGTATCGTCTATGGGCACACCATAATTCTATTTGTCTGACAAAATAATATTTCTGTCATATAACAGAATGTTTTACATACTTCATTATTAACGGCATACCTTCGTCTTTATATTGAAATAAACATCTGATCATTTATCTCAAAAAATGGAATTTTTCTTTGAATACCAAAATAACACCTCTTATTGGAAGGCCCTTTATTTGTATAAAAGGATTTATTTAATGCAATTGCGATTTTTAAATAAAAAGTTCTAATTTTCGTTTATTTTATTTTAATATGGGTGCTATAAAATCAAAGAAGCATACATAAAGCAGAAATATAAATTATGCATTGTAACGATTCAATTTGGCCGGGGTTTAAAATTTATATTCGCTTTCGCAGTAGGTTTTATAAAATGTCTTTATTTTATTTCGTTACTTATTAACTATTACATTTGGTTATATATTACTACTACACTACTCTGTTTGTATGTTCGTGGTAGTATACGGTTTTTCCTGCTAGTCTCCAGGAAAGTCGATTAAAACCATAAGTTCCTGGTCCTGTTTAGTTAGGGTAAGTGTCCCAGGGAGAGTCGTTTCAAACCATAGACTCCTACCTCTGTCAATGTTTGTTTATGCGTCAGAACTACTCGTACTCACTGCTGGTGTCTCTAGGAGCTTGGTGCGTTGTACACTCGTCGAACGATTCCCGGTCTGATCTGCTTATAAGGCAAAAAGGAGTGGACCGTTGAGTGGTCCAATCGCCGTTGGGCCGCTTCTGCTGGTCAACCACCGCGTTATAATACCTCCAGTTGTCCAGGAGTGTTGTTGCCTGCAGTCAGTACGGCCTGACCGCTGCCGTTGGCTGTAGTGTGGTTGTTGTCGTCTTGTCGTTTTTGTTGCAGATATTTCTACTTACTCCACCTGCTTAATGCTTTGTGCTTGTGACCGAGTGGCATGTCTGCTGCTCTCTCGTTTTTCTCCGTGTTTGACCTTCGGTGGCTATAGTGTTGTTGTTGTAAATAATTATTTGTACTCCGCTTGCTTAATCCTTTGCGCTTGCGGTTCGTTGGCGTGTATGTGCACCTCTGTCGTGTTTCTCCGCGTACCGCCTTTGGTCGCTGTAGTGTTGTTGTTGTTATTCGGGAGGCGAGTTAAGCTGGAGTGCTTGCTGTTTGTTGATACGTTTTTCCTTATAACTGCATTTGTTTTGTTATACTGGTATGCTGCGTTTTTTAGTGCAATTAGCGTGGGAGGTTGTTACCTTTTTAGGCTGTGGGATATGGGGGATGATTGCATGCTGAACTGTTGGTGATAGGTGTTTCTTTGGAGAATGGTCCGTATAGCTATTCGTTTGGCGTAAGTATCCTGTGGTATCATACGGGCTTTGTGATAATATTTGTAGACTGTTAATTGTATATACTGAAATTTATGTTTCTGAAAAGTTGTTAAAAAAAATGCGAGCCCATTAATTCCTTTTAAGGATTCGAACCCAATACCCACGGATTGTAACCCTACCAACAAACACGGAGATCGAAAATTATTACGTGAATTTATAGGAACATAAACACAAGGAATTAATAGCAACAAACAATTTGCAGTCAAAAGCCCTAATTAGAATGTACCAATTGAAATTGTATGTGTATTTGATTTCAATTTAAAATGTTATGCACATTTTAGTTCATGGAGCAGCGACGTGTTATTGGGGTTTATTATTTTAACCAAACGAGAAGGCACACACAATCAATACACAGACAACATGCTCTCTGCCGTGATCGTTATGTGTGGGTTTGCCAAAAGAATACGTAAGCATATACAAATAGTATAAGGGAGAACATCTACGGGAATTTTCGGTCGGGTACCTTGAATTGATTATATTAGTGGGAGGCGTGGCTTTTATCTGATCGACCCCATTTCTTGTACGTGTCTTTGTAGAATCAATATGTGTACTAATATAAAATATCATTCAAAAATATTGTATTGTTCTTAAGTTATAATAATATGTCAATAGTGGGCGTGGCTCTAAAAATAAACCACCAATTTTTTGAGAGATGTTTAATTCCTGTGAATGTTCGCTGATGAATCTTCTATTAGTACCCACAACTTTGCTGTGAAATTTCGTTGTTGAATCTTCTATATAACCTATTATTATTAGTTAAAGATAGGGTAATTAGTATATTAGTATACATTGGAGGTACCATCCTTGTTAATCCATCTGGTTTTCCAAATGAATATGAGAAGATCCGATAAGTCCACCTTCATTATCTCTGTCAAGCTTGTGAAGAAGCGCGACCCCAAACATTGAATTCGTTGCGACTGTAGTTGACATACAAAGTGATGAATCGATTCTATCTCTTCTTCATCAGGCAACTCCTGCATAGCCCGCTCAACGGAATACGCCAAATTTGAAGCATTTGTGCGATAGCACAATGCTCGGTAATGACCCCCGTAAGCACCCGTACTACATGTTTGATGAGCCCCAAGAGAAACTTTGTTCTCTTCTTGTTTAACCTAGGCCATAAGGCCCGTGAGACTTCACACTCGTCACGGTTAGTCCATAAGTTGTTTGTTACGGCAATAGTGAATTCATCTATGCTCCTAAACAGTTCACAAATCGGGATTTGTATTGAGGTATCTGTTTCGGTAATCTCCATTTCAGAGACCCTTCGGGCCATCTCATCCGCTAATGCATTCCCTTCTATATTGCTATGTCCGGCAACCCAGCAGAGTGAGACCTTGTGGGGTTCAATGTTCAGTAGTGAGGTACGGCATTTCATTACCAACTTCGATTTAACTGTCTTGAATTTTATTGCCTTAAGCGCCGCCTGACAATCCACAAAGAGAGTGATTTTCGAGGGTCGAGTTGTACTACTTTGTATCAACCTGGCTGCAGACTTCGGCCGGAAAGACGCTGCATGCGTCAGGCAGCCTATATGACTGTTTTGCCTGTAAGCCTGCGAGAAAACACACTCAACCCCGTCCAACCCTCCATCTTTGAGCCGTCAGTGTAGATGGTAATGTCAGAATTTCCCGTTACAGATCCTGACTCCCAATTTTCCGTGCTTGGATAGAGAGTTGAAATTCTAGCTGTAAAGTATATACTAGAAGTTATGTAGTCTGTAGCGGTTTCTAAGTCAGCAGTAACTATTCTTTGACCCTTCCGTCTTATATCGCTCAAAATTGTACAGTATCCATAGTTGGCTGATTTCCACGTGTTGCACTACCTTAGTCTGAGAGCACACTTGGCGCCATAGCCCTGAATGAACACTACTAGTGGTAAGAGGTGAAATAATATGTTTAAGCCTTCTTGAGGCACGCTGCTTACAGCCCCTGAGATTCCCAGGCCAGCAAGTGTACTTTTCCAATACGGGTTTGATTACATTTCCCTCCCAACACCTTCCAACAGACGTTGGACCCGTGGGTTAAAATTGCTCTAATGATTGCGGTGTACATCCCATATAGTCCCACACACATTTTTTCCCAAAGATCCTTTTCCAGCCAAACCCTTCTTCGTTCTCTCCTCAATATTCTTTCTCCAATTTCACTTGAAGTCCAGAGTGGTACATTGGTATCTCGCGTCTGAAGGGAAATTCAACGTTACCACACCTACCTTTGGCAAAGGGAACTTAACTAGGGAACTAAAAACTAGCTTCGTCTTAGTAGGGTTAACTCCTAACTCGTTACGCTAAGCCCATCCGGAAATCTCACCCAGTGCTGATTCCATGAGTTCGCTAATCGTTGACAAGAACTTGCTCGGGATTAGTATGGCAACGTCATCAGAGTAGGCTACAACCTTTGTTCTCTTTGCTTTGAAGGTTCCCCCCTGCTGCGTACCCCTTGGAGTCCTCCTATTCACCAAGGCCGTCCCCATAGTGACGTTAATGACCCTGCTTACTAGCATTGTGTTAACCCATAACTCCGTGATCTCTCAGCGCCTTACAGGTCGCCTCTTTGTTTACATTGACATCTCAATGGTACCAACCACTCCATTAAGTGCGCTATCCACTGATCTACCCTTACGAAAGTGAGTTTCCATCAAAACAACCAGGGACTCCTGACACGAGCCAGTCCATTTGCCATCTTGTTTCTTCACACTGCTTCTGGACAGTATTTTCCTAAGCCATTATGGCTCATTGACCGACTCAGGTTTTCCGCCAAACTGCTGCCAGGATCCTCAAACTTCGCAGCCTGAATTTTACTTTTGTATTCAATAAAGGTGACTATAGTTTTCCCAATCCCCTTCCAGCCGACCATTTTTGGCCTTGTTGAAGGGTATTCTTGATTTTTTCCTAAAAATTCCTAATTCTGCGTTCCACCAAACCGGTTTTGTTTTAGCTCGTGGCCTAGTCAATGGACAAGATAGTTCAAAAGATTTTTTCAGTATTCCTGTAAGACGACCTACCGCCTTGTCAATGTTAGCATTCCCTTCGCTGACTTTCACTTTCAACAAAGTTAGTTTTTGGGTCGCCAGTCTTGAGAATTTGACCAGTCAGTCTTTTTGGATTCCTAAAAGGCCGTGGGGACTCTACCTCTGAGTATCCGTACAATGATCCGAAAAGGAGTAGGCGTCAGATAGTCTCAAATTGTCGACCCATATGGTATTAGGTCCTGTGGCCAGAGTGATGTCAATAACTTCCTCCCAAACCTTATTTCGAAACGTTGGCTGATAGCCATGTTAAATAATGTTTGGCTAGTGGAGAAAATGTATGGTGCCCATTTGCGTCGCAGCCGGCCACTATGCCCAGTCTGCTTGTCTCACCGTTAGCAAATATTTTGCGGGAAGATCTTGTGATGGCGGCCCTTCCTCATTGTACGGAAAGTATGCGGAAGCAACGATCTAGGCTTGTGCCTGTGCTCGCATACCACCGTTGTAAGGTCTCCAATGCTGTAGGGAGTTAGAAGAAAAATTTTAATATATTTATTGGCAACTATACACGTTCTAATCTTACTTTGTGTCTGTAGAATGTAGACGATAACCATCCATCCCAAGTCCGTTTACCTTACCTCTGACGAGCCAAGGCCCTTGGACAAGGGCTACGTCCACATCGTCCTCTGCGATAAACTTTACTAAATCGAGCGAGGCTGAGATTGAGTGATGGAAAACAATTTGCACCATTTCCAGCTTCCTCTCCGTTGGCTTTTAACCGGTCACCCGGCAAGCGAGCCTATAGAGAGCCAAACCCGAATTTAATGCAGTTATCGCTCCTGAGTTTTGATAGCGACGTGTAGTCCACTGCGATCACTGCGTCAAATCCCTCATCATTTTTGCAGGATACCCGCCACGGATATCACCCGACACTCTGCCCTATTTAACGACTGGTTTTGTCGTCCCACCAGCTTGAGTATGGACTCCTGGTCGGAATCCATACCGAAACCACTGGGCGGATCGGAAGTAGACAGCGAGGTACCACTTCCAACCGAGTTCCCCGCCAGAGTGGATCAAGGCCGTTAATTGCACGCGTTAAGAAGTCCAGATACTTCTAATTGTTACAACGAACGAGCTTCGCACCCCTCTGCCAACCTCTGGGGCCTCCAAACTTTAGCTCACCGCTGTCAGCCCCGATCATATCAGCCGTGCCTCCACAAGTAGCCAGTTATCTGGCATTATCTTCCCATCAGGGTCAACTCTGTCGATGATGGCTACCTGTAGCTCCATACGGGCTTCGAAGGAGGCAGATTATTCATCATTTTTGAAACCCTGTGAGCTTGCTCATCATACCATACTATTTTTCGAGTTTTGCCCTGTGCCAAGCTATGTGGCTCCTTCAAAGAAATCGGCTGTAGGTTTGGCGGCCCTTTTACTTGTGGCCTTGTCCGGCTTATCTTTTTTCCTGGAGGTCGAAGCGTTTTCCTTATCGGACTTTGCTCCAACAATTCCTTGCCAATTTTTACTGCATGAGATGGCCGCAGCTTTATTTTTCTCAACCTTTGCTACGACCTTTTCAAGCTTCTTAATAAACTCCTTCTCCCTTTTTGTAAAGGAAGAAGGATCTTTCGCCTTCATTTTCCGAAGGTAGTAAGCCGAGCGCTGGTAGCCACTCGTGACCTTTTGCTCTTTTGTTAGACTTACCACCTTCCTCGTCTTCTTCCCCGACTCAGGAGCGTTAGGTGCGGAGGGCTGAGAAGGACTGAGCAATTGCATCTCAACATCCGAGCCAATGTCATAGACATTGCTGACCTGTGACAACGAGTCGTCATCGGCTGTGTGGTCTATGCGCAAGCTCAGCAGCTGTGATCCATTGCGATCCCCACAGCCTCCAACTCACAGGTCTCTTGGCTTGGAGACTTTCCCAGTAGCACTAGCAGACATCGCGGCGACGCCTGAGCAGTTGCTTGATATTGACGCCAGGTGGCCTCCTCGCCAACCACCTATCGCCGCTACTGAGGATCCGACCTCCTGCACCGTAAACTCTTCCTCTCTAGACTCAGAATATTCGACCGCTACTAACATGGAGAAAGCAGACGTCGTTGTGTGCCGCCCCTAACATGGAACACAGACGCACACTTTGTAGATCTTTGTTCGTTACTCATTGGTCTACCTCAATATGGGACGTGACTGTAAAAAATAACACGACCATTTTTTGTGTTGTGTGTGATATTAGTACCTGAGTCCTTCCTGTGGCACTTCGTTGATAAATTTTTAGTAGGAACCTAGTTATGATTTTTAGTTAATTGTGGGCGTGGCAGTATTATTATGATCTCCATATTCTGCACACTATTATTGACCCCGTGTATATTTCTGCAAATTTTAATTCAGATGGTATCAAAACAGGCATATGTAGGTTAATTTTAATTTTAGACCAAAAAGGTCCGTATATCAAAAATGGTCGTGTCTTTTCCCTGATCAACACTATTTGATGCAGATAGCTTTATTATGTCCACATGTTCCTTCCCGTCAAATTTCGTCCATAAATCTCTACCAGATCTTACATTATGAACATTTTTTAATGGTGGGCGTGGCAGTTAATACGTACCGCCCCCTTTTTGCATAGTGTTTAGTGGCACCCACATCTCCATGGCTACCAAATTGCGTCAAGATTCCATCAATTAGATCGAAGCTATAGTTATATTAAAAAAGGTGAGAAAAGTTCCCTATATGGGAGGTAGGCATGGTCTTTGTCCAAATCGGCCCATATAGCAATCTGGGTCTGTATCTTTGTCCAGACAATACTTTTGGAAATTTCATTAAGATAGCTCTAACGGTGTAGAAAAAAGTGGCCACAGATGGACAGACCGACGGACAAAATAAAATAATAATAAAATTGCTTAGGAAGTGATTCTGGTCATATCTGTATACTCGTATATATATGTCCATACCTACCACCCCTCCTTCTGGAAATTGCAACCCCTCTCAAAAGCACAAAATTAGTATACCCTTTTTAACTTTATTTTTATAGGTAAAGGATATAAAAATTGTATTGTAATAAGCACAAAGCAGTTCGGATTTCTTTTCAAAAAAGATGACTCAAACAGTAGTTCCTTAACCCAAATCTCCTTGTCAAAGCAAGTGTTGTTTTCAGCACACAGGTTGTAGTGTTTCACACGTCTGTTGCGAAAAAACATTCTATCAAGGAAATTATACACGACATTTAGAAATATTTTCATTTAAATTTTCAAATGTATTATACAATAATGTACATCATATATTAAAATATGCACTATTAAATTCCATGTTTGTGGCTTAAAAAGCTTGGAAATACATCATTAATTTGTGAATGTTGATGTGGAAAACAATTTATTTCATATTGGCGATACAGTTCAAAGCTCAAACTTGTTTTCAAATCGCTCTGGAGAATGGAAAAGTAAAAATTATTTTGCTAGACTTGTGAGAAGTTGAATGCGATTTACGTGCGTTGAAGTGCTTGGGAACAATTTCCTGTGTTGCCCGGTACGGAAACTCACGTTAAGTCGTTGAACACTCAAATTTTTAAAACAATTTAATAATATAATAATTTAGTTAAAATTCCTCTTTATAATCATTTTCCTAATTCAATTGGCAAATTGAAATTCACTAAAAGAAAATTAGCTGACTCTTTCGCACAAATATTCGGATAGCGTTACCACCAAGATTGGGAATATTTTGATGCTGCCAGATATTTCAATATAAGATATTCATATAAACTAAAAAAAGCGTGAGCGTGCAGGACAGATTCGGTTTATAATAAACAGTAAATCATAAATAAAAAAAACCAAAAATTAAGAAATAAAATGAATAAACATGAATAAAAAAAATTATGATTATAGAAACCACTATCAGTGATCGTCATGAGTATGGAGCGCTCTCCAGAGAACACGATCCGTGAGCGAGTCAGGAAAAAAAATTCCTCACAAAAAAAAAGTGCCACTCCAAACATAATGCGACAATGCAGTACAAACCCAAACAAGGGAAATGACAAAAGAGGCAACCCAACCTATCAACAATAACTGCACTGGAGGAAATGTTCCCTCATATTATCGTGGAATGCAGAGAGTATATCACCAATCGTGTCTTGCTCCGGCATTATTACGCTACCACCACGGACATGCCAACAACAAAATCATTAACAATAACATCTGCTTCCTCCACATACTGTGCTACTCTAACGACTTACTCTGTTGTAACTGTGCCAACGACTTATTATTCTGCGTGTGTGAAAGCACCTCTTAAAGGCGTGCAGGTAAGTCAACTGAAACCTCTACCAAAGAGAGCACAAAGCTCACCCACGAAAACTAAAAAAAAACAAAATCAAACACAAACAAAAAAATTGTAAAAAAAAACTCGGCCCAAAGCTGCCAAACTAGTGGTTGAGCATCACTACTTCGGAACATAAATTTGCTGCTTCGTCCGTTGATGATGATGAACTTGTCGAAGCATCGCACAGTAGCAAAGTTTCCCCAAGGTAGCCTGAAAAAAAAAATAGCCCAACAGAAAAAAATCATAATCAAACCACCTTCTCATATTTGTACAAGGCGTAAAATGTATTAATACTTTAAAAAATACGCTAACTGTTGTAAACAATAATTTTGTATTCAAAATTTTAGCAAATAATGAAGTACGTGTTCAATCGAATGAATTACAAATATATACAAAAATGATTTAAATGCTAAAACAGAAAGTTATAAGGTTATTCACATTTAAACCCAAAAATTTAAAGAAAGAATTCAAACTGTTCTTCGTAATATACACCCCTCTGCTGACCAAGAAGGAATTTAGAAGGAGCTAGGTTAAAAAGTTTACAAAGTTTTCAACATATCGAACAAAACCCAAAGGACACCAAAAATCCCTTTACCAATATTTATCGTAGAATTAGAAACAGATATTAACAATAAATACATATATTAACACCGCAGAGAAGTTTTTGAGACACCATACCATAAAAAAGAAATTGCAGAATACATGAAATCCCAGAAATACGGGCATACTAAAAACTATTGCACAAGCGACCTAGTAGGTGTCAACTGCTCTGGTAAGCACTTAACAAGTGAATATCAAGAGAAAATAAACAACATAGATATGAAATCAAATGTGCCCTATGCGACGAAAATCATACTGCAACTACTCGTACAAAGACTGTGAAATATACAAGGCCATACAAATTCAAATGTTTCCATTTGAAAAGGGAACCGATATTATTACAGAGCAAAACTATTACTGACATAACAGTGATATCAGTAAGTTATGTGCTGGTTGTAGGTTCGGTAATGTAAAAGACAAGAACAGAAGAAAATTAAAGAAAATCAATGATATTTAACACAGTGAATATTATTACGATGTTCCTAGCAAACTTAAATGGGCGAAAGTAGAAGTTTCAAAATTTACTCTGGATTGCAAACAGCCTAACACAATTTTACTGTTGGGTCAAGCATTTATTGTTATTAATATTATTATTATTATTACATTTTTCTTTCTAACTTCTAAACTTTCTAAACTTCAATTATTAATTTACTTAAAATAACTGATTATTGAATTGTATTATTTGCTTAACTAATTCGTTCTATGCATAGTACCATATGTTTAACTAAAAGCATGACTACTCAATACTTGTTTCTCCGAAGTTGTATCTCTGCAACTTTATAAAATTTCTCTAATTTGTTACTTCTTAAACTTAATAAAGTCAGTACATGATTATCGCCGTGCGTTTAATTTATTGCTGTTTTAATTGGTAAACCATTGTGCATATAATTTTTTTTATATTTTTATTTGGAATACGCGTTCCACTTAATTCTAATTGCAGTCAAATTATAAAATATAATTAGAGTTATTATATTATAATGTTAACGAATTTGACTGCCGGGCAAAGAAACTCCTTTGAATCGTTCATTGGTGCCCGAGCAGGGGCTCGTGTTCTAAATATTAAAGTTTTAAAAAAAGCTGTTTTTGTGAAACATATGTATATACATATGTAAGAACTTGAAAATCGATCATTTAAAAAATATAAAAAAAAAATTTTAAATTTTTCATAAGTACACTAATTAAAAATCATAAGTGTGGTCTACAATTTCGTGTTATATCGGTGACGTGGCCTCTAACAAGTTTCAATAACTTCTCGAGTCACGACCTTAGAACAACCTTCATTATCGGTACTCTTTAATATTTTTTTTTTTTAAATTTGCTTACATATTTTTTTTCATGTGTGCGAAAATAAATTACAACAGTTAACATAAGCCTAATATATTTGGAGAACTGTTCGTTTAACTGCTGCAATTTATGTTGCCAATATTTACGGTGCTCTTGTGCACTCACTCACATTGCAATTGCCGCAGCAGTTTTCTTTTGAAAATTTTTCGTTGGGCTTCATAATATATTTAACATTTTCGCTTTGCTTGTTGGTCAAAATATCATCTGCGCAGCACCATGGCAGATGCACTTAAACAACAACGCACTAACGCAAAAAACTTTAACCTGATGACAATATGAGGTGTGAATTGGAAGATTTATATGTTGGTATAAAAATTGCCATTCAAGAACAATTAGGTGAAGGCCTACATAAAACATCTTTGAAGGAAAATCATTTCATGATTCCAACTTCAAGTACTAGACTACCTGCATTAAAGTTGCCGTCATTTAGTGGTTCGTACTCTGAGAACAAGAATTTTATCACGTCCTTTAACAAAATATCGAGAAGTTCAATCACTTGCTCAATTGTTTACATGGCCAAGCACTCGATACAGTCAAAGCATTTCAAGTATGCAACGAAAATGACACGAAGGCACTTGATAGAATAAAATCCCGTTATGACAAAACCACTCCCATTTTTACATACTAAAGCAAAATTGCAATCAGCTGTGAAGTATAGTGGATATTTAGTGGATTGTTGTAACTTGGTTCAGAAAAACAGATTTTGAATGATTTCAAATTCATGACACATCTCGGAGAGCTGATAACAAATGTACAAAAAGGCATGACTAACAACAGTCACCAAGTCATAACTATTCTTCCGCTTGTACAAAGCGCAATTGCGCTAGTTGTGGAAATGCTGATCACGCTATCAATAGCTGTCAACGTTTCTATAATATGCCCATTTCAGATCGATTTGACAACACCAAAAGGCTCGGACTTTGTATTAATTATTTATCCAAAAATCACAAACTCACGCAATACACTTCTGCTTTTAAACGCAAGGTTTGTGCACGTTCTCACCATTCGCTCCTTCATCGCGCTCAAAAAGTAGCATCTACAATTTCGTCGTCGCAAACCACTACATCATCTGCGAATACTAGAGCTGCAGTTCAAACTCATCTTAAATGCATGTCGCAAGATGCGGTTATTCTCGCCATAGCAATTGTGCTCATTAGTAATTCCGCTGGTTGCTACCAATTACGCAGATCACTCCTCGATTCTTGTTCGTAGGTGAACTTCATCACTGAAGAATTTTCGCAAAAATTACTCTTAGTCCGTGCGAAGCACAACATTGAAATTATTAGTATTGGTGAATCAAAGACCAAAATAAGACATAAACACAAACAAATATAAAATGTCGTTTAACTGACTTCGAGCTTCCACTAAGCTTCTGCGTTACGTCACATATATTATACCAGCCTGAAGCAGAGATCGACATTTCTTGATGCAATCTTCCTGCCAATATTGCGTTAGCAGATGAAAACTTTCTTAAATCAAAACGGATTGACTTACTTCTTGGCACTGAAAGCTTATTTGATGTGTTGGTCGTAGGACAAATTAAACTCGGCGACAAGTTACCTATCCTTAAAAAAACAGTCCTGGGTTGTGTGCCTGTGCAAGTACAAATCTGAAGCAACTTTCATCGCAATCCACTTGATTTCTTTCCTGTGAACAGTCCATAAATTTAAGTCTCAAAGAGCTGTGGAAATTAGATGAGTCCACCCTAACATCAACGCTATCGGATGAGCACGCTAGTCGCGAATCTTTCTTCGTCAATACGGTTTCACGGGATGTCAATGGGAGATTAATTGTACGATTGCCTTTTAAGGATAGTCCCGTCTGCCTTGGGCCTTCACGCGACACTGCACTACGAAGATTCACTGCTTTAGAACGTCGATTGATGCGAATGCCGGAGTCGAAAGCTCAGTACTTCGCATTTATGCACGAGTACGAAAAACTCGGGCACATGACTCTCGAGGAAAATTCTGATCTTCACACACCTCACTATTACATTCCGCATCATTGTTTACTTAAATTAAATAGTACAACAACGAAGATCCGAGTCGTCTTCGACGCTTCGTGCCGTACTTCCTTTCAGAGGACGCTCAATGACATTTTAATGATGGTTGCTACAGTCCAAGAGGACTTGTTTACGTTGCTGCTACGATTTCGCCATTATCGCTATGTCATAGCTGCTGACATCACAAAGATGTACAGACAAGTGCTGGTAGACCCACGTAGAAATTGAAACCGCACTTTGGTGCATCGTATGGAATATCAAACAGCAGTTTTTCGAAGAAGATATTCGTCGTTTCAAGAAAGTCATGGAAGCTCAAGCCGCTCAAATATTGTAACCCTTTTTGTGAGGATACCAATTCAATTTGTTGAAGGTTGGCGGTCGCCTCGAGCTAGCATCATTACCTGATGTGCAAAATCATCCAGTCCTGTTACCTAGTAAATGCCATTTTGTTGACTGTATCGTACGTCATTTTCATATTGTTAACTATCACGCTGGACCTAAGCTTCTTGTCGCGCTCATTCGTCTCAGTTTTTGGATAATCAATGCCAGACACATTGCTCGTCGCACTGTCATGTCGTGCGTACACTGTGTGCGCTACAAACCATAATTGCTCCAGCAAATGATGGGCAACCTATCAGTTGAACGGCTCACACTTTGTAGACCATTTTTGAGGTACGCTGTAGATTTTTGTGGTCCAGTCAGCACAGATATTTGCATTAAAGGTAAAACTCCTTATAAAACATACATGGCTATTTTTGTGTGCCTATGGTTGAAAGCGGTACATATTAAATCAGTGTCGGACCCTTCAACTAAAGCATTTGGAGCTACACTAAAACGCATGATAGGCAGGAAGGGGTTTACCGACCGACATTTTCTGTGACAATGCTGAAATTTTAATTCACAGAATAAAATGTCAATTGTTGATTATTGCGCTAACGAATATATACATTTCATTCCACTCAGGGCACCTCATTTTGGCTGTTTGTGGGAGGCCGCAGCAAGTGAACGAAAGGCCATCTAATTTGCACAGTTGTCAACGTTACATTTGAAGAGCTGACAACCGCCCTTGTCGAAATAGAAGCCATACTCAACAGTCGTCCATTATCTCCACTTTGGTCTGATCCAAGAGACTACGAAATTCTGTAGCCTACTCATTTCATCATCGGCAGCTCTTTAAAAGCATTACCAGAGCGCACCGCTGTAAGAGAGAAAGAAATTCATCATCTTGAGAAATGGGCTTGTATTAACGCAGTAAAGCAAGGTTTTTGACAGCGATGGTCTCGAGATAATTTAAGCGAGCTACACTCTCGTACAAAGTGGATTCGTGATCAACCAAACATTCATGTTAATCCACTTTTGCTTATACACGAAGATAACGTTCCATTGCAACGTTGAATCACAGGAAGAATCATAACTGTCATACCAGGTAAGGATAATCGAGGTAGAGCAGTTGATTTAAGAACACCAAAGGGTATAATACGGCGTCCCATCCACAAACTCCCACTTTTACCATCTTGAAAGTTCTTTCAAGGGTGACGGGATGTTGGGTCGAGCATTTATTATTATTATTATTACATTTTTCTTTCTAATTCCTAAACTTTCTGGACTTCAGTTACTAATTTCCTTAAAATTTCTGATAATTGAGCTATATTATTTGCTTAACTTAACTGTTTCACTAAAAGCAAAGAGGATTAATGAATAAGAACTTGCAATTCGCTCACCAAATATGATGAGAGAGTGTGAGGAAATAATTGTGCTGATTTCATTAAAGGCAATAGTGAATAGAGTGACTGAAACCGAGGATCCTTGTAGAATGCCATTGTAGAGACGGTGTATACTCGATTTAAGATTAATAACGCTAACGAAGGACTTACGATTAAATAGAAATAATTTTACAAAATTGTAAATTTTATTACCTATTTGCCATCATTTTAGTTCTCGTAGAACAATATGGGCTCCAATTCTATCGAAAGCTTTCACAAAGTCTAAACTGAAGACCGATATGAGGTTTTTTGATGATAAAGTGTTTGAAGCGAAGTGCTCGAAGTAGAAAAGAGGGTCAATAACACCTAAGTCTTTTTGAAATGCAAATTGGTTAGGTAGGTATGGTAATGGTAATGGTTGTACGGGTTAGGCTAAGGCCTTTATGCACGGCGACCAACCTAATCTATTGTGCGCCCCTTCGTACTTAATTATTTAGTATACTTAGTATATCAAGGAATCGAACCAGCTCCTTTGGAGAGAGCATTTGAAGGTCTTCATCTTCTAGTATATAGGAACCTAAGATCCTGTGTCTCCTGTGGCCTAATGCATCACAGTTGGTGATTAAGTGTCCCACAGACTCCTCTTCATCACAGCAGAATCTGCAAGTGCTCGTGCGA
This sequence comes from Clusia tigrina, assembly GCA_920105625.2. Classification (NCBI taxonomy): domain Eukaryota; kingdom Metazoa; phylum Arthropoda; class Insecta; order Diptera; family Clusiidae; genus Clusia; species Clusia tigrina. Next base: position 341,313,387 of record OV050030.1, read on the forward strand.
GATATACCTATTTTGTGTAGGTGTTTGTTGCCGGCGATGTGACCTGTTAATGCTCCAGAGAGTAATCTAAGGCATTTTTGTTTAAGGTAAGAGCGATTTTTGCTCTATTAGCGTCAAAGCTCAGGAATTTTTTGGAGTGATTGAGGCAGTCAATGCCATTCCAATATTCGCTGATTTTAAGTTGGATCCATTTTTTGGTATCTTGTTTTATGTTGATTTTATTAAAGCCAAAGAAAGCGGTGGGTCCAATAAATGATCCTTCAGCCTTTTCGTTACCTTCGTGTCCTTCGTGTCCTGGCACCCAAATCAGAGAGACCTGATTGTGGATGGCCAGTTCGTTGAGTGCGTTGTTACACTCTATAAGGAGTTTTGATGTAAATGTATAGCTTTTAAGAGCTTTGAGGACTGATTGACTGTCTGAGAGTATTTTAATATTCACTCCTTTAAGTCCTCTTTTAGATAAGATTTCCACTGTTTCCATTATAGCATAGAGCTCCGCATGGAAAATCATGGTATCTGCACTTAGGGTTATTGATTTGTGTGCTCTAGGTCCCACTATTCCTGCTCCTACCCCCTGGAGCGTTTTGGATCCATCTGTATACCATTTTTGCAAATCATCGTGTAGCCATGTTGGGCTATCGTTCCACTCCCCCCTTGATGGGAATATGACATTGTACCTCTTGGTGAAATTGAGTACTAAGTCTGTGTGGTCACTTGCCTGGGTCATGTGCATAGCATCTTTGACCAAATTTAGAATTTCTAGGTGTCCAGTGAGATTTGCTGGTTTGAGTTTTTCATTTGCATGGATTGAGAGTGCTTGCCTTGCAGCTTCCTCTTGTATTGCTAGGTGTAGCGGTGGTAAATTTAATAGCGCTTCCATGCCAGCAGTTGGGGTAGTTCTCATAGCCCCTGTGATGCTTAGGCATGCCAGCCTTTGTAATTTGCACAGTTTTAATTTGGCTGTTGTTTGTTTTGTTTTTCCCCACCGTACCAATGCCCCATATAGTATGATGGGTTTAACCATTTGAGTGTATATCCAGAAGGTCATTTTGGGGCTCAGACCCCAGGATTTTCCCAGAAGTTGTTTTGTAGTCCAAAGGTTTTTCGTGGCATTTTTTGTTACCGAGTTAAGGTGTGCCTCCCAGGTGAGTTTTTTTATCCAGGATGATACCTAGATATCAAATGTCCTTTTCCTGGTGAAGGGGACAATAGTGGTTTTGGTGGGGTTGATTGATAGCCCCTCTTTCCTGCACCACTCCCATGTTGTGTCTAAGGCATCTTGCATCAGGTCTCCAATAGTCCTGTCATGATTGCCTTGGATTATTATAGATATGTCATCTGCATATCCAATTGTTTTGTATCCTTTATTATTAAGGATCTGTATTAGGTTATCAACTAGTATGGACCATAGCAGTGGTGATAGTACTCCCCCCTGCGGACATCCCTTTACCGCTGTAACACTCATGTTAACTTGCCCTAAAGAGGCTGTGATTATTCTTTGGTTTAGCATATTGCTTACCCATTTTACTATTGTTGGATCTGCTCCCCAGTTGGAGAGTGCCAGTTCTATTGCTTGAAAGTTCGCATTGTCGAAAGTACCCTAAATGTCCATGAATGCACAGAGGGCTACCTCCTTTAGGCCTAGTGCCTTTTCAATATCACGAACAATTGTGTGCAGTGCTGTGACTGTAGATTTCCCTTTTTGATAGGCAAATTGTGGCTTATGTAGTGGAGTATTAGAGATTACCTCCTCTCTTAGGTAGCAGTCCAATATCTTTTCCATGGTTTTTAACATGAAGGACGTTAGACTGATTGGCCTGTAGGATTTGGGAGATTCAGGGGGTTTATTCCCACCCTTTGGTAGGAATATAGCCTTGACCTCTCGACAAACCTTACGAACATATCCCAATATTAAAGTAGATCTAAAGATTTGAACCAAAATTTGTATAAATCTCCTGGTCCCTTTTGAAAGTAGGGCTGGAAATATACCATCAGGTCCGGGTGATTTTTAGGGTTTAAACGAGTTGATTGCCCATTCAACCTTTTCAAATTTTACTATTCTGAAGATAGTAGAGTTTCTTGCCCTGTAGCGATTGTACGCTGACACCCCATGATCGTTGTCGGTGGTTGTGTTAGGCCGGCAATCAGGGAAATGAGTTTTAAGAAGAAGCTCTAGTGTATCATTAAAAGTGTTTGTGAAAGTACCATCCGGTGCCTTTAGAGTGCCAATTGGATTAATTACCCCCTTGGACAGTGATTTTTGTATTCTGGCTGTCGTTGGGACATCTTTAAGTTCTTCACAAAAATTTTTCCATGAGTTTCTTTTTGATTTCCTCAGTTCCTTGTGTTATAGTGTCAGGGATTTCTTATATTCCTCCCATGTTTTGTATTTCTTTGCGTCATTGAATTTAGACCTTGCTATTTGACGCAAATTAGGTAGTTCTTTGTTCCACCAAGGGAGGTTTTTGTTTTGAGTGGACTACATTCGTGATATGAGGATATAATGGAGTCAGTCAGAGCTTCAACTTATGTATCCAATTCCTCTGTCGATCTTATGTGAAGCATGCTTCTGGTTAGCTTAGATTCTAAGCCCTCTGAGTATCCCAGTTTGTTGATTTAGGGCTTCTATAGAGCATTACGCTCTTATTTAACCCCATGATTTCAAAGAGAATATGTTTATGATCAGATATTGAGTCCTCATCAGAGACTCTCCAGTTCGTGATCATATCAAGTGAATTATTTGTTATGAGTGTTAAGTAAAGAAACTCTTGTCGTATGGCATTTTCAAAGGTGGGTTTATTGCCCCTGTTTGCCATAGCTATGTTAGTTTGTAGTAAAAATTCTAGGAGTGACTCACCTCTTGTGTTTGTATCTGTACTGCCCCAGATTGTATTGTGCGTATTTGCATCGCAACCAATGTCCCGTTGTGTGTCACTAGACCTATGATATTCGGTGGTGGTGCTTCGTTGGTAAGCTGAGGCTATGACAGCCTCTATTTTCTTCCCTTTTGCATCCACTTCGACGAGTACTGCTGCTGTGTCGCCATTCATAAACTCTATTCACGTCATAGATTACCTGTGTGTTTAGTGTCTTGAGGCCTACTATCTTGCCTCTATGTATCCAGGGCTCCTGGATAAGCCCTATGTTGGTGCCTCCACAGACAAACCTTCTGCTAAGTTCGGCCGTTGCAGTCTTAGCATGGTGAAGATTTGCCTGGATGCACTTCATGTTGGTGCTACTGAGTTGGGATTGGATGGAGTACGTTCGTCCTCTGCTTCCAACTCCACAGCAACCATTTTACCTGCCAGCTCATTAGCATTGGCGGATGCAGCCTTTAGCCTGAGATTCACTTGGCCAAATCTATAGTTGAACTAATCACCGGATTCCACAAGGCTGGCTGCTGATTTCTGCTCTACTGCTAGGACCAGAGTTACGTTAGAACCTCTTTCAGCTCTTCGTAGTGTACGCCACGACTCGACGGTAGGTAGGTAGGGCAGCCGCATCACCAATAACCAGTGATGCCACTTAGACCACCAGTTGGGTCCGTTTGAGCCTCGGATGCGAGGCATGGCTACGCTTCCCCCTCCAGATTGAACCACCCTGAGCCCTTTTTAAAGCAAAGAAGGTTGTTAACACCAGATTGACATAGACCATCTATGCTTGTTAAGAAGTGGGATCCCAGCAAACGCTCCCTATTTCTGGCAAAAGCTGGACATGTACAGAAGAGATGCTGGACCGTTTGCAGGTCCTCCTCTTTCCTGCAGCTGCGGCAGAAATCATGTGTATCATGTAATCATGTGTGCAAATTGGTAAGGCTTATGAAATTATTTTGTTTGGCAAACCACAATATTCTTTTAGAATTGATTTTTTCTAAAATTTTAGACATACAGGAGATCAAGGATATTGGTCTGTAGTTTGATATGAGGAGTTGTTCTCATTTGGTTTGGGGATAGGAATAACTGCCGCTTTTTTGCAGTTTTGAGGGTAAATACCTTTACCAAGAATGGAGTTATATAAATTCAAGAATCTGGTTTTATGAATACACGATTTTTTAGTAGTGGATATGGTATTTTATCGCCACCAGGAGTGCTTAAAGTCATTGACGAGATTGTGAGGTCAAACTCTTCTATTGAGATAGGTGATTCAATAAGAAGGGCTTTCGGACATGGGGTTGTGGTAATCTTCAGCAATAATATGACTTCTAAGGGTGTTAAAGTTGCAATGAAAGTTGGAACTATGGGAGTAATTAGACCAGGTATTTGCGAATTGCTCAGCAATGTCTTGTGGGTCATAAATAAGGGCTCAGATGAATGAACGAAATGGATATTGTTGTATTGGTATAAACCTGCAATAGTTCCAGATTTTTATTGGACTTGAAGAAGGTGTTATGTTGGCAGTAAGAGTTTCGCAAGATTGTTTCTTAGATATCTTTATTTCCTGTGTAAAAATGGCGTTTGCTTTTTTATATTGGGCCAAATTTTCAATAGATCTATTTCGCTTGAAACTGGCTCATAAAGGTTGCTTTGCTTTTCTTAAAACTGCTAGTAGATTAGTCTTATAGGGAAGTTTGGTATAGAATTTCCTTGTGTTAGTTTGGGAGATTGTAGCTTGAGCAGCTGATCGAATTATAGATATTATTGCCGATACTTCCACATTCTTGCAAAGCAATAATTTCAGGAGAAAATTCTTTGATGCGGATATTTAGATTAGAGTAATTATTAAAGAGACCATTTAGGTTCCACTTTAATATTTTCATATTCTATTATATTATTTGCCTACATATTGGTAAAGAAGTAAATAGTGAAGATGAGGTGTTTAGTTGAGAAAGGTTATTTATTTTAGAATTTGTTCTAGAGTCATCGACTGCAGTTGTTTCTGGTAAAGTATTTATTAAATTTTATGTGTTTGATTAATTTGTTTCTGTTTTGTTGTTGGAATCATTTTCTCCGGTTTGTTGTTGGATAAGTTCAGCTCTAAATTGTTGTTGTTAGAATTTTGTTTTTCGATTTCAGTATTTTTTATTATTGTTGTTGTGTGTGGCTTTGTTGGAAGTGTATTTTAGTATGTTGGCGTATAAAGGATAGAATTCATTACGGGAGGGAGGAATTTGCATTTTATATATATTTATTGCTTCGCGAATGGAGCACTTGTTGTCGGTTTGAATGGTTATTCTTTGTTTCATTTGCACGAACTTTGGGCATAACTTGCTGGAAGCGAAGTGGCTACCTGCACAATTTACGCAAGGAGTGCGAGAGCAAGGTAAAGGAGAATGAGGTGGAAGTGCCCACGAGTCACATATGTCCGAGAATTTGGCAATTTCTGCATCTCATAGGGTTTTCGTTGTATACCATGAAATTTCAATTTTTTCTGGTCAGTAATATAAAAAGTGTTGCCTCAAATAAAAAAAAAAAATATATATATATATATATATATATATATATATATATATATATATATATATATATATATATATATATATATATATATATATATATATATATATATATATATATATATATATATGTAAATGTTACAGTTTTTCAATTAATAACACTTTTCCTGAATAATTAGTTCATTAAAATGATAAATTGTAATTAAGATTCTAATACCATGTTCCCACCTAAAGCTTTACCGTGGTTAACTATTTTTTGAGAGACCGAAACTAGGTTTAATTGTGGTTAAGTTTCACGGAAAAATTTCGTGAACGTTTCGTGCGTGTCGAAACATTACAAGATACACAATGTCGAATAAAATCGGAAAAATTGTATTTAACGGCTTTGTATTACTAATCAATATTTAGTTTTGAGGAACATTTTATGAAAATTGAACAGATCAGTAAAATAAATGTGCAATTGATGCGGAGGAAGACCACGAAGATCTGGTTTTTCTCCTCCCACACATTTAAAAATAGTACTTTTTCTTCCTTTATTTTTTTAATTGGAAAACCATCCATAATTAAATAGTATTTTTGATTGCTTTTTTAAGCGTTCCGAAGAATGAAAATAATTTAAAAATGTAATCAAATGAGCAGTGTTGATACACCAAGAATACCCTGAAAAAAAAAACAAGACAAACATTAAAAAGTGCAATAAGTATGTGCAAACTACACTAAAGAACTTACAATTTCAATCTTTAATCATAAAATTTTATTTATTTTGCATAAATTATATTAAAAATGGTTTGAATATTAACAACTTAATAATTTCAAACTTCTAAATTTATATTATTAAAAATTTACAACGACAAAAATGTCACTCATCAAATAGTAAAACGGCTCTCTCAACCACAAGTAAACTAACTAGTTGTCAACTTCGAGTTTAACTGTGGGTTTTTGCAGCTGATAGCAGGAATGTCCATATAAAAAAAATGGCATAAACCATGGTTTACATAAGGTTAACTCTCTAACTCGGTTATACACAAAAATTATAGCAAACCCTATTGGTGGGAACATGGTATAACAGAAGTTTAGTTAAAAATTTTAGTTTCGTGTCCCAATCTGTAGGGTCTTATAATAATTATGAATGATTGCATTTGCTCTTTCCACTTGACCGTTTGCTCTGGGAGTCCGAACAGCTGTCTTGACGTGATACACATTGTCTTCGTAAAAATATAACTCAAATGTTTTAGAGGTAAAAGCTGTTCCTCTATCGGTGACTATACGCTTCGGCATACCACAATAACTGGTTGATTCATTCAAAAACATTGATAGGTATTGTTTTCGTGTTTCTGACGGCTTTGATAATATAAATTTAATTTAAATAGCAAGGATATGGTTGTTGCCTTTCCGGGATCTGATAACTGAACCTAAATGGTCGATATGAACCAAACGAAAAGGTATTGGTTCAACGGTGTCGTAGTGCATACGTCCTTCCGGTGTTTTCGTTTGTGTTTTATTGTAGCAGCACGAGATACAAGCAAATATATATTCCTTGACGTATTTACGTCTTTGGAAACCAGAATCGATTCTTGCATTCGCTGAAGAGTTGTATCGATGGCGAAGTGACCCATGTTGTCGTGGAAACGTTTCATCATTCCCCACCTAACTGCTGCGGTATGACGAGTTTTGATAAGTTGTTGTCGCTTCGATAAAGGCGATAATTTCGTAACTCATACTCTTTTTTTAACTGCGGCTTTTCCTGCGATTTGATGCTTCCGTTGAGGATTGGTACGATGTGCTTTAATCGCGGATCTTGCATCCACATAGTTAGGACCCAGTCGTGCACATTGTCGGCGATATTAAACACAAATCCATCAGGTTCGATTTCTTTTGCAGGTTTTCGTTGGTCTGGAGATCGACTTAGCGCATCGATATGTGCTAATCGGCTGACTTGTCGATGAATAGTCTCAAAATCAATTCCAGAAGCTTCATCACCACCTGGCACGCTTTGACTTCAGCTCCATCCGTTCTTTTAATTTGTCGATTGCAGAACAGTCAGTTAATAGACGGAGCACATAAATCCGAAAACGTTCCAGTGACCCTACAACACCCAGCACATCGAGTTCGTGATAACGTGATTCTGCATCAGTACAATGTCGATTGAAGTAGAAAACTGGCTGAAAACTTTTACCATCACTTGATTGGAGAAGCACCCCAACGAGACCAACACTTCTAGCATCGGTATGGACTTCATAAAAAGCTGATCGTAAAGAGCTAGGAGTGGAGCTTTGCGTAATTCGTTGAGCAGTCGAGCAAAAGTATTTTGTTGGTCCTTACCTCATTCACAGTTCTTCTTTTCCGATTTGTGCAACAGTTTCGTTAGCGGTTTCGTAATGTATGAGTATTGTTGGACGAAGTGGAAGAATCCAAATAATCCTAGAAATCTTCGTACTACGGTGAGGTTCGCTGGCTCCTTAAAATTTTGAATTTCGGTGATTTTCTGCTTGCCTGGTTTTATACCATTACCATTTATAATATGGCCGAGGTATTCAAATTCAGTCATCAGGAATCTACATTTATCAAGCCGTAGGATTAAACGGCATTTTTGTAGCAACATTGCAAATTTATTGAATCGATGCAGACCTTCAATCGGGATAATGACGTCATCAAGGCACACTAAAATTTCACCGTGATCCATCGCGTCTGAAATTTTATTCATTACCCGTTGGAAACAAGCTGGTGCGTTGACGAGTCGAAACGGCATTCGATTGTATTTGTAGTGTCCTTCGGTTGTCACGATCGCTGTTCTTCGGCTATCACGAACTCACGAACGAACGGTTGTCGAATACTCATCAATTGCTATTTGGTGATAACCCATTCGTAAATCCAGAGAGGTAAAATATTTATTTCCGGAGAGCTGTGCAAATGGTTCGTCTAAAATCGGCATCGGAAATGGGGTTTTAATGATGATTCGGTTAAGTAGACGATAATCGACGCAAAGACGATGTTCTCCGTTTTTCTTGACGACCAAAACGACTGGTGAGGCGTATGGAGGATCCAATTGGCGGATAATTTCATTCTTCAACAATTCTGAGATAATATCGGCAACTATCGCTCTTTTGGCGAACGGAATTCGATATGGTTTCATATTAATTGGTTGTTATGTATTAATTTGTATTAAGCTGTATATTCATTTTCGCTACCCTGAACTTGGCAAGCTCCGTTATGTTTTTGGCGAAACATTTTCGGTTTGCTGTTAGGATTTTCTTTAACTGGTTTAACTCAAATGCATTAATAGTTTTATTCACAGTTGTTCGTCGTTTTCTATCCTTCTATTATTAGTTACCGTTTCTGGAATATGATCTTCGTCGACAACATAAAAGTCTGTTTCGAAAATATTTGCATTAATTTCGATACCTGCTTTTATTTTCTATGTGCACACAAATTGACCACCAGAAAACCCCGATAAAGCCTTTGAACACGTAACGTAGTCACCAAGATTTCTATCATAGCCTTATCGCACTAAATTGATTGGGCTTCCTGAGTCGATGAACCCCTTTAACATAATATCGGTTTACCTGAATTTCTTTAACCAGATAGCAATTGTCACTATTTTCGATTTTATTCACGTTTGCTTTGGATTTGGCTGTAGATTTATATGGACAGTTTTGTGTGTGGTGCGTTGGCAATGAATACTTCGAATTTTCTGTTGCGGCTCAGAACATTTGATCGCAGAATGTCCAGGTTGATGACAATTGTAAAATTTCACGTCGCGGGTAGTTCGTTTATTTTCCAATTGTTCGCGGTCTACCGTTTGACAAAACCGGCGTGTATTTTGATTTCGATATTTCACATTTCAAAATATTATATTCGCAATAAGTGGTTAATATCACGAAACAGTTGATAACAAGTTGAATAATTTTTGAATTTATTTTCTTCAAATCATATTCATTAATTCCATTTCTGATATGCTGTACAATGTCTTCTTCTCTAATATTGACTCTGTTCCTGATTGCTAACATCGTATAAGTATTCTTGCGGTGTTTCATTCGCGGTGCTTGGCGACGCGTATTTGCCATGCGTATGTGAACATTTGCTATATTGTTTTCACACGAAAATTCTAATATGAATTTTTCTTTAGCTGATTGCCACAATTTAAATATTTGTTGGGAGTTTACCCAATATTTCGTCGGACCATGCAACTCTTGTTGCACAACGATTAACAAATTGTTATCATGCCAGTTATAAGCATGGATTATTGAACTATTTGCGTTTAACGACGTTTCGAGTGTCGGATTAAATTTAGGTACTAGTGTTACTATATCTCGGACATTTTCGCTGCTTGAACGCGTGCTCACTTCTTCCACTGTTGAAACACTATTTTGCGATACATTACTTTCAACTAAGGGCAAACTTTGCATTTTTGGTTGCACGACCGAGATAAACGCTTTCAACCATGATCTCTTCACTACCGACCGCCAGAGTTAAACTTTGTACTAACTCAACTTTCGAACCCGTGGTAGGTAATTCTCTTTAAGGTAGGTCTTCTTTTAATTGCTTGACTTTAAGCGCTGTAATGGAAATCATATTGTTCGTTTTTATTTTCGGTCTCTCTGTTTATTCAAAACTAATCGGTTGGTTTAAGCGTAAGCGTAACGAGAAAGAACACAAATCAATGTATATCGTATAATACCTAGTGTATAAACGACTTACAATAACAATAAAGTGTAACTGTTATTGAAGCAACCGAGATTTCATGTATGTATTATATATGTGCGACATCACGACCCCCACCTAGTTGTCGGGTACCGCACCGCAAGGAGGCGGTAGTTCCACGCGCCATCTATTGACACGCTGTCGGTGCCGCACATTGTTTCATGGCAAGCGGAACTAGGCTGTGTTGGCTGCCGAATGTCGGACTTCTTGTTTACGGCCTTTTCACTTCTTTCTCCCTTTTCGCTGCGCTGGAACCGGACGGACGCTCGAGTACTGCACTCGCATCTTTTTTGATCTAAGTCATCGTATTTTATTCTATATTTATTAAATGAAACTTAATTCTGTTTTTCTATTGTTTTATCATTGGCAACGCTATCGTCGAGCAAAATAGCCAAATATATATCGAATTCAAAAATAATTACTGTTAACGTTCTCTCTGACGAAAGGTAGTGTACTATAAGCAAAGAAGAATAAGAAACGGCATTCAATTCCCTCCATTTTTATTTACCGTTTCGACCATTTTTTTTTGGTTAAACGTATAGTGTATGTGAATTTATTGTGTTTGGTGTACACGTATACCATATGCGGGTTGCCATGTTTGTGTAAAGTGGTAAATACAAAACAGCTGTTTTTGTTTACAATTTTTGCTGGTCTAAAATCAAGAAAATATTTTATTGAAAATATTATTTCGTATTGTAGAAAATATTATTAGTAGTGTTACAAATAGTGGATGTTTCAAGGCAAATACTCCCGCACATGAAACGCACTGAATTACATCGTTTCAAAGCATCGCGGATTCTGGACTATGAAAATATGCAAAAAATGTAAAATCCAGTACATTAAAAAAGTGTATTTAATAAATATTTGAATTCTTGATCTTTTCAAACTGTGTGGTAATAGGATGGCAGTTATACAATATGACGTGGAAAAAAAGCATAAGATATATTTAGCCTGTATAGAAAAGCGAAAACTATTTTGAATAAAAAAAAAGTTTTTTAAAAGTAAAAAATTTTATTATTAATTTTGCACTTTCCACTCCCCCAGGGAGTATGCGTTTCCGAGTAAATTTTTCAATATTAAAATAAATTTATAACACAAAATAATAATAAAATGCCACAAAAAGAATAAAAACTAAAATATATCACAATATTACAATACATTTATAACACACATTAAATCCAACACAACCAATGGCGCACTTCCTCGTATGCGGCATTGCTGTAATAATCTAAAAATGAAATATGTTAATTGTAAACTTCAAAATATATACCAATATTTTAAAAAATTACCTTTTATTGTATATCCAAGCTCCGTCAAAGAAAAATTATTCCACACAATAAATGTAAATATTGGAAATGAACTGTGGTGAAATATTGTGTTGCATTCAAGTGGATTTCTACAAGAATATTGTAAGGAATCTCTAGCTGGGGTACGCTCAGTCTTCCCAGAGTCCTGTACAATATTTATTTTATTGACATTAACACAACTCGTTTGATGTAGTTTGTTTTACTTTCTTTTATTATTTAGTAACCTATAACTTCATCTTAAACTAATTATAACTAAATCATGTATACTTTCCGCTTCGTCTAATTGTGGTGAAGTGGAGTAGACGCGGCAGACGATCAATAGCTGCTTTGAAGTTCAACGCCGGTTAATACCTCGCGTTTACTTCGCTTAAGGTGGAGCACTCTCTTACGTGCTAGTGATGTCGGTTAAAACCTCACGCCACCAATCACTTCAGAAGTCTCAAATAACTAAATTGAAGCAATAGCTGCTGTGAAGTTCAACGCCGGTTAAAACCTCGCGTTTACTTCGCTTAGGGTGGAGCACTCTCTTACGTAATAGTGATGTCGGTTAAAACCTCACACCACCAATCACGTAAGAAGTCTCAAAAGTCAGAAACTGTCTGCCGTGGTCGCCACTGTCCGCGAATACTATACTCATTTACTCGCCTGCTCGTTCGCTGTTGTCGCCGCTGCTGCTGAAATCACAGGAGAGCGCTTGCTCGTTCGCTGTTGTCGCCGCTACTGTTGAAATCGCAAGAGAGCTCGTCCGCTGTTTTCGCCGCTGCTGTTGAAATCGCAAGCGACCGGTTCCTCTGTGCACCGGCCTTTTCTACCTTTTTTTATGCGAGCATCGACAAGTCCCGTATTTCGGCACTGTGTCGTGTTCGAGCATACGGAATTCTCGTATTTCGGCGTTGTGTCATGTTCGAGCATAACCACGTGTGGCGTGGTTTGGCTACATGTGTTCGCATGGTGTTGGTATACGGTGAGGGCGGTATTTTGTGTGACCTTAAATTTTACAAAATTTGGGTCTTCACAATATTAAGAATGGTTTTACATTATTTATACTGCAAGTTTCTTGTTAACACCTTAAACGAAACTAAAAATCAATTATTATTGTTATTTTTAATAGTTTATTAAGTAAGAAAATTTGGAAAATATATTTAAAACGAAGCTACTATAGGCTTTCAACCTAAAAATGTGTTGTAACTTAAATTTTATATATCATGTCACATAATTTTAAGATGTTCACAATAATGTACATGTTTTCTTCGTGAAATTAGAGAGACTTCTTCAGATACCGCATTGATTGTCCATAGGTATAAATATTTTTAGTTAGCATAACGGCATGTTTTTTCTATCCTGGAAACTATGTCCCAGCCTTAAGGGCGTCAATTTTGAAAATACATGTTCCATGCTCTCTTTGGAAAATATTTTTGTTTGCCGTCGTTGTTATGCAACAAATAAAATACTTTATTGTTTCATTTTTTACAACCAAAGCATAAAATTTTATGATCAAAAGTTTAATTTGCCTGATAAATCAATCATTTACCTTCTTGCGTTAAATTGGTATGCATTGCTTTGAGGTGATGTGCTTATATATATTAAGTTAATTTTTTTAATAATATAATGCAATTTTTTTTGGTGTTTTTGACGTTTAGTGCTATTGCTTTCCTTTGTTACAAATTCGAAACTTTAATTAATTTTTTTTTTGGTTCATTTCAGTTTTGTTAATGACAAAATTATATGTCAACTGAATAGATTTTACTTAAGTACCTACTTTTGTTATGAGAAATGAATCCAAATTGAAGAGGAGGATATTGGCAACATTTGGTGTCAACAGGACGGCGCTACATGCCACACAGACGAAGCTACACTCGATGTTTTGCGCCCTGTTTTTGAAGATCGCATTATCAGCCGCAGAGCTGATGTCGTTTGGCCACCTCGGAGCTGCGATTTGACACCGTTTGACTCTTATTTGTGGGTGCCCTCAAAGATAAGTGTTACGCCGACAAGCCAGAGACAACTGACGCTTTAAAGGACAATATTTGTGAAGCCATCGGTGAAATACAGCTGCACACAATCGATAATGTGCTTAAAAATTGGACCGATCGTGTAGGCTACTGCATGGCCAGCCGAGGCAGACATTTGAATGAAATTATTTTCCATTATTAACCGGAAGGATGGTACTTTCAAATAAAAAAAGAAATTTCAGAAAATATCCAGTAGTTTTTTTTTATAGAGTTTTAAAAAAAAAAGTTATTTGGCGGACCCTTTACTACTGGGATCATCCCCCAAATTTACAAAACTGTTTTAATAATGCCCATAAAAAATCCAAACAAGGATTTAGTCGATATGGAAAGCTATCGTCCAATTTCGCTACTACCATGCATAGGAAAACTTCTTGAAAAAATTATATCCAAAAGACTTTCGTGGTTCTTAAATACTTCTATCCTCCACTCACCTTATCAAACTGGATTCAGACAGGTCTATGTACCCCAGATTCTTTACTGTACATAGATCATCTAGTCAGAAAATGTCTTTCTGCAAAAAACCACATATCTGTGCTTTCCATAGATTTCAAAACGCTTTCGATAAGATTGGTCTCCATATAGTATTAAAAAAAATTCAAGAATGGAATATTGGCCCAAAAATTTTCTATTATCTAAAATCCTTTTTAAACAATAGAAAAATTCGTTGCAAGGTGAACAACGTATTATCATCTACGTATCCACTTTCCGATGGTATCTCTCAAGGCTCACCACTCTCTGTAGTTCTATTTACAATAGCTTCTGATGATTTAAGTAAATTGATTCTTGCAAATAGGCATGTTCAGCTTTGCTTATATGCAAATGATCTATATGTCATCAGCAAGAATCAAGATATGAACCAAATAAACAGAAATCTAGTTGAAACACTTAAAATTATTGCCAGCTAGTCCTTACACTCAGGGGCTAAAATTTATTTTATTAAATCGAAACATTTACACATTTGTAGAAAAAACGAGTACAGAAGACTGAAGTCGGATTGGACGGACTTCGAAATACCCTTTACCTTTTCTTGTGCGTGCGAGTTCAACGAGAAGGGATGTTTTCTTCATAAATCATCATTAGGAGCATATCTACGTTAATTTGCGGTACGGTACCTTGAATTGATTATAGCGACCCCATTTCTTGTGTATGGCTTTGTAGGATCCATATACTCGTACATACGTACTAATATAAAATTTCGTCAAAAAATATTGTGTAGGTCGAAAGTTATAATAATATGTCAATAATGGGCGTGGCTGTAGAAATAACTCGCCCATTTTTTATGGGGTGTTTAATGTTAGTACCCGCAACACTCCTGTGAAATTTCGTTGATAAATCTTTAATAGGAACCTAGTAATGATTTTTGGATAATTGTGGGCATGGCAGTTGCATTATGATCTCCATATTCTGCACACACACTATAATGGACCCCAAGTATATTTCTGCAAATTTGTATTTCGCTGGCATCAAAACGAGCACAGGTAGGCTAAATTTAATTTTAGACCATAAAGTTCCTTATATCAAAAGTGGGCGTGTCTTTTCTCTGATAAGCCCCATTACTTGAATATAGCTTTATAATGTCCACATGTTTCTTCATGTAAAACTTCGTCCATAAATCTCTACCAGATCTTAAGTTATGTATATTTGTTAATAGTGGGCGTGGCAGTTAATATATACAGCCCACTTTTTGCACAGTGTTTAGTAGGACCCACATCTCCATAACGGCCAAATAATGTGACGATTCCGTCAATTGGACCGAAGTTATAGTCATTTTAAAAAAGGTGGAAAAAGTTCCTTATATGGGCGTGGTCATTATACCAATCGGCCCATATAGCAATCTGGTTCTGTATCTTTGTCCAGGCTACACTTTTGCAAAATTTCATTAAGATAGCTGTAACGATGTAGAAAAAAAGTGGCCACAGACGGACAGACGGACGGACAAATAAAAATTGCTTAGACAGTGATTCTGATCATATCTGTATATATACGTCCATACCTACCAGGCCTCTTTCTTAAAATTGCAACCCCTCTCAAAAGCACAAAATTAGTATACCCTATTTACCTTTTTTAAAGGTAAAGGGTATAATAAATGCAACAATACAATAATTAATTTTAAAAATATTACTATCGAAAATGTTATCTATTTAAAAATTCGTGGCCTAATATTTGACAACAAAACTAGCTTTAAGCACCATTGTATATATTTAAAAAATTGTCTCTCCAAAATAGATTACGGGCTGCAGATCTATGGAAAATATGCCAAAACCAATCTAAATATGTTAAAGACACCATATTATGCAGCTGTGAGATCCAGCTTACGAGCCTTACGAACTACGCGTACTGGAAATCTCTTAGCGGAAGGAGGCTTCGTCGAAATTGGACAGAGAATGCAGATCCTGCGTTGTGGTCTAACACCTCTCTTATTTTGTAACTCCTCGCATATTTTGTATAAAGAAATACAACTCTTAAACGCTCGTAAATTCTCTCTGTCGATGGAATCAGCGCTGCGCGCAGTTTATAAACTTAACACCAATCTTGATTTCAATACAACTCCACCAAGACGATCGGTCAAACACCCTCCATGGACTTTAAGAGCAGAGTAATTTATCGATAAACTAACAAGGTATGGTAAGGGAGGTACAAACTCTTGAAGCAGAAGCGCAAGCCGTATTATCCAGCCTACAATGGATTGAAAACACAAAGGGAAAGTACGTCGTCTGCAGTGACACTCGATCAGTCTATGAGGCAACAAAAAACTATTCTAATATTTTTGATTATATAGAAAAAATACAGCAATTGCTCACTGTAATGAAAAAAGTCAAAATCATGTGGGTACCAGGGCATTCAGGTATATCTGGAAACGAGCTAGCTGACTTAGCAGCTAAAGATGCACTGAACTGTCCATTAGAATAATTTAAGCTATTCTCCAAAAAAAGTTGGCAACTCTTACAAAGTGAAAAACTAATCCGAGAGAGATAATAAAATTTAACAAAAATCGAGGTATTTAATGAGAAAATAATAACAATTTCGCACAAGCGTGAAAGTGCAAAATTTTCTGCGTCGGAAGAGTGCCGAGTGCAGTGATTCTGAAAACAACTAACTTAAAATTCTTTAATTTTTAAATAAAGTGTAAAAACAAAAACAAAATATACAAAAATAAAAACAACAAAATTATAAAGTGAGAAACAACAAATAATCACAAAGTGAGACAACCGCAAAATAGCACTGCTATTATACGGTTATGTATGTACACAAATACGTTAAATTAAAAGCGGCTTAGCAAGTATCTAGTGTAGAGTTGCCAAAGTTAATTTTTAAACAAAAATAAATAATAAAGAAAAAAAAATGGGTGTAGACCGTACGCCACCTAGAGGGGAAGGTCAGCAACAAGAAGAGCAGCAACAACAACAACAACAACAACAACAGCAGCAGCAGCAGCGACAAGAACAACAACAGCAACACCGAGAAAAACAACATCAGGAACAACAACAGCAGCATCAACAACTGCAAACACAAAAGAAACCCCTTCTTCAGAATCCGCTCCAAAATTCCTGGAGTCCTCAATGCCCCTCGCCACAATCAAGCTCGACTTTTCCAAATAAAAACAGCTCTCAACAAACTGTCCAACAACAAATTGATCAGCTTCAACGCCAGCTTCAGCTGCTATACAAACAACAGCAACCAGTTGCCTCTCCCCAAGTCACAGTAAGTGTACCCTCCCACGACGAGGACTGGAAAACGGTTCTAAACAAGAAAAGGCAGAGAGAGAGTCCAGGTAAGACAAAGACCACTCAAAAACAAGCTAAACTTGAAAAATACTGGCTAGGAGATCCGAAAGGAACAGAAAATCGATTTTCGTCCCTAGAAGAAATTGAAGAATGTGACCAAAAAAACACAGAACATAAAGAAAAAGTGTCTAAGCCCCCACCAATATTTGTTGACAGAGTTACCAATATAGCTCCTCTAATGAAACTATTGTCTGAAGCTGCTCCAAATTCATACGAATTAAAGCTCATAAACAATGAGCAAGTTAAAATCCAGGCATTTTCTCCAGAAGCCTACAAGACAATAGTCAACCAGCTTGAGCTAAAAAACACCGAATTTTTCACCTATAAGCCAAAACAAGAAAGAGGCTTCAAAGTAGTACTGAAAAATATGCACCCATCTATAGGCACAGATGAAATAACCCAAGCCCTGCAAAACCTCGGTCACTCTGTCACGAATATTTGGAATATAAAGCGAAGAAACACAAAAAAGCCTCTGCCAATGTTTATCATTGAACTTCAAACAAACTCAAACAATAAAGAAATTTATGAAGGCAAATACCTGCTTCATACAAAAATTGTTTTTGAGCCCCCCCGACCGACTCGCGATATTCCCCAATGCGCTAACTGTCAGCAGTATGGGCATACAAAAACGTACTGTCGCAGGAAACCAATGTGCATTAAATGCGCCGGAAGCCACACGTCTTCAGATTGTGTACGTAAAAGCAGATCAGATGAAGTCAAATGCGCCTTGTGTGAAGGTAATCACCCAACAAATTACAAAGTTTGTGTAGTCTATAAAAATCTTCAGAAAATGAAATACCCACAATTAAGGAAAAACGACAATTTACCCATGAATCCTACTCAACAACAGGAAGTTCTGGTAAATCCCAGTACATCAAAACAAACTCAAAATGTACTTTCATACGCTCAGGCACTGAAACACTCAACACAAGCAACTAATGAAAACACAACGGCCCTACCAATTAATACTGTTCCTGCAGAAACCCAAGCTCCGAACGAAATGCGAGAAATGATAATGCTACTCCGGCAAGTCATGCAATAAATCACAACAATGATGAACTTATTAGTGACCCTCACGACTAAGAATTGCTCATCCTCAATCCCATAAAAATCATTCTATGGAACGCTAATGGGCTGTCAAAACATTTATTAGAAATTAAAAAATTCCTTAAAACATACGAAATAGATATACTCCTAATATCTGAAACCCATTTCACCAACAAAAGCCATTTTCAGATTCCGAACTTTAAGTTTTATCACACCCTGCACCCAGATAATAAGGCTCATGCAGGTTCAGCAATATTAATACGCAATAACATAAAACACTGTGAGAGCACATCTTATCGCACAGAAGCTATACAAGCCACGAATATAATTGTTGATGACTGGAAAGGGCCAATTACAATTTCCGCTGTCTACAGCCCACCTAAACACACAATAAAAATGGAGGAGTATGAGAAATTCTTTAAGACCCTTGGCAATAGATTCCTAGCTGGAGGAGACTATAACGCAAAGCACACATACTGGGGTTCCCGCCTCACTACACCAAAAGGTCGACAGCTTTATGCGGCCATTGGAAAATTAAATTTACTCCCTGTCTCTTCAGGTACACCAACATACTGGCCAACAGATGTAAGAAAAATTCCCGACTTGATTGACTTCTGTGTGACGAAAGGTATCATGCTTAGTGATCTTAAATGTAGCCCATGTTTTGAGCTGTCTTCTGACCACTCTCCAGTTCTCGTCGAGCTTAACAACAATCTTGCCCTTCTTCCCAGTCAATGTAGCTTACATAATCACAAAACTGATTGGAATCGCTTCCGATATATGGTATCTTCCACAATTGATTTAAAACTATCACTGAAATCTGAAGAAGATATCATTGCGGCTGTTGAACACTTCAACAACTGCCTGCAACAAGCTGCGTGGGACTCCACCCCCACACTAAATGAGCGAAAATCAACGAACATCTCCAAACCTATAAAAGAAAAACTGAGAGAAAAGCGATATGCAAGAAAAAAGTGGCAACAAACTAGACATCCTGAGGACAAGAAAAAATTAAATGCGCTTACCAAAGAACTTAAAGAGATCCTTAATAACGAACGAAACACCCAACTCCATCATTACCTCAGTAATCTCGATGCAACAGCTGCTACAGAATACTCTCTCTGGAAAGCAACTAGGAATCTAAAGAGACCCACAATGTTCCAATCCGCTTTACGAATGGAAAATAACGAATGGGCTAAAAGTGACCTTGAAAGAGCAGTCACATTTGCCCGACACTTAAAAAAAGTATTTACTCCACAGGAAATCGAGCCCCCAGCATGTGTAACAGAAGAAGTGAAAAGTGTTCTGAGTAATACCCATCAGATGGACCTACCCATACGTAAATTTTCCAAATCTGAAGTGAAAGCAGCTATTGATAAGCTAAATATTAAGAAAGCCCCTGGGTACGACCTTATCACTGGAAAAATAGTAAAACAACTTCCAGAAGAAGGAGTGACATATCTTACCTACTTATTTAACGCGGTACTAACATCTGGCTTTATACCTCCCCAATGGAAAGTGTCACAATTAAAAATGATTCTCAAACCCGGAAAAAGCGCTGATAAAGTTGAATCGTATCGCCCAATTAGCTTGTTACCGATTGCTTCTAAACTCATGGAAACCCTTTTCCTGAAAAGACTACTCCCAATTATAGAAGAGCAAAAGCTAATTCCAAATCATCAATTTGGTTTCAGGAAAAAACACAGCACAATCGAACAGGTTCATAGGATTGTTGAGTATATACACACTGCATTCGAACATAAACAATATTGTACAGCAGCGTTTCTTGACATCTCGCAAGCATTTGATCGCGTTTGGCACGATGGCTTGCTTTACAAAATAAAAACTACACTCCCCATTAACTACTATGTGTTAATCAAGTCCTATCTTACAAATAGATATTTTTTCGTAAAGCAAGGTGAGGAACAATCTGAGCTCCATGAAAGCTCAGCAGGCGTACCCCAAGGAAGTGTCATGGGCCCAATACTTTATCTACTTCACACGTACGACTTACTATCAGCTGAAGGAGTCACCATAGGTACCTTTGCAGATGACACTGCTGTCTTAGCTGTTGACACTCTCCCACACTTAGCTTCCTCTAAAATCCAGAGTGGGCTAAACAAAATTACTGACTGGCTAAAAAAATGGAAAATCAAGTTGAACGAAACAAAATCAGTCCAGGTTACATTCACTCTCAAACGAAACACCTGCCCACCCGTTAAACTCAACGGCATAAATATACCCCAATGTAATGAGGCTAGATACCTTGGGATGCACCTCGACAGAAGATTAACTTGGAAAACACATATATTTACAAAACGAAAATCACTCGGTATAAAGCTCAGAAATCTACACTGGCTCTTGAATCGAAACTCCAAAGTCTCAATCGATAGCAAATTGCTCTTGTACTCAGCAATTTTAAAACCAGTTTGGACATACGGTATTCAGCTGTGGGGCACTGCGGCAACTTCCAATGTTGAAATACTTCAAAGATTCCAATCAAAGACCCTAAGAATGATTGTAAACACGCCCTATTATGTCACAAACAACCAAATCCATCGTGACCTCAAAGTTCCTACAGTCGCTCAAGAAATAAAAAAGCTCTCTACTTCGCACAATCTGAGACTCCTAGTCCACCCAAATCCACTGATATCGGAACTCACTTCCAACCCCGTCACTATCATCCGACTGAAGAGAAAATCCACAACAGATCTCCTGTGCTAATAGGCAATGGCTGCACCACTGGGTGTAGTCCATAAAAACAGTAAATACAAAAATTAGTCTTAAGTTATTAAATATTGCTGAATGTGATTGAATGTAACAGATTGCAATAAAATATTTGGATATTAAAAAAAAAATAAAATAAAATTCTCCAAAAAAAGTGTTATTACTTCAGCCAGGAGATATATACTCGTATATACAAAAAATAAAGCAATCAATGGGTACGATATGACCACCCTTATAAAAGGATCAACCCTGCAAGAGCCTCTCTGATCCTTCCTCACACAACATCTATCACCATGAACAAATGCTTCAGGCGACTTCGATTGGGTCACACGCTAATAACCCACAGGCATATTTTTAAAACGGAACCACAACGCCGATGTTCCTTCTGTAATAATTCAGTTCTCACAACTCCTTTCTGCCTGTCACTCCATTTCCACCATCCGAACCTTAATATTCCAAACTAAAAATCATTTAGAAATTCCTTCACCCCCCTCTCATGAAAATATTTATACAATATACAGTTTTCTACAACAACTAAGAATTGAAAATATAATATAAATACAATTGAATTTTCTTTTTTTCTTATTATATAAAATCTCAACATCATAAGCCGATAGCCCTGGCAGCTAGAGCTTGTATAATTATTTATAATTTTAATTGTAATTAATTTTAATAAAATAAAAAATAAATAAGAAAATCTTTCTTTAATAATTACGAAAACAATTTTTTAGTTTATCAAATAAATGTATTTACTTCAACGCAACTGGAATATTTCGACTTGTGGATCTGAGGGTTCATTGACAATGAGAAATTATAAAAAAAATTGTATGTTTTCAGTTATTGAGGAATTAATATAGTTAGAGTTAAGGCGGGTGCATAGTATTTTTACCACTACATACATACATTTTAAAACCTCCTCACAGCAGCAGAACTCGCACAAATCCATTCATATCAGTGTCTATTCTATACGTTCTTTGCCTAAAGTATGGAGTAAACATTGGTACCGATTTTAACTGCTCTTGGTGCTATTGGTGGTTCTGGAGGGAGCGCTCTTGCAAAATTTATAAATGAGACGCCGCTAGAGGGAAGCTAATAGAAGCAAATCGTCATAAAAAAACCAAAGAAGAATAAGAAAAGATATTCAATTCCCTCCATTTTTAATTACCGTTTCTACCATTTTTTTTTGTCACACGTATTGTGTCCGTGAATTTATTGTGTTTGCTGTACCCATATACCAAATGTGGGTTGCCATGTTTGTGTAAAGTGGTGAATAAAAAACAGCTGTTTTTGTTTATTATTTCTTGCTGGTCTCAAGAAAATATGTTATTGAAAATATTATTTCGTATTGTAGAAAATATTATTAGTAGTGTTACAAATAGTGGATGTTTCAAGGCAAATACTCGCGCACATGAAACGCACTCAATTATATTATTTCGAAGCATTGCGGACTCTGGACTGTGAAAATATGCAAAAAATGTAAAATCCAGTACATTAAAAAAATGTATTTAATAAGTACTTGAATTCTTAATTATTCTTAATCGTTTCAAACAGTTTGCTAATTGGAAGGCAGTTATGCAAGATGACGTGGAAAAAAACATAAGATATGTCCAGCCCGTATAGAAAAGTGAAAACTATTTGAAATAAATAAGTTTTTTTAATGTAATTTTTTTTATTAATTTTACACTTTTCACACCACCCAGGCGGTATGCAATGTTGCGTTACCGAGTGAATTTTTCATTTGGATGCTCGGTTCCCCTGTAGGCCTATTACATCCATTACATATATTAAATTATATATATATATTAGTATTAAAGTAAAAATACTAAAAACCAATTTGTATAAGTTGATTATATAAATTTAATTAAATAAAAAAATTTATAACACACAAATTATTAATACATTATAATTTTATTTAATATAAAAATCATTTACATATATTCACAAATGTATGAACATTCAGTATTCCACACTGCATATACTAATGATAAAGGAAGTGACTAGAATAAGTTATAATTGTGTTGGTGGGGTTTTGACAAAGTTGTTAATTACAGTAGAATGGTTTAATTACAATAATTTATTAAGAGCAAAAATAATCGAAACACATTGCAATCGCAAAAAAAAAATCCCTAGACGTTGCTTCAATAAATGCAATTATTATGGTATTTCGGATGCACATCAATACAAAATATATATGACCTGCCTCAATTTGAAGTTTTCGTTGTTTGGAAATTTATAACACATATTAAATCCAACGCATCCAACGGCGCACTTCCTGGTATGCGGCATTACTGTAATAATATAAAAATTAAATATATTAGTTGAAAAATATAAAATATATATCATTATTTTAAAAAATTACCTTCGTTGTAAATCCAAGCTTCGTCAAAGAAAAATTATTCCACACAATAAATGTTAATATTGCAAATGAAATGTGGTGAAATATTTGGAATTCACCTTTACGGAAAGAATTCCACAGTGTTGCAACAAAGATGATTTCTACATGAATATTAAGAATTGTTTTACATTATTTATAATGAAAGTTTCTTGCTAACACCTTAAACCAAACTAAAAATCAACTATTATTGTTATTTTAAATAGTTTATTAAATAAGTAAATCCGAAAAATATACTTAAGACTAAGCTACTATAGGCTTTCGACCCAAAATTGTGTTGTAACTTAAATTTTATATATCATGTCACATAATTTTAAAATGTTCACAACAATGTACATGTTTTCTTTGTGAAATTAGAGAATACGTCAGATACCGTATAGATTGTCCATAAGTTGAGATGCTTTTAGTTAGCATAATGGCATGTTTCTTCTATCCTGGAAACTATGTACCAGTCTTAATCGCGTCAATTTGGAAATACATGTTCCATGCTCTCTTTGGAAAATATTGTTGTTTGCCGTCTTTGTTATGCAACAAATAAAATACTTTAATATATGATTGTTTAATTTTTTACAACCAAAGCATAAGATTTTATGATCATAAGTTTTATTTGCCTGATAAAGCAATCATGTATTTAGTTGCGTTGAATTGGTATGCATTACTTTGAGGTGATGTGCTTATTTGTATTAAGTTAATTTTTTGTTAAATATAATGCAATGTTTTGTGGTGTTTTTGACGTTAATTGCTATTGTTTTCTGTTCGTTATAGCTGTTAAATGAAAAACACGACCGATCGCAAGTAATTGAAGAGAACGTCTATTCTAGTATACTTAAGACTAAATACAAAAGCATATGTGTTCTTAAAGGTATACCGCGTTTGGGTTGCCTATGTTGCGTATCGCAGATATGCATTTTCTTACAAATTCCGCCTCAATCCAAATGCGATTTACAAAATCATAGAAAATACAAAAATATTCATAAATTCTTTTTTGGTTTTAAACAAAATTCAATGTAACATATCATGCAAAATTAATTTTTAACAGGTTACATAGTATGTTTCTCTCTAGATAAATTTTTTGTAAATATATCTGCGGCGTTTTTCGCTGATGGAACATACTCGATGTCAATCTTCTTTCCGATATACCTCTCTCGTATGTAATGAAATTTAATATCAATGTGCTTACTACGTTTATGTGCAACAGGATTTTTAACTACGAATTGTGCACTTTGGTTGTCACATAACATTTTGCGTGCCACATTGACATATTGCGCAAATCCCATTTCGGTCAACAAGCTCCGATGGAAAGACACTTATTTTGCAGCATTGCGCATGGCTATATATTCAGCTTCCATGGTGCTGAGAGAAAAAACGTGCTGCTTTTAAATAAGTAAATTCTAAAAATATACTTAAGACTAAGCTACTATAGGCTTTCGACCTAAAATTGTGTTGTAACTTAAATTTTATATATCGTGTCACATAATTTAAAGATGTTAATAATAATGAACATGTTTTCTTTGTGAACTTAGAGAGTACGTCAGATACTGCATAGATTGTCCATAGGTTGAGATGCTTTTTATTAGTCCTGGAAACAATGTCAATTTTTTAAATATATGTTCCATGCTCTCTTTGGAAAATATTGTTCGTTTGCCGTCTTTGTTATGCAACAAATAAAATACTTTAATATATGATTGTTACATTTTTTACAACCAAAGCATAAGATTTTATGATCATAAGTTTTATTTGCCTGATAAAGCAATCATTTATTTACTTGCGTTAAATTGGTATACGTTGCTTTGAGGTGATGTGCTTATATGTATTAAGTTAATTTTTTGTTAAATATAATGCAATGTTTTGAGGTGTTTTTGACGTTTAGTGCTATTGTTTTCCTTTGTTACAAATTCGAAACTTTCTTTAATTTTTTTTGTGGTTCATTTTAGTTTTATCATGACAAAATTATACGTCAACTGAATAGATTTTACTTAATTACATACTTTTGTTATGAGAAATGAATACATTGTTGCATTTTTCTATAAATCACCTTAATTAAATGTGTCCTGTTATTGTGTAGAGTAACGCTTCTCAGTAATTCCATTTTATTACGTATATACACAATGGTTCTAAAAGAAATGTCAGAACACAGCACCTCATATCAAGAGAAAGAAATTGTTTAAATTTAAGCATTTAGTTTACAATTGTGGAGACAATAGTAAGAGAAATGGCATATACAAGAAAAAATAAAGTAATGCAAAATAATATGTATATATAATTATAATTATCAATAAGCAGTGTGTTAAAAACATTTGGCGTTTAAATGATATGATTGTTCTTATAAAAGTTTCTTAAAAATTTACCATACACAAATAGTTTATGAATTCGAATGTTAAAAATTTTATTTGTAAAAAAATTTAAGTGAAATTGGGAAATTTCCTTATTTTCCTGCTTTCTTTTACTTTTGTTTATTTTCTTAATGAATTGTTTACGTTACAGAGCGTATATGAATTTATTTCATTCCATTTAAGCACTTAAATCCGCCATGAAGACAAATCCAATTTCTTTACTTCGGCTTTGGCCATGACGATCGGCAATGAGAATGGCTATTTGAATGGGCATAGCCACTGCGACAAAGTGGAGATAAGAAAACTGCAGACAACTGGATTATTTTATATATGCATATATAAAGCATATTCTATGTGTATATAGATATAATTTTATGTAAGAATAAACTCAGTTTAAGGGGCGTTCACGCACCATCAAACCATTAAACCAGTTAAATTCGCACATATTACTTAAAATTCCGCGAAATTGATAATTTCTTAACAAATAATGTGCAATAATTTTTTATTTCTCATTGCTAAAACTTAAATTTTATTTGTGAGCATTAATGATACCTTATTCTTATTTAATTAATTCTTCACGATATAAAATAAAAAATA
This sequence comes from Clusia tigrina, assembly GCA_920105625.2. NCBI lineage: Eukaryota > Metazoa > Arthropoda > Insecta > Diptera > Clusiidae > Clusia > Clusia tigrina. The sequence goes on from OV050030.1 coordinate 341,339,680, forward strand.
AATTAAGAAAAACTTTGAAAACTTAGAAAAGTACCAATTTTTGCACACGTACTTTCGGCCTAATTATTACTTCGTTTCTTTTGGCTTTCCAGCCTATTGGCCTCGACTGGGCCGCTAGAAGTTTCCCTGGTTCCTTTGTTGGAATTGTCTATCCCTGCATTCCGCTGCCCGATATCCCATTCGTCCATTCGTACATGAGAAGTATCTCAGCCCCTGTTAGGTGTTGACTATGCTTGGTTCACTTCTGGAATTCCTATTGGGCGCTGCTAACCAGTGTTGAAAGGATTTCTTCCTTGGTTAATTCCTTCCGTTGAATTAACTCGGGGACTACTAAAGGTAACCCTGCTGTCCCTCAAAGGTGGATCCGGGCGCCTCGTAGCTGGCTGCCTTCTACTCTGATTCCATTCCGTATCTCCCTGGCACTGTTTACTTGCCTCATGACCATATGTTTGGCACTCCATATAGTAGGGCGTATTTTTGCGTGTAATGCACTCATCCCTTGCTTACGGTAGAACGAACATGTGGGTGCCCTCTGTACAAACCCCCTGTACGAATTTCTCGGATTCGCGGCTCTGTTGTCGGAGACACCGGGATTATATGCTCCTCTATATATGTTTGATTCGGAATTAAATCCATGACAGTGGCAGTTAAACTGTCCTCTCTGTTTTCGAACATATGCACCTCCCCCAAACCGGCCGTACTCCGTTCCACGAGGACTTGTGCACTAATTGTTTCTTCTACTAACTCCTCTAGATTTCCTGTTCTGCTATTCAGCATATGAATCTTTAGAGCGGAGTTGCGGAGGGCCACCACGAAAGTTGTAAACACCGACTTTTCAACTTCGTATAGTAATGCTGTATCCCCTACGCCATTGTACTTACTTTTTATTATTTCCTGGGCCACCATCTGAAGTGACTCTAAACGCCTAGCAAAGGCGCGTATATCTTCACCTGCCAGCTGCTTTCCGATTCTGATCTCTTGGGATATGTCTTCCAGCGTTCTCTCCTTTAAATGGGTTCTCTTTAGAAGGCCGTAAAGCTCGTTAACACTAGCAAATTGCTTTGCAACACAAGGTTGTATGCATCTCCAAATAACTTTTGCTTAACACAGTCGAAGAAGTCCTTCAACTCATCAGGGCCTATGCTTCGCTTTGCAAGTTCACAACCTTGAATGAACCTGTTGAGTTCTGACCGTAAGTCTTCTGCAGCAGCACCAGTAAACACAGGTACTAGCCTGGCCACTGCCTTTGAAATCGCCTCTATACCCATTTTACTTATTCTTGTTTTACTTATGGCTGGTAAAACTTGAGCGTTATCTTTTTGGGTGGTTTCCAAATTCACTTCTCCCGGATCTGAGAGGTCCTGAACCAGTGACGGACTCAAACTGATTAGTCTTCGACCGTTTGCTCGTACAGGCGAAATACTGTCCACTGTATCGAGACTTTGCTGCACAGTTACTGCTTCTGGCTCTTTTGGCGGATGTCCCAGATTTTTATTATTTATCGGACTTCCCGGAGAAAATGGCTCGACACCGATTTCAGATGCGCCAAACGAAAACTCCGGTTGCCTTTCTTCACTAAAAACTAGTCTTGGCCTTACAATCCGGCTTATCCCTTCTGGTGTTAAATATTCCGGCCAGCGAACTTCCGGAGGCAATGTCAATAATGTCTGTGTAAATCGAGCCGATGGTGATTTTGAAATCTCCTTATTCGGTGAGGTCCTATTGGTCGCCCACTACTTTTCTAACAGCGCTGATGCTTCCTCTGTTTCCGTCAATCTCTGAGAAAGTTCCTTTACCTTATTCTCAAGATACTCCTTTTGTGCTCTCAAATCTTCTGTTTTCTTCTGAAACTTGAACAGCTTTTCTTCCGTCCATTTATGGATTGCCGTTAATGCTTGATCCGCTACTTCTAATGACACAGCTCCTCTGGCATTCGCCTGTTTCCACAATTCCTGAGCTTCTTCCCTGCTTGTACTTGCTTCGAACTGGTCAACTATTTTCCCAGTAAACAGTTCCACCTCTGACTGTACTGATTTACATCTGTTCCTTTTTTCCTCATCTGGCGAAACTAAACTCACAGTTTTTTTATCCTAGTCCCTTTAATTCAGAACTATCCGCCCATTCGATGACCAGACTATTGACGTACTCTGCGTAATTTTCCGCAAAATGAATTAGAACAATATCTTAGGTAATTACGTTGGCAATTAATTATAGAATGCCTGAATGTATGCATGTATTCATATACGAATGAGTTACATGAGGTCGGAAAATACATTTGTTAATGGATATGTACGTACGGGGCTAGTAGTAAATTCAAATATATAGAGTAGTCGTGCAATGAAAAATTGAGTCATGCAATGGACAATTTTTTCACATGAACGGGACCTTCTTTTATATATTCGCTCATGTAAGATGGGCAACTAGTTTTGCCCAGAATTGATACACAAAATTTTTTTGGGCGGCATATAATTTTATATAGTAAATAATTGTTATGTATGAAGCAAATTATTGTAAAATTATTATATTTGAAAAGGATTTAAATTTTTTATGCTGCTAACAACTTTAAAAATTGTATCATATTTAATTAATAATATTTGTAAAGAAACTAGTTTTTATTACTTATTTATAATTTGGTTGTTAAGACGTATTAGATTTGCGATATATAGATTTAAATAATACATAAAATTTAATTTTTACATTAGGGAAAATATTAAAAATGGAAAAAATGTAATAATCCAATATATAGTATATATATTATATTTATTTAAATATTATATAATTTTGAAATTTATTTTTAAAAAATAACTTATGAAATGTTCGTCAAAAATTAAACATAGAAAGATATCAAACTAAAATGTTAACTAGAAAATTAAGAAGATTATTATAAGTATTCAGCTCTGATGATGTGAATCGAAGCAGGAAGTTGCGGGAGCAGCGTATATCGGAAGACGGTGCGGAATAAAGGACCAACATCGATGGATTGGGGATGAATGGCGACTAATGTGAAATTTCTGGAGACAGCATATGGCCGCAGTGTTTGATCACGTTGTGGATGTGTTTATTGACAAACAATGGAAAGATAAAAAGGTTTCCTTGCGGTGTCATATTTTGCATTGGACAGTCTTACGTTACAATGTCCACCCAGTGGATCACAATCTTAACAGAATCGTTTTTGAATAAGTTGAAGATGGGCAAAAGTATAAGGAGGGTGGCTGAAACCACCACCAAATATAATAAGCAGAGGAAATTTGTCTTACGGAAGTCAATTGCTTCATTAAAGTACATGTTCAATCTAGAGGATGAACATAAGAAACATTCGGATATGAAATTGATTTACTAGAAGAAGAAACAGAGACTGGTGTCTGATCGTAATACGAAAATTGCGCCATTAACCGTGTATCTCAGAGAAATACCGATAGTTTACAAATCGAGGTCAACGAAGTCAAATTCTATTATGAGAAAGCTCAAGAGAAACACTTCCACCATAAAACGTATTTCTGCAATGTAAATAACGGAGGAGTATTGTAATCTCTCATGTATTTCAAATGCATTTTACAAGTTGAATACTATAAGAAGAGGCAGTACCACCTACCCGTTTGGGCACGATATATAAATCAAAAGAAGAAGGCCACTACAACCGAAGTTTTATTGGTAAACAAAATCGCCTGTTTAGAATATGATACGTACCGGTCCAGAAAGAAGAGAGGGCTCTGCCGAATTCATCGAGGCATTTCACTCCCACAACGACGGTCGTCAACTGGACCAGCAGGTAGCAGAGGTCGCAGTATAATGTAAAATTTTAGGTAAAGATTAGAATTGTGTTATTGTATAGATGCTTGTATATACGCCAATGAGAAAAGAGTCAATGAAGGACCAAAATACAAAAAGGGGAATAAAAAAAAATGATATATAAAAATAAAAGAACAAAAATAAAGTAAAAGAAAAAAAATTACAAAAGAAAACAAAAGCTAGAGAAAAAAATATATATGGAATAGAAAAGAATACAAAAAAACCGTGATAGAACCCAAATAAGGCGATTTACAACAAATATAAAACAAAGTATATATATGTACTATAGAGTTAAACAGATGCACAGAATTGTTTACAGTGCAAGAAAAATATTGTAGAGATTTATTAGAGGTTAGTTGCACTAACTTCTTTTAGCAAGAGGGGAGGGATGTTGTGAGTTAGAATCAAGCTGCCTGCGAGTAGTTGACTCACAGCACCGACTCCTAACATATACTACACATTTGGTGTGGTTAGCCGTAAGCAATTAAGTTAAGTAAGAAAGCACATATTTTTAGGGTGCGAGTATTATAAATTAACAGAATTTATGTACTAATGATTATATAAACCTTTAGCGTGTTACAGTTCCGCAGTCAAGTCGACGAAGGGCATTGGAATTTAGAATGCACCATCGACATTTTCACAGTAAAGTAAATCAGTTGGCTTGACCAACTGACACCAATTACCAGGTGCGAAACTGGAGCACCAGAAAGGTCAGTACGTAGATTGAAAGTGCTCGTTGTAAATAGTATATAAAATTATGGTTTTAAGAATAAAGAGGCTTGCTGTTTTAACGTAAAAGAGTGATGTAGTGTTTTATTTAACAAGAGTGATTTTAGGTCTGCAGCTATACGCGCGCCCAGGACAGGCAGCAAGAGGTCGCTCCCCGAGGACACCAGAAAATACGGTCCCCAACATTTTGTTGTTTGTAGTTTAAGTAGATACTTCCGCGACCCTGAAGGCGCCGTAGCGCTGGTCAAAGAAGTTGCAACAATTAGGCGCGTTTGCGCTGTTGCACGCAGTTTTATATGGGCAACGATAAACCGTCAGTATGATCGGACGGTCTATGTATGTTGTCCTAGCTGTGAGGATTTTTTTTTGTAGGAGAATCGTGTTTGTTTGTCTATAGGGACATTTATATTGTTTTTAAATTGTTTTAGTTTATATATTATTATATATGGTGAAAATATTTCAAGAGGTGCAGACAACACGTGCTATTGCATCAAAGTTTTTGTAGTTCGGAAACTACGATTTGCGTAGCAAAGTTGAAGAAAAAATTTAAATGCTATTATTACGTGGCGCATACGTTACTGGTTTATTTTTGAATATGGATTCAAATTTCCGGGAATGAATTAAGACACTTTTGCCCATAAATCTAATTTCGGTTTTTGCGAACATATAGCCTTTTCTATGGATTTTTGGAGTATTAAAGATGGTGAGAGGAAATCAAGGAGTATCTGTGAGGCAGTCAAGGACCAATTTGCATTGATGGAATGACTTAATGGACGTAGGTAGACAGCGGATTTGGAACTTGTGATGGAAGATAAGTAAAGAAGGAATATATATAAAGATAGAATTTACGGTGGAATTTTTTTAAATAAGTTTGTATTGAATCATTAAGTAAGATGGAATAAAATATTGGAATAAGTTAACAATTATTTGGTTTTATTTATAATTGGGATACGCCATCTGTTCTGGCATTTTGGATATGACACAGGAAGCGATACTGATACAGGAGCAAATTGGGGAAGCGCTTGAAAAACTGGTCCGTAACTTTAAGAAAGACGGCAAGTTACGTAAGGACAACGTGTATTACCACAAGCGAATAACACAATTGCAAAATCTGGGGAGAGAGTTCAACAATAACCACGGGATGTTGTTGAGTTACGCAGTTGAGTACGGCAAAGGAAAATATTTTGCGGAAAATTACGCAGAGTACGTCAATAGTCTGGTCATCGAATGGGCGGATAGTTCTGAATTAAAGGGACTAGGATAAAAAAACTGTGAGTTTAGTTTCGCCAGATGAGGAAAAAAGGAACAGATGTAAATCAGTACAGTCAGAGGTGGAACTGTTTACTGGGAAAATAGTTGACCAGTTCGAAGCAAGTACAAGCAGGGAAGAAGCTCAGGAATTGTGGAAACAGGCGAATGCCAGAGGAGCTGTGTCATTAGAAGTAGCGGATCAAGCATTAACGGCAATCCATAAATGGACGGAAGAAAAGCTGTTCAAGTTTCAGAAGAAAACAGAAGATTTGAGAGCACAAAAGGAGTATCTTGAGAATAAGGTAAAGGAACTTTCTCAGAGATTGACGGAAACAGAGGAAGCATCAGCGCTGTTAGAAAAGTAGTGGGCGACCAATAGGACCTCACCGAATAAGGAGATTTCAAAATCACCATCGGCTCGATTTACACAGACATTATTGACATTGCCTCCGGAAGTTCGCTGGCCGGAATATTTAACACCAGAAGGGATAAGCCGGATTGTAAGGCCAAGACTAGTTTTTAGTGAAGAAAGGCAACCGGAGTTTTCGTTTGGCGCATCTGAAATCGGTGTCGAGCCATTTTCTCCGGGAAGTCCGATAAATAATAAAAATCTGGGACATCCGCCAAAAGAGCCAGAAGCAGTAACTGTGCAGCAAAGTCTCGATACAGTGGACAGTATTTCGCCTGTACGAGCAAACGGTCGAAGACTAATCAGTTTGAGTCCGTCACTGGTTCAGGACCTCTCAGATCCGGGAGAAGTGAATTTGGAAACCACCCAAAAAGATAACGCTCAAGTTTTACCAGCCATAAGTAAAACAAGAATAAGTAAAATGGGTATAGAGGCGATTTCAAAGGCAGTGGCCAGGCTAGTACCTGTGTTTACTGGTGCTGCTGCAGAAGACTTACGGTCAGAACTCAACAGGTTCATTCAAGGTTGTGAACTTGCAAAGCGAAGCATAGGCCCTGATGAGTTGAAGGACTTCTTCGACTGTGTTAAGCAAAAGTTATTTGGAGATGCATACAACCTTGTGTTGCAAAGCAATTTGCTAGTGTGAACGAGCTTTACGGCCTTCTAAAGAGAACCCATTTAAAGGAGAGAACGCTGGAAGACATATCCCAAGAGATCAGAATCGGAAAGCAGCTGGCAGGTGAAGATATACGCGCCTTTGCTAGGCGTTTAGAGTCACTTCAGATGGTGGCCCAGGAAATAATAAAAAGTAAGTACAATGGCGTAGGGGATACAGCATTACTATACGAAGTTGAAAAGTCGGTGTTTACAACTTTCGTGGTGGCCCTCCGCAACTCCGCTCTAAAGATTCATATGCTGAATAGCAGAACAGGAAATCTAGAGGAGTTAGTAGAAGAAACAATTAGTGCACAAGTCCTCGTGGAACGGAGTACGGCCGGTTTGGGGGAGGTGCATATGTTCGAAAACAGAGAGGACAGTTTAACTGCCACTGTCATGGATTTAATTCCGAATCAAACATATATAGAGGAGCATATAATCCCGGTGTCTCCGACAACAGAGCCGCGAATCCGAGAAATTCGTACAGGGGGTTTGTACAGAGGGCACCCACATGTTCGTTCTACCGTAAGCAAGGTCATGCAAGGGATGAGTGCATTACACGCAAAAATACGCCCTACTATATGGAGTGCCAAACATATGGTCATGAGGCAAGTAAACAGTGCCAGGGAGATACGGAATGGAATCAGAGTAGAAGGCAGCCAGCTACGAGGCGCCCGGATCCACCTTTGAGGGACAGCAGGGTTACCTTTAGTAGTCCCCGAGTTAATTCAACGGAAGGAATTAACCAAGGAAGAAATCCTTTCAACACTGGTTAGCAGCGCCCAATAGGAATTCCAGAAGTGAACCAAGCATAGTCAACACCTAACAGGGGTTGAGATACTTCTCATGTACGAATGGACGAATGGGATATCGGGCAGCGGAATGCAGGGATAGACAATTCCAACAAAGGAACCAGGGAAACTTCTAGCGGCCCAGTCGAGGCCAATAGGTTGGAAAGCCAAAAGAAACGAAGTAATAATTAGGCCGAAAGTACGTGTGCAAAAATTGGTACTTTTCTAAGTTTTCAAAGTTTTTCTTAATTTATTTTTTATTTTATATCGTGAAGAATTAATTAAATAAGAATAAGGTATCATTAATGCTCACAAATAAAATTTAAGTTTTAGCAATGAGAAATAAAAAATTATTGCACATTATTTGTTAAGAAATTATCAATTTCGCGGAATTTTAAGTAATATGTGCGAATTTAACTGGTTTAATGGTTTGATGGTGCGTGAACGCCCCTTAAACTGAGTTTATTCTTACATAAAATTATATCTATATACACATAGAATATGCTTTATATATGCATATATAAAATAATCCAGTTGTCTGCAGTTTTCTTATCTCCACTTTGTCGCAGTGGCTATGCCCATTCAAATAGCCATTCTCATTGCCGATCGTCATGGCCAAAGCCGAAGTAAAGAAATTGGATTTGTCTTCATGGCGGATTTAAGTGCTTAAATGGAATGAAATAAATTCATATACGCTCTGTAACGTAAACAATTCATTAAGAAAATAAACAAAAGTAGAAGAAAGCAGGAAAATAAGGAAATTTCCCAATTTCACTTAAACTTTTTTAAAAATAAAATTTTTAACATTCGAATTCATAAACTATTTGTGTATGGTAAATTTTTAAGAAACTTTTATAAGAACAATCATATCATTTAAACGCCAAATGTTTTTATCACACTGCTTATTGATAATTATAATTATATATACATATTATTTTGCATTACTTTATTTTTCTTGTATATGCCATTTCTCTTACTATTGTCTCCACAATTGTAAACTAAATGCTTAAATTTAAACAATTTCTTTCTCTTGATATGAGGTGCTGTGTTCTGACATTTCTTTTAGAACCATTGTGTATATACGTAATAAAATGGAATTACTGAGAAGCGTTACTCTACACAATAACAGGACACATTTAATTAAGGTGATTTATAGAAAAATGCAACAATGTATTCATTTCTCATAACAAAAGTATGTAATTAAGTAAAATCTATTCAGTTGACGTATAATTTTGTCATGATAAAACTAAAATGAACCACAAAAAAAATTAAAGAAAGTTTCGAATTTGTAACAAAGGAAAACAATAGCACTAAACGTCAAAAACACCTCAAAACATTGCATTATATTTAACAAAAAATTAACTTAATACATATAAGCACATCACCTCAAAGCAACGTATACCAATTTAACGCAAGTAAATAAATGATTGCTTTATCAGGCAAATAAAACTTATGATCATAAAATCTTATGCTTTGGTTGTAAAAAATGTAACAATCATATATTAAAGTATTTTATTTGTTGCATAACAAAGACGGCAAACGAACAATATTTTCCAAAGAGAGCATGGAACATATATTTAAAAAATTGACATTGTTTCCAGGACTAATAAAAAGCATCTCAACCTATGGACAATCTATGCAGTATCTGACGTACTCTCTAAGTTCACAAAGAAAACATGTTCATTATTGTTAACATCTTTAAATTATGTGCACGATATATAAAATTTAAGTTACAACACAATTTTAGGTCGAAAGCCTATAGTAGCTTAGTCTTAAGTATATTTTTAGAATTTACTTATTTAAAAGCAGCACGTTTTTTCTCTCAGCACCATGGAAGCTGAATATATAGCCATGCGCAATGCTGCAAAAGAAGTGTCTTTCCATCGGAGCTTGTTGACCGAAATGGGATTTGCGCAATATGTCAATGTGGCACGCAAAATGTTATGTGACAACCAAAGTGCACAATTCGTAGTTAAAAATCCTGTTGCACATAAACGTAGTAAGCACATTGATATTAAATTTCATTACATACGAGAGAGGTATATCGGAAAGAAGATTGACATCGAGTATGTTCCATCAGCGAAAAACGCCGCAGATATATTTACAAAAAATTTATCTAGAGAGAAACATACTATGTAACCTGTTAAAAATTAATTTTGCATGATATGTTACATTGAATTTTGTTTAAAACCAAAAAAGAATTTATGAATATTTTTGTATTTTCTATGATTTTGTAAATCGCATTTGGATTGAGGCGGAATTTGTAAGAAAATGCATATCTGCGATACGCAACATAGGCAACCCAAACGCGGTATACCTTTAAGAACACATATGCTTTTGTATTTAGTCTTAAGTATACTAGAATAGACGTTCTCTTCAATTACTTGCGATCGGTCGTGTTTTTCATTTAACAGCTATAACGAACAGAAAACAATAGCAATTAACGTCAAAAACACCACAAAACATTGCAGTATATTTAACAAAAAATTAACTTAATACAAATAAGCACATCACCTCAAAGTAATGCATACCAATTCAACGCAACTAAATACATGATTGCTTTATCAGGCAAATAAAACTTATGATCATAAAATCTTATGCTTTGGTTGTAAAAAATTAAACAATCATATATTAAAGTATTTTATTTGTTGCATAACAAAGACGGCAAACAACAATATTTTCCAAAGAGAGCATGGAACATGTATTTCCAAATTGACGCGATTAAGACTGGTACATAGTTTCCAGGATAGAAGAAACATGCCATTATGCTAACTAAAAGCATCTCAACTTATGGACAATCTATACGGTATCTGACGTATTCTCTAATTTCACAAAGAAAACATGTACATTGTTGTGAACATTTTAAAATTATGTGACATGATATATAAAATTTAAGTTACAACACAATTTTGGGTCGAAAGCCTATAGTAGCTTAGTCTTAAGTATATTTTTCGGATTTACTTATTTAATAAACTATTTAAAATAACAATAATAGTTGATTTTTAGTTTGGTTTAAGGTGTTAGCAAGAAACTTTCATTATAAATAATGTAAAACAATTCTTAATATTCATGTAGAAATCATCTTTGTTGCAACACTGTGGAATTCTTTCCGTAAAGGTGAATTCCAAATATTTCACCACATTTCATTTGCAATATTAACATTTATTGTGTGGAATAATTTTTCTTTGACGAAGCTTGGATTTACAACGAAGGTAATTTTTTAAAATAATGATATATATTTTATATTTTTCAACTAATATATTTAATTTTTATATTATTACAGTAATGCCGCATACCAGGAAGTGCGCCGTTGGATGCGTTGGATTTAATATGTGTTATAAATTTCCAAACAACGAAAACTTCAAATTGAGGCAGGTCATATATATTTTGTATTGATGTGCATCCGAAATACCATAATAATTGCATTTATTGAAGCAACGTCTAGGGATTTTTTTTTTTGCGATTGCAATGTGTTTCGATTATTTTTGCTCTTAATAAATTATTGTAATTAAACCATTCTACTGTAATTAACAACTTTGTCAAAACCCCACCAACACAATTATAACTTATTCTAGTCACTTCCTTTATCATTAGTATATGCAGTGTGGAATACTGAATGTACATACATTTGTGAATATATGTAAATGATTTTTATATTAAATAAAATTATAATGTATTAATAATTTGTGTGTTATAAATTTTTTTATTTAATTAAATTTATATAATCAACTTATACAAATTGGTTTTTAGTATTTTTACTTTAATACTAATATATATATATAATTTAATATATGTAATGGATGTAATAGGCCTACAGGGGAACCGAGCATCCAAATGAAAAATTCACTCGGTAACGCAACATTGCATACCGCCTGGGTGGTGTGAAAAGTGTAAAATTAATAAAAAAATTACATTAAAAAAACTTATTTATTTCAAATAGTTTTCACTTTTCTATACGGGCTGAACATATCTTATGTTTTTTTCCACGTCATCTTGCATAACTGCCTTCCAATTAGCAAACTGTTTGAAACGATTAAGAATAATTAAGAATTCAAGTATTTATTAAATACATTTTTTTAATGTACTGGATTTTACATTTTTTGCATATTTTCACAGTCCAGAGTCCGCAATGCTTCGAAATAATATAATTGAGTGCATTTCATGTGCGCGAGTATTTGCCTTGAAACATCCACTATTTGTAACACTATTAATAATATTTTCTACAATACGAAATAATATTTTCAATAACATATTTTCTTGAGACCAGCAAGAAATAATAAACAAAAACAGCTGTTTTTTATTCACCACTTTACACAAACATGGCAACCCACATTTGGTATATGGGTACAGCAAACACAATAAATTCACGGACACAATACGTGTGACAAAAAAAAATGGTAGAAACGGTAATTAAAAATGGAGGGAATTGAATGTCTTTTCTTATTCTTCTTTGGTTTTTTTATGACGATTTGCTTCTATTAGCTTCCCTCTAGCGGCGTCTCATTTATAAATTTTGCAAGAGCGCTCCCTCCAGAACCACCAATAGCACCAAGAGCAGTTAAAATCGGTACCAATGTTTACTCCATACTTTAGGCAAAGAACGTATAGAATAGACACTGATATGAATGGATTTGTGCGAGTTCTGCTGCTGTGAGGAGGTTTTAAAATGTATGTATGTAGTGGTAAAAATACTATGCACCCGCCTTAACTCTAACTATATTAATTCCTCAATAACTGAAAACATACAATTTTTTTTATAATTTCTCATTGTCAATGAACCCTCAGATCCACAAGTCGAAATATTCCAGTTGCGTTGAAGTAAATACATTTATTTGATAAACTAAAAAATTGTTTTCGTAATTATTAAAGAAAGATTTTCTTATTTATTTTTTATTTTATTAAAATTAATTACAATTAAAATTATAAATAATTATACAAGCTCTAGCTGCCAGGGCTATCGGCTTATGATGTTGAGATTTTATATAATAAGAAAAAAAGAAAATTCAATTGTATTTATATTATATTTTCAATTCTTAGTTGTTGTAGAAAACTGTATATTGTATAAATATTTTCATGAGAGGGGGGTGAAGGAATTTCTAAATGATTTTTAGTTTGGAATATTAAGGTTCGGATGGTGGAAATGGAGTGACAGGCAGAAAGGAGTTGTGAGAACTGAATTATTACAGAAGGAACATCGGCGTTGTGGTTCCGTTTTAAAAATATGCCTGTGGGTTATTAGCGTGTGACCCAATCGAAGTCGCCTGAAGCATTTGTTCATGGTGATAGATGTTGTGTGAGGAAGGATCAGAGAGGCTCTTGCAGGGTTGATCCTTTTATAAGGGTGGTCATATCGTACCCATTGATTGCTTTATTTTTTGTATATACGAGTATATATCTCCTGGCTGAAGTAATAACACTTTTTTTGGAGAATTTTATTTTATTTTTTTTTTAATATCCAAATATTTTATTGCAATCTGTTACATTCAATCACATTCAGCAATATTTAATAACTTAAGACTAATTTTTGTATTTACTGTTTTTATGGACTACACCCAGTGGTGCAGCCATTGCCTATTAGCACAGGAGATCTGTTGTGGATTTTCTCTTCAGTCGGATGATAGTGACGGGGTTGGAAGTGAGTTCCGATATCAGTGGATTTGGGTGGACTAGGAGTCTCAGATTGTGCGAAGTAGAGAGCTTTTTTATTTCTTGAGCGACTGTAGGAACTTTGAGGTCACGATGGATTTGGTTGTTTGTGACATAATAGGGCGTGTTTACAATCATTCTTAGGGTCTTTGATTGGAATCTTTGAAGTATTTCAACATTGGAAGTTGCCGCAGTGCCCCACAGCTGAATACCGTATGTCCAAACTGGTTTTAAAATTGCTGAGTACAAGAGCAATTTGCTATCGATTGAGACTTTGGAGTTTCGATTCAAGAGCCAGTGTAGATTTCTGAGCTTTATACCGAGTGATTTTCGTTTTGTAAATATATGTGTTTTCCAAGTTAATCTTCTGTCGAGGTGCATCCCAAGGTATCTAGCCTCATTACATTGGGGTATATTTATGCCGTTGAGTTTAACGGGTGGGCAGGTGTTTCGTTTGAGAGTGAATGTAACCTGGACTGATTTTGTTTCGTTGAACTTGATTTTCCATTTTTTTAGCCAGTCAGTAATTTTGTTTAGCCCACTCTGGATTTTAGAGGAAGCTTAGTGTGGGAGAGTGCCAACAGCTAAGACAGCAGTGTCATCTGCAAAGGTACCTATGGTGACTCCTTCAGCTGATGGTAAGTGTGTGAAGTAGATAAAGTATTGGGCCCATGACACTTCCTTGGGGTACGCCTGCTGAGCTTTCATGGAGCTCAGATTGTTCCTCACCTTGCTTTACGAAAAAATATCTATTTGTAAGATAGGACTTGATTAACACATAGTAGTTAATGGGGAGTGTAGTTTTTATTTTGTAAAGCAAGCCATCGTGCCAAACGCGATCAAATGCTTGCGAGATGTCAAGAAACGCTGCTGTACAATATTGTTTATGTTCGAATGCAGTGTGTATATACTCAACAATCCTATGAACCTGTTCGATTGTGCTGTGTTTTTTCCTGAAACCAAATTGATGATTTGGAATTAGCTTTCGCTCTTCTATAATTGGGAGTAGTCTTTTCAGGAAAAGGGTTTCCATGAGTTTAGAAGCAATCGGTAACAAGCTAATTGGGCGATACGATTCAACTTTATCAGCGCTTTTTCCGGGTTTGAGAATCATTTTTAATTGTGACACTTTCCATTGGGGAGGTATAAAGCCAGATGTTAGTACCCCGTTAAATAAGTAGGTAAGATATGTCACTCCTTCTTCTGGAAGTTGTTTTACTATTTTTCCAGTGATAAGGTCGTACCCAGGGGCTTTCTTAATATTTAGCTTATCAATAGCTGCTTTCACTTCAGATTTGGAAAATTTACGTATGGGTAGGTCCATCTGATGGGTATTACTCAGAACACTTTTCACTTCTTCTGTTACACATGCTGGGGGCTCGATTTCCTGTGGGGTAAATACTTTTTTTAAGTGTCGGGCAAATGTGACTGCTCTTTCAAGGTCACTTTTAGCCCATTCGTTATTTTCCATTCGTAAAGCGGATTGGAACATTGTGGGTCTCTTTAGATTCCTAGTTGCTTTCCAGAGAGAGTATTCTGTAGCAGCTGTTGCATCGAGATTACTGAGGTAATGATGGAGTTGGGTGTTTCGTTCGTTATTAAGGATCTCTTTAAGTTCTTTTGTAAGCGCATTTAATTTTTTCTTGTCCTCAGGATGTCTAGTTTGTTGCCACTTTTTTCTTGCATATCGCTTTTCTCTCAGTTTTTCTTTTATAGGTTTGGAGATGTTCGTTGATTTTCGCTCATTTAGTGTGGGGGTGGAGTCCCACGCAGCTTGTTGCAGGCAGTTGTTGAAGTGTTCAACAGCCGCAATGATATCTTCTTCAGATTTCAGTGATAGTTTTAAATCAATTGTGGAAGATACCATATATCGGAAGCGATTCCAATCAGTTTTGTGATTATGTAAGCTACATTGACTGGGAAGAAGGGCAAGATTGTTGTTAAGCTTGACGAGAACTGGAGAGTGGTCAGAAGACAGCTCAAAACATGGGCTACATTTAAGATCACTAAGCATGATACCTTTCGTCACACAGAAGTCAATCAAGTCGGGAATTTTTCTTACATCTGTTGACCAGTATGTTGGTGTACCTGAAGAGACAGGGAGTAAATTTAATTTTCCAATGGCCGCATAAAGCTGTCGACCTTTTGGTGTAGTGAGGCGGGAACCCCAGTATGTGTGCTTTGCGTTATAGTCTCCTCCAGCTAGGAATCTATTGCCAAGGGTCTTAAAGAATTTCTCATACTCCTCCATTTTTATTGTGTGTTTAGGTGGGCTGTAGACAGCGGAAATTGTAATTGGCCCTTTCCAGTCATCAACAATTATATTCGTGGCTTGTATAGCTTCTGTGCGATAAGATGTGCTCTCACAGTGTTTTATGTTATTGCGTATTAATATTGCTGAACCTGCATGAGCCTTATTATCTGGGTGCAGGGTGTGATAAAACTTAAAGTTCGGAATCTGAAAATGGCTTTTGTTGGTGAAATGGGTTTCAGATATTAGGAGTATATCTATTTCGTATGTTTTAAGGAATTTTTTAATTTCTAATAAATGTTTTGACAGCCCATTAGCGTTCCATAGAATGATTTTTATGGGATTGAGGATGAGCAATTCTTAGTCGTGAGGGTCACTAATAAGTTCATCATTGTTGTGATTTATTGCATGACTTGCCGGAGTAGCATTATCATTTCTCGCATTTCGTTCGGAGCTTGGGTTTCTGCAGGAACAGTATTAATTGGTAGGGCCGTTGTGTTTTCATTAGTTGCTTGTGTTGAGTGTTTCAGTGCCTGAGCGTATGAAAGTACATTTTGAGTTTGTTTTGATGTACTGGGATTTACCAGAACTTCCTGTTGTTGAGTAGGATTCATGGGTAAATTGTCGTTTTTCCTTAATTGTGGGTATTTCATTTTCTGAAGATTTTTATAGACTACACAAACTTTGTAATTTGTTGGGTGATTACCTTCACACAAGGCGCATTTGACTTCATCTGATCTGCTTTTACGTACACAATCTGAAGACGTGTGGCTTCCGGCGCATTTAATGCACATTGGTTTCCTGCGACAGTACGTTTTTGTATGCCCATACTGCTGACAGTTAGCGCATTGGGGAATATCGCGAGTCGGTCGGGGGGGCTCAAAAACAATTTTTGTATGAAGCAGGTATTTGCCTTCATAAATTTCTTTATTGTTTGAGTTTGTTTGAAGTTCAATGATAAACATTGGCAGAGGCTTTTTTGTGTTTCTTCGCTTTATATTCCAAATATTCGTGACAGAGTGACCGAGGTTTTGCAGGGCTTGGGTTATTTCATCTGTGCCTATAGATGGGTGCATATTTTTCAGTACTACTTTGAAGCCTCTTTCTTGTTTTGGCTTATAGGTGAAAAATTCGGTGTTTTTTAGCTCAAGCTGGTTGACTATTGTCTTGTAGGCTTCTGGAGAAAATGCCTGGATTTTAACTTGCTCATTGTTTATGAGCTTTAATTCGTATGAATTTGGAGCAGCTTCAGACAATAGTTTCATTAGAGGAGCTATATTGGTAACTCTGTCAACAAATATTGGTGGGGGCTTAGACACTTTTTCTTTATGTTCTGTGTTTTTTTGGTCACATTCTTCAATTTCTTCTAGGGACGAAAATCGATTTTCGGTTCCTTTCGGATCTCCTAGCCAGTATTTTTCAAGTTTAGCTTGTTTTTGAGTGGTCTTTGTCTTACCTGGACTCTCTCTCTGCCTTTTCTTGTTTAGAACCGTTTTCCAGTCCTCGTCGTGGGAGGGTACACTTACTGTGACTTGGGGAGAGGCAACTGGTTGCTGTTGTTTGTATAGCAGCTGAAGCTGGCGTTGAAGCTGATCAATTTGTTGTTGGACAGTTTGTTGAGAGCTGTTTTTATTTGGAAAAGTCGAGCTTGATTGTGGCGAGGGGCATTGAGGACTCCAGGAATTTTGGAGCGGATTCTGAAGAAGGCGTTTCTTTTGTGTTTGCAGTTGTTGATGCTGCTGTTGTTGTTCCTGATGTTGTTTTTCTCGGTGTTGCTGTTGTTGTTCTTGTCGCTGCTGCTGCTGCTGTTGTTGTTGTTGTTGTTGCTGCTCTTCTTGTTGCTGACCTTCCCCTCTAGGTGGCGTACGGTCTACACCCATTTTTTTTTCTTTATTATTTATTTTTGTTTAAAAATTAACTTTGGCAACTCTACACTAGATACTTGCTAAGCCGCTTTTAATTTAACGTATTTGTGTACATACATAACCGTATAATAGCAGTGCTATTTTGCGGTTGTCTCACTTTGTGATTATTTGTTGTTTCTCACTTTATAATTTTGTTGTTTTTATTTTTGTATATTTTGTTTTTGTTTTTACACTTTATTTAAAAATTAAAGAATTTTAAGTTAGTTGTTTTCAGAATCACTGCACTCGGCACTCTTCCGACGCAGAAAATTTTGCACTTTCACGCTTGTGCGAAATTGTTATTATTTTCTCATTAAATACCTCGATTTTTGTTAAATTTTATTATCTCTCTCGGATTAGTTTTTCACTTTGTAAGAGTTGCCAACTTTTTTTGGAGAATAGCTTAAATTATTCTAATGGACAGTTCAGTGCATCTTTAGCTGCTAAGTCAGCTAGCTCGTTTCCAGATATACCTGAATGCCCTGGTACCCACATGATTTTGACTTTTTTCATTACAGTGAGCAATTGCTGTATTTTTTCTATATAATCAAAAATATTAGAATAGTTTTTTGTTGCCTCATAGACTGATCGAGTGTCACTGCAGACGACGTACTTTCCCTTTGTGTTTTCAATCCATTGTAGGCTGGATAATACGGCTTGCGCTTCTGCTTCAAGAGTTTGTACCTCCCTTACCATACCTTGTTAGTTTATCGATAAATTACTCTGCTCTTAAAGTCCATGGAGGGTGTTTGACCGATCGTCTTGGTGGAGTTGTATTGAAATCAAGATTGGTGTTAAGTTTATAAACTGCGCGCAGCGCTGATTCCATCGACAGAGAGAATTTACGAGCGTTTAAGAGTTGTATTTCTTTATACAAAATATGCGAGGAGTTACAAAATAAGAGAGGTGTTAGACCACAACGCAGGATCTGCATTCTCTGTCCAATTTCGACGAAGCCTCCTTCCGCTAAGAGATTTCCAGTACGCGTAGTTCGTAAGGCTCGTAAGCTGAATCTCACAGCAGCATAATATGGTGTCTTTAACATATTTAGATTGGTTTTGGCACATTTTCCATAGATCTGCAGCCCGTAATCTATTTTGGAGAGACAATTTTTTAAATATATACAATGGTGCTTAAAGCTAGTTTTGTTGTCAAATATTAGGCCACGAATTTTTAAATAGATAACATTTTCGATAGTAATATTTTTAAAATTAATTATTGTATTGTTGCATTTATTATACCCTTTACCTTTAAAAAAGGTAAATAGGGTATACTAATTTTGTGCTTTTGAGAGGGGTTGCAATTTTAAGAAGGAGGCCTGGTAGGTATGGACGTATATATACAGATATGATCAGAATCACTGTCTAAGCAATTTTTATTTGTCCGTCCGTCTGTCCGTCTGTGGCCACTTTTTTTCTACATCGTTACAGCTATCTTAATGAAATTTTACAAAAGTGTAGCCTGGACAAAGGTACAGAACCAGATTGCTATATGGGCCGATTGGTATAATGACCACGCCCATATAAGGAACTTTTTCCACCTTTTTTAAAATGACTATAACTTCGGTCCAATTGACGGAATCGTCACATTATTTGGCCGTTATGGAGATGTGGGTCCTACTAAACACTGTGCAAAAAGTGGGCTGTATATATTAACTGCCACACCCACTATTAACAAATATACATAACTTAAGATCTGGTAGAGATTTATGGACGAAGTTTTACATGAAGAAACATGTGGACATTATAAAGCTATATTCAAGTAATGGGGCTTATCAGAGAAAAGACACGCCCACTTTTGATATAAGGAACTTTATGGTCTAAAATTAAATTTAGCCTACCTATGCTCGTATTGATGCCAGCGAAATACAAATTTGCAGAAATATACTTGGGGTCCATTATAGTGTGTGTGCAGAATATGGAGATCATAATGCAAATGCCATGCCCACAATTATCCAAAAATCATTACTAGGTTCCTATTAAAGATTTATCAACGAAATTTCACAGGAGTGTTGCGGGTACTAACATTAAACACCCCATAAAAAATGGGCGAGTTATTTCTACAGCCACGCCCATTATTGACATATTATTATAACTTTCGACCTACACAAATTTTTTGACGAAATTTTATATTAGTACGTATGTACGAGTATATGGATCCTACAAAGCCATACACAAGAAATGGGGTCGCTATAATCAATTCAAGGTACCGTACCGCAAATTAACGTAGATATGCTCCTAATGATGATTTATGAAGAAAACATCCCTTCTCGTTGAACTCGCACGCACAAGAAAAGGTAAAGGGTATTTCGAAGTCCGTCCAATCCGACTTCAGTCTTCTGTACTCGTTTTTTCTACAAATGTGTAAATGTTTCGATTTAATAAAATAAATTTTAGCCCCTGAGTGTAAGGACTAGCTGGCAATAATTTTAAGTGTTTCAACTAGATTTCTGTTTATTTGGTTCATATCTTGATTCTTGCTGATGACATATAGATCATTTGCATATAAGCAAAGCTGAACATGCCTATTTGCAAGAATCAATTTACTTAAATCATCAGAAGCTATTGTAAATAGAACTACAGAGAGTGGTGAGCCTTGAGAGATACCATCGGAAAGTGGATACGTAGATGATAATACGTTGTTCACCTTGCAACGAATTTTTCTATTGTTTAAAAAGGATTTTAGATAATAGAAAATTTTTGGGCCAATATTCCATTCTTGAATTTTTTTTAATACTATTTGGAGACCAATCTTATCGAAAGCGTTTTGAAATCTATGGAAAGCACAGATATGTGGTTTTTTGCAGAAAGACATTTTCTGACTAGATGATCTATGTACAGTAAAGAATCTGGGGTACATAGACCTGTCTGAATCCAGTTTGATAAGGTGAGTGGAGGATAGAAGTATTTAAGAACCACGAAAGTCTTTTGGATATAATTTTTTCAAGAAGTTTTCCTATGCATGGTAGTAGCGAAATTGGACGATAGCTTTCCATATCGACTAAATCCTTGTTTGGATTTTGTATGGGCATTATTAAGACAGTTTTGTAAATTTGGGGGATGATCCCAGTAGTAAAGGGTCCGCCAAATAACTTTTTTTTTTAAAACTCTATAAAAAAAAAACTACTGGATATTTTCTGAAATTTCTTTTTTTATTTGAAAGTACCATCCTTCCGGTTAATAATGGAAAATAATTTCATTCAAATGTCTGCCTCGGCTGGCCATGCAGTAGCCTACACGATCGGTCCAATTTTTAAGCACATTATCGATTGTGTGCAGCTGTATTTCACCGATGGCTTCACGAATATTGTCCTTTAAAGCGTCAGTTGTCTCTGGCTTGTCGGCGTAACACTTATCTTTGAGGGCACCCACAAATAAGAGTCAAACGGTGTCAAACGGTGTCAAATCGCAGCTCCGAGGTGGCCAAACGACATCAGCTCTGCGGCTGATAATGCGATCTTCAAAAACAGGGCGCAAAACATCGAGTGTAGCTTCGTCTGTGTGGCACGTAGCGCCGTCCTGTTGACACCAAATGTTGCCAATATCCTCCTCTTCAATTTGGATTCATTTCTCATAACAAAAGTAGGTACTTAAGTAAAATCTATTCAGTTGACATATAATTTTGTCATTAACAAAACTGAAATGAACCAAAAAAAAAATTAAATAAAGTTTCGAATTTGTAACAAAGGAAAGCAATAGCACTAAACGTCAAAAACACAAAAAAAAATTGCATTATACTATTAAAAAAATTAACTTAATATATATAAGCACATCACCTCAAAGCAATGCATACCAATTTAACGCAAGAAGGTAAATGATTGATTTATCAGGCAAATTAAACTTTTGATCATAAAATCTTATGCTTTGGTTGTAAAAAATGAAACAATAAAGTATTTTATTTGTTGCATAACAACGACGGCAAACAAAAATATTTTCCAAAGAGAGCATGGAACATGTATTTTCAAAATTGACGCCCTTAAGGCTGGGACATAGTTTCCAGGAGAGAAAAAACATGCCGTTATGCTAACTAAAAATATTTATACCTATGGACAATCAATGCGGTATCTGAAGAAGTCTCTCTAATTTCACGAAGAAAACATGTACATTATTGTGAACATCTTAAAATTATGTGACATGATATATAAAATTTAAGTTACAACACATTTTTAGGTTGAAAGCCTATAGTAGCTTCGTTTTAAATATATTTTACAAATTTTCTTACTTAATAAACTATTAAAAATAACAATAATAATTGATTTTTAGTTTCGTTTAAGGTGTTAACAAGAAACTTGCAGTATAAATAATGTAAAACCATTCTTAATATTGTGAAGACTTAAATTTTGTAAAATTTAAAATCACACAAAATACCGCCCTCACCGTATACCAACACCATGCGAACACATGTAGCCAAACCACGCCACACGTGGTTATGCGCGAACATGACACAACGCCGAAATACGAGAATTCCGTATGCTCGAACACGACACAGTGCCGAAATACGGGACTTGTCGATGCTCGCATAAAAAAAGGTAGAAAAGGCCGGTGCACAGAGGAACCGGTCGCTTGCGATTTCAACAGCAGCGGCGAAAACAGCGGACGAGCTCTCTTGCGATTTCAACAGTAGCGGCGACAACAGCGAACGAGCAAGCGCTCTCCTGTGATTTTAGCAGCAGCGGCGACAACAGCGAACGAGCAGGCGAGTAAATGAGTATAGTATTCGCGGACAGTGGCGACCACGGCAGACAGTTTCTGACTTTTGAGACTTCTTACGTGATTGGTGGTGTGAGGTTTTAACCGACATCACTATTACGTAAGAGAGTGCTCCACCCTAAGCGAAGTAAACGCGAGGTTTTAACCGGCGTTGAACTTCACAGCAGCTATTGCTTCAATTTAGTTATTTGAGACTTCTGAAGTGATTGGTGGCGTGAGGTTTTAACCGACATCACTAGCACGTAAGAGAGTGCTCCACCTTAAGCGAAGTAAACGCGAGGTATTAACCGGCGTTGAACTTCAAAGCAGCTATTGATCGTCTGCCGCGTCTACTCCACTTCACCGCAATTAGACGAAACGGAAAGTATACATGATTTAGTTATAATTAGTTTAAGATGAAGTTATAGGTTACTAAATAATAAAAGAAAGTAAAACAAACTACATCAAACGAGTTGTGTTAAGGTCAATAAAATAAATATTGTACAGGACTCTGGGAAGACTGAGCGTACCCCAGCTAGAGATTCCTTACAATATTCTTGTAGAAATCCACTTGAATGCAACACAATATTTCACCACAGTTCATTTCCAATATTTACATTTATTGTGTGGAATAATTTTTCTTTGACGGAGCTTGGATATACAATAAAAGGTAATTTTTTAAAATATTGGTATATATTTTGAAGTTTACAATTAACATATTTCATTTTTAGATTATTACAGCAATGCCGCATACGAGGAAGTGCGCCATTGGTTGTGTTGGATTTAATGTGTGTTATAAATGTATTGTAATATTGTGATATATTTTAGTTTTTATTCTTTTTGTGGCATTTTATTATTATTTTGTGTTATAAATTTATTTTAATATTGAAAAATTTACTCGGAAACGCATACTCCCTGGGGGAGTGGAAAGTGCAAAATTAATAATAAAATTTTTTACTTTTAAAAAACTTTTTTTTTATTCAAAATAGTTTTCGCTTTTCTATACAGGCTAAATATATCTTATGCTTTTTTTCCACGTCATATTGTATAACTGCCATCCTATTACCACACAGTTTGAAAAGATCAAGAATTCAAATATTTATTAAATACACTTTTTTAATGTACTGGATTTTAAATTTTTTGCATATTTTCATAGTCCAGAATCCGCGATGCTTTGAAACGATGTAATTCAGTGCGTTTCATGTGCGGGAGTATTTGCCTTGAAACATCCACTATTTGTAACACTACTAATAATATTTTCTACAATACGAAATAATATTTTCAATAAAATATTTTCTTGATTTTAGACCAGCAAAAATTGTAAACAAAAACAGCTGTTTTGTATTTACCACTTTACACAAAGATGGCAACCCGCATATGGTATACGTGTACACCAAACACAATAAATTCACATACACTATACGCTTAACCAAAAAAAAATGGTCGAAACGGTAAATAAAAATGGAGGGAATTGAATGCCGTTTCTTATTCTTCTTTGCTTATAGTACACTACCTTTCGTCAGAGAGAACGTTAACAGTAATTATTTTTGAATTCGATATATATTTGGCTATTTTGCTCGACGATAGCGTTGCCAATGATAAAACAATAGAAAAACAGAATTAAGTTTCATTTAATAAATATAGAATAAAATACGATGACTTAGATCAAAAAAGATGCGAGTGCAGTACTCGAGCGTCCGTCCAGTTCCAGCGCAGCGAAAAGGGAGAAAGAAGTGAAAAGGCCGTAAACAAGAAGTCCGACATTCGGCAGCCAACACAGCCTAGTTCCGCTTGCCATGAAACAATGTGCGGCACCGACAGCGTGTCAATAGATGGCGCGTGGAACTACCGCCTCCTTGCGGTGCCGTACCCGACAACTAGGTGGGGGTCGTGATGTCGCACATATATAATACATACATGAAATCTCGGTTGCTTCAATAACAGTTACACTTTATTGTTATTGTAAGTCGTTTATACACTAGGTATTATACGATATACATTGATTTGTGTTCTTTCTCGTTACGCTTACGCTTAAACCAACCGATTAGTTTTGAATAAACAGAGAGAACGAAAATAAAAACGAACAATATGATTTCCATTACAGCGCTTAAAGTCAAGCAATTAAAAGAAGACCTACCTTAAAGAGAATTACCTACCACGGGTTCGAAAGTTGAGTTAGTACAAAGTTTAACTCTGGCGGTCGGTAGTGAAGAGATCATGGTTGAAAGCGTTTATCTCGGTCGTGCAACCAAAAATGCAAAGTTTGCCCTTAGTTGAAAGTAATGTATCGCAAAATAGTGTTTCAACAGTGGAAGAAGTGAGCACGCGTTCAAGCAGCGAAAATGTCCGAGATATAGTAACACTAGTACCTAAATTTAATCCGACACTCGAAACGTCGTTAAACGCAAATAGTTCAATAATCCATGCTTATAACTGGCATGATAACAATTTGTTAATCGTTGTGCAACAAGAGTTGCATGGTCCGACGAAATATTGGGTAAACTCCCAACAAATATTTAAATTGTGGCAATCAGCTAAAGAAAAATTCATATTAGACTTTTCGTGTGAAAACAATATAGGAAGCCTGCAAAATTCATACTTCCCATTTCCTACGGAAAATGCTGTTTTTTCCCTGTCTTTTTCTGCCAGGAGGATTTGATGAAATCCTGATTTCAGATCGAGGGCAGTGAAGTATTTAGCTTTTCCAAAATTTGAGAGGATAGCAACTATGTTCGGGATAGGATACTTATCATCAACCGTTTTTGAATTCAATTTACGAAAGTCTATAACGAGGCGTTTCTTTCTGTTTCCGTGTTCGTCCGTTCCCTTTTTGTCTACTACCCATACCGGATTATTGTACGGTGATCTTGAAGGCCTAATAATATTATCTCTGAGCATACTATTTACTTCACTATTTACAAAGTCTGAAACTCCTAATGGGTAGGGATATAATTTTGAATAAATGGGGTCCTCGTCTTCTGTTCGAATTGTGGCGATAATATTCGTGTTATACGGGAGTGCCTCATTTGAGTCAGCAAATACAGATATTCATTCCTTCAACATTTTTTTAAAATTTTTATCTATTTCTAGGGGGACTTCTATGTTTTTGATTTCCGTAAAATTTACACTTGCGCATTTTTTGAATTTAATTATTTCGGATCCAGATCGGGTATTTAAAGTTTTATTCTTAAAGTCTAAGGTGGCATTTACTCTATTTAATAGATCAAGCCCAATTATTCCATCAAAACTTGATAAATTTGGGAGCAAAAAGAATTCTGTTGTGACATCGAAAAGATGCAGAAGGCATTTTTCCTGAACGGGGTTAAAGCCATGAATTGACTTAACCAAAAACTTTTCTTTTACCGAGGTTACGCTTTTTAATTCTGGGATAGATTTTATGTAATTTTTTGAAGCGCCTGTGTCTATGAGCAATTTAATTGTTCTACCTGCTATCGTTCACTCTACAAACGGCAGCAGGGAGCTTTGTCTAAAAAATTCACCTCTTGAAGCTGATTTTCATCGTCTACATCTGTTACCTCAGACTCAACAATATCCTGGTATTCTTCTTCCTCTTGATTTTCGAAATTGTTTGACTGTGAGATATGATTTACTCTTTGTTGTTTCAGACCGGTATATCTAGCTGTACCACTATTCGCAATTTTTGAAGCCTGATTGGGATATGAAGGATAGGTATCATTACCATTTTGGGTCGGTTGTCTGAACCGGGATGAATTGTCAATGTCCATTGGTTGAGGTGGTTCTTGTGTTACGTTTTGATTATTATCCCGTGTCTTTTGCTTGAAATATGGGTTTTTCCCCGGTTGGGAAGTATTATTTTCGGAGGGCAAATGTTTTTGCTGTCTATACTCGTTGCGGTGAGCCTTTTCCTCGATACTTCTTGCAAAATTATTCGCGAATTGAAAACGCTCATGATTTGACTCAACTTCTTGGGCTAAGGCCAAAGCTGATGGCAGATCTTTTGGTCGTGCCGAGAAAAGAACGTCGCTAAGAGCTTTTTTTGTTCCCGAGATAAATACTCGCAGTGCATCTGCTCTGTATTTTTCATTAAGAGAGGAAGCTATGGCAGAGTCATGTCATTATTGTTTTATTTATTAAGAGCGTTAATTTCTTTTCTATTTCTTCATAGTATTGAATTATTGTCAAGCTTCCTTGACGAAGAATATACAGCTCCTGCTCTATTAAGTAAATTGGCCGCTTATCAGCGTAAGTAAAATCAAGTCTATTAATAATTGCTTTGAAATTTAATGGTGTGTCATATGAAGACAGTACCATATCGGCGGGGCCTTTGATTTTATTCCTAATTATACCTAAGGCTTGATAATGTTTGGAACTTCCCACATAATTTTCAAATATTTTATATGCGGTATGCGCAGCTTTCCGCCATGAAACATATGTTTCGATTTTGCCCTCAAAATCAGGCAAAGATTTAACGATGTCTAGTGTTTCGTCACATTTTACGCCGGGAGTTATTTCAGCGTCAGTAAAAACTTCCACCTCTGGCGCGGATACTAATGTTCTACGGAATTTATTTTCCATTTCTAGAAGCTTTTGCTCGAATACTCTCGCTTGATTTTCAAGTGCAGAATTAACTGCGAACTGTAATAGAGTTTTCATATTCGACTGATTAAATGACATTTTCGGATGAATTTCACTCGGTCTAAGTATAGTTTTCAAATCCGCCACTAATTTATCAACTTCAATATCACTATCACTCATGAAATGGATTTACGTTTAACTAGCCGTAATAAAAACTCGCAAAAATCAATTACAACTCGCACTGAATTTATAATTTTATTTTCCTTTTTTTTTTTTTTAATAAGCACTCTACTTACATTTTTCAAGGTTTTTCTTAGAAAGATTATTTGTTGCTGCTGCTGCTGTTTTTTCGTGTTGTTTTTCCACGTAGCACGTAGCCGTTGTTGCTGCTGCTGTGTGTTTGTAGTTGCGTGTGACTGCAACGATGTTGATTTGTTTGGGTGAGTGAGTTCTGCTCCACCGATGGGCGCCAGTTAATGTTTTGTACTTATCTTGTGCGATGTCACGAAAATTAAGTACTCATTTATGGGTAAACCATTCAAGTTTATTGCTCAAAACAGACTAACAACTAAAATACAAAATATTCTTATTATGGCGCTAGCCTTGACTTATAATCGCTGGGGCAGCACTTATGTTAGAGCGGATTGGGTTTCGGGTGTCGGCGCATGGAATGTTGGCGGCAGCATAATTGTGCCAAAGTTGCAAAAGTAGCTGAACATGCACCGTTGACTGTGAATTGCATGATCACCGGGTCAGTGAACTATGCCTGGCCGGATGTGTTAACTTATATATATATATATATATATATATATATATATATATATATATATATATATATATATATATATATACATATATATATATATATATATATATATATATATATATATATATATATATATATATATTATTTGTATCTGTTAATGCATATACGAGTATATATGCATATATATCTATATTTTTTCTTTATTTTTTCAACGATGGGAGGTGGAAATGTTCTTGAAATACTATGGGACTCCCTCCCCATAGCATGCTGGAATCCTACCGACTACACCCACTTCCTAGTCTCACTACTATCCGCGGGACCGCCGCAAGATACTACTTCGCGGGGAGAGGTTATATTCATAGGATTCCTTCAATTTTCAATTATTCATAAATGTAGCTGCAGTGTCTTACAACGCATTCTATTTCTCCAGACACTTGAGCATTTGTTGCACTATGTTATCCGGTGCTAATGCTTCTCCGCACACTTCCCGTTGCGCATCTCTAGCACTGGCGGACCTCGGACACCAAACTCCAACGCCTCCAATCTAAAATTTTGAGATTGATCACCGGTGCTCCATGGTACTTGAGGAACATAAACATCCCCCGTTTTTGAATATACCCACGATTGAGAATGAAATTGTGAACACCTACAAAAGGTATTTGAAGGTTTTGGTAAAGACGGTGAAACATTTACATATACTCATAAAAGCGACAAGAAAAATAATAAATAAATAAAACTAAAAAAAGCGAAGTATTTTATATTTAGTAAAATAACTTATACATATACTGTAACGACACGCTGGGTCTCTTTAATATTCCACAGCTGAGGTAGACTCAG
Organism: Clusia tigrina; assembly: GCA_920105625.2. NCBI lineage: Eukaryota > Metazoa > Arthropoda > Insecta > Diptera > Clusiidae > Clusia > Clusia tigrina. The sequence continues at coordinate 341,367,955 of OV050030.1, forward strand.
CGGTGTCCATGGTTCGTTAGCAAGAAATAAATCCTAGGCTTTGGTTTACTTTGTGGATACTTTTATTGTCGATTAGTTATTTCCATTTTTTTCTTATGTGTACCGAGCTACATATATAAGATTCGGGGTCGATCAGAGGAAGGATACGCCCCCTCCATATAAAGAACTTTGGGGACCCCACTTAACGACAATTACCCTATCTATGCTTCTAGTGATGATATATGAAAACAAATTGATATATGTATACACTGGGTCTGCACTAGCATGCATTCCAAATATGGGCAGACTGTTGTTACTGACACGCCGACAATTAACAAAAATCCATTACAAGGTTCCTATTAAAGATTTTTCAACGAAATTTCAAAGCAATGTTGGGGGTACTAACATTAAACACCACACAAATAATGGGCGATTTATTTCTACAGCCACGCCCATTATTGACATATTATTATAACTTTCGACCTACACAATATTTTTGGACGAAATTTTATATTAGTACGTATATGGATCCTACAAAGCCATACAGAAGAAATGGGGCCGCTATAATCAATTCAAGGTACCGTACTGCAAATTAACGTAGATATGCTCCTAAAGATGATTTATGAAGAAAACATCCCTATTGTTGAACTCGCACGCACAAGAAAAGGTAAAGGGTATTTCGAAGTCGATCTAATCTGACTTCAGACTTCTGTACTCGTTATACCCTTTACCTTTAAAAAAGGTAAATAGGGTATACTAATTTTGTGCTTTTGAGAGGGGTTGCAATTTCAAGAAGGAGGCGTGGTAGGTATGGATATATATACTCGTATTGGTTTTTAGTATTTTTACTTTAATACTAATATATATAATTTAATATATGTAATGGATGTCATAGGCCTACAGGGGAACCGAGCATCCAAATGAAAAATTCACTCGGTAACGCACCACTGCATACCTCCTGGGTGGTGCATAAAGTGCAAAATTAATAATAAAATTACTTTTAAAAAACTTGCAAACAGTTTAAAAAGATTAAGAATAGTTAAGAATTCAAGTATTTATTAAATACACTTTTTAATGTACCGGATTTTACATTTTTTGCATATTTTCACAGTCCAGAGTCTGCAATGCTTCGAAATAATGTAATTGAGTGCGTTTCATTTGCGCGAGTATTTGCTTTGAAACATCCACAATTTGTAACACTACTAATAATATTTTCTACAATACGAAATAATATTTTCAATAACATATATTCTTGAGACTAGCAAGAAATAATTTAAAAAAACAGCTGTTTTTTATTCACCCCTTTTCACCAACATGCCAACCCCCATATGGTATACGTGTACAACAAACATAATAAATTCACATACTCGTACACTATACGTGTGACAAAAAAAAATGGTAGAAACGGTAATTAAAAATGGAGGGAATTGAATGTCTTTTCTTATTCTTCTTTGGTTTTGTTATGACGATTTGCTTCTATTAGCTTCTCTCAAGCGGCGTCTCATTAATAAATTTTGCAAGAGCGCTCCCTCCAGAGGCTAAACCACCAATAGCACCAAGAGCAGTTAAAATCGGTACCAATGTTTACTCCATACTTTAGGGAAATACATATAGAATAGACAGTTGATATGACTATATTTGTGAGAGGAGGTTTTAAAATTGATGTATGTAGTGGTAAAATTGCAGTGCACCTCAATTCACTTAATTCCTCAATTCACTTAACTTCTCAAAATAACTGAAAACATACAATTTTTTTGATTATAACCAATTGTCAATGAACCCTCAAGATACACACGTCGAAATCTTCCAGTTGCGTTTAAGTAAAAAAATTAATTTGATAAACTAAAAAATTGTTTTCGTCATTATCAAAAAAAAGAAACACTACCTCTGTTTAATTAAAAGCATAAATCCGTTAACTTAATTCGTTTAGTTGCATTTTTGACCTATTTTGAAGATTTTTCTGAGAATATTGAAACTGTTGTTATATGTGAGAATACTATAAAAATGTTCAATTCTTCTGTTCCAAATTTCTAATTCTTTAGTGTCTCTTTACTGATTCATTCGTCGAGTCAACTCACCAAACTTCACCACACAAATCAGAGATGCAAAAATTGGTGTTCAAAGTATTTAATAATTTTTGTTTTCTTTTATATCATGAAGAATTAATTACATAAGAATAAGGTCTCATTAATGCTCACAAATTAAGTTTAAGTTTTAGCAATGAGAAATAAACAATATTGCACATTATTTGTTAAGAAATTATCAATTTCGCGGAATTTTAAGTAATATGTGCGAATTTAACTGGTTTAATGGTTTGATGGTTCGTGAACGCCCCTTAAACTGAGTTTATTCTTACATAAAATTATATCTATATACACATAGAATATGCTTTATATATGCATATATAAAATAATCCAGTTGTCTGCAGTTTTCTTATCTCCACTTTGTCGCAGTGGCTATGCCCATTCAAATAGCCATTCTCATTGCCGATCGTCATGGCCAAAGCCGAAGTAAAGAAATTGGATTTGTCTTCATGGCGGATTTAAGTGTTTAAATGGAATGAAATAAATTCATATACGCTCTGTAACGTAAACAATTCATTAAGAAAATAAACAAAAATAAAAGAAAGCAGGAAAATAAGGAAATTTCCCAATTCCACTTAAATTTTTTTACAAATAAAAATTTTAACATTCGGATTCATCAGCTATTTGAGTATGGTAAATTTTCAAGAAACTCTTATGAGACCATTTAAACGTCAAATGTTTTTAACACACTGCTTATTGATAATTATAATTATATATACAGAACGAAAATATATATTATTTTGCATTACTTCATTTTTCTTGTATATGCCATTTCTATTACTATTATTTCCAGAATTGTAAACTAAATGCTTAAATTTAAACAATTTCTTTCTCTTGATATGAGGTGCTGTGTTCTGAAATTTCTTTTAGAACGATTGTGTATATACGTAATAAAATGGAATTACTGAGAAGCGTTACTCTGCACAATAACATGCCACATTTAATTAAGCTGATTTATAGAACAATGCAATATTGGATTCATTGCTCATAACAAAACTAAGTACTTAAGTAAAATATATTCAGTTGACGTATAATTTTGTCATTAATAAAACTGAAATAAACCACAAAAAAATATTAAATAAAGTTTCGAATTTGTAACATTGCATTATATTTAACCAAAAATTAACTTAATACATATAAGCACATCACCTCAAAGCAATGCATACCAATTTAACGCAATACATGATTGCTTTATCAGGAAAATAAAACTTATGATCATGAAATCTTATGCTTTGGTTGTAAAAAATGAAACAATCATATATTAAAGTATTTTATTTGTTGCATAGCAAAGACGGCAAACAACAATATTTTCCAAAGAGAGCATGGAACATGTATTTCCAAATTGACGCGATTAAGACTGGTACATAGTTTCCAGGATAGAAGAAACATGTCATTATGCTAACTAAAAGCATCTCAACTTATGGACAATCTATACGGTATCTGACGTATTCTCTAATTTCACAAAGAAAACATGTACATTGTTGTGAACATTTTAAAATTATGTGACATGATGTATAAAATTTAAGTTACAACACAATTTTGGGTCGAAAGCCTATAGTAGCTTAGTCTTAAGTATATTTTTCGGATTTACTTATTTAATAAATTATTTAAAATAACAATAAAAGTTGATTTTTAGTTTGGTTGAAGGTGTTACCAAGAAACTTTCAGTATAAATAATGTAAAACCATTCTTAATATTCATGTAGAAATCCACTTTATTGCAACACTGAAATTCTTTCCGTAAAGGTGAATTCCTAATATTTCACCACATTTCATTTGCAATATTTACATTTATTGTGTGGAATAATTTTTCTTTGACGGAGCTTGGATTTACAACGAAAGTAATTTTTTAAAATATTGATATATATTTTATATTTTTCAATTAATATATTTCATTTTTATATTATTAGAGTAATGCCGAATACGAGGAAGTGAGCCGTTGGATGTGTTGGCTTTAATATGTGTTATAAATTTCCAACCACCGAAAACTTAAAATGTAGGTAGGTCATATATATTTTGTATTGATGTGCATCCGAAATACCATAATAATTGCATTTATTGAAGCAACGTCTAGGGATTTTTTTTTTTGCGATTGCAATTTGTTTCGATTATTTATGCTCTGAACAAATTATTGTAATAAAACCATTATACTGTAATTAACAGCTTTTTCAAAACCCCACCAAAACAATTATAACTTATTCTAGTCACTTCCTTTATCATTAGTATATGCAATGTGGAATACTGAATGTACGAGGGCAGTTCGAAATGTTCTTAGCCTAACAATGAAAAACAAGAGCTAGATTTTTAAAATTATTTTATTTTTCAACATAATCTCCTGAAACTTCAATACACTTAGTCCAACGTTTTTCTAACAATTCTACCCCTTGATTAAAATAATTTTCCGGAAGCTCCTCAAATTTATCATTTACAGCTGCCATTGCATCTTCATTGTAGGTAAAACGTTTGCCAGCAAGGAATTTTTTTAGATTTGGGAACATGTAGAAGTCAGAGGGAGCTAAATCAGGAGAATAAGGTGGGTGGTCAAGCAATTCGTACTTCAATTCGTTCAATTTTGCCATTGTTAAAACACTCTTGTGGCATGGTGCGTTGTCCTGATGAAAAATAATTTTTTTTTTGTTGTAAACCAGGTAGATTTTCTCGAATTTTCAAATTCAATTGATCCAAAAGGTTACAATAATATTCAGAATTTATTGTTTTACCTTTTTGAAGATAGTCGATTAATAAAATTCCTTTGAAATCCCAGGAAACCGTTGCCATGACCTTACCAGCCGATTGAACTGTTTTTGCCTTCTTTGGTGCACTTCCACCAGCTTCAGTCCATTGTTTGGATTGTTCTTTTGTTTCTGGTGTGAAGTGAGGGATCCATGTTTCATCAGCAGTTATGAAACAACGCTTAAAATCCATTTTATTTCGCTTAAAACGATCCAAACAAGCTTGCGAAATTTTCATTCGAATACGTTTTTGGTCAACTGTTAACAAATGCGGCACCCATCTTTAAGAAAGCTTTTTCATATGTAATTCGTGTTGCAAAATAAAATGTCCTCGATCATTTGAGATGCCTATGGCATTACCTATTTCACGTACTTTCACTCGTCGATCGTCTAATACCATATCATGAACTTTAGCTATGATTTCTGGCGTTGTTGCAGTTTTTGGACGTCCAAACCGGGGTTCATCTTGAATGCTTGTACGACCACGTTTAAATTCAGCAATCCAATTTTTTACTGTTGCATATGAAGGAGCACTTTCACCTAACACACTCACCATATCATTATGAATTTCTTGTCCCGATAAACCTTTCTTATGTAAATATTTAATCACACCACGAATTTCTATTTATTCCATTATAAAAAAATCACTGAAGCGTCTTTTTTGAACACATGTTACTATACGAATGAGTTGCCAGATCTCAATGAAATTTAACATGTGTTCATATGACGGATGGAAGTTTCCATTATACAGGGTGTCCCAACTAGAGCGCAATTTTTAAATTTTAAATAAAACACAGATATTTAAAAAAAAATCGTGAAAATTTATTATATCGTAAAGTAGACAGAATGAGGTTATGTATGGGACAATATATCGTGCAGATGGCCGCCGCGGCTTTGCTGGCATGCACGCGATCTTTTAATGAAATTTTCAATGACCGTTTTGCATAAATGCTGCGGTATTTCATTAATGCAGCGTCCAATTTCCTCTTTTAAGGCTAGAGTCGTCGTCGGCTTATTCGCGTAAACCATCGACTTCAAAAAACCCCAAAGAAAAAAATCTAATGGTGTTAAATCGCACGATCTAGGCGGCCAATTCTGATCTCCAAAACGCGAAATAACACGACCGGGAAATAACTGATGCAGCAATTGAATTGTTTCTCTGGCTGTATGACATGTGGCGCCGTCTTGTTGGAACCACATGCCCTCCACATTCATTTCTTCAATTCGAGGCAAGAAAAAACTGGTTATCATTTCACGATACCGAACACCATTGATTGTTTGCGCTTGACCTGCCTCATTTTCATAAAAAAAGGTCCAATGATTCCTTCAGCCCAAAAACCACACCACACAGTGACACGTTGAGGATGCATTTGCTGCTCGTGAATCACTCGAGGCTTTTCCTCACCCCAAATGCGACAATTCTGCCTATTGACGAAGCCATCAAGATGGCAATGGGCCTCGTCACTGAAGATGATTTTAGCGGCAAAATCAGCATTTTCATGTTGTCTCTCCAATACCCAATTAACGAACTCCCTTCGCTGTCCATGGTCAGCTGGCTTCAGTTCCTGAGTCAATTTTTACTAACCTCGTACCTTCTACTAGCAAACAATAACAATTGTTCAAATGTCAAACAATGACACTTCGAATGTTGCCAGATTTAAAAATTGCGTTCTTGTTGGGACACCTTATAGAAAGCTTTTTGCTGTTTATACCGCCATCTATATGTCAGGCTAAGAACATTTTGAATAGCCCTCGTATAGACATGTGTGAATATATGTGAATAATTTTTTTATTAAAAAAAATTATAATGTATTAATAATTTGTATGCTATAAATTTATTTTAATATTGTGGTATATTTAATTTAAAAAAGGTAAATAGGGCGTACTAATTTAACGCTTTTGAGAGGGGTTGCAACATATACTCGTATATACAGATATGATCAGAATCACTTTCTAAGCTATTTTTATTTTGTCCGTCCGTCTGTCCGTCTGTGGCCACTTTTTTTCTACTCCGTTAGAGCTATCTTAATGAAATTTTGCAAAAGTGTAGTCTGGACAAAGATACAGAACCAGATTGCTTTATGGGCCGATTTGGACAAAGACCACGCCTACCTCCCATATAAGGAACTCTCTTCGCCTTTAAAATGACTATAAAATGACACTTTGCAAAAAGTGGGCGGTATATATTAACTGCCACGCCCACTATTAACAAATATTCATAACCTAAGATCTGGTAGAGATTTATGGACGAAATTTTACATAAAGAAACATGTGGACAATATAAAGCTATATGCAACAAATGGGGCTCATCAGAGAAAAGACACACCCACTTTTGATATAAGGAACTTTCTAAAATTAAATTAGCCTACCTATGCTCGTATTGATGCCAGCTGAATAAAAATTTGCAGAAATATACATGGGGTCCATAATAGTGTGTGTGCAGAATATGAAGATCATAATGCAACTGCCACGCCCACAATTAGCCAAAAATCATTACTGTGTTCCCATTAAAGATTTATCAACGAAATTTCACAGGAATGTTACGGTTACTAACATTAAACACCACACAATAAATGGGCGCATTATTTCTACGGCCACGCCCACTATTGACATATTATTATAACTTACGACCTATACATTATTTTTGGTTGAAATTTTATATTAGTACATTTATGGACCCTACAAAGCCATATATAAGATTCGGGGTCGATCAGAGGAAGGATACGCCTCCCTCCCATACAATGGACTTTGGGGACCCCACTTAAAGACAATTACCCTATCTATGCTTCTAGGGATGATATATGAAAACAAATTGGTATATGTATACACTGGGTCTGTACTAGCATGCATTCCAAATTTGGGCAGATTATTGCTACTGCCACGCCCACAATTAACCAAAAATCATTACTAGGTTCCTATTAAAGATTTTTCAACGAAATTTCACAGGTAGGTTGCGGGTACTAACATTAAACACCACACAAATGTAGGGTATGATGAACGCTAGCCTTGTAGGATCGTCATGTATGGTTGATTGCATACGTTGGTCACGCAGGATCGCATATGCCACTTGCTGCGGTGCTTATGACGATGTGTGGTCGTCAGTGTGCACTTGTGTGGTACACTACACCCTCACCCTTAAGAGAAAAATTAGGGGTGTTAGCGAATAATTTTTCTGGAAATATGGTTTGTGTTGTATTACAAATGTCTTATGTTATGAACTTGTTACATGATTTTCATATTTTCTAATAATTGGTATTATATGTTTATAAATTGTTTCTTATTGTAGCATTTTTAATTATATAGTTAAAATTACAAATTATTTTTTTTTTTTATTATATAATTACATATACTTATGATTACTAATTATATTGTTTTGATTACATAGTGTGAGAGTTTTAATTATAAATCGTATTGTTGAATTTACATTTTATGGTTTACAAATTTAAATTACATTGTATGGCTTTAATTGATTATTATGCACTTTCTTAGGTGTAACATTATATTCTATTAATGAATTTACTCCTAACTTATCTGGTATTTTATATGGTCCTTTGTATGGATTCATATTCTTTTTTCTATTTTCTAATTTTAATAAAACTAAATCTCCTATTTCTACCTTAAGTGTATTGGTATTAGTTTTTAGGTCAGTTAGTATACGTTTTTGTTTTGCTTTAGCATTTGTTTTGCCTTTTCGTGGGCATATCTTAATCTCGCTCTTAGCTCGTTGGCGTAATTCTCAAAGTTGTAAATTTTTGTATTATTTTCTATTACTTCATTGGGTAAACCTGGGAGTTTCCCATATATTAATTCATATGGCGTGTAGCCCGTGTCAATATGTGGCATTGTGTTGTAAGTGAAAGTGAAGTAGGGAATCCACTTATCCCATTTATCGTCGTTTGTCGATGTCAGTAGGAATTCATTCAAAACTCTGTGGTTGCGTTCTAGTGAGCCTATCGCTTGGTGGTGGTACGGTGTCGAAAATTTTTGTTTTATTTTCAGCAGTGCACACATGTTTGCCATTAGCTCGTTTGTAAATTCTGTCCCGTTGTCAGATTTAAGAATTTTAAAGTGTCCGTATTTGAGTATAAATTGTTCAACTAATGTTTTGGCTGTTGTGTGTGCGTCTTTTGTTGTCATTGGATGTGCGATTACGAACTTTGTCAGCTCGCACTGCATGGTCAGTATGTAGCGGTATTCGTTTGAAATTTTTAGTGGCCCTACGGTGTCAAGTGATATGACTTTGAAACTTGTGTTAGGGGTGTTTGTTATGGTTTGTGGTTCTTTGATGTGTCTTGTTTGTTTACACTTCATGCACGTGTCACAGTTGGATACGAATTTCTTTACCATTTGGTTCATATTTTTCCAAATGTATCTTTGTTTTAATTTGAGTAGAGTTTTTCTTACTCCGGGGTGTCCTGTTTTGTGACATTCATCGATTAGTTTGTATTTTAAGATATCTTCCGTTATTCTCTTTGGAGATATATAAATTAATATTTTTAGCTGAGGACTTTGCTATTTTTGCTATTCATTTTTATTTTTGCGTACGCTTCTTTAAATTCTTCTTTTGTATATATTTTGATTATTTCATCATTAATTGCAATTATTAATTCTTTAATATTTTCCTTCTTTATTTTGGATATCAATTTCCTCAGAATCGAGTCTAGTCTCGCTGATTTATCATTGATTCCTGCATGCTTTATATTTTCATTTATATTTTTATTTCTAGGGCGGAGCTTCTTCAGAGTCGAATCTTGATTTGGTGAATTATCGCTTTCGCCTATGTGCACAATATCATTTTTTATATATATATTTATTTTTTCAAAGCTTTGATTTTTCTTGTCGACATTAAATTTTAATTTTTTTATATTCTTTACGTCATTTATTGATGTACATTCCCATATTTGAAGGTGATCAGTTTCCTGAGATATGCAATTTCTCATTTTCATTCCTATTTGCCTCTTCATTTATTTCATGTTTATTTGCTCTTCATTTGTTTTATTTTTATTTGCCATCCCTCTCGTGATTACTAGGGTTCTTTTGGCTTTTTTTGTATATCAATTTCTTTCGGCATCATTTCTTTTAGAATGTCCGAGTCAATTTATATTCTTGACAATGCATCTGCATTTGTATTCATCTTTCCTGTTTTATATACTATGCTAAAATCATAGTCACTGAGGTCTAATCTAATTCTGGTCATTTTAGATGAAGGATTTTTATGAGAAAATAGTGATATTAGTGGTCAATGGTCAGTTACTAGTGTGAACTTTTGACCGTATAGATAGGGTTTGAAGAAGTTAATACCCCAGTGTATTGCTAGTAGCTCTTTTTCTATTATTGGCTTATTCAATCGTGTTTTTGTAATGTTTTGCTAGTATATTATGATATGGGTAAATCTTGTCCTATTTCGCCTTGTGATAGTTCGGCGCCTAGTGCATAATTCGATGCATCTGTAGTTAATGTGAAGGGTTTATCAAAATTTGGGTATTGCAATAGTGGTGGGTTTATTCATTTTTGTTTAAGAGTTTCAAAAGATGTTTAGCATTCATCTGCCCATACAAATTTGGCTGATTTCTTTAGTAAGGAGTTTAAACATTTTGCAATCTCTGCAAATTCTGGTATGAATTTTCTATAGTAGTTGCAGAATGCAACGAATCTTCTTACTTCGTCTGCGTTTTTCGGTTGTGGGTAATTTTTAACAGTCTCGTATTTTGCTGGGTCAGTTTTAACTCCGTCTTGTGTAATCAAATGTCCTAAATATACGACTTCTGGTCTCAAAAAGTGACATTTTGCTGCGTTTAGTTTCAAATTATGTTGTTTTAGTCTTTCTAGTACTTTGATCAGATTTTGGTTATGGTGATTTAGACTACATCCATAGATAATTATGTCATCTACATAAAGGAATGCTTCTGAGTCAAGTCCTGAGAGTGCTATTGTTAACATTCTCTGAAAGCTGTTGGATCAAATTTTTAGTCCGAAAGGTAATCTTTTAAATTGGTAGTGTCCATTGGATGTGGAAAACGCTATTAATGTTCGTGATTGTTTTTCTAGTTTTATTTGATGAAATGAACTGGTCATATCTAAGGTTGAAAACCATTTTGCTCTGCCTAACTTGTCTAGAATGTCTTCTAGTCGAGTTAGCGGGAATTTATCATTTACTATTTTGTCATTCAGTTTTCTAAAATCCACTACAAGTCTCCACTTCTTTTTGTCAATAGTGTTGTTTTTAGAAACCAAAAGGAGTGGAGCATTGTATGGGCTGACTGAAGGTTCAATGATATCCTCCTGTAGCATTTTCTGTACCTGTTCATGCACAATTTCAGTGTGTGTGTGTGTGTGGCAGTCTGTAGTTTTTAATGTAAACGGGTGTGTTATCATGTGTCGTTATGTTTTGTGTGTAAAAATTGTTTGTCGAAAGTGGTTCGTCTTCAAGATGAAAAACTTCTTGGTATTGTCTTAGGATGTTTAAGAGTTGGGTTTTTGTCATTTTGTCTGTGCAGATAAAATTTAAAGTTCCAATGATTTTCTGTAGTCTGTTTTCATTGTAATTATTCTGCGTACTGTACTTTAGTATGTCATAATTTTTTAGTGAGTCAGTTTCAAATTGTATGCCGTCTATAATTACCTCTTTGTTTGTTGTATTTAGAATTTTTATGTGGGTTAAACCAATTTGGGTGCTATTGAATTGCTTAGAAATATGCCTCCTTTTATTTCTTTATTTAGAATTATTTTATCTTCATTTCTGTTTAATGTTAAGGCTTGTATTATTTCTGTTCTTGCTGGTATTTTTAATTTTTTGAGTATCATGTGCATGGGTATAATAATTGTTTGTCTGTTTACGTACGCGGAAATTGTAAACGTTTCATAATCGATTTTACATATATATTTTTCAAAAAAATCTCTAGCTAGAATGCCATCTGTTTCTATTGGAAATGTTTTGCTTACTAATTGGAAAGGGTGGTTACAAGATTCTTCTCCAATATCCAATTGTAGTTCTATTTGACCTTCAGAATATACTTCTTCATTTGTTATGCCCGTTAATTTGCATTTGTCGTCAGGAAAGTATTCATGGTTTTCTAATTTGCTACTTATTTTGCACAATGAGATGTCTGCACCTGTGTCTATCAAAAAAGTCATTTATTGCTTTTTGTGTGTCAGCGTGACGAAATTTGTTTGGTTATCTGATATTTTGTACACATTTAATTTTGGCTGTCCAGAATGGTTATGCATTCTGGGCCTTGTTCGTTTCCCACATCGTGTATCATGTTTACGAGGCGGTTTCTGTTTGAGTTATAATTGTTGTTGTTGTTCTGCTGTCTGCCTTGTGAGTCGTAGCTGTTGTTGTGTCTGAAGTTGTTGTTATTTTGATTATTGGGATATGTGTTGTTGTAGTTATTGTTTCTTTGACTGTAATTTGCATGGCTACGGTTAATGTTTCTGTTGTTTGCATAGTTAGTGCTGTTGTAGTTATTTTTGTCATAGCGTGTGCTGAAATTTTGTTGTGTGTTGTTTGTGTACTGTGGAGAAGGGTTGAATGAATTACATTTGCGCGGACCGTTGAAATTAATTCTTGTACTTTGTGAGTTGAATGAATTATGTCTTACTTGCATCAGCTGTGATGTGTTGGGCATTATTCTAGATTCGTTCTCAAGTTCAAGTGCCAATTCTGTTGCTTCTGCTAGATCTTTCGGTCTTGCAGCAAAAATTGTCGCTTTGTAATTCTCATTCAGTCCTTTCTTGAAAGTGTCAAATGCTAACTTATTGTTTCTTTTTGTTATTACGTTTTTTTCTGCTTGTGTAGCTCTCTCTCCTAAATTGTATATGTTAAGTCTGTTTGAACTTTCTATTATTGTCAGAATTTTTTCTTTGTACGAGTTAATTCCTGAATTCCTTTGTTGTAGATTAGTTAGTCTAGCTTGTAGCTGTGGTATTGTTGTCGCGTCTTTGTACCTCGGTTGTAGTAGAGTGGTAAGTGTACTTAAGTCTTCTGGTTTTATGTAACCTCCTATTGCTGTTCTTACATTGGCAGTTAATTTGGCATGGTAGATATACTCTAATAAATATGTCTGTCCTGTCTCGTTGAGTGATTTGTTTATCAGCTCAGCGGTGATTACAAAGCTATCTAATTCTCTGAAGTTGCCCGTAAATGTGGGTAGAGATTTTGATGCTGTTTCTATGCTAAAAGATGCCATGTTGTCTATTGATTCAGTCTCTTCAGTTAATTGTTTTAATAAAATAGTTTTTATTATGGAATAAGTATTGGCCAAGTTAATTTTTATTCCTGTTAGATCTTTATTGTCAGTGTCGGTCTCTATTATGTTATTAAATTCTTCCCTTAATATGTCTATTTGTCTAAGTTTTGTTGTCACTGTTTTGTTTGTGTGTATTCTGCTAAGATTTTTCCTAAGTGTAGCTTGTATATCTTTTAAGGCATTTAACTTTAAATCCATTTAGGATCAAAGTACGAAATTTGTTTAAATTTGTTAAAATTTGGCAGTGGTCCGACTTTTAGTGGCGGTTGTGCAAATTATGTTGGTGCAGGAACGGTTGGTTTGCATACAAATTGTGGCACGTATTCTTCCATTAATTGGGCTATAGTTTCTGCTGCTTTTTGGATTGCTGGATATTTGACTGCTCTTTAGTTCGTCTATTGCAGGATTATTTGGTTTCAGTTTAGTTGCTGGATCGGTTGCAGGATCGGTTGCTGTATTGGTTGCAGGATCGGTTGCTGTATCGATTGCATGATTGGTTGCTGTATCGGTTGCTGTATCGGTTGACTGCTTTTCAGGTCCTAGGTCAGTTGCAGGATCGCCATGTAGGGTATGATGAACGCTTGCCTTGTAGGATCGTCATGTATGGTTGATTGCATACGTTGGTCACGCAGGATGGGCTTTTGATTCAATTGCAGATTCCATACAAAGTATAGATGCAAAAAAGTGCTATAGAAAAGAAATGCCTGACACGAAGCGGAATGACGCCCTCAGAAAAGGTTTTGACCGGCAGAGTGTGCCGTTGGCCAAGCTTTTGGTTGTGCTGTCCTAAGTCTTTCCTGACTTAGAGCACGGGAGATAAAAGAATTGACTAATGCGAGTAGCAGTTTTAGTTGTCTTCAGATTAATTATGGTTTATTTGGTGGCTCGCTGGCTCTTTTATACCATTTAATTTATGTTGTTTTCTTATTTTAACTAACATACAATATATCTATCTTATTTCTACTAGTTACAAATCATATTCCCGAAATTAGTCTGAAGTATCGGATTACCGATATTATTCATTGACGAATCATCGTCTTTGTTTATGTTAATGATTTTGAGTGCAAGTTCAGAGCTAAAGTCACTGCACTGTCCAATATACATACGACGCTGCAATATAGGCAGCGTGTGTTATTGCACCACCAAAATGCTTGTCTAGCGTATTTGGGTATTGAGTGCATATTTGGGTATTGATGTGTGGTCGTCACTGTACAATTGTGTGGTACACTACACAAAAAATGGGCGAGTTATTGCTACAGCCACGCCCACTATTGACATATTATTATAACTTTCGACCTACACATTATTTTTTGACGACATTTTATATTACTACGTATATGGATCCTACAAAGCCATACACAAGAAATCGGGTCGCTATAATCAATTCAAGGTACCGTATCGCAAGTTAACGTAGGTATGCTCCTAATGATGATTTATTCAGAAAACATCCCTATTGTTGAACTCGCACGCATAAGAAAGTTAAAGGGTATTTCGAAGTCGATCTAATCCGATTTCAGTCTTCTGCACTCGTTATTATATAGTTTTAGTCTTTAATTAAATTTATATAATCAACTTATACAAATTGGTTTTTAGTATTTTTACTTTAATACTAATATATATATATATATATAATTTAATACACGTAACGGATGTAATAGGCCTGCAGGGGAACCGAGGATCCAAATGAAAAATTCACTCGGTAACGCACCACTGCATACCTCCTGGGTGGTGTGGAAAGTGCAAAATAATTAATAAAATTACTTTTTAAAAATTTGTTATTTATTTCAAATAGTTTTCACTTTTCTATACAGTCTGAATATATCCAATGCCATCCAATTAGCAAACAGTTTAAAAAGATTAAGAATAATTAAGAATTCAAGTATTTATTAAATACACTTTTTAATGTTCTGGATTTTACATTTTTTGCATATTTTCACAGTCCAGAGTCTGCAATGCTTCGAAATAATATAATTGAGTGCGTTTCATTTGCGCGAGTATTTGCTTTGAAACATCCACCATTTGTAACACTACTAATAATATTTTCTACAATACGAAATAATATTTTCAATAACATATTTTCTTGAGACCAGCAAGAAAAAATAAAAAAAACAGCTGTTTTTTATTCACCACTTTTCACAAACATGGCAACCCACATATAGTATACGTGTACAACAAATATAATAAATTCACATACTCGTACACTATACGTGTGACTAAAAAAAATGGTAGAAACGGTAATTAAAAATGAAGGGAATTGATTGTCTTTTCTTATTATTCTTTGGTTTTGTTATGACGGTTTGCTTCTATTAGCTTCTCTCTAGCGGCGTCTCATTTATAAATTTTGCAAGAGCGCTCCCTCCAGAGGCTAAACCACCAATAGCACCAAGAGCAGTTAAAATCGGTACCAATGTTTACTCCATACTTTAGGCAAACAACATATAGGCTAGACAGTTGATATGACTGTATTTGTGAGAGGAGGTTTTAAAATTAATGTATGTAGTGGTAAAATTGCAGTGCACCCCCCTTAACTCTAATTATAGTAATTCCTCAATTCACTTAACTTCTCAAAATAACTGAAAATAACTGAACCCTCAAGAGACACAAGTCGAAATTTTCCAGTTGCGTTTGAGTAAAAAAATTAATTTGATAAACTAAAAAATTGTCTTCGTCATTATCAAAAAAAAAGAAACACTACCTCTGTTTAATTAAAAACATAAATCCGTTAACTTAATTCGTTTAGTTGCATTTTTGACCTATTTTGAAGATTTTTCTGAGAATATTGAAATTGTTGTTATTTGTGAGAATACTATAAAAACGTTTAATTCTTCTGTTCCAAATTCTAATTCTTTAGTGTCTCTTTACTGATTCATTCGTCGAGTCAACTCACCAAACTTCACCACACAAATCAGAGATGCAAAAATTGGTGTTCAAAGTATTTAATAATTTTTGTTTTCTTTTATATCGTGAAGAATTAATTGCAAAAGAATAAAGTCTCATTAATGCTCACAAATAAAGTTTAAGTTTAAGCAATGAGAAATAAACAATATTGCATATTATTTGTTGGGAAATTATCAATTTCGCGGAATTTTAAGATATATATGCGAATTTAACTGGTTTAATGGTTTGATGGTTCGAGAACGCCCCTTGAGCTGAGTTTATTCTTACATAAAATTATATAGATATACACAGAGAATATGCTTTATATATGCATATATAAAATAATCCAGTTGTCTGCAGTTTTCTTATCTCCACTTTGTCATTCAAATATCCATTCTCATTGCCGATCGTCATGGCCAAAGCCGAAGTAAAGAAATTGGATTTGTCTTCACGGCGGATTTAAGTGTTGTAAGCATTTCCATGTCATGCATACTCTAACCGGTTCCATTTACGAACACTCGATGTAAATATATGACTCACCTTAAATAATTTATCTAATTGTATAATAATGTTACATCAATTACCTACTTTAAGTACTCATGTAATTTACCAACTACTTCTGTTAGTGTTTTGACAACACCAAATCAGATGTTTACCACTTTTATTAATAGTCTGGGAACACCATAGGATAAGTTAAAGTTGTACGCAGCACGGAAAAGAAAATAAAGAAGAAGGCAGTATAGTGCCAACCATAAAAGCAAGCGTTATCAATTTTCAAAAGTGGTCGAACGCGTTTTTAAAAGTACAACAAAATGATATTGGCTGAGGATCATACTCTACAGCAATTAAAACTGTATTGCCAAGAATTAAAATTGTCATCGAGCGGCACTAAGGCAACGTTAATGACACGACTTAATAGTGTTTCATCTGAAGAACTAGAAAGCTGTGTGTTCAAGGTTAATAAAACGACGCACAGTAAAAATGACGTCATGCATTCAACAAATTCCGGTGGTGCCGTTACTTCTGTGCCCGGCAGCTCAAACAACGACGTTCCAGAAGTAAAGCAGCAACCGTCGAGAGAGCGGGAGAGTGAATTAGAGTTTAGCCAAGTAGCAGAGGCAATGTGAAGCAGAATGTACACATACAGTGAGAATAGTATCAGCTTAGCAGTGTCAAATGATGGAGAGAAAGGGAAGGCAGTGAAAACGTCAACCGTACAAAACATAATTTCTGATTTAACAAACTACAACGGAAACAATGGAAATATTAACAACATTGCAGACGAAGATGACAACGAAACAGTAAACAGAAACGAAAAAACAAACAACGACAATGAAATAAGTAACAATGAATTCGCAACAGGAAGAAGTGATGACAACGAAATGTGTAACAAAGTGACAGAAAACAAAGAAAAAGAATTGTTGCTTAAAGAAATAAGCCTTTTGAAACGTGAACGTGAACTTTTAGTCCGTGAGAATAGATTGCTTAATCAAATATTACCAAGTACAAAAGCAACAGGTGAAATAGACGTTCCGTTTAGTACACTTAAAGAATTATTACCTTCCTGCAATAGAGGAGCTGAGTTCAAAATATGGTTTACTCAGTTGAACAGTGTTAAAAACACATACAATGTTTCTGAGAAAAATATGCGTGCTTTGATATGTTCAAAATTAGAGGGAAATGCTAAATCATGGCTTTACTCCAAGCCCTACTTTCTTGACATAAGCGTAGAAGACCTTATGCAGCAAATGAGAGAAATGTTTGATGTCAATCCAAATAGAATCATTTCACGCCGCAATTTTGAAGAGAGAAAATGGAAATATGGCGAGAAGTTTGTAGATAATTACAACGCCAAAGTCATATTGTCAAACGATTTACGACTGCACGACGACGAATTGCTGGAATATTTGGTGGAAGGCATTTCCAGTCTCCAGTTACGCACTCAGGCTAAACTTCAAAACTACAAGTCTAAAGAAGAGTTTATTCAAATCTTCAAAGGAGTCGAGCAACAACAAAAACAAAATGCAGTGAAGCAAGTTGACGGGGCTACCAAAGCCAATAACAGTTCGTCAAGTACAACATTAAAATGTTTTAACTGCAATAGTTCGGGACGTGAGTTTGGTTCCTGGTACGCCTGTGGCCAGTTGGGACACTTTGCCAAATATTGCAGCCAATATAAGAAGAGCGCCCCAAATAAACAAACAAATGAATTTGTAAGATATTTATTTATTACAGTAAAATCTAATTCTAATATAAGTTTTTTCTCAGAATGCCTCTTAGACTCAGGAAACCCCATAAGTTTTGTACAAAATTCTTGCGTACCCTCAAGTGAGTTACGTCGCAGACGTTACCTTTACCCTATTTCGAATATAAAATTTCAAAATAAGTTAATAAAGTTGAATGTACTTTGTTGCAACAGTATAATTTAGCATATTTCAAAATACAGCAACAATGTTTAACCCAATTAATAAATTCTGTTTGCTCTGCAATAAAATATTTCCAAACATTGCAACAATATTTCCTTTTATGATCCAATTAATAAATTTTGGTTGTTCTGCAGTTCAAAGCATTGAGCAATAATGTAAACATTGCAACAAAGTTCATTCAACGCAAATAAGCAATAAGCATAAGCAATAGGCCGAAGCAACAGCTTAGGCATAAACATTTTTGTATAAGAAAAATCAGAAATAAAGTTGACTTCAATTCAACAAGAAGTGTTTCTAGTTTTATTTCCATAATTGGCGCAGTCGGCTACTACCAATCTAAAGATAGGTAGAAGATTTTGAAAAACTGAAGTTTTCGAGATAAAGACTAAAGTTCTTAAGTTAAAAAGTCCCAAAAGAACAAGTGAAAAATTTTTAATAACAAAACAGTTAAACTAAAAAGACTTAAATACTGAAAAATCCCAAGTGAACGACTAGTAACGAAATAAATAGTGAAAAAGAAGAAAAACTAGAAAAAAAAATTAGCGAAATTTTTTAACAAAAATATCAATGCCTACAACAAGAAGTTCAAACCAACTTGAAACGATTTCTGAGGAGCCGAAAGCAACCAACGTAACAAATATGGCTTTCACCTTTACCGCAAATGATCTTATTAAAGAAGCTCACCGAATGCATGATTTCCGTGGCGACGGAACATATGCATTGATGTCATTCTTGAGGGAAGTAGACATCTTACTGCCAATGTTAGAGAGCAACACAGCGACGAAGCACTACATCTTCAATAAAATTATAATTAATAAAATTCAAGGGCCAGCATTGGACGTCATCAGGACATTGGGACCGAATACGGAATGGATGGATATAAAGGAGATCCTTATACAAAATTTCGGGGTCAAGGAAACGTACCATAACTTATATCAAAAAGTATTCGCTGCAAGGAATTATAATGTAAGCAATTATTTTCTGTATCTTAAGAATATTTTGTCAAAATTAAATGAAAAATACGAGTACGACCAGAGCAAACCTACAGAATTTTGTCAAAAAAATAACGAAAGTGTTGTACTCAAAACCTTTTTAAATAATATTGATGCAAACTTAGCTTCAGTTATCATAAATAGGGACATAAAAAATATACGGAAGCGTTTTATTTATTAGAAGCCAATGGCTTAATTAGAGAACAGGTACAAAAAAATAGACAGAATTTTTCTAACAATACACAAGTACCACGTCAAAATTTCGGACAGACATACCAAAATAGACAGAATTTTTCTAACAATGCACAAATAACACGTCAAAATTTTGGACAGACATACCAAAATAGATCACAAGTACCACAACAAAACTCTAGACAAACATTCCGAAACGAACATAATGAAATAAATAATTTCCAGAACGACTCAGTCCATGTAGACCAGCTAGAGCTACAAAATGGAAATTTTCACTTGGATCCGACACTACAAATTTACCGATAATAGAAGTCACAATAGGTAACAATAAAATTTTATGCCTTGTTGACTCCGGTTCCACCACATCAATTCTTAGTGATAGCTTATTACAGAAGTATCCTCGAACCCTTTTAGAAGTACCTACAAAATGCGGAACCATTAATAATATAATTCCGGTATCACATGAAATAGTTACTGAATTTCCTAAAGAATTTAAAAAAAAGGCATATATGGCATGGAAATTAATTAAATTTCAAGGGAAAAAACCCTTCGATGCCATCATCGGACAAAATATTTTAAAACCTTTGGGTGCCATTATTGATATGAAAAAAAATATTTTAATTATAAATAATAACTCAATTAAGTTTCTCGGGTCCTGCCCCTATCAATTTGATGAAATTCATCAATTGGAGACCATCGATAGTGATGGCTCTGAATATAACGAATTATATAAAAATCTTAATCTTGAAGAAAAGAAGTATTTAACACACTTAGTAGCAAATAATAAAGACCTTTTTTTTAAAGAAGGTGATCAGCTCACCAGTACATCAATAATAAAGCATGAGATAGTAACAACAGTAAACACCCCAATATTCTCTAAAATATATAGGTATCCACAAGTTCACGAAAAAGAAATCAAAACACAAATTACAGAAATGCTTAACCAAGGCATTATTAAAGAAAGTAATTCTCCTTACAATAGCCCACTTTGGATTGTACCGAAGAAAACGGACAATTCTGGGAAAAATTAAATGGAGAATCGTCATAGATTATAGGAAGCTTAACGAAATAACTGTAGACGATAAATTCCCTATACCCCACATAGACGGAATTTTAGACAAACTTGGTAGGGCACAATATTTTACGACGTTAGACCTTGCCAAGGGCTTCCACCAAATTTTAGTTAAGGAAGAAGATAGAAAGAAAACTGCGTTTTCAACACCACTTGGGCATTATGAATATACTCGTATGCCATTCGGGCTAAAAAACGCTCCATCCACATTTCAGCGGATGATGAACCACGTCCTTAAGGACTACATCAATACAATTTGTATTGTATATATGGATGACATTTTAATCTTCAGTACCTCAATAGAAGAACATGTTGATAGCATAAAAAAAGTTTTTAATAAATTAAAACAACACAATTTAAAAATACAGTTTGACAAGTGCAATTTTTTCGCAAAAGAAACTCACTTCCTAGGCCATATCTTAACCCCAGAAGGAGTTAAGCCTAATCCACAAAAAATCGAACACATACAAAAATTAAAACTACCTTCTACCCCTAAACAGATAAAGTCATTTTTAGGTGTCACTGGATACTATCGTAAATTCGTTAAAGATTACGCAAAAGTGGCGCAACCAATGACTAAATACCTCAAAAAAGACACAAAAATTAACATAAACGACCCAAATTATATAAATGCCTTTGAAAAACTTAAACAGATTCTTACTGAACATCCCATCTTAAGATATCCTGATTTTAGTAAAACATTTAAATTAGTAACAGACGCTAGTAATTTTGCGATAGGAGCTGTATTACAACAGGGTAACCACCCAATCTCATATGCCAGTAGGACTTTGAACGATCACGAACAAAGATATTCTACTACGGAAAAAGAACTCTTGGCCATCGTTTGGGCCACCAATTATTTTAGACCCTACCTATACGGTAATAAATTTAATTTACTAACGGACCATCAACCATTGAAATGGCTCTACGCCAAATCAAATGGGAAAGATATAAACCCAAGGTTACAAAGATGGCTCCTTAAATTAGGAGAATATAATATAAACATAGAGTATATTAAAGGCTCAGAGAATAAAGTAGCTGACTTCTTGAGCAGAATTGACAATGATACACATGAAATAAATGCTTTAGAAAATGATCCTGAAAGACCGGCTAGTTTATCCATAGTAAATAATAAAGATAACGAAAATACAGACACAATCCACTCTCAAGAGGAGGAACTTAATAAAACCTTTCCAATTCTAGAAACTGTAGTAAATCGTTTCAAAACCCAAATCATTTTAACGGAAAATAAAACGAAATAATTTGAAATAATTCACAAAAATAAAAAAATTTATATTTCTCGGGAAGATCTAGATAGTAATGCGTCAGATATTTTAAGAAGACATATTAAATCTGGTAAAATCGCCATTTTTAGTGAACTTAGTAATCAAGAATACAATAAACTAAAACAATTCATCATAGAACTTTTTGACAGCATGCATCCAATTAAATTTGTAAAATGTTTATACCATGCAAAAGACGTTAACGAAGAACAAGCCTATAAATTAATTAAAAAATACCATAAATTTGAAACTGGACATACAGGGATTAATGAAAACTATGAAGGACTAAAGAAATCAATATACTTCCCCAACTTAAAAATTTTAATTCAAAAATTTATAAATAATTGCGACATTTGTAATAAAGTAAAATATGACAGAAACCCAATCAAAAATAAATTCCAATCGACAGAAACTCCAAAAGATTGCAATGAAATAATTCATATGGACGTATACACAAACTCAAAATCGAACTTTTTAACTTTTATTGATAAATTTTCCAAGTTCGCCACAGCTTTCTACCTTGAAGACAGAAATAATCGCACAATTATAGAAAAATTAAGGCAATACAAATCACAAAAAGGTCATTTTAAAAAATTGGTTACTGACAATGAATTCAAAAGCATAAACATACAAGACTATTTCAGAAACGAGGACATAGAATTACATTTAGTAAAACCAAATAATCATACCGGTAACGCTGACGTAGAACGATTCCACAATACGATAAGCGAAAAAATTCGTATGTTAGGAATAGAAAGAAAAGACCTCTGTATAAAAGACAAAATCAGCAAAGCTATAGAATTATATAACAATACTTTTCATTCGGTTATTAAAGAAAAACCCAGAAATGTCCATGAAGGTAAATGCGATAAAGCCGTAATATACAATAACTTATGCAAAGAAAAACAAAGATACATAGGTAAACAGAATGAAAAAAGGGAGAATTATATAGAAAGAAGGACAGAAGGCTACGTGAAAAACTATAAATCAGTCAGGCATAAGGAAGAAGCAAAATTCAAAAAACTTAATCTATCTAACATTCATACATCAAATATTAAAAGACCCACTAAATTTGCAGGCCAGTTGGATCCTCAAAATATTTCTGATAACGATGATGACTTGGACTTTGGCGCAGGGACAAGTAACAATAGCACAAATAGAAACCAATAAAGGATATATTGAATTACAAACAGAGGATGTGGACATTGTTAAGAGCTACATTACCGTACTTCATATTGTAAATCCATCGGAAATATCACTTATGTTAGATGAATTCGAAACAAACATTCAGCAAGCAAACTTACAGACAAAACAAACAACACTAAACATGCAAATTAAATTTATTAGGAACAAAATTAAAACCCTTATTTCACACAGACAAAAAAGAGGCTTAATAAATATTGTAGGAACAGTACAAAAATGGCTTTTTGGTACAATGAATGATGATGACAGACAAGACATAGAACAACACCTCAACACGATAGACGCAAACAACCACCATGCAATAGAGAATCTTAACAAACAAATTTACATTAATACAAATTTCAACAAAACATTTTATAAATTGAAACAAATCATACAACACGATCGCGACATGATAACATCAAGACTGAATTCAATAGAAAACGCATACACAAGAATACAAAATGAAATTTTATATATAGATTTTGCATTAAAATTAAAAATTTTCCAAGATAATGTAGAACATATTCAAGACAGCATTGTAGCAAATGGACTAGGTACACTTCACAGTAGTATGATAACAGATGAAGAAATTACAAAATATAATATTGATGCCCAGAAATTACAAAAAGTTAAACTAGCATCACTAGTTGATAATAATAATAACATTATTTTTGCAATCAAAATTCCCCAGGAAATAATAACACTACCAAAAACTTTATTAATGCCATTAGCAGACACTGGTAGTTTTGAATTGATGTTTGACCCAAAATATGTAATTAAATATGGTAGCGAAATTTTTGAATATGAAAACCAAAGAGATTTACAACACCTTAAAAATTGTAATAATTGTTTGATGAAGAAAAATTGTATGAAAATTTTTAACAATGCATCCGAAATAATTAATATTAAACAAGGCATACTAATAGCAAAGAACTTTTATAATACTACCATAGAAAATGATTGTAATAATAAAGACACTTTACTCAATGGAAACTATTTAATTCATTTTAATAATTGTACGATTAAAATAAATAATAAAAATTTTACTAGCAAAACAACAACACTAAAATATAGCATTGTACTTCCAAATAATCTGGAAAATATGAAAAACATAAATAAAAAACTTATATTTGATGATATTGTATTAAAACAAATAGAGAATATCGATTTTATTAAAGAAATTAATTATCAAAAGAAACAGAATTACATAAATCTAACAGTGTATGCTATATTTGCAATAGTTATTTTAATCATAAGTATTCTACTAGGAAAACTTTTGTATAAAAATAAAAATATTAAACTCAATATTAATACTGTATCGACTCAGGAGAGTCTTCAATCTAAGAGGGGAGGAGTTACGTCGCAGACGTTACCTTTACCCTATTTCGAATATAAAATTTCAAAATAAGTTAATAAAGTTGAATGTACTTTGTTGCAACAGTATAATTTAGCATATTTCAAAATACAGCAACAATGTTTAACCCAATTAATAAATTCTGTTTGCTCTGCAATAAAATATTTCCAAACATTGCAACAATATTTCCTTTTATGATCCAATTAATAAATTTTGGTTGTTCTGCAGTTCAAAGCATTGAGCAATAATGTAAACATTGCAACAAAGTTCATTCAACGCAAATAAGCAATAAGCATAAGCAATAGGCCGAAGCAACAGCTTAGGCATAAACATTTTTGTATAAGAAAAATCAGAAATAAAGTTGACTTCAATTCAACAAGAAGTGTTTCTAGTTTTATTTCCATAATTAGTGCGACTAAATGTGAAGTTAATGAATTTTTTTATTTTGGTATTAATAATAGTAAATTGAATATTCTTGGAAAGATTTTTTGTTGAGTATTAATAAATGAGAAAAACGTAGATATTGAATTATACGTCGTGTCAAATGGTTCTATGGGTTTTCCTGTTGTTCTAGGTAGGGATTTCCTAAAAGCAAGCGATGCCAAATTAGTTTTAACGAAACCTAACGTATGTGGCTTAGACAATAAGTATTTATATGATTGTCCGAATACACTTGTTGATGATGCAGGAGATGGTAAAATGCATACAGTCGGCAGTGTAATGAAACTTTCAGCAAAAAAGAAACGCGAAAAGGTAAATGTAGAAAATGTCAACGCAGTTTGTTTAGTCGATGATTTTGAAAGCCAAGTTTTATTGATAGAATATGAATCTCACGGTAAGAATACTTTTGTTCAAGGAGCTGAAGAAAGTTTTGCAAATAGAAAATACTTTGAGACCTTATTTCGAGATTATTATGTTTTACCTGAAAGACCTGAGGTTCCTCAAACTAAATGCGAGATGGTTCTTAATTTAAACGAAGCTAAGCCATTTAATTGTCCACCGAGAAGACTGTCTTACGTAGAGAAGTTGTCTTTGCAGAAAACATTAGATGGATATCTAGAAAAAGGCTATATATGGAATAGCGACTCGGAGTTCGTTTCTCCCATCGTTTTAGTTAAGAAAAAGACAGGCGAAACGAGTATGTGCGTCGATTTTCGAAAACTTAATAAGGTGACAGCAAAAGACAACTATCCAATTCCACTCATAGATGACCTGTTAGATAGGTTGCTAGATAGAAAAATATTTTCAAAGCTCGATTTGAAAAATGGATTCTTCCACGTATACATGCAACAAGATTCGGTGAAATATACTTATTTTACTACACCGCTTGGCCAGTACCAATTTTTGCGAATGCCATTTGGCCTTCGAAATGCGCCGTCCACTTTTCAGAGATTTATAAGTAAAATATTTGCTGATATGATAAAGTCAGGGCATGTTACAATTTATTTAGACGACATCTTAGTGGCAACTGAAGAAACAAATGATAATTTTACTATCTTAAAAGAAATTTTTAAACGGCTGGTAGACACCAAACTTGAACTCAGAATGGATAAGTGTGAATTTTTACAAAGTAGCATAAAATATGTAGGATATACGATTACAGGCAACGGAATCAAAGCCGACGAAAAAGGCTTAGAGGCGGTTAAAAACTTTCCGGTTCCTTCTAAAGTTCATGAGGTTCACAGCTTCATTGGGTTGTACTCATATTTTCGACGTTTCATAAAGGATTTTTCTATCATTGCCAAACAACTTTACGACCTGACCCGAAAAGATAACAGATTTCACTTTGGGTCCAAGGAACTCGAATCGTTTGAGAAATTGCAAAAAAAGTTAGCGGACTCGCCTATCTTAGCCATATATGACCCCAAGGATCAGACGGAACTACACTGCGACGCAAGCTCTCTCGGCTTTGGAGCCATTCTTATGCAAAAGAAAAAAGACGGACTATTTCATCCAATTTTCTATTTTTCTAAAAGAACCTCTTCAACAGAGTCAAAGTATCACAGTTTGGAAACCTTGGCAATTGTCTACGCGTTGAAGAGATTTACCTCTGACATTAAATAGAAAAGAGCTCAATCCGAGAATCGCCCGTTGGGCTCTAGAACTGCAAAACTATGACTACATACTAGAACACAGATCAGGGAAGAGAATGCAACATGTAGATTCACTTAGTAGAAACTTTAATGTACTTGTAATTGACACTAACACATTCGAGGAAAACTTAATTATTTGCCAGGGTAAAGATTGAACGAAGTTAAAAGATGCCTACAACACTCCGAACACTGCCTATATGAAATGCGTAATAGCATCGTGTATAGAAAGAAAGGTGACCAAATTTTATTTACCTGCCGGAGTCTATGGAGAAACATGTGCTTTATAAATATCACGATGAAATGGGACATTTAGGCATTGACAAAGTAATAGACTTAGTTTCGAAAAGTTATTAGTTCCCAAAAATGAAAAATAAAGCAATGGAGTATATTAGTAATTGTCTTAAGTGCATAGCTTTCTCACCTAAGTACGGCAAACAGGAGGGATTTTTACACACAATTCCGAAGGGGGGCGCACCATTCGAAGTAGTTCACATAGATCATTACGGTCCAATTAACAGCCAACAAACGAGTAAAAAACACATTTTAGTTGTGATCGATGCTTATATAAAACTAGTGAAACTGTACCCAACGAAAACTACAAGCTCAAAGGAGGTTATTGTTGCACTCAAAGAATATTTTAAATACTATAGTCGTCCGAGATGCATAATATCTGATAGAGGTTCTAGTTTCACGTTTAACGAGTTCGAACAATACCTAAGTGATAATAATATTAGGCATATTAAAATCGCAACAGCATCTCCGCAAGTAAACGGACAAGTAGAACGCGTTAACAGATGTTTGGGTCCAATGATATCAAAGTTAGTAGATGAGAAAAACAAAATATATTGGGATAAAACATTGGATACAGTCGAATTTGCAATTAATAATACGGTGCATCGTACCATTGGGGAACATCCTAGCGTTATGCTTTTCGGAACTAATCAAAGAGGTCAAGTTTTAGATACTTTAAGAGAAAATATAGTAGTGAATGAGCAAGTGCAAGGTGACCCAAACAAAGAAAAGATTAGAGATCAGGCAGAGATAAAACAGAGTCATTCACAACGATACAATAAGCAATATGTAGACTCGCACCGTTTACCCCCAAAAAAATATAAAGTTGGAGCATATGTCATGGTTAAAAATTTTTACGCACAGGTATCTCTAGCAAACTTATTCCAAAATATAGGGGACCATACAAAGTTACGAAGATACTAGAAAATGACAGATACCTTATAGAAGATGTGGAAGGGGTGCAGCAAACACAAATCCCCTACAAGGGCATTTGGGCGGTAGCTAACATTAAACCTTGGCTAAACGAAGAACACAATCGAAAATAGTGATAATAATGTTCAAAATACTTTGGTCTCGGATCAGGAGATCCTTACTGTCAGAACGGCCGAATTGTAAGCATTTCCATGTCATGCATACTCTAACCGGTTCCATTTAAGAACACTCGATGTAAATATATGACTCACCTTAAATAATTTATCTAATTGTATAATAATTTTACATCAATTACCTACTTTAAATACTCATGTAATTTACCAACTACTTCTGTTAGTGTTTTGACAACACCAAATCAGATGTAAACCACTTTTATTAATAGTCTGGGAACACCACAGGATAAGTTAAAATTGAACGCAGCACGGAAAAGAAAATAAATAAGAAGGCAGTCTAGTGCCAACCATAAAAGCAAGCGTTATCAGTGTTTAAATTAATTTTTTTTTTTATATATCATCTATTTATTTATTGTATCTTCTAAGCTTAGACTAACAATAAGTAAGCATATCTTACAAACTAAATAATTAATATTAATACACCTTGCCAATGCTTAGTGCTTTTTAGTAATCACAATGTTATATGTTAGTTACTGTAATAAATGTTATATTTGTGTTTGTACATGATTAAGGTGTCGATGTTAGTTGTGCTGGTGATTTCGTACGTTTTAGACGACTTGGAACCCTATTACATGCTAGTATCCTAGCTAGATGATTTGGGTGCTCTTTGATTTTTTGCGCATATTTTAAGCTGGCGTCAAAGATATCCTTTTTTACAAGCGGAATGTTCAGATCTTTGTGAATGTTTGTATTCTTTATAAACCAAGGAGCCCCAGTAATGGTTGTTAGAATTTTGGACTGCGCTCTTTGAATCAGTTCTATGTTAGAGTTGCTTGCGCCGCCCCACAACTGGTTACCGTAAGTCCAAATTGGTTTTATGATGGCTTTGTACAGCAGTGTTTTATATTCTAGGCTCAACCTGGAATTTTTGTGCATGAGCCAGTGTAAGCTATAGTAAAACGTGAGTCAAGATGAATTCCTAGGTACTTCACCCCCATTGCTTGAGGAATAGGAACGTTGTTGAGTTTTATCGCTGGACATGTACCTTTTTTTATAGTAAAGGTAATATGCGTAGTTTTCGATTCATTTACGTTTATTCGCCAGTCAGCCAACCAATTTGTTACTAGGATCAGATGATCTTCTACGTCACGGGATGCGATTTTGGAGTTCGGATGAATGCGACGGATAGCTGTATCGTCAGCGAAAGTTGCTGTTGTTAAGAATTTATTGGTAGGCAGATCTGTGGTAAATAGTAGATACAACAGCGGACTTAGCACACTTCCTTGTGGTACACCAGCTTTGATGTCAAAGCATTTAGAGTAAGCATTATTGTACCTTACCTTGAACTTTCTGCCCCTCAGATACGATTCCAATATGTCGTGTACTTTTGTGGGCAATAGCTTTTTTATTTTGTAAATAAGCTCCTCGTGCCAGACCTTGTCAAATGCCTGCGCCACATCTAAAAAGATGGCTGAACAATATTGCTTTTTGTCGAATGCGTTTTCTATCTCGTTCACTATTCGATCAGCCTGCTCTATTGTACTAT
This sequence comes from Clusia tigrina, assembly GCA_920105625.2. Taxonomy (NCBI): domain Eukaryota; kingdom Metazoa; phylum Arthropoda; class Insecta; order Diptera; family Clusiidae; genus Clusia; species Clusia tigrina. The sequence goes on from OV050030.1 coordinate 341,397,355, forward strand.
GGTGATCGCAGAAGCCAAATTGGTGAGTGGGAATAGTGCGTTTTTCGTTTATATGCGGCATTAGTTTTGCAAGAAAAAGTCTTTCTAGGAGTTTTGATAAGATAGGCAGGAGGCTAATCGGTCTATATGATGACGATTGGGAGGGGTCTTTTCCTGGTTTCGGGATCATTGTGATTACTGAAACTTTGCAGGCATTAGGAAAGTATCCTAAGCGCAACAAGCCATTAAATAGTGAAGTAAGTAAGATGATGGCCATTTGGGGTAACTCCTTGATCATTTTTCCAGTAATGAGGTCGTGTCCTGGAGCTTTGTTAAGACCAAGGTTACTAATCGCATTACTTACTTCTTTTGTTTTTAATTTAATAGGCGAGCATGTTGGATCTGGCGTGGGGGTTAATATTAGGTTATTGGTATTGCGAGGTGGGTTGGGGGTAATATTAGGCTATTGGTATTGCGAGGTGGGTTGGGGGAAAAAACATCTCTTAAGTGTTCGGCGAAAACAGCAGACTTTTCATCATCGCTTCTTACCCAGTTTCCGTTTTTTGTACGAATCGGTGGAATTCCGCGTGTAGGTGCTTTCATTTCTCCGACAGTTTTCCACACAGAGTAATTGGTGACGTTTGTCGGAGTAAGGTTTTGGATATATTGGTCCAGGCAACGATCTGATTCTAGACGCAAGGCTTTTCTCAAATTTTCACTGGCAATAGATAACTTCCGTTTTAGGAAAGGGGACCTGGATTTTTGCCATTCACGACGCGTCCTCCTTTTTTCAGTAAGGAGAATATCGATTTGGTTTTAGGTTTGTGGGCGCCGGATGCTATTGCAGTTGTTGTCACGCTTGTCCGCAGAGTGGCGCACACCAAATCTTAGGGTCGAGGTAAATTGTTCCAGAAATGTTTCAATGTCCTCATTAGTTTTGAGACGTGGGTTTAGGCTGAGATGACTACTGATGTATTTTCTATATTTCAGCCAGTTAGTTTTAGTGGGTGTGAATTCGTAGGTAGGGCGTAACTTTTTGTTCAGATGTATTATAATAGGAGGGTGATCTGAAGAGAGGTCGTTAAGGTGTTCTTCCGTGAGTTGCTCTCGTTTTAGGTTTCTAGCAACTCCAAAATCAATATGCTCAGGTATCTTACGTGGGTCTGTCGGCCAGTACGATGGTTGTCCTGAAGAGATAATATCAACCTTGGTGTCAGAAAGCATGAAGTTATATAATTGTTTTCCTTTTGGTGTTGTTAGCCGTGAGCCCCAGTAAGTGTGTTTGGCATTGTAGTTGCCAGCAGCTAGAAAACTTGTTCCAAGTGTGGAGAAGAAATCTGAGAACTGGTTACTTGTTATTTTAAATCTAGGTGGGCAGTACACAGCGGATATTGTTAAGTTATCCTCCCATCCGTCCAGACAAATTGATGTTGCTTGTAGGTACTCCTTGTTGTATTCTGCCTAACGAAGTGTTTTATTCTTTGTTTGATTAGGATTCCAGTGCCGCCATGGGCTTTGCCAGAGAGATGCTTTGTATCATAGAATTTATATCCCGGTATGTAAAAATTGTGTTTTTCGGTTAGATGGGTTTCGGATATAAGAAGTATGTCGATTTCATTAGTGAGTAAAAATTTGTTGATTTCTAACTTGTGCTGGCTTACACCGTTTGCATTCCATTGACAGATCTTAAGTACGTTCATTTCGGAGATAGCAGAAGCTGCATGAGCTGGTTTTGGTTTCTCATCATTTCTTGAATCATTGTTTGTATGGAGGTCATGAACTGCGTCATACATTGTGTGAGCGTTGCTATCATTCCTTCAAAATTATGCAGATTTCAACCAGTCCCGGACTGCTGATCCTTCCCTAACTTAAGAACTGATGCATACGTCGTCCCTGTATCGGGGTATGGAATTGACTTCTGTGGTTGTGCAATGGGCGGTATATTTGTACTAGGTTGAGTGCGCTTATTCTTTAACTGAGGGTCATTGTTATTAATTTCCTGGTATACAGGGCAACCTCTGTAGTTGGCAGTATGGTTACCACCACAATTACTGCACTTTCTAGCAGCTCTATCAGTTTTAGTCTTCGCACATTCTGATGTGGGGTGTAAATCAGCACAGGCAACACATACACTACGAAGAGTGCAATAGGACCTTGTGTGCCCAAATTCTTGGCAATTAGAACATTGAACTGGGCCGTTTCGTTTGAGAGGCTCCTCCACAGTAATTCTGCGATGCATAAGATAGCGGAGATTATAAATACAATGCACTTCTCCTTTTTTAGGCTTTGGGTTTCAGGCTCCAATTCTACGCGAAACAATGGCTGAGGGATTCTGTTGCGATTTATTATATTTATAATAGAGCGGGCAGCGAACCCTGCTTCATGTAGTGCTTCTTTGACTTCAGCAGGGGGAATATCTGCTTCAAGTCCCTTTATGACAATGGTAAGGCCTTTGCTACTTTTAAGCTGATAGGTGTAGTAGCTTTTTTTATCATTGTCGAAGTTTTTTATAACCACTCTGTGGTTGCTCTTACTATGTATTTGGATTTTTGTTTCTTGGATATTTCCTTTAACAAGAGGAACATGGAAATTTTTAGCACCAATGAGCTCGGTAAGCTTTGCAACTAATTTACTGGAGTTACGTTCTCGTAGGTATATGGGAGGTGGTTGGAATATAATATTATGTTTGGGTGCGTCTGCCTCCTCAGCACTTTGAAGTAGTGCGAAGCGATTATTACTAGAGATTAGGCTCACGCTAGTTTTGCTGATTTTTGCGATGTTAGTTTTGATTGCACACGATTTTGGGATTCGCTTGCGCTTGTTTATAAGGATATACCTATCTAAACCAGTTTGTGTTGTTCCACTTTTCCCTGCTGGGTTGCTTGAACAATTTTTGGTTGAGTGGTTTGCATTGATGGTTGGTGTGAGTGCATTTTCAGTGCGCTCAGCCAGTGTTGGCGAATTTGTTCTAGCGCGATCGGACGAGTGAGAGAGAGACGTGGGTGGAACCTGTTTGCACTCTTTAGTTATGGACGCCGTTGGGCTGGGTGTTGAACATTGAGCGCTCCAAGAGGGCGCATGCGCAGAGAGTGCCAGATACACTTTTGGACATTGGTTCCGGTTTGAGTGCGAACTGTGTGTACTTGCACCAAAGACAATATACTATAAAGACATTACATTGTTCTCTTCACTCAGCGAAATGAGTTAAAAAACCGTGGCTGCCTCTTGGGCCAAAACCCGAAGTGTGCTCGGCAATGCAAAGGCAAAACATGTAGATACTCATTCTGGTGTTTGCGTTCTATATGACCGTGTGTGTTTACTACATGGCGAATGTTTGTATGCTTGCTTTCATGTTTACGGCATGCATATGTGTGTATGGATATGAATGCAAGAATATTATTTATTTATTTGTTGGAATTGGAATGAAAACGAATTTCAATCATAGCAATCGAAGACGAGGCATTATAACTAATTATGGGAATACTTTTAAAATTTATATTGTAAATTAGTAAAAAAAAGAAAAAATTGGTGTATAAAATTAATAAATAATAATAAGTATTTATTTAATTTATTGTTTTATCCCCAAAAAAGCCACCATCGAATTGCACAGCAAAACTTCATAGCTGCACCAGCAGAAGACTAAAAGTTATTTTTTGCGGGATGTTATGTACAGAATTATAGAAATTTTAGTTAATTCAGAATTGCACCAGCAAATACTTTGACTCTCTAATGTAATCGAAAATCAACAAAAATAGTGTGGGTGTCTTTAGCTCAATGGTTCACGGGTTGGTCTATAGTTTTTGTGGCTTTTAGGATTCGAGCCCCAGCAAAATGCTGTGTTTTATCGGATTTCTTTTTATATTAATAATCATTTTTATAAATAGTAGTAAATGTATCTTACTATTTTCCATAAATTAACCAGTATTATATCATTTTACTGGACCAAAACTAGAGCAGAAATATTTCATGCCTGTTATAGAAGATGGAGTATTATGAAATTCAACCTTGACAAATCATATACATCCATACATACATATGAATGTACATATGTATGCACATATTTGTCTTCTGATCAGTTGTCAGGTAGCGAATTTATGCCATAAAAAGAATGAAATGAAAATAAAAGCGTAATTTCTCGCATAGGAGTTTTTGTTGTATGATGTGCGGTGTGGCTTCTTTAAATATAAAGTGAAGCAGAATTAGAATTCAATTTGTCATGAAATTTTGGATATGTCAATATTTTCAGTATGGACAAATATCAGCACAATTTACTCTTTCGTTATTATATTTCATATTTTCGCTTTAGCAGCATGTGGTCAAACATATTTTGATCACATGCTGCTAGTTATGTTTAATTGCCCATTTGACCGTGGCCAGTGGGACAACTACACCAAAAGAGGTGGAGATGTCAGGCCATTTCATCGGCTTCACAGTTTCCCAAAATGTCGCAATGTTCAGGCACCCAGCATATGTGAACTTGTGAGTTACCCGAGACAATGTCCAGGGAGGAGCGGCAATCAAGTACGAGTTTAGAGGTAGTGAATACACCAGCTAATTCTATCCGAAGAAAGAACTATTATGCACAAAAAAGCGAAAATGTATCTAAACAATTTTTAGTACAATCAACAAAATTAAGGTTTTAAACGTTTTTTTTTTACTGTGTCAGATCAGCTTGAAATACTGTAATCACATTTTATAACATATTAAACCACTTGTACGTACATGAATATGTGCATACATATCTATGAACACTGATTCTCCGCATTTATGTACATAGTATATGATGTTCAGGTTTGAAGTAAATTTTATGACCTTCAATATCTAGTATTAAATGCATATCTTGTTATACATTGATTTGCAAAGTTTTGTAAATAAAACCATATATAATGCAATAACCTATATATAAACCTTTATTTCCTATGGAAAAATGTAGTTCAACCATAATTGTGTTCCAACGCAAAATAAACCACTTCATAATCGAAAATTATTGTAAACAAAAATCTATAAAAAATTATTTCAAGTATTTAAAAATCCAAGAAATTTTAAATTTATATTAGGATAAATAATGTTTGGTAAAATATATTTTAATATAAGGTGCGTCTTTTTGCCCATTATATTTGACATTTACCTCTAAAAATGTATATGTACGAGTACATTATGTGTGCAGGGCTCACCCAAGTCGACTTGCTTGCATGTTTTTTCATAAACGCCATTCGAAATACTACAACCGGCAACACAATCACTTTGACGTGGAGACTTCAGTTATGGAAACTAATAAAAATGTGCAAAAACTTCTTACTGCTTCGTGCTTCTTTATGCGTGTGAACTTGTCTTTGGATGTGTATCCACCTACATGTATGTGTATAGAAAATACTTTAAATCAGATAATCTGTCTTGACCTATATTCGTGAATAATCGTTGGGACTTCTTTTCAGTTTTATTTTTTAATTATTTGCTGTCTAAGTTCTTCCATGCAACTGCATGTTTTTTTTTTATATATTATAATGATATTAATTTAATTATATTAATTTAAGTTAATTATTATTTTGTAAATAATGTATTAATATAAAAGAAATATGAAAAATTTTAATACATCTGCAAAATTCTTCCTTTTTCTACCATAAGAATAAAATCCAATATACAATATAACAAAAACTTCCTAAAATTGCACATATTCATTGACGGACGAAATGTTTGATTGGATTAGATTTTGTGAAATTTATGAGCTTCTTCAGACGAGTTGCGCAAAAGTATCAAAAAACCAACAAAAACAAAAGTATTGAAATCGTACAAATACTAACAAAGTTTCATGACTACATGAATTTATGTATTTATGTATTTATGGGTGTTAAGAAACACCGTTATGACTATTTTTAGAAGATATAAATTTCTTTGCTGTAATGATCTGCTATAGCAGTAGCAATTCAATTTGGTTTAGTAAAATTAGTTAATACTGGATAATGTATGCTAAAGTAGAAACTATTCTTATTATTTTTTATAAAAATAATTATTAGTTTGCTTTCAAAAAAAGGATGAACAATTAAAAAAAAAAACTCATTTCTCAGCGGACTTGAACCCGGCATCATAATATTGATAGACCAACGCTTTACCACTTGCGCTTCGATCTTTATAAAAGATCCCATGCATGCATATTTATTTTATATTGTCAAGTGTTCTAATATGCACGAGTTACGTACTTAGCCTGGAACTACACACAAAAATAATATTAGATCCGCAACCTGAAATTGTATAGGGCGTCCAAAAGGTGCCGGTCTATTCAATTCAGGAAGGTCACTAATTTATTTAAGTTGAACTAAAATGTTAGATCCTGAACTTGAAAGGATATAGGGCGTCCAAGGGATGCCGGCCGGTCTATTTCAATTAAAGAAGGTCACTAACTATTCAAACTGAATCAGTCAACTTCCAAACTTATTAGGATGCAGGCGTCCAAAGGATGCCGATTTATTCCTTTCAAGTAGGTTGTTAACTTGTTCGAGCTGAACTGAGTTCTATCAAATTTCAAGGTGTATGGCGTCCAAAGGATGCCGATCTACTCCAAGATAAAGGAAATACTGCTTAGTTTCAGTGTAGTGTACCAAGTGTAGTTTATTATAAATATCAAGTCTTTTTATACTTAAAATGTGCTGTGTAAGCTTATATCTAGGTGTACTATAAGCTTATATCAATAATATATGTTCTAAATATATTAAGTATATGTATCTACATGATTTATTTACCTTATGTTTAAATATATACTCTAAATACATTGTGTGTGTGTGCTTCCAGAGTTTGTTTACCTTATGTCTATGTAATAATGAAATATATATTCTAAATACATTGTGTGTGTGTGCTTAAATGTGGTCATTGATATCGTCGCTGCCTGTTGCTTGCAGTTATGCAGTCGTTGCATTTTTGGAGCTGTTGAACCTGCTAGTGGTTGGGTTGCTCGGTTATTTATGCTGCTGTTGCAATTCTGGAATCGTTGAACTTCTTAGTGTTTATGTGGTTGGGTTTTAGGTGGTTTAGGTGGTGGTGGTGATGAGGGTGTAGTGATCGTTGACACCATAGGTGGGAACGTAACTCCTCCCCCCTTAGAGTAGAGCGAAGGCCAGAGAAAGTACTCGATGGCTGGAGCGAACGTAGGTAATGGTTCCGGTATGTATTTGATTGTGGTTGTTTTGTATATTCCTAGAATGAGAGCGATTAGTGATATGATTCCCAAAACAGTTAATGGCGTGGTTGTGAAAGTGGCTCTAATGTTGCTTTCGTATTGTAGTACTGCTATGGATGCGTTGTGTTTAAAGTTGAATTCTTGTAGTTTTGGTAGGCTTATTGATGATGAGAATGATAAGGTTTGGACTGCTCAATTTGGTGGAAGTATTAGTTGGACTTCATCCCAGAATATTTCATGAGTGTCTGTGTAGATGATGCCATTTATGTCCACTTTGCAATGATTGTATGTAACCATTATGGTGCCTTCTACTAGTATGTTGCTTGAGTTACTGCAATTATACTTAATTAGTGTTTGAGGTATATTAATTAATAATATGAGATTCTCTCTAGGTTGATATGTTGTGGGTGTCATTTCTATGTCGTCTAAATGACACCTAGGTGTTTTGTTGTAAAATATTGCGCCAATGCAGTTTGAGTCTTCTGTCGCGATTTCGTTGTTTGGGTCTTTACAATAATAAGTGTTTTCTATTGATTTGCATGCTTCGTCGAAGAACTGAATTTTCTTATCATTATATGTTACATATGGTTTGGTTATTATTTGTTTTGTGTTATTTATAGGTAGTGGAATGATATTATAAAATTTATAATCTTAGTTTTCGATTTGGGGTATTTTAAGATTAAAAATTATATTTGAATTATTGTAATAAGCTTGTAAGTCTAGTATATTGTACTCGTACATGTGTTCATCAGATATTATGTTAATGTTTTCTTCAGTTAACAACTTCCGTATTTCTTTAATTTCTTCTTGGTTCAAAATTAAGTTGGAAATTATGTTTAATTTGGCTAAAATAATTGCTTGTGAAATTTATTTAAGGTGGTTATTGAGGGTGTCTATATTGAAGTTAATTTGGTTTATATATTGAATTTCTTGTATAATATTGTCTCCTTTGTGTATTGTGTTTGACAGTTCTTCCAAGTAGGAAATTATATGGTATTGTTCAAGGTTAATGTGGTTTGTTATATTTTTCATTCTATTTAACATTTGGTTATTTAATAGGTATTGTTGTATTGCAAAGTTGTTTGTAGTTGATTGGTCTGTTTGTAGTTTTGTTATTTCTTCATTAAGGTTGTTGGCATCATTTGCGTCCATATTCCCTGTAATAAATTTAATTACTGTACCTAGTCCGTTTATTAGTCCGCTTTTATGTCTTTTGGTGGGTAATAATGAGAATAGTGTTTTGCTGAGGTCATTGAATTTTTGGTTTGATACTTTTAATAAAGTTTTCAGGGATGTATGAGGTTCAAATTCTTCTAAAACTTGTCAAATTTTTTGTAGATTATTTTCATATTCCGTTAGGTTGATGATATGTAATAGGTTAAAATAGTTGTGGATTATTTTGCATGGTCCGAGTTTAATTTGGATTAAATTTTGGTCATTTTCTAGTTTTTGTATGTGTATGGATTGTGTAGTCACGACGTGTAATCTGAAATTTGCAATTATTTGAAAATTGTTTATTGTGCATTTTGTTTTTATTTTAATTGTTTTTATTGTGTTATTATTTACATATTATTTTTTTTATTAGGTGAGTTCGTGCAATTTCCGTTTATTTACTACCTGTGATATTTTCTCACAATATGGTGTTTTTTTTTACGTGAAATATTGTGATATGCCCTCACAATTTTTGATACACGACTCACTTTTATTAAATTATTAGGAAATTAGTTTTTCCTCTCCCCATTTTATTAAATAATGTAGATAATTTATATTCTCTTTTGTATTTATATTTATATGATGAATCGAAAAAAAAATTTGTTTTATGTGACATGGAAATCTGGCTTTTTAAGGCACTAGGTTTCATGTTTAAATTTGTTATACTGGAGTGCTCATATTCAGTGAGATCGCAGTGTGTTTTCTTACTGGAGTGCTCATATTCAGTGAGATCGCAGTGTGATATTTTGTTTGTTTATATTCATCGTTTTAGATTTGTTGTGAAGGAAAATAATTAGTTTTATGTGACATAGAAATCTGGCTTTTTAAGGCACTAGATTTCATGTTTAAATTTGTTATACTGGAGTGCTCATATTCAGTGAGATCGCAGTTTGTTTTCTTACTGGAGTGCTCATATTCAGTGAGATCGCAGTGTGATTTTTTATGAGTTTATTTCCTCCCTTTCTTTTTTTTCTTTTTGCTTATTTATTTTCTTTCTTCTTTTTTTTTATTTCATTTTTTGTTGTTTTCTTAATTTACTCTTATGGATTTTTTTATTGTTTTTAGTGATTAAAGTTACTCTATTATTTTTTGAAACTTTGTGTTTTGAGAATCTTGGTGTTATTTTGTTTCTCCTAACTTATTTTCTAAAGATTGTTTCATTTTCTTCCCTATCTTCATGTGTATCTCTTGATACATGTAAGTTGTCTAATTTGGTATTTTTAATTTTTTCAGGATGTTCCTTAATTTTAGGGTATAATTCATTAAGGAATTCATTTAGTTTTGTTAAGTATTCGTGTTCATTATTAAAATTTATGTTTTTATTAAATTTGTAAGGTCTCCCAAAAAATAGTTCGTGGTTACGTGGAGATGCGAGTAGTGGATTTCGCAAGAGGGGAACCGTTTGAATTGACGGCATTCTACTGCCTATTGACTCATCTAGGGGATCATGACTGGAGCCTCTGGAATGAATACGATACTGTATGGAGGGTGCTGGCGTCCATGCCCATGGCGGGACCCACTGCAGAAAGCGAGATGTGGTTGGGGTGAATGCTTCTCCTACTGCATCGAGTATCTTTATATAGAGATTTGGCTGTAGCTGAATTGCCGGTGCCGTTTGTACGGCTTTACTACGATATGTAGTAAACATATATATAAATAAAAGAATAAGCAAAAATTGTCTGTTTTTATGTTTTGTTTTTATGTTTTGTTTTTATGTTTTGTTTTTGAATTTCTAATTTAGGTGGTTTTCTATCATATTCATCGAAATCGTTTAAAGGTCTTTTTGAGATAGGTATACCATCGTTCAAATTTTCGTCACTGCTGTGAATGGTGGTGGTAGTTGTTTCATTTATGTTTAGTTCAAAATTTTCGACTTCAGTGGGACTGCTACTTTTAATACGGTTTAGTGCGTCGGCACTTGTGTTGCATTTGCTTTTCTTGTATATGGTTTCGTTTAGTGTATTAGCTGATATTTTTGTAATTGTTTTCGTTTTAGCGGTTATATGTCCAGAGATAGAGTTAGGTTTCATCTTTATTTTGCTTTTAGAATTGTTTGTTATTAGGGTGTTCTTGTCAAGGTCGATTTTTCGTCATAGAATTGCTCAACTGTTTTGTAATATTGTTTGATGTTGTGTAATTCCCAAATTAATGTACTTTCGTCTCTTTTGTCAGTATATAGGTCCATCAGGGTTTTCTTAATGTCATCCCAAACAAGATTGGTTAAATGTGAGTTTAAGGCTTCATTTGCTGGTCCTATTATCTTATTTCTTATTGCTCTAAGCAATACCTGTCCGTAAGGAGTATTGTCTGTGTTCCTGATAAAAAGTAAAATTTCTTCTACATTTTTTATAAAGTCTGGTAGAAATTTTTTTGTTTCCGTCAAAAATGTGTAAGTCTTTAATTACGTCTGGGATTCTTAGGCTGTTAAATATTTCTGTTGGGTTAGCCATTTCTGAAATGTTATTTGTATTTGTGTCTTTTATTTGATTAAGTATTCGTTCGGAAGGCCTACGTTTGTTGGTATGAACTGTTTCTTCTGGTATACTTGGAAGTATTATTGGATTGTTGTTAGTGATTGGACTTGAAGCTTTTCGTTTGAAGTTTCGTAACATTACTTTTATATGTATATATATATATATATATATATATATATATATATATATATATATATATATATATATATATATATATATATATATATATATATATATATATATATATATATATATAAATATATTTATTATTTTTTTTATAAATAATTCAGTTCTTGACTTAAATGCAATATATTGTAGCCCAAAATGTAGTATTCATATCGTGAGTTTTTATTGTTACTTCTGGTAAATGTTGCCGTGTTGTCTCTGCTTTATGCTGCCGTGTTGATGTTTATGTTGTATTTCTGCTTAATGTTGCTGTGAAATGTTGCTGTATTTCTGCTTAATGTTGCTGTGAAATGTTGTTGTATTTCTGCTTAATGTTGCTGTGAAATGTTGTTGTATTTCTGCTTAATAACTATGTTGCTCGTCCACTGACTACAAGGAGTCAAAACTCGCCGGTTTGTTAAACTTGTGGAGTTTGACACTGATGTGCTCTCAGTGTTAGAGTTTCGCTAGTGATATTCCGTCACTGCTGACTCTGTTCCAACTCGTAGAAACCGTTAGGCAGGACTACCGACTGCGCCAGTTACGTACTTAGCCTGTCACTACACACAAAAATAATATTAGATCCTCAACCTGAAATTGTATAGGGCGTCCAAAAGGTGCCGGTCTATTCAATTCAGGAAGGTCACTAATTTATTTAAGTTGAACTAAAATGTTAGATCCTCAACTTGAAAGGATATAGGGCGTCCAAGGGATGCCGGTCTATTTCAATTCAAGAAGGTCACTAACTATTCAAACTGAATCAGTCAACTTCCAAACTTATTAGGATACAAGCGTCCAAAGGATGCCGATTTATTCCTTTCAAGTAGGTTGTTAACTTGTTCGAGCTGAACTGAGTTCTATCATTTCAAGGTGTAGGGCGTCCAAAGGATGCCGATCTACTCCAAGATAAAGGAAAGACTGCTTAGTTTCAGTGTAGTGTACCAAGTGTAGTTTATTATAAATATCAAGTCTTTTTATACTTAAAATGTGCTGTGTAAGCTTATATCTAGGTGTACTATAAGCTTATATCAATAAGTATATGTTCTAAATATATTAAGTATATGTATCTACAAGGTTTGTTTACCTTATGTTTAAATATATACTCTAAATACATTGTGTGTGTGTGTGCTTCCAGAGTTTGTTTACCTTATGTATATGTAATAATGAAATATATATTCTAAATACATTGTGTGTGTGTGCTTAAATGTGGTCATTGATATCGTCGCTGCCTGTTGCTTGCAGTTATGCAGTCGTTGCATTTTTGGAGCTGTTGAACCTGCTAGTATATTATGTGGTTGGGTTGCTCGGTTCTTTATGCTGCTGTTGCAATTCTGGAATCGTTGAACTTCTTAGTGTTTATGTGGTTGGGTTTTAGGTGGTTTAGGTGGTGGTGGTGATGAGGGTGTAGTGATCGTTGACACCATAGGTGGGAACGTAACTCACGCATTATGCTTCGTCATGACATGGCAAATCTTTCTTATACACAAAACCACAAATGCTTTGTTTTAAGCCCCACTTTCCGAATAAGAAACTTTTGCCATACAGAAAATTCATTCTTGTGTATTTTACCCCAGCCACACAGAACAGAAAATAAAAATTTGATTTCAAATTAGTCGCTTCTGCTGTGAGCACACACACAAACACACTAAATTATTCATATGAATGTGCGAACAACAATAGCCATGTGTGTGACTGCCGATGGATACATATTCACGACTGCTTCGTGAAATTGCCGATCAAAATTCCAATGTGGTTGCCAGCAATTTCAATATGTTGATTCTCACTCAAGAGAGCATGCTCTTTTATAAAGATCGATAGTGCAAGTGGTAAAGCCTTGGTCTATCAATTTTATGATGCCGGGTTCAAGTCCGCTGAGAAATGAGTTTTTTTTTTTAATTGTTCATCCTTTTTTTGAAAGCAAACTAATAATTATTTTTATAAAAAATAATAAGAATTGTTTCTACTTTAGCATAAATTATCCAGTATTAAATAATTTTACTAAACCACATTCAATTGCTGCTGCTATAGCAGATCATTACATCAAATAAATTTGTATCTTCTAAAAATAGTCATAACGGTGTTTCTTAACTCTCATACATTAATTCATGTGTCCATGAAACTGTGCTAGTTTTGTACGATTTCAATACATTTGTTTATGTTAGTTTTTTGAGGCTTTTGCGCAATTCGTCTGAAGAAGCTCATAAATTTCACAAAATCTAATCCAATCAAACATTTTGTTCGTCAATGAATATGTGTGCAATTTTAGGAAGTTTTGTTTTTCGTATATTGGATTTTAATCTTATGGTAGGAAAGGGAAGAATTTTGCAGATGTATTAAAATTTTTCATATTTCTTTTATATTAATACATTATTTACAAAAAAATAATTAACTTAAATTAATATAATTAAATTAATATCATTATAATATATAAAGAAACATGCAGTTGCATGGAAGAACTTAGACAGCAAATAATTCTAAAATAAAACTGAAAAGAAGTCCCAACTATTATTCACGAATATAGGTCAAGACAGATTATTTGATTTAAAGTATTTTCTATATATGTATATATGTAAGTGGGTACACATCCAAAGACAAGTTCACACACACAAAGAAGCACGAAGCAGTAAGAAGTTTTTGCACATTTTTATTAGTTTTCATAATTCAAGTGTCCACGTCAAAGCGATTGTGTTGCCGGTTGTAGTATTTCGAATGGTGTTTATGAAAAAACATGCAAGCAAGTTGACTTGGGGAAGCTCTGCACACATCATGAAGACATTTTTGGAAGTGAATGTCAAATGTAATTGGAAAAAAGACGCACCTTATATTACAAATTCTTTTACTAAACATTATTTTTCTAAAAATTATTTAGATACATTTTCTGATGGAATAGGCAACAGACGAACATATGAATATTAAAATATTAACACTAATTTTAGCAAAATAGTTTTTTTGTGCATAATTATGCTGCTAAAGCGAAAATATGAAATATAAGATCGAAAGAGTAAATTGTGCTGATATTTGTCCATACTGAAAATATTCCCATATCCAAAATTTCATGACAAATTGAATTCTAATTCTGCTTCACTTTATATTTAAAGAAGCCACACCGCACATCATACATCAAAAACTCCTAAGCGAGAAATGACGCTTTTATTTTCATTTCATTCTTTTTATGGCACAATTCGCTACCTGACAAATGATCAGAAGACAAATACATATGTGCATACATATGTACATTCATATGCATGTATGGATGTATATGATTTGTCAAGGTTCAATTGCATAATACTCCATCTTCTATAGCAGGCATGAAATATTTCTGCTCTAGTTTTGGTCCAGTAAAATGATATAATACTGGTTAATTTATGGAAGATAGTAAAATACTTTTACTACTATTTATAAAAATGATTATTAATATAAAAAAAATCCGATAAAACATAGCATTTTGCTGGGGCTCGAAACCTAAGCCACAAAAGCTTTAGACCAACGCGTGAACCATTGACACTCATGCTATTCTGCGATTTTGGAGTTAACTAAAATTTCTACAATTCTGTACATAACATTCCCCAAAAAATAACTTTTAGTCTTCTTCTGGTGCAGCCATGAAGATTTGCTGTGCAATTCGATGGTGGCTTTTTTGGGGATAAAACAATAAATTAAATAAATACATATTAGTATTTATTAATTTTATACACCAATTTTTTCTTTTTTTTTACTAATTTACAATATAAATTTTAAAATATTCCCGTAATTAGTTATAATGCCTCGTCTTCGATTGCTATGATTGAAATTCGTTTTCATTCCAATTCCAACAATTAAATAAATAACATTCTTGCATTCATATCCATACACACATATGCATGCCGTAAATATGAAAGCAAGCATACAAACATTGGCACATGTAGTAAACACACACGCTCATATAGAACGCAAACACCAGATTGTGTATCTACATGTTTTGCCTTTGCATTGCCGAGCACACTTCGGGTTTTTGGTCTAATAGGCAGCCACGGTTTTTTAACTCATTTCGCTGAGTGAAGAGAGCGATGTAATGTCTTTATAGTATATTGTCTTTGGTGGTGCGTCATCACATATGTGCTATGCTACATCATTATTTACTTCTTTGCGCAAATTTGCTCAAACGGTACTGCTAGCATCTGGAGAAACAGTTGACGCAGAGGGAATTGGAAAAATTATGATGAAGTTAATTTTTAATAAAATCGTGCTGCACAATGTACTCAACGTGCTTAAATAAAAAAATAATTTCTTATCGGTTACCAAGATTCTCAATAACGGGAAAGAGGTACATTTTATAAAATATAAAGCTATTGTAAAAACACAAGAAAGCGAAATATTATTTTCTGCTAAAATGTTCAACGGAGTGTTTTGTGTGAATATGCCTTCACATAAAAACGAAGAAAAAATCAATTCAGTGATTGTAAATAATAGCGACATAGTTGAAAAGTGGCATCGTCGGTTCGGGCATATAAATTATAAAGATTTGTTTATGCTTTCGCAGAAGAATATATTACGCGGAGTAGCCGAACGCGCTAACCGCACGCTGGTTGAGATGGCGCGGTGTATGTGGATATCATTAAATTTACCTGAATCCCTTTGGTCCGAAGCAGTTAATACAGCCGCGTATATACGAAATCAATGCGCTACAAAAATCTTTAAATATAAAACACCTTATGAGTGTCTCTATGGGCACAAGCCAAGTGTTCATCACTTCAAAATTTTTGGTTGCGAAGCAGTTGCTCTAAAAAAGAAGCCTGGCAGGTCGAAGTTCGATAGTAAAGGTGAAAAAGTGCTCTTTGTAGGTTACGCTAATCACACTAAGGGTTATCGACTATACGAAACGAAAAAAAGAGCATTGTAGTATCACGCGATGTGGTATTCTTTCAAAATGTTTATCCAAAATGAAAAAAACAGTGAAAATAAAGATATCATCAACATAGAATTGATAAACAATAACTCTAATGAAATAAAAGAATACGATAATCATAATATAATTGGAAATAAGAAAGAAGCCATAAAGTCTTCAGTTCTTAAAAAGTTGGATATAGATGGCTCCGTAAGCAACGACGAAGGTCCTGTAGAAATAACTGAAAGTTCAGAAAGAAGTAGTACGAGTGATGATGGCGAAATTGTATTGGGAAAAAGAAAAAGGGGTAGGCCGAAGATTTGTAGAACGGGAAAAGTCGGTAGACCGAGGAAAAGTCGGTAGACCGAGGAAAAGGTAATGGACTATCCTGACGTTCTGAATTGCATGTGAGAATCCTACGTCAGTCACCGATGCATTGCAGTCCAACGAAAGTCCGCATTTGAGGAATGCCATGCAGGCGGAATGTGAGGGTCCATTCCTTACTGAAGAGTAACGAATGGACCCTCGTGCACCTTCCACCCGGAAAAAACGTGATTGGGTGTCGATGGGTGTTTGGAAAAAAATATGACGCAACTGTGACAGAGTGCACGATGAAGAAAATTATCCGAATGCTGGACAAGCAGGTCGAAGCTATCGATCGTGGTCCGATTCAGTATTATCTTGGCATGGAAGTAGAACGAGACGGTTTACGTGGAAACATACGAGTATCTCTTCATCAAGAGCGTTATGTAGATTGCAAAGGTGCTACGACTCCATATAGTAGCGGAATGGTTCTTGAAAAATGCAACAAGGAATGCACGTGCTGCATGACGCAGCAGTATATGTCACTAGTTGGTGGTTTAACGTATCTGGCGATAGTTTCTCGACCAGATAACGCGCATACTCTATCGAAGCTGGCACAATTCAATTGCCACTCGCACAAAGAACATTTCATCGCAGCCAAGCATGTTCTGAGATACTTGAAGGAAAAGCGGCAGGGTATTCGAACTTATAAGGCTAACTATGAAAACTTAATTTGTTTTTCAGATGCTGATTGGGCTTCAGATTCCACGGACCGCAAATCAATTAGAGGTTACGCACTATTTTTTGGGGATGGCTTGATCGCGTGGGAGTCCAAAAAGCAGCACGTTTTTTCTCTCAGCACCATGGAAGCTGAATATATAGCCATGCGCAATGCTGCAAAAGAAGTGTCTTTCCATCGGAGCTTGTTGACCGAAATGGGATTTGCGCAATATGTCAATGTGGCACGCAAAATGTTATGTGACAACCAAAGTGCACAATTCGTAGTTAAAAATCCTGTTGCACATAAACGTAGTAAGCACATTGATATTAAATTTCATTACATACGAGAGAGGTATATCGGAAAGAAGATTGACATCGAGTATGTTCCATCAGCGAAAAACGCCGCAGATATATTTACAAAAAATTTATCTAGAGAGAAACATACTATGTAACCTGTTAAAAATTAATTTTGCATGATATGTTACATTGAATTTTGTTTAAAACCAAAAAAGAATTTATGAATATTTTTGTATTTTCTATGATTTTGTAAATCGCATTTGGATTGAGGCGGAATTTGTAAGAAAATGCATATCTGCGATACGCAACATAGGCAACCCAAACGCGGTATACCTTTAAGAACACATATGCTTTTGTATTTAGTCTTAAGTATACTAGAATAGACGTTCTCTTCAATTACTTGCGATCGGTCGTGTTTTTCATTTAACAGCTATAACGAACAGAAAACAATAGCAATTAACGTCAAAAACACCACAAAACATTGCATTATATTTAACAAAAAATTAACTTAATACAAATAAGCACATCACCTCAAAGTAATGCATACCAATTCAACGCAACTAAATACATGATTGCTTTATCAGGCAAATAAAACTTATGATCATAAAATCTTATGCTTTGGTTGTAAAAAATTAAACAATCATATATTAAAGTATTTTATTTGTTGCATAACAAAGACGGCAAACAACAATATTTTCCAAAGAGAGCATGGAACATGTATTTCCAAATTGACGCGATTAAGACTGGTACATAATTTCCAGGATAGAAGAAACATGCCATTATGCTAACTAAAAGCATCTCAACTTATGGACAATCTATGCGGTATATGACGTACTCTCTAATTTCACAAAGAAAACATGTACATTGTTGTGACAATCCTAAAATTATGTGACGTGATATATAAAATTTAAGTTACAACACAATTTTGGGTCGAAAGCCTATAGTAGCTTAGTCTTAAGTATATTTTTCGAATTTACTTATTTAATAAACTATTTAAAATAACAATAAAAGTTGATTTTTAGTTTGGTTGAAGGTGTTACCAAGAAACTTTCAATATAAATAATATAAAACCATTCTTAATATTCATGTAGAAATCCACTTTATTGCAACACTGTGAAATTCTTTCCCTAAAGGTGAGTTCCAAATATTTCACCACATTTCATTTGCAATATTTACATTTATTGTGTGGAATAATTTTTCTTTGACGGAGCTTGGATTTACAACGAAAGTAATTTTTTTTAAATATTGATATATATTTTATATTTTTCAATTAATATATTTCATTTTTGGATTATTACAATAATGCCGCATACAAGGAAGTGCGCCGTTGGATGTATTGGATATAATAGGTGTTACAAATTTCCAAACAATGAAAACTTAAAATTGTGGTAGGTCATATATATTTTGTATTGATGTGTATCCGAAACACCATAATAATTGTAGGAAATTTAATTGATTTAGAGTTGTGAGGGAGATACTTTATTATTTCTAAGTGCTCTACGTTACTATTCTTAATTGCTCTACATTATTATTTCTAATTGCCCTACTCTTTGGTTTTGCACATTCTGTAATTGTTTTCCAATGCAGCCATTGACTTCCACACTTTTGGAAAGTGCTGACCAGTCATTATAGTGAAAGTTAATTGTTGTTAAATTGTCAAATGAGTGCACCTAAAAGCAAGCAATCGACTTTTACTTAATAATAACATTTTTATTAAATTATACGTGCGACTCAGGGCTATACACCTTTATTATTTTATTAATAATAAAATCTAATCGCTACTTGGGTGTTAGGACATTGTGAATGTAAGAAAAATAATAATTAAATTGTTGAAAGATGTAAAATTCGTTTGAAAAAGCTTGCACTCCTAACTTAAATAAGAGACTATTTCAATAACTGTCCTGTAAATGTTTCCCTTTCTCCCACTTCTCCATAATGAATAATAATGAAAGTGGGGACCAAACTAAAATTTAAACCCAAGTTGTGAGGTATTGCAGCATTAATAATTTATATTTAAGAAGAGAAATAAATACATTTTGATATCCATTATATGTTGCATCAAATATGCTAATTTAATAATTTATTATTAATTTAATTTATTTTGGACCGTGATATGAGTTGTATCCCATCAACAAGAAGGAAGTCGTCATAAAATAAGAAATGTTTTCCCAGACATTTTTTTATATTCAGCAGTAAGGTTTGTGTGAAAAACTAATTGTTTAGTATGTAATCTTTTTATTTTCTTTTTTGGTTTTTAAATATGTTCATTTTGTTTCTATCGTTTATTCATTCTATTTTTCTATCATTTTATTTATTAAACTATTCGTATCATTTGACTTCGTTGCTATTTTTTCGATTTATTTAATTTTTAACAATTTCCTTATATTTTTATATAGTTTTATTTATTATATAGTTTTAATCGTTAATTAAATTTATATATATATATATATATATATATATATATATATATATATATATATATAGTTGTAATTATTATATAGTTTTAATCTTTAATTAAATTTATATAATCAACTTATACAAATTGGTTTTTAGTATTTTTATTTTAATACAAATATGTATAATTTAATATATGTAATGGATGTAATAGTCCTATAGGGGAACCGAGCATCCAAATGAAAAATTTACGCTTTTCTATACAGTCTGAATATATCTCATGCTTTTTTCCACGTCATCTTGCATAACTGGCATCCAATTAGCAAACAATTTGAATAGATTAAGAATAATTTAGAATTCAAGTATTTATTAAATACATTTTTTTAATGTACTGAATTTTATATTTTTTGAATATTTTCTCAGTCTAGAGTCCGCAATGCTTCGAAATAATATAATTGAGTGCGCTTCATGTGCCTGAGTATTTGCCTTGAAACATCGACTATTTCCAACACTACTAATAATATTTTCTACAATACGATATAATATTATCAATAAAATATTTTCTTGAGACCAGCAACAAATTGTAAACAAAACGAGTATAGAAGTCTGAAGTCGGATTAGACCGACTTCTAAATACCCTTTACAAATCAACAATAAGTATGTTTTCTTCATAAAAGAGCATATCTCCGTTAATTTGCGGTACGCTACCTTGAATTGATTATAGCGACCCCATTTCTTGTCTATGGCTTTGTAGGATCCATATGTACTAATATAAAATTTCGTCAAAAAATATTGTGTAGGTCGAAAGTTATAATAATATGTCAATAGTGGGCGTGGCTGTAGAAATAACTCGCCCATTTTATGTGTGATGTTTAATGTTAGTACCCGCAACATTCCTGTGAAATAGGAACCTAGTAATGATTTTTGGTTAATTGTGGGCGTGGCAGTAGCAATAATCTGTCCATATTTGGAATGCATGCTAGTACAGACCCAGTGTATACATATACGAATTTGTTTTCATATATCAGCACTAGAAGCATAGGTAGGGTAATTGTCTTTACGTGGGGTCCCAAAAGTTCATTATATGGGAGGGAGGCGTATCCTTCCTCTGATCGACCCCGAATCTTATATATGGCTTTGTAGGTTCCATATATGTACTAATATAAAATTTCGTCCAAAAATATTTTATAGGTCGTAATTTATAATAATATGTCAATAGTGGGCGTTGGTGTAGAACTAACTCGGCCATTTTTTGTGTGGTGTTTAATGTTAGTACCCGCAACATTCCTGTGAAATAGGAACCTAGTAATGATTTTTGGTTAATTGTGGGCGTGGCAGTAGCAATAATCTGCCCATATTTGGAATGCATGCTAGTACAGACCCAGTGTATACATATACCAATTTGTTTTCATATATCATCACTAGAAGCATAGTTCATTATATCGGAGGGAGGCGTATCCTTCCTCTGATCGACCCCGAATCTTATACGATATGTGGCTTTGTAGGGTCCATATATGTACTAATACAAAATTTCGTCCAAAAATATTGTATAGGTCGTAAGTTATAATAATATGTCAATAGTGGGCTTGGCTGTAGAACTAACTCGCCCATTTTTTGTGTGGTGTTTAATGTTAGTACCCGCAACATTCCTGTGAAATTTCGTTGAAAAATCTTTAGTAAGAACCTTGTAAGGTTTTTTGGTTATTTGTGGGCGTGGCAGTAGCAATAATCTGCCCATAATTGGAATGCATGCTAGTGCAGAACCAGTGTATACATATACCAATTTGTTTTCATATATCATCACTAGAAGCATAGACAGGGTAATTGTCTTTAAGTGGGGTCCCCAAAGTTCATTATATGAGAGAGAGGCGTATCCTTCCTCTGATCGACCCCGAATTTTATATGTGGCTTTGTAGGGGCCATATAAGAGTATGTACTAATACAAAATTTCGTCCAAAAATATTGTATAGGTCGTAAGTTATAATAATATGTCAATAGTGGGCGTGGCTGTAGAACTAGCTCGCCCATTTTTTATGTGGTGTTTCATGTTAGTAACCGCAACATTCCTGTTAAATTTCATTGATAAATCTTTAATAGGAACACATTAATTATTTTTGGGTAATTGTGGACGTGGCAGTAGTATTATGATATCCACATTCTGCACACACACGATTATGGACCCTTTTATTCCGCTGGCATCAATACGAGCATAGGTAGGTTAATTTTAATTTTCGGATCGAAATTTCCTTATATCAAAAGTGGGCGTGTCTTTTCTCTGATGCGCACCATTTATTGCAGATAGCTTTATAATGTCCACATGTTTCTTCATGTAAAATTTCGTCCATAAATCTCTACCAGATCTTAAGTTATGAATATTTGTTAATAGTGGGCGTGGCAGTTAATATGTACTGCCCACTTTTTGCAAAGTGTTTAGTAGTACGCACATCTCCATAACTGTCAAATAATGTCACGATTCCGTCAATTTGGCCAAAGTTATAGTCATTTTAAAAAGGTGAAAAAAGTTCCTTATATGGGAGGTAGGCGTGGTCTTTGGCCCATATAGCAATCTGGTTCTGTATCTTTGTCCAGACTCCACTTTTGCAAAAATTCATTAAGATAGCTCTAACGGTGTAGAAAAAAGTGGCCACAGACGGATAGGCGGACAGACGGACAGACGGACGGGCAAAATAAAAATTGCTTAGAAAGTGATTCTGATCATATCTGTATATATATGTATCCATACCTACAACGCCTCCTTCTTGAAATTGCAACCCATCTTAAAAGCACAAAATTAGTATACCCTATTTACCTTTTTTAAAGGTAAAGGGTATAAACAGCTGTTTTTTATTCACCACTTTTCACAAACATGGCAACCCACATATGGTATACGTGTCCCACAAACACTATAAATTGATATACACTATACGAGTACATGTGACCAAAAAAAAAAATGGTCGAAACGGTAAATAAGGAGTACAGAAGTGAGAAGAAAATATTGTATATCGTAAGATATAATAATATGTCAATAATGGGCGTGGCTGTAGAACTAACTCGCCCATTTTTTGTGTGGTGTTTCATGTTAGTACCTGCAACATTCCTGTGAAATAGGAACCTAGTAATGATTTTTGGTTAATTGTGGGCGTGGCAGTAGCAATAATCTGCCCATATTTGGAATGCCTGCTAGTACAAACCCAGCGTATACATATACCAATTTGTTTTCATATATCATCACTAGAAGCATAGATTAGGAAATTGTCTTTAAGTGGTGTCCCCAAAGTTCATTATATGGGAGGGAGCCGTATCCTTCCTCTCATCGACTCCGAATCTTATATATGGCTTTGTAGGGTCCATATATGTACTAGTCTAAAATTTCGTCCATAAATATTGTATAGGTCGTAAGTTATAATAATATGTCAGTAGTGGGCGTGGCTGTAGAAATAACTCGCCCATTTTTTGTGTGGTGTTTACTGTTAGTACCCGCAACATTCCTGTGAAAGAGGTACCTAGTAATGATTTTTGGTTAATTGTGGGCGTGGCAGTAGCAATAATCTGCACATATTTGGAATGCATGCTAGTACAGACCCAGTGTATACATATACCAATTTGTTTTCATATATCATCACTAGAAGCATAGATAGGGAAATTGTCTTTAAGTGGTGTCCCCAAAGTTCATTATATGGGAGGGAGGCATATCCTTCCTCTGATCAACCCCGAATCTTATATATGGCTTTGTAGGGTCCATATATGTACTAGTCTAAAATTTCGTCCATAAATATTGTATAGGTCGTAAGTTATAATAATATGTCAGTAGTGGGCGTGGCTGTAGAAATAACTCGCCCATTTTTTGTGTGGTGTTTACTGTTAGTACCCGCAACATTCCTGTGAAAGAGGTACCTAGTAATGATTTTTGGTTAATTGTGGGCGTGGCAGTAGCAATAATCTGCACATATTTGGAATGCATGCTAGTACAGACCCAGTGTATACATATACCAATTTGTTTTCATATATCATCACTAGAAGCATAGATAGGGAAATTGTCTTTAAGTGGTGTCCCCAAAGTTCATTATATGGGAGGGAGGCATATCCTTCCTCTGATCAACCCCGAATCTTATATATGGCTTTGTAGGGTCCATATATGTACAAATATAAAATTTCGTCCAAAAATATTGTATAGGTCGTAAGTTATAATAATATGTCAATAGTGGGCGTGGCTGTAGAACTACAGACCCAGTGTATACATATACAAATTTGTTTTCATATATCATCACCAAAAAGCATAGATAGGGTAATTGTCTTTAAGTGGGGTCCCCAAAGTTCATTATATGGCAGGGAGGCGTATCCTTCCTCTGATCGACCCCGAATCTTATATATGGCTTTGTAGGGTCCATATATGTACTAATTTAAAATGTCGTCCAAAAATATTGTATAGGTCGTAAGTTTTAATAATATGTCAATAGTGGGCGTGGCTGTAGAACTAATTCGCCCATTTTTTGTGTGGTGTTTAATGTTAGTACCCGCAACCTACCTGTGAAATTCGTTGAAAAATCTTTAGTAGGAACCTAGTAATGTTTTCTGGTTAATTGTGGGCGTGGCAGTAGCAATAATCTGCCCATATTTCGAATGCATGCTAGTACAGCCCCAGTGTATACATATACTAATTTGTTTTCATATATCATCACTAGAAGCATAGATAGGGTAATTGTCTTTAAGTGGGGTCCCCAAAGTTCATTATATGGGATGGAGTCGTATCCCTCCTCTGATCGACTCCGAATCTTATATATGGCTTTGTACTAATACAAAATTTTGTCCAAAAATATTGTATAGGTCGTAAGTTATAATAATATGTCAATAGTGGGCGTGGCTGTAGAACTAACTCGCCCCTTTCTTGTGTGGTGTTTGATGTTAGTACCCGCAATATTCCTGTGAAATTCGTTGAAAAATCTTTAGTAGGAACCTAGTAATGTTTTTTGGTTAATTGTGGGCGTGGCAGTAGCAATAATCTGCCCATATTAGGAATGCATGCTAGTACAGACCCAGTGTATACATATACCAATTTGTTTTCATATATCATCACTAGAACCATAGATAAGGTAATTGTCTTTAAGTGGGGTCCCCAAAGTTCCTTATATGGGACGGAGGCGTATCCTTCCTCTGATCGACCCCGAATATTATATATGGCTTTGTAGGGTCCATATATGTACTAATATAAAATTTCGTCAATAAAAATTGTATAGGTCATATGTTATAATAATATGTCAATAGTGGGCGTGGCTGTAAAACTAGCTCGCCCATTTTTCGTGTGGTGTTTAATGTTAGTACTCTATTCCTGTTAAATTTCATTGAAAAATCTTTAGTAGGAACCTAGTAATGTTTTTTGATGAATTGTGGGCGTGGCAGTAGGAATAATCTGCCCATATTTGGAATGCATGCTAGTACAGACCCAGTGTATACAAATACCAATTTGTTTTCATATAACATCACTAGAAGCATAGATAGGGTAATTGTCTTTAAGTGGGGTCCCCAAAGTTCATTATATGGGAGGGAGGCGTATCCTTCCTCTGATCGACCCCGAATCTTATATATAGCTTTGTAGGGTCCATATATGTACTAATGCAAAATTTAGTCCAAAAATATTGTATAGGTCGTAAGTTATAATAATATGTCAATAGTGGGCGTGGCTGTAGAAATAACTCGCCCATTTTTTGTGTTGTGTTTAATGTTAGTACCCGCAACCTACCTGTGAAATGTCGTTGAAAAATCTTTAATAGGAACCTAGTAATGATTTTTGGTTAATTGTGGGCGTGGCAGTAGCAATAATCTGCCCATATTTGGAATGCATGCTAGTACAGACCCAGTGTATACATATACCAATTTGTTTTCATATATCAGCACTAGAAGCATAGGTAGGGTAATTGTCTTTAAGTGGGGGCCCCAAAGTTCATTATATGGGAGGGAGGCGTATCCTTCCTCTGATCGACCCCGAATCTTATATATGGCTTTGTAGGGTCCATATATGTACTAATATAAAATTTCGTCCATAAATATTGTATAGGTCATATGTTATAATAATATATCAATAGTGGGCGTGGCTGTAAAACTAGCTCGCCCATTTTTCGTGTGGTGTTTAATGTTAGTATTCTATTCCTGTTAAATTTCATTGAAAAATCTTTAGTAGGAACCTAGTAATGTTTTTTGGTTAATTGTGGGCGTGGCAGTAGCAATAATCTGCCCATATTTGGAATGAATGCTAGTACAGACCCAGTGTATACATATACCAATTTGTTTTCATATATCATCACTAGATGAATAGATAGGGTAATTGTCTTTAAGTGGGGTCCCCAAAGTTCATTATATGGGAGGGTGGCGTATCCTTCCTCTGATCGACCCCAAATATTATGTATGACTTTGTACTAATACAAAATTTCGTCCAAAAATATTGTATAGGTCGTAAGTTATAATATTATGTCAATAGTGGGCGTGGCTGTAGAACTAACTCGCCCATTTTTTGTGTGGTGTTTAATGTTAGTACCCGCAACATTCCTGTGAAATGTCGTTGAAATCTCTTTAGTAGGAACCTAGTAAGGTTTTTTGGTTATATGTGGGCGTGGCAGTATCAATAATCTGCCAATATTTGGAACGCATGCTAGTACAGACCCAGTGTATACATATGCCAATTTTTGTTTATATATCATCACTAGAAGCATAGATAGGGTAATTGTCTTTAAGTGGGGTCCCCAAAGTTCATTATATGGGAGGGAGGCGTATCCTTCCTCTGACAGACCCCGAATCTTATATATTGCTTTGTAGGGTCCATATATGTACTAATACAAGTTATAATGATATGTCAATAGTGGGCGTGACTGTTGAACTAACTCGCCCCTTTTTTGTGTGGTGTTTAATGTTAGTACCCGCAACATGCCTGTGAAATAGGAACCTAGTAATGATTTTTGGTTTATTGTGGGCGTGGCAGTAGCAATAATCTGCCCATATTTGGAATGCATGCTAGTACAGACCCAGTGTATACATATACCAATTTGTTTTCATATATCATCACTAGAAGCATAGATAGGCTAATTGTCTTTAAGTGGTGTCCCCAAAGTTCATTATATGGGAGGGAGGCGTATCCTTCCTCTGACAGACCCCGAATCTTATATATGGCTTTGTAGGGTCCATATATGTGCCAATATAAAATTTAGTCCAAAAATATTGTATAGGTCGTAAGTTATAATAATATTTAAATAGTGGGCGTGGCTGTAGAAATAACTCGTCCATTTTTTGTGTGGTGTTTTATGTTAGTACCCGCAACTTACCTGTGAAATTTCATGCAAAATCTTTAATAGGAACCTAGTAATGACTTTTGGTTAATTGTGGGCGTGGCAGTAGCAATAATCTGCCCATATTTGGAATGCATGCTAGTACAGACCCAGTGTATACATATACCAATTTGTTTTCATATATCAGCACTAGAAGCATAGATAGTGTAATTGTCTTTAAGTGGGGTCCCCAAAGTTCATTATATGGGAGGGAGGCGTATCCTTCCTCTGATCGACCCCGAATCTCATATATGGCTTTGTAGGGTCCATATATGTACTAATATAAAATTTCGTCCAAAAATATTGTGTAGGTCGAAAGTTATAATAATATGTCAGTAGTGGGCGTGGCTGTAGAAATAACTCGCCCATTTTTTGTGTGGTGTTTACTGTTAGTACCCGCAACATTCCTGTGAAAGAGGTACCTAGTAATGATTTTTGGTTAATTGTGGGCGTGGCAGTAGCAATAATCTGCACATATTTGGAATGCATGCTAGTACAGACCCAGTGTATACATATACCAATTTGTTTTCATATATCATCACTAGAAGCATAGATAGGGAAATTGTCTTTAAGTGGTGTCCCCAAAGTTCATTATATGGGAGGGAGGCATATCCTTCCTCTGATCAACCCCGAATCTTATATATGGCTTTGTAGGGTCCATATATGTACAAATATAAAATTTCGTCCAAAAATATTGTATAGGTCGTAAGTTATAATAATATGTCAATAGTGGGCGTGGCTGTAGAACTACAGACCCAGTGTATACATATACAAATTTGTTTTCATATATCATCACCAAAAAGCATAGATAGGGTAATTGTCTTTAAGTGGGGTCCCCAAAGTTCATTATATGGCAGGGAGGCGTATCCTTCCTCTGATCGACCCCGAATCTTATATATGGCTTTGTAGGGTCCATATATGTACTAATTTAAAATGTCGTCCAAAAATATTGTATAGGTCGTAAGTTTTAATAATATGTCAATAGTGGGCGTGGCTGTAGAACTAATTCGCCCATTTTTTGTGTGGTGTTTAATGTTAGTACCCGCAACCTACCTGTGAAATTCGTTGAAAAATCTTTAGTAGGAACCTAGTAATGTTTTCTGGTTAATTGTGGGCGTGGCAGTAGCAATAATCTGCCCATATTTCGAATGCATGCTAGTACAGCCCCAGTGTATACATATACTAATTTGTTTTCATATATCATCACTAGAAGCATAGATAGGGTAATTGTCTTTAAGTGGGGTCCCCAAAGTTCATTATATGGGATGGAGTCGTATCCCTCCTCTGATCGACTCCGAATCTTATATATGGCTTTGTACTAATACAAAATTTTGTCCAAAAATATTGTATAGGTCGTAAGTTATAATAATATGTCAATAGTGGGCGTGGCTGTAGAACTAACTCGCCCCTTTCTTGTGTGGTGTTTGATGTTAGTACCCGCAATATTCCTGTGAAATTCGTTGAAAAATCTTTAGTAGGAACCTAGTAATGTTTTTTGGTTAATTGTGGGCGTGGCAGTAGCAATAATCTGCCCATATTAGGAATGCATGCTAGTACAGACCCAGTGTATACATATACCAATTTGTTTTCATATATCATCACTAGAACCATAGATAAGGTAATTGTCTTTAAGTGGGGTCCCCAAAGTTCCTTATATGGGACGGAGGCGTATCCTTCCTCTGATCGACCCCGAATATTATATATGGCTTTGTAGGGTCCATATATGTACTAATATAAAATTTCGTCAATAAAAATTGTATAGGTCATATGTTATAATAATATGTCAATAGTGGGCGTGGCTGTAAAACTAGCTCGCCCATTTTTCGTGTGGTGTTTAATGTTAGTACTCTATTCCTGTTAAATTTCATTGAAAAATCTTTAGTAGGAACCTAGTAATGTTTTTTGATGAATTGTGGGCGTGGCAGTAGGAATAATCTGCCCATATTTGGAATGCATGCTAGTACAGACCCAGTGTATACAAATACCAATTTGTTTTCATATAACATCACTAGAAGCATAGATAGGGTAATTGTCTTTAAGTGGGGTCCCCAAAGTTCATTATATGGGAGGGAGGCGTATCCTTCCTCTGATCGACCCCGAATCTTATATATAGCTTTGTAGGGTCCATATATGTACTAATGCAAAATTTAGTCCAAAAATATTGTATAGGTCGTAAGTTATAATAATATGTCAATAGTGGGCGTGGCTGTAGAAATAACTCGCCCATTTTTTGTGTTGTGTTTAATGTTAGTACCCGCAACCTACCTGTGAAATGTCGTTGAAAAATCTTTAATAGGAACCTAGTAATGATTTTTGGTTAATTGTGGGCGTGGCAGTAGCAATAATCTGCCCATATTTGGAATGCATGCTAGTACAGACCCAGTGTATACAAATGCCAATTTGTTTTCATATATCATCATTAGAAGCATAAATAGGGTAATTGTCTTTAAGTGGGGGCCCCAAAGTTCATTATATGGGAGGGAGGCGTATCCTTCCTCTGATCGACCCCGAATCTTATATATGGCTTTGTAGGGTCCATATATGTACTAATATAAAATTTCGTCCATAAATATTGTATAGGTCATATGTTATAATAATATATCAATAGTGGGCGTGGCTGTAAAACTAGCTCGCCCATTTTTCGTGTGGTGTTTAATGTTAGTATTCTATTCCTGTTAAATTTCATTGAAAAATCTTTAGTAGGAACCTAGTAATGTTTTTTGGTTAATTGTGGGCGTGGCAGTAGCAATAATCTGCCCATATTTGGAATGAATGCTAGTACAGACCCAGTGTATACATATACCAATTTGTTTTCATATATCATCACTAGATGAATAGATAGGGTAATTGTCTTTAAGTGGGGTCCCCAAAGTTCATTATATGGGAGGGTGGCGTATCCTTCCTCTGATCGACCCCAAATATTATGTATGACTTTGTACTAATACAAAATTTCGTCCAAAAATATTGTATAGGTCGTAAGTTATAATATTATGTCAATAGTGGGCGTGGCTGTAGAACTAACTCGCCCATTTTTTGTGTGGTGTTTAATGTTAGTACCCGCAACATTCCTGTGAAATGTCGTTGAAATCTCTTTAGTAGGAACCTAGTAAGGTTTTTTGGTTATATGTGGGCGTGGCAGTATCAATAATCTGCCAATATTTGGAACGCATGCTAGTACAGACCCAGTGTATACATATGCCAATTTTTGTTTATATATCATCACTAGAAGCATAGATAGGGTAATTGTCTTTAAGTGGGGTCCCCAAAGTTCATTATATGGGAGGGAGGCGTATCCTTCCTCTGACAGACCCCGAATCTTATATATTGCTTTGTAGGGTCCATATATGTACTAATACAAGTTATAATGATATGTCAATAGTGGGCGTGACTGTTGAACTAACTCGCCCCTTTTTTGTGTGGTGTTTAATGTTAGTACCCGCAACATGCCTGTGAAATAGGAACCTAGTAATGATTTTTGGTTTATTGTGGGCGTGGCAGTAGCAATAATCTGCCCATATTTGGAATGCATGCTAGTACAGACCCAGTGTATACATATACCAATTTGTTTTCATATATCATCACTAGAAGCATAGATAGGCTAATTGTCTTTAAGTGGTGTCCCCAAAGTTCATTATATGGGAGGGAGGCGTATCCTTCCTCTGACAGACCCCGAATCTTATATATGGCTTTGTAGGGTCCATATATGTGCCAATATAAAATTTAGTCCAAAAATATTGTATAGGTCGTAAGTTATAATAATATTTAAATAGTGGGCGTGGCTGTAGAAATAACTCGTCCATTTTTTGTGTGGTGTTTTATGTTAGTACCCGCAACTTACCTGTGAAATTTCATGCAAAATCTTTAATAGGAACCTAGTAATGACTTTTGGTTAATTGTGGGCGTGGCAGTAGCAATAATCTGCCCATATTTGGAATGCATGCTAGTACAGACCCAGTGTATACATATACCAATTTGTTTTCATATATCAGCACTAGAAGCATAGATAGTGTAATTGTCTTTAAGTGGGGTCCCCAAAGTTCATTATATGGGAGGGAGGCGTATCCTTCCTCTGATCGACCCCGAATCTCATATATGGCTTTGTAGGGTCCATATATGTACTAATATAAAATTTCGTCCAAAAATATTGTATAGGTCGTAAGTTATAATAATATGTCAATAGTGGGCGTGGCTGTAGAAATAGCTCGCCCATTTTTTGTGTGGTGTTTAATGTTAGTACCCGCAACATTCCTGTGAAATTTCGTTGAAAAATGTTAGTAGGAACCTAGTAATGTTTTTTGGTTAATTGTGGCGTGGCAGTAGCAATAATCTGCCCATATTTGGAATGCATGCTAGTACAGAACCAGTGTATACATATACCAATTTGTTTTCATATATCATCATTAGAAGCATAGATAGGGTAATTGTCTCTTAGTGGGGTCCCCAAAGTTCATTATATGGCAGGGAGGCGTATCCTTCCTCTGATCGACCCCGATTTATTATGTATGGCTTTGTACTAATACAAAATTTCGTCCAAAAATATTGTATAGGTCGTAATTTATAATAATATGTCAATAGTGGGCGTGGCTGTAGAAATAACTCGCCCATTTTTTGTGTTGTGTTTAATGTTAGTACCCGCAACATTCCTGTGAAATAGGAACCTAGTAATGTTTTTGGTTAATTGTGGGCGTGGCAGTAGCAATAATCTGCCCATATTTGGAATGCATGCTAGTACAGACCCAGTGTATACATATACAAATTTGTTTTCATATATCATCACTAGAAGCATAGATAGGGTAATTGTTTTCATGTTGTGTCCCCAAAGTTCATTATATGGGAGGGAGGCGTATCCTTCCTCTGATCGACCCCGAATCTTATATATGGCTTTGTAGGGTCCATATACTCGTATGTACTAATATAAAATTTCGTCCAAAAATATTGTATAGATCGAAAGTTAGAATAATATGTCAATAGTGGGCGTGGCTGTAGAACTAACTCGCCCCTTTATTTTGTGGTGTTTAATGTTAGTACCCGCAACATTCCAGTGAAATTTCGTTGAAAAATTTTAGTAGGAACCTAGTAATGTTTTTTAGTTAATTGTGGGCGTGGCAGTAGCAATAATCTGCCCATATTTGGAATGAATGCTAGTACAGACCCAGTGTATACATATACCAATTTGTTTTCATATATCATCACTAGATGAATAGATAGGGTAATTGTCTTTAAGTGGGGTCCCCAAAGTTCATTATATGGGAGGGAGGCGTATCCTTCCTCTGATCGACCCCAAATATTATGTATGACTTTGTACTAATACAAAATTTCGTCCAAAAATATTGTATAGGTCGTAAGTTATAATATTATGTCAATAGTGGGCGTGGCTGTAGAACTAACTCGCCCATTTTTTGTGTGGTGTTTAATGTTAGTACCCGCAACATTCCTGTGAAATGTCGTTGAAATCTCTTTAGTAGGAACCTAGTAAGGTTTTTTGGTTATATGTGGGCGTGGCAGTATCAATAATCTGCCAATATTTGGAACGCATGCTAGTACAGACCCAGTGTATACATATGCCAATTTTTGTTCATATATCATCACTAGAAGCATAGATAGGGTAATTGTCTTTAAGTGGGGTCCCCAAAGTTCATTATATGGGAGGGAGGCGTATCCTTCCTCTGACAGACCCCGAATCTTATATATTGCTTTGTAGGGTCCATATATGTACTAATACAAGTTATAATGATATGTCAATAGTGGGCGTGACTGTTGAACTAACTCGCCCCTTTTTTGTGTGGTGTTTAATGTTAGTACCCGCAACATTCCTGTGAAATAGGAACCTAGTAATGATTTTTGGTTTATTGTGGGCGTGGCAGTAGCAATAATCTGCCCATATTTGGAATGCATGCTAGTACAGACCCAGTGTATACATATACCAATTTGTTTTCATATATCATCACTAGAAGCATAGATAGGGTAATTGTCTTTAAGTGGTGTACCCAAAGTTCATTATATGGGAGGGAGGCGTATCCTTCCTCTGATCGACCCCGAATCTTACATATGGCTTTTTAGGGTCCATATATGTACTAATATAAAATTTCGTCCAAAAATATTGTCTGGGTCGTAAGTTATAATAATATTTAAATAGTGGGCGTGGCTGTAGAAATAACTCGCCCATTTTTTGTGTGGTGCTTTATGTTAGTACCCGCAACCTACCTGTGAAATTTTGTTGAAAAATCTTTAATAGGAACCTAGTAATGACTTTTGGTTAATTGTGGGCGTGGCAGTAGCAATAATCTGCCCATATTTGGAATGCATGCTAGTACAGACCCAGTGTATACATACACCAATTTGTCTTCATATGTAATCACTAGAAGCATAGATAGGGTAATTGTCTTTAAGTGGGGTCCCCAAAGTTCATTATATGGGAGCGAGGCGTATCCTTCCTCTGATCGACCCCGAATCTTATATATGGCTATGTAGGGTCCATATATGTACTAATATAAAATTTCGTCCAAAAATATTGTATAGATCGTAAGTTATAATAATATGTCAGTAGTGGGCGTGGCTGTAGAACTAACTCGCCCCTTTATTGTGTGGTGTTTAATGTTAGTACCCGCAACATTCCTGTGAAATTCAGTGTATACATATACCAATTTGTTTTCATATATCATCACTAGAAGCATAGATAGGGTAATTGTCTTTAAGTGGTGTCCCCAAAGTTCATTATATGGGAGGGAGGCGTAACCTTCCCCTGATCGACCCCGAATCTTATATATGGCTTTGTAGGGTCCATATATGTACTAATATAAAATTTCGTCCAAAAATATTGTATAGGTCGTAAGTTATAATAATATTTAAATAGTGGGCGTGGCTGTAGAAATAACTCGCCCATTTTTTGTGTGGTGTTTTATGTTAGTACCCGCAACCTACCTGTGAAATTTCGATCAAAAATCTTTAATAGGGACCTAGTAATGAATTTTGGTTAATTGTGGGCTTGGCAGTAGCAATAATCTGCCCATATTTGGAATGCATGCTAGTACAGACCCAGTGTATACATATGCGAATTTGTTTTCATATATCAGCACTAGAAGCATAGATAGTGTAATTGTCTTTAAGTGGGGTCCCCAAAGTTCATTATATGGCAGGGAGGCGTATCCTTCCTCTGATCGATCCCGATTTATTATGTATGGCTTTGTACTAATACAAAATTTCGTCCAAAAATATTGTATAGGTCGTAAGTTATAATAATATGTCAATAGTGGGCGTGACTGTAGAAATAACTCGCCCAATTTTTGTGTGGTGTTTTATGTTAGTACCCGCAACCTACCTGTGAAATTTCGTTGAAAAATCTTGAATAGGAATCTAGTAATGACAGTAAATATACCAATTTGTTTTCATATATCAGGGAGGCGTATCCTTCCTCTGACAGACCCCGAATCTTATATATGGCTTTGTAGGGTGCATATATGTACTAATATAAAATTTCGTCCAAAAATATTGTATAGGTCGTAAGTTATAATAATGTGTCAATAGTGGGCGTGGCTGTAGAAATAACTCGCCCATTTTTTGTGTGGTGTTTAATGTTAGTACCCTCAACATTCCTGTGAAATAGGAACCTGGTAATGATTTTTGGTTAATTGTGGGCGTGGCAGTAGCAATAATCTGCCCATATTTGGAATGCATGCTAGTACAGACCCAGTGTATACATATAAGAATTTGTTTTCATATATCAGCACTAGAAGCATAGATAGGGTAATTGTCTTTAAGTGGGGTCCCCAAAGTTCATTATATGGGAGGGAGGCGTATCCTTCCTCTGATCGACCCCGAATCTTATATATGGCTTTGTAGGGTCCATATATGTACTAATATAAAATTTCGTCCAAAAATATTGTATAGGTCATAAGTTATAACAATATGTCAATAGTGGGCGTGGCTGTAGAACTAACTCGCCCATTTTTTGTGTGGTGTTTAACGTTACTACCCGCAACATTCCTGTAGAACTTCGTTCAAAAATCTTTAGTAGGAATTTAGTAACGTTTTTTAGTTATTTGTGGGCGTGGCAGTCGCAATAATCTGCCCATATTTAGAATGCATGCTAGTACAGACCCAGTGTATACATACACCAATTTGTCTTCATATATAATCACTAGAAGCATAGATAGGGTAACTGTCTTTAAGTGGGGTCCCCAAAGTTCATTATATGGGAGGGAGGCGTATCCTTCCTCTGACCGACCACGAATGTTATATATGGCTTTGTAGGGTCCATATATGTACTAATATGAAATTTCGTCCAAAACTATTGTATAGTTCGTAAGTTATAATAATATGTCAATAGTGGGCGTGGCTGTAGAAATAACTCGCCCATTTTTTGTGTGGTGTTTAATGTTAGTACCCGCAACATTCCTGTGAAATAGGAGCCTAGTAATGATTTTTGGTTAATTGTGGGCGTGGCAGTAGCAATAATCTGCCCATATTTGGAATGCATGCTAGTACAGACCCAGTGTATACATATACCAATTTGTTTTCATATATCATCACTAGAAGCATAGATAGGGTAATTGTCTTCAAGTTGTGTCCCCAAAGTTCATTATATGGGAGGGAGGCGTATCCTTCCTCTGATCGACCCCGAATCTTATATATGGCTTTGTAGGGTCCATATACTCGTATGTACTAATATAAAATTTCGTCCAAAAATATTGTATAGATCGTACGTTATAATAATTTGTCAGTAGTGGGCGTGGCTGTAGAACTAACTCGCCCCTTTATTGTGTGGTCTTTAATGTTAGTACCCGCAACATTCCTGTGAAATTTCGTTGAAAAATTTTAGTAGGAACCTAGTAATGTTTTTTGGTTAATTGTGGGCGTGGCAGTAGCAATAATGTGCCCATATTTGGAAGCATGCTAGTACAGACCCAGTGTATACATATACCAATTTGTTTTCATATATCATCACTAGAAGCATAGATAGGGTAATTGTCTTTAAGTGGGGTCCCCAAAGTTCATTATATGGGAGGGAGGCGTATCCTTTCTCTGATCGACCCAGAACCTTATATATGGCTTTGTAGGCTCCATATATGTACTAATACCAAATTTAGTCCAAAAATATTGTATAGGTCGTAATTTATGAAAATATGTCAATAGTGGGCGTGGCTGTAGAAATAACTCGCCCATTTTTTGTGTTGTGTTTAATGTTAGTACCCGCAACCTACCTGTGAAATGTCCTTCAAAAATCTTTAATAGGAACTTAGTAATGACTTTTGGTTAATTGTGCACGTGGCAGTAGCAATAATCTGCCCATATTTGGAATGCATGCTAGTACAGACCCACTGTATACATATACCAATTTGTTTTAATATATCATCATTAGAAGCATAGATAGGGTAATTGTCTCTTAGTCGGGTCCCCAAAGTTCATTATATGGCAGGGAGGCGTATCCTTCCTCTGATCGACCCCGATTTATTATGTATGGCTTTGTACTAATACAAAATTTCGTCCAAAAATATTGTATAGGTCGTAAGTTATAATAATATGTCAATAGTGGGCGTGGCTGTAGAAATAACTCGCCCAATTTTTGTGTGGTGTTTTATGTTAGTACCCGCAACCTACCTGTGAAATTTCGTTGAAAAATCTTGAATAGGAACCTAGTAATGATTTTTGCTTAATTGTGGGCGTGGCAGTAGCAATAATCTGCCCATATTTGGAATGCATGCTAGTACAGACCTAGTGTATACATATACCAATTTGTTTTCATATATCATCACTAGAAGCATAGATAGGGTAATTGTCTTTAAGTGGTGTCCCCAAAGTTCATTATATGGGAGGGAGGCGTATCCTTCCTCTGACAGACCCCGAATCTTATATATGGCTTTGTAGGGTCCATATATGTACTAATACAAAATTTCGTCCAAAACTATTGTATAGTTCGTAAGTTATAATAATATGTCAATAGTGGGCGTGGCTGTAGAAATAACTCGCCCATTTTTTGTGTGGTGTTTAATGTTAGTACCCGCAACATTCCTGTGAAATAGGAGCCTAGTAATGATTTTTGGTTAATTGTGGGCGTGGCAGTAGCAATAATCTGCCCATATTTGGAATGCATGCTAGTACAGACCCAGTGTATACATATACCAATTTGTTTTCATATATCATCACTAGAAGCATAGATAGGGTAATTGTCTGCAAGTTGTGTCCCCAAAGTTCATTATATGGGAGGGAGGCGTATCCTTCCTCTGATCGACCCCGAATCTTATATATGGCTTTGTAGGGTCCATATACTCGTATGTACTAATATAAAATTTCGTCAAAAAATATTGTATAGATCGTACGTTATAATAATTTGTCAGTAGTGGGCGTGGCTGTAGAACTAACTCGCCCCTTTATTGTGTGGTCTTTAATGTTAGTACCCGCAACATTCCTGTGAAATTTCGTTGAAAAATTTTAGTAGGAACCTAGTAATGTTTTTTGGTTAATTGTGGGCGTGGCAGTAGCAATAATGTGCCCATATTTGGAAGCATGCTAGTACAGACCCAGTGTATACATATACCAATTTGTTTTCATATATCATCACTAGAAGCATAGATAGGGTAATTGTCTTTAAGTGGGGTCCCCAAAGTTCATTATATGGGAGGGAGGCGTATCCTTTCTCTGATCGACCCAGAACCTTATATATGGCTTTGTAGGCTCCATATATGTACTAATACCAAATTTAGTCCAAAAATATTGTATAGGTCGTAATTTATGAAAATATGTCAATAGTGGGCGTGGCTGTAGAAATAACTCGCCCATTTTTTGTGTTGTGTTTAATGTTAGTACCCGCAACCTACCTGTGAAATGTCCTTCAAAAATCTTTAATAGGAACTTAGTAATGACTTTTGGTTAATTGTGCGCGTGGCAGTAGCAATAATCTGCCCATATTTGGAATGCATGCTAGTACAGACCCACTGTATACATATACCAATTTGTTTTAATATATCATCATTAGAAGCATAGATAGGGTAATTGTCTCTTAGTCGGGTCCCCAAAGTTCATTATATGGCAGGGAGGCGTATCCTTCCTCTGATCGACCCCGATTTATTATGTATGGCTTTGTACTAATACAAAATTTCGTCCAAAAATATTGTATAGGTCGTAAGTTATAATAATATGTCAATAGTGGGCGTGGCTGTAGAAATAACTCGCCCAATTTTTGTGTGGTGTTTTATGTTAGTACCCGCAACCTACCTGTGAAATTTCGTTGAAAAATCTTGAATAGGAACCTAGTAATGATTTTTGCTTAATTGTGGGCGTGGCAGTAGCAATAATCTGCCCATATTTGGAATGCATGCTAGTACAGACCTAGTGCATACATATACCAATTTGTTTTCATATATCATCACTAGAAGCATAGATAGGGTAATTGTCTTTAAGTGGTGTCCCCAAAGTTCATTATATGGGAGGGAGGCGTATCCTTCCTCTGACAGACCCCGAATCTTATATATGGCTTTGTAGGGTCCATATATGTACTAATACAAAATTTAGTCCAAAAATATTGTATAGGTCGTAATTTATAATAATATGTCAATAGTGGGCGTGGCTGTAGAAATAACTCGCCCATTTTTTGTGTTGTGTTTAATGTTAGTACCCGCAAGCTACCTGTGAAATGTCGTTGAAAAATCTTTAATAGGAACCTAGTAATGATTTTTGGTTAATTGTGGGCGTGGCAGTAGCAATAATCTGCCCATATTTGGAATGCATGCTAGTACAGACCCAGTGTATACATATAAGAATTTGTTTTCATATATCAGCACTAGAAGCATAGATAGGGTAATTGACTTTAAGTGGGGTCCCCAAAGTTCATTATATGGGAGGGAGGCGTATATTTCCTCTGATCGACCCCGAATCTTATATATGGCTTTGTAGGGTCCATATATGTACTAATATAAAATTTCGTCCAAAAATATTGTATAGGTCGTAAGTTATAATAATATGTCAATAGTGGGCGTGGCTGTAGAAATAACTCGCCCAATTTTTGTGTGGTG
The DNA here is from genome assembly GCA_920105625.2 of Clusia tigrina. Lineage (NCBI taxonomy): Eukaryota > Metazoa > Arthropoda > Insecta > Diptera > Clusiidae > Clusia > Clusia tigrina. The sequence goes on from OV050030.1 coordinate 341,436,255, forward strand.
TTTTATGTTAGTACCCGCAACCTACCTGTAGAATTTCGTTGAAAAATCTTTAGTAGGAACCTAGTAATGGTTTTTGGTTATTTGTGGGCGTGGCAGTCGCAATAATCTGCCCATATTTGGAATGCATGCTAGTACAGACCCAGTGTATACATACACCAATTTGTCTTCATATATAATCACTAGAAGCATAGATAGGGTAACTGTCTTTAAGTGGGGTCCCCAAAGTTCATTATATGGGAGGGAGGCGTATCCTTCCTCTGATCGACCACGAATGTTATATATGGCTTTGTACGGTCCATATATGTACTAATATAAAATTTCGTCCAAAAATATTGTATAGGTCGTCAGTTATAATAATATGTCAATAGTGGGCGTGGCTGTAGAACTAACTCGCCCCTTTTTTGTGTGGTGTTTAACGTTACTACCCGCAACATTCCTGTAGAATTTCGTTGAAAAATCTTTAGTAGGAATTTAGTAATGTTTTTTAGTTATTTGTGGGCGTGGCAGTCGCAATAATCTGCCCATATTTGAAATGCATGCTAGTACAGACCCAGTGTATACATACACAAAATTTGTCTTCATATATAATCACTAGAAGCATAGATAGGGTAACTGTCTTTAAGTGGGGTCACCAAAGTTCATTATATGGGAGGGAGGCGTATCCTTCCTCTGACCGACCACGAATGTTATATATGGCTTTGTAGGGTCCATATATGTACTAATATAAAATTTCGTCCAAAACTATTGTATAGGGCGTAAGTTATAATATGTCAATAGTGGGCGTGGCTGTAGAAATAACTCGCCCATTTTTTGTGTGGTGTTTAATGTTAGTACCCGCAACATTCCTGTGAAATAGGAACCTAGTAATGATTTTTGCTTAATTGTGGGCGTGGCAGTAGCAATAATCTGCCCATATTTGGAATGCATGCTAGTACAGACCTAGTGTATACATATACCAATTTGTTTTCATATATCATCACTAGAAGCATAGATAGGGTAATTGTCTTTAAGTGGTGTCCCCAAAGTTCATTATATGGGAGGGAGGCGTATCCTTCCTCTGACAGACCCCGAATCTTATATATGGCTTTGTAGGGTCCATATATGTACTAATACAAAATTTCGTCCAAAACTATTGTATAGTTCGTAAGTTATAATAATATGTCAATAGTGGGCGTGGCTGTAGAAATAACTCGCCCATTTTTTGTGTGGTGTTTAATGTTAGTACCCGCAACATTCCTGTGAAATAGGAGCCTAGTAATGATTTTTGGTTAATTGTGGGCGTGGCAGTAGCAATAATCTGCCCATATTTGGAATGCATGCTAGTACAGACCCAGTGTATACATATACCAATTTGTTTTCATATATCATCACTAGAAGCATAGATAGGGTAATTGTCTTCAAGTTGTGTCCCCAAAGTTCATTATATGGGAGGGAGGCGTATCCTTCCTCTGATCGACCCCGAATCTTATATATGGCTTTGTAGGGTCCATATACTCGTATGTACTAATATAAAATTTCGTCAAAAAATATTGTATAGATCGTACGTTATAATAATTTGTCAGTAGTGGGCGTGGCTGTAGAACTAACTCGCCCCTTTATTGTGTGGTCTTTAATGTTAGTACCCGCAACATTCCTGTGAAATTTCGTTGAAAAATTTTAGTAGGAACCTAGTAATGTTTTTTGGTTAATTGTGGGCGTGGCAGTAGCAATAATGTGCCCATATTTGGAAGCATGCTAGTACAGACCCAGTGTATACATATACCAATTTGTTTTCATATATCATCACTAGAAGCATAGATAGGGTAATTGTCTTTAAGTGGGGTCCCCAAAGTTCATTATATGGGAGGGAGGCGTATCCTTTCTCTGATCGACCCAGAACCTTATATATGGCTTTGTAGGCTCCATATATGTACTAATACCAAATTTAGTCCAAAAATATTGTATAGGTCGTAATTTATGAAAATATGTCAATAGTGGGCGTGGCTGTAGAAATAACTCGCCCATTTTTTGTGTTGTGTTTAATGTTAGTACCCGCAACCTACCTGTGAAATGTCCTTCAAAAATCTTTAATAGGAACTTAGTAATGACTTTTGGTTAATTGTGCGCGTGGCAGTAGCAATAATCTGCCCATATTTGGAATGCATGCTAGTACAGACCCACTGTATACATATACCAATTTGTTTTAATATATCATCATTAGAAGCATAGATAGGGTAATTGTCTCTTAGTCGGGTCCCCAAAGTTCATTATATGGCAGGGAGGCGTATCCTTCCTCTGATCGACCCCGATTTATTATGTATGGCTTTGTACTAATACAAAATTTCGTCCAAAAATATTGTATAGGTCGTAAGTTATAATAATATGTCAATAGTGGGCGTGGCTGTAGAAATAACTCGCCCAATTTTTGTGTGGTGTTTTATGTTAGTACCCGCAACCTACCTGTGAAATTTCGTTGAAAAATCTTGAATAGGAACCTAGTAATGATTTTTGCTTAATTGTGGGCGTGGCAGTAGCAATAATCTGCCCATATTTGGAATGCATGCTAGTACAGACCTAGTGCATACATATACCAATTTGTTTTCATATATCATCACTAGAAGAATAGATAGGGTAATTGTCTTTAAGTGGTGTCCCCAAAGTTCATTATATGGGAGGGAGGCGTATCCTTCCTCTGACAGACCCCGAATCTTATATATGGCTTTGTAGGGTCCATATATGTACTAATACAAAATTTAGTCCAAAAATATTGTATAGGTCGTAATTTATAATAATATGTCAATAGTGGGCGTGGCTGTAGAAATAACTCGCCCATTTTTTGTGTTGTGTTTAATGTTAGTACCCGCAAGCTACCTGTGAAATGTCGTTGAAAAATCTTTAATAGGAACCTAGTAATGATTTTTGGTTAATTGTGGGCGTGGCAGTAGCAATAATCTGCCCATATTTGGAATGCATGCTAGTACAGACCCAGTGTATACATATAAGAATTTGTTTTCATATATCAGCACTAGAAGCATAGATAGGGTAATTGACTTTAAGTGGGGTCCCCAAAGTTCATTATATGGGAGGGAGGCGTATATTTCCTCTGATCGACCCCGAATCTTATATATGGCTTTGTAGGGTCCATATATGTACTAATATAAAATTTCGTCCAAAAATATTGTATAGGTCGTAAGTTATAATAATATGTCAATAGTGGGCGTGGCTGTAGAAATAACTCGCCCAATTTTTGTGTGGTGTTTTATGTTAGTACCCGCAACCTACCTGTAGAATTTCGTTGAAAAATCTTTAGTAGGAACCTAGTAATGGTTTTTGGTTATTTGTGGGCGTGGCAGTCGCAATAATCTGCCCATATTTGGAATGCATGCTAGTACAGACCCAGTGTATACATACACCAATTTGTCTTCATATATAATCACTAGAAGCATAGATAGGGTAACTGTCTTTAAGTGGGGTCCCCAAAGTTCATTATATGGGAGGGAGGCGTATCCTTCCTCTGATCGACCACGAATGTTATATATGGCTTTGTACGGTCCATATATGTACTAATATAAAATTTCGTCCAAAAATATTGTATAGGTCGTCAGTTATAATAATATGTCAATAGTGGGCGTGGCTGTAGAACTAACTCGCCCCTTTTTTGTGTGGTGTTTAACGTTACTACCCGCAACATTCCTGTAGAATTTCGTTGAAAAATCTTTAGTAGGAATTTAGTAATGTTTTTTAGTTATTTGTGGGCGTGGCAGTCGCAATAATCTGCCCATATTTGAAATGCATGCTAGTACAGACCCAGTGTATACATACACCAATTTGTCTTCATATATAATCACTAGAAGCATAGATAGGGTAACTGTCTTTAAGTGGGGTCACCAAAGTTCATTATATGGGAGGGAGGCGTATCCTTCCTCTGACCGACCACGAATGTTATATATGGCTTTGTAGGGTCCATATATGTACTAATATAAAATTTCGTCCAAAACTATTGTATAGGGCGTAAGTTATAATATGTCAATAGTGGGCGTGGCTGTAGAAATAACTCGCCCATTTTTTGTGTGGTGTTTAATGTTAGTACCCGCAACATTCCTGTGAAATAGGAACCTAGTAATGATTTTTGGTTAATTGTGGGCGTGGCAGTAGCAATAATCTGACCATATTTGGAATGCATGCTAGTACAGACCCAGTGTATACATATACCAATTTGTTTTCATATATCATCACTAGAAGCATAGATAGGGTAATTGTCTTCAAGTTGTGTCCCCAAAGTTCATTATATGGGAGGGAGCCGTATCCTTCCTCTGACCCACCACGAATGTTATATATGGCTTTGTAGGGTCCATATATGTACTAATATAAAATTTCGTCCAAAACTATTGTATAGGTCGTAAGTTATAATAATATGTCAATAGTGGGCGTGGCTGTAGAAATAACTCGCCCAATTTATATGTGGTGTTTTATGTTAGTTCCCGCAACCTACCTGTGAAATGTCCTTCAAAAATCTTTAATAGGAACCTAGTAATGACTTTTGGTTAATTGTGGGCGTGGCAGTAGCAATACTCTGCCCATATTTGGAATGCATGCTAGTACAGACCCAGTGTATACATATACCAATTTGTTTTCATATATCATCATTAGAAGCATAGATAGGGTAATTGCCTCTTAGTGGGGTCCCCAAAGTTCATTATATGGCAGGGAGGCGTATCCTTCCTCTGATCGACCCCGATTTATTATGTATGGCTTTGTACTAATACAAAATTTCGTCCAAAAATATTGTATAGGTCGTAAGTTATAATAATATGTCAATAATGGGCGTGGCTGTAGAAATAACTCGCCCAATTTATATGTGGTGTTTTATGTTAGTACCCGCAACCTACCTGTGAAATGTCCTTCAAAAATCTTTAATAGGAACCTAGTAATGACTTTTGGTTAATTGTGGGCGTGGCAGTAGCAATAATCTGCCCATATTTGGAATGCATGCTAGTACAGACCCAGTGTATACATATACCAATTTGTTTTCATATATCATCATTAGAAGCATAGATAGGGTAATTGTCTCTTAGTGGGGTCCCCAAAGTTCATTATATGGCAGGGAGGCGTATCCTTCCTCTGATCGACCCCGATTTATTATGTATGGCTTTGTACTAATACAAAATTTCGTCCAAAAATATTGTATAGGTCGTAAGTTATAATAATATGTCAATAGTGGGCGTGGCTGTAGAAATAACTCGCCCAATTTTTGTGTGGTGTTTTATGTTAGTACCCGCAACCTACCTGTGAAATGTCCTTCAAAAATCTTTAATAGGAACCTAGTAATGACTTTTGGTTAAGTGTGGGCGTGGCAGTAGCAATAATCTGCCCATATTTGGAATGCATGCTAGTACAGACCCAGTGTATACATACACCAATTTTTCTTCATATGTACATATGTAATCACTAGAAGCATAGATAGGGTAATTGTCTTTAAGTGGGGTCCCCAAAGTTCATTATATGGGAGGAGGCGTATCCTTCCTCTGATCGACCACGATTGTTATATATGGCTTTGTAGGGTCCATATATGTACTAATATAAAATTTCGTCCAAAAATATTGTATAGGTTGTAAGTTATAATAATATGTCAATAGTGGGCGTGGCTGTAGAAATAACTCGCCCAATTTTTGTGTGGTGTTTAATGTTAGTACCCGCAACATTCCTGTGAAATAGGAACCTAGTAATGATTTTTGGTTAATTGTGGGCGTGGCAGTAGCAATAATCTGCCCATATTTGGAATGCATGCTAGTACAGACCCAGTGTATACATATAAGAATTTGTTTTCATATATCAGCACTAGAAGCATAGATAGGGTAATTGTCTTTAAGTGGGGTCTTCAAAGTTCATTATATGGGAGGGAGGCGTATCCTTCCTCTGATCGACCCCGAATCTTATATATGGCTTTGTAGGGTCCATATATGTACTAATATAAAATTTCGTCCAAAAATATTGTATAGGTCGTCAGTTATAATAATATGTCAATAGTGGGCGTGGCTGTAGAACTAACTCGCCCCTTTTTTGTGTGGTGTTTAACGTTACTACCCGCAACATTCCTGTAGAATTTCGTTGAAAAATCTTTAGTAGGAATTTAGTAATGTTTTTTAGTTATTTGTGGGCGTGGCAGTCGCAATAATCTGCCCATATTTGGAATGCATGCTAGTACAGACCCAGTGTATACATACACCAATTTGTCTTCATATATAATCACTAGAAGCATAGATAGGGTAACTGTCTTTAAGTGGGGTCCCCAAAGTTCATTATATGGGAGGGAGGCATATCCTTCCTCTGACCGACCACGAATGTTATATATGGCTTTGTAGGGTCCATATATGTACTAATATAAAATTTCGTCCAAAAATATTGTATAGGTCGTAAGTTATAATAATATGTCAATAGTGGGCGTGGCTGTAGAAATAACTCGCCCAATTTTTGTGTGGTGTTTTATGTTAGTACCCGCAACATTCCTGTGAAATAGGAACCTAGTAATGATTTTTGGTTAATTGTGGGCGTGGCAGTAGCAATAATCTGACCATATTTGGAATGCATGCTAGTACAGACCCAGTGTATACATATACCAATTTGTTTTCATATATCATCACTAGAAGCATAGATAGGGTAATTGTCTTCAAGTTGTGTCCCCAAAGTTCATTATATGGGAGGGAGCCGTATCCTTCCTCTGACCGACCACGAATGTTATATATGGCTTTGTAGGGTCCATATATGTACTAATATAAAATTTCGTCCAAAACTATTGTATAGGTCGTAAGTTATAATTATATGTCAATAGTGGGCGTGGCTGTAGAAATAACTCGCCCAATTTATATGTTGTGTTTTATGTTAGTACCCGCAACCTACCTGTGAAATGTCCTTCAAAAATCTTTAATAGGAACCTAGTAATGACTTTTGGTTAATTGTGGGCGTGGCAGTAGCAATAATCTGCCCATATTTGGAATGCATGCTAGTACAGACCCAGTGTATACATATACCAATTTGTTTTCATATATCATCATTAGAAGCATAGATAGGGTAATTGTCTCTTAGTGGGGTCCCCAAAGTTCATTATATGGCAGGGAGGCGTATCCTTCCTCTGATCGACCCCGATTTATTATGTATGGCTTTGTACTAATACAAAATTTCGTCCAAAAATATTGTATAGGTCGTAAGTTATAATAATATGTCAATAGTGGGCGTGGCTGTAGAAATAACTCGCCCAATTTATATGTGGTGTTTTATGTTAGTACCCGCAACCTACCTGTGAAATGTCCTTCAAAAATCTTTAATAGGAACCTAGTAATGACTTTTGGTTAATTGTGGGCGTGGCAGTAGCAATAATCTGCCCATATTTGCAATGCATGCTAGTACAGACCCAGTGTATACATATACCAATTTGTTTTCATATATCATCATTAGAAGCATAGATAGGGTAATTGTCTCTTAGTGGGGTCCCCAAAGTTCATTATATGGCAGGGAGGCGTATCCTTCCTCTGATCGACCCCGATTTATTATGTATGGCTTTGTACTAATACAAAATTTCGTCCAAAAATATTGTATAGGTCGTAAGTTATAATAATATGTCAATAGTGGGCGTGGCTGTAGAAATAACTCGCCCAATTTTTGTGTGGTGTTTTATGTTAGTACCCGCAACCTACCTGTGAAATGTCCTTCAAAAATCTTTAATAGGAACCTAGTAATGACTTTTGGTTAAGTGTGGGCGTGGCAGTAGCAATAATCTGCCCATATTTGGAATGCATGCTAGTACAGACCTAGTGTATACATACACCAATTTGTCTTCATATGTAATCACTAGAAGCATAGATAGGGTAATTGTCTTTAAGTGGGGTCCCCAAAGTTCATTATATGGGAGGAGGCGTATCCTTCCTCTGATCGACCACGAATGTTATATATGGCTTTGTAGGGTCCATATATGTGCCAATAAAAAATTGCGTAAAAAACTATTGTATAGATCGTAAGTTATAATAATATGTCAATAGTGGGCGTGGATGTAGAACTAACTCGCCCCTTTTTTGTGTGGTGTTTCATGTTAGTACCCGCAACCTACCTGTGAAATTTCGTTGAAAAATCTTTAATAGGAACCTAGTAATGACTTTTGGTTAATTGTGGGCGTGGCAGTAGCAGTAATCTGCCCATATTTGGAATGCATGCTAGTACAGACCCAGTGTATACATATACGAATTTGTTTTCATATATCAGCACTAGAAGCATAGATAGGGTAATTGTCTTTAAGTGGGGTCCCCAAAGTTCATTATATGGGAGGGAGGCGTATCCTTCCTCTGATCGACCCCGAATCTTATATATGGCTTTGTAGGGTCCATATATGTACTAATATATAATTTCGTCCAAAAATATTGTATAGGTCGTAAGTTATAATAATATGTCAATCGTGGGCGTGGCTGTAGAAATAACTCGCCCATTTTTTGTGTTGTGTTTAATATTAGTACCCGCAACCTACCTGTGAAATGTCCTTCAAAAATCTTTAATAGGAACCTAGTAATGACTTTTGGTTAATTGTGGGCGTGGCAGTAGCAGTAATCTGCCCATATTTGGAATGCATGCTGGTACAGACCCAGTGTATACATATACCAATTTGTTTTCATATATCATCATTAGAAGCATAGATAGGGTAATTGTCTCTTAGTGGGGTCCCCAAAGTTCATTATATGGGAGGGAGGCGTATCCTTCCTCTGATCGACCCCGATTTATTATGTATGGCTTTGTACTAATACAAAATTTCGTCCAAAAATATTGTATAGGTCGTAAGTTATAATAATATGTCAATAGTGGGCGTGGCTGTAGAACTAACTCGCCCATTTTTTGTGTGGTGTTTAACGTTACTACCCGCAACATTCCTGTATAATTTCGTTGAAAAATCTTTAGTAGGAACCTAGTAATGTTTTTTGGTTATTTGTGGGCGTGGCAGTCGCAATAATCTGCCCATATTTGGAATGCATGCTAGTACAGACCCAGTGTATACATACACCAATTTGTCTTCATATATAATCACTAGAAGCATAGATAGGGTAACTGTCTTTAAGTGGGGTCCCAAAAGTTCATTATATGGGAGGGAGGCGTATCCTTCCTCTGATCGACCACGAATGTTTTATATGGCTTTGTAGGGTCCATATATGTACTAACATAAAATTTCGTCCAAAAATATTGTATAGGTCGTAAGTTATAATAATATGTCAATAGTGGGCGTGGCTGTAGAAATAACTCGCCCATTTTTTGTGTGGTGTTTAATGTTAGTACCCGCAACATTCCTGTGAAATAGGAACCTAGTAATGATTTTTGGTTAATTGTGGGCGTGGCAGTAGCAATAATCTGCCCATATTTGGAATGCATGCTAGTACAGACCCAGTGTATACATATAAGAATTTGTTTTCATATATAATCACTAGAAGCATAGATAGGGTAACTGTCTTTAAGTGGGGTCCCCAAAGTTCATTATATGGGAGGGAGGCGTATCCTTCCTCTGACCGACCACGAATGTTATATATGGCTTTGTAGGGTCCATATACTCGTATGTACTAATATAAAATTTCGTCCAAAACTATTGTATATGTCGTAAGTTATAATCATATGTCAATAGTGGGCGTGGCTGTAGAAATAACTCGCCCATTTTTTGTGTGGTGTTTAATGTTAGTACCCGCAACATTCCTGTGAAATAGGAACCTAGTAATGATTTTTGGTTAATTGTGGGCGTGGCAGTAGCAATAATGTGCCCATATTTGGAAGCATGCTAGTACAGACCCAGTGTATACATATACCAATTTGTTTTCATATATCATCACTAGAAGCATAGATAGGGTAATTGTCTTTAAGTGGGGTCCCCAAAGTTCATTATATGGGAGGGAGGCGTATCCTTTCTCTGATCGACCCCGAACCTTATATATGGCTTTGTAGGCTCCATATATGTACTAATATAAAATTTCGTCCAAAAATATTGTATAGGTCGTAATTTATAATAATATGTCAATAGTGGGCGTGGCTGTAGAAATAGCTCGCCCATTTTTTGTGTTGTGTTTAATGTTAGTACTCGCAACCTACCGGTGAAATGTCCTTCAAAAATCTTTAATAGGAACCTAGTAATGACTTTTGGTTAATTGTGGGAGTGACAGTAGCAATAATCTGCCCATATTTGGAATGCATGCTAGTACAGACCCAGTGTATACATATACCAATTTGTTTTCATATATCATCTTTAGAAGCATAGATAGGGTAATTGTCTCTTAGTGGGGTCCCCAAAGTTCATTATATGGCAGGGAGGCGTATCCTTCCTCTGATCGACCCCGATTTATTATGTATGGCTTTGTACTAATACAAAATTTCGTCCAAAAATATTGTATAGGTCGTAAGTTATAATTATATGTCAATAGTGGGCGTGGCTGCAGAAATAACTCGCCCAATTTTTGTGTGGTGTTTTATGTTAGTACCCGCAACCTACCTGTGAAATTTCGTTGAAAAATCTTTAATAGGAACCTAGTAATGTTTTTTGATTAATTGTGGGCGTGGCAGTAGCAATAATCTGCCCATATTTGGAATGCATGCTAGTACAGACCCAGTGTATACATATACCAATTTGTTTTCATATATCATCACTAGAAGCATAGATAAGTTAATTGTCTTTAAGTGGGGTCCCCAAAGTTCATTATATGGGAGGGAGGCGTATCCTTCCTCTGATCGACCCCGAATATTATATATGGCTTTGTAGGGTCCATATATGTACTAATATAAAATTTCGTCCATAAATATTGTATAGGTCATATGTTATAATAATATGTCAATAGTGGGCGTGGCTGTAAAACTAGCTCGCCCATTTTTCGTGTGGTGTTTAATGTTAGTACTCTATTCCTGTTAAATTTCATTGAAAAATCTTTAGTAGGAACCTAGTAATGTTTTTTGATTAATTGTGGGCGTGGCAGTAGGAATAATCTGCCCATATTTGGAATGCATGCTAGTACAGACCCAGTGTATACAAATACCAATTTATTTTCATATAACATCACTAGAAGCATAGATAGGGTAATTGTCTTTAAGTGGGGTCCCCAAAGTTCATTATATGGGAGGGAGGCGTATCCTTCCTCTGATCGACCCCGAATCTTATATATGGCTTTGTAGGGTCCATATATGTACTAATATAAAATTTCGTCCAAAAATATTGTATAGGTCGTAAGTTATAATAATATGTCAATAGTGGGCGTGGCTGTAAAACTAACTCGCCCATTTTTTGTGTGGTGTTTAATGTTAGTACCCGCAACATTCCTGTGAAATTTCGTTGAAATCTCTTTAGTAGGAACCTAGTAAGGTTTTTTTGGTTATTTGTGGGCGTGGTAGTAACAATAATCTGCCTATATTTGGAATGCATGCTAGTACAGACCCAATATATAAATATGCCAATTTGTTTTCATATATCATCATTAGAAGCATAGATAGGGTAATTGTTTTTAAGTGGGGTCCCCAAAGTTCATTATATGGGAGGGAGGCGTATCCGTCCTCTGATCGACCCCGAATCTTATATATGGCTGTGTAGGGTCCATATATGTACTAATGCAAAATTTAGTCCAAAAATATTGTATAGGTCGTAAGTTATAATAATATGCCAATAGTGGGCGTGGCTGTAGAAATAACTCGCCCATTTTTTGTGTTGTGTTTAATGTTAGTACCCGCAACCTACCTGTGAAATGTCGTTGAAAAATCTTTAATAGGAACCTAGTAATGATTTTTGGTTAATTGTGGGCGTGGCAGTAGCAATAATCTGCCCATATTTGGAATGCATGCTAGTACAGACCCAGTGTATACAAATACCAATTTGTTTTCATATATCATCATTAGAAGCATAAATAGGGTAATTGTCTTTAAGTGGGGGCCCCTGAGTTCATTATATGGGAGGGAGGCGTATCCTTCCTCTGATCGACCCCGAATCTTATATATGGCTTTGTAGGGTCCATATATGTACTAATATAAAATTTCGTCCATAAATATTGTATAGGTCATATGTTATAATAATATATCAATAGTGGGCGTGGCTGTAAAACTAGCTCGCCCATTTTTCGTGTGGTGTTTAATGTTAGTACTCTATTCCTGTTAAATTTCATTGAAAAATCTTTAGTAGGAACCAAGTAATGTTTTTTGGTTAATTGTGGACGTGGCAGTAGCAATAATCTGCCCATATTTGGAATGCATGCTAGTACAGACCCAGTGTATACATATACCAATTTGTTTTCATATATCATCACTAGAAGCATAGATAGGGTAATTGTCTTTAAGTGGGGTCCCCAAAGTTCATTATATGGGAGGGAGGCGTATCCTTCCTCTGATCGACCCCGAATATTATGTATGACTTTGTACTAATACAAAATTTCGTCCAAAAATATTGTATAGGTCGTAAGTTATAATATTATGTCAATAGTGGGCGTGGCTGTGGAACTAACTCGCCCGTTTTTTGTGTGGTGTTGAATGTTAGTACCCGCAACATTCCTGTGAAATTTCGTTGAAATCTCTTTAGTAGGAACCTAGTAAGGTTTTTTGGTTATATGTGGGCGTGACAGTATCAATAATCTGCCAATATTTGGAGCGCATGCTAGTACAGACCCAGTGTATACATATACCAATTTGTTTTCATATATCATCACTAGAAGCATAGATAAGGTAATTGTCTTTAAGTGGGGTCCCCATAGTTCATTATATGGGAGGGAGGCGTATCCTTCCTCTGATCGACCCCGAATATTATATATGGCTTTGTAGGGTCCATATATGTACTAATATAAAATTTCGTCCATAAATATTGTATAGGTCATATGTTATAATAATATGTCAATAGTGGGCGTGGCTGTAAAACTAGCTCGCCCATTTTTCGTGTGGTGTTTAATGTTAGTACTCTATTCCTGTTAAATTTCATTGAAAAATCTTTAGTAGGAACCTAGTAATGTTTTTTGATTAATTGTGGGCGTGGCAGTAGGAATAATCTGCCCATATTTGGAATGCATGCTAGTACAGACCCAGTGTATACAAATACCAATTTGTTTTCATATAACATCACTAGAAGCATAGATAGGGTAATTGTCTTTAAGTGGGGTCCCCAAAGTTCATTATATGGGAGGGAGGCGTATCCTTCCTCTGATCGACCCCGAATATTATATATGGCTTTGTAGGGTCCATATATGTACTAATATAAAATTTCGTCCATAAATATTGTATAGGTCATATGTTATAATAATATGTCAATAGTGGGCGTGGCTGTAAAACTAGCTCGCCCATTTTTTGTGTGGTGTTTAATGTTAGTACCCGCAACATTCCTGTGAAATTTCGTTGAAATCTCTTTAGTAGGAACCTAGTAAGGTTTTTTTGGTTATTTGTGGGCGTGGTAGTAACAATAATCTGCCTATATTTGGAATGCATGCTAGTACAGACCCAATATATAAATATGCCAATTTGTTTTCATATATCATCACTAGAAGCATACATAGGGTAATTGTCTGTGGGGTCCCCAAAGTTCATTATATGGGAGGGAGGCGTATCCGTCCTCTGATCGACCTCGAATCTTATAAATGGCTTTGTAGGGTCCATATATGTACTAATGCAAAATTTAGTCCAAAAATATTATATAGGTCGTAAGTTATAATAATATGCCAATAGTGGGCGTGGCTGTAGAAATAACTCGCCCATTTTTTGTGTTGTGTTTATTGTTAGTACCCGCAACCTACCTGTGAAATGTCGTTGAAAAATCTTTAATAGGAACCTAGTAATGATTTTTGGTTAATTGTGGGCGTGGCAGTAGCAATAATCTGCCCATATTTGGAATGCATGCTAGTACAGACCCAGTGTATACAAATACCAATTTGTTTTCATATATCATCATTAGAAGCATAAATAGGGTAATTGTCTTTCAGTGGGGGCCCCTGAGTTCATTATATGGGAGGGAGGCGTATCCATCCTCTGACAGACCCCGAATCTTATATATGGCTTTGTAGGGTCCATATATGTACTAATACAAGTTATAATAATATGTCAATAGTGGGCGTGACTGTTGAACTAACTCGCCCCTTTTCTGTGTGGTGTTTAATGTTAGTACCCGCAACATTCCTGTGAAATAGGAATCTAGTAATGATTTTTGGTTTATTGTGGGCGTGGCAGTAGCAATAATCTGCCCATATTTGGAATGCATGCTAGTACAGACCCAGTGTATACATATACGAATTTGTTTCCATATATCATCACTAGAAGCATAGATAGGGTAATTGTCTTTAAGTGGTGTCCCCAAAGTTCATTATATGGGAGGGAGGCGTATCCTTCATCTGACAGACCCCGAATCTTATATATGGCTTTGTAGGGTCCTTATATGTGCCAATGTAAAATTTAGTCCAAAAATATTCTATAGGTCTTAAGTTATAATTATATTTAAATAGTGGGCGTGGCTGTAGAAATACCTCGTCCATTTTTTGTGTGGTGTTTTATGTTAGTACCCGCAACCTACCTGTGAAATTTCGTTGAAAAATGTTAGTAGGAACCTAGTAATGTTTTTTGGTTAATTGTGGCGTGGCAGTAGCAATAATCTGCCCATATTTGGAATGCATGCTAGTACAGAACCAGTGTATACATATACCAATTTGTTTTCATATATCATCATTAGAAGCATAGATAGGGTAATTGTCTCTTAGTGGGGTCCCCAAAGTTCATCATATGGCAGGGAGGCGTATCCTTCCTCTGATCGACCCCGATTTATTATGTATGGCTTTGTACTAATACAAAATTTCGTCCAAAAATATTGTATAGGTCGTAAGTTATAATAATATGTCAATAGTGCGCGTGGCTGTTGAACTAACTCGCCCCTTTTTTGTGTGGTGTTTAATGTTAGTACCCGCAACATTCCTGTGAAATAGGAACCTAGTAATGAGTTTTGGTTTATTGTGGGCGTGGCAGTAGCAATAATCTGCCCATATCTGGAATGCATGCTAGTACAGACCCAGTGTATACATATACCAATTTGTTTTCATATATCATCACTAGAAGCATAGATAGGGTAATTGTCTTTAAGTGGTGTCCCCAAAGTTCATTATATGGGAGGGAGGCGTATCCTTCCTCTGATCGACCCCGAACCTTATATATGGCTTTGTAGGCTCCATATATGTAATAATATAAAATTTCGTCCAAAAATATTGTATAGGTCGTAATTTATAATAATATGTCAATAATGGGCGTGGCTGTAGAAATAACTCGCCCATTTTTTGTGTTGTGTTTAATGTTAGTACCCGCAACCTACCTGTGAAATGTCCTTCAAAAATCTTTAATAGGAACCTAGTAATGACTTTTGGTTAATTGTGGGAGTGGCAGTAGCAATAATCTGCCCATATTTGGAATGGATGCTAATACAGACCCAGTGTATACATATACCAATTTGTTTTCATATATCATCATTAGAAGCATAGATAGGGTAATTGTCTCTTAGTGGGGTCCCCAAAGTTCATTATATGGCAGGGAGGCGTATCCTTCCTCTGATCGACCCCGAATATTATATATGGCTTTGTAGGGTCCATATATGTACTAATATAAAATTTCGTCCATAAATATTGTATAGGTCATATGTTATAATAATATGTCAATAGTGGGCGTGGCTGTAAAACTAGCTCGCCCATTTTTCGTGTGGTGTTTAATGTTAGTACTCTATTCCTGTTAAATTTCATTGAAAAATCTTTAGTAGGAACCTAGTAATGTTTTTTGATTAATTGTGGGCGTGGCAGTAGGAATAATCTGCCCATAATTGGAATGCATGCTAGTACAGACCCAGTGTATACAAATACCAATTTGTTTTCATATAACATCACTAGAAGCATAGATAGGCTAATTGTCTTTAAGTGGGGTCCCCAAAGTTCATTATATGGGAGGGAGGCGTATCCTTCCTCTGATCGACCCCGAATCTTATATATGGCTTTGTAGGGTCCATATATGTACTAATATAAAATTTCGTCCAAAAATACTGTATAGGTCGTAAGTTATAATAATATGTCAATAGTGGGCGTGGCTGTAGAACTAACTCGCCCATTTTTTGTGTGGTGTTTAATGTTAGTACCGCAACATTCCTGTGAAATTTCGTTGAAATCTCTTTAGTAGGAACCTAGTAAGGATTTTTTGGTTATTTGTGGGCGTGGTAGTAACAATAATCTGCCTATATTTGGAATGCATGCTAGTACAGACCCAATATATAAATATGCCAATTTGTTTTCATATATCATCACTAGAAGCATAGATAGGGTAATTGTCTTTAAGTGGGGTCCCCAAAGCTCATTATATGGGAGGGAGGCGTATCCGTCCTCTGATCGACCCCGAATCTTATAAATGGCTTTGTAGGGTCCATATATGTACTAATGCAAAATTTAGTCCAAAAATATTGTATAGGTATGGCTTTGTACTAATACAAAATTTCGTCCAAAAATATTGTATAGGTCGTAAGTTATAATAATATGTCAATAGTGGGCGTGGCTGTAGGAATAACTCGCCCAATTTATATGTGGTGTTTTATGTTAGTACCCGCAACCTACCTGTGAAATGTCCTTCAAAAATCTTTAATAGGAACCTAGTAATGACTTTTGGTTAATTGTGGGCGTGGCAGTAGCAATAATCTGCCCATATTTGGAATGCATGCTAGTACAGACCCAGTGTATACATATACCAATTTGTTTTCATATATCATCATTAGAAGCATAGATAGGGTAATTGTCTCTTAGTGGGGTCCCCAAAGTTCATTATATGGCAGGGAGGCGTATCCTTCCTCTGATCGACCCCGATTTATTATGTATGGCTTTGTACTAATACAAAATTTCGTCCAAAAATATTGTATAGGTCGTAAGTTATAATAATATGTCAATAGTGGGCGTGGCTGTAGAAATAACTCGCCCAATTTTTGTGTGGTGTTTTATGTTAGTACCCGCAACCTACTTGTGAAATGTCCTTCAAAAATCTTTAATAGGAACCTAGTAATGACTTTTGGTTAAGTGTGGGCGTGGCAGTAGCAATAATCTGCCCATATTTGGAATGCATGCTAGTACAGACCCAGTGTATACATACACCAATTTGTCTTCATATGTACATATGTAATCACTAGAAGCATAGATAGGGTAATTGTCTTTAAGTGGGGTCCCCAAAGTTCATTATATGGGAGGAGGCGTATCCTTCCTCTGATCGACCACGAATGTTATATATGGCTTTGTAGGGTCCATATGTAGCATCTATATTGTATTTATTATTTACTCTGTATATGTATATGAACCACAGTGTGTTCATGTACAACATGTTTATATGTATGTAATATCACCTAGCTGTATTCTTTTCATGAACATACATATACCACTGTAGCATCTTTATTTTATTTACTATTTACTCATTTTGCACCACAGTATTTTCATATACAACATATATTTATATGCATGTAATGTCACCTAACTGTATTCATAAATATACATATACTAACCGGCATAACGAAGAAAAGTGTGAGAGAGTGAATTCATTCGAATAAAGACGCTTGTCCAAATAACAACGTGTGTTTTCAAGTGCTTACAGTTTCAGAAGTGGGATTATTCCTAAACGCTTTTAAAAAAACGAAAAAAAATTTTTTAAATAGATAGACAAAAAGTGAAATCAAAGCGAAAAAAGATAGACAAATGAGTGAAGAAAAAAAAAAAGAAAAGAAAGATAAACGAGTGAAAATAGCGGAAACGAAATAAAAAGTTAAAAAAAAAAAATAAATAATAAAAACCGATGGCAGATTCAATCAGTGGCAACGAATATACAGCTGCACAGCTGCGCTGTTGGTTGTCGCAACTGGGCTTAACGACAAGCGGCAAAAAATCTGTCCTTGTTTCACGTCTCAATGAGGTACAGCCTGCTCAGCGTGGTAAGTGTCCAAACTACACAGCAGAATTCGAGCAACATGAGTTGGATAATGATTGCGGAGGGGTAAGCGACGATGAGCGAGAAAGTGAATCTTCAAGCGTAGAGCAAGTTCGTCCAGTTAACAACACTGAAAAAGAGCTATATGAACGAGAGATAGCATTGCTAAAACGGGAGAAGGAACTGCTAACAAGAGAAAACGATTTATTGAAGAGGGCTGCTTCGGTCGAACGCACGGCTAACATGAACGAGTATGCAGCTTCTTCGTCTCGGTATGACGACGTTACTAATAACAACAACAGCATTCTCAGTTTTTCATTTCACATGCTAAAAGACATGCTACCAGACTATGACGGCGAATGTGATGTCAACTTTTGGGTTTCGCAGTTTAATAGTATTAGTGCAGCTAACACTCTTAGTGACACCAACAAGCGCGCTCTTTTGGTGAGCAAACTCAAAAGCAAAGCTCAAAATTGGATGCACTCCAAAGTCAATTTTGCGACTGAGAGTGTTGAGGACTTATTATCTCAGATGAGAGATGTGTTTGGCTGCAAAGAGAGTACACTGGTACTACGTCGAAAGTTTGAGTCACGAATCTGGAAGTTTGATGAAACGTTTGAGGAATACTACACTGACAAAATTGCAATGGCGAGAAAAATCAAATTGGAAGAAAGCGAGTTAATAGACTATGTTATTGAAGGCATACCCGATCAGCAACTCCGTGTACAAGCGAATATTCAAAGTTTCACCATTAAAGAACAACTTCTAAAAGCTTTCGAAAAAGTTCAACTACGGCGCCGTGTGTCCACTCAATTCAAGTCATTTTGCCATTGTCCATTCAATTCAAGTCTGGGTCATTTTGCTGCTGAGTGCCAGAAACCAAGACGTGCAGTCGGAGCCTGTTATGCATGCGGAAGCATGGAACACCGTGCAAACGTTTGCCCAGACAGAAGGAAGACTATTCATTTGGTAGAAGAAGATGATTTTGTAAGAAAGTTAGAAATTATTGTAGATTTTGAAAATCCTGATTATTCTCTATTTCTAGTGTGCCTCGTAGACTCAGGCAGCCCCATAAGTTTTGTTCGGAGGTCCTGTCTTCCTGAAAATATTAATTTAATCAAATTATCAAAAATAAATATGTTGTACACTGGAATTAATAAAAGTAAATTAAATATTATTGGAAAAATTAAATGTCGAGTCATGTTTGAAAACGATGAAGTTGATCTAAATCTCATGGTGGTGCCCGATGAGTCTATGAGTCATGAAGTTGTATTAGGCCGAGATTTCATTACAACATGTAATTTAAAGTTAGTTAAAAAAAATTTAGATAATGAAAGAAATTGTGATAAACCTAAAAATGATAGAAAATTTATGAAAATATTAAGCAATGAGAAAGAATTTAGAAATGGAAAATTGAATGAAGTCAGAAGCGATTCGATGAATGTTCGAGATGTCTCAGGATCAGTTAAAAATGAAGAAAACTTAAAAAATGTATCAAACATAGTTGCAAAAAATTTTAACGAAAAATTAAAAGAAACACAAAAATTAGAATTTAATGCTGATGAATTTGAAAATAAGCTTATGTCAATTGATGTCGGTTATAATTTAACAGAAGTTAATTTAAATATTGGTGCTGATATAAGTTATTCAGATAAAACAAGATTTTGTAAAATATTTAGTGAATGCTATTTGAAACCGAAGCGACCTGAACAACCTGAAAAGAAAAATTTTATGAAACTTGTTGTGGAAAATGAAAAGCCATTCCATAGTGGTCCTCGAAGATTGTCCTACGCAGAAAAAAGTGAGTTACAAAAAATTTTAGATGAATATTTAAATAAAAACTATATAAGGCCTAGCGAATCGCAATTTGTTTCTCCTATAGTTCTGGTAAAGAAAAAAACCGGTGAGTTAAGAATGTGTGTTGATTACCGCACTCTAAATAAAGTTACGTCGAGAGATAATTACCCCATTCCACTAATTGATGATTTATTAGATAGACTGGCCAACAAGAAAGCTTGATTTAAAAAATGGATTTTTTCATATATTTATGGATTCAAATTCAGTTAAATTTACTTCGTTCATAACCCCTCTCGGACAGTTTGAATTCTTAAGAATGCCATTCGGGCTTAGAAATGCTCCTTCAAATTTTCAAAGGTTCATCAATTCGATTTTTGCAGACATGGTTAGGGAAGATAAGCTGATAATATACCTGGATGATATTATGATAGCTACTGACAATATTGAAAAACATTTCGAAATTCTAGTCGAAGTTTTCGAGAGGTTAGTAAAAAATAAACTCGAGTTAAGACTTGACAAATGTGATTTTCTTCAATCGACCATAAAATACTTAGGATATTCAATTTCGGCAAAAGGCATAAAAGCAGATGAAAAAGGCTTGGAAGCCATTAGAAACTACCCGGTACCAGATAAACCTCATACTGTCCAAAGTTTTTTGGGACTTTGCTCTTATTTTAGAAGGTTTGTCAAAGATTTCTCAAGAATAGCAAAACCTCTATATGACTTAATTAGAAAGGATAGAAAATTTCATTTCGGTGCGCTAGAATTAGAAGCTTTTGAACATCTCAAACAAAGATTGCTAGAAGCACCCATACTAGCGATTTATGATCCGAAAGATCCCACAGAACTGCATTGTGATGCGAGCTCGTTAGGTTTCGGAGCTATTTTAATGCAAAAAAAAGATGGTGATAAATTACACCCCGTGTTTTACTATTCAAAACGGGCCACAGAGGCTGAGTCTAAGTACCACAGCTTTGAGTTAGAAACTTTAGCTATCATATATGCTTTAAAACGGTTTAGAGTTTATCTCCATGGTATGAAATTTAAAATTATTACGGATTGTCACTCGTTAACAATGACACTAAATAAAAAGAGTTGAATCCTAGAATAGCAAGGTGGGCGCTAGAGCTGCAGAATTATGATTATGTGCTAGAACATCGTTCAGGATCTCGCATGCAGCATGTAGATGCGTTAAGTCGAGCTACAAATATTTTAGTTTTAGAAACAAAAACTTTCGAAGATAATTTGGTTATAATGCAAGGGAAGGACAAAAATCTTAGTAAGATTCGCGAAACACTAGAAAATTCTGAGCATTCCTTGTATGAAATGCGAAATGGTGTTATATATAGAAAAAAGGATAATGGGAATGTAGTATTTTGTGTCCCTGAGAGCATGGAAGATCATGTTTTTTACAAATATCACGACGAAATGGGTCATGTAGGAGCAGATAAAATGATAGATTTAATTTCAAAAAGTTATTGGTTTTCAAAAATGAAAACGAAAGCAGTAAATCATATAAAGAACTGTCTAAAGTACATTGTTTTTTCGCCGAAACACGGTAGACAGGAAGGTTTTCTCAAAAATATTCCTAAGAGCAGTAGTCCATTTATGATGGTACATATAGATCATTACGGCCCGGTAGACCACTCGAGGTCAAAAAAATACATTTTAGTTGTTGTCGATGCTTGTACCAAATTCGTTAGATTATATTCTACCAAAACTACAAACACTAATGAAGTTATAAAATCACTAACGGATTATTTTAGATCTTATAGTCGCCCAAAATACATTATCTCGGATCGTGGGAGTTGTTTTACATCTAAAGAGTTTTGTGAGTATTTGAAAGAAAATAATGTAGAGCATATAAAGATAGCCACGGGTTCTCCTCAGGCCAATGGACAAGTAGAACGAATAAACAGATCGCTAGGGCCAATGATTGCTAAACTAGTTAACCCAGAAAAAAATATCTGTTGGGATTCAGTTCTGGAAACAGTCGAACATACCCTCAACAACACAGTGCATAGAGCAGTAAAAGAACATCCAAGTATAATGCTTTTCGGGGTTCAGCAAAGAGGAAATACGGTTGATTTGCTAAAGGAAAATTTAGTGCAAATTGAAGAGATGACGTTTAATAGAAATCTTGAGGAGATAAGAAACAAAGCTTTTAATAGCCAAGAGAGATTGCAAGAATACAATAAGCAGTATGTTGATAAAAAAAGACAAGAGCCAAACAAGTACGAAGTAGGAGATTATGTTTTAATAACAAATTTCGATTCGCATGCTGGAGCATCTAAAAAATTGATACCAAAGTTTAAAGGTCCCTATCAAGTAACTAAAGTCCTGCGTTTCGATCGGTATTTGCTACAGGACGTAGAAGGGTTTCAGCAATCGCGAACACCCTATAAGGGGGTGTGGGAAGTTAAGCATATTCGTCCCTGGTTGAGGGATCGCAAAGTTTCAAATAGCAATTAACGAAAATATTACTGGAGATCAGGAGATCTCAAGGTCAGGATGGCCGAACTGTAGCATCTATATTGTATTTATTTAGCATCTATATTATTATATTATTTATTGCTGTAGAAATAACTCGCCCAATTTTTGTGTGGTGTTTAATGTTAGTACCCGCAACATTCCTGTGAAATAGGAACCTAGTAATGATATTTGGTTAATTGTGGGCGTGGCAGTAGCAATAATCTGCCCATATTTGGAATGCATGCTAGTACAGACCCAGTGTATACATATAAGAATTTGTTTTCATATATCAGCACTAGAAGCATAGATAGGGTAATTGTCTTTAAGTGGGGTCTTCAAAGTTCATTATATGGGAGGGAGGCGTATCCTTCCTCTGATCGACCCCGAATCTTATATATGGCTTTGTAGGGTCCATATATGTACTAATATAAAATTTCGTTCAAAAATATTGTATAGGTCGTCAGTTATAATAATATGTCAATAGTGGGCGTGGCTGTAGAACTAACTCGCCCCTTTTTTGTGTGGTGTTTAACGTTACTACCCGCAACATTCCTGTAGAATTTCGTTGAAAAATCTTTAGTAGGAATTTAGTAATGTTTTTTAGTTATTTGTGGGCGTGGCAGTCGCAATAATCTGCCCATATTTGGAATGCATGCTAGTACAGACCCAGTGTATACATACACCAATTTGTCTTCATATATAATCACTAGAAGCATAGATAGGGTAACTGTCTTTAAGTGGGGTCCCCAAAGTTCATTATATGGGAGGGAGGCGTATCCTTCCTCTGACCGACCACGAATGTTTTATATGGATTTGTAGGGTCCATATATGTACTAATATAAAATTTCGTCCAAAACTATTGTATAGGGCGTAAGCTATAATATGTCAATAGTGGGCGTGGCTGTAGAAATAACTCGCCCATTTTTTGTGTGGTGTTTAATGTTAGTACCCGCAACATTCCTGTGAAATAGGAACCTAGTAATGATTTTTGGTTAATTGTGGGCGTGGCAGTAGCAATAATCTGACCATATTTGGAATGCATGCTAGTACAGACCCAGTGTATACATATACCAATTTGTTTTCATATATCATCACTAGAAGCATAGATAGGGTAATTGTCTTCAAGTTGTGTCCCCAAAGTTCATTATATGGGAGGGAGCCGTATCCTTCCTCTGACCGACCACGAATGTTATATATGGCTTTGTAGGGTCCATGTATGTACTAATATAAAATTTCGTCGAAAACTATTGTATAGGTCGTAAGTTATAATAATATGTCAATAGTGGGCGTGGCTGTAGAAATAACTCGCCCAATTTATATGTGGTGTTTTATGTTAGTACCCGCAACCTACCTGTGAAATGTCCTTCAAAAATCTTTAATAGGAACCTAGTAATGACTTTTGGTTAATTGTGGGCGTGGCAGTAGCAATAATCTGCCCATATTTGGAATGCATGCTAGTACAGACCCAGTGTATATATATACCAATTTGTTTTCATATATCATCATTAGAAGCATAGATAGGGTAATTGTCTCTTAGTGGGGTCCCCAAAGTTCATTATATGGCAGGGAGGCGTATCCTTCCTCTGATCGACCCCGATTTATTATGTATGGCTTTGTACTAATACAAAATTTCGTCCAAAAATATTGTATAGGTCGTAAGTTATAATAATATGTCAATAGTGGGCGTGGCTGTAGAAATAACTCGCCCAATTTTTGTGTGGTGTTTTATGTTAGTACCCGCAACCTACCTGTGAAATGTCCTTCAAAAATCTTTAATAGGAACCTAGTAATGACTTTTGGTTAAGTGTGGGCGTGGCAGTAGCAATAATCTGCCCATATTTGGAATGCATGCTAGTACAGACCCAGTGTATACATACACCTATTTGTCTTCATATATAATCACTAGAAGCATAGATAGGGTAACTGTCTTTAAGTGGGGTCCCCAAAGTTCATTATATGGGAGGGAGGCGTATCCTTCCTCTGATCGACCACGAATGTTATATATGGCTTTGTAGGGTCCATATATGTACTAATATAAAATTTCGTCCAAAAATATTGTATAGGTCGTAAGTTATAATAATATGTCAATAGTGGGCGTGGCTGTAGAAATAACTCGCCCATTTTTTGTGTGGTGTTTAATGTTAGTACCCGCAACATTCCTGTGAAATAGGAACCTAGTAATGATTTTTGGTTAATTGTTGGCGTGGCAGTAGCAATAATCTGCCCATATTTGGAATGCATGCTAGTACAGACCCAGTGTATACATATAAGAATTTGTTTTCATATATCAGCACTAGAAGCATATATAGGGTAATTGTCTTTAAGTGGGGTCCCCAAAGTTCATTATATGGGAGGGAGGCGTATCCTTCCTCTGATCGACCCCGAATCTTATATATGGCTTTGTAGGGTCCATATATGTACTAATATAAAATTTCGTCCAAAAATATTGTATAGGTCGTAAGTTATAATAATATGTCAATAGTGGGCGTAACTGTAGAACTAACTCGCCCATTTTTTGTGTGGTGTTTAACGTTACTACCCGCAACATTCCTGTAGAATTTCGTTGAAAAATCTTTAGTAGGAACCTAGTAATGTTTTTTAGTTATTTGTGGGCGTGGCAGTCGCAATAATCTGCCCATATTTGGAATGCATGCTAGTACAGACCCAGTGTATACATACACCAATTTGTCTTCATATATAATCACTAGAAGCATAGATAGGGTAACTGTCTTTAAGTGGGGTCCCCAAAGTTCATTATATGGGAGGGAGGCGTATCCTTCCTCTGACCGACCACGAATGTTATATATGGCTTTGTAGGGTCCATATATGTACTAATATAAAATTTCGTCCAAAACTATTGTATAGGTCGTAAGTTATAATCATATGTCAATAGTGGGCGTGGCTGTAGAAATAACTCGCCCATTTTTTGTGTGGTGTTTAATGTTAGTACCCGCAACATTCCTGTGAAATAGGAACCTAGTAATGATTTTTGGTTAATTGTGGGCGTGGCAGTAGCAATAATGTGCCCATATTTGGAAGCATGCTAGTACAGACCCAGTGTATACATATACCAATTTGTTTTCATATATCATCACTAGAAGCATAGATAGGGTAATTGTCTTTAAGTGGGGTCCCCAAAGTTCATTATATGGGAGGGAGGCGTATCCTTTCTCTGATCGACCCCGAACCTTATATATGGCTTTGTAGGCTCCATATATGTACTAATATAAAATTTCGTCCAAAAATATTGTATAGGTCGTAATTTATAATAATATGTCAATAGTGGGCGTGGCTGTAGAAATAGCTCGCCCATTTTTTGTGTTGTGTTTAATGTTAGTACCCGCAACCTACCAGTGAAATGTCCTTCAAAAATCTTTAATAGGAACCTAGTAATGACTTTTGGTTAATTGTGGGAGTGGCAGTAGCAATAATCTGCCCATATTTGGAATGCATGCTAGTACAGACCCAGTGTATACATATACCAATTTGTTTTCATATATCATCACTAGAAGCATAGATAGGGTAATTGTCTTTAAGTGGGGTCCCCAAAGTTCATTATATGGGAGGGAGGCGTATCCTTCCTCTGATCGACCCCGATTTATTATGTATGGCTTTGTACTAATACAAAATTTCGTCCAAAAATATTGTATAGGTCGTAAGTTATAATTATATATCAATAGTGGGCGTGGCTGCAGAAATAACTCGCCCAATTTTTGTGTGGTGTTTTATGTTAGTACCCGCAACCTGCCTGTGAAATTTCGTTGAAAAATCTTTAATAGGAACCTAGTAATGTTTTTTGGTTAATTGTGGGCGTGGCAGTAGCAATAAACTGCCCATATTTGGAATGCATGCTAGTACAGACCCAGTGTATACATATACCAATTTGTTTTCATATATCATCACTAGAAGCATAGATAAGGTAATTGTCTTTAAGTGGGGTCCCCAAAGTTCATTATATGGGAGGGAGGCGTATCCTTCCTCTGATCGACCCCGAATATTATATATGGCTTTGTAGGGTCCATATATGTACTAATATAAAATTTCGTCCATAAATATTGTATAGGTCATATGTTATAATAATATGTCAATAGTGGGCGTGGCTGTAAAACTAGCTCGCCCATTTTTCGTGTGGTGTTTAATGTTAGTACTCTATTCCTGTTAAATTTCATTGAAAAATCTTTAGTAGGAACCTAGTAATGTTTTTTGATTAATTGTGGGCGTGGCAGTAGGAATAATCTGCCCATATTTGGAATGCATGCTAGTACAGACCCAGTGTATACAAATACCAATTTATTTTCATATAACATCACTAGAAGCACAGATAGGGTAATTGTCTTTAAGTGGGGTCCCCAAAGTTCATTATATGGGAGGGAGGCGTATCCGTCCTCTGATCGACCCCGAATCTTATATATGGCTGTGTAGGGTCCATATATGTACTAATGCAAAATTTAGTCCAAAAATATTGTATAGGTCGTAAGTTATAATAATATGCCAATAGTGGGCGTGGCTGTAGAAATAACTCGCCCATTTTTTGTGTTGTGTTTAATGTTAGTACCCGCAACCTACCTGTGAAATGTCGTTGAAAAATCTTTAATAGGAACCTAGTAATGATTTTTGGTTAATTGTTGGCGTGGCAGTAGCAATAATCTGCCCATATTTGGAATGCATGCTAGTACAGACCCAGTGTATACATATAAGAATTTGTTTTCATATATCAGCACTAGAAGCATATATAGGGTAATTGTCTTTAAGTGGGGTCCCCAAAGTTCATTATATGGGAGGGAGGCGTATCCTTCCTCTGATCGACCCCGAATCTTATATATGGCTTTGTAGGGTCCATATATGTACTAATATAAAATTTCGTCCAAAAATATTGTATAGGTCGTAAGTTATAATAATATGTCAATAGTGGGCGTAACTGTAGAACTAACTCGCCCATTTTTTGTGTGGTGTTTAACGTTACTACCCGCAACATTCCTGTAGAATTTCGTTGAAAAATCTTTAGTAGGAACCTAGTAATGTTTTTTAGTTATTTGTGGGCGTGGCAGTCGCAATAATCTGCCCATATTTGGAATGCATGCTAGTACAGACCCAGTGTATACATACACCAATTTGTCTTCATATATAATCACTAGAAGCATAGATAGGGTAACTGTCTTTAAGTGGGGTCCCCAAAGTTCATTATATGGGAGGGAGGCGTATCCTTCCTCTGACCGACCACGAATGTTATATATGGCTTTGTAGGGTCCATATATGTACTAATATAAAATTTCGTCCAAAACTATTGTATAGGTCGTAAGTTATAATCATATGTCAATAGTGGGCGTGGCTGTAGAAATAACTCGCCCATTTTTTGTGTGGTGTTTAATGTTAGTACCCGCAACATTCCTGTGAAATAGGAACCTAGTAATGATTTTTGGTTAATTGTGGGCGTGGCAGTAGCAATAATGTGCCCATATTTGGAAGCATGCTAGTACAGACCCAGTGTATACATATACCAATTTGTTTTCATATATCATCACTAGAAGCATAGATAGGGTAATTGTCTTTAAGTGGGGTCCCCAAAGTTCATTATATGGGAGGGAGGCGTATCCTTTCTCTGATCGACCCCGAACCTTATATATGGCTTTGTAGGCTCCATATATGTACTAATATAAAATTTCGTCCAAAAATATTGTATAGGTCGTAATTTATAATAATATGTCAATAGTGGGCGTGGCTGTAGAAATAGCTCGCCCATTTTTTGTGTTGTGTTTAATGTTAGTACCCGCAACCTACCAGTGAAATGTCCTTCAAAAATCTTTAATAGGAACCTAGTAATGACTTTTGGTTAATTGTGGGAGTGGCAGTAGCAATAATCTGCCCATATTTGGAATGCATGCTAGTACAGACCCAGTGTATACATATACCAATTTGTTTTCATATATCATCACTAGAAGCATAGATAGGGTAATTGTCTTTAAGTGGGGTCCCCAAAGTTCATTATATGGGAGGGAGGCGTATCCTTCCTCTGATCGACCCCGATTTATTATGTATGGCTTTGTACTAATACAAAATTTCGTCCAAAAATATTGTATAGGTCGTAAGTTATAATTATATATCAATAGTGGGCGTGGCTGCAGAAATAACTCGCCCAATTTTTGTGTGGTGTTTTATGTTAGTACCCGCAACCTGCCTGTGAAATTTCGTTGAAAAATCTTTAATAGGAACCTAGTAATGTTTTTTGGTTAATTGTGGGCGTGGCAGTAGCAATAAACTGCCCATATTTGGAATGCATGCTAGTACAGACCCAGTGTATACATATACCAATTTGTTTTCATATATCATCACTAGAAGCATAGATAAGGTAATTGTCTTTAAGTGGGGTCCCCAAAGTTCATTATATGGGAGGGAGGCGTATCCTTCCTCTGATCGACCCCGAATATTATATATGGCTTTGTAGGGTCCATATATGTACTAATATAAAATTTCGTCCATAAATATTGTATAGGTCATATGTTATAATAATATGTCAATAGTGGGCGTGGCTGTAAAACTAGCTCGCCCATTTTTCGTGTGGTGTTTAATGTTAGTACTCTATTCCTGTTAAATTTCATTGAAAAATCTTTAGTAGGAACCTAGTAATGTTTTTTGATTAATTGTGGGCGTGGCAGTAGGAATAATCTGCCCATATTTGGAATGCATGCTAGTACAGACCCAGTGTATACAAATACCAATTTATTTTCATATAACATCACTAGAAGCACAGATAGGGTAATTGTCTTTAAGTGGGGTCCCCAAAGTTCATTATATGGGAGGGAGGCGTATCCGTCCTCTGATCGACCCCGAATCTTATATATGGCTGTGTAGGGTCCATATATGTACTAATGCAAAATTTAGTCCAAAAATATTGTATAGGTCGTAAGTTATAATAATATGCCAATAGTGGGCGTGGCTGTAGAAATAACTCGCCCATTTTTTGTGTTGTGTTTAATGTTAGTACCCGCAACCTACCTGTGAAATGTCGTTGAAAAATCTTTAATAGGAACCTAGTAATGATTTTTGGTTAATTGTGGGCGTGGCAGTAGCAATAATCTGACCATATTTGGAATGCCTGCTAGTACAGACCCAGTGTATACATATACCAATTTGTTTTCATATATCATCACTAGAAGCATAGATAGGGTAATTGTCTTTAAGTGGGGTCCCCAAAGTTCATTATATGGGAGGGAGGCGTATCCTTCCTCTGATCGACCCCGAATATTATGTATGACTTTGTACTAATACAAAATTTCGTCCAAAAATATTGTATAGGTCGTAAGTTATAATATTATGTCAATAGTGGGCGTGGCTGTGGAACTAACTCGCCCGTTTTTTGTGTGGTGTTGAATGTTAGTACCCGCAACATTCCTGTGAAATTTCGTTGAAATCTCTTTAGTAGGAACCTAGTAAGGTTTTTTGGTTATATGTGGGCGTGACAGTATCAATAATCTGCCAATATTTGGAGCGCATGCTAGTACAGACCCAGTGTATACATATGCCAATTTTTGTTCATATATCATCACTAGAAGCATAGATAGGGTAATTGTCTTTAAGTGGGGTCCCCAAAGTTCATTATATGGGAGGGAGGCGTATCTTTCCTCTGACAGACCCCGAATCTTATATATGGCTTTGTAGGGTCCATATATGTACTAATACAAGTTATAATAATATGTCAATAGTGGGCGTGACTGTTGAACTAACTCGCCCCTTTTTTGTGTGGTGTTTAATGTTAGTACCCGCAACATTCCTGTGAAATAGGAACCTAGTAATGAGTTTTGGTTTATTGTGGGCGTGGCAGTAGCAATAATCTGCCCATATTTGGAATGCATGCTAGTACAGACCCAGTGTATACATATACCAATTTGTTTTCATATATCATCACTAGAAGCATAGATAGGGTAATTGTCTTTAAGTGGTGTCCCCAAAGTTCATTATATGGGAGGGAGGCGTATCCTTCCTCTGATCGACCCCGAATCTTATATATGGCTTTCTAGGGTCCATATACTCGTATGTACTAATATAAAATTTCGTCCAAAAATATTGTACAGATCGTAAGTTATCATATTATGTCAGTAGTGGGTGTGGCTGTAGAACTAACTCGCCCCTTTATTGTGTGGTGTTTAATGTTAGTACCCGCAACATTCCTATGAAATTTCGTTGAAAAATTTTAGTAGGAACCTAGTAATGTTTTTTGGTTAATTGTGGGCGTGGCAGTAGCAATAATGTGCCCATATTTGGAAGCATGCTAGTACAGACCCAGTGTATACATATACCAATTTGTTTTCATATATCATCACTAGAAGCATAGATAGGGTAATTGTCTTTAAGTGGGGTCCCCAAAGTTCATTATATGGGAGGGAGGCGTATCCTTTCTCTGATCGACCCCGAACCTTATATATGGCTTTGTAGGCTCCATATATGTATTAATATAAAATTTCGTCCAAAAATATTGTATAGGTCGTAATTTATAATAATATGTCAATAGTGGGCGTGGCTGTAGAAATAACTCGCCCATTTTTTGTGTTGTGTTTAATGTTAGTACCCGCAACCTACCTGTGAAATGTCCTTCAAAAATCTTTAATAGGAACCTAGTAATGACTTTTGGTTATTTGTGGGAGTGGCAGTAGCAATAATCTGCCCATATTTGGAATGCATGCTAATACAGACCCAGTGTATACATATATCAATTTGTTTTCATATATCATCATTAGAAGCATAGATAGGGTAATTGTCTCTTAGTGGGGTCCCCAAAGTTCATTATATGGCAGGGAGGCGTATCCTTCCTCTGATCGACCCCAATTTATTATGTATGGCTTTGTACTAATACAAAATTTCGTCCAAAAATATTGTATAGGTCGTAAGTTATAATAATATGTCAATAGTGGGCGTGGCTGCAGAAATAACTCGCCCAATTTTTGTGTGGTGTTTTATGTTAGTACCCGCAACCTACCTGTGAAATTTCGTTGAAAAATCTTTAATAGGAACCTAGTAATGTTTTCTGGTTAATTGTGGGCGTGGCAGTAGCAATAATCTGCCCATATTTGGAATGCATGCTAGTACAGACCCAGTGTATACATATACCAATTTGTTTTCATATATCATCACTAGAAGCATAGATAAGGTAATTGTCTTTAAGTGGGGTCCCCAAAGTTCATTATATGGGAGGGAGGCGTATCCTTCCTCTGATCGTCCCCGAATATTATATATGGCTTTGTAGGGTCCATATATGTACTAATATAAAATTTCGTCCATAAATATTGTATAGGTCATATGTTATAATAATATGTCAATAGTGGGCGTGGCTGTAAAACTAGGCTCGCCCATTTTTCGTGTGGTGTTTAATGTTAGTACTCTATTCCTGTTAAATTTCATTGAAAAATCTTTAGTAGGAACCTAGTAATGATTTTTGGTTAATTGTGGGCGTGGCAGTAGCAATAATCTGCCCATATTTGGAATGCATGCTAGTACAGACCCAGTGTATACAAATACCAATTTGTTTTCATATATCATCATTAGAAGCATAAATAGGGTAATTGTCTTTCAGTGGGGGCCCCTGAGTTCATTATATGGGAGGGAGGCGTATCCTTCCTCTGACAGACCCCGAATCTTATATATGGCTTTGTAGGGTCCATATATGTACTAATACAAGTTATAATAATATGTCAATAGTGGGCGTGACTGTTGAACTAACTCGCCCCTTTTCTGTGTGGTGTTTAATGTTAGTACCCGCAACATTCCTGTGAAATAGGAATCTAGTAATGATTTTTGGTTTATTGTGGGCGTGGCAGTAACAATAATCTGCCCATATTTGGAATGCATGCTAGTACAGACCCAGTGTATACATATACCAATTTGTTTCCATATATCATCACTAGAAGCATAGATAGGGTAATTGTCTTTAAGTGGTGTCCCCAAAGTTCATTATATGGGAGGGAGGCGTATCCTTCCTCTGACAGACCCCGAATCTTATATATGGCTTTGTAGAGTCCATATATGTGCCAATGTAAAATTTAGTCCAAAAATATTGTATAGGTCTTAAGTTATAATTATATTTAAATAGTGGGCGTGGCTGTAGAAATAACTCGTCCATTTTTTGTGTGGTGTTTTATGTTAGTACCCGCAACCTACCTGTGAAATTTCGTTGAAAAATGTTAGTAGGAACCTAGTAATGTTTTTTGGTTAATTGTGGCGTGGCAGTAGCAATAATCTGCCCATATTTGGAATGCATGCTAGTACAGAACCAGTGTATACATATACCAATTTTCATATATCATCATTAGAAGCATAAATAGGGTAATTGTCTTTAAGTGGGGGCCCATGAGTTCATTATATGGGAGGGAGGCGTATCCTTCCTCTGACAGACCCCGAATCTTATATATGGCTTTGTAGGGTCCATATATGTACTAATACAAGTTATAATAATATGTCAATAGTGGGCGTGACTGTTGAACTAACTCGCCCCTTTTTTGTGTGGTGTTTAATGTTAGTACCCGCAACATTCCTGTGAAATAGGAACCTAGTAATGATTTTTGGTTTATTGTGGGCGTGGCAGTAGCAATAATCTGCCCATATTTGGAATGCATGCTAGTACAGACCCAGTGTATACATATACCAATTTGTTTTCATATATCATCACTAGAAGCATAGATAGTGTAATTGTCTTTAAGTGGGGTCCCCAAAGTTCATTATATGGGAGGGAGGCGTATCCTTCCTCTGATCGACCCCGAATCTCATATATGGCTTTGTAGGGTCCATATATGTACTAATATAAAATTTCGTCCAAAAATATTGTCTAGGTCGTAAGTTATAATAATATTCAAATAGTGGGCGTGGCTGTAGAAATAACTAGCCCATTTTTTGTGTGGTGCTTTATGTTAGTACCCGCAACCTACCTGTGAAATTTCGTTGAAAAATCTTTAATAGGAACCTAGTAATGACTTTTGGTTAATTGTGGGCGTGGCAGTAGCAATAATCTGCCCATATTTGGAATGCATGCTAGTACAGACCCAGTGTATACATACACCAATTTGTCTTCATATGTAATCATTAGAAGCATAGATAGGGTAATTGTCTTTAAGTGGGGTCCCCAAAGCTCATTATATGGGAGCGAGGCGTATCCTTCCTCTGATCGACCCCGAATCTTATATATGGCTATGTAGGGTCCATATATGTACTAATATAAAATTTCGTCCAAAAATATTGCATAGATCGTAAGTTATAATAATATGTCAGTAGTGGGCGTGGCTGTAGAACTAACTCGCCCCTTTATTGTGTGGTGTTTAATGTTAGTACCCGCAAAATTCCTGTGAAATTTCGTTGAAAAATTTTAGTAGGAACCTAGTAATGTTTTTTGGTTAATTGTGGGCGTGGCAGTAGCAATAATCAGCACATATTTGGAAGCATGCTAGTACAGACCCAGTGTATACATATACCAATTTGTTTTCTTTTATCATCACTAGAAGCATAGATAGGGTAACTGTCTTTAAGTGGGGTCCCCAAAGTTCATTATATGGGAGGGAGGCGTATCCTTCCTCTGATCGACCACGAATGTTATATATGGCTTTGTAGGGTCCATCTATGTACTAATATAAAATTTCGTCGAAAAATATTGTATAGGTCGTAAGTTATAAAAATATATCAATAGTAGGCGTGGCTGTAGAAATAACTCGCCCATTTTTTGTGTGGTGTTTAATGTTAGTTCCCGCAACATTCCTGTGAAATAGGAACCTAGTAATGATTTTTGGTTAATTGTGGCGTGGCAGTAGCAATAATCTGCCCATATTTGGAATGCATGCTAGTACAGACCCAGTGTATACATATACCAATTTGTTTTCATATATCATAACTAGAAGCATAGATAGGGTAATTGTCTTCAAGTTGTGTCCCCAAAGTCCATTATATGGGAGGGAGGCGTATCCTTCCTCTGATCGACCCCAAATCTTATATATGGCTTTGTAGGGTCGATATACTCGTATGTACTAATATAAAATTTCGTCCAAAAATATTGTATAGATCGTAAGTTAGAATAATATGTCAATAGTGGGCGTGGCTATAGAACTAACTCGCCCCTTTATTGTGTGGTGTTTAATGTTAGTACCTGCAACATTCCTGTGAAATTTCGTTGAAAAATTTTAGTAGGAACCTAGTAATGTTTTTTGGTTAATTGTGGGCGTGGCAGTAGCAATAATCTGCTCATATTTGGAATACATGCTAGTACAGACCCAGTGTATACATACACCAATTTGTTTTCAAATATCATCACTAGAAGCATAGATAGGGTAATTGTCTTTAAGTGGTGTCCCCAAAGTTCATTATATGGGAGGGAGGCGTAACCTTCCTCTGATCGACCCCGAATCTTATATATGGCTTTGTAGGGTCCATATATGTACTAATATAAAATTTCGTCCAAAAATATTGTATAGGTCGTAAGTTATAATAATATTTAAATAGTGGGCGTGGCTGTAGAAATAACTCGCCCATTTTTTGTGTGGTGTTTTATGTTAGTACCCGCAACCTACCTGTGAAATTTCGTTGAAAAATCTTTAATAGGAACCTAGTAATGATTTTTGGTTAATTGTGGGCGTGGCAGTAGCAATAATCTGCCCATATTTGGAATGCATGCTAGTACAGACCCAGTGTATACATATACCAATTTGTTTTCATATATCATCACTAGAAGCATAGATAGGGTAATTGTCTTTAAGTGGTGTCCCCGAAGTTCATTATATGGGAGGGAGGCGTATCCTTCCTCTGACAGACCCCGAATCTTATATATGGCTTTGTAGGGTCCATATATGTACTAATACAAAATTTCGTCCAAAAATATTGTATAGGTCGTAATTTATAATAATATGTCAATAGTGGGCGTGGCTGTAGAAATAACTCGCCCATTTTTTGTGTTGTGTTTAATGTTAGTACCTGCAACATTCCTGTGAAATAGGAACCTAGTAATGTTTTTGGTAAATGTGGGCGTGGCAGTAGCAATAATCTGCCCATATTTGGAATGCATGCTAGTACAGACCCAGTGTATACATATACCAATTTGTTTTCATATATTATCACTAGAAGCATAGATAGGGTAATTGTTTTCAAGTTGTGTCCCCAAAGTTCATTATATGGGAGGGAGGCGTATCCTTCCTCTGATCGACCCCGAATCTTATATATGGCTTTGTACGGTATATATATACTCGTATGTACTAATATAAAATTTCGTCCAAAAATATTGTATAGGTCGTAAGTTATAATAATATGTCAATAGTGGGCGTGGCTGTAGAAATAACTCGCCCAATTTTTGTGTGGTGTTTTAAGTTAGTACCCGCAACCTACCTGTGAAATTTCGTTGAAAAATCTTTAATAGGAACCTAGTAATGATTTTTGGTTAATTGTGGGCGTGGCAGTAGCAATAATCTGCCCATATTTGGAATGCATGCTAGTACAGACCCAGTGTATACATATACCAATTTGTTTTCATATCTCATCACTAGAAGCATAGATAGGGTAATTGTCTTTAAGTGGTGTCCCCAAAGTTCATTATATGGGAGGGAGGCGTATCCTTCCTCTGACAGACCCCGAATCTTATATATGGCTTTGTAGGGTCCATATATGTACTAATACAAAATTTCGTCCAAAAATATTGTATAGGTCGTAATTTATAATAATATGTCAATAGTGGGCGTGGCTGTAGAAATAACTCGCCCATTTTTTGTGTTGTGTTTAATGTTAGTACCCGCAACATTCCTGTGAAATAGGAACCTAGTAATGTTTTTGGTTAATTTTGGGCGTGGCAGTAGCAATAATCTGCCCATATTTGGAATGCATGCTAGTACAGACCCAGTGTATACATATACCAATTTGTTTTCATATATCATCACTAGAAGCATAGATAGGGTAATTGTTTTCAAGTTGTGTCCCCAAAGTTCATTATATGGGAGGGAGGCGTATCCTTCCTCTGATCGACCCCGAATGTTATATATGGCTTTGTAGGGTCCATATACTCGTATGTACTAATATAAAATTTCGTCCAAAAATATTGTATAGATCGAAAGTTAGAATAATATGTCAATAGTGGGCGTGGCTGTAGAACTAACTCGCCCCTTTATTTTGTGGTGTTTAATGTTAGTACCCGCAACATTCCTGTGAAATTTCGTTGAAAAATTTTAGTAGGAACCTAGTAATGTTTTTTGGTTAATTGTGGGCGTGGCAGTAGCAATGATCTGCCCATATTTGGAATACATGCTAGTACAGACCCAGTGTATACATACACCAATTTGTTTTCAAATATCATCACTAGAAGCATAGATAGGGTAATTGTCTTTAAGTGGTGTCCCCAAAGTTCATTATATGGGAGGGAGGCGTAACCTTCCTCTGATCGACCCCGAATGTTATATATGGCTTTGTAGGGTCCATATATGTACTAATATATATAAGGTTTTTTGGTTATATGTGGGCGTGACAGTATCAATAATCTGCCAATATTTGGAGCGCATGCTAGTACAGACCCAGTGTATACATATGCCAATTTTTGTTCATATATCATCACTAGAAGCATAGATAGGGTAATTGTCTTTAAGTGGGGTCCCCAAAGTTCATTATATGGGAGGGAGGCGTATCTTTCCTCTGACAGACCCCGAATCTTATATATGGCTTTGTAGGGTCCATATATGTACTAATACAAGTTATAATAATATGTCAATAGTGGGCGTGACTGTTGAACTAACTCGCCCCTTTTTTGTGTGGTGTTTAATGTTAGTACCCGCAACATTCCTGTGAAATAGGAACCTAGTAATGAGTTTTGGTTTATTGTGGGCGTGGCAGTAGCAATAATCTGCCCATATTTGGAATGCATGCTAGTACAGACCCAGTGTATACATATACCAATTTGTTTTCATATATCATCACTAGAAGCATAGATAGGGTAATTGTCTTTAAGTGGTGTCCCCAAAGTTCATTATATGGGAGGGAGGCGTATCCTTCCTCTGATCGACCCCGAATCTTATATATGGCTTTCTAGGGTCCATATACTCGTATGTACTAATATAAAATTTCGTCCAAAAATATTGTACAGATCGTAAGTTATAATATTATGTCAGTAGTGGGTGTGGCTGTAGAACTAACTCGCCCCTTTATTGTGTGGTGTTTAATGTTAGTACCCGCAACATTCCTATGAAATTTCGTTGAAAAATTTTAGTAGGAACCTAGTAATGTTTTTTGGTTAATTGTGGGCGTGGCAGTAGCAATAATGTGCCCATATTTGGAAGCATGCTAGTACAGACCCAGTGTATACATATACCAATTTGTTTTCATATATCATCACTAGAAGCATAGATAGGGTAATTGTCTTTAAGTGGGGTCCCCAAAGTTCATTATATGGGAGGGAGGCGTATCCTTTCTCTGATCGACCCCGAACCTTATATATGGCTTTGTAGGCTCCATATATGTATTAATATAAAATTTCGTCCAAAAATATTGTATAGGTCGTAATTTATAATAA
Organism: Clusia tigrina; assembly: GCA_920105625.2. Lineage (NCBI taxonomy): Eukaryota > Metazoa > Arthropoda > Insecta > Diptera > Clusiidae > Clusia > Clusia tigrina. The sequence continues at coordinate 341,473,957 of OV050030.1, forward strand.
TATGTCAATAGTGGGCGTGGCTGTAGAAATAACTCGCCCATTTTTTGTGTTGTGTTTAATGTTAGTACCCGCAACCTACCTGTGAAATGTCCTTCAAAAATCTTTAATAGGAACCTAGTAATGACTTTTGGTTATTTGTGGGAGTGGCAGTAGCAATAATCTGCCCATATTTGGAATGCATGCTAATACAGACCCAGTGTATACATATACCAATTTGTTTTCATATATCATCATTAGAAGCATAGATAGGGTAATTGTCTCTTAGTGGGGTCCCCAAAGTTCATTATATGGCAGGGAGGCGTATCCTTCCTCTGATCGACCCCAATTTATTATGTATGGCTTTGTACTAATACAAAATTTCGTCCAAAAATATTGTATAGGTCGTAAGTTATAATAATATGTCAATAGTGGGCGTGGCTGCAGAAATAACTCGCCCAATTTTTGTGTGGTGTTTTATGTTAGTACCCGCAACCTACCTGTGAAATTTCGTTGAAAAATCTTTAATAGGAACCTAGTAATGTTTTCTGGTTAATTGTGGGCGTGGCAGTAGCAATAATCTGCCCATATTTGGAATGCATGCTAGTACAGACCCAGTGTATACATATACCAATTTGTTTTCATATATCATCACTAGAAGCATAGATAAGGTAATTGTCTTTAAGTGGGGTCCCCAAAGTTCATTATATGGGAGGGAGGCGTATCCTTCCTCTGATCGTCCCCGAATATTATATATGGCTTTGTAGGGTCCATATATGTACTAATATAAAATTTCGTCCATAAATATTGTATAGGTCATATGTTATAATAATATGTCAATAGTGGGCGTGGCTGTAAAACTAGGCTCGCCCATTTTTCGTGTGGTGTTTAATGTTAGTACTCTATTCCTGTTAAATTTCATTGAAAAATCTTTAGTAGGAACCTAGTAATGTTTTTTGATTAATTGTGGGCGTGGCAGTAGGAATAATCTGCCCATATTTGGAATGCATGCTAGTACAGACCCAGTGTATACAAATACCAATTTGTTTTCATATAACATCACTAGAAGCATAGATAGGGTAATTGTCTTTAAGTGGGGTCCCCAAAGTTCATTATATGGGAGGGAGGCGTATCCTTCCTCTGATCGCCCCGAATCTTATATGTGGCTTTGTAGGGTCCATATATGTACTAATATAAAATTTCGTCCAAAAATATTGTATAGGTCGTAAGTTATAATAATATGTCAATAGTGGGCGTGGCTGTAGAACTAACTCGCCCATTTTTTGTGTGGTGTTTAATGTTAGTACCCGCAACATTCCTGTGAAATTTCGTTGAAATCTCTTTAGTAGGAACCTAGTAAGGTTTTTTTGGTTATTTGTGGGCGTGGTAGTAACAATAATCTGCCTATATTTGGAATGCATGCTAGTACAGACCCAATATATAAATATGCCAATTTGTTTTCATATATCATCACTAGAAGCATAGATAGGGTAATTGCCTGTGGGGTCCCCAAAGTTCATTATATGGGAGGGAGGCGTATCCGTCCTCTGATCGACCCCGAATCTTATAAATGGCTTTGTAGGGTCCATATATGTACTAATGCAAAATTTAGTCCAAAAATATTATATAGGTCGTAAGTTATAATAATATGCCAATAGTGGGCGTGGCTGTAGAAATAACTCGCCCATTTTTTGTGTTGTGTTTATTGTTAGTACCCGCAACCTACCTGTGAAATGTGGTTGAAAAATCTTTAATAGGAACCTAGTAATGATTTTTGGTTAATTGTGGGCGTGGCAGTAGCAATAATCTGCCCATATTTGGAATGCATGCTAGTACAGACCCAGTGTATACAAATACCAATTTGTTTTCATATATCATCATTAGAAGCATAAATAGGGTAATTGTCTTTCAGTGGGGGCCCCTGAGTTCATTATATGGGAGGGAGGCGTATCCTTCCTCTGACAGACCCCGAATCTTATATATGGCTTTGTAGGGTCCATATATGTACTAATACAAGTTATAATAATATGTCAATAGTGGGCGTGACTGTTGAACTAACTCGCCCCTTTTCTGTGTGGTGTTTAATGTTAGTACCCGCAACATTCCTGTGAAATAGGAATCTAGTAATGATTTTTGGTTTATTGTGGGCGTGGCAGTAACAATAATCTGCCCATATTTGGAATGCATGCTAGTACAGACCCAGTGTATACATATACCAATTTGTTTCCATATATCATCACTAGAAGCATAGATAGGGTAATTGTCTTTAAGTGGTGTCCCCAAAGTTCATTATATGGGAGGGAGGCGTATCCTTCCTCTGACAGACCCCGAATCTTATATATGGCTTTGTAGAGTCCATATATGTGCCAATGTAAAATTTAGTCCAAAAATATTGTATAGGTCTTAAGTTATAATTATATTTAAATAGTGGGCGTGGCTGTAGAAATAACTCGTCCATTTTTTGTGTGGTGTTTTATGTTAGTACCCGCAACCTACCTGTGAAATTTCGTTGAAAAATGTTAGTAGGAACCTAGTAATGTTTTTTGGTTAATTGTGGCGTGGCAGTAGCAATAATCTGCCCATATTTGGAATGCATGCTAGTACAGAACCAGTGTATACATATACCAATTTGTTTTCATATATCATCATTAGAAGCATAAATAGGGTAATTGTCTTTAAGTGGGGGCCCATGAGTTCATTATATGGGAGGGAGGCGTATCCTTCCTCTGACAGACCCCGAATCTTATATATGGCTTTGTAGGGTCCATATATGTACTAATACAAGTTATAATAATATGTCAATAGTGGGCGTGACTGTTGAACTAACTCGCCCCTTTTTTGTGTGGTGTTTAATGTTAGTACCCGCAACATTCCTGTGAAATAGGAACCTAGTAATGATTTTTGGTTTATTGTGGGCGTGGCAGTAGCAATAATCTGCCCATATTTGGAATGCATGCTAGTACAGACCCAGTGTATACATATACCAATTTGTTTTCATATATCATCACTAGAAGCATAGATAGTGTAATTGTCTTTAAGTGGGGTCCCCAAAGTTCATTATATGGGAGGGAGGCGTATCCTTCCTCTGATCGACCCCGAATCTCATATATGGCTTTGTAGGGTCCATATATGTACTAATATAAAATTTCGTCCAAAAATATTGTCTAGGTCGTAAGTTATAATAATATTCAAATAGTGGGCGTGGCTGTAGAAATAACTAGCCCATTTTTTGTGTGGTGCTTTATGTTAGTACCCGCAACCTACCTGTGAAATTTCGTTGAAAAATCTTTAATAGGAACCTAGTAATGACTTTTGGTTAATTGTGGGCGTGGCAGTAGCAATAATCTGCCCATATTTGGAATGCATGCTAGTACAGACCCAGTGTATACATACACCAATTTGTCTTCATATGTAATCATTAGAAGCATAGATAGGGTAATTGTCTTTAAGTGGGGTCCCCAAAGCTCATTATATGGGAGCGAGGCGTATCCTTCCTCTGATCGACCCCGAATCTTATATATGGCTATGTAGGGTCCATATATGTACTAATATAAAATTTCGTCCAAAAATATTGCATAGATCGTAAGTTATAATAATATGTCAGTAGTGGGCGTGGCTGTAGAACTAACTCGCCCCTTTATTGTGTGGTGTTTAATGTTAGTACCCGCAAAATTCCTGTGAAATTTCGTTGAAAAATTTTAGTAGGAACCTAGTAATGTTTTTTGGTTAATTGTGGGCGTGGCAGTAGCAATAATCAGCACATATTTGGAAGCATGCTAGTACAGACCCAGTGTATACATATACCAATTTGTTTTCATTTATCATCACTAGAAGCATAGATAGGGTAACTGTCTTTAAGTGGGGTCCCCAAAGTTCATTATATGGGAGGGAGGCGTATCCTTCCTCTGATCGACCACGAATGTTATATATGGCTTTGTAGGGTCCATCTATGTACTAATATAAAATTTCGTCGAAAAATATTGTATAGGTCGTAAGTTATAAAAATATATCAATAGTAGGCGTGGCTGTAGAAATAACTCGCCCATTTTTTGTGTGGTGTTTAATGTTAGTACCCGCAACATTCCTGTGAAATAGGAACCTAGTAATGATTTTTGGTTAATTGTGGCGTGGCAGTAGCAATAATCTGCCCATATTTGGAATGCATGCTAGTACAGACCCAGTGTATACATATACCAATTTGTTTTCATATATCATAACTAGAAGCATAGATAGGGTAATTGTCTTCAAGTTGTGTCCCCAAAGTCCATTATATGGGAGGGAGGCGTATCCTTCCTCTGATCGACCCCAAATCTTATATATGGCTTTGTAGGGTCGATATACTCGTATGTACTAATATAAAATTTCGTCCAAAAATATTGTATAGATCGTAAGTTAGAATAATATGTCAATAGTGGGCGTGGCTATAGAACTAACTCGCCCCTTTATTGTGTGGTGTTTAATGTTAGTACCTGCAACATTCCTGTGAAATTTCGTTGAAAAATTTTAGTAGGAACCTAGTAATGTTTTTTGGTTAATTGTGGGCGTGGCAGTAGCAATAATCTGCTCATATTTGGAATACATGCTAGTACAGACCCAGTGTATACATACACCAATTTGTTTTCAAATATCATCACTAGAAGCATAGATAGGGTAATTGTCTTTAAGTGGTGTCCCCAAAGTTCATTATATGGGAGGGAGGCGTAACCTTCCTCTGATCGACCCCGAATCTTATATATGGCTTTGTAGGGTCCATATATGTACTAATATAAAATTTCGTCCAAAAATATTGTATAGGTCGTAAGTTATAATAATATTTAAATAGTGGGCGTGGCTGTAGAAATAACTCGCCCATTTTTTGTGTGGTGTTTTATGTTAGTACCCGCAACCTACCTGTGAAATTTCGTTGAAAAATCTTTAATAGGAACCTAGTAATGATTTTTGGTTAATTGTGGGCGTGGCAGTAGCAATAATCTGCCCATATTTGGAATGCATGCTAGTACAGACCCAGTGTATACATATACCAATTTGTTTTCATATATCATCACTAGAAGCATAGATAGGGTAATTGTCTTTAAGTGGTGTCCCCAAAGTTCATTATATGGGAGGGAGGCGTATCCTTCCTCTGACAGACCCCGAATCTTATATATGGCTTTGTAGGGTCCATATATGTACTAATACAAAATTTCGTCCAAAAATATTGTATAGGTCGTAATTTATAATAATATGTCAATAGTGGGCGTGGCTGTAGAAATAACTCGCCCATTTTTTGTGTTGTGTTTAATGTTAGTACCTGCAACATTCCTGTGAAATAGGAACCTAGTAATGTTTTTGGTAAATGTGGGCGTGGCAGTAGCAATAATCTGCCCATATTTGGAATGCATGCTAGTACAGACCCAGTGTATACATATACCAATTTGTTTTCATATATTATCACTAGAAGCATAGATAGGGTAATTGTTTTCAAGTTGTGTCCCCAAAGTTCATTATATGGGAGGGAGGCGTATCCTTCCTCTGATCGACCCCGAATCTTATATATGGCTTTGTACGGTATATATACTCGTATGTACTAATATAAAATTTCGTCCAAAAATATTGTATAGGTCGTAAGTTATAATAATATGTCAATAGTGGGCGTGGCTGTAGAAATAACTCGCCCAATTTTTGTGTGGTGTTTTATGTTAGTACCCGCAACCTACCTGTGAAATTTCGTTGAAAAATCTTTAATAGGAACCTAGTAATGATTTTTGGTTAATTGTGGGCGTGGCAGTAGCAATAATCTGCCCATATTTGGAATGCATGCTAGTACAGACCCAGTGTATACATATACCAATTTGTTTTCATATCTCATCACTAGAAGCATAGATAGGGTAATTGTCTTTAAGTGGTGTCCCCAAAGTTCATTATATGGGAGGGAGGCGTATCCTTCCTCTGACAGACCCCGAATCTTATATATGGCTTTGTAGGGTCCATATATGTACTAATACAAAATTTCGTCCAAAAATATTGTATAGGTCGTAATTTATAATAATATGTCAATAGTGGGCGTGGCTGTAGAAATAACTCGCCCATTTTTTGTGTTGTGTTTAATGTTAGTACCCGCAACATTCCTGTGAAATAGGAACCTAGTAATGTTTTTGGTTAATTTTGGGCGTGGCAGTAGCAATAATCTGCCCATATTTGGAATGCATGCTAGTACAGACCCAGTGTATACATATACCAATTTGTTTTCATATATCATCACTAGAAGCATAGATAGGGTAATTGTTTTCAAGTTGTGTCCCCAAAGTTCATTATATGGGAGGGAGGCGTATCCTTCCTCTGATCGACCCCGAATGTTATATATGGCTTTGTAGGGTCCATATACTCGTATGTACTAATATAAAATTTCGTCCAAAAATATTGTATAGATCGAAAGTTAGAATAATATGTCAATAGTGGGCGTGGCTGTAGAACTAACTCGCCCCTTTATTTTGTGGTGTTTAATGTTAGTACCCGCAACATTCCTGTGAAATTTCGTTGAAAAATTTTAGTAGGAACCTAGTAATGTTTTTTGGTTAATTGTGGGCGTGGCAGTAGCAATGATCTGCCCATATTTGGAATACATGCTAGTACAGACCCAGTGTATACATACACCAATTTGTTTTCAAATATCATCACTAGAAGCATAGATAGGGTAATTGTCTTTAAGTGGTGTCCCCAAAGTTCATTATATGGGAGGGAGGCGTAACCTTCCTCTGATCGACCCCGAATGTTATATATGGCTTTGTAGGGTCCATATATGTACTAATATAAAATTTCGTCCAAAAATATTGTATAGGTCGTAAGTTATAATAATATTTAAATAGTGGGCGTGGCTGTAGAAATAACTCGCCCATTTTTTGTGTGGTGCTTTATGTTAGTACTCGCAACCTACCTGTGAAATTTCGTTGAAAAATCTTTAATAGGAACCTAGTAATGACTTTTGCTTAATTGTGGGCGTGGCAGTAGCAATAATCTGCCCATATTTGGAATGCATGCTAGTACAGACCCAGTGTATACATACACCAATTTGTCTTCATATGTAATCACTAGAAGCATAGATAGGGTAATTGTCTTTAAGTGGGGTCCCCAAAGTTCATTATATGGGAGCGAGGCGTATCCTTCCTCTTTTCGACCCCGAATCTTATATATGGCTATGTAGGGTCCATATATGTCCTAATATAAAATTTCGTCCAAAAATATTGTATAGGTCGTAAGTTATAATAAAATGTCAATAGTGGGCGTGGCTGTAGAAATAACTCGCCCATTTTTTGTGTGGTGTTTAATGCTAGTACCCGCAACATTCCTGTGAAATTTTGTTGAAAAATTTTAGTAGGAACCTAGTAATGTTTTTTGGTTAATTGTGGCGTGGCAGTAGCAATAATCTGCCCATATTTGGAATGCATGCTAGTACAGAACCAGTGTATACATATACCAATTTGTTTTCATATATCATCATTAGAAGCATAAATAGGGTAATTGTCTCTTAGTGGGGTCCCCAAAGTTCATTATATGGCAGGGAGGCGTATCCTTCCTCTGATCGATCCCGATTTATTATGTATGGCTTTGTACTAATACAAAATTTCGTCCAAAAATATTGTATAGGTCGTAAGTTATAATAATATGTCAATAGTGGGCGTGGCTGTAGAAATATCTCGCCCAATTTTTGTGTGGTGTTTTATGTTAGTACCTGCAACATTCCTGTGAAATAGGAACCTAGTAATGTTTTTGGTAAATGTGGGCGTGGCAGTAGCAATAATCTGCCCATATTTGGAATGCATGCTAGTACAGACCCAGTGTATACATATACCAATTTGTTTTCATATATTATCACTAGAAGCATAGATAGGGTAATTGTTTTCAAGTTGTGTCCCCAAAGTTCATTATATGGGAGGGAGGCGTATCCTTCCTCTGATCGACCCCGAATCTTATATATGGCTTTGTACGGTATATATACTCGTATGTACTAATATAAAATTTCGTCCAAAAATATTGTATAGGTCGTAAGTTATAATAATATGTCAATAGTGGGCGTGGCTGTAGAAATAACTCGCCCAATTTTTGTGTGGTGTTTTATGTTAGTACCCGCAACCTACCTGTGAAATTTCGTTGAAAAATCTTTAATAGGAACCTAGTAATGATTTTTGGTTAATTGTGGGCGTGGCAGTAGCAATAATCTGCCCATATTTGGAATGCATGCTAGTACAGACCCAGTGTATACATATACCAATTTGTTTTCATATCTCATCACTAGAAGCATAGATAGGGTAATTGTCTTTAAGTGGTGTCCCCAAAGTTCATTATATGGGAGGGAGGCGTATCCTTCCTCTGACAGACCCCGAATCTTATATATGGCTTTGTAGGGTCCATATATGTACTAATACAAAATTTCGTCCAAAAATATTGTATAGGTCGTAATTTATAATAATATGTCAATAGTGGGCGTGGCTGTAGAAATAACTCGCCCATTTTTTGTGTTGTGTTTAATGTTAGTACCCGCAACATTCCTGTGAAATAGGAACCTAGTAATGTTTTTGGTTAATTTTGGGCGTGGCAGTAGCAATAATCTGCCCATATTTGGAATGCATGCTAGTACAGACCCAGTGTATACATATACCAATTTGTTTTCATATATCATCACTAGAAGCATAGATAGGGTAATTGTTTTCAAGTTGTGTCCCCAAAGTTCATTATATGGGAGGGAGGCGTATCCTTCCTCTGATCGACCCCGAATGTTATATATGGCTTTGTAGGGTCCATATACTCGTATGTACTAATATAAAATTTCGTCCAAAAATATTGTATAGATCGAAAGTTAGAATAATATGTCAATAGTGGGCGTGGCTGTAGAACTAACTCGCCCCTTTATTTTGTGGTGTTTAATGTTAGTACCCGCAACATTCCTGTGAAATTTCGTTGAAAAATTTTAGTAGGAACCTAGTAATGTTTTTTGGTTAATTGTGGGCGTGGCAGTAGCAATGATCTGCCCATATTTGGAATACATGCTAGTACAGACCCAGTGTATACATACACCAATTTGTTTTCAAATATCATCACTAGAAGCATAGATAGGGTAATTGTCTTTAAGTGGTGTCCCCAAAGTTCATTATATGGGAGGGAGGCGTAACCTTCCTCTGATCGACCCCGAATGTTATATATGGCTTTTTAGGGTCCATATATGTACTAATATAAAATTTCGTCCAAAAATATTGTATAGGTCGTAAGTTATAATAATATTTAAATAGTGGGCGTGGCTGTAGAAATAACTCGCCCATTTTTTGTGTGGTGCTTTATGTTAGTACTCGCAACCTACCTGTGAAATTTCGTTGAAAAATCTTTAATAGGAACCTAGTAATGACTTTTGCTTAATTGTGGGCGTGGCAGTAGCAATAATCTGCCCATATTTGGAATGCATGCTAGTACAGACCCAGTGTATACATACACCAATTTGTCTTCATATGTAATCACTAGAAGCATAGATAGGGTAATTGTCTTTAAGTGGGGTCCCCAAAGTTCATTATATGGGAGCGAGGCGTATCCTTCCTCTTTTCGACCCCGAATCTTATATATGGCTATGTAGGGTCCATATATGTCCTAATATAAAATTTCGTCCAAAAATATTGTATAGGTCGTAAGTTATAATAAAATGTCAATAGTGGGCGTGGCTGTAGAAATAACTCGCCCATTTTTTGTGTGGTGTTTAATGCTAGTACCCGCAACATTCCTGTGAAATTTTGTTGAAAAATTTTAGTAGGAACCTAGTAATGTTTTTTGGTTAATTGTGGCGTGGCAGTAGCAATAATCTGCCCATATTTGGAATGCATGCTAGTACAGAACCAGTGTATACATATACCAATTTGTTTTCATATATCATCATTAGAAGCATAAATAGGGTAATTGTCTCTTAGTGGGGTCCCCAAAGTTCATTATATGGCAGGGAGGCGTATCCTTCCTCTGATCGATCCCGATTTATTATGTATGGCTTTGTACTAATACAAAATTTCGTCCAAAAATATTGTATAGGTCGTAAGTTATAATAATATGTCAATAGTGGGCGTGGCTGTAGAAATATCTCGCCCAATTTTTGTGTGGTGTTTTATGTTAGTACCCGCAACCTACCTGTGAAATTTCGTTGAAAAATCTTTAATAGGAACCTAGTAATGATTTTTGGTTAATTGTGGGCGTGGCAGTAGCAATAATCTGCCCATATTTGGAATGCATGCTAGTACAGACCCAGTGTATACATATACCAATTTGTTTTCATATCTCATCACTAGAAGCATAGATAGGGTAATTGTCTTTAAGTGGTGTCCCCAAAGTTCATTATATGGGAGGGAGGCGTATCCTTCCTCTGACAGACCCCGAATCTTATATATGGCTTTGTAGGGTCCATATATGTACTAATACAAAATTTCGTCCAAAAATATTGTATAGGTCGTAATTTATAATAATATGTCAATAGTGGGCGTGGCTGTAGAAATAACTCGCCCATTTTTTGTGTTGTGTTTAATGTTAGTACCCGCAACATTCCTGTGAAATAGGAACCTAGTAATGTTTTTGGTTAATTTTGGGCGTGGCAGTAGCAATAATCTGCCCATATTTGGAATGCATGCTAGTACAGACCCAGTGTATACATATACCAATTTGTTTTCATATATCATCACTAGAAGCATAGATAGGGTAATTGTTTTCAAGTTGTGTCCCCAAAGTTCATTATATGGGAGGGAGGCGTATCCTTCCTCTGATCGACCCCGAATGTTATATATGGCTTTGTAGGGTCCATATACTCGTATGTACTAATATAAAATTTCGTCCAAAAATATTGTATAGATCGAATGTTAGAATAATATGTCAATAGTGGGCGTGGCTATAGAACTAACTCGCCCCTTTATTTTGTGGTGTTTAATGTTAGTACCCGCAACATTCCTGTGAAATTTCGTTGAAAAATTTTAGTAGGAACCTAGTAATGTTTTTTGGTTAATTGTGGGCGTGGCAGTAGCAATGATCTGCCCATATTTGGAATACATGCTAGTACAGACCCAGTGTATACATACACCAATTTGTTTTCAAATATCATCACTAGAAGCATAGATAGGGTAATTGTCTTTAAGTGGTGTCCCCAAAGTTCATTATATGGGAGGGAGGCGTAACCTTCCTCTGATCGACCCCGAATCTTATATATGGCTTTGTAGGGTCCATATATGTACTAATATAAAATTTCGTCCAAAAATATTGTATAGGTCGTAAGTTATAATAATATTTAAATAGTGGGCGTGGCTGTAGAAATAACTCGCCCATTTTTTGTGTGGTGCTTTATGTTAGTACTCGCAACCTACCTGTGAAATTTCGTTGAAAAATCTTTAATAGGAACCTAGTAATGACTTTTGGTTAATTGTGGGCGTGGCAGTAGCAATAATCTGCCCATATTTGGAATGCATGCTAGTACAGACCCAGTGTATACATAGACCAATTTGTCTTCATATGTAATCACTAGAAGCATAGATAGGGTAATTGTCTTTAAGTGGGGTCCCCAAAGTTCATTATATGGGAGCGAGGCGTATCCTTCCTCTGATTGACCCCGAATCTTATATATGGCTATGTAGGGTCCATATATGTCCTAATATAAAATTTCGTACAAAAATATTGTATAGGTCGTAAGTTATAATAAAATGTCAATAGTGGGCGTGGCTGTAGAAATAACTCGCCCATTTTTTGTGTGGTGTTTAATGTTAGTACCCGCAACATTCCTGTGAAATTTCGTTGAAAAATTTTAGTAGGAACCTAGTAATGTTTTTTGGTTAATTGTGGCGTGGCAGTAGCAATAATCTGCCCATATTTGGAATGCGTGCTAGTACAGACCCAGTGTATACATATACCAATTTGTTTTCATATATCAGGGAGGCGTATCCTTCCTCTGACAGACCCCGAATCTTATATATGGCTTTGTAGGGTCCATATATGTACTAATACAAAATTTAGTCCAAAAATATTGTATAGGTCGTAATTTATAATAATATGTCAATAGTGGGCGTGGCTGTAGAAATAACTCGCCCATTTTTTGTGTTGTGTTTAATGTTAGTACCCGCAAGCTACCTGTGAAATGTCGTTGAAAAATCTTTAATAGGAACCTAGTAATGATTTTTGGTTAATTGTGGGCGTGGCAGTAGCAATAATCTGCCCATATTTGGAATGCATGCTAGTACAGACCCAGTGTATACATATAAGAATTTGTTTTCATATATCGGCACTAGAAGCATAGATAGGGTAATTGTCTTTAAGTGGGGTCCCCAAAGTTCTTTATATGGGAGGGAGGCGTATCCTTCCTCTGATCGACCCCGAATCTTATATATGGCTTTGTAGGGTCCATATATGTACTAATATAAAGTTTCGTCCACAAATATTGTATAGGTCGTAAGTTATAATAATATGTCAATAGTGGGCGTGGCTGTAGAAATAACTCGCCCATTTTTTGTGTGGTGTTTAATGTTAGTACCCGCAACATTCCTGTGAAATAGGAACCTAGTAATGATTTTTGGTTAATTGTGGGCGTGGCAGTAGCAATAATCTGCCCATATTTGGAATGCATGCTAGTACAGACCCAGTGTATACATATACGAAATTGTTTTCATATATCAGCACTAGAAGCATAGATAGTGTAATTGTCTTTAAGTGGGGTCGCCAAAGTTCATTATATGGGAAGGAGGCGTATCCTTCCTCTGATCGACCCCGAATCTCATATATGGCTTTGTAGGGTCCGTATATGTACTAATATAAAATTTCGTCCAAAAATATTGTATAGGTCGTAAGTTATAATAATATGTCAATAGTGGGCGTGGCTGTAGAAATAACTCGCCCATTTTTTGTGTGGTGTTTAATGTTAGTACCCGCAACATTCCTGTGAAATTTCGTTGAAAAATTTTAGTAGGAACCTAGTAATGTTTTTTGGTTAATTGTGGCGTGGCAGTAGCAATAATCTGCCCATATTTGGAATGCATGCTAGTACAGAACCAGTGTATACATATACCAATTTGTTTTCATATATCATCATTAGAAGCATAAATAGGGTAATTGTCTCTTAGTGGGGTCCCCAAAGTTCATTATATGGCAGGGAGGCGTATCCTTCCTCTGATCGATCCCGATTTATTATGTATGGCTTTGTACTAATACAAAATTTCGTCCAAAAGTATTGTATAGGTCGTAAGTTATAATAATATGTCAATAGTGGGCGTGGCTGTAGAAATAACTCGCCCAATTTTTGTGTGGTGTTTTATGTTAGTACCCGCAACGTACCTGTGAAATTTCGTTGAAAAATCTTTAATAGGAACCTACTAATGATTTTGGTTAATTGTGGGCGTGGCAGTAGCAATAATCTGCCCATATTTGGAATGCGTGCTAGTACAGACCCAGTGTATACATATACCAATTTGTTTTCATATATCAGGGAGGCGTATCCTTCCTCTGACAGACCCCGAATCTTATATATGGGTTTGTAGGGTCCATATATGTACTAATACAAAATTTAGTCCAAAAATATTGTAAAGGTCGTAATTTATAATAATATGTCAATAGTGGGCGTGGCTGTAGAAAAAACTCGCCCATTTTTTGTGTTGTGTTTAATGTTAGTACCCGCAAGCTATCTGTGAAATGTCGTTGAAAAATCTTTAATAGGAACCTAGTAATGATTTTTGGTTAATTGTGGGCGTGGCAGTAGCAATAATCTGCCCATATTTGGAATGCATGCTAGTACAGACCCAGTGTATACATATAAGAATTTGTTTTCATATATCGGCACTAGAAGCATAGATAGGGTAATTGTCTTTAAGTGGGGTCCCCAAAGTTCATTATATGGGAGGGAGGCGTATCCTTCCTTTGATCGACCCCGAATCTTATATATGGCTTTGCAGGGTCCATATATGTACTAATATAAAATTTCGTCCAAAAATATTGTATAGGTCGTAAGCTATAATAATATGTCAATAGTGGGCGTGGCTGTAGAAATAACTCGCCCATTTTTTGTGTGGTGTTTAATGTTAGTACCCGCAACATTCCTGTGAAATAGGAACCTAGTAATGATTTTTGGTTAATTGTGGGCGTGGCAGTAGCAATAATCTGCCCATATTTGGAATGCATGCTAGTACAGACCCAGTGTATACATATACCAATTTGTTTTCATATATCATCACTAGAAGCATAGATAGGGTAATTGTCTTCAAGTTGTGTCCCCAAAGTTCATTATATGTGAGGGAGGCGTATCCTTCCTCTGATCGACCCCGAATCTTATATATGGCTTTGTAGGGTCCATATACTCGTATGTACTAATATAAAATTTCGTCCAAAAATATTGTATAGATCGTAAGTTATAATAATTTGTCAGTAGTGGGCGTGGCTGTAGAACTAACTCGCCCCTTTATTGTGTGGTCTTTAATGTTAGTACCCGCAACATTCCTGTGAAATTTCGTTGAAAAATTTTAGTAGGAACCTAGTAATGTTTTTTGGTTAATTGTGGGCGTGGCAGTAGCAATAATGTGCCCATATTTGGAAGCATGCTAGTACAGACCCAGTGTATACATATACCAATTTGTTTTCATATATCATCACTAGAAGCATAGATAGGGTAATTGTCTTTAAGTGGGGTCCCCAAAGTTCATTATATGGGAGGGAGGCGTATCCTTTCTCTGATCGACCCCGAACCTTATATATGGCTTTGTAGGCTCCATATATGTACTAATACAAAATTTAGTCCAAAAATATTGTATAGGTCGTAATTTATAATAATATGTCAATAGTGGGCGTGGCTGTAGAAATAACTCGCCCATTTTTTGTGTTGTGTTTAATGTTAGTACCCGCAACCTACCTGTGAAATGTCCTTCAAAAATCTTTAATAGGAACCTAGTAATGACTTTTGGTTAATTGTGCGCGTGGCAGTAGCAATAATCTGCCCATATTTGGAATGCATGCTAGCACAGACCCAGTGTATACATATACCAATTTGTTTTCATATATCATCATTAGAAGCATAGATAGGGTAATTGTCTCTTAGTGGGGTCCCCAAAGTTCATTATATGGCAGGAAGGCGTATTCTTCCTCTGATCGACCCCGATTTATTATGTATGGCTTTGTACTAATACAAAATTTCGTCCAAAAATATTGTATAGGTCGTAAGTTATAATAATATGTCAATAGTGGGCGTGGCTGTAGAAATAACTCGCCCAATTTTTGTGTGGTGTTTTATGTTAGTACCCGCAACCTACCTGTGAAATTTCGTTGAAAAATCTTTAATAGGAACCTAGTAATGATTTTTGGGCGTGGCAGTACAATAATCTGCCCATATTTGGAATGCATGCTAGTACAGACCCAATGTATACATACACCAATTTGTTTTCATATATCATCACTAGAAGCATAGATAGGGTAATTGTCTTTAAGTGGTGACCCCAAAGTTCATTATATGGGAGGGAGGCGTATCCTTCCTCTGATCGACCCCGAATCTTACATATGGCTTTGTAGGGTCCATATATGTACTAATATAAAATTTCGTCCAAAAATATTGTCTAGATCGTAAGTTATAATAATATTTAGATAGTGGGCGTGGCTGTAGAAATAACTCGCCCATTTTTTGTGTGGTGCTTTATGTTAGTACTCGCAACCTACCTGTGAAATTTCGTTGAAAAATCTTTAATAGGAACCTAGTAATGACTTTTGGTTAATTGTGGGCGTGGCAGTAGCAATAATCTGCCCATATTTCGAATGCATGCTAGTACAGACCCAGTGTATACATACACCAATTTGTCTTCATATGTAATCACTAGAAGCATAGATAGGGTAATTGTCTTTAAGTGGGGTCCCCAAAGTTCATTATATGGGAGCGAGGCGTATCCTTCCTCTGATCGACCCCGAATCTTGTATTACGTGCAATACAATATATTTGACTCTACTGTATTTATAATGAATTAGCTATCACTGTAAAATGAATTCTGTTTTTTGTTTTGGAATCGAATCTTTGCATTTGCTTTTGGATTGTATTTTGGCAACTCCTTCTCCTTTCTATATTTCTAATATTATTTACTCTCTCAGGAAACGTTGAACAATAAAGTTGTGTGTCGCTTTTTATTTAACAAACGAACGATTAAAATCTAATAGGTTATGGACCCAGGCCACATATAAAAAAAAAATAAATAAATAAAGTAATTTGGTGAAGATTTTTAAATAATTATTTTATATTTAAAGTGGATTTGAGAGAGTCGAAAAAGTAAAAAAAAAAAATTTTTTTTTTTTAAACATGAGCGGTGCCGGGTTGTTATCATTCGAAAAACTCGACGAAAGTAATTACGCGTCGTGGTCGATAACTATGAAAAGCGTCCTAATTCACGCGGAGCTTTGGAGGATCACCATTGGAAAAGTGGTCAAGTCAGAGACTGCAACGAGTGCGGAGGAGGATGCGTTTGATGCAAAGGATGAAAAGGCGTTGGCAAGCATTATGCTGTGCGTAAAACCTTCGCAGATCAACTATATTAAGCACTGCAAAACGGCAAAAGAGGCCTGGACAAAGTTGGAGGAAGTTTATAGACCGGCAGGGCCGGCACGTAAAATAGTGTTATTTAAAAAATTGCTGTACCTCAGTTTGTCTGAGGGCAGCAGCGTTTCTGATCATCTGATTGAGTTCCTGGGAGCGGTGGAGATGCTTGCGGAGATTGGCGTGACTGTACCAGAGGAAATGTTAGTTATTATTTTGTTGTCAAGTTTGCCCAAGTCGTTCGAAAATCTCGTTGTAGCCATAGAGACACGTGATGCGTTGCCTGATTTAAATATGCTCAAGGTTAAGCTGCTAGAAGAGGGAGAAAGACGGCATGACAAAAAGGAACAAACGGTAACTTGCAACAGTCAGCAAGCGTATGTAGTGCAAGAGAATTCGAAAAAATCAGCATATACAAACAACAGTTACAGCAACAGCGGGGTCAGCAACCATAAAAAACGCATACAAGGCAAGTGTTTCAACTGCGGTCGTCGCGGACACTTTGCTGCAAACTGCAGAGAGAAACGAAAATCGCAACAAAAGGAACAAGAAAATTCCAAATCTTTTGCTTTTCTTGCTAATTCATCTACGCATGATTTTCGTTGCGACAAGTGGATTATTGACAGCGGCGCTACATCACATTTATGCTGCGACCGTTCATTGTTTGTCTCATTTGAAGACCGCAAGGAAAGAATAGATCTCGTGGGCAACAAATTTATTGAAGCAGAAGGGCGAGGAGACGTTGACGTGGAGAGCAATGGTTTTCGCATAAATTTGAAAAATGTTTTGTATGTGCCAGAGCTGCGATGTAATTTTGTTTCAGTTTCCAAAGCGTGCCAAAATAAACTTTCTGTGAACTTTGAAAAAGAACAAGTACGCGACAAAAATTACATTTTGATTAGAGGCATTGAAGATGGTGGTTTATTTACATTTACCTCAAAAATAAATAAGTGTTTTGTGACAACAGATGCAGCAAATAATGCAATGGTTTGGCATAGGCGCTATGGACATTTGAATTTCGGTAGCTTGAATGAAATGTTAAATAAAAAATTGGTGTTTGGACTTAACATAAAAGATTTTTCAAATAAAGATGAATGCATAACATGTGCGAAAAGCAAAATTTGCGTAAAGCCATTCCCTCGTTCGTCGGAGAATCGTGCTAAAAATTTATTAGAAGTGGTTCATAGTGATGTGTGCGGGCCAATAAACAAAGACTCAATTGGTGGCTCACGATATTTTGTATCTTTCATAGACGACAAGTCACGTTATATTTTTGTTTATTTTTTAAAGAAAAAAGACCAAGTGCTAGACACATTTATTTCATTTAAAGCCATGGCAGAAAAACAGACTGGTCAAAAATTAAAAATACTGCGAAGTGACAATGGCGGTGAATTTATTAGTAAAAGTTTTGATGATTTTTTAGACAAGAACGGTATCAGGCGGCAGTTGACTGTTCCGCATACACCGCAACAGAATGGCGTGGCAGAGCGTGCTAATCGCACATTGGTGGAGATGGCGCGCAGCATGTTAGAGCATAGCAGACTTGATGAAAGCTTTTGGGCAGAGGCGGTGGCAGCTGCAGTCTATTTGAAAAATAGAGCTGCAACGAAATCACTTCTAAATGAAACGCCATACGAAGCATGGGTTGGTAAGAAACCAAGTGTGTCACATTTGAAAATTTTTGGGTCAACGGCGATTGCAATTGATAAAACCCAATCAAATAAATTCAGGCCAAAAGGCAGAGAGTTTATTATGGTAGGCTATTCCGAAACTTCTAAAGCTTATCGTTTAATGGATCCAGAGACTAGAAAAGTTATTACTAGCCGAAACGTTATATTTTTTGAAGAGCGGTTCAACAACAACAAAGAAATTCAGAGCGACTTAACAATCTTGGACACTGAAGACATTGCAGCTGGATCTACTGAAAGTGTTAGCCCAAACGAAGAAGATGAGAGCTGTGCAGCAGATATGATCAAAGATGCTGAACCAGTAAGATATGGTCCTGGTCGTCCCAGAATTATTCACACCGGGGAACCAGGGCGCCCACGCAAGGAGCGCCATATATTAAATTTTATTGAAAGCAAGGAACTAAAAATACCGTCGTGTGTAGATGAGGCTTTGAGTAGCGAATATTCAAAGCACTGGAAAGACTCCATGCAGAAGGAGTATGATGCGTTAGTGGAGAATAATACTTGGACACTTGTACAGTTGCCAGCAGGTGAAAAAGTTATCAATTGTAAATGGGTGTACAACATAAAGAGAAATGCAGATGGTAGTATTCAGCGCTTTAAGAGTCGTTTGGTGGCAAAAGGCTGCAGTCAACAATTCGGAGTAACTGAAACATTTTCACCAGTGGTAAGATACGCGACCATCCGTATGCTATTTGCGCTAGCATGCGAACATGAGCTCTGTTTACATCAAATGGATGTGTCATCAGCGTATTTAAACAGCGATTTGCATGACATCGTATATATGAGGCAGCCCGAAGGTTTTGTTAGCCAGAAATTTCCAAATCGAGTGCTGAGGTTAAACAAGGCGTTATATGGGCTGAAGCAGAGTGGGCGTGAATGGAATGCGACGCTTCATGGAGTTCTAAAGAAAATTGGGTTTTCACCGTGTGTCAGTGAGCCCTGCGTGTACACAAAAAATGAAAATGGTAACTATAATATAATTGCTGTGTACGTAGACGATCTCATTATAGGGTGCTCAAAACTTGAAGATGTATCTGCAATCAAAACACAAATCGCAGAAGAGTTTGATGTTGTGGATGGAGGTCCACTTAAATATTTCCTGGGCATGGAAATATGCCGCGAAGGTGAAACAGGTCCTTTAGCTGTTTGTCAGCGAAAATACATCCTTGATCTTCTAAAGCAGTATGGTATGGACAATTGCAAACCTGTATCAACACCGTTAATTCCAGTGAGCTGCGGAGTTGAAAGTTGCAGAAAGGCGAATCAAACGGAGTATCAGTCTCTAGTTGGTGCCTTGATGTATTTAGCCATTTCAACGCGACCAGATATACTCCATTCGATTTCAAAGCTGTCACAGAGAAACACCGATCCTCATTCAGAGCATGAGGCTGCATTGAAGCATATCCTAAGATATTTAAAAGGAACCGTCGATTTAAAAATCCATTACAGCAAGACTGGTAAGCCTATAGAGTGCTATGTAGATGCCGACTGGGGTAGTGACACCAGTGACAGAAAGTCGTATACGGGTTGTGCCTTTATTGCAGCAGGCAGCGTGTTTTCATGGGAAAGCAAAAAACAGAGCGTAGTTTCACTCAGCAGTACGGAAGCGGAGTATGTGGCTCTCTCGGCAGCGGCCAAAGAAGCTGTTTATATCAAAAAATTGTTAAATGAAAGAGGTTTTGGCGAAAATCGTCCGATGGTTTTGAATGGCGATAACCAAAGCGCACAAAGTTTAGTAAATAATCCCATATATCACTCTAGAAGTAAACATATAGATATTAAATTTCATTATATTCGTAATTTGTATGAAAATTCCGAGATAACTTTAAACTATGTTTGTACTGAAGAAATGATATCTGATATTTTAACCAAAAATTTGCAAAGGTTTAAACACTGTAAATTTACAAGAGAAATGGGATTGTATCAATTTTTTATTTATTTTTAATATGCAATCAAATATGTTTGTATTGAGAAGGAGTGTTAAAGATAATATACAATATATTTGACTCTACTGTATTTATAATGAATTAGCCATCACTGTAACATGAATTCTGTTTTTTGTTTTGGAATCGAATCTTTGCATTTGCTTTTGGATTGTATTTTGGCAACTCCTTCTCCTTTCTATATTTCTAATATTATTTACTCTCTCAGGAAACGTTGAACAATAAAGTTGTGTGTCGCTTTTTATTTAACAAACGAACGATTAAAATCTAATAAATCTTATATATGGCTATGTAGGGTCCATATATGTACTAATATAAAATTTCGTCCAAAAATATTGTATAGGTCGTAAGTTATAATAAAATGTCAATAGTGGGCGTGGCTGTAGAAATAACTCGCCCATTTTTTGTGTGGTGTTTAATGTTAGTACCCGCAACATTCCTGTGAAATAGGAGCCTAGTAATGATTTTTGGTTAATTGTGGGCGTGGCAGTAGCAATAATCTGCCCATATTTGGAATGCATGCTAGTACAGACCCAGTGTATACATATACCAATTTGTTTTCATATATCATCACTAGAAGCATAGATAGGGTAATTGTCTTTAAGTGGTGTCCCCAAAGTTCATTATATGGGAGGGAGGCGTATCCTTCCTATGATCGACCCCGAATCTTATATATGGCTTTGTAGGGTCTATATACTCGTATGTACTAATATAAAATTTCGTCCAAAAATATTGTATAGGTCGTAAGTTATAATAATATGTCAATAGTGGGCGTGGCTGTAGAAATAACTCGCCCATTTTTTGTGTTGTGTTTAATGTTAGTACCCGCAACATTCCTGTGAAATAGGAACCTAGTAATGTTTTTGGTTAATTTTGGGCGTGGCAGTAGCAATAATCTGCCCATATTTGGAATGCATGCTAGTACAGACCCAGTGTATACATATACCAATTTGTTTTCATATATCATCACTAGAAGCATAGATAGGGTAATTGTTTTCAAGTTGTGTCCCCAAAGTTCATTATATGGGAGGGAGGCGTATCCTTCCTCTGATCGACCCCGAATGTTATATATGGCTTTGTAGGGTCCATATACTCGTATGTACTAATATAAAATTTCGTCCAAAAATATTGTATAGATCGAAAGTTAGAATAATATGTCAATAGTGGGCGTGGCTGTAGAACTAACTCGCCCCTTTATTTTGTGGTGTTTAATGTTAGTACCCGCAACATTCCTGTGAAATTTCGTTGAAAAATTTTAGTAGGAACCTAGTAATGTTTTTTGGTTAATTGTGGGCGTGGCAGTAGCAATGATCTGCCCATATTTGGAATACATGCTAGTACAGACCCAGTGTATACATACACCAATTTGTTTTCAAATATCATCACTAGAAGCATAGATAGGGTAATTGTCTTTAAGTGGTGTCCCCAAAGTTCATTATATGGGAGGGAGGCGTAACCTTCCTCTGATCGACCCCGAATCTTATATATGGCTTTGTAGGGTCCCTATATGTACTAATATAAAATTTCGTCCAAAAATATTGTATAGGTCGTAAGTTATAATAAAATGTCAATAGTGGGCGTGGCTGTAGAAATAACTCGCCCATTTTTTGTGTGGTGTTTAATGTTAGTACCCGCAACATTCCTGTGAAATTTCGTTGAAAAATTTTAGTAGGAACCTAGTAATGTTTTTTGGTTAATTGTGGCGTGGCAGTAGCAATAATCTGCCCATATTTGGAATGCATGCTAGTACAGAACCAGTGTATACATATACCAATTTGTTTTCATATATCATCATTAGAAGCATAAATAAGGTAATTGTCTCTTAGTGGGGTCCCCAAAGTTAATTATATGGCAGGGAGGCGTATCCTTCCTCTGATCGATCCCGATTTATTATGTATGGCTTTGTACTAATACAAAATTTAGTCCAAAAATATTGTATAGGTCGTAATTTATAATAATATGTCAATAGTGGGCGTGGCTGTAGAAATAACTCGCCCATTTTTTGTGGGGTGTTTAATGTTAGTACCCGCAACATTCCTGTAGAATTTCGTTGAAACATCTTTAGTAGGAACCTAGTAATGTTTTTTGGTTATTTGTGGGCGTGGCAGTCGCAATAATCTGCCCATATTTGGAATGCATGCTAGTACAGACCCAGTGTATACATATACCAATTTGTTTTCATATATCATCACTAGAAGCATAGACAGGGTAATTGTCTTTAAATGGAGTCCCCAAAGTTAATTAAATGGGTCGGAGGCGTATCCTTCCTCTGAACGACCCCGAATCTTATATATAGCTTTTTAGGGTCCATATATGTACTAATATAAAATTTCGTCCATAAATATTGCATAGGTCGTAAGTTATAGTAATATGTCAATAGTGGGCGTGGCTTTAGAGATAACTCGCCCATTTTTTGTGTGGTGTTTTATGTTAGTACCCGCAAGCTACCTGTGAAATGTCGTTGAAAAATCTTTAATAGGAACCTAGTAATGATTTTTGGTTAATTGTGGGCGTGGCAGTAGCAATAATCTGCCCATATTTGGAATGCATGCTAGTACAGACCCAGTGTATACATATAAGAATTTGTTTTCATATATCGGCACTAGAAGCATAGATACGGTAATTGTCTTTAAGTGGGGTCCCCAAAGTTCATTATATGGGAGGGAGGCGTATCCTTCCTCTGATCGACCCCGAATCTTATATATGGCTTTGTAGGGTCCATATATGTACTAATATAAAATTTCGTCCAAAAATATTGTATAGGTCGTAAGTTATAATAATATGTCAATAGTGGGCGTGGCTGTACAAATAACTCGCCCATTTTTTGTGTGGTGTTTAATGTTAGTACCCGCAACATTCCTGTGAAATAGGAACCTAGTAATGATTTTTGGTTAATTGTGGGCGTGGCAGTAGCAATAATCTGCCCATATTTGGAATGCATGCTAGTACAGACCCAGTGTATACATATACCAATTTGTTTTCATATATCATCACTAGAAGCATAGATAGGGTAATTGTCTTCAAGTTGTGTCCCCAAAGTTCATTATATGGGAGGGAGGCGTATCCTTCCTCTGATCGACCCCAAATCTTATATATGGCTTGGTAGGGTCCATATACTCGTATGTACTAATATAAAATTTCGTCCAAAAATATTGTATAGGTCGTAAGTTATAATAATATGTCAGTAGTGGGCGTGGCTGTAGAAATAACTCGCCCAATTTTTGTGTGGTGTTTTATGTTAGTACCCGCAACCTACCTGTGAAATTTCGATGAAATATCTTTAATAGGAACCTAGTAATGACTTTTGGTTAATTGTGGGCGTGGCAGTAGCAATAATCTGCCCATATTTGGAATGCATGCTAGCACAGACCCAGTGTATACATATACGAATTTGTTTTCATATATCAGCACTAGAAGCATAGATAGTGTAATTGTCTTTAAGTGGGGTCGCCAAAGTTCATTATATGGGAAGGAGGCGTATCCTTCCTCTGATCGACCCCGAATCTCATATATGGCTTTGTAGGGTCCGTATATGTACTAATATAAAATTTCGTCCAAAAATATTGTATAGGTCGTAAGTTATAATAATATGTCAATAGTGGGCGTGGCTGTAGAAATAACTCGCCCATTTTTTGTGTGGTGTTTAATGTTAGTACCCGCAACATTCCTGTGAAATTTCGTTGAAAAATTTTAGTAGGAACCTAGTAATGTTTTTTGGTTAATTGTGGCGTGGCAGTAGCAATAATCTGCCCATATTTGGAATGCATGCTAGTACAGAACCAGTGTATACTTATACCAATTTGTTTTCATATATCATCATTAGAAGCATAAATAGGGTAATTGTCTCTTAGTGGGGTCCCCAAAGTTCATTATATGGCAGGGAGGCGTATCCTTCCTCTGATCGATCTCGATTTATTATGTATGGCTTTGTACTAATACAAAATTTCGTCCAAAAGTATTGTATAAGTCGTAAGTTATAATAATATGTCAATAGTGGGCGTGGCTGTAGAAATAACTCGCCCAATTTTTGTGTGGTGTTTTATGTTAGTACCCGCAACGTACCTGTGAAATTTCGTTGAAAAATCTTTAATAGGAACCTACTAATGATTTTGGTTAATTGTGGGCGTGGCAGTAGCAATAATCTGCCCATATTTGGAATGCGTGCTAGTACAGACCCAGTGTATACATATACCAATTTGTTTTCATATATCAGGGAGGCGTATCCTTCCTCTGACAGACCCCGAATCTTATATATGGGTTTGTAGGGTCCATATATGTACTAATACAAAATTTAGTCCAAAAATATTGTAAAGGTCGTAATTTATAATAATATGTCAAAAGTGGGCGTGGCTGTAGAAATAACTCGCCCATTTTTTGTGTTGTGTTTAATGTTAGTACCCGCAAGCTACCTGTGAAATGTCGTTGAAAAATCTTTAATAGGAACCTAGTAATGATTTTTGGTTAATTGTGGGCGTGGCAGTAGCAATAATCTGCCCATATTTGGAATGCATGCTAGTACAGACCAAGTGTATACATACACCAATTTGTTTGCATATATCGGCACTAGAAGCATAGATAGGGTAATTGTCTTTAAGTGGGGTCCCCAAAGTTCATTATATGGGAGGGAGGCGTATCCTTCCTCTGATCGACCCCGAATCTTATATATGGCTTTGTAGGGTCCATATACTCGTATGTACTAATATAAAATTTCGTCCAAAAATATTGTATAGATCGTAAGTTATAATAATTTGTCAGTAGTGGGCGTGGCTGTAGAACTAGCTCGCCCCTTTATTGTGTGGTCTTTAATGTTAGTACCCGCAACATTCCTGTGAAATTTCGTTGAAAAATTTTAGCAGGAACCTAGTAATGTTTTTTGGTTAATTGTGGGCGTGGCAGTAGCAATAATGTGCCCATATTTGGAAGCATGCTAGTACAGACCCAGTGTATACATATACCAATTTGTTTTTATATATCATCACTAGAAGCATAGATAGGGTAATTGTCTTTAAGTGGGGTCCCCAAAGTTCATTATATGGGAGGGAGGCGTATCCTTTCTCTGATCGACCCCGAACCTTATATATGGCTTTGTAGGCTCCATATATGTACTAATACAAAATTTAGTCCAAAAATATTGTATAGGTCGTAATTTATAATAATATGTCAATAGTGGGCGTGGCTGTAGAAATAACTCGCCCATTTTTTGTGTTGTGTTTAATGTTAGTACCCGCAACCTACCTGTGAAATGTCCTTCAAAAATCTTTAATAGGAACCTAGTAATGACTTTTGGTTAATTGTGCGCGTGGCAGTAGCAATAATCTGCCCATATTTGGAATGCATGCTAGTACAGACCCAGTGTATACATATACGAATTTGTTTTCATATATCAGCACTAGAAGCATAGATAGTGTAATTGTCTTTAAGTGGGGTCGCCAAAGTTCATTATATGGGTAGGAGGCGTATCCTTCCTCTGATCGACCCCGAATCTCATATATGGCTTTGTAGGGTCCGTATATGTACTAATATAAAATTTCGTCCAAAAATATTGTATAGGTCGTAAGTTATAATAATATGTCAATAGTGGGCGTGGCTCTAGAAATAACTCGCCCATTTTTTGTGTGGTGTTTAATGTTAGTACCCGCAACATTCCTGTGAAATTTCGTTGAAAAATTTTAGTAGGAACCTAGTAATGTTTTTTGGTTAATTGTGGCGTGACAGTAGCAATAATCTGCCCATATTTGGAATGCATGCTAGTACAGAACCAGTGTATACATATACCAATTTGTTTTCATATATCATCATTAGAAGCATAAATAGGGTAATTGTCTCTTAGTGGGGTCCCCAAAGTTCATTATATGGCAGGGAGGCGTATCCTTCCTCTGATCGATCCCGATTTATTATGTATGGCTTTGTACTAATACAAAATTTCGTCCAAAAGTATTGTATAGGTCGTAAGTTATAATAATATGTCAATAGTGGGCGTGGCTGTAGAAATAACTCGCCCAATTTTTGTGTGGTGTTTTATGTTAGTATCCGCAACGTACCTGTGAAATTTCGTTGAAAAATCTTTAATAGGAACCTACTAATGATTTTGGTTAATTGTGGGCGTGGCAGTAGCAATAATCTGCCCATATTTGGAATGCGTGCTAGTACAGACCCAGTGTATACATATAACAATTTGTTTTCATATATCAGGGAGGCGTATCCTTCCTCTGACAGACCCCGAATCTTATGTATGGGTTTGTAGGGTCCATATATGTACTAATACAAAATTTAGTCCAAAAATATTGTAAAGGTCGTAATTTATAATAATATGTCAATAGTGGGCGTGGCTGTAGAAATAACTCGCCCATTTTTTGTGTTGTGTTTAATGTTAGTACCCGCAAGCTATCTGTGAAATGTCGTTGAAAAATCTTTAATAGGAACCTAGTAATGTTTTTTGGTTAATTGTGGGCGTGGCAGTAGCAATAATCTGCCCATATTTGGAATGCATGCTAGTACATACCCAGTGTATACATATAAGAATTTGTTTTCATATATCGGCACTAGAAGCATAGATAGGGTAATTGTCTTTAAGTGGGGTCCCCAAAGTTCATTATATGGGAGGGAGGCGTATCCTTCCTCTGATCGACCCCGAATCTTATATATGGCTTTGTAGGGTCCATATATGTACTAATATAAAATTTCGTCCAAAAATATTGTATAGGTCGTAAGTTATAATAATATGTCAATAGTGGGCGTGGCTGTAGAAATAACTCGCCCATTTTTTGTGTGGTGTTTAATGTTAGTACCCGCAACATTCCTGTGAAATAGGAACCTAGTAATGATTTTTGGTTAATTGTGGGCGTGGCAGTAGCAATAATCTGCCCATATTTGGAATGCATGCTAGTACAGACCCAGTGTATACATATACCAATTTGTTTTCATATATCATCACTAGAAGCATAGATAGGGTAATTGTCTTCAAGTTGTGTCCCCAAAGTTCATTATATGGGAGGGAGGCGTATCCTTCCTCTGATCGACCCCGAATCTTATATATGGCTTTGTAGGGTCCATATACTCGTATGTACTAATATAAAATTTCGTCCAAAAATATTGTATAGATCGTAAGTTATAATAATTTGTCAGTAGTGGGCGTGGCTGTAGAACTAACTCGCCCCTTTATTGTGTGGTCTTTAATGTTAGTACCCGCAACATTCCTGTGAAATTTCGTTGAAAAATTTTAGTAGGAACCTAGTAATGTTTTTTGGTTAATTGTGGGCGTGGCAGTAGCAATAATGTGCCCATATTTGGAAGCATGCTGGTACAGACCCAGTGTATACATATACCAATTTGTTTTCATATATCATCACTAGAAGCATAGATAGGGTAATTGTCTTTAAGTGGGGTCCCCAAAGTTCATTATATGGGAGGGAGGCGTATCCTTTCTCTGATCGACCCCGAACCTTATATATGGCTTTGTAGGCTCCATATATGTACTAATACAAAATTTAGTCCAAAAGTATTGTATAGGTCGTAATTTATAATAATATGTCAATAGTGGGCGTGGCTGTAGAAATAACTCGCCCATTTTTTGTGTTGTGTTTAATGTTAGTACCCGCAACCTACCTGTGAAATGTCCTTCAAAAATCTTTAATAGGAACCTAGTAATGACTTTTGGTTAATTGTGCGCGTGGCAGTAGCAATAATCTGCCCATATTTGGAATGCATGCTAGTGCAGACCCAGTGTATACATATACCAATTTGTTTTCATATATCATCATTAGAAGCATAGATAGGGTAATTGTCTCTTAGTGGGGTCCCCAAAGTTCATTATATGGCAGGGAGGCGTATTCTTCCTCTGATCGACCCCGATTTATTATGTATGGCTTTGTACTAATACAAAATTTCGTCCAAAAATATTGTATAGGTCGTAAGTTATAATAATATGTAAATAGTGGGCGTGGCTGTAGAAATAACTCGTAACCTGTGAAATTTCGTTGAAAAATCTTTAATAGGAACCTAGTAATGATTTTTGGGCGTGGCAGTACAATAATCTGCCCATATTTGGAATGCATGCTAGTACAGACCCAATGTATACATACACCAATTTGTTTTCATATATCATCATTAGAAGCATAGATAGTGTAATTGTCTTTAAGTGGGGTCGCCAAA
Source organism: Clusia tigrina (assembly GCA_920105625.2). Lineage (NCBI taxonomy): Eukaryota > Metazoa > Arthropoda > Insecta > Diptera > Clusiidae > Clusia > Clusia tigrina. Next base: position 341,502,249 of record OV050030.1, read on the forward strand.
GTTCATTATATGGGAGGAAGGCGTATCCTTCCTCTGATCGACCCCGAATCTTATATATGGCTATGTAGGGTCCATATATGTACTAATATAAATTTCGTCCAAAAATATTGTATAGGTCGTAAGTTATAATAAAATGTCAATAGTGGGCGTGGCTGTAGAAATAACTCGCCCATTTTTTGTGTGGTGTTTAATGTTAGTACCCGCAACATTCCTGTGAAATAGGAACCTAGTAATGATTTTTGGTTAATTGTGGGCGTGGCAGTAGCAATAATCTGCCCATATTTGGAATGCATGCTAGTACAGACCCATTGTATACATATACCAATTTGTTTTCATATATCATCACTAGAAGCATAGATAGTGTAATTGTCTTTAAGTGGGGTCGCCAAAGTTCATTATATGGGAGGAAGGCGTGTCCTTCCTCTGATCGACCCCGAATCTCATATATGGCTTTGTAGGGTCCATATATGTACTAATATAAAATTTCGTCCAAAAATATTGTCTAGGTCGTAAGTTATAATAATATTTAAATAGTGGGCGTGGCTGTAGAAATAACTCGCCCATTTTTTGTGTGGTGCTTTATGTTAGTACTCCCAACCTACCTGTGAAATTTCGTTGAAAAATCTTTAATAGGAACCTAGTAATGACTTTTGGTTAATTGTGGGCGTGGCAGTAGCAATAATCTGCCCATATTTCGAATGCATGCTAGTACAGACCCAGTGTATACATACACCAATTTGTCTTCATATGTAATCACTAGAAGCATAGATAGGGTAATTGTCTTTAAGTGGGGTCCCCAAAGTTCATTATATGGGAGGAAGGCGTATCCTTCCTCTGATCGACCCCGAATCTCATATATGGCTTTGTAGGGTCCATATATGTACTAATATAAAATTTCGTCCAAAAATATTGTATAGGTCGTAAGTTATAATAATATGTCAATAGTGGGCGTGGCTGTAGAAATAACTCGCCCATTTTTTGTGTGGTGTTTAATGTTAGTACCCGCAACATTCCTGTGAAATTTCGTTGAAAAATTTTAGTAGGAACCTAGTAATGTTTTTTGGTTAATTGTGGCGTGGCAGTAGCAATAATCTGCCCATATTTGGAATGCATGCTAGTACAGAACCAGTGTATACATATACCAATTTGTTTTCATATATCATCATTAGAAGCATAAATTGGGTAATTGTCTCTTAGTGGGGTCCCCAAAGTTCATTATGTGGCAGGGAGGCGTATCCTTCCTCTGATCGATCCCGATTTATTATGTATGGCTTTGTACTAATACAAAATTTCGTCCAAAAATATTGTATAGGTCGTAAGTTATAATAATATGTCAATAGTGGGCGTGGCTGTAGAAATAACTCGCTCATTTTTTGTGTTGTGTTTAATGTTAGTACCCGCAAGCTACCTGTGAAATGTCGTTGAAAAATCTTTAATAGGAACCTAGTAATGATTTTTGGTTAATTGTGGGCGTGGCAGTAGCAATAATCTGCCCATATTTGGAATGCATGCTTTTACAGACCCAGTGTATACATATAAGAATTTGTTTTCATATATCATCACTAGAAGCATAGATAGTGTAATTGTCTTTAAGTGGGGTCGCCAAAGTTCATTATCTGGGAGGAAGGCGTATCCTTCCTCTGATCGACCCCGAATCTTATATATGGCTATGTAGGGTCCATATATGTACTAATATAAAATTTCGTCCAAAAATATTGTATAGGTCGTAAGTTATAATAAAATGTCAATAGTGGGCGTGGCTGTAGAAATAACTCGCCCATTTTTTGTGTGGTGTTTAATGTTAGTACCCGCAACATTCCTGTGAAATAGGAACCTAGTAATGATTTTTGGTTAATTGTGGGCGTGGCAGTAGCAATAATCTGCCCATATTTCGAATGCATGCTAGTACAGACCCAGTGTATACATACACCAATTTGTCTTCATATGTAATCACTAGAAGCATAGATAGGGTAATTGTCTTTAAGTGGGGTCCCCAAAGTTCATTATATGGGAGGAAGGCGTATCCTTCCTCTGATCGACCCCGAATCTCATATATGGCTTTGTAGGGTCCATATATGTACTAATATAAAATTTCGTCCAAAAATATTGTATAGGTCGTAAGTTATAATAATATGTCAATAGTGGGCGTGGCTGTAGAAATAACTCGCCCATTTTTTGTGTGGTGTTTAATGTTAGTACCCGCAACATTCCTGTGAAATTTCGTTGAAAAATTTTAGTAGGAACCTAGTAATGTTTTTTGGTTAATTGTGGCGTGGCAGTAGCAATAATCTGCCCATATTTGGAATGCATGCTTTTACAGACCCAGTGTATACATATAAGAATTTGTTTTCATATATCATCACTAGAAGCATAGATAGTGTAATTGTCTTTAAGTGGGGTCGCCAAAGTTCATTATATGGGAGGAAGGCGTATCCTTCCTCTGATCGACCCCGAATCTTATATATGGCTATGTAGGGTCCATATATGTACTAATATAAAATTTCGTCCAAAAATATTGTATAGGTCGTAAGTTATAATAAAATGTCAATAGTGGGCGTGGCTGTAGAAATAACTCGCCCATTTTTTGTGTGGTGTTTAATGTTAGTACCCGCAACATTCCTGTGAAATAGGAACCTAGTAATGATTTTTGGTTAATTGTGGGCGTGGCAGTAGCAATAATCTGCCCATATTTGGAATGCATGCTAGTACAGAACCAGTGTATACATATACCAATTTGTTTTCATATATCATCATTAGAAGCATAAATAGGGTAATTGTCTCTTAGTGGGGTCCCCAAAGTTCATTATGTGGCAGGGAGGCGTATCCTTCCTCTGATCGATCCCGATTTATTATGTATGGCTTTGTACTAATACAAAATTTCGTCCAAAAATATTGTATAGGTCGTAAGTTATAATAATATGTCAATAGTGGGCGTGGCTGTAGAAATAACTCGCCCAATTTTTGTGTGGTGTTTTATGTTAGTACCCGCAACCTACCTGTGAAATTTCGTTGAAAAATCTTTAATAGGAACCTACTAATGATTTTTGGTTAATTGTGGGTGTGCCAGTAGCAATAATCTGCCCATATTTGGAATGCGTGCTAGCACAGACCCAGTGTATACATATACCAATTTGTTTTCATATATCAGGGAGGCGTATCCTTCCTCTGACAGACCCCGAATCTTATATATGGCTTTGTAGGGTCCATATATGTACTAATACAAAATTTAGTCCAAAAATATTGTATAGGTCGTAATTTATAATAATATGTCAATAGTGGGCGTGGCTGTAGAAATAACTCGCTCATTTTTTGTGTTGTGTTTAATGTTAGTACCCGCAAGCTACCTGTGAAATGTCGTTGAAAAATCTTTAATAGGAACCTAGTAATGATTTTTGGTTAATTGTGGGCGTGGCAGTAGCAATAATCTGCCCATATTTGGAATGCATGCTTTTACAGACCCAGTGTATACATATAAGAATTTGTTTTCATATATCGGCACTAGAAGCATAGATAGGGTAATTGTCTTTAAGTGGGGTCCCCAAAGTTCATTATATGGGAGGGAGGCGTATCCTTCCTCTGATCGACCCCGAATATTATATATGGCTTTGTAGGGTCCATATATGTACTAGTATAAAATTTCGTCCAAAAATATTGTATAGGTCGTAAGTTATAATAATATGTCAATAGTGGGCGTGGCTGTAGAAATAACTCGCCCATTTTTTGTGTGGTGTTTAATGTTAGTACCCGCAACATTCCTGTGAAATAGGAACCTAGTAATGATTTTTGGTTAATTGTGGGCGTGGCAGTAGCAATAATCTGCCCATATTTGGAATGCATGCTAGTACAGACCCAGTGTATACATATACCAATTTGTTTTCATATATCATCACTAGAAGCATAGATAGGGTAATTGTCTTCAAGTTGTGTCCCCAAAGTTCATTATATGGGAGGGAGGCGTATCCTTCCTCTGATCGACCCCGAATCTTATATATGGCTTTGTAGGGTCCATATACTCGTATGTACTAATATAAAATTTCGTCCAAAAATATTGTATAGATCGTAAGTTATAATAATTTGTCAGTAGTGGGCGTGGCTGTAGAACTAGCTCGCCCCTTTATTGTGTGGTCTTTAATGTTAGTACCCGCAACATTCCTGTGAAATTTCGTTGAAAAATTTTAGTAGGAACCTAGTAATGTTTTTTGGTTAATTGTGGGCGTGGCAGTAGCAATAATGTGCCCATATTTGGAAGCATGCTAGTACAGACCCAGTGTATACATATACCAATTTGTTTTTATATATCATCACTAGAAGCATAGATAGGGTAATTGTCTTTAAGTGGGGTCCCCAAAGTTCATTATATGGGAGGGAGGCGTATCCTTTCTCTGATCGACCCCGAACCTTATATATGGCTTTGTAGGCTCCATATATGTACTAATATAAAATTTCGTCCAAAAATATTGTATAGGTCGTAAGTTATAATAATATGTCAATAGTGGGCGTGGCTGTAGAAATAACTCGCCCATTTTTTGTGTTGTGTTTAATGTTAGTACCCGCAACCTACCTGTGAAATGTCCTTCAAAAATCTTTAATAGGAACCTAGTAATGACTTTTGGTTAATTGTGCGCGTGGCAGTAGCAATAATCTGCCCATATTTGGAATGCATGCTAGTGCAGACCCAGTGTATACATATACCAATTTGTTTTCATATATCATCATTAGAAGCATAGATAGGGTAATTGTCTCTTAGTGGGGTCCCCAAAGTTCATTATATGGCAGGGAGGCGTATTCTTCCTCTGATCGACCCCGATTTATTATGTATGGCTTTGTACTAATACAAAATTTCGTCCAAAAATATTGTATAGGTCGTAAGTTATAATAATATGTAAATAGTGGGCGTGGCTGTAGAAATAACTCGTAACCTGTGAAATTTCGTTGAAAAATCTTTAATAGGAACCTAGTAATGATTTTTGGGCGTGGCAGTACAATAATCTGCCCATATTTGGAATGCATGCTAGTACAGACCCAATGTATACATACACCAATTTGTTTTCATATATCATCACTAGAAGCATAGATAGGGTAATTGTCTTTAAGTGGTGTCCCCAAAGTTCATTATATGGGAGGGAGGCGTATCCTTCCTCTGATCGACCCCGAATCTTACATGTGGCTTTGTAGGGTCCATATATGTACTAATATAAAATTTCGTCCAAAAATATTGTCTAGGTCGTAAGTTATAATAATATTTAAATAGTGGGCGTGGCTGTAGAAATAACTCGCCCATTTTTTGTGTGGTGCTTTATGTTAGTACTCGCAACCTACCTGTGAAATTTCGTTGAAAAATCTTTAATAGGAACCTAGTAATGACTTTTGGTTAATTGTGGGCGTGGCAGTAGCAATAATCTGCCCATATTTGGAATGCATGCTTTTACAGACCCAGTGTATACATATAAGAATTTGTTTTCATATATCATCATTAGAAGCATAGATAGTGTAATTGTCTTTAAGTGGGGTCGCCAAAGTTCATTATATGGGAGGAAGGCGTATCCTTCCTCTGATCGACCCCGAATCTTATATATGGCTATGTAGGGTCCATATATGTACTAATATAAAATTTCGTCCAAAAATATTGTATAGGTCGTAAGTTATAATAAAATGTCAATAGTGGGCGTGGCTGTAGAAATAACTCGCCCATTTTTTGTGTGGTGTTTAATGTTAGTACCCGCAACATTCCTGTGAAATAGGAACCTAGTAATGATTTTTGGTTAATTGTGGGCGTGGCAGTAGCAATAATCTGCCCATATTTGGAATGCATGCTAGTACAGACCCATTGTATACATATACCAATTTGTTTTCATATATCATCACTAGAAGCATAGATAGTGTAATTGTCTTTAAGTGGGGTCGCCAAAGTTCATTATATGGGAGGAAGGCGTATCCTTCCTCTGATCGACCCCGAATCTCATATATGGCTTTGTAGGGTCCATATATGTACTAATATAAAATTTCGTCCAAAAATATTGTCTAGGTCGTAAGTTATAATAATATTTAAATAGTGGGCGTGGCTGTAGAAATAACTCGCCCATTTTTTGTGTGGTGCTTTATGTTAGTACTCGCAACCTACCTGTGAAATTTCGTTGAAAAATCTTTAATAGGAACCTAGTAATGACTTTTGGTTAATTGTGGGCGTGGCAGTAGCAATAATCTGCCCATATTTCGAATGCATGCTAGTACAGACCCAGTGTATACATACACCAATTTGTCTTCATATGTAATCACTAGAAGCATAGATAGGGTAATTGTCTTTAAGTGGGGTCCCCAAAGTTCATTATATGGGAGGAAGGCGTATCCTTCCTCTGATCGACCCCGAATCTCATATATGGCTTTGTAGGGTCCATATATGTACTAATATAAAATTTCGTCCAAAAATATTGTATAGGTCGTAAGTTATAATAATATGTCAATAGTGGGCGTGGCTGTAGAAATAACTCGCCCATTTTTTGTGTGGTGTTTAATGTTAGTACCCGCAACATTCCTGTGAAATTTCGTTGAAAAATTTTAGTAGGAACCTAGTAATGTTTTTTGGTTAATTGTGGCGTGGCAGTAGCAATAATCTGCCCATATTTGGAATGCATGCTAGTACAGAACCAGTGTATACATATACCAATTTGTTTTCATATATCATCATTAGAAGCATAAATAGGGTAATTGTCTCTTAGTGGGGTCCCCAAAGTTCATTATGTGGCAGGGAGGCGTATCCTTCCTCTGATCGATGCCGATTTATTATGTATGGCTTTGTACTAATACAAAATTTCGTCCAAAAATATTGTATAGGTCGTAAGTTATAATAATATGTCAATAGTGGGCGTGGCTGTAGAAATAACTCGCTCATTTTTTGTGTTGTGTTTAATGTTAGTACCCGCAAGCTACCTGTGAAATGTCGTTGAAAAATCTTTAATAGGAACCTAGTAATGATTTTTGGTTAATTGTGGGCGTGGCAGTAGCAATAATCTGCCCATATTTGGAATGCATGCTTTTACAGACCCAGTGTATACATATAAGAATTTGTTTTCATATATCATCACTAGAAGCATAGATAGTGTAATTGTCTTTAAGTGGGGTCGCCAAAGTTCATTATCTGGGAGGAAGGCGTATCCTTCCTCTGATCGACCCCGAATCTTATATATGGCTATGTAGGGTCCATATATGTACTAATATAAAATTTCGTCCAAAAATATTGTATAGGTCGTAAGTTATAATAAAATGTCAATAGTGGGCGTGGCTGTAGAAATAACTCGCCCATTTTTTGTGTGGTGTTTAATGTTAGTACCCGCAACATTCCTGTGAAATAGGAACCTAGTAATGATTTTTGGTTAATTGTGGGCGTGGCAGTAGCAATAATCTGCCCATATTTCGAATGCATGCTAGTACAGACCCAGTGTATACATACACCAATTTGTCTTCATATGTAATCACTAGAAGCATAGATAGGGTAATTGTCTTTAAGTGGGGTCCCCAAAGTTCATTATATGGGAGGAAGGCGTATCCTTCCTCTGATCGACCCCGAATCTTATATATGGCTATGTAGGGTCCATATATGTACTAATATAAAATTTCGTCCAAAAATATTGTATAGGTCGTAAGTTATAATAAAATGTCAATAGTGGGCGTGGCTGTAGAAATAACTCGCCCATTTTTTGTGTGGTGTTTAATGTTAGTACCCGCAACATTCCTGTGAAATTTCGTTGAAAAATTTTAGTAGGAACCTAGTAATGTTTTTTGGTTAATTGTGGCGTGGCAGTAGCAATAATCTGCCCATATTTGGAATGCATGCTTTTACAGACCCAGTGTATACATATAAGAATTTGTTTTCATATATCATCACTAGAAGCATAGATAGTGTAATTGTCTTTAAGTGGGGTCGCCAAAGTTCATTATATGGGAGGAAGGCGTATCCTTCCTCTGATCGACCCCGAATCTTATATATGGCTATGTAGGGTCCATATATGTACTAATATAAAATTTCGTCCAAAAATATTGTATAGGTCGTAAGTTATAATAAAATGTCAATAGTGGGCGTGGCTGTAGAAATAACTCGCCCATTTTTTGTGTGGTGTTTAATGTTAGTACCCGCAACATTCCTGTGAAATAGGAACCTAGTAATGATTTTTGGTTAATTGTGGGCGTGGCAGTAGCAATAATCTGCCCATATTTGGAATGCATGCTAGTACAGAACCAGTGTATACATATACCAATTTGTTTTCATATATCATCATTAGAAGCATAAATAGGGTAATTGTCTCTTAGTGGGGTCCCCAAAGTTCATTATGTGGCAGGGAGGCGTATCCTTCCTCTGATCGATCCCGATTTATTATGTATGGCTTTGTACTAATACAAAATTTCGTCCAAAAATATTGTATAGGTCGTAAGTTATAATAATATGTCAATAGTGGGCGTGGCTGTAGAAATAACTCGCCCAATTTTTGTGTGGTGTTTTATGTTAGTACCCGCAACCTACCTGTGAAATTTCGTTGAAAAATCTTTAATAGGAACCTACTAATGATTTTTGGTTAATTGTGGGTGTGCCAGTAGCAATAATCTGCCCATATTTGGAATGCGTGCTAGCACAGACCCAGTGTATACATATACCAATTTGTTTTCATATATCAGGGAGGCGTATCCTTCCTCTGACAGACCCCGAATCTTATATATGGCTTTGTAGGGTCCATATATGTACTAATACAAAATTTAGTCCAAAAATATTGTATAGGTCGTAATTTATAATAATATGTCAATAGTGGGCGTGGCTGTAGAAATAGCTCGCTCATTTTTTGTGTTGTGTTTAATGTTAGTACCCGCAAGCTACCTGTGAAATGTCGTTGAAAAATCTTTAATAGGAACCTAGTAATGATTTTTGGTTAATTGTGGGCGTGGCAGTAGCAATAATCTGCCCATATTTGGAATGCATGCTTTTACAGACCCAGTGTATACATATAAGAATTTGTTTTCATATATCGGCACTAGAAGCATAGATAGGGTAATTGTCTTTAAGTGGGGTCCCCAAAGTTCATTATATGGGAGGGAGGCGTATCCTTCCTCTGATCGACCCCGAATCTTATATATGGCTTTGTAGGGTCCATATATGTACTAATATAAAATTTCGTCCAAAAATATTGTATAGGTCGTAAGTTATAATAATATGTCAATAGTGGGCGTGGCTGTAGAAATAACTCGCCCATTTTTTGTGTGGTGTTTAATGTTAGTACCCGCAACATTCCTGTGAAATAGGAACCTAGTAATGATTTTTGGTTAATTGTGGGCGTGGCAGTAGCAATAATCTGCCCATATTTGGAATGCATGCTAGTACAGACCCAGTGTATACATATACCAATTTGTTTTCATATATCATCACTAGAAGCATAGATAGGGTAATTGTCTTCAAGTTGTGTCCCCAAAGTTCATTATATGGGAGGGAGGCGTATCCTTCCTCTGATCGACCCCGAATCTTATATATGGCTTTGTAGGGTCCATATACTCGTATGTACTAATATAAAATTTCGTCCAAAAATATTGTATAGATCGTAAGTTATAATAATTTGTCAGTAGTGGGCGTGGCTGTAGAACTAGCTCGCCCCTTTATTGTGTGGTCTTTAATGTTAGTACCCGCAACATTCCTGTGAAATTTCGTTGAAAAATTTTAGTAGGAACCTAGTAATGTTTTTTGGTTAATTGTGGGCGTGGCAGTAGCAATAATGTGCCCATATTTGGAAGCATGCTAGTACAGACCCAGTGTATACATATACCAATTTGTTTTTATATATCATCACTAGAAGCATAGATAGGGTAATTGTCTTTAAGTGGGGTCCCCAAAGTTCATTATATGGGAGGGAGGCGTATCCTTTCTCTGATCGACCCCGAACCTTATATATGGCTTTGTAGGCTCCATATATGTACTAATACAAAATTTAGTCCAAAAATATTGTATAGGTCGTAATTTATAATAATATGTCAATAGTGGGCGTGGCTGTAGAAATAACTCGCCCATTTTTTGTGTTGTGTTTAATGTTAGTACCCGCAACCTACCTGTGAAATGTCCTTCAAAAATCTTTAATAGGAACCTAGTAATGACTTTTGGTTAATTGTGGGCGTGGCAGTAGCAATAATCTGCCCATATTTGGAATGCATGCTAGTACAGACCCAGTGTATACATATACGAATTTGTTTTCATATATCAGCACTAGAAGCATAGATAGTGTAATTGTCTTTAAGTGGGGTCGCCAAAGTTCATTATATGGGAAGGAGGCGTATCCTTCCTCTGATCGACCCCGAATCTCATATATGGCTTTGTAGGGTCCGTATATGTACTAATATAAAATTTCGTCCAAAAATATTGTATAGGTCGTAAGTTATAATAATATGTCAATAGTGGGCGTGGCTGTAGAAATAACTCGCCCATTTTTTGTGTGGTGTTTAATGTTAGTACCCGCAACATTCCTGTGAAATTTCGTTGAAAAATTTTAGTAGGAACCTAGTAATGTTTTTTGGTTAATTGTGGCGTGACAGTAGCAATAATCTGCCCATATTTGGAATGCATGCTAGTACAGAACCAGTGTATACATATACCAATTTGTTTTTATATATCATCACTAGAAGCATAGATAGGGTAATTGTCTTTCAGTGGGGTCCCCAAAGTTCATTATATGGCAGGGAGGCGTATCCTTCCTCTGATCGATCCCGATTTATTATGTATGGCTTTGTACTAATACAAAATTTCGTCCAAAAGTATTGTATAGGTCGTAAGTTATAATAATATGTCAATAGTGGGCGTGGCTGTAGAAATAACTCGCCCAATTTTTGTGTGGTGTTTTATGTTAGTATCCGCAACGTACCTGTGAAATTTCGTTGAAAAATCTTTAATAGGAACCTACTAATGATTTTGGTCAATTGTGGGCGTGGCAGTAGCAATAATCTGCCCATATTTGGAATGCGTGCTAGTACAGACCCAGTGTATACATATACCAATTTGTTTTCATATATCAGGGAGGCGTATCCTTCCTCTGACAGACCCCGAATCTTATATATGGGTTTGTAGGGTCCATATATGTACTAATACAAAATTTAGTCCAAAAATATTGTAAAGGTCGTAATTTATAATAATATGTCAATAGTGGGCGTGGCTGTAGAAATAACTCGCCCATTTTTTGTGTTGTGTTTAATGTTAGTACCCGCAAGCTATCTGTGAAATGTCGTTGAAAAATCTTTAATAGGAACCTAGTAATGTTTTTTGGTTAATTGTGGGCGTGGCAGTAGCAATAATCTGCCCATATTTGGAATGCATGCTAGTACATACCCAGTGTATACATATAAGAATTTGTTTTCATATATCGGCACTAGAAGCATAGATAGGGTAATTGTCTTTAAGTGGGGTCCCCAAAGTTCATTATATGGGAGGGAGGCGTATCCTTCCTCTGATCGACCCCGAATCTTATATATGGCTTTGTAGGGTCCATATATGTACTAATATAAAATTTCGTCCAAAAATATTGTATAGGTCGTAAGTTATAATAATATGTCAATAGTGGGCGTGGCTGTAGAAATAACTCGCCCATTTTTTGTGTGGTGTTTAATGTTAGTACCCGCAACATTCCTGTGAAATAGGAACCTAGTAATGATTTTTGGTTAATTGTGGGCGTGGCAGTAGCAATAATCTGCCCATATTTGGAATGCATGCTAGTACAGACCCAGTGTATACATATACCAATTTGTTTTCATATATCATCACTAGAAGCATAGATAGGGTAATTGTCTTCAAGTTGTGTCCCCAAAGTTCATTATATGGGAGGGAGGCGTATCCTTCCTCTGATCGACCCCGAATCTTATATATGGCTTTGTAGGGTCCATATACTCGTATGTACTAATATAAAATTTCGTCCAAAAATATTGTATAGATCGTAAGTTATAATAATTTGTCAGTAGTGGGCGTGGCTGTAGAACTAACTCGCCCCTTTATTGTGTGGTCTTTAATGTTAGTACCCGCAACATTCCTGTGAAATTTCGTTGAAAAATTTTAGTAGGAACCTAGTAATGTTTTTTGGTTAATTGTGGGCGTGGCAGTAGCAATAATGTGCCCATATTTGGAAGCATGCTAGTACAGACCCAGTGTATACATATACCAATTTGTTTTCATATATCATCACTAGAAGCATAGATAGGGTAATAGGGTTTTCATATATCATCACTAGAAGCATAGATAGGGTAATTGTCTTTAAGTGGGGTCCCCAAAGTTCATTATATGGGAGGGAGGCGTATCCTTTCTCTGATCGACCCCGAACCTTATATATGGCTTTGTAGGCTCCATATATGTACTAATACAAAATTTAGTCCAAAAATATTGTATAGGTCGTAATTTATAATAATATGTCAATAGTGGGCGTGGCTGTAGAAATAACTCGCCCATTTTTTGTGTTGTGTTTAATGTTAGTACCCGCAACCTACCTGTGAAATGTCCTTCAAAAATCTTTAATAGGAACCTAGTAATGACTTTTGGTTAATTGTGCGCGTGGCAGTAGCAATAATCTGCCCATATTTGGAATGCATGCTAGTACAGACCCAGTGTATACATATACCAATTTGTTTTCATATATCATCATTAGAAGCATAGATAGGGTAATTGTCTCTTAGTGGGGTCCCCAAAGTTCATTATATGGCAGGGAGGCGTATTCTTCCTCTGATCGACCCCGATTTATTATGTATGGCTTTGTACTAATACAAAATTTCGTCAAAAAATATTGTATAGGTCGTAAGTTATAATAATATGTAAATAGTGGGCGTGGCTGTAGAAATAACTCGTAACCTGTGAAATTTCGTTGAAAAATCTTTAATAGGAACCTAGTAATGATTTTTGGGCGTGGCAGTACAATAATCTGCCCATATTTGGAATGCATGCTAGTACAGACCCAATGTATACATACACCAATTTGTTTTCATATATCATCACTAGAAGCATAGATAGGGTAATTGTCTTTAAGTGGTGTCCCCAAAGTTCATTATATGGGAGGGAGGCGTATCCTTCCTCTGATCGACCCCGAATCTTACATATGGCTTTGTAGGGTCCATATATGTACTAATATAAAATTTCGTCCAAAAATATTGTCTAGGTCGTAAGTTATAATAATATTTAAATAGTGGGCGTGGCTGTAGAAATAACTCGCCCATTTTTTGTGTGGTGTTTTATGTTAGTACTCGCAACCTACCTGTGAAATTTCGTTGAAAAATCTTTAATAGGAACCTAGTAATGACTTTTGGTTAATTGTGGGCGTGGCAGTAGCAATAATCTGCCCATATTTCGAATGCATGCTAGTACAGACCCAGTGTATACATACACCAATTTGTCTTCATATGTAATCACTAGAAGCATAGATAGGGTAATTGTCTTTAAGTGGGGTCCCCAAAGTTCATTATATGGGAGCGAGGCGTATCCTTCCTCTGATCGACCCCGAATCTTATATATGGCTATGTAGGGTCCATATATGTACTAATATAAAATTTCGTCCAAAAATATTGTATAGGTCGTAAGTTATAATAAAATGTCAATAGTGGGCGTGGCTGTAGAAATAACTCGCCCATTTTTTGTGTGGTGTTTAATGTTAGTACCCGCAACATTCCTGTGAAATTTCGTTGAAAAATTTTAGTAGGAACCTAGTAATGTTTTTTGGTTAATTGTGGCGTGGCAGTAGCAATAATCTGCCCATATTTGGAATGCATGCTAGTACAGACCCAGTGTATACATATACCAATTTGTTTTCATATATCATCATTAGAAGCATAAATAGGGTAATTGTCTCTTAGTGGGGTCCCCAAAGTTCATTATGTGGCAGGGAGGCGTATCCTTCCTCTGATCGATCCCGATTTATTATGTATGGCTTTGTACTAATACAAAATTTCGTCCAAAAATATTGTATAGGTCGTAAGTTATAATAATATGTCAATAGTGGGCGTGGCTGTAGAAATAACTCGCCCAATTTTTGTGTGGTGTTTTATGTTAGTACCCGCAACCTACCTGTGAAATTTCGTTGAAAAATCTTTAATAGGAACCTACTAATGATTTTTGGTTAATTGTGGGTGTGCCAGTAGCAATAATCTGCCCATATTTGGAATGCGTGCTAGTACAGACCCAGTGTATACATATACCAATTTGTTTTCATATATCAGGGAGGCGTATCCTTCCTCTGACAGACCCCGAATCTTATATATGGCTTTGTAGGGTCCATATATGTACTAATACAAAATTTAGTCCAAAAATATTGTATAGGTCGTAATTTATAATAATATGTCAATAGTGGGCGTGGCTGTAGAAATAACTCGCCCATTTTTTGTGTTGTGTTTAATGTTAGTACCCGCAAGCTACCTGTGAAATGTCGTTGAAAAATCTTTAATAGGAACCTAGTAATGATTTTTGGTTAATTGTGGGCGTGGCAGTAGCAATAATCTGCCCATATTTGGAATGCATGCTAGTACAGACCCAGTGTATACATCTAAGAATTTGTTTTCATATATCGGCACTAGAAGCATAGATAGGGTAATTGTCTTTAAGTGGGGTCCCCAAAGTTCATTATATGGGAGGGAGGCGTATCCTTCCTCTGATCGACCCCGAACCTTATATATGGCTTTGTAGGGTCCATATATGTACTAATATAAAATTTCGTCCAAAAATATTGTATAGGGCGTAAGTTATAATAATATGTCAATAGTGGGCGTGGCTGTAGAAATAACTCGCCCATTTTTTGTGTGGTGTTTAATGTTAGTACCCGCAACATTCCTGTGAAATAGGAACCTAGTAATGATTTTTGGTTAATTGTGGGCGTGGCAGTAGCAATAATCTGCCCATATTTGGAATGCATGCTAGTACAGACCCAGTGTATACATATACCAATTTGTTTTCATATATCATCACTAGAAGCATAGATAGGGTAATTGTCTTCAAGTTGTGTCCCCAAAGTTCATTATATGGGAGGGAGGCGTATCCTTCCTCTGATCGACCCCGAATCTTATATATGGCTTTGTAGGGTCCATATACTCGTATGTACTAATATAAAATTTCGTCCAAAAATATTGTATAGATCGTAAGTTATAATAATTTGTCAGTAGTGGGCGTGGCTGTAGAACTAGCTCGCCCCTTTATTGTGTGGTCTTTAATGTTAGTACCCGCAACATTCCTGTGAAATTTCGTTGAAAAATTTTAGTAGGAACCTAGTAATGTTTTTTGGTTAATTGTGGGCGTGGCAGTAGCAATAATGTGCCCATATTTGGAAGCATGCTAGTACAGACCCAGTGTATACATATACCAATTTGTTTTTATATATCATCACTAGAAGCATAGATAGGGTAATTGTCTTTAAGTGGGGTCCCCAAAGTTCATTATATGGGAGGGAGGCGTATCCTTTCTCTGATCGACCCCGAACCTTATATATGGCTTTGTAGGCTCCATATATGTACTAATACAAAATTTAGTCCAAAAATATTGTATAGGTCGTAATTTATAATAATATGTCAATAGTGGGCGTGGCTGTAGAAATAACTCGCCCATTTTTTGTGTTGTGTTTAATGTTAGTACCCGCAACCTACCTGTGAAATGTCCTTCAAAAATCTTTAATAGGAACCTAGTAATGACTTTTGGTTAATTGTGGGCGTGGCAGTAGCAATAATCTGCCCATATTTGGAATGCATGCTAGTACAGACCCAGTGTATACATATACGAATTTGTTTTCATATATCAGCACTAGAAGCATAGATAGTGTAATTGTCTTTAAGTGGGGTCGCCAAAGTTCATTATATGGGAAGGAGGCGTATCCTTCCTCTGATCGACCCCGAATCTCATATATGGCTTTGTAGGGTCCGTATATGTACTAATATAAAATTTCGTCCAAAAATATTGTATAGGTCGTAAGTTATAATAATATGTCAATAGTGGGCGTGGCTGTAGAAATAACTCGCCCATTTTTTGTGTGGTGTTTAATGTTAGTACCCGCAACATTCCTGTGAAATTTCGTTGAAAAATTTTAGTAGGAACCTAGTAATGTTTTTTGGTTAATTGTGGCGTGACAGTAGCAATAATCTGCCCATATTTGGAATGCATGCTAGTACAGAACCAGTGTATACATAT
This sequence comes from Clusia tigrina, assembly GCA_920105625.2. Taxonomy (NCBI): domain Eukaryota; kingdom Metazoa; phylum Arthropoda; class Insecta; order Diptera; family Clusiidae; genus Clusia; species Clusia tigrina. The sequence continues at coordinate 341,518,408 of OV050030.1, forward strand.
ACCAATTTGTTTTTATATATCATCACTAGAAGCATAGATAGGGTAATTGTCTTTCAGTGGGGTCCCCAAAGTTCATTATATGGCAGGGAGGCGTATCCTTCCTCTGATCGATCCCGATTTATTATGTATGGCTTTGTACTAATACAAAATTTCGTCCAAAAGTATTGTATAGGTCGTAAGTTATAATAATATGTCAATAGTGGGCGTGGCTGTAGAAATAACTCGCCCAATTTTTGTGTGGTGTTTTATGTTAGTATCCGCAACGTACCTGTGAAATTTCGTTGAAAAATCTTTAATAGGAACCTACTAATGATTTTGGTCAATTGTGGGCGTGGCAGTAGCAATAATCTGCCCATATTTGGAATGCGTGCTAGTACAGACCCAGTGTATACATATACCAATTTGTTTTCATATATCAGGGAGGCGTATCCTTCCTCTGACAGACCCCGAATCTTATATATGGGTTTGTAGGGTCCATATATGTACTAATACAAAATTTAGTCCAAAAATATTGTAAAGGTCGTAATTTATAATAATATGTCAATAGTGGGCGTGGCTGTAGAAATAACTCGCCCATTTTTTGTGTTGTGTTTAATGTTAGTACCCGCAAGCTATCTGTGAAATGTCGTTGAAAAATCTTTAATAGGAACCTAGTAATGTTTTTTGGTTAATTGTGGGCGTGGCAGTAGCAATAATCTGCCCATATTTGGAATGCATGCTAGTACATACCCAGTGTATACATATAAGAATTTGTTTTCATATATCGGCACTAGAAGCATAGATAGGGTAATTGTCTTTAAGTGGGGTCCCCAAAGTTCATTATATGGGAGGGAGGCGTATCCTTCCTCTGATCGACCCCGAATCTTATATATGGCTTTGTAGGGTCCATATACTCGTATGTACTAATATAAAATTTCGTCCAAAAATATTGTATAGATCGTAAGTTATAATAATTTGTCAGTAGTGGGCGTGGCTGTAGAACTAACTCGCCCCTTTATTGTGTGGTCTTTAATGTTAGTACCCGCAACATTCCTGTGAAATTTCGTTGAAAAATTTTAGTAGGAACCTAGTAATGTTTTTTGGTTAATTGTGGGCGTGGCAGTAGCAATAATGTGCCCATATTTGGAAGCATGCTAGTACAGACCCAGTGTATACATATACCAATTTGTTTTCATATATCATCACTAGAAGCATAGATAGGGTAATAGGGTTTTCATATATCATCACTAGAAGCATAGATAGGGTAATTGTCTTTAAGTGGGGTCCCCAAAGTTCATTATATGGGAGGGAGGCGTATCCTTTCTCTGATCGACCCCGAACCTTATATATGGCTTTGTAGGCTCCATATATGTACTAATACAAAATTTAGTCCAAAAATATTGTATAGGTCGTAATTTATAATAATATGTCAATAGTGGGCGTGGCTGTAGAAATAACTCGCCCATTTTTTGTGTTGTGTTTAATGTTAGTACCCGCAACCTACCTGTGAAATGTCCTTCAAAAATCTTTAATAGGAACCTAGTAATGACTTTTGGTTAATTGTGCGCGTGGCAGTAGCAATAATCTGCCCATATTTGGAATGCATGCTAGTACAGACCCAGTGTATACATATACCAATTTGTTTTCATATATCATCATTAGAAGCATAGATAGGGTAATTGTCTCTTAGTGGGGTCCCCAAAGTTCATTATATGGCAGGGAGGCGTATTCTTCCTCTGATCGACCCCGATTTATTATGTATGGCTTTGTACTAATACAAAATTTCGTCCAAAAATATTGTATAGGTCGTAAGTTATAATAATATGTAAATAGTGGGCGTGGCTGTAGAAATAACTCGTAACCTGTGAAATTTCGTTGAAAAATCTTTAATAGGAACCTAGTAATGATTTTTGGGCGTGGCAGTACAATAATCTGCCCATATTTGGAATGCATGCTAGTACAGACCCAATGTATACATACACCAATTTGTTTTCATATATCATCACTAGAAGCATAGATAGGGTAATTGTCTTTAAGTGGTGTCCCCAAAGTTCATTATATGGGAGGGAGGCGTATCCTTCCTCTGATCGACCCCGAATCTTACATATGGCTTTGTAGGGTCCATATATGTACTAATATAAAATTTCGTCCAAAAATATTGTCTAGGTCGTAAGTTATAATAATATTTAAATAGTGGGCGTGGCTGTAGAAATAACTCGCCCATTTTTTGTGTGGTGTTTTATGTTAGTACTCGCAACCTACCTGTGAAATTTCGTTGAAAAATCTTTAATAGGAACCTAGTAATGACTTTTGGTTAATTGTGGGCGTGGCAGTAGCAATAATCTGCCCATATTTCGAATGCATGCTAGTACAGACCCAGTGTATACATACACCAATTTGTCTTCATATGTAATCACTAGAAGCATAGATAGGGTAATTGTCTTTAAGTGGGGTCCCCAAAGTTCATTATATGGGAGCGAGGCGTATCCTTCCTCTGATCGACCCCGAATCTTATATATGGCTATGTAGGGTCCATATATGTACTAATATAAAATTTCGTCCAAAAATATTGTATAGGTCGTAAGTTATAATAAAATGTCAATAGTGGGCGTGGCTGTAGAAATAACTCGCCCATTTTTTGTGTGGTGTTTAATGTTAGTACCCGCAACATTCCTGTGAAATTTCGTTGAAAAATTTTAGTAGGAACCTAGTAATGTTTTTTGGTTAATTGTGGCGTGGCAGTAGCAATAATCTGCCCATATTTGGAATGCATGCTAGTACAGAACCAGTGTATACATATACCAATTTGTTTTCATATATCATCATTAGAAGCATAAATAGGGTAATTGTCTCTTAGTGGGGTCCCCAAAGTTCATTATGTGGCAGGGAGGCGTATCCTTCCTCTGATCGATCCCGATTTATTATGTATGGCTTTGTACTAATACAAAATTTCGTCCAAAAATATTGTATAGGTCGTAAGTTATAATAATATGTCAATAGTGGGCGTGGCTGTAGAAATAACTCGCCAAATTTTTGTGTGGTGTTTTATGTTAGTACCCGCAACCTACCTGTGAAATTTCGTTGAAAAATCTTTAATAGGAACCTACTAATGATTTTTGGTTAATTGTGGGTGTGCCAGTAGCAATAATCTGCCCATATTTGGAATGCGTGCTAGTACAGACCCAGTGTATACATATACCAATTTGTTTTCATATATCAGGGAGGCGTATCCTTCCTCTGACAGACCCCGAATCTTATATATGGCTTTGTAGGGTCCATATATGTACTAATACAAAATTTAGTCCAAAAATATTGTATAGGTCGTAATTTATAATAATATGTCAATAGTGGGCGTGGCTGTAGAAATAACTCGCCCATTTTTTGTGTTGTGTTTAATGTTAGTACCCGCAAGCTACCTGTGAAATGTCGTTGAAAAATCTTTAATAGGAACCTAGTAATGATTTTTGGTTAATTGTGGGCGTGGCAGTAGCAATAATCTGCCCATATTTGGAATGCATGCTAGTACAGACCCAGTGTATACATCTAAGAATTTGTTTTCATATATCGGCACTAGAAGCATAGATAGGGTAATTGTCTTTAAGTGGGGTCCCCAAAGTTCATTATATGGGAGGGAGGCGTATCCTTCCTCTGATCGACCCCGAATCTTATATATGGCTTTGTAGGGTCCATATATGTACTAATATAAAATTTCGTCCAAAAATATTGTATAGGGCGTAAGTTATAATAATATGTCAATAGTGGGCGTGGCTGTAGAAATAACTCGCCCATTTTTTGTGTGGTCTTTAATGTTAGTACCCGCAACATTCCTGTGAAATTTCGTTGAATAATTTTAGTAGGAACCTAGTAATGTTTTTTGGTTAATTGTGGCGTGGCAGTAGCAATAATCTGCCCATATTTGGAATGCATGCTAGTACAGAACCAGTGTATACATATACCAATTTGTTTTCATATATCATTATTGGAATCATAAATAGGGTAATTGTCTCTTAGTGGGGTCCCCAAAGTTCATTATATGGCAGGGAGGCGTATCCTTCCTCTGATCGATCCCGATTTATTATGTATGGCTTTGTACTAATACAAAATTTCGTCCAAAAATATTGTATAGGTCGTAAGTTATAATAATATGTCAATAGTAGGCGTGGCTGTAGAAATAACTTGCCCAATTTTTGTGTAGTGTTTTATGTTAGTACATGCAACGTACCTGTGAAATTTCGTTGAAAAATCTTTAATAGGAACCTACTGATGATTTTGGTTAATTGTGGGCGTGGCAGTAGCAATAATCTGCCCATATTTGGAATGCGTGCTAGTACAGACCCAGTGTATACATATACCAATTTGTTTTCATATATCAGGGAGGCGTATCCTTCCTCTGACAGACCCCGAATCTTATATATGGGTTTGTAGGGTCCATATATGTACTAATACAAAATTTAGTCCAAAAATATTGTAAAGGTCGTAATTTATAATAATATGTCAATAGTGGGCGTGGCTGTAGAAATAACTCGCCCATTTTTTGTGTTGTGTTTAATGTTAGTACCCGCAAGCTATCTGTGAAATGTCGTTGAAAAATCTTTAATAGGAACCTAGTAATGATTTTTGGTTAATTGTGGGCGTGGCAGTAGCAATAATCTGCCCATATTTGGAATGCATGCTAGTACAGACCCAGTGTATACATATACCAATTTGTTTTCATATATCATCACTAGAAGCATAGATAGGGTAATTGTCTTCAAGTTGTGTCCCCAAAGTTCATTATATGGGAGGGAGGCGTATCCTTCCTCTGATCGACCCCGAATCTTATATATGGCTTTGTAGGGTCCATATACTCGTATGTACTAATATAAAATTTCGTCCAAAAATATTGTATAGATCGTAAGTTATAATAATTTGTCAGTAGTGGGCGTGGCTGTAGAACTAACTCGCCCCTTTATTGTGTGGTCTTTAATGTTAGTACCCGCAACATTCCTGTGAAATTTCGTTGAAAAATTTTAGTAGGAACCTAGTAATGTTTTTTGGTTAATTGTGGGCGTGGCAGTAGCAATAATGTGCCCATATTTGGAAGCATGCTAGTACAGACCCAGTGTATACATATACCAATTTGTTTTCATATATCATCACTAGAAGCATAGATAGGGTAATTGTCTTTAAGTGGGGTCCCCAAAGTTCATTATATGGGAGGGAGGCGTATCCTTTCTCTGATCGACCCCGAACCTTATATATGGCTTTGTAGGCTCCATATATGTACTAATACAAAATTTAGTCCAAAAATATTGTATAGGTCGTAATTTATAATAATATGTCAATAGTGGGCGTGGCTGTAGAAATAACTCGCCCATTTTTTGTGTTGTGTTTAATGTTAGTACCCGCAACCTACCTGTGAAATGTCCTTCAAAAATCTTTAATAGGAACCTAGTAATGATTTTTGGTTAATTGTGGGCGTGGCAGTAGCAATAATCTGCCCATATTTGGAATGCATGCTAGTACAGACCCAGTGTATACATATAAGAATTTGTTTTCATATATCGGCACTAGAAGCATAGATAGGGTAATTGTCTTTAAGTGGGGTCCCCAAAGTTCATTATATGGGAGGGAGGCGTATCCTTCCTCTGATCGTCCCCGAATCTTATATATGGCTTTGTAGGGTCCATATATGTACTAATATAAAATTTCGTCCAAAAATATTGTATAGGGCGTAAGTTATAATAATATGTCAATAGTGGGCGTGGCAGTAGAAATAACTCGCCCATTTTTTGTGTGGTCTTTAATGTTAGTACCCGCAACATTCCTGTGAAATTTCGTTGAATAATTTTAGTAGGAACCTAGTAATGTTTTTTGGTTAATTGTGGCGTGGCAGTAGCAATAATCTGCCCATATTTGGAATGCATGCTAGTACAGAACCAGTGTATACATATACCAATTTGTTTTCATATATTATTATTGGAATCATAAATAGGGTAATTGTCTCTTAGTGGGGTCCCCAAAGTTCATTATATGGCAGGGAGGCGTATCCTTCCTCTGATCGATCCCGATTTATTATGTATGGCTTTGTACTAATACAAAATTTCGTCCAAAAATATTGTATAGGTCGTAAGTTATAATAATATGTCAATAGTGGGCGTGGCTGTAGAAATAACTCGCCCATTTTTTGTGTTGTGTTTAATGTTAGTACCCGCAAGCTATCTGTGAAATGTCGTTGAAAAATCTTTAATAGGAACCTAGTAATGATTTTTGGTTAATTGTGGGCGTGGCAGTAGCAATAATCTGCCCATATTTGGAATGCATGCTAGTACAGACCCAGTGTATACATATAAGAATTTGTTTTCATATATCGGCACTAGAAGCATAGATAGGGTAATTATCTTTAAGTGGGGTCCCCAAAGTTCATTATATGGGAGGGAGGCGTATCCTTCCTCTGATCGACTCCGAATCTTATATATGGCTTTGTAGGGTCCATATATGTACTAATATAAAATTTCGTCCAAAAATATTGTATAGGTCGTAAGTTATAATAATATGTCAATAGTGGGCGTGGCTGTAGAAATAACTCGCCCATTTTTTGTGTGGTGTTTAATGTTAGTACCCGCAACATTCCTGTGAAATAGGAACCTAGTAATGATTTTTGGTTAATTGTGGGCGTGGCAGTAGCAATAATCTGCCCATATTTGGAATGCATGCTAGTACAGACCCAGTGTATACATATACCAATTTGTTTTCATATATCATCACTAGAAGCATAGATAGGGTAATTGTCTTCAAGTTGTGTCCTCAAAGTTCATTATATGGGAGGGAGGCGTATCCTTCCTCTGATCGACCCCGAATCTTATATATGGCTTTGTAGGGTCCATATACTCGTATGTACTAATATAAAATTTCGTCCAAAAATATTGTATAGATCGTAAGTTATAATAATTTGTCAGTAGTGGGCGTGGCTGTAGAACTAACTCGCCCCTTTATTGTGTGGTCTTTAATGTTAGTACCCGCAACATTCCTGTGAAATTTCGTTGAAAAATTTTAGTAGGAACCTAGTAATGTTTTTTGGTTAATTGTGGGCGTGGCAGTAGCAATAATGTGCCCATATTTGGAAGCATGCTAGTACAGACCCAGTGTATACATATACCAATTTGTTTTCATATATCATCACTAGAAGCATAGATAGGGTAATTGTCTTTAAGTGGGGTCCCCAAAGTTCATTATATGGGAGGGAGGCGTATCCTTTCTCTGATCGACCCCGAACCTTATATATGGCTTTGTAGGCTCCATATATGTGCCAATAAAAAATTTAGTAAAAAAATATTGTATAGATCGTAAGTTATAATAATATGTCAATAGTGGGCGTGGATGTGGAACTAACTCGCCCCTTTTTTGTGTGGTGTTTCATGTTAGTACCCGGAACCTACCTGTGAAATTTCGTTCAAAAATCTTTAATAGGAATCTAGTAATGACTTTTGGTTAATTGTGGGCGTGGCAGTAGCAATAATCTGCCCATATTTGGAATGCATGCTAGTACAGACCCTGTGTATACATATACGAATTTGTTTTCATATATCAGCACTAGAAGCATAGATAGGGTAATTGTCTTTAAGTGGGGTCCCCAAAGTTCATTATATGGGAGGGAGGCGTATCCTTCCTCTGATCGACCCCGAATCTTATATATGGCTTTGTAGGGTCCATATATGTACTAATATAAAATTTCGTCCAAAAATATTGTATAGGTCGTAAGTTATAATAATATGTCAATAGTGGGCGTGGCTGTAGAACTAACTCGCCCATTTTTTGTGTGGTCTTTAACGTTACTACCCGCAACATTCCTGTAGAATTTCGTTGAAAAATCTTTAGTAGGAACCTAGTAATGTTTTTTGGTTATTTGTGGGCGTGGCAGTCGCAATAATCTGCCCATATTTGGAATGCATGCTAGTACAGACCCAGTGTATACATATACCAATTTGTCTTCATATATAATCACTAGAAGCATAGATAGGGTAACTGTCTTTAAGTGGGGTCCCCAAAGTTCATTGTATGGGAGGGAGGCGTATCCTTCCTCTGATCGACCCCGAATCTTATCTATGGCTTTGTAGGGTCCATATACTCGTATGTACTAATATAAAATTTCGTCCAAAAATATTGTATAGATCGTAAGTTATAATAATTTGTCAGTAGTGGGCGTGGCTGTAGAACTAACTCGCCCCTTTATTGTGTGGTCTTTAATGTTAGTACCCGCAACATTCCTGTGAAATTTCGTTGAAAAATTTTAGTAGGAACCTAGTAATGTTTTTTGGTTAATTGTGGGCGTGGCAGTAGCAATAATGTGCCCATATTTGGAAGCATGCTAGTACAGACCCAGTGTATACATATACCAATTTGTTTTCATGTATCATCACTAGAAGCATAGATAGGGTAATTGTCTTTAAGTGGGGTCCCCAAAGTTCATTATATGGGAGGGAGGCGTATCCTTACTCTGATCGACCCCGAACCTTATATATGGCTTTGTAGGCTCCATATATGTACTAATACAAAATTTAGTCCAAAAATATTGTATAGGTCGTAATTTATAATAATATGTCAATAGTGGGCGTGGCTGTAGAAATAACTCGCCCATTTTTTGTGTTGTGTTTAATGTTAGTACCCGCAACCTACCTGTGAAATGTCCTTCAAAAATCTTTAATAGGAACCTAGTAATGACTTTTGGTTAATTGTGCGCGTGGCAGTAGCAATAATCTGCCCATATTTGGAATGCATGCTAGTACAGACCCAGTGTATACATATACCAATTTGTTTTCATATATCATCATTAGAAGCATAGATAGGGTAATTGTCTCTTAGTGGGGTCCCCAAAGTTCATTATATGGCAGGGAGGCGTATTCTTCCTCTGATCGACCCCGATTTATTATGTATGGCTTTGTACTAATACAAAATTTCGTCCAGAAATATTGTATAGGTCGTAAGTTATAATAATATGTCAATAGTGGGCGTGGCTGTAGAAATAACTCGCCCAATTTTTGTGTGGTGTTTTATGTTAGTACCCGCAACCTACCTGTGAAATTTCGTTGAAAAATCTTTAATAGGAACCTAGTAATGATTTTTGGGCGTGGCAGTAGCAATAATCTGCCCATATTTGGAATGCAAGCTAGTACAGACCCAATGTATACATATACCAATTTGTTTTCATATATCATCACTAGAAGCACAGATAGGGTAATTGTCTTTAAGTGGTGTCCCCAAAGTTCATTATATGGGAGGGAGGCGTATCCTTCCTCTGACAGACCCCGAATCATATATATGGCTTTGTAGGTTCCATATATGTACTAATACAAAATTTAGTCCAAAAATATTGTATAGGTAATAATTTATAATAATATGTCAATAGTGGGCGTGGCTGTAGAAATAACTCGCCCATTTTTTGTGTTGTGTTTAATGTTAGTACCCGCAACCTACCTGTGAAATGTCGTTGAAAAATCTTTAATAGGAACCTAGTAATGATTTTTGGTTAATTGTGGGCGTGGCAGTAGCAATAATCTGCCCATATTTGGAATGCATGCTAGTACAGACGAAGTGTATACATACACCACTTTGTTTTCATATATCATCACTAGAAGCATAGATAGGGTAATTGTCTTTAAGTGGGGTCCCCAAAGTTCATTATATGGGAGGGAGGCGTATCCTTCCTCTGATCGATCCCGAATCTTATATATGGCTTTGTAGGGTCCATATATGTGCCAATAAAAAATTTAGTAAAAAAATATTGTATAGATCGTAAGTTATAATAATATGTCAATAGTGGGCGTGGATGTGGAACTAACTCGCCCCTTTTTTGTGTGGTGTTTCATGTTAGTACCCGGAACCTACCTGTGAAATTTCGTTCAAAAATCTTTAATAGGAATCTAGTAATGACTTTTGGTTAATTGTGGGCGTGGCAGTAGCAATAATCTGCCCATATTTGGAATGCATGCTAGTACAGACCCAGTGTATACATATACGAATTTGTTTTCATATATCAGCACTAGACGCATAGATAGGGTAATTGTCTTTAAGTGGGGTCCCCAAAGTTCATTATATGGGAGGGAGGCGTATCCTTCCTCTGATCGACCCCGAATCTTATATATGGCTTTGTAGGGTCCATATATGTACTAATATAAAATTTCGTCCAAAAATATTGTATAGGTCGTAAGTTATAATAATATGTCAATAGTGGGCGTGGCTGTAGAACTAACTCGCCCATTTTTTGTGTGGTGTTTAACGTTACTACCCGCAACATTCCTGTAGAATTTCGTTGAAAAATCTTTAGTAGGAACCTAGTAATGTTTTTTGGTTATTTGTGGGCGTGGCAGTCGCAATAATCTGCCCATATTTGGAATGCATGCTAGTACAGACCCAGTGTATACATATACCAATTTGTCTTCATATATAATCACTAGAAGCATAGATAGGGTAACTGTCTTTAAGTGGGGTCCCCAAAGTTCATTATATGGGAGGGAGGCGTATCCTTCCTCTGATCGACCACAAATGTTATATATGGCTTTGTAGGGTCCATATATGTACTAATATAAAATTTCGTCCAAAAATATTGTATAGGTCGTAAGTTATAATAATATGTCAATAGTGGGCGTGGCTGCAGAAATAACTCGCCAAATTTTTGTGTGGTGTTTTATGTTAGTACCCGCAACCTACCTGTGAAATGTCCTTCAAAAATCTTTAATAAGAACCTAGTAATGACTTTTGGTTAATTGTGGGCGTGGCAGTAGCAATAATCTGCCCATATTTGGAATGCATGCTAGTACAGACCCAGTGTATACATATACCAATTTGTTTTCATATATCATCATTAGAAGCATAGATAGGGTAATTGTCACTTAGTGGGGTCCCCAAAGTTCATTATATGGGAGGGAGGCGTATCCTACCTCTCATCGACCCCGATTTATTATGTATGGTTTTGTACTAATACAAAATTCCGTCCAGAAATATTGTATAGGTCGTAAGTTATAATAATATGTCAATAGTGGGCGTGGCTGTAGAAATAACTCGCCCAATTTTTGTGTTGTGTTTAATGTTAGTACCCGGAACCTACCTGTGAAATGTCGTTGAAAAATCTTTAATAGGAACCTAGTAATGATTTTTGGTTAATTGTGGGCGTGGCAGTAGCAATAATCTGCCCATATTTGGAATGCATGCTAGTACAGACCCAGTGTATACATACACCAATTTGTTTTCATATATCATCACTAGAAGCATAGATAGGGTAATTGTCTTTAAGTGGGGTCCCCAAAGTTCATTATATGGGAGGGAGGCGTATCCTTCCTCTGATCGACCCCGAATCTTATATATGGCTTTGTAGGGTCCATATATGTACTAATATAAAATTTCGTCCAAAAATATTGTATTGGTCGTAAGTTATAATAATATGTCAATAGTGGGCGTGGCTGTAGAACTAACTCGCCCATTTTTTGTGTGGTGTTTAACGTTACTACCCGCAACATTCCTGTAGAATTTCGTTGAAAAATCTTTAGTAGGAACCTAGTAATGTTTTTTGGTTATTTGTGGGCGTGGCAGTCGCAATAATCTGCCCATATTAGGAATACATGCTAGTACAGACCCAGTGTATACATACACCAATTTGTCTTCATATATAATCACTAAAAGCATAGATAGGGTAACTGTCTTTAAGTGGGGTCCCCAAAGTTCATTATATGGGAGGGAGGCGTATCCTTCCTCTGACCGACCACGAATGTTATATATGGCTTTGTAGGGTCCATATATGTACTAATATAAAATTTCGTCCAAAACTATTGTATAGGTCGTAAGTTATAATAATATGTCAATAGTGGGCGTGGCTGTAGAAATAACTCGCCCATTTTTTGTGTGGTGTTTAATGTTAGTACCCGCAACATTCCTGTGAAATAGGAACCTAGTAATGATTTTTGGTTAATTGTGGGCGTGGCAGTAGCAATAATCTGCCCATATTTGGAATGCATGCTAGTACAGACCCAGTGTATACATATAAGAATTTGTTTTCATATATCAGCACTAGAAGCATAGATAGGGTAATGGTCTTTAAGTGGGGTCCCCAAAGTTCATTATATGGGAGGGAGGCGTATCCTTCCTCTGATCGACCCCGAATCTTATATATGGCTTTGTAGGGTCCATATATGTACTAATATAAAATTTCGTCAAAAAATATTGTATAGGTCGTAAGTTATAATAATATGTCAATAGTGGGCGTGGCTGTAGAACTAAATCGCCCATTTTTTGGGTGGTGTTTAACGTTAGTACCCGCAACATTCCTGTAGAATTTCGTTGAAAAATCTTTAGTAGGAATTTAGTAATGTTTTTTAGTTATTTGTGGGCGTGGCAGTCGCAATAATCTGCCCATATTTGGAATGCATGCTAGTACAGACCCAGTGTATACATACACCAATTTGTCTTCATATATAGTCACTAGAAGCATAGATAGGGTAACTGTCTTTAAGTGGGGTCCCCAAAGTTCATTATATGGGAGGGAGGCGTATCCTTCCTCTGACCGACCACGAATGTTATATATGGCTTTGTAGGGTCCATATATGTACTAATATAAAATTTCGTCCAAAACTATTGTATAGGTCGTACGTTATAATAATATGTCAATAGTGGGCGTGGCTGTAGAAATAACTCGCCCATTTTTTGTGTTGTGTTTAATGTTAGTACCCGCAACCTACCTGTGAAATGTCCTTCAAAAATCTTTAATAGGAACCTAGTAATGACTTTTGGTTAATTGTGCGCGTGGCAGTAGCAATAATCTGCCCATATGTGGAATGCATGCTAGTACAGACCCAGTGTATACATATACCAATTTGTTTTCATATATCATCATTAGAAGCATAGATAGGGTAATTGTCTCTTAGTGGGGTCCCCAAAGTTCATTATATGGCAGGGAGGCGTATTCTTCCTCTGGTCGACCCCGATTTATTATGTATGGCTTTGTACTAATACAAAATTTCGTCCAAAAATATTGTATAGGTCGTAAGTTATAATAATATGTCAATAGTGGGCGTGGCTGTAGAAATAACTCGCCCAATTTTTGTGTGGTGTTTTATGTTAGTACCCGCAACCTACCTGTGAAATTTCGTTGAAAAATCTTTAATAGGAACCTAGTAATGATTTTTGGGCGTGGCAGTCGCAATAATCTGCCCATATTTGGAATGCATGCTAGTACAGACCCAATGTATACATATACCAATTTGTTTTCATATATCATCACTAGAAGCACAGATAGGGTAATTGTCTTTAAGTGGTGTCCCCAAAGTTCATTATATGGGAGGGAGGCGTATCCTTCCTCTGACAGACCCCGAATCTTATATATGGCTTTGTAGGGTCCATATATGTACTAATACAAAATTTAGTCCAAAAATATTGTATAGGTCGTAATTTATAATAATATGTCAATAGTGGGCGTGGCTGTAGAAATAACTCGCCCATTTTTTGTGTTGTGTTTAATGTTAGTACCCGCAACCTACCTGTGAAATGTCGTTGAAAAATCTTTAATAGGAACCTAGTAATGATTTTTGGTTAATTGTGGGCGTGGCAGTAGCAATAATCTGCCCATATTTGGAATGCATGCTAGTACAGACCCAGTGTATACATACACCAATTTGTTTTCATATATCATCACTAGAAGCATAGATAGGGTAATTGTCTTTAAGTGGGGTCCCCAAAGTTCATTATATGGGAGGGAGGCGTATCCTTCCTCTGATCGATCCCGAATCTTATATATGGCTTTGTAGGGTCCATATATGTGCCAATAAAAAATTTAGTAAAAAAATATTGTATAGATCGTAAGTTATAATAATATGTCAATAGTGGGCGTGGATGTGGAACTAACTCGCCCCTTTTTTGTGTGGTGTTTCATGTTAGTACCCGCAACCTACCTGTGAAATTTCGTTGAAAAATCTTTAATAGGAATCTAGTAATGACTTTTGGTTAATTGTGGGCGTGGCAGTAGCAATAATCTGCCCATATTTGGAATGCATGCTAGTACAGACCCAGTGTATACATATACGAATTTGTTTTCATATATCAGCACTAGAAGCATAGATAGGGTAATTGTCTTTAAGTGGGGTCCCCAAAGTTCATTATATGGGAGGGAGGCGTATCCTTCCTCTGATCGACCCCGAATCTTATATATGGCTTTGTAGGGTCCATATATGTACTAATATAAAATTTCGTCCAAAAATATTGTATAGGTCGTAAGTTATAATAATATGTCAATAGTGGGCGTGGCTGTAGAACTAACTCGCCCATTTTTTGTGTGGTGTTTAACGTTACTACCCGCAACATTCCTGTAGAATTTCGTTGAAAAATCTTTAGTAGGAACCTAGTAATGTTTTTTGGTTATTTGTGGGCGTGGCAGTCGCAATAATCTGCCCATATTTGGAATGCATGCTAGTACAGACCCAGTGTATACATACACCAATTTGTCTTCATATATAATCACTAGAAGCATAGATAGGGTAACTGTCTTTAAGTGGGGTCCCCAAAGTTCATTATATGGGAGGGAGGCGTATCCTTCCTCTGATCGACCACGAATGTTATATATGGCTTTGTAGGGTCCATATATGTACTAATATAAAATTTCGTCCAAAAATATTGTATAGGTCGTAAGTTATAATAATATGTCAATAGTGGGCGTGGCTGTAGAAATAACTCGCCCATTTTTTGTGTGGTGTTTAATGTTAGTACCCGCAACATTCCTGTGAAATAGGAACCTAGTAATGATTTTTGGTAAATTGTGGGCGTGGCAGTAGCAATAATCTGCCCATATTTGGAATGCATGCTAGTACAGACCCAGTGTATACATATAAGAATATGTTTTCATATATCAGCACTAGAAGCATAGATAGGGTAATTGTCTTTAAGTGGGGTCCCCAAAGTTCATTATATGGGAGGGAGGCGTACCCTTCCTCTGATCGACCCCGAATCTTATATATGGCTTTGTAGGGTCCATATATGTACTAATATAAAATTTCGTCCAAAAATATTGTATAGGTCGTAAGTTATAATAATATGTCAATAGTGGGCGTGGCTGTAGAACTAACTCGCCCATTTTTTGTGTGGTGTTTAACGTTACTACCCGCAACATTCCTGTAGAATTTCGTTGAAAAATCTTTAGTAGGAACCTAGTAATGTTTTTTGGTTATTTGTGGGCGTGGCAGTCGCAATAATCTGCCCATATTTGGAATGCATGCTAGTACAGACCCAGTGTATACATACACCAATTTGTCTTCATATATAATCACTAGAAGCATAGATAGGGTAACTGTCTTTAAGTGGGGTCCCCAAAGTTCATTATATGGGAGGGAGGCGTATCCTTCCTCTGATCGACCACGAATGTTATATATGGCTTTGTAGGGTCCATATATGTACTAATATAAAATTTCGTCCAAAAATATTGTATAGGTCGTAAGTTATAATAATATGTCAATAGTGGGCGTGGCTGTAGAAATAACTCGCCCATTTTTTGTGTGGTGTTTAATGTTAGTACCCGCAACATTCCTGTGAAATAGGAACCTAGTAATGATTTTTGGTTAATTGTGGGCGTGGCAGTAGCAATAATCTGCCCATATTTGGAATGCATGCTAGTACAGACCCAGTGTATACATATAAGAATTTGTTTTCATATATCAGCACTAGAAGCATAGATAGGGTAATTGTCTTTAAGTGGGGTCCCCAAAGTTCATTATATGGGAGGGAGGCGTATCCTTCCTCTGATCGACCCCGAATCTTATATATGGCTTTGTAGGGTTCATATATGTACTAATATAAAATTTCGTTCAAAAATATTGTATAGGTCGTAAGTTATAATAATATGTCAATAGTGGGCGTGGCTGTAGAACTAACTCGCCCATTTTTTGTGTGGTGTTTAACGTTACTACCCGCAACATTCCTGTAGAATTTCGTTGAAAAATCTTTAGTAGGAATTTAGTAATGTTTTTTAGTTATTTGTGGGCGTGGCAGTCGCAATAATCTGCCCATATTTGGAATGCATGCTAGTACAGATCCAGTGTATACATACACCAATTTGTCTTCATATATAATCACTAGAAGCATAGATAGGGTAACTGTCTTTAAGTGGGGTCCCCAAAGTTCATTATATGGGAGGGAGGCGTATCCTTCCTCTGACCGACCACGAATGTTATATATGGCTTTGTAGGGTCCATATATGTACTAATATAAAATTTCGTCCAAAACTATTGTATAGGTCGTAAGTTATAATAATATGTCAATAGTGGGCGTGGCTGTAGAAATAACTCGCCCATTTTTTGTGTTGTGTTTAATGTTAGTACCCGCAACCTACCTGTGAAATGTCCTTCAAAAATCTTTAATAGGAACCTAGTAATGACTTTTGGTTAATTGTGGGCGTGGCAGTAGCAATAATCTGCCCATATTTGGAATGCATGCTAGTACAGACCCAGTGTATACATATACCAATTTGTTTTCATATATCATCATTAGAAGCATAGATAGGGTAATTGTCTCTTAGTGGGGTCCCCAAAGTTCATTATATGGCAGGGAGGTGTATCCTTCCTCTGATCGACCTCGATTTATTATGTATGGCTTTGTACTAATACAAAATTTCGTCCAAAAATATTGTATAGGTCGTAAGTTATAATAATATGTCAATAGTGGGCGTGGCTGTAGAAATAACTCGCCCAATTTTTGTGTTGTGTTTAATGTTAGTACCCGGAACCTACCTGTGAAATGTCGTTGAAAAATCTTTAATAGGAACCTAGTAATGATTTTTGGTTAATTGTGGGCGTGGCAGTAGCAATAATCTGCCCATATTTGGAATGCATGCTAGTACAGACCCAGTGTATACATACACCAATTTGTTTTCATATATCATCACTAGAAGCATAGATAGGGTAATTGTCTTTAAGTGGGGTCCCCAAAGTTCATTATATGGGAGGGAGGCGTATCCTTCCTCTGATCGACCCCGAATCTTATATATGGCTTTGTAGGGTCCATATATGTACTAATATAAAATTTCGTCCAAAAATATTGTATAGGTCGTAAGTTATAATAATATGTCAATAGTGGGCGTGGCTGTAGAACTAACTCGCCCATTTTTTGTGTGGTGTTTAACGTTACTACCCGCAACATTCCTGTAGAATTTCGTTGAAAAATCTTTAGTAGGTACCTAGTAATGTTTTTTGGTTATTTGTGGGCGTGGCAGTCGCAATAATCTGCCCATATTTGGAATGCATGCTAGTAAAGACCCAGTGTATACATACACCAATTTGTCTTCATATATAATCACTAGAAGCATAGATAGGGTAACTGTCTTTAAGTGGGGTCCCCAAAGTTCATTATATGGGAGGGAGGCGTATCCTTCCTCTGACCGACCACGAATGTTATATATGGCTTTGTAGGGTCCATATATGTAGTAATATAAAATTTCGTCCAAAACTATTGTATAGGTCGTAAGTTATAATAATATGTCAATAGTGGGCGTGGCTGTAGAAATAACTCGCCCATTTTTTGTGTGGTGTTTAATGTTGGTACCCGCAACATTCCTGTGAAATAGGAACCTAGTAATGATTTTTGGTTAATTGTGGGCGTGGCAGTAGCAATAATCTGCCCATATTTGGAATGCATGCTAGTACAGACCCAGTGTATACATATAAGAATTTGTTTTCATATATCAGCACTAGAAGCATAGATAGGGTAATTGTCTTTAAGTGGGGTCCCCAAAGTTCATTATATGGGAGGGAGGCGTATCCTTCCTCTGATCGACCCCGAATCTTATATATGGCTTTGTAGGGTCCATATATGTAGTAATATAAAATTTCGTCCAAAACTATTGTATAGGTCGTAAGTTATAATAATATGTCAATAGTGGGCGTGGCTGTAGAAATAACTCGCCCATTTTTTGTGTGGTGTTTAATGTTAGTACCCGCAACATTCCTGTGAAATAGGAACCTAGTAATGATTTTTGGTTAATTGTGGGCGTGGCAGTAGCAATAATCTGCCCATATTTGGAATGCATGCTAGTACAGACCCAGTGTATACATATAAGAATTTGTTTTCATATATCAGCACTAGAAGCATAGATAGGGTAATTGTCTTTAAGTGGGGTCCCCAAAGTTCATTATATGGGAGGGAGGCGTATCCTTCCTCTGATCGACCCCGAATCTTATATATGGCTTTGTAGGGTCCATATATGTACTAATATAAAATTTCGTCCAAAAATATTGTATAGGTCGTAAGTTATAATA
Source organism: Clusia tigrina (assembly GCA_920105625.2). NCBI lineage: Eukaryota > Metazoa > Arthropoda > Insecta > Diptera > Clusiidae > Clusia > Clusia tigrina. The sequence goes on from OV050030.1 coordinate 341,536,650, forward strand.
ATATGTCAATAGTGGGCGTGGCTGTAGAACTAACTCGCCCATTTTTTGTGTGGTGTTTAACGTTACTACCCGCAACATTCCTGTATAATTTCGTTGAAAAATCTTTAGTAGGAATTTAGTAATGTTTTTTAGTTATTTGTGGGCGTGGCAGTCGCAATAATCTGCCCATATTTGGAATGCATGCTAGTACAGACCCAGTGTATACATACACCAATTTGTCTTCATATATAATCACTAGAAGCATAGATAGGGTAACTGTCTTTAAGTGGGGTCCCCAAAGTTCATTATATGGGAGGGAGGCGTATCCTTCCTCTGACCGACCACGAATGTTATATATGGCTTTGTAGGGTCCATATATGTACTAATATAAAATTTCGTCCAAAACTATTGTATAGGTCGTAAGTTATAATAATATGTCAATAGTGGGCGTGGCTGTAGAAATAACTCGCCCATTTTTTGTGTTGTGTTTAATGTTAGTACCCGCAACCTGCCTGTGAAATGTCCTTCAAAAATCTTTAATATGAACCTATTAATGACTTTTGGTTAATTGTGGGCGTGGCAGTAGCAATAATCTGCCCATATTTGGAATGCATGCTAGTACAGACCCAGTGTATACATATACCAATTTGTTTTCATATATCATCATTAGAAGCATAGATAGGGTAATTGTCTCTTAGTGGGGTCCCCAAAGTTCATTATATGGCAGGGAGGCGTATCCTTCCTCTGATCGACCCCTATTTATTATGTATGGCTTTGTACTAATACAAAATTTCGTCCAAAAATATTGTATAGGTCGTAAGATATAATAATATGTCAATAGTGGGCGTGGCTGTAGAAATAACTCGCCCAATTTTTGTGTTGTGTTTAATGTTAGTACCCGCAACCTACCTGTGAAATGTCGTTGAAAAATCTTTAATAGGAACCTAGTAATGATTTTTGGTTAATTGTGGGCGTGGCAGTAGCAATAATCTGCCCATATTTGGAATGCATGCTAGTACAGACCCAGTGTATACATACACCAATTTGTTTTCATATATCATCACTAGAAGCATAGATAGGGTAATTGTCTTTAAGTGGGGTCCCCAAAGTTCATTATATGGGAGGGAGGCGTATCCTTCCTCTGATCGACCCCGAATCTTATATATGGCTTTGTAGGGTCCATATATGTACTAATATAAAATTTCGTCAAAAAATATTGTATAGGTCGTAAGTTATAATAATATGTCAATAGTGGGCGTGGCTGTAAAACTAACTCGCCCATTTTTTGTGTGGTGTTTAACGTTACTACCCGCAACATTCCTGTAGAATTTCGTTGAAAAATCTTTAGTAGGAACCTAGTAATGTTTTTTGGTTATTTGTGGGCGTGGCAGTCGCAATAATCTGCCCATATTTAGAATGCATGCTAGTACAGACCCAGTGCATACATACACCAATTTGTCTTCATATATAATCACTAGAAGCATAGATAGGGTAACTTTCTTTAAGTGGGGTCCCCAAAGTTCATTATATGGCAGGGAGGCGTATCCTTCCTCTGATCGACCCCGATTTATTATGTATGGCTTTGTACTAATACAAAATTTCGTCCAAAAATATTGTATAGGTCGTAAGTTATAATAATATGTCAATAGTGGGCGTGGCTGTAGAAATAACTCGCCCAATTTTTGTGTGGTGTTTTATGTTAGTACCCGCAACCTACCTGTGAAATGTCCTTCAAAAATCTTTAATAGGCACCTAGTAATGACTTTTGGTTAATTGTGGGCGTGGCAGTAGCAATAATCTGCCCATATTTGGAATGCATGCTAGTACAGACCCAGTTTATACATATACCAGTTTGTTTTCATATATCATCATTAGAAGCATAGATAGGGTAATTGTCTCTTAGTGGGGTCCCCAAAGTTCATTATATGGCAGGGAGGCGTATCCTACCTCTCATCGACCCCGATTTATTATGTATGGCTTTGTACTAATCCAAATTTCGTCCAAAAATATTGTATAGGTCGTAAGTTATAAAAATATGTCAATGGTGGGCGTGGCTGTAGAAATAACTCGCCCATTTTTTGTGTGGTGTTTAATGTTAGTACCCGCAACATTCCTGTGAAATAGGAACCTAGTAATGATTTTTGGTTAATTGTGGGCGTGGCAGTAGCAATAATCTGCCCATATTTGGAATGCATGCTAGTACAGACCAAGTGTATACATATACCAATTTGTTTTCATATATCATCACTAGAAGCATAGATAGGGTAATTGTCTTTAAGTGGTGTCCCCAAAGTTCATTATATGGGAGGGAGGCGTATCCTTCCTCTGACAGACCCCGAATCTTATATATGGCTTTGTAGGGTCCATATTTGTACTAAAACAAAATTTAGTCCAAAAATATTGTATAGGTCGTAATTTATAATAATATGTCAATAGTGGGCGTGGCTGTAGAAATAACTCGCCCATTTTTTGTGTTGTGTTTAATGTTAGTACCCGCAACCTACCTGTGAAATGTCGTTGAAAAATCTTTAATAGGAACCTAGTAATGATTTTTGGTTAATTGTGGGCGTGGCAGTAGCAATAATCTGCACATATTTGGAAGCATGCTAGTACAGACCCAGTGTATACATATACCAATTTGTTTTCATATATCATCACTAGAAGCATAGATAGGGTAATTGTCTTTAAGTGGGGTCCCCAAAGTTCATTATATGGGAGGGAGGCGTATCCTTTCTCTGATCGACCCCGAACCTTATATATGGCTTTGTAGGGTCCATATATGTGCCAATAAAAAATTTAGTACAAAAATATTGTATAGATCGTAAGTTATAATAATATGTCAATAGTGGGCGTGGATGTAGAACTAACTCGCCCCTTTTTTGTGTGGTGTTTCATGTTAGTACCCGCAACCTACCTGTGAAATGTCCTTCAAAAATCTTTAATAGGAACCTAGTAATGACTTTTGGTTAATTGTCGGAGTGGCAGTAGCAATAATCTGCCCATATTTGGAATGCATGCTAGTACAGACCCAGTATATACATATACCAATTTGTTTTCATATATCATCATTAGAAGCATAGATAGGGTAATTGTCTCTTAGTGGGGTCCCCAAAGTTCATTATATGGCAGGGAGGCGTATCCTTCCTCTGATCGACACCGATTTATTATGTATGGCTTTGTACTAATACAAAATTTCGTCCAAAAATATTGTATAGGTCGTAAGTTATAATAATATGTCAATAGTGGGCGTGGCTGTAGAAATAACTCGCCCATTTTTTGTGTTGTGTTTAATGTTAGTACCCGCAACCTACCTGTGAAATGTCGTTGAAAAATCTTTAATAGGAACCTAGTATTGATTTTTGGCTAATTGTGGGCGTGGCAGTAGCAATAATCTGCCCATATTTGGAAGGCATGCTAGTACAGACCCAGTGTATACATATACCAATTTGTTTTCATATATCATCACTAGAAGCATAGATAGGGTAATTGTCTTTAAGTGGGGTCCCCAAAGTTCATTATATAGGAGCGAGGCGTATCCTTCCTCTGATCGACCACGAATGTTATATATGGCTTTGTAGGGTCCATATATATACTAATATAAAATTTCGTCCAAAAATATTGTATAGGTCGAAAGTTATAATAATTTGTCAATACTGGGCGTGGCTGAAGAAACAACTCGCCCATTTTTTGTGTGGTGTTTAATGTTAGTACCCGCAACATTCCTGTGAAATAGGAACCTAGTAATGATTTTTGGTTAATTGTGGGCGTGGCAGTAGCAATAATCTGCCTATATTTGGAATGCATGCTAGTACAGACCCAGTGTATACATATACCAATTTGTTTTCATATATCATCACTAGAAGCATAGATAGGGTAATTGTCTTCAAGTTGTGTCCCCAAAGTTCATTATATGGGAGGGAGGCGTATCCTTCCTCTGACAGACCCCGAATCTTATATATGGCTTTGTAGGCTCCATATATGTACTAATAAAAAATTTAGTCCAAAAATATTGTATAGGTCGTAAGTTATAATAATATGTCAATAGTGGGCGTGGATGTAGAACTAACTCGCCCCTTTTTTGTGTGGTGTTTCATGTTAGTACCCGCAACCTACCTGTGAAATTTCGTTGAAAAATCTTTAATAGGAACCTAGTAATGAATTTTGGTTAATTGTGGGCGTGGCAGTAGCAATAATCTGCCCATATTTGGAATGTATGCTAGTACAGACCCAGTGTATACATATACCAATTTGTTTTCATATATCATCACTAGAAGCATAGATAGGGTAATTGTCTTCAAGTTGTGTCCCCAAAGTTCATTATATGGGAGGGAGGCGTATCCTTCCTCTGATCGACCACGAATGTTATATATGGATTTGTAGGGTCCATATATGTACTAATATAAAATTTCGTCCAAAAATATTGTATAGGTCGTAAGTAATAATAATATGTCAATAGTGGGCGTGGCTGTAGAAATAACTCGCCCATTTTTTGTGTGGTGTTTAATGTTAGTACCCGCAACATTCCTGTGAAATAGGAACCTAGTAATGATTTTTGGTTAATTGTGGGCGTGGCAGTAGCAATAATTTGCCCATATTTGGAATGCATGCTAGTACAGACCCAGTGTATACACATACCAATTTGTTTTCATATATCATCACTAGAAGCATAGATAGGGTAAATGTCTTCAAGTTGTGTCCCCAAAGTTCATTATATGGGAGGGAGGCGTATCCTTCCTCTGATCGACCCCGAATCTTATATATGGCTTTGTAGGGTCCATATACTCGTATGTACTAATATAAAATATGGTATTCCCCGTACCTCTGGATTCCACGCTGGTAGAGTTGCACTCGCGTATGCCTCTGGCCTGTCCACTTCCAGCGTTTCGCTGGGAACTATGTGTGCAACCGGCCTTGGTGATGTGCTTTTAACATACCTGTGTTGCAGATTCATCAACCGGTATTGTTGTTCCTGAGTCAGTACCAAAACTCAGAAAGCCGCTTTCGGAGGTCATCCACTGTGCCTGTAGTTTCCAAACCGAATTCCTCCGCAAAAATCACCAACTCATCTTTCCTCAGCGAATAAACGCGACCCGTCTTCACCATCTTGTCACCACGTTGGTTATGGCAAACGTAGCTTGGGCGTTAGAATTCCTTGTTTTTATAGTCCCTGCTCGGGCGCCACTGTAACGACTCAAATTTATAGCTGGGGTAAAACTCAACGGCTCCAGGGGTCGTTACAGGAAATTACTCGGGCGTTGTATTTTTAGTTTTCTTTATTTAAAAGTTATGCTTATCACTAGGCTTACACGTTATTATACAGAAATGATGGGCTTTATGAAGGCCGCTCCTGAACTTGGTGCTGTGCCGTCCTGTCTCCAGTCTCAACGGTGGTGGATTGAAAAACCACTTTGACTCTGAGAAGCAAGTCCTGGTTTTCTATGAAGGCGGATTGAAAAACCCAGCGTTCGTAGCAAACTCAGTTCTTCTTAATGTCTCGGTCTGTTCCTTTAGTCTTTCGTTTCAACGGTGGTGGATTGACAAACCACTTCCACCGTTTCTAACGCTGACGAACAAACTCTGGTTTATTATGAGAGTGGATTAAATTCCAGCACTCGTAGTAAATGCAGCGCTTGTGTGTGTGTGTTGTCCGTTGGTAATGTTTCCTAGTCTCGTGGCGTCTATGCGACAACGTTTCTACAGTACTTACTTGCGCGATGTCTTAGCAGGAAAAGAGAGCTTATGTCCGGTTGCAGGCGCTTTTATAGCCACCTGTTGAACTTCTAGTTATTGTTCCAGTCCCGCTGGCCGTTGCTCCGACTACCGCTTCCTGTTGCTTAGGCCAAGGCATTGTTGGTGTTTTCCTCTTGACCTTACGCGACCCTCAGCGTTTTCCTGGAAAATTCCGGCTGTTGTCAAGCGCGTAGTAGTTGCAGCGGCACGTTGTTGCTGTTGCACGCCCTGTTGTTGTTGTTGCACGCTCTGTTGTTGTTATTGTACGCATGATTTCTTTCTGCTGGTGGTTAATATTATTTAAATTATTCACCAGCGTTTGAACACTATTTGTGCGTTTCTTCTTTGTGTGATGTCCGCGCAACTTGTCTGCACAGCGATTGTTATGTCGCTCTCTCTTTCCGTTTCATTCGTTCCTCGTGCTGTTGTTGTTCTATTTCCCGAGCTAACGCACTCGGTAAATTCTACCGAGTCGTGTTGTTGTGATTAACGACAGATTAATTGAAAACTGCTTGCAGTGTTGTTGTTGTTGTCGATCAGTGCAAACGGCTGGCTTGAGTTCGCCAAGTCTGTCGGCGCATTCGTGTTGGTATAATTCACATGCAATTCCTTTTCCTTGTCTTACGCAAACGGCTGGCTTGGCTTTGCCAATGCTGCTGTTGACATTCCGCTTGCGTAGTTGTTGGTACCATTTGCATGTGATTTATTGACCAACGTTTATTATTTTATGCATTTCATGCGCTCCCGCTTTCGCCGTGGCTTCTATTGGTGCGAAGGTATTCTAATAATTAATATTAAGCGTTGATGGGGCAGCGCAAGCTGATTGGTTAACGCACTCAAACTTCTTCGCTAGCGAGTGATGCTGGCGGTCCATTTTCGCAATGACTATTGCTTTGGAAACATTTATTGTGCGAGCAAAATTAGTCAATAATTTTGCTCGTCACAAAGCATAGACAGGGTAATTGTCTTTAAGTGGAGTCCCCAAAGTTAATTAAATGGGAGGGAGGCGTATCCTTCCTCTGAATGACCCCGAATCTTATATATGGCTTTTTAGGCTCCATATATGTACTAATATAAAATTTCGTCCATAAATATTGTATAGGTCGTAAGTTTTAATAATATGTCAATAGTGGGCGTGGCTGTAGAACAAGCTCGCCCAATTTTTGTGTGGTTATAGCCACCTGTTGAACTTCTAGTTGTCGTTCCTGTCCCGCTGCCCGTTGCTCCGACTACCGCTTCCTGTTGCTAAGGCCAAGGCATTGTTGGTGTTTTCCTCTTGACCTTAGGCGACCCTCAGCGTTTTCCTGGAAAAGTCCGGCTGTTGTCAAGCGCGTAGTAGTTGCAGCGGCACGTTGTTGCTGTTGCACGCCCTGTTGTTGTTTTTGGACGCCCTGTTGTTGTTATTGTACGCATGATTTCTTTCTGCTGGTGGTTAAAATTATTTAAATTATCCACCAGCGTTTGAACACTATTTGTGCGTTTCTCCTTTGTGTGATGTCCGCGCAACTTGTCTGCACAGCGATTGTTCTGTCATTCTCTCTTTCCGTTTCATTCGTTTCTCGTGCTGTTGTTGTTCTATTTCCCTAGCTAACGCACTCGGTAAATTCTACGGAGTCATGTTGTTGTGGTTAACGACGGATTAATTGAAAACTGCTTGCAGTGTTGTTGTTGTTGTCGATCAGTGCAAACGGCTGGCTTGAGTTCGCCAAGTCTGTCGGCGCATTCGTGTTGGTATAATTCACATGCAATTCCTTTTCCTAATCTTACGCAAGCGGCTGGCTTGGCTTTGCCAATGCTGCTGTTGACATTCCGCTTGTGTAGTTGTTGGTACCATTTCCATGTGATTTATTGACCAACGTTTATTATTTTATGCATTTCATGCGCTCCCGCTTTCGCCGTGGCTTCTATTGGTGCGAAGGTATTCTAATAATTAATATTAAGCGTTGATGGGGCAGCGCAAGCTGATTAGTTAACGCACGCAAACTTCTTCGCACGCGAGTGATGCTGGCGGTCTATTTTCGCAATGACTATTGCTTTGGAAACATTTATTGTGCGAGCAAAATTAGTCAATAATTTTGCTCGTCACAAAGCATAGACAGGGTAATTGTCTTTAAGTGGAGTCCCCAAAGTTAATTAAATGGGAGGGAGGCGTATCCTTCCTCTGAACGACTCCGAATCTTATATATGGCTTTGTAGGGTCCATATATGTACTAATATAAAATTTCGTCCATAAATATTGTATAGATCGTAAGTTATAATAATATGTCAATAGTGGGCGTGGCTGTAGAACTAGCTCGCCCATTTTTTTTGTGGTGTTTAATGTTAGAACCCGTAACATTACTGTAGAATTTCGTTGAAAAATCTTTAGTAGGAACCTAGTAATGTTTTTTGGTTAATTGTGGGCGTGGCAGTAGCAATAATATACCCATATTTGGAATGCAGGCTAGTACAGACCCAGTGTATACATATACCAATTTGTTTTCATATATCATCACTAGAAGCATAGTTCATTATATCGGAGGGAGGCGTATCCTTCCTCTGATCGACCCCGAATATTATGTATGGCTTTGTCCTAATACAAAATTTCGTCCAAAAATATTGTATAGGTCGTAAGTTATAATAATATGTCAATAGTGGGCGTGGCTGTAGAACTAACTCGCCCATTTTTTGTGTGGTGTTTAATGTTAGTACCCGCAACATTCCTGTGAAATAGGAACCTAGTAATGATTTTTGGTTAATTGTGGCAGTAGCAATAATCTGCCCATATTTGGAATGCATGCTAGTACAGACCCAGTGTATACATATACCAATTTGTTTTCATATATCATCACTAGAAGCATAGATAGGGTAATTGTCTTCAAGTGTTGCCCCCAAAGTTCATTATATGGGAGGGAGGCGTATCCTTCCTCTGACCGACCCCGAATCTTAAATATGGCTTTGTATGGTCCATATACACGTATGTACTAATATAAAATTTCGTCCAAAAATATTGTATAGGTCGTAAGTTATAATAATATGTCAATAGTGGGCGTGGCTGTAGAACTAACTCGCCCATTTTTTGTGTGGTGTTTAACGTTAGTACCCGCAACATTCCTGTAGAATTTCGTTGAAAAATCTTTAGTAGGAACCTAGTAATGTTTTTTGGTTATTTGTGGGCGTGGCAGTAGCAATAATCTGCCCATATTTGGAATGGATGCTAGCACAGACCCAGTGTATACATGCACCAATTTGTCTTCATATATCATCACTAGAAGCATAGATAGGGTAATTGTCTTTAAGTGGGGTCCCCAAAGTTCATTATATGGGAGGGAGGCGTATCCTTCCTCTGACAGACCCCGAATCTTATATATGGCTATGTAGGATCCATATATGTACTAATATAAAATTTCGTCCAAAAATATTGTATAGGTCGTAAGTTATAATAATATGTAAATAGTGGGCGTGGCGGTAGAAATAACTCGCCCATTTTTTGTGTGGTGTTTAATGTTAGTACCCGCAACATTCCTGTGAAATAGGAACCTAGTAATGATTTTTGGTTAATTGTGGGCGTGGCAGTAGCAATAATCTGCCCATATTTGGAATGCATGCTAGTACAGACCCAGTGTATACATATACCAATTTGTTTTCATATATCATCACTAGAAGCATAGACAGGGTAATTGTCTTTAAGTGGAGTCCCCAAAGTTAATTAAATGGGAGGGAGGCGAATCCTTCCTCTGAACGACCCCGAATCTTATATATGGCTTTTTAGGCTCCATATATGTACTAGTATAAAATTTCGTCCCTAACTATTGTATAGGTCGTAAGTTTTAATAATATGTCAATAGTGGGCGTGGCTGTAGAACTAGCTCGCCCATTTTTTGTGTGGTGTTTAATGTTAGTACCCGCAACATTCCTGTGAAATTTCGTTGAAAAATTTTAGTAGGAACCTAGTAATGTTTTTTGGTTAATTGTGGGCGTGGCAGTAGCAATAATCTGCCCATATTTGGAATGAATGCTAGTACAGACCCAGTGTATACATATACCAATTTGTTTTCATATATCATCACTAGAAGCATATATAGGGTAATTGTCTTTAAGTGGGGTCCCCAAAGTTCATTATATGGGAGGGAGGCGTATCCTTCCTCTGATCGATCCCGAATGTTATATATGGCTTTGTAGGGTCCATATATGTACTAATATAAAATTTCATCCAAAAATATTGTATAGGTCGTAAGTTATAATAATATATCAATAGTGGGCGTGGCTGTAGAAATAACTCGCCCATTTTTTGTGTGGTGTTTAATGTTAGTACCCGCAACATTCCTGTGGAATAGGAACCTAGTAATGATTTTTGGTTAATTGTGGCAGGAGCAATAATCTGCCCATATTTGGAATGCATGCTAGTACAGACCCAGTGTATACATATACCAATTTGTTTTCATATATCATCACTAGAAGCATAGATAGGGTACTTGTCTTCAAGTGGGGTCCCCAAAGTTCATTATATAGGAGGGAGGCGTATCCTTCCTCTGATCGACCCCGAAACTTATATAGGGCTTTGTAGGGTCCATATATGTACTAATATAAAAGTACGTCCAAAAATATTGTATAGGTCGTAAGTTATAATAATATATCAATAGTGGGCGTGACTGTAGAAATAACTCGCCCATTTTTTGTGTGGTGTTTAATGTTAGTACCCGCAACATTCCTGTGAAATAAGAACCTAGTAATGATTTTTGGTTAATTGTGGGCGTGGCAGTAGCAATAATCTGCCCATATTTAGAATGCATGCTAGTACAGACCCAGTGAATACATATACCAATTTGTTTTCATATATCATCACTAGAAGCATAGACAGGGTATTTGTCTTTATGTGGAGTCCCCAAAGTTAATTAAATGGGAGGGAGGCGTATCCTTCTTCTGAACGACCCCGAATCTTATATAGGGCTTTGTAGGGTCCATATACTCGTATGTACTAATATAAAATTTCGTCCAAAAATATTGTATAGGTCGTAAGTTATAATAATATGTCAATAGTGGGCGTGGCTGTGGAACTATCTCGCCCATTTTTTGTGTGGTGTTTAATGTTAGTACCCGCAACATTCCTGTGAAATTTCGTTGAAAAATCTTTAGTAGGAACCTGGTAATGTTTTTTGGTTAATTGTGGGCGTGGCAGTAGCAATAATCTGCCCATATTTGGAATGCATGCTAGTACAGACCCAATGCATACATATACCAATTTGTTTTCATATATCATCACTAGAAGCATAGATAGGGTAATTGTCTTTTAGTGGGGTCCCCAAAGTACATTATATGGGTGGGAGGCGTATCCTTCCTCTGATCGACCCCGAATATTATGTATGGCTTTGTACAAATACAAAATTTCGTCCAAAAATATTGTATAGGTCGTAAGTTATAATAATATGTCAATAGTGGGCGCGGCTGTAGAAATAACTCGCCCATTTTTTGTGTGGTGTTTTATGTTAGTACCCGCAACCTACCTGTGAAATTTCCTTGAAAAATCTTTAATAGGAACCTAGTAATGATTTTTGGTTCATTTTGGGCGTGGCAGTAGCAATAATCTGGCCATATTTGGAATGCATGCTAGTACAGACCCAGTGTATACATATACCAATTTGTTTTCATATATCATCACTAGAAGCATAGATAGGGTAATTGTCTTCAAATGGTGTCCCCAAAGTTCATTATATCGGAGGGAGGCGTATCCTTCCTCTGATCGACCCCGAATATTATGTATGGCTTTGTCCTAATACAAAATTTCGTCCAAAAATATTGTATAGGTCGTAAGTTATAATAATATGTCAATAGTGGGCGTGGCTGTAGAACTAACTCGCCCATTTTTTGTGTGGTGTTTAATGTTAGTACCCGCAACATTCCTGTGAAATAGGAACCTAGTAATGATTTTTGGTTCATTGTGGCAGTAGCAATAATCTGCCCATATTTGGAATGCATGCTAGTACAGACCCAGTGTATACATATACCAATTTGTTTTCATATATCATCACTAGAAGCATAGATAGGGTAATTGTCTTCAAGTGTTGCCCCCAAAGTTCATTATATGGGAGGGAGGCGTATCCTTCCTCTGACCGACCCCGAATCTTAAATATGGCTTTGTAGGGTCCATATACACGTATGTACTAATATAAAATTTCGTCCAAAAATATTGAATAGGTCGTAAGTTATAATAATATGTCAATAGTGGGCGTGGCTGTAGAACTAACTCGCCCATTTTTTGTGTGGTGTTTAACGTTAGTACCCGCAACATTCCTGTAGAATTTCGTTGAAAAATCTTTAGTAGGAACCTAGTAATGTTTTTTTGGTTATTTGTGGGCGTGGCAGTAGCAATAATCTGCCCATATTTGGAATGGATGCTAGCACAGACCCAGTGTATACATGCACCAATTTGTCTTCATATATCATCACTAGAAGCATAGATAGGGTAATTGTCTTTAAGTGGGGTCCCCAAAGTTCATTATATGGGAGGGAGGCGTATCCTTCCTCTGACAGACCCCGAATCTTATATATGGCTATGTAGGATCCATATATGTACTAATATAAAATTTCGTCCAAAAATATTGTATAGGTCGTAAGTTATAATAATATGTGAATAGTGGGCGTGGCTGTAGAAATAACTCGCCCATTTTTTGTGTGGTGTTTAATGTTAGTACCCGCAACATTCCTGTGAAATAGGAACCTAGTAATGATTTTTGGTTAATTGTGGGCGTGGCAGTGGCAATAATCTGCCCATATTTGGAATGCATGCTAGTACAGACCCAGTGTATACATATACCAATTTGTTTTCATATATCATCACTAGAAGCATAGACAGGGTAATTGTCTTTAAGTGGAGTCCCCAAAGTTAATTAAATGGGAGGGAGGCGAATCCTTCCTCTGAACAACCCCGAATCTTATATATGGCTTTTTAGGCTCCATATATGTACTAGTATAAAATTTCGTCCCTAAATATTGTATAGGTCGTAAGTTTTAATAATATGTCAATAGTGGGCGTGGCTGTAGAACTAGCTCGCCCATTTTTTGTGTGGTGTTTAATGTTAGTACCCGCAACATTCCTGTGAAATTTCGTTGAAAAATTTTAGTAGGAACCTAGTAATGTTTTTTGGTTAATTGTGGGCGTGGCAGTAGCAATAATCTGCCCATATTTGGAATGCATGCTAGTACAGACCCAGTGTATACATATACCAATTTGTTTTCATATATCATCACTAGAAGCATAGATAGGGTACTTGTCTTCAAGTGGGGTCCCCAAAGTTCATTATATAGGAGGGAGGCGTATCCTTCCTCTGATCGACCCCGAAACTTATATAGGGCTTTGTAGGGTCCATATATGTACTAATATAAAAGTACGTCCAAAAATATTGTATAGGTCCTAAGTTATAATAATATGTCAATAGTGGGCGTGACTGTAGAAATAACTCGCCCATTTTTTGTGTGGTGTTTAATGTTAGTACCCGCAACATTCCTGTGAAATAGGAACCTAGTAATGATTTTTGGTTAATTGTGGGCGTGGCAGTAGCAATAATCTGCCCATATTTAGAATGCATGCTAGTACAGACCCAGTGAATACATATACCAATTTGTTTTCATATATCATCACTAGAAGCATAGACAGGGTATTTGTCTTTATGTGGAGTCCCCAAAGTTAATTAAATGGGAGGGAGGCGTATCCTTCTTCTGAACGACCCCGAATCTTATATAGGGCTTTGTAGGGTCCATATACTCGTATGTACTAATATAAAATTTCGTCCAAAAATATTGTATAGGTCGTAAGTTATAATAATATGTCAATAGTGGGCGTGGCTGTGGAACTATCTCGCCCATTTTTTGTGTGGTGTTTAATGTTAGTACCCGCAACATTCCTGTGAAATTTCGTTGAAAAATCTTTAGTAGGAACCTGGTAATGTTTTTTGGTTAATTGTGGGCGTGGCAGTAGCAATAATCTGCCCATATTTGGAATGCATGCTAGTACAGACCCAATGCATACATATACCAATTTGTTTTCATATATCATCACTAGAAGCATAGATAGGGTAATTGTCTTTTAGTGGGGTCCCCAAAGTACATTATATGGGTGGGAGGCGTATCCTTCCTCTGATCGACCCCGAATATTATGTATGGCTTTGTACAAATACAAAATTTCGTCCAAAAATATTGTATAGGTCGTAAGTTATAATAATATGTCAATAGTGGGCGCGGCTGTAGAAATAACTCGCCCATTTTTTGTGTGGTGTTTTATGTTAGTACCCGCAACCTACCTGTGAAATTTCCTTGAAAAATCTTTAATAGGAACCTAGTAATGATTTTTGGTTCATTTTGGGCGTGGCAGTAGCAATAATCTGGCCATATTTGGAATGCATGCTAGTACAGACCCAGTGTATACATATACGAATTTGTTTTCATATATCAGCACTAGAAGCATAGATAGGGTAATTGTCTTTAAGTGGGGTCCCAAAGTTCATTATATGGGAGGGAGGCGTATCCTTCCTCTGATCGACCCCGAATCTTATATATGGCTTTGTAGGGTCCATATATGTACTAATATAAAATTTCGTCCAAAAATATTTTATAGGTCGTAAGTTATAATATGTCAATAGTGGGCGTGGCTGTGGAAATAACTCGCCCATTTTTTGTGTGGTGTTTAATGTTAGTACCCGCAACATTCCTGTGAAATAGGAATCTAGTAATGATTTTTGGTTAATTGTGGGCGTGGCAGTAGCAATAATCTGCCCATATTTGGAATGCATGCTAGTACAGACCCAGTGTATACATATACCAATTTGTTTTCATATATCATCACTAGAAGCATAGATAGGGTAATTGTCTTCAAATGGTGTCCCCAAAGTTCATTATTTGGGAGGGAGGCGTATCCTTCCTCTGGTCGACCCCGACTCTTATATATGGCTTTGTAGGGTCCATATACTCGTATGTACTAATATAAAATTTCGTCCAAAAATATTGTATAGGTCGTAAGTTATAATAATATGTCAATAGTGGGAGTGGCTGTAGAACTAACTCGCCCATTTTTTGTGTGGTGTTTAACGTTAGTACCTTCAACATTCCTGTAGAATTTCGTTGAAAAATCTTTAGTAGGAACCTAGTAATGTTTTTTGGTTATTTGTGGGCGTGGCAGTCGCAATAATGTGCCCATATTTGGAAGCATGCTAGTACAGACCCAGTGTATACATATACGAATTTGTTTTCATATATCAGCACTAGAAGCATAGATAGGGTAATTGTCTTTAAGTGGGGTCCCAAAGATCATTATATGGGAGGGAGGCGTATCCTTCCTCTGATCGACCCCGAATCTTATATATGGCTTTGTAGGGTCCATATATGTACTAATATAAAATTTCGTCAAAAAATATTGTATAGGTCGTAAGTTATAATAATATGTCAATAGTGGGCGTGGCTGTAGAAATAACTCGCCCATTTTTTGTGTGGTGTTAGTACCCGCAACATTCCTGTGAAATAGGAACCTAGTAATGATTTTTGGGTAATTGTGGGCGTGGCAGTAGCAATAATCTGCCCATATTTGGAATGCATGCTAGTACAGACCCAGTGTATACATACACCAATTTGTCTTCATATATCATCACTAGAAGCATAGATAGGATAATTGTCTTTAAGTGGGGTCCCCAAAGTTCATTATATGGGAGGGAGGCGTATCCTTCCTCTGATCGACCCCGAATCTTATATATGGCTATGTAGGGTCCATAAATATATATATATATATATATATATATATATATATATATATATATATATATATATATATATATATATATATATATATATATATATATATATATATATATATATATATATATATGTACTAATATAAAATTTCGTCCAAAAATATTGTATAGATCGTAAGTTATAATAATATGTCAATAGTGGGCGTGGCTGTAGAACTAACTCGCCCCTTTCTTGTGTGGTGTTTAATGTTAGTACCCGCAACATTCCTGTGAAATTTCGTTGAAAAATTTTAGTAGGAACCTAGTAATGTTTTTTGGTTAATTGTGGGCGTGGCAGTCGCAATAATCTGCCCATGTTTGGAATGCATGCTAGTACAGACCCAGAGTATACATATACCAATTTGTTTTCATATATCATCATTAGAAGCATAGATAGGGTATTTGTCTTTAAGTGGGGTCCCCAAAGTTCATTATATGGGAGGGAGGCGTATCCTTCCTCTGACCGACCCCGAATCTTAAATATGGCTTTGTAGGGTCCATATACACGTATGTACTAATATAAAATTTCGTCCAAAAATATTGAATAGGTCGTAAGTTATAATAATATGTCAATAGTGGGCGTGGCTGTAGAACTAACTCGCCCATTTTTTGTGTGGTGTTTAACGTTAGTACCCGCAACATTCCTGTAGAATTTCGTTGAAAAATCTTTAGTAGGAACCTAGTAATGTTTTTTTGGTTATTTGTGGGCGTGGCAGTAGCAATAATCTGCCCATATTTGGAATGGATGCTAGCACAGACCCAGTGTATACATGCACCAATTTGTCTTCATATATCATCACTAGAAGCATAGATAGGGTAATTGTCTTTAAGTGGGGTCCCCAAAGTTCATTATATGGGAGGGAGGCGTATCCTTCCTCTGACAGACCCCGAATCTTATATATGGCTATGTAGGATCCATATATGTACTAATATAAAATTTCGTCCAAAAATATTGTATAGGTCGTAAGTTATAATAATATGTGAATAGTGGGCGTGGCTGTAGAAATAACTCGCCCATTTTTTGTGTGGTGTTTAATGTTAGTACCCGCAACATTCCTGTGAAATAGGAACCTAGTAATGATTTTTGGTTAATTGTGGGCGTGGCAGTGGCAATAATCTGCCCATATTTGGAATGCATGCTAGTACAGACCCAGTGTATACATATACCAATTTGTTTTCATATATCATCACTAGAAGCATAGACAGGGTAATTGTCTTTAAGTGGAGTCCCCAAAGTTAATTAAATGGGAGGGAGGCGAATCCTTCCTCTGAACAACCCCGAATCTTATATATGGCTTTTTAGGCTCCATATATGTACTAGTATAAAATTTCGTCCCTAAATATTGTATAGGTCGTAAGTTTTAATAATATGTCAATAGTGGGCGTGGCTGTAGAACTAGCTCGCCCATTTTTTGTGTGGTGTTTAATGTTAGTACCCGCAACATTCCTGTGAAATTTCGTTGAAAAATTTTAGTAGGAACCTAGTAATGTTTTTTGGTTAATTGTGGGCGTGGCAGTAGCAATAATCTGCCCATATTTGGAATGCATGCTAGTACAGACCCAGTGTATACATATACCAATTTGTTTTCATATATCATCACTAGAAGCATAGATAGGGTACTTGTCTTCAAGTGGGGTCCCCAAAGTTCATTATATAGGAGGGAGGCGTATCCTTCCTCTGATCGACCCCGAAACTTATATAGGGCTTTGTAGGGTCCATATATGTACTAATATAAAAGTACGTCCAAAAATATTGTATAGGTCCTAAGTTATAATAATATGTCAATAGTGGGCGTGACTGTAGAAATAACTCGCCCATTTTTTGTGTGGTGTTTAATGTTAGTACCCGCAACATTCCTGTGAAATAGGAACCTAGTAATGATTTTTGGTTAATTGTGGGCGTGGCAGTAGCAATAATCTGCCCATATTTAGAATGCATGCTAGTACAGACCCAGTGAATACATATACCAATTTGTTTTCATATATCATCACTAGAAGCATAGACAGGGTATTTGTCTTTATGTGGAGTCCCCAAAGTTAATTAAATGGGAGGGAGGCGTATCCTTCTTCTGAACGACCCCGAATCTTATATAGGGCTTTGTAGGGTCCATATACTCGTATGTACTAATATAAAATTTCGTCCAAAAATATTGTATAGGTCGTAAGTTATAATAATATGTCAATAGTGGGCGTGGCTGTGGAACTATCTCGCCCATTTTTTGTGTGGTGTTTAATGTTAGTACCCGCAACATTCCTGTGAAATTTCGTTGAAAAATCTTTAGTAGGAACCTGGTAATGTTTTTTGGTTAATTGTGGGCGTGGCAGTAGCAATAATCTGCCCATATTTGGAATGCATGCTAGTACAGACCCAATGCATACATATACCAATTTGTTTTCATATATCATCACTAGAAGCATAGATAGGGTAATTGTCTTTTAGTGGGGTCCCCAAAGTACATTATATGGGTGGGAGGCGTATCCTTCCTCTGATCGACCCCGAATATTATGTATGGCTTTGTACAAATACAAAATTTCGTCCAAAAATATTGTATAGGTCGTAAGTTATAATAATATGTCAATAGTGGGCGCGGCTGTAGAAATAACTCGCCCATTTTTTGTGTGGTGTTTTATGTTAGTACCCGCAACCTACCTGTGAAATTTCCTTGAAAAATCTTTAATAGGAGCCTAGTAATGATTTTTGGTTCATTTTGGGCGTGGCAGTAGCAATAATCTGGCCATATTTGGAATGCATGCTAGTACAGACCCAGTGTATACATATACGAATTTGTTTTCATATATCAGCACTAGAAGCATAGATAGGGTAATTGTCTTTAAGTGGGGTCCCAAAGTTCATTATATGGGAGGGAGGCGTATCCTTCCTCTGATCGACCCCGAATCTTATATATGGCTTTGTAGGGTCCATATATGTACTAATATAAAATTTCGTCCAAAAATATTTTATAGGTCGTAAGTTATAATATGTCAATAGTGGGCGTGGCTGTGGAAATAACTCGCCCATTTTTTGTGTGGTGTTTAATGTTAGTACCCGCAACATTCCTGTGAAATAGGAATCTAGTAATGATTTTTGGTTAATTGTGGGCGTGGCAGTAGCAATAATCTGCCCATATTTGGAATGCATGCTAGTACAGACCCAGTGTATACATATACCAATTTGTTTTCATATATCATCACTAGAAGCATAGATAGGGTAATTGTCTTCAAATGGTGTCCCCAAAGTTCATTATTTGGGAGGGAGGCGTATCCTTCCTCTGGTCGACCCCGACTCTTATATATGGCTTTGTAGGGTCCATATACTCGTATGTACTAATATAAAATTTCGTCCAAAAATATTGTATAGGTCGTAAGTTATAATAATATGTCAATAGTGGGAGTGGCTGTAGAACTAACTCGCCCATTTTTTGTGTGGTGTTTAACGTTAGTACCCTCAACATTCCTGTAGAATTTCGTTGAAAAATCTTTAGTAGGAACCTAGTAATGTTTTTTGGTTATTTGTGGGCGTGGCAGTCGCAATAATGTGCCCATATTTGGAAGCATGCTAGTACAGACCCAGTGTATACATATACGAATTTGTTTTCATATATCAGCACTAGAAGCATAGATAGGGTAATTGTCTTTAAGTGGGGTCCCAAAGATCATTATATGGGAGGGAGGCGTATCCTTCCTCTGATCGACCCCGAATCTTATATATGGCTTTGTAGGGTCCATATATGTACTAATATAAAATTTCGTCAAAAAATATTGTATAGGTCGTAAGTTATAATAATATGTCAATAGTGGGCGTGGCTGTAGAAATAACTCGCCCATTTTTTGTGTGGTGTTAGTACCCGCAACATTCCTGTGAAATAGGAACTTAGTAATGATTTTTGGGTAATTGTGGGCGTGGCAGTAGCAATAATCTGCCCATATTTGGAATGCATGCTAGTACAGACCCAGTGTATACATACACCAATTTGTCTTCATATATCATCACTAGAAGCATAGATAGGATAATTGTCTTTAAGTGGAGTCCCCAAAGTTAATTAAATGGGAGGGAGGCGTATCCTTCCTCTGAACGACCCCGAATCTTATATAGGGCTTTGTAGGGTCCATATATATACTAATATAAAATTTCGTCCATAAATATTGTATAGGTCGTAAGTTATAATAATTTGTCAATAATGGGCGTGGCTGTAGAACTAACTCGCCCATTTTTTGTGTGGTGTTTAACGTTAGTACCCGCAATATTCCTGTAGAATTTCGTTGAAAAATCTTTAGTAGGAACCTAGTAATGTTTTTTGGTTAATTGTGGGCGTGGCAGTAGCAATAATCTGCCCATGTTTGGAATGCGTGCTAGTACAGACCCAGAGTATACATATACCAATTTCTTTTCATATATCAGCACTAGAAGCATAGGTAGGGTAAGTGTCTTTAAGTGGGGTCCCCAAAGTTCATTATATGGGAGGGAGGCGTATCCTTCCTCTGATCGACGCCGAATCTTATATAAGGCTATGTAGGATCCATATATGTACTAATATAAAATTTCGTCCAAAAATATTGTATAGATCGTAAGTTATAATAATATATCAATAGTGGGCGTGGCTGTAGAACTAACCAGCCCCTTTTTTGTGTGGTGTTTAATGTTAGTACCCGCAACATTCCTGTTAAATTTCGTTGAAAAATTTTAGTAGGAACCTAGTAATGTTTTTTGGTTAATTGTGGGCGTGGCAGTAGCAATAATCTGCCCATGTTTGGAATACATGCTAGTACAGACCCAGAGTATACATATACCAATTTGTTTTCATATATCATCATTAGAAGCATAGATAGGGTAATTGTCTTTAAGTGGGGTCCCCAAAGTTCATTATATGGGAAGGAGGCGTATCCTTCCTCTGATCGACCCCGAATCTTATATAGGGCTTTATAGGGTCCATATATGTACTAATATAAAAGTTCGTCCAAAAATATTGTATAGGTCGTAAGTTATAATAATATGTCAATAGTGGGCGTGGCTGTAGAAATAACTCGCCCATTTTTTGTGTGGTGTTTAATGATAGTACCCGCAACATTCCTGTGAAATAGGAACCTAGTAATGATTTTTGGTTAATTGTGGGCGTGGCAGTAGCAATAATCTGTCCATATTTATAATGCATGTTAGTACAGACCCAGTGTATACATATACAAATTTGCTTTCATATATCATCGCATAGATAGGGTAATTGTCTTTTAGTGGGGTCCCCAAAGTTCATTATATGGGAGGGAGGCGTATCCTTCCTCTGACGACCCCGAATATTATGTATGGCTTTGGACTAATACAAAATTTCGTCCAAAAATATTGAATAGGTCGTAAGTTATAATAATATGTCAATAGTAGGCGTGGCTGTAGAAATAACTCGCCCATTTTTTGTGTGGTGTTTAATGTTAGTACCCGCAACATTCCTGTGAAATAGGAACCTAGTAATGATTTTTGGTTAATTGTGGGCGTGGCAGTAGCAATAATCTGCCCATATTTGGAATGCATGCTAGTACAGACGCAGTGTATAAATATACCAATTTGTTTTCATATATCATCACTAGAAGCATATATAAGGTTATTGTCTTTAAGTGGGGTCCCCAAAGTTCATTAAATGGGAAGGAGGCGTATCCTTCCTCTGAACGACCCCGAATCTTATATATGGCTTTTTAGGCTCCATATATGTACTAATATAAAATTTCGTCCATAAATATTGTATAGGTCGTAAGTTATAATAATATGTCAATAGTGGGCGTGGCTGTAGAACCAGCTCGCCCATTTTTTGTGTGGTGTTTAATGATAGTACCCGCAACATTCCTGTGAAATTTCGTTGTAAAATTTTAGTAGGAACCTAGTAATGTTTTTTGGTTAATTGTGGGCGTGGCAGTAGCAATAATCTGCCCATATTTGGAATGCATGCTAGTACAGACCCAGAGTATACATATACCAATTTGTTTTCATATATCATCATTAGAAGCATAGATAGGGTAATTGTCTTTAAGTGGAGTCCCCAAAGTTAATTAAATGGGAGGGAGGCGTAGCCTTCCTCTGAACGACCCCGAATCTTATCTATGTCTTTTTAGGCTCCATATATGTACTAATATAAAATTTCCTCCATAAATATTGTATAGGTCGTAAGTTATAATAATATGTCAATAGTGGGCGTGGCTGTAGAACTAGCTCGCCCATTTTTTGTGTGTTGTTTAATGTTCGTACCCGCAACATTCCTGTGAAATTTCGTTGAAAAATCTTTAGTAGGAACCTAGTAATGTTTTTTGGTAAATTGTGGGCGTGGCAGTAGCAATAATCTGCCCATATTTGGAATGCATGCTAGTACAGACCCAGTGTATAAATATACCAATTTGTTTTCATATATCATCACTAGAAGCATAGATAGGGTAATTGTCTTTAAGTGGTGTCCCCAAAGTTCATTATACGGGAGGGAGGCGTATCGTTCCTCTGATCGACCCCGAATCTTATATATGGCTTTGTAGGGTCCATATACTCGTATGTACTAATATAAAATTTCGTCCAAAAATATTGTATAGGTCGTAAGTTATAATAGTATGTCAATAGTGGGCGTGGCTGTAGAACTAACTCGCCCATTTTTTGTGGGGTGTTTAATGTTAGTACCCGCAACATTCCTGTAGAATTTCGTTGAAACATCTTTAGTAGGAACCTAGTAATGTTTTTTGGTTATTTGTGGGCGTGGCAGTCGCAATAATCTGCCCATATTTGGAATGCATGCTGGTACAGACCCAGTGTATACATATACCAATTTGTTTTCATATATCATCACTAGAAGCATAGACAGGGTAATTGTCTTTAAATGGAGTCCCCAAAGTTAATTAAATGGGACGGAGGCGTATCCTTCCTCTGAACGACCCCGAATCTTATATATGGCTTTGTAGGGTCCATATATGTACTAATATAAAATTTCGTCCATAAATATTGCATAGGTCGTAAGTTATAATAATATGTCAATAGTGGGCGTGGCTTTAGAACTAACTCGCCCATTTTTTGTGTGGTGTTTAATGTTAGTACCCGCAACATTCCTGTAGAATTTCGTTGAAAAACCTTTAGTAGGAACCTAGTAATGTTTTTTGGTTATTTGTGGGCGTGGCAGTCGCAATAATCTGCCCATATTTGGAATGCATGCTGGTACAGACCCAGTGTATACATATACCAATTTGTTTTCATATATCATCACTAGAAGCATAGACAGGGTAATTGTCTTTAAGTGGAGTTCCCAAAGTTAATTAAATGTGAGGGAGGCGTATCCTTCCTCTGAACGACCCCGAATCTTATATATGGCTTTTTAGGGTCCATATATGTACTGATATAAAATTTCGTCCATAAATATTGTATAGGTCGTAAGTTATAATAATATGTCAATAGTGGGCGTGGCTGTAGAACTAGCTAGCCCATTTTTTGTGTGGTGTTTAATGTTAGTACCCGCAACATTCATAAGAAGTTTCGTTGAAAAATCTTTAGTAGGAACCTAGTAATTTTTTTTGGTTAATTGTGGCGTGGCAGTAGTAATAATCTGCCCATATTTGGATTGCATGCTAGTACAGACCCAGTGTATACATATACAAATTTGTTTTCATATATCATCACTAGAAGCATAGATAGGGTAATTGACTTTTAGTGGGGTCCCCAAAGTTCATTATATGGGAGGGAGGCGTATCCTTCCTCTGATCGACCCCGAATATTATGTATGGCTTTGTACTAATACAAAATTTCGTCCAAAAATATTGTATAGGTCGTAAGTTATAATAATATGTCAATAATGGGCGTGGCTTTAGAACTAACTCGCCCATTTTTTGTGTGGTGTTTAATGTTAGTACCCGCGACATTCCTGTGAAATTTCCTTGAAAAATCTTTTGTAGGAACCTAGTAATGTTTTTTGGTTAATTGTGGGCGTGGCAGCAGCAATAATCTGCCCATATTTAGAATACATGCTAGTACAGAACCAGTGTATACATATACTAATTTGTTTCATATATCATCACTAGAAGCATAGACAGGGTAATTGTCTATAAGTGGAGACCCCAAATTTAATTAAATGGGGGGGAGGCGTATCCTTCCTCTGAACGACCCCGAATCTTGTATATGGCTTTGTAGGGTCCATATACTCGTATGTACTAATATAAAATTTCGTCCAAAAATATTGTATAGGTCGTAAGTTATAATATGTCAATTGTGGGCATGGCTGTAGAACTAACTCGCCCATTTTTTGTGTGGTGTTCAACGTTAGTACCCGCAACATTCCTGTAGAATTTCGTTGAAAAATCTTTAGTATGAACCTAGTAATGTTTTTTGGTTATTTGTGGGCGTGGCAGTCGCAATAATCTGCCCATATTTGGAATGCATGCTAGTACAGACCCAGTGTATACATACACCAATTTGTCTTCATATATCATCACTAGAAGCATAGATAAGGTAATTGTCTTTAAGTGGGGTCCCCAACGTTCATTATATGGGAGGGAGGCGTATCCTTCCTCTGATCGACCCCGAATGTTATATATGGCTTTGTAGGGTCCATATACTCGTATGTACTAATATAAAATTTCGTCCAAAAATATTGTATAGGTCGTAAGTTATAATAATATGTCAATAGTGGGCGTGGCTTTAGAACTAACTCGCCCATTTTTTGTGTGGTGTTTAATGTTAGTACCCGCAACATTCCTGTGAAGTTTCGTTGAAAAATCTTTAGTAGGAACCTAGTAATTTTTTTTGGTTAATTGTGGCGTGGCAGTAGTAATAATCTGCCCATATTTGGAATGCATGCTAGTACAGACCCAGTGTATACATATACCAATTTGTTTTCATATATCATCACTAGAAGCATAGATAGGGTAATTGACTTTTAGTGGGGTCCCCAAAGTTCATTATATGGGAGGGTGGCGAATCCTTCCTCTGATCGACCCCGAATATTATGTATGGCTTTGTACTAATACAAAATTTCGTCCAAAAATATTGTATAGGTCGTAAGTTATAATAATATGTCAATAATGGGCGTGGCTTTAGAACTAACTCGCCCATTTTTTGTGTGGTGTTTAATGTTAGTACCCGCGACATTCCTGTGAAATTTCGTTGAAAAATCTTTAGTAGGAACCTAGTAATGTTTTTTGGTTATTTGTGGGCGTGGCAGTCGCAATAATCTGCCCATATTTGGAATGCATGCTAGTACAGACCCAGTGTATACATATACCAATTTGTTTTCATATATCATCACTAGAAGCATAGACAGGGTAATTGTCTTTAAGTGGAGTCCCCAAAGTTAATTAAATGGGAGGGAGGCGTATCCTTCCTCTGAACGACCCCGAATCTTATATATGGCTTTGTAGGGTCCATATACTCGTATATACTAATATAAAATTTCTTCCAAAAATATTGTATAGGTCGTAAGTTATAATAATATGTCAAAAGTGGGCGTGGCTGTAGAACTAATTCGCTCATTTTTTGTGTGGTGTTTAATGTTACTACCCGCAACATTCCTGTGAAATTTCGTTGAAAAATCTTTACTATGAACCTAGTAATGATTTTTGGTTAATTGTGAGCGCGGCAGTAGCAATAATCTGCCCATATTTGGAATGCATGCTAGTACAGACCCAGTGTATACATAAACCAATTTGTTTTCATATATCATCACTAGAAGCATAGATAGGGTAATTGTCTTTAAATGGTGTCCCCAAAGTTCATTATATGGGAGGGAGGCGTATCCTTCCTCTGATCGACCCCGAATCTTATATATGGCTTTGTAGGGTCCATATACTCGTATGTACTAATATAAAATTTCGTCCAAAAATATTGTATAGGTCGTAAGTTATAATAATATGTCAATAGTGGGCGTGGCTGTAGAACTAACTCGCCCATTTTTTGTGGGGTGTTTAATGTTAGTACCCGCAACATTCCTGTAGAATTTCGTTGAAACATCTTTAGTAGGAACCTAGTAATGTTTTTTGGTTATTTGTGGGCGTGGCAGTCGCAATAATCTGCCCATATTTGGAATGCATGCTAGTACAGACCCAGTGTATACATATACCAATTTGTTTTCATATATCATCACTAGAAGCATAGACAGGGTAATTGTCTTTAAATGGAGTCCCCAAAGTTAATTAAATGGGTCGGAGGCGTATCCTTCCTCTGAACGACCCCGAATCTTATATATGGCTTTGTAGGGTCCATATATGTACTAATATAAAATTTCGTCCATAAATATTGCATAGGTCGTAAGTTAGAGTAATATGTCAATAGTGGGCGTGGCTTTAGAGATAACTCGACCATTTTTTGTGTGGTGTTTTATGTTAGTACCCGCAACCTACCTGTGAAATTTCGTTGGAAAATCTTTAGTAGGAACCTAGTAATGTTTTTTGGTTAATTATGGACGTGGCAGTAGCAATAATATGCCCATATTTGGAATGCATGCTAGTACAGACCCAGTATATACATATACCAATTTGATTTCATATATCATCACTAGAAGCATAGATAGGGTAACTGTCTTTTAGTGGGGTCCCCAAAGTTCATTATATGGGAGGGAGGCGTATCCTTCCCCTGATCGACCCCGAATATTATGTATGGCTTTGTACTAATACAAAATTTCGTCCAAAAATATTGTATAGGTCGTAAGTTATAATAATATGTCAATAATGGGCGTGGCTTTGGAACTAACTTGCCCATTTTTTGTGTGGTGGTTAATGTTAGTACCCGCGACATTCCTGTGAAATTTCCTTGAAAAATCTTTAGTAGGAACCTAGTAATGTTTTTTTGTTAATTGTGGGCGTGGCAGTAGCAATAATCTGCCCATATTTAGAATGCATGCTAGTATAGACCCAGTGTATACATATACTAATTTGTTTTCATATATCATCACTAGAAGCATAGACAGGGTAATTGTCTTTAAGTGGCGACCCCAAAGTTAATTAAATGGAAGGGAGGCGTATCCTTCCTCTGAACGACCCCGAATCTTCTATATGGCTTTGTAGGGTCCATATGTTCGTATGTACTAATATAAAATTTCGTCCAAAAATATTGTATAGGTCGTAAGTTATAATAATATGTCAATAGTGGGCATGGCTGTAGCACTAACTCGCCCATTTTTTGTGTGGTGTTCAACGTTAGTACCCGCAACATTCCTGTAGAATTTCGTTGAAAAATCTTTAGTAGGAACCTAGTAATGTTTTTTGGTTAATTGTGGGAGTGGCAGTAGAAATAATCTGCCCATATTTGGATTGCATGCTAGTACAGACCCAGTGTATACATATACCAATTTGTTTTCATATATCATCACTAGAAGCATAGATAGGGTAATTGTCTTTAAGTGGTGTCCCCAAAGTTCATTATATGGGAGGGAGGAGTATCCTTCCTCTGATCGACCCCGAATCTTATATATGGCTTTGTAGGGTCCATATACTAGTATGTACTAAAATAAAATTTCGTCCAAAAATATTGTATAGGTCGTAAGTTATAATATGTCAATTGTGGGCATGGCTGTAGAACTAACTCGCCCATTTTTTGTGTGGTGTTCAACGTTAGTACCCGCAACATTCCTGTAGAATTTCGTTGAAAAATCTTTAGTAGGAACCTAGTAATGTTTTTTAGTTAATTGTGGGAGTGGCAGTAGTAATAATCTGCCCATTTTTGGAATGCATGCTAGTACAGACCCAGTGTATACATATACCAATTTGTTTTCATATATCATCACTAGAAGCATAGATAGGGTAATTGTCTTTAAGTGGTGTCCCCAAAGTTCATTATATGGGAGGGAGGCGTATCCTTCCTCTGATCGACCCCGAATCTTATATATGGCTTTGTAGGGTCCATATACTCGTATGTACTAATATATAATTTCGTCCAAAAATATTGTATAGGTCGTAAGTTATAATAATATGTCAATAGTGGGCGTGGCTTTAGAACTAACTCGCCCATTTTTTGTGTGGTGTTTAATGTTAGTACCCGCAACATTCCTGTGAAATTTCGTTGAAAAATCTTTAGTAGGAACCTAGTAATGTTTTTTGGTTATTTGTGGGCGTGGCAGTCGCAATAATCTGCCCATATTTGGAATGCTTGCTAGTACAGACCCAGTGTATACATATACCCATTTTTTTTCCATATATCATCACTAGAAGCATAGACAGGGTAATTGTCTTTAAGTGGAGTCCCCAAAGTTAATTAAATGGAAGGGAGGCGTATCCTTCCTCTGAACGACCCCGAATCTTCTATATGGCTTTGTAGGGTCCATATGTTCGTATGTACTAATATAAAATTTCGTCCAAAAATATTGTATAGGTCGTAAGTTATAATAATATGTCAATAGTGGGCATGGCTGTAGAACTAACTCGCCCATTTTTTGTGTGGTGTTCAACGTTAGTACCCGCAACATTCCTGTAGAATTTCGTTGAAAAATCTTTAGTAGGAACCTAGTAATTTTTTTTGGTTAATTGTGGGAGTGGCAGTAGCAATAATCTGCCCATATTTAGAATACATGCCAGTACAGACACAGTGTATACATATACTAATTTGTTTTCATATATCATCACTAGAAGCATAGACAGGGTAATTGTCTATAAGTGGAGACCCCAAATTTAATTAAATGGGAGGGAGGCGTATCCTTCCTCTGAACGACCCCGAATCTTATATATGGCTTTGTAGGGTCCGTATACTCGTATATACTAATATAAAATTTCTTCCAAAAATATTGTATAGGTCGTAAGTTATAATAATATGTCAATAGTGGGCGTGGCTGTAGAACTAATTCGCTCATTTTTTGTGTGGTGTTTAATGTTAGTACCCGCAACATTCCTGTGAAATTTCGTTGAAAAATCTTTACTATGAACCTAGTAATGATTTTTGGTTAATTGT
Source organism: Clusia tigrina (assembly GCA_920105625.2). Lineage (NCBI taxonomy): Eukaryota > Metazoa > Arthropoda > Insecta > Diptera > Clusiidae > Clusia > Clusia tigrina. The sequence goes on from OV050030.1 coordinate 341,564,994, forward strand.
GAGCGCGGCAGTAGCAATAATCTGTCCATATTTGGAATGCATGCTAGTACAGACCCAGTGTATACATATACCAATTTGTTTTCATATATCATCACTAGAAGCATAGATAGGGTAATTGTCTTTAAGTGGGGTCCCTAAAGTTCATTATATGGGAGGGAGGCGTATCCTTCCTCTGATCGACCCCGAATCTTATACATGGCTTTGTAGGGTCCATATATGTACTAATATAAAATTTCGTCCAAAAATATTGCATAGGTCGTAAGTTATAATAATATGTCAATAGTGGGCGTGGCTGTAAAACTAGCTCGCCCATTTTTTGTGTGGTGTTTAATGTTAGTACCCGCAACATTCCTGTGAAGTTTCGTTGGAAAATCTTTAGTAGGAACCTAGTAATGTTTTTTGGTTAATTATGGACGTGGCAGTAGCAATAATATGCCCATATTTGGAATGCATGCTAGTACAGACCCAGTGTATACATATACCAATTTGATTTCATATATCATCACTAGAAGCATAGATAGGGTAATTGTCTTTTAGTGGGGTCCCCAAAGTTCATTATATGGGAGGGAGGCGTATCCTTCCCCTGATCGACCCCGAATATTATGTATGGCTTTGTACTAATACAAAATTTCGTCCAAAAATATTGTATAGGTCGTAAGTTATAATAATATGTCAATAATGGGCGTGGCTTTGGAACTAACTCGCCCATTTTTTGTGTGGTGGTTAATGTTAGTACCCGCGACATTCCTGTGAAATTTCCTTGAAAAATCTTTAGTAGGAACCAAGTAATGTTTTTTGGTTAATTGTGGGAGTGGCAGTAGAAATAATCTGCCCATATTTGGATTGCATGCTAGTACAGACCCAGTGTATACATATACCAATTTGTTTTCATATATCATCACTAGAAGCATAGATAGGGTAATTGTCTTTAAGTGGTGTCCCCAAAGTTCATTATATGGGAGGGAGGAGTATCCTTCCTCTGATCGACCCCGAATCTTATATATGGCTTTGTAGGGTCCATATACTCGTATGTACTAATATAAAATTTCGTCCAAAAATATTGTATAGGTCGTAAGTTATAATATGTCAATTGTGGGCATGGCTGTAGAACTAACTCGCCCATTTTTTGTGTGGTGTTCAACGTTAGTACCCGCAACATTCCTGTAGAATTTCGTTGAAAAATCTTTAGTAGAAACCTAGTAATGTTTTTTGGTTAATTGTGGGAGTGGCAGTAGTAATAATCTGCCCATTTTTGGAATGCATGCTAGTACAGACCCAGTGTATACATATACCAATTTGTTTTCATATATCATCACTAGAAGCATAGATAGGGTAATTGTCTTTAAGTGGTGTCCCCAAAGTTCATTATATGGGAGGGAGGCGTATCCTTCCTCTGATCGACCCCGAATCTTATATATGGCTTTGTAGGGTCCATATACTCGTATGTACTAATATATAATTTCGTCCAAAAATATTGTATAGGTCGTAAGTTATAATAATATGTCAATAGTGGGCGTGGCTTTAGAACTAACTCGCCCATTTTTTGTGTGGTGTTTAATGTTAGTACCCGCAACATTCCTGTGAAATTTCGTTGAAAAATCTTTAGTAGGAACCTAGTAATGTTTTTTGGTTATTTGTGGGCGTGGCAGTCGCAATAATCTGCCCATATTTGGAATGCATGCTAGTACAGACCCAGTGTATACATATACCAATTTGTTTTCATATATCATCACTAGAAGCATAGACAGGGTAATTGTCTTTAAGTGGAGTCCCCAAAGTTAATTAAATGGGAGGGAGGCGTATCCTTCCTCTGAACGACCCCGAATCTTATATATGGCTTTTTAGGGTCCATATATGTACTAATATAAAATTTCGTCCATAAATATTGTATAGGTCGTAAGTTATAATAATATGTCAATAGTGGGCGTGGCTGTAGAACTAGCTCGCCCATTTTTTGTGTGGTGTTTAATGTTAGTACCCGCAACATTCATAAGAAGTTTCGTTGAAAAATCTTTAGTAGGAACCTAGTAATTTTTTTTGGTTAATTGTGGCGTGGCAGTAGTAATAATCTGCCCATATTTGGATTGCATGCTTGTACAGACCCAGTGTATACATATACAAATTTGTTTTCATATATCATCACTAGAAGCATAGATAGGGTAATTGACTTTTAGTGGGGTCCCCAAAGTTCATTATATGGGAGGGAGGCGTATCCTTCCTCTGATCGACCCCGAATATTATGTATGGCTTTGTACTAATACAAAATTTCGTCCAAAAATATTGTATAGGTCGTAAGTTATAATAATATGTCAATAATGGGCGTGGCTTTAGAACTAACTCGCCCATTTTTTGTGTGGTGTTTAATGTTAGTACCCGCCACATTCCTGTGAAAATTCCTTGAAAAATCTTTTGTAGGAACCTAGTAATGTTTTTTGGTTAATTGTGGGCGTGGCAGCAGCAATAATCTGCCCATATTTAGAATACATGCTAGTACAGACCCAGTGTATGCATATACTAATTTGTTTCATATATCATCACTAGAAGCATAGACAGGGTAATTGTCTATAAGTGGAGACCCCAAATTTAATTAAATGGGGGGGAGGCGTATCCTTCCTCTGAACGACCCCGAATCTTATATATGGCTTTGTAGGGTCCATATACTCGTATATACTAATATAAAATTTCTTCCAAAAATATTGTATAGGTCGTAAGTTATAATAATATGTCAATAGTGGGCATGGCTGTAGAACTAACTCGCCCATTTTTTGTGTGGTGTTCAACGTTAGTACCCGCAACATTCCTGTAGAATTTCGTTGAAAAATCTTTAGTAGGAACCTAGTAATGTTTTTTGGTTAATTGTGGGCGTGGCAATAGCAATAATCTGCCCATATTTGGAATGCATGCTAGTACAGACCCAGTGTATACATATACCAATTTGTTTTCATATATCATCACTAGAAGCATAGATAGGGTAATTGTCTTTAAGTGGTGTCCCCAAAGTTCATTATATGGGAGGGAGGAGTATCCTTCCTCTGATCGACCCCGAATCTTATATATGGCTTTGTAGGGTCCATATACTCGTATGTACTAATATAAAATTTCGTCCAAAAATATTGTATAGGTCGTAAGTTATAATATGTCAATTGTGGGCATGGCTGTAGAACTAACTCGCCCATTTTTTAAGTGGTGTTCAACGTTAGTACCCGCAACATTCCTGTAGAATTTCGTTGAAAAATCTTTAGTATGAACCTAGTAATGTTTTTTGGTTATTTGTGGGCGTGGCAGTCGCAATAATCTGCCCATATTTGGAATGCATGCTAGTACAGACCCAGTGTATACATACACCAATTTGTCTTCATATATCATCACTAGAAGCATAGATAAGGTAATTGTCTTTAAGTGGGGTCCCAAACGTTCATTAAATGGGAGGGAGGCGTATCCTTCCTCTGATCGACCCCGAATATTATATATGGCTTTGTAGGGTCCATATATGTACTAATATAAAATTGCGTCCAAAAATATTTTATTGGTCGTAAGTTATAATAATATGTCAATAGTATGCGTGGCTATAGAAATAACTCGCCAATTTTTTGGTGGGGGGTTTAATGTTAGTACCCGCAACATTCCTGTGAACTTTCGTTGAAAAATTTTAGTAGGAACCTAGTAATGTTTTTTGGTTAATTGTGGACGTGGCAGTAGCAATAATCTGCCCATATTTGGAATGCATGCTAGTACAGACCCAGTGTATACATATACCAATTTGTTTTCATATATCATCACTAGAAGCATAGATAGGGTAATTGTCTTTAAGTGGGGTCCCCAAAGATCATTATATGGGAGGGAGGCGTATCCTTCCGCTGATCGACCCCGAATCTCATATATGGCTTTGTAGGGTCCATATATGTACTAATATAAAATTTCGTCCATAAATATTGTATAGGTCGTAAGTTATAATAATATGTCAATAGTGGGCGTGGCTGTAGAACTAGCTCGCCCATTTTTTGTGTGGTGTTTAATGTTAGTACCCGCAACATTCCTGTGAAGTTTCGTTGAAAAATCTTTAGTAGGAACCTAGTAATGTTTTTTTTTGTTAATTGTGGGCGTGGCAGTGGCAATAATCTGCCCATATTTGGAATGCATGCTAGTACAGACCCAGTGTATACATATACCAATTTGTTTTCATATATCATCACTAGAAGCATAGATAGGGTAATTGTCTTTTAGTGGGGTCCCCAAAGCTCATTATACGGGAGGGAGTCGTATCCTTACTCTGATCGACCCCGAATATTATGTATGGCTTTGTACTAATACAAAATTTCGTCCAAAAATATTGTATAGGTCGTAAGTTATAATAATATGTCAATAGTGGGCGTGGCTTTGGAACTAACTCGCCCATTTTTTGTGTGGTGGTTATTGTTAGTACCCGCGACATTCCTGTGAAATTTCCTTGAAAAATCTTTAGTAGGAACCTAGTAATGTTTTTTGGTTAATTGTGGGCGTGGCAGTAGCAATAATCTGCCCATATTTAGAATGCATGCTAGTACAGACCCAGTGTATACATATACTAATTTGTTTTCATATATCATCACTAGAAGCATAGACAGGGTAATTGTCTTCAAGTGGCGACCCCAAAGTTAATTAAATGGAAGGGAGGCGTATCCTTCCTCTGAACGACCCCGAATCTTCTATATGGCTTTGTAGGGTCCATATGTTCGTATGTACTAATATAAAATTTCGTCCAAAAATATTGTATAGGTCGTAAGTTATAATAATATGTCAATAGTGGGCATGGCTGTAGAACTAACTCGCCCATTTTTTGTGTGGTGTTCAACGTTAGTACCCGCAACATTCCTGTAGAATTTCGTTGAAAAATCTTTAGTAGGAACCTAGTAATGTTTTTTGGTTAATTGTGGGAGTGGCAGTAGCAATAATCTGCCCATTTTTGGAATGCATGCTAGTACAGACCCAGTGTATACATATACCAATTTGTTTTCATATATCATCACTAGAAGCATAGATAGGGTAATTGTCTTTAAGTGGTGTCCCCAAAGTTCATTATATGGGAGGGAGGAGTATCCTTCCTCTGATCGACCCCGAATCTTATATATGGCTTTGTAGGGTCCATATACTCGTATGTACTAATATAAAATTTCGTCCAAAAATATTGTATAGGTCGTAAGTTATAATATGTCAATTGTGGGCATGGCTGTAGAACTAACTCGCCCATTTTTTGTGTGGTGTTCAACGTTAGTACCCGCAACATTCCTGTAGAATTTCGTTGAAAAATCTTTAGTATGAACCTAGTAATGTTTTTTGGTTATTTGTGGGCGTGGCAGTCGCAATAATCTGCCCATATTTGGAATGCATGCTAGTACAGACCCAGTGTATACATACACCAATTTGTCTTCATATATCATCACTAGAAGCATAGATAATTTAATTGTCTTTAAGTGGGGTCCCAAACGTTCATTAAATGGGAGGGAGGCGTATCCTTCCTCTGATCGACCCCGAATGTTATATATGGCTTTGTAGGGTCCATATATGTACTAATATAAAATTGCGTCCAAAAATATTTTATAGGTCGTAAGTTATAATAATATGTCAATAGTATGCGTGGCTATAGAAATAACTCGCCAATTTTTTGGTGGGGGGTTTAATGTTAGTACCCGCAACATTCCTGTGAACTTTCGTTGAAAAATTTTAGTAGGAACCTAGTAATATTTTTTGGTTAATTGTGGACGTGGCAGTAGCAATAATCTGCCCATATTTGGAATGCATGCTAGTACAGACCCAGTGTATACATATACCAATTTGTTTTAATATATCATCACTAGAAGCATAGATAGGGTAATTGTCTTTAAGTGGGGTCCCCAAAGATCATTATATGGGAGGGAGGCGTATCCTTCCGCTGATCGACCCCGAATCTCATATATGGCTTTGTAGGGTCCATATATGTACTAATATAAAATTTCGTCCATAAATATTGTATAGGTCGTAAGTTATAATAATATGTCAATAGTGGGCGTGGCTGTAGAACTAGCTCGCCCATTTTTTGTGTGGTGTTTAATGTTAGTACCCGCAACATTCCTGTGAAGTTTCGTTGAAAAATCTTTAGTAGGAACCTAGTAATGTTTTTTTTTGTTAATTGTGGGCGTGGCAGTGGCAATAATCTGCCCATATTTGGAATGCATGCTAGTACAGACCCAGTGTATACATATACCAATTTGTTTTCATATATCATCACTAGAAGCATAGATAGGGTAATTGTCTTTTAGTGGGGTTCCCAAAGCTCATTATATGGGAGGGAGTCGTATCCTTACTCTGATCGACCCCGAATATTATGTATGGCTTTGTACTAATACAAAATTTCGTCCAAAAATATTGTATAGGTCGTAAGTTATAGTAATATGTCAATAGTGGGCGTGGCTTTGGAACTAACTCGCCCATTTTTTGTGTGGTGGTTATTGTTAGTACCCGCGACATTCCTGTGAAATTTCCTTGAAAAATCTTTAGTAGGAACCTAGTAATGTTTTTTGGTTAATTGTGGGCGTGGCAGTAGCAATAATCTGCCCATATTTAGAATGCATGCTAGTACAGACCCAGTGTATACATATACTAATTTGTTTTCATATATCATCACTAGAAGCATAGACAGGGTAATTGTCTTTAAGTGGCGACCCCAAAGTTAATTAAATGGATGGGAGGCGTATCCTTCCTCTGAACGACCCCGAATCTTCTATATGGCTTTGTAGGGTCCATATGTTCGTATGTACTAATATAAAATTTCGTCCAAAAATATTGTATAGGTCGTAAGTTATAATAATATGTCAATAGTGGGCATGGCTGTAGAACTAACTCGCCCATTTTTTGTGTGGTGTTCAACGTTAGTACCCGCAACATTCCTGTAGAATTTCGTTGAAAAATCTTTAGTAGGAACCTAGTAATGTTTTTTGGTTAATTGTGGGAGTGGCAGTAGCAATAATCTGCCCATTTTTGGAATGCATGCTAGTACAGACCCAGTGTATACATATACCAATTTGTTTTCATATATCATCACTAGAAGCATAGATAGGGTAATTGTCTTTAAGTGGTGTCCCCAAAGTTCATTATATGGGAGGGAGGCGTATCCTTCCTCTGATCGACCCCGAATCTTATATATGGCTTTGTAGGGTCCATATACTGGTATGTACTAATATAAAATTTCGTCCAAAAATATTGTATAGGTCGTAAGTTATAATAATATGTCAATAGTGGGCGTGGCTTTAGAACTAACTCGCCCATTTTTTGTGTGGTGTTTAATGTTAGTACCCGCAACATTCCTGTGAAGTTTCGTTGAAAAATCTTTAGTAGGAACCTATTAATTTTTTTTTGGTTAATTGTGGCGTGGCAGTAGTAATAATCTGCCCATATTTGGAATGCATGCTGGTACAGACCCAGTGCATACATATACCAATTTGTTTTCATATATCATCACTAGAAGCATAGATAGGGTAATTGACTTTTAGTGGGGTCCCCAAAGTTCATTATATGGGAGGGAGGCGAATCCTTCCTCTGATCGACCCCGAATATTATGTATGGCTTTGTACTAATACAAAATTTCGTCCAAAAATATTGTATAGGTCGTAAGTTATAATAATATGTCAATAATGGGCGTGGCTTTAGAACTAACTCGCCCATTTTTTGTGTGGTGTTTAATGTTAGTACCCGCGACATTCCTGTGAAATTTCCTTGAAAAATCTTTAGTAGGAACCTAGTAATGTTTTTTGGTTACTTGTGGGCGTGGCAGTAGCAATAATCTGCCCATATTTAGAATACATGCCAATACAGACCCAGTGTATACATATACTAATTTGTTTTCATATATCATCACTAGAAGCATAGACAGGGTAATTGTCTTTAAGTGGAGACCCCAAATTTAATTAAATGGGAGGGAGGCGTATCCTTCCTCTGAACGACCCCGAATCTTATATATGGCTCTGTAGGGTCCATATACTCGTATATACTAATATAAAATTTCTTCCAAAAATATTGTATAGGTCGTAAGTTATAATAATATGTCAATAGTGGGCGTGGCTGTAGAACTAATTCGCTCGTTTTTTGTGTGGTGTTTAATGTTAGTACCCGCAACATTCCTCTGAAGTTTCGTTGAAAAATCTTTAGTATGAACCTAGTAATGATTTTTGGTTTATTGTGGGCGCGGCAGTAGCAATAATCTGCCCATATTTGGAATGCATGCTAGTACAGACCTAGTGTATACATATACCAATTTGTTTTCATATATCATCACTAGAAGCATAGATAGGGTAATTGTCTTTAAGTGGTGTCCCCAAAGTTCATTATATGGGAGGGAGGCGTATCCTTTCTCTGAACGACCCCGAATCTTCTATATGGCTTTGTAGGGTCCATATGTTCGTATGTACTAATATAAAATTTCGTCCAAAAATATTGTATAGGTCGTAAGTTATAATAATATGTCAATAGTGGGCATGGCTGTAGAACTAACTCGCCCACTTTTTGTGTGGTGTTCAACGTTAGTACCCGCAACATTCCTGTAGAATTTCGTTGAAAAATCTTTAGTAGGAACCTAGTAATGTTTTTTGGTTAATTGTGGGAGTGGCAGTAGCAATAATCTGCCCATTTTTGGAATGCATGCTAGTACAGACCCAGTGTATACATATACCAATTTGTTTTCATATATCATCACTAGAAGCATAGATAGGGTAATTGTCTTTAAGTGGTGTCCCCAAAGTTCATTATATGGGAGGGAGGCGTATCCTTCTTCTGATCGACCCCGAATCTTATATATGGCTTTGTAGGGTCCATATACTGGTATGTACTAATATAAAATTTCGTCCAAAAATATTGTATAGGTCGTAAGTTATAATAATATGTCATTAGTGGGCGTGGCTTTAGAACTAACTCGCCCATTTTTTGTGTGGTGTTTAATGTTAGTACCCGCAACATTCCTGTGAAGTTTCGTTCAAAAATCTTTAGTAGGAACCTAGTAATTTTTTTTGGTTAATTGTGGCGTGGCAGTAGTAATAATCTGCCCATATTTGGAATGCATGCTGGTACAGACCCAGTGTATACATATACCAATTTGTTTTCATATATCATCACTAGAAGCATAGATAGGGTAATTGACTTTTAGTGGGGTCCCCAAAGTTCATTATATGGGAGGGAGGCGAATCCTTCCTCTGATCGACCCCGAATATTATGTATGGCTTTGTACTAATACAAAATTTCGTCCAAACATATTGTATAGGTCGTAAGTTATAATAATATGTCAATAATGGGCGTGGCTTTAGAACTAACTCGCCCATTTTTTGTGTGGTGTTTAATGTTAGTACCCGCGACATTCCTGTGAAAATTCCTTGAAAAATCTTTAGTAGGAACCTAGTAATGTTTTTTGGTTACTTGTGGGCGTGGCAGTAGCAATAATCTGCCCATATTTAGAATACATGCCAATACAGACCCAGTGTATACATATACTAATTTGTTTTCATATATCATCACTAGAAGCATAGACAGGGTAATTGTCTATAAGTGGAGACCCCAAATTTAATTAAATGGGAGGGAGGCGTATCCTTCCTCTGAACGACCCCGAATCTTATATATGGCTCTGTAGGGTCCATATACTCGTATATACTAATATAAAATTTCTTCCAAAAATATTGTATAGGTCGTAAGTTATAATAATATGTCAATAGTGGGCGTGGCTTTGGAACTAACTCGCCCATTTTTTGTGTGGTGGTTATTGTTAGTACCCGCGACATTCCTGTGAAGTTTCCTTGAAAAATCTTTAGTAGGAACCTAGTAATGTTTTTTTTTGTTAATTGTGGGCGTGGCAATAGCAATAATCTGCCCATATTTGGAATGCATGCTAGTACAGACCCAGTGTATACATATACCAATTTGTTTTCATATATCATCACTAGAAGCATAGACAGGGTAATTGTCTTTAAGTGGCGACCCCAAAGTTAATTAAATGGAAGGGAGGCGTATCCTTCCTCTGAACGACCCCGAATCTTCTATATGGCTTTGTAGGGTCCATATGTTCGTATGTACTAATATAAAATTTCGTCCAAAAATATTGTATAGGTCGTAAGTTATAATAATATGTCAATAGTGGGCATGGCTGTAGAACTAACTCGCCCATTTTTTGTGTGGTGTTCAACGTTAGTACCCGCAACATTCCTGTAGAATTTCGTTGAAAAATCTTTAGTAGGAATCTAGTAATGTTTTTTGGTTATTTGTGGGCGTAGCAGTAGCAATAATCTGCCCATATTTGGAATGCATGCTAGTACAGACCCAGTGTATGCATATACGAATTTGTTTTCATATATCATCACTAGAAGCATAGACAGGGTAATTGTCTTTAAATGGAGTCCCCAAAGTTAATTAAATGGGACGGAGGCGTATCCTTCCTCTGATCGACCCCGAATCTTATATATGGCTTTGTAGGGTCCATATATGTACTAATATAAAATTTCGTCCATAAATATTGCATAGGTCGTAAGTTATAATAATATGTCAATAGTGGGCGTGGCTGTGAAACTATCTCGCCCATTTTTTGTGTGGTGTTTAATGTTAGTACCCGCAACATTCCTGTGAAGTTTCGTTGGAAAATCTTTAGTAGGAACCTAGTAATGTTTTTTGGTTAATTATGGGCGTGGCAGTAGCAATAATATGCCCATATTTGGAATGCATGCTAGTACAGACCCAGTGTATACATATACCAATTTGATTTCATATATCATCACTAGAAGCATAGATAGGGTAATTGTCTTTTAGTGGGGTCCCCAAAGTTCATTATATGGGAGGGAGGTGTATCCTTCCGCTGATCGACCCCGAATATTATGTATGGCTTTGTACTAATACAAAATTTCGTCCAAAAATATTGTATAGGTCGTAAGTTATAATAATATGTCAATAATGGGCGTGGCTTTAGAACTAACTCGCCCATTTTTTGTGTGGTGTTTAATGTTAGTACCCGCGACATTCCTGTGGAATTTCCTTGAAAAATCTTTAGTAGGAACCTAGTAATGTTTTTTGGTAAATTGTGGGCGTGGCAGTAGCAATAATCTGCCCATATTTAGAATGCATGCTAGTACAGACCCAGTGTATACATATACTAATTTGTTTTCATATATCATCACTAGAAGCATAGACAGGGTAATTGTCTTTAAGTGGAGACCCCAAAGTTAATTAAATGGGAGGGAGGCGCATCCTTCCTCTGAACGACCCCGAATCTTATATATGGCTTTGTAGGGTCCATATGTTCGTATGTACTAATATAAAATTTCGTCCAAAAATATTGTATAGGTCGTAAGTTATAATAATATGTCAATAGTGGGCATGGCTGTAGAACTAACTCGCCCATTTTTTGTGTGGTGTTTAATGTTAGTTCCCGCAACATTCCTGTAGAATTTCGTTGAAAAATCTTTAGTAGGAACCTAGTAATGTTTTTTGGTTAATTGTGGGAGTGGCAGTAGCAATAATCTGCCCATTTTTGGAATGCATGCTAGTACAGACCCAGTGTATACATATACCAATTTGTTTTCATATATCATCACTAGAAGCATAGATAGGGTAATTGTCTTTAAGTGGTGTCCCCAAAGTTCATTATATGGGAGGGAGGCGTATCCTTCCTCTGATCGACCCCGAATCTTATATATGGCTTTGTAGGGTCCATATACTGGTATGTACTAATATAAAATTTCGTCCAAAAATATTGTATAGGTCGTAAGTTATAATAATATGTCATTAGTGGGCGTGGCTTTAGAACTAACTCGCCCATTTTTTGTGTGGTGTTTAATGTTAGTACCCGCAACATTCCTGTGAAGTTTCGTTCAAAAATCTTTAGTAGGAACCTAGTAATTTTTTTTGGTTAATTGTGGCGTGGCAGTAGTAATAATCTGCCCATATTTGGAATGCATGCTGGTACAGACCCAGTGTATACATATACCAATTTGTTTTCATATATCATCACTAGAAGCATAGATAGGGTAATTGACTTTTAGTGGGGTCCCCAAAGTTCATTATATGGGAGGGAGGCGAATCCTTCCTCTGATCGACCCCGAATATTATGTATGGCTTTGTACTAATACAAAATTTCGTCCAAAAATATTGTATAGGTCGTAAGTTATAATAATATGTCAATAATGGGCGTGGCTTTAGAACTAACTCGCCCATTTTTTGTGTGGTGTTTAATGTTAGTACCCGCGACATTCCTGTGAAAATTCCTTGAAAAATCTTTAGTAGGAACCTAGTAATGTTTTTTGGTTACTTGTGGGCGTGGCAGTAGCAATAATCTGCCCATATTTAGAATACATGCCAATACAGACCCAGTGTATACATATACTAATTTGTTTTCATATATCATCACTAGAAGCATAGACAGGGTAATTGTCTATAAGTGGAGACCCCAAATTTAATTAAATGGGAGGGAGGCGTATCCTTCCTCTGAACGACCCCGAATCTTATATATGGCTCTGTAGGGTCCATATACTCGTATATACTAATATAAAATTTCTTCCAAAAATATTGTATAGGTCGTAAGTTATAATAATATGTCAATAGTGGGCGTGGCTTTGGAACTAACTCGCCCATTTTTTGTGTGGTGGTTATTGTTAGTACCCGCGACATTCCTGTGAAGTTTCCTTGAAAAATCTTTAGTAGGAACCTAGTAATGTTTTTTTTTGTTAATTGTGGGCGTGGCAATAGCAATAATCTGCCCATATTTGGAATGCATGCTAGTACAGACCCAGTGTATACATATACCAATTTGTTTTCATATATCATCACTAGAAGCATAGACAGGGTAATTGTCTTTAAGTGGCGACCCCAAAGTTAATTAAATGGAAGGGAGGCGTATCCTTCCTCTGAACGACCCCGAATCTTCTATATGGCTTTGTAGGGCCCATATGTTCGTATGTACTAATATAAAATTTCGTCCAAAAATATTGTATAGGTCGTAAGTTATAATAATATGTCAATAGTGGGCATGGCTGTAGAACTAACTCGCCCATTTTTTGTGTGGTGTTCAACGTTAGTACCCGCAACATTCCTGTAGAATTTCGTTGAAAAATCTTTAGTAGGAATCTAGTAATGTTTTTTGGTTATTTGTGGGCGTAGCAGTAGCAATAATCTGCCCATATTTGGAATGCATGCTAGTACAGACCCAGTGTATGCATATACGAATTTGTTTTCATATATCATCACTAGAAGCATAGACAGGGTAATTGTCTTTAAATGGAGTCCCCAAAGTTAATTAAATGGGACGGAGGCGTATCCTTCCTCTGATCGACCCCGAATCTTATATATGGCTTTGTAGGGTCCATATATGTACTAATATAAAATTTCGTCCATAAATATTGCATAGGTCGTAAGTTATAATAATATGTCAATAGTGGGCGTGGCTGTGAAACTATCTCGCCCATTTTTTGTGTGGTGTTTAATGTTAGTACCCGCAACATTCCTGTGAAGTTTCGTTGGAAAATCTTTAGTAGGAACCTAGTAATGTTTTTTGGTTAATTATGGGCGTGGCAGTAGCAATAATATGCCCATATTTGGAATGCATGCTAGTACAGACCCAGTGTATACATATACCAATTTGATTTCATATATCATCACTAGAAGCATAGATAGGGTAATTGTCTTTTAGTGGGGTCCCCAAAGTTCATTATATGGGAGGGAGGTGTATCCTTCCGCTGATCGACCCCGAATATTATGTATGGCTTTGTACTAATACAAAATTTCGTCCAAAAATATTGTATAGGTCGTAAGTTATAATAATATGTCAATAATGGGCGTGGCTTTAGAACTAACTCGCCCATTTTTTGTGTGGTGTTTAATGTTAGTACCCGCGACATTCCTGTGGAATTTCCTTGAAAAATCTTTAGTAGGAACCTAGTAATGTTTTTTGGTAAATTGTGGGCGTGGCAGTAGCAATAATCTGCCCATATTTAGAATGCATGCTAGTACAGACCCAGTGTATACATATACTAATTTGTTTTCATATATCATCACTAGAAGCATAGACAGGGTAATTGTCTTTAAGTGGAGACCCCAAAGTTAATTAAATGGGAGGGAGGCGCATCCTTCCTCTGAACGACCCCGAATCTTATATATGGCTTTGTAGGGTCCATATGTTCGTATGTACTAATATAAAATTTCGTCCAAAAATATTGTATAGGTCGTAAGTTATAATAATATGTCAATGGTGGGCGTGGCTGTAGAAATAACTCGCCCATTTTTTGTGTGGTGTTTAATGTTAGTTCCCGCAACATTGCTGTGAAATAGGAACCTAGTAATGATTTTTGGTTAATGGTGGGCGTGGCAGTAGCAATAATCTGCCCATATTTGGAATGCATGCTAGTACAGACCCAGTGTATACATATAGGAATTTGTTTTCATATATCAGCACTAGAAGTATCGGTAGGGTAATTGTCTTTACGTGGGGTCCCCAAAGTTCATTATATGGGAGGGAGGCGTATCTTTCCTCTGATCGACCCCGAATCTTATATATGGCTATGTAGGGTCCATATATGTACTAATATAAAATTTCGTCCAAAAATATTGTATAGATCGTAAGTTATAATAATATGTCAATAGTGGGCGTGGCTGCAGAACTAACTCGCCCGTTTTTTGTGTGGTGTTTAGTGTTAGTACCCGCAACATTCCTGTGAAATAGGAACCTAGTATTGTTTTTTGGATATTTGTGGGCGTCGCAGTCGCAATAATCTGGCCATATTTGGAATGCATGCTAGTACAGACCCAGTGTATACATATACCAATTTGTTTTCATATATCATAACTAGAAGCATATATAGGGTAATTGTCTTTAAGTGGGGTCCCCAAAGTTCATTATATGGGAGGGAGGCGTATCCTTCCTCTGATCGACCCCGAATCTTATATATGGCTTTGTAGGGTCTATATATGTACTAATATAAAATTGCGTCCAAAAATATTGTATAGGTCATAAGTTATAATAATATGTCAATAGTGGGCGTGGCTGTAGAGATAACTCGCCCATTTTTTGTGTGGTGTTTTATGTTAGTACCCGCAACCTACCTGTGAAATTTCGTTGAAAAATCTTTAATAGGAACCTAGTAATGATTTTTGGTTAATTGTGGGCGTGGCAGTAGCAATAATCTGCCCATATTTAGAATGCATGCTAGTACAGACCCAGTGTATACATATACGAATTTGTTTTCATATATCAGCACTAGAAGCATAGGTTGGGTAATTGTCTTTACGTGGGGTCCCCAAAGTTCATTATATGGGATGGAGGCGTATCCTTCCTCTGAACGACCCCGAATCTTATATATGGCTTTGTAGGGTCCATATATGTACTAATATAAAATTTCGTCGAAAAATATTGTATAGGTCGTAAGTTATAATAATATGTCAATAGTGGGCGTGGCTGTAGAACTAACTCGCCCCTTTTTTGTGTGGTGTTTAGTGTTAGTACCCGTAACATTCCTGTGAAATTTCGTTGAAAAATTTTAGTAGGAACGTAGTAATGTTTTTTGGTTAATTGTGGGCGTGGCAGTAGCAATAATCTGCCCATATTTGGAATGCATGCTAGTACAGACCCAGTGTATACATATACCAATTTGTTTTCATATATCATCACTAGAAGCATAGATAGGGTAATTGTGTTTAAGTGGGGTCCCCAAAGTGCATTATATGGGAGGGAGGCGTATCCTTCCTCTGATCGACCCCGAATGTTATATATGGCTTTGTAGGGTCCATATATGTACTAATACAAAATTTCATCCAAAAATATTGATAGGGTCATAAGTTTTAATAATATGTCAATAGTGGGCGTGGCTGTAGAACTAATTCGCCCATTTTTTGTGTGGTGGTTAATGTTAGTACCCGCAACATTCCTGTAGAATTTCGTTGAAAAATCTTTAGTAGGAACCTAGTCACGTTTTTTTGTTATTTGTGGGCGTCGCAGTAGCAATAATCTGCCCATATTTGGAATGCATGCTAGTACAGACCCAGTGTATACATATACCAATTTGTTTTCATATATCATCACTGGAAGCATAGATAGGGTAATTGTCTTTAAGTGGGGTCCCCAAAGTTCATTATCTGGGAGGGAGGCGTATCCTTCCTCTGATCGACCCCGAATCTTATATATGGCTTTGTAGGATCCATATATGTACTAATATAAAATTGCGTCCAAAAATATTGTATAGGTCGTAAGTTATAATAATATGTCAATAGTGGGCGTGGCTGTAGAGATAACTCGCCCATTTTTTGTGTGGTGTTTTATGTTAATACCCGCAACCTACCTGTGAAATTTCGTTGAAAAATCTATAATAGGAACCTAGTAATGATTTTTGGTTAATTGTGGGCGTGGCAGTAGCAATAATCTGCCCATATTTGGAATGCATGCTAGTACAGACCCAGTGTATGCATATACGAATTTGTTTTCATATATCAGCACTAGAAGCATAGGTAGGGTAATTGTCTTTACGTGGGGTCCCCAAAGTTCATTATATGGGAGGGAGGCGTATCCTTCCTCTGATCGACCCCGAATCTTATATATGGCTTTGTCGGGTCCATATACTCGTATGTACTAATATAAAATTTAGTCCAAAAATATTGTATAGGTCGTAAGTTATAATAATATGTCAATAGTGGGCGTGGCTGTAGAAGTAACTCGCCCATTTTTTGTGTGGTGTTTAATGTTAGTTCCCGCAACATTCCTGTGAAATAGGAACCTAGTAATGATTTTTGGTTAATTGTGGGCGTGGCAGTAGCAATAATCTTCCCATATTTGGAATGCATGCAGTACAGACCCAGTGTATACATATACCAATTTGTTTTCATATATCATAACTAGAAGCATATATAGGATAATTGTCTTTAAGTGGTGTCCCCAAAGTTCATTACATGGGATGGAGGCGTATCCTTCCCCTGATCGACCCCGAATATTATGTATGGCTTTGTACTAATACAAAATTTCGCCTAAAAATATTGTATAGGTCGTAAGTTATAATAATATGAAAATAATGGGCGTGGATTTAGAACTAACTCGCCCATATTTTGTGTGGTGTTTAATGTTAGTAGCCGCGACATTCCTGTGAAATTTCTTGGAAAAATCTTTAGTAGGAACCTAGTAATGTTTTTTGGTTAATTGTGGGCGTGGCAGTAGCAATAATCTGCCCATATTTAGTATGCATGCTAGTACAGACCCATTGTATACATATACTAATTTGTTTTCATATATCATCACTAGAAGCATAGACAGGGTAATTGTCTTTAAGTGGACTCCCCAAAGTTAATTAAATGGAAGGGAGGCGTATCCTTCCTCTGAACGATCCCGAATCTTATATATGGCTTTGTAGGGTACTTGTATGTACTAATATAAAATTTCGTCCAAAAATATTGTATAGGTCGTAAGTTATAATAATATGTCAATAGTGGGCGTGGCTGTAGAACTAACTCGCCCCTTTTTTGTGTGGTGTTTAGTGTTAGTACCCGTAACATTCCTGTGAAATTTCGTTGAAAAATTTTAGTAGGAACGTAGTAATGTTTTTTGGTTAATTGTGGGCGTGGCAGTAGCAATAATCTGCCCATATTTGGAATGCATGCTAGTACAGACCCAGTGTATACATATACCAATTTGTTTTCATATATCATCACTAGAAGCATAGATAGGGTAATTGTGTTTAAGTGGGGTCCCCAAAGTGCATTATATGGGAGGGAGGCGTATCCTTCCTCTGATCGACCCCGAATGTTATATATGGCTTTGTAGGGTCCATATATGTACTAATACAAAATTTCATCCAAAAATATTGATAGGGTCATAAGTTTTAATAATATGTCAATAGTGGGCGTGGCTGTAGAACTAATTCGCCCATTTTTTGTGTGGTGGTTAATGTTAGTACCCGCAACATTCCTGTAGAATTTCGTTGAAAAATCTTTAGTAGGAACCTAGTCACGTTTTTTTGTTATTTGTGGGCGTCGCAGTAGCAATAATCTGCCCATATTTGGAATGCATGCTAGTACAGACCCAGTGTATACATATACCAATTTGTTTTCATATATCATCACTGGAAGCATAGATAGGGTAATTGTCTTTAAGTGGGGTCCCCAAAGTTCATTATCTGGGAGGGAGGCGTATCCTTCCTCTGATCGACCCCGAATCTTATATATGGCTTTGTAGGATCCATATATGTACTAATATAAAATTGCGTCCAAAAATATTGTATAGGTCGTAAGTTATAATAATATGTCAATAGTGGGCGTGGCTGTAGAGATAACTCGCCCATTTTTTGTGTGGTGTTTTATGTTAATACCCGCAACCTACCTGTGAAATTTCGTTGAAAAATCTATAATAGGAACCTAGTAATGATTTTTGGTTAATTGTGGGCGTGGCAGTAGCAATAATCTGCCCATATTTGGAATGCATGCTAGTACAGACCCAGTGTATGCAATACGAATTTGTTTTCATATATCATCACTAGAAGCATAGGTAGGGTAATTGTCTTTACGTGGGGTCCCCAAAGTTCATTATATGGGAGGGAGGCGTGTCCTTCCTCTGATCGACCCCGAATCTTATATATGGCTTTGTAGGGTCCATATACTCGTATGTACTAATATAAAATTTCGTCCAAAAATATTGTATAGGTTGTAAGTTATAATAATATGTCAATAGTGGGCATGGCTGTAGAACTAACTCGCCCATTTTGTGTGTGGTGTTCAACGTTAGTACCCGCAACATTCCTGTAGAATTTCGTTGAAAAATCTTTAGTAGGAACCTAGTAATGTTTTTTGCTTAATTGTGGGCGTGGCAGTAGCAATAATCTGCCCATATTTGGAATGCATGCTAGTACAGACCCAGTGTATACATAAACCAATTTGTTTTCATATATCATCACTAGAAGCATAGATAGGGTAATTGTCTTTAAGTGGAGACCCCAAAGTTAATTAAATGGGAGGGAGGCGTATCCTTCCTCTGAACGACCCCGAATCTTCTATATGGCTTTGTAGGGTCCATATGTTCGTATGTACTAATATAAAATTTCGTCCAAAAATATTATATAGATCGTAAGTTATAATAATATGTCAATAGTGGGCGTGGCTGCAGAACTAACTCGCCCCTTTTTTGTGTGGTGTTTAGTGTTAGTAACCGCAACATTCCTGTGAAATAGGAACCTAGTAATGTTTTTTGGTTATTTGTGGGCGTCGCAGTCGCAATAATCTGCCCATATTTGGAATGCATGCTAGTACAGACCCAGTGTATACATATACCAATTTGTTTTCATATATCAGCACTAGAAGCATAGGTAGGGTAATTGTCTTTACGTGGGGTCCCCAAAGTTCATTATATGGGAGGGAGGCGTATCCTTCCTCTGATCGACCCCGAATCTTATATATGGCTTTGTAGGGTCCATATATGTACTAATATAAAATTTCGTATAAAAATATTGTATAGGTCGTAAGTTATAATAATATGTCAATAGTGGGCGTGGCTGTAGAAATAACTCGCCCATTTTTTGTGTGGTGTTTAATGTTAGTTCCCGCAACATTCCTGTGAAATAGGAACCTAGTAATGATTTTTGGTTAATTGTGGGCGTGGCAGTAGCAATAATCTGCCCATATTTGGAATGCATGCTAGTACAGACCCAGTGTATACATATACCAATTTGATTTCATATATCATCACTAGAAGCATAGATAGGGTAATTGTCTTTTAGTGGGGTCCCCAAAGTTCATTATATGGGAGGGAGGCGTATCCTTCCCCTGATCGACCCCGAATATTATGTATGGGTTTGTACTAATACAAAATTTCGTCCAAAAATATTGTATAGGTCGTAAGTTATAATAATATGTCAATAATGGGCGTGGCTTTAGAACTAACTCGCCCATTTTTTGTGTGGTGTTTAATGTTAGTACCCGCGACATTCCTGTGAAATTTCCTTGAAAAATCTTTAGTAGGAACCTAGTAATGTTTTTTGGTTAATTGTGGGCGTGGCAGTAGCAATAATCTGCCCATATTTAGAATGCATGCTAGTACAGACCCAGTGTATACATATACCAATTTGTTTTCATATATCATCACTAGAAGCATAGATAGGGTAATTGTCTTTAAGTGGAGACCCCAAAGTTAGTTAAATGGGAGGGAGGCGTATCCTTCCTCTGAACGACCCCGAATCTTCTATATGGCTTTGTAGGGTCCATATGTTCGTATGTACCAATATAAAATTTCGTCCAAAAATATTGTATAGATCGTAAGTTATAATAATATGTCAATAGTGGGCGTGGCAGCAGAACTAACTCGCCCCTTTTTTGTGTGGTGTTTAGTGTTAGTACCCGCAACATTCCTGTGAAATAGGAACCTAGTAATGTTTTTTGGTTATTTGTGGGCGTCGCAGTCGCAATAATCTGCCCATATTTGGAATGCATGCTAGTACAGACCCAGTGTATACATATACCAATTTGTTTTCATATATCAGCACTAGAAGCATAGGTAGGGTAATTGTCTTTACGTGGGGTCCCCAAAGTTCATTATATGGGAGGGAGGCGTATCCTTCCTCTGATCGACCCCGAATCTTATATATGGCTTTGTAGGGTCCATATATGTACTAATATAAAATTTCGTCCAAAAATATTGTATAGGTCGTAAGTTATAATAATATGTCAATAGTGGGCGTGGCTGTAGAAATAACTCGCCCATTTTTTGTGTGGTGTTTAATGTTAGTTCCCGCAACATTCCTGTGAAATAGGAACCTAGTAATGATTTTTGGTTAATTGTGGGCGTGGCAGTAGCAATAATCTGTCCATATTTGGAATGCATGCAGTACAGACCCAGTGTATACATATACCAATTTGTTTTCATATATCATAACTAGAAGCATATATAGGGTAATTGTCTTTAAGTGGTGTCCCCAAAGTTCATTATATGGGAGGGAGGCGTATCCTTCCTCTGATCGACCCCGAATCTTATATATGGCTTTGTAGGGTCCATATACTCGTATGTACTAATATAAAATTTAGTCCAAAAATATTGTATAGGTCGTAAGTTATAATAATATGTCAATAGTGGGCGTGGCTGTATAACTAACTCGCCCATTTTTTGTGTGGTGTTTAATGTTAGTACCCGCGACATTCCTGTAGAATTTCGTTGAAACATCTTTAGTAGGAACCTAGTAATGTTTTTTGGTTAATTGTGGGCGTGGCAGTAGCAATAATCTGCCCATATTTGGAATGCATGCTAGTACAGACCCAGTGTATACATATACCAATTTGTTTTCATATATCATCACTAGAAGCATAGATAGGGTAATTGTCTTTTAGAGGAGTCCCCAAAGTTCATTATATGGGAGGGAGGCGTATCCTTCCCCTGATCGACCCCGAATATTATGTATGGCTTTGTACTAATACAAAATTTCGCCCAAAAATATTGTATAGGTCGTAAGTTATAATAATATGAAAATAATGGGCGTGGATTTAGAACTAACTCGCCCATTTTTTGTGTGGTGTTTAATGTTAGTAGCCGCGACATTCCTGTGAAATTTCTTGGAAAAATCTTTAGTAGTAACCTAGTTATGTTTTTTGGTTAATTGTGGGCGTGGCAGTAGCAATAATCTGCCCATATTTAGAATGCATGCTAGTACAGACCCAGTGTATACATATACTAATTTGTCTTCATATATCACCACTAGAAGCATAGACAGGGTAATTGTCTTCAAGTGGAGTCCCCAAAGTTAATTAAATGGGAGGGAGGCGTATCCTTCCTCTGAACGACCCCGAATCTTATATATGGCTTTGTAGGGTCCATATGTTCGTATGTACTAATATAAAATTTCGTCCAAAAATATTATATAGATCGTAAGTTATAATAATATGTCAATAGTGGGCGTGGCTGCAGAACTAACTCGCCCCTTTTTTGTGTGGTGTTTAGTGTTAGTACCCGCAACATTCCTGTGAAATAGGAACCTAGTAATGTTTTTTGGTTATTTGTGGGCGTCGCAGTCGCAATAATCTGCCCATATTTGGAATGCATGCTAGTACAGACCCAGTGTATACATATACCAATTTGTTTTCATATATCAGCACTAGAAGCATAGGTAGGGTAATTGTCTTTACGTGGGGTCCCCAAAGTTCATTATATGGGAGGGAGGCGTATCCTTCCTCTGATCGACCCCGAATCTTATATATGGCTTTGTAGGGTCCATATATGTACTAATATAAAATTTCGTATAAAAATATTGTATAGGTCGTAAGTTATAATAATATGTCAATAGTGGGCGTGGCTGTAGAAATAACTCGCCCATTTTTTGTGTGGTGTTTAATGTTAGTTCCCGCAACATTCCTGTGAAATAGGAACCTAGTAATGATTTTTGGTTAATTGTGGGCGTGGCAGTAGCAATAATCTGCCCATATTTGGAATGCATGCTAGTACAGACCCAGTGTATACATATACCAATTTGATTTCATATATCATCACTAGAAGCATAGATAGGGTAATTGTCTTTTAGTGGGGTCCCCAAAGTTCATTATATGGGAGGGAGGCGTATCCTTCCCCTGATCGACCCCGAATATCATGTATGGCTTTGTACTAATACAAAATTTCGTCCAAAAATATTGTATAGGTCGTAAGTTATAATAATATGTCAATAATGGGCGTGGCTTTAGAACTAACTCGCCCATTTTTTGTGTGGTGTTTAATGTTAGTACCCGCGACATTCCTGTGAAATTTCCTTGAAAAATCTTTAGTAGGAACCTAGTAATGTTTTTTGGATAATTGTGGGCGTGGCAGTAGCAATAATCTGCCCATATTTAGAATGCATGCTAGTACAGACCCAGTGTATACATATACCAATTTGTTTTCATATATCATCACTAGAAGCATAGATAGGGTAATTGTCTTTAAGTGGAGACCCCAAAGT
Organism: Clusia tigrina; assembly: GCA_920105625.2. Taxonomy (NCBI): domain Eukaryota; kingdom Metazoa; phylum Arthropoda; class Insecta; order Diptera; family Clusiidae; genus Clusia; species Clusia tigrina. The sequence continues at coordinate 341,587,910 of OV050030.1, forward strand.
TAGTTAAATGGGAGGGAGGCGTATCCTTCCTCTGAACGACCCCGAATCTTCTATATGGCTTTGTAGGGTCCATATGTTCGTATGTACCAATATAAAATTTCGTCCAAAAATATTGTATAGATCGTAAGTTATAATAATATGTCAATAGTGGGCGTGGCTGCAGAACTAACTCGCCCCTTTTTTGTGTGGTGTTTAGTGTTAGTACCCGCAACATTCCTGTGAAATAGGAACCTAGTAATGTTTTTTGGTTATTTGTGGGCGTCGCAGTCGCAATAATCTGCCCATATTTGGAATGCATGCTAGTACAGACCCAGTGTATACATATACCAATTTGTTTTCATATATCAGCACTAGAAGCATAGGTAGGGTAATTGTCTTTACGTGGGGTCCCCAAAGTTCATTATATGGGAGGGAGGCGTATCCTTCCTCTGATCGACCCCGAATCTTATATATGGCTTTGTAGGGTCCATATATGTACTAATATAAAATTTCGTCCAAAAATATTGTATAGGTCGTAAGTTATAATAATATGTCAATAGTGGGCGTGGCTGTAGAAATAACTCGCCCATTTTTTGTGTGGTGTTTAATGTTAGTTCCCGCAACATTCCTGTGAAATAGGAACCTAGTAATGATTTTTGGTTAATTGTGGGCGTGGCAGTAGCAATAATCTGTCCATATTTGGAATGCATGCAGTACAGACCCAGTGTATACATATACCAATTTGTTTTCATATATCATAACTAGAAGCATATATAGGGTAATTGTCTTTAAGTGGTGTCCCCAAAGTTCATTATATGGGAGGGAGGCGTATCCTTCCTCTGATCGACCCCGAATCTTATATATGGCTTTGTAGGGTCCATATACTCGTATGTACTAATATAAAATTTAGTCCAAAAATATTGTATAGGTCGTAAGTTATAATAATATGTCAATAGTGGGCGTGGCTGTATAACTAACTCGCCCATTTTTTGTGTGGTGTTTAATGTTAGTACCCGCAACATTCCTGTAGAATTTCGTTGAAAAATCTTTAGTAGGAACCTAGTAATGTTTTTTGGTTAATTGTGGGCGTGGCAGTAGCAATAATATGCCCATATTTGGAATGCATGCTAGTACAGACCCAGTGTATACATATACCAATTTGTTTTCATATATCATCACTAGAAGCATAGATAGGGTAATTGTCTTTTAGAGGAGTCCCCAAAGTTCATTATATGGGAGGGAGGCGTATCCTTCCCCTGATCGACCCCGAATATTATGTATGGCTTTGTACTAATACAAAATTTCGCCCAAAAATATTGTATAGGTCGTAAGTTATAATAATATGAAAATAATGGGCGTGGATTTAGAACTAACTCGCCCATTTTTTGTGTGGTGTTTAATGTTAGTAGCCGCGACATTCCTGTGAAATTTCTTGGAAAAATCTTTAGTAGTAACCTAGTTATGTTTTTTGGTTAATTGTGGGCGTGGCAGTAGCAATAATCTGCCCATATTTAGAATGCATGCTAGTACAGACCCAGTGTATACATATACTAATTTGTCTTCATATATCACCACTAGAAGCATAGACAGGGTAATTGTCTTCAAGTGGAGTCCCCAAAGTTAATTAAATGGGAGGGAGGCGTATCCTTCCTCTGAACGACCCCGAATCTTATATATGGCTTTGTAGGGTCCATATACTTGTATGTACTAATATAAAATTTCGTCCAAAAATATTGTATAGGTCGTAAGTTATAATAATATGTCAATAGTGGGCGTGGCTGTAGAACTAACTCGCCCCTTTTTTGTGTGGTGTTTAGTCTTAGTACCCGCAACATTCCTGTGAAATTTCGTTAAAAAATTTTAGTAGGAACCTAGTAATGTTTTTTGGTTAATTGTGGGCGTGGCAGTAGCAATAATCTGCCCATATTTGGAATGCATGCTAGTACAGACCCAGTGTATACATATACCAATTTGTTTTCATATATCATCACTAGAAGCATAGATAGGGTAATTGTGTTTAAGTGGGGTCCCCAAAGTGCATTATATGGGAGGGAGGCGTATCCTTCCTCTGATCGACCCCGAATGTTATATATGGCTTTGTAGGGTCCATATATGTACTAATACAAAATTTCATCCAAAAATATTGATAGGGTCATAAGTTTTAATAATATGTCAATAGTGGGCGGGGCTGTAGAACTAATTCGCCCATTTTTGGTGTGGTGGTTAATGTTTGTACCCGCAACATTCCTGTAGAATTTCGTTGAAACATCTTTAGTAGGAACCTAGTAATGTTTTTTGATTAATTATGGGCGTGGCAGTAGCAATAATATGCCCATATTTGGAATGCATGCTAGTACAGACCCAGTGTATACATATACCAATTTGATTTCATATATCATCACTAGAAGCATAGATAGGGTAATTGTCTTTTAGTGGGGTCCCCAAAGTTCATTATATGGGAGGGAGGCGTATCCTTCCCCTGATCGACCCCGAATATTATGTATGGCTTTGTACTAATACAAAATTTCGTCCAAAAATATTGTATAGGTCGTAAGTTATAATAATATGTCAATAATGGGCGTGGCTTTAGAACTAACTCGCCCATTTTTTGTGTGGTGTTTAATGTTAGTACCCGCGACATTCCTGTGAAATTTCCTTGAAAAATCTTTAGTAGGAACCTAGTAATATTTTTGGGTTAATTGTGGGCGTGGCAGTAGCAATAATCTGCCCATATTTAGAATGCATGCTAGTACAGACCCAGTGTATACATATACCAATTTGTTTTCATATATCATCACTAGAAGCATAGATAGGGTAATTGTCTTTAAGTGGAGACCCCAAAGTTAATTAAATGGGAGGGAGGCGTATCCTTCCTCTGAACGACCCCGAATCTTCTATATGGCTTTGTAGGGTCCATATGTTCGTATGTACTAATATAAAATTTCGTCCAAAAATATTGTATAGGTTGTAAGTTATAATAATATGTCAATAGTGGGCATGGCTGTAGAACTAACTCGCCCATTTTTTGTGTGGTGTTTAGTGTTAGTACCCGCAACATTCCTGTGAAATAGGAACCTAGTAATGTTTTTTTGGTTATTTGTGGGCGTCGCAGTCGCAATAATCTGCCCATATTTGGAATGCATGCTAGTACAGACCCAGTGTATACATATACCAATTTGTTTTCATATATCAGCACTAGAAGCATAGGTAGGGTAATTGTCTTTACGTGGGGTCCCCAAAGTTCATTATATGGGAGGGAGGCGTATCCTTCCTCTGATCGACCCCGAATCTTATATATGGCTTTGTAGGGTCCATATATGTACTAATATAAAATTTCGTCCAAAAATATTGTATAGGTCGTAAGTTATAATAATATGTCAATAGTGGGCGTGGCTGTAGAAATAACTCGCCCATTTTTTGTGTGGTGTTTAATGTTAGTTCCCGCAACATTCCTGTGAAATAGGAACCTAGTAATGATTTTTGGTTAATTGTGGGCGTGGCAGTAGCAATAATCTGCCCATATTTGGAATGCATGCAGTACAGACCCAGTGTATACATATACCAATTTGTTTTCATATATCATAACTAGAAGCATATATAGGGTAATTGTCTTTAAGTGGTGTCCCCAAAGTTCATTATATGGGAGGGAGGCGTATCCTTCCTCTGATCGACCCCGAATCTTATATATGGCTTTGTAGGGTCCATATACTCGTATGTACTAATATAAAATTTAGTCCAAAAATATTGTATAGGTCGTAAGTTATAATAATATGTCAATAGTGGGCGTGGCTGTATAACTAACTCGCCCATTTTTTGTGTGGTGTTTAATGTTAGTACCCGCAACATTCCTGTAGAATTTCGTTGAAAAATCTTTAGTAGGAACCTAGTAATGTTTTTTGGTTAATTGTGGGCGTGGCAGTAGCAATAATCTGCCCATATTTGGAATGCATGCTAGTACAGACCCAGTGTATACATATACCAATTTGTTTTCATATATCATCACTAGAAGCATAGATAGGGTAATTGTCTTTTAGAGGGGTCCCCAAAGTTCATTATATGGGAGGGAGGCGTATCCTTCCCCTGATCGACCCCGAATATTATGTATGGCTTTGTACTAATACAAAATTTCGCCCAAAAATATTGTATAGGTCGTAAGTTATAATAATATGAAAATAATGGGCGTGGATTTAGAACTAACTCGCCCATTTTTTGTGTGGTGGTTAATGTTAGTAGCCGCGACATTCCTGTGAAATTTCTTGGAAAAATCTTTAGTAGTAACCTAGTTATGTTTTTTGGTTAATTGTGGGCGTGGCAGTAGCAATAATCTGCCCATATTTAGAATGCATGCTAGTACAGACCCAGTGTATACATATACTAATTTGTCTTCATATATCACCACTAGAAGCATAGACAGGGTAATTGTCTTCAAGTGGAGTCCCCAAAGTTAATTAAATGGGAGGGAGGCGTATCCTTCCTCTGAACGACCCCGAATCTTATATATGGCTTTGTAGGGTCCATATACTTGTATGTACTAATATAAAATTTCGTCCAAAAATATTGTATAGGTCGTAAGTTATAATAATATGTCAATAGTGGGCGTGGCTGTAGAACTAACTCGCCCCTTTTTTGTGTGGTGTTTAGTGTTAGTACCCGCAACATTCCTGTGAAATTTCGTTAAAAAATTTTAGTAGGAACCTAGTAATGTTTTTTGGTTAATTGTGGGCGTGGCAGTAGCAATAATCTGCCCATATTTAGAATGCATGCTAGTACAGACCCAGTGTATACATATACTAATTTGTTTTCATATATCATCACTAGAAGCATAGACAGGGTAATTGTCTTCAAGTGGAGTCCCCAAAGTTAATTAAATGGGAGGGAGGCGTATCCTTCCTCTGATCGACCCCGAATGTTATATATGGCTTTGTAGGGTCCATATATGTACTAATACAAAATTTCATCCAAAAATATTGATAGGGTCATAAGTTTTAATAATATGTCAATAGTGGGCGGGGCTGTAGAACTAATTCGCCCATTTTTGGTGTGGTGGTTAATGTTTGTACCCGCAACATTCCTGTAGAATTTCGTTGAAACATCTTTAGTAGGAACCTAGTAATGTTTTTTGGTTAATTATGGGCGTGGCAGTAGCAATAATATGCCCATATTTGGAATGCATGCTAGTACAGACCCAGTGTATACATATACCAATTTGATTTCATATATCATCACTAGAAGCATAGATAATAATAGGTAATTGTCTTTTAGTGGGGTCCCCAAAGTTCATTATATGGGAGGGAGGCGTATCCTTCCCCTGTCCGACCCCGAATATTATGTATGGCTTTGTACTAATACAAAATTTCGTCCAAAAATATTGTATAGGTCGTAAGTTATAATAATATGTCAATAATGGGCGTGGCTTTAGAACTAACTCGCCCATTTTTTGTGTGGTGTTTAATGTTAGTACCCGCGACATTCCTGTGAAATTTCCTTGAAAAATCTTTAGTAGGAACCTAGTAATATTTTTGGGTTAATTGTGGGCGTGGCAGTAGCAATAATCTGCCCATATTTAGAATGCATGCTAGTACAGACCCAGTGTATACATATACCAACTTGTTTTCATATATCATCACTAGAAGCATAGATAGGGTAATTGTCTTTAAGTGGAGACCCCAAAGTTAATTAAATGGGAGGGAGGCGTATCCTTCCTCTGAACGACCCCGAATCTTCTATATGGCTTTGTAGGGTCCATATGTTCGTATGTACTAATATAAAATTTCGTCCAAAAATATTGTATAGGTTGTAAGTTATAATAATATGTCAATAGTGGGCATGGCTGTAGAACTAACTCGCCCATTTTTTGTGTGGTGTTTAGTGTTAGTACCCGCAACATTCCTGTGAAATAGGAACCTAGTAATGTTTTTTGGTTATTTGTGGGCGTCGCAGTCGCAATAATCTGCCCATATTTGGAATGCATGCTAGTACAGACCCAGTGTATACATATACCAATTTGTTTTCATATATCAGCACTAGAAGCATAGGTAGGGTAATTGTCTTTACGTGGGGTCCCCAAAGTTCATTATATGGGAGGGAGGCGTATCCTTCCTCTGATCGACCCCGAATCTTATATATGGCTTTGTAGGGTCCATATATGTACTAATATAAAATTTCGTCCAAAAATATTGTATAGGTCGTAAGTTATAATAATATGTCAATAGTGGGCGTGGCTGTAGAAATAACTCGCCCATTTTTTGTGTGGTGTTTAATGTTAGTTCCCGCAACATTCCTGTGAAATAGGAACCTAGTAATGATTTTTGGTTAATTGTGGGCGTGGCAGTAGCAATAATCTGCCCATATTTGGAATGCATGCAGTACAGACCCAGTGTATACATATACCAATTTGTTTTCATATATCATAACTAGAAGCATATATAGGGTAATTGTCTTTAAGTGGAGACCCCAAAGTTAATTAAATGGGAGGGAGGCGTATCCTTCCTCTGAACGACCCCGAATCTTCTATATGGCTTTGTAGGGTCCATATGTTCGTATGTACCAATATAAAATTTCGTCCAAAAATATTGTATAGATCGTAAGTTATAATAATATGTCAATAGTGGGCGTGGCTGCAGAACTAACTCGCCCCTTTTTTGTGTGGTGTTTAGTGTTAGTACCCGCAACATTCCTGTGAAATAGGAACCTAGTAATGTTTTTTGGTTATTTGTGGGCGTCGCAGTCGCAATAATCTGCCCATATTTGGAATGCATGCTAGTACAGACCCAGTGTATACATATACCAATTTGTTTTCATATATCAGCACTAGAAGCATAGGTAGGGTAATTGTCTTTACGTGGGGTCCCCAAAGTTCATTATATGGGAGGGAGGCGTATCCTTCCTCTGATCGACCCCGAATCTTATATATGGATTTGTAGGGTCCATATATGTACTAATATAAAATTTCGTCCAAAAATATTGTATAGGTCGTAAGTTATAATAATATGTCAATAGTGGGCGTGGCTGTAGAAATAACTCGCCCATTTTTTGTGTGGTGTTTAATGTTAGTTCCCGCAACATTCCTGTGAAATAGGAACCTAGTAATGATTTTTGGTTAATTGTGGGCGTGGCAGTAGCAATAATCTGCCCATATTTGGAATGCATGCAGTACAGACCCAGTGTATACATATACCAATTTGTTTTCATATATCATCACTAGAAGCATAGATAGGGTAATTGTCTTTTAGAGGGGTCCCCAAAGTTCATTATATGGGAGGGAGGCGTATCCTTCCCCTGATCGACCCCGAATATTATGTATGGCTTTGTACTAATACAAAATTTCGCCCAAAAATATTGTATAGGTCGTAAGTTATAATAATATGAAAATAATGGGCGTGGATTTAGAACTAACTCGCCCATTTTTTGTGTGGTGGTTAATGTTAGTAGCCGCGACATTCCTGTGAAATTTCTTGGAAAAATCTTTAGTAGTAACCTAGTTATGTTTTTTGGTTAATTGTGGGCGTGGCAGTAGCAATAATCTGCCCATATTTAGAATGCATGCTAGTACAGACCCAGTGTATACATATACTAATTTGTCTTCATATATCACCACTAGAAGCATAGACAGGGTAATTGTCTTCAAGTGGAGTCCCCAAAGTTAATTAAATGGGAGGGAGGCGTATCCTTCCTCTGAACGACCCCGAATCTTATATATGGCTTTGTAGGGTCCATATACTTGTATGTACTAATATAAAATTTCGTCCAAAAATATTGTATAGGTCGTAAGTTATAATAATATGTCAATAGTGGGCGTGGCTGTAGAACTAACTCGCCCCTTTTTTGTGTGGTGTTTAGTGTTAGTACCCGCAACATTCCTGTGAAATTTCGTTAAAAAATTTTAGTAGGAACCTAGTAATGTTTTTTGGTTAATTGTGGGCGTGGCAGTAGCAATAATCTGCCCATATTTGGAATGCATGCTAGTACAGACCCAGTGTATACATATACCAATTTGTTTTCATATATCATCACTAGAAGCATAGATAGGGTAATTGTGTTTAAGTGGGGTCCCCAAAGTGCATTATATGGGAGGGAGGCGTATCCTTCCTCTGATCGACCCCGAATGTTATATATGGCTTTGTAGGGTCCATATATGTACTAATACAAAATTTCATCCAAAAATATTGATAGGGTCATAAGTTTTAATAATATGTCAATAGTGGGCGGGGCTGTAGAACTAATTCGCCCATTTTTGGTGTGGTGGTTAATGTTTGTACCCGCAACATTCCTGTAGAATTTCGTTGAAACATCTTTAGTAGGAACCTAGTAATGTTTTTTGGTTAATTATGGGCGTGGCAGTAGCAATAATATGCCCATATTTGGAATGCATGCTAGTACATACCCAGTGTATACATATACCAATTTGATTTCATATATCATCACTAGAAGCATAGATAGGGTAATTGTCTTTTAGTGGGGTCCCCAAAGTTCATTATATGGGAGGGAGGCGTATCCTTCCCCTGATCGACCCCGAATATTATGTATGGCTTTGTACTAATACAAAATTTCGTCCAAAAATATTGTATAGGTCGTAAGTTATAATAATATGTCAATAATGGGCGTGGCTTTAGAACTAACTCGCCCATTTTTTGTGTGGTGTTTAATGTTAGTACCCGCGACATTCCTGTGAAATTTCCTTGAAAAATCTTTAGTAGGAACCTAGTAATATTTTTGGGTTAATTGTGGGCGTGGCAGTAGCAATAATCTGCCCATATTTAGAATGCATGCTAGTACAGACCCAGTGTATACATATACCAACTTGTTTTCATATATCATCACTAGAAGCATAGATAGGGTAATTGTCTTTAAGTGGAGACCCCAAAGTTAATTAAATGGGAGGGAGGCGTATCCTTCCTCTGAACGACCCCGAATCTTCTATATGGCTTTGTAGGGTCCATATGTTCGTATGTACTAATATAAAATTTCGTCCAAAAATATTGTATAGGTTGTAAGTTATAATAATATGTCAATAGTGGGCATGGCTGTAGAACTAACTCGCCCATTTTTTGTGTGGTGTTTAATGTTAGTTCCCGCAACATTCCTGTGAAATAGGAACCTAGTAATGATTTTTGGTTAATTGTGGGCGTGGCAGTAGCAATAATCTGCCCATATTTAGAATGCATGCTAGTACAGACCCAGTGTATACATATACTAATTTGTTTTCATATATCATCACTAGAAGCATAGACAGGGTAATTGTCTTCAAGTGGAGTCCCCAAAGTTAATTAAATGGGAGGGAGGCGTATCCTTCCTCTGAACGACCCCGAATCTTATATATGGCTTTGTAGGGTCCATATACTTGTATGTACTAATATAAAATTTCGTCCAAAAATATTGTATAGGTCGTAAGTTATAATAATATGTCAATAGTGGGCGTGGCTGTAGAACTAACTCGCCCCTTATTTGTGTGGTGTTTAGTGTTAGTACCCGCAACATTCCTGTGAAATTTCGTTAAAAAATTTTAGTAGGAACCTAGTAATGTTTTTTGGTTAATTGTGGGCGTGGCAGTAGCAATAATCTGCCCATATTTAGAATGCATGCTAGTACAGACCCAGTGTATACATATACTAATTTGTTTTCATATATCATCACTAGAAGCATAGACAGGGTAATTGTCTTCAAGTGGAGTCCCCAAAGTTAATTAAATGGGAGGGAGGCGTATCCTTCCTCTGATCGACCCCGAATGTTATATATGGCTTTGTAGGGTCCATATATGTACTAATACAAAATTTCATCCAAAAATATTGATAGGGTCATAAGTTTTAATAATATGTCAATAGTGGGCGGGGCTGTAGAACTAATTCGCCCATTTTTGGTGTGGTGGTTAATGTTTGTACCCGCAACATTCCTGTAGAATTTCGTTGAAACATCTTTAGTAGGAACCTAGTAATGTTTTTTGGTTAATTATGGGCGTGGCAGTAGCAATAATATGCCCATATTTGGAATGCATGCTAGTACAGACCCAGTGTATACATATACCAATTTGATTTCATATATCATCACTAGAAGCATAGATAGGGTAATTGTCTTTTAGTGGGGTCCCCAAAGTTCATTATATGGGAGGGAGGCGTATCCTTCCCCTGATCGACCCCGAATATTATGTATGGCTTTGTACTAATACAAAATTTCGTCCAAAAATATTGTATAGGTCGTAAGTTATAATAATATGTCAATAATGGGCGTGGCTTTAGAACTAACTCGCCCATTTTTTGTGTGGTGTTTAATGTTAGTACCCGCGACTTTCCTGTGAAATTTCCTTGAAAAATCTTTAGTAGGAACCTAGTAATATTTTTGGGTTAATTGTGGGCGTGGCAGTAGCAATAATCTGCCCATATTTAGAATGCATGCTAGTACAGACCCAGTGTATACATATACCAACTTGTTTTCATATATCATCACTAGAAGCATAGATAGGGTAATTGTCTTTAAGTGGAGACCCCAAAGTTAATTAAATGGGAGGGAGGCGTATCCTTCCTCTGAACGACCCCGAATCTTCTATATGGCTTTGTAGGGTCCATATGTTCGTATGTACTAATATAAAATTTCGTCCAAAAATATTGTATAGGTTGTAAGTTATAATAATATGTCAATAGTGGGCATGGCTGTAGAACTAACTCGCCCATTTTTTGTGTGGTGTTTAGTGTTAGTACCCGCAACATTCCTGTGAAATAGGAACCTAGTAATGTTTTTTGGTTATTTGTGGGCGTCGCAGTCGCAATAATCTGCCCATATTTGGAATGCATGCTAGTACAGACCCAGTGTATACATATACCAATTTGTTTTCATATATCAGCACTAGAAGCATAGGTAGGGTAATTGTCTTTACGTGGGGTCCCCAAAGTTCATTATATGGGAAGGAGGCGTATCCTTCCTCTGATCGACCCCGAATCTTATATATGGCTTTGTAGGGTCCATATATGTACTAATATAAAATTTCGTCCAAAAATATTGTATAGGTCGTAAGTTATAATAATATGTCAATAGTGGGCGTGGCTGTAGAAATAACTCGCCCATTTTTTGTGTGGTGTTTAATGTTAGTTCCCGCAACATTCCTGTGAAATAGGAACCTAGTAATGATTTTTGGTTAATTGTGGGCGTGGCAGTAACAATAATCTGCCCATATTTGGAATGCATGCAGTACAGACCCAGTGTATACATATACCAATTTGTTTTCATATATCATAACTAGAAGCATATATAGGGTAATTGTCTTTAAGTGGAGACCCCAAAGTTAATTAAATGGGAGGGAGGCGTATCCTTCCTCTGAACGACCCTGAATCTTCTATATGGCTTTGTAGGGTCCATATGTTCGTATGTACCAATATAAAATTTCGTCCAAAAATATTGTATAGGTCGTAAGTTATAATAATATGTCAATAGTGGGCGTGGCTGTAGAAATAACTCGCCCATTTTTTGTGTGGTGTTTAATGTTAGTTCCCGCAACATTCCTGTGAAATAGGAACCTAGTAATGATTTTTGGTTAATTGTGGGCGTGGCAGTAGCAATAATCTGCCCATATTTGGAATGCATGCAGTACAGACCCAGTGTATACATATACCAATTTGTTTTCATATATCATAACTAGAAGCATATATAGGGTAATTGTCTTTAAGTGGTGTCCCCAAAGTTCATTATATGGGAGGGAGGCGTATCCTTCCTCTGATCGACCCCGAATCTTATATATGGCTTTGTAGGGTCCATATACTCGTATGTACTAATATAAAATTTAGTCCAAAAATATTGTATAGGTCGTAAGTTATAATAATATGTCAATAGTGGGCGTGGCTGTATAACTAACTCGCCCATTTTTTGTGTGGTGTTTAATGTTAGTACCCGCAACATTCCTGTAGAATTTCGTTGAAAAATCTTTAGTAGGAACCTAGTAATGTTTTTTGGTTAATTGTGGGCGTGGCAGTAGAAATAATCTGCCCATATTTGGAATACATGCTAGTACAGACCCAGTGTATACATATACCAATTTGTTTTCATATATCATCACTAGAAGCATAGATAGGGTAATTGTCTTTTAGAGGGGTCCCCAAAGTTCATTATATGGGAGGGAGGCGTATCCTTCCCCTGATCGACCCCGAATATTATGTATGGCTTTGTACTAATACAAAATTTCGCCCAAAAATATTGTATAGGTCGTAAGTTATAATAATATGAAAATAATGGGCGTGGATTTAGAACTAACTCGCCCATTTTTTGTGTGGTGGTTAATGTTAGTAGCCGCGACATTCCTGTGAAATTTCTTGGAAAAATCTTTAGTAGTAACCTAGTTATGTTTTTTGGTTAATTGTGGGCGTGGCAGTAGCAATAATCTGCCCATATTTAGAATGCATGCTAGTACAGACCCAGTGTATACATATACTAATTTGTCTTCATATATCACCACTAGAAGCATAGACAGGGTAATTGTCTTCAAGTGGAGTCCCCAAAGTTAATTAAATGGGAGGGAGGCGTATCCTTCCTCTGAACGACCCCGAATCTTATATATTCCTTTGTAGGGTCCATATACTTGTATGTACTAATATAAAATTTCGTCCAAAAATATTGTATAGGTCGTAAGTTATAATAATATGTCAATAGTGGGCGTGGCTGTAGAACTAACTCGCCCCTTTTTTGTGTGGTGTTTAGTGTTAGTACCCGCAACATTCCTGTGAAATTTCGTTAAAAAATTTTAGTAGGAACCTAGTAATGTTTTTTGGTTAATTGTGGGCGTGGCAGTAGCAATAATATGCCCATATTTGGAATGCATGCTAGTACAGACCCAGTGTATACATATACCAATTTGTTTTCATATATCATCACTAGAAGCATAGATAGGGTAATTGTGTTTAAGTGGGGTCCCCAAAGTGCATTATATGGGAGGGAGGCGTATCCTTCCTCTGATCGACCCCGAATGTTATATATGGCTTTGTAGGGTCCATATATGTACTAATACAAAATTTCATCCAAAAATATTGATAGGGTCATAAGTTTTAATAATATGTCAATAGTGGGCGTGGCTGTAGAAATAACTCGCCCATTTTTTGTGTGGTGTTTAATGTTAGTTCCCGCAACATTCCTGTGAAATAGGAACCTAGTAATGATTTTTGGTTAATTGTGGGCGTGGCAGTAGCAATAATCTGCCCATATTTAGAATGCATGCTAGTACAGACCCAGTGTATACATATACTAATTTGTTTTCATATATCATCACTAGAAGCATAGACAGGGTAATTGTCTTCAAGTGGAGTCCCCAAAGTTAATTAAATGGGAGGGAGGCGTATCCTTCCTCTGAACGACCCCGAATCTTATATATGGCTTTGTAGGGTCCATATACTTGTATGTACTAATATAAAATTTCGTCCAAAAATATTGTATAGGTCGTAAGTTATAATAATATGTCAATAGTGGGCGTGGCTGTAGAACTAACTCGCCCCTTATTTGTGTGGTGTTTAGTGTTAGTACCCGCAACATTCCTGTGAAATTTCGTTAAAAAATTTTAGTAGGAACCTAGTAATGTTTTTTGGTTAATTGTGGGCGTGGCAGTAGCAATAATCTGCCCATATTTAGAATGCATGCTAGTACAGACCCAGTGTATACATATACTAATTTGTTTTCATATATCATCACTAGAAGCATAGACAGGGTAATTGTCTTCAAGTGGAGTCCCCAAAGTTAATTAAATGGGAGGGAGGCGTATCCTTCCTCTGATCGACCCCGAATGTTATATATGGCTTTGTAGGGTCCATATATGTACTAATACAAAATTTCATCCAAAAATATTGATAGGGTCATAAGTTTTAATAATATGTCAATAGTGGGCGGGGCTGTAGAACTAATTCGCCCATTTTTGGTGTGGTGGTTAATGTTTGTACCCGCAACATTCCTGTAGAATTTCGTTGAAACATCTTTAGTAGGAACCTAGTAATGTTTTTTGGTTAATTATGGGCGTGGCAGTAGCAATAATATGCCCATATTTGGAATGCATGCTAGTACAGACCCAGTGTATACATATACCAATTTGATTTCATATATCATCACTAGAAGCATAGATAGGGTAATTGTCTTTTAGTGGGGTCCCCAAAGTTCATTATATGGGAGGGAGGCGTATCCTTCCCCTGATCGACCCCGAATATTATGTATGGCTTTGTACTAATACAAAATTTCGTCCAAAAATATTGTATAGGTCGTAAGTTATAATAATATGTCAATAATGGGCGTGGCTTTAGAACTAACTCGCCCATTTTTTGTGTGGTGTTTAATGTTAGTACCCGCGACATTCCTGTGAAATTTCCTTGAAAAATCTTTAGTAGGAACCTAGTAATATTTTTGGGTTAATTGTGGGCGTGGCAGTAGCAATAATCTGCCCATATTTAGAATGCATGCTAGTACAGACCCAGTGTATACATATACCAACTTGTTTTCATATATCATCACTAGAAGCATAGATAGGGTAATTGTCTTTAAGTGGAGACCCCAAAGTTAATTAAATGGGAGGGAGGCGTATCCTTCCTCTGAACGACCCCGAATCTTCTATATGGCTTTGTAGGGTCCATATGTTCGTATGTACTAATATAAAATTTCGTCCAAAAATATTGTATAGGTTGTAAGTTATAATAATATGTCAATAGTGGGCATGGCTGTAGAACTAACTCGCCCATTTTTTGTGTGGTGTTTAGTGTTAGTACCCGCAACATTCCTGTGAAATAGGAACCTAGTAATGTTTTTTGGTTATTTGTGGGCGTCGCAGTCGCAATAATCTGCCCATATTTGGAATGCATGCTAGTACAGACCCAGTGTATACATATACCAATTTGTTTTCATATATCAGCACTAGAAGCATAGGTAGGGTAATTGTCTTTACGTGGGGTCCCCAAAGTTCATTATATGGGAGGGAGGCGTATCCTTCCTCTGATCGACCCCGAATCTTATATATGGCTTTGTAGGGTCCATATATGTACTAATATAAAATTTCGTCCAAAAATATTGTATAGGTCGTAAGTTATAATAATATGTCAATAGTGGGCGTGGCTGTAGAAATAACTCGCCCATTTTTTGTGTGGTGTTTAATGTTAGTTCCCGCAACATTCCTGTGAAATAGGAACCTAGTAATGATTTTTGGTTAATTGTGGGCGTGGCAGTAGCAATAATCTGCCCATATTTGGAATGCATGCAGTACAGACCCAGTGTATACATATACCAATTTGTTTTCATATATCATAACTAGAAGCATATATAGGGTAATTGTCTTTAAGTGGAGACCCCAAAGTTAATTAAATGGGAGGGAGGCGTATCCTTCCTCTGAACGACCCCGAATCTTCTATATGGCTTTGTAGGGTCCATATGTTCGTATGTACCAATATAAAATTTCGTCCAAAAATATTGTATAGATCGTAAGTTATAATAATATGTCAATAGTGGGCGTGGCTGCAGAACTAACTCGCCCCTTTTTTGTGTGGTGTTTAGTGTTAGTACCCGCAACATTCCTGTGAAATAGGAACCTAGTAATGTTTTTTGGTTATTTGTGGGCGTCGCAGTCGCAATAATCTGCCCATATTTGGAATGCATGCTAGTACAGACCCAGTGTATACATATACCAATTTGTTTTCATATATCAGCACTAGAAGCATAGGTAGGGTAATTGTCTTTACGTGGGGTCCCCAAAGTTCATTATATGGGAGGGAGGCGTATCCTTCCTCTGATCGACCCCGAATCTTATATATGGATTTGTAGGGTCCATATATGTACTAATATAAAATTTCGTCCAAAAATATTGTATAGGTCGTAAGTTATAATAATATGTCAATAGTGGGCGTGGCTGTAGAAATAACTCGCCCATTTTTTGTGTGGTGTTTAATGTTAGTTCCCACAACATTCCTGTGAAATAGGAACCTAGTAATGATTTTTGGTTAATTGTGGGCGTGGCAGTAGCAATAATCTGCCCATATTTGGAATGCATGCAGTACAGACCCAGTGTATACATATACCAATTTGTTTTCATATATCATAACTAGAAGCATATATAGGGTAATTGTCTTTAAGTGGTGTCCCCAAAGTTCATTATATGGGAGGGAGGCGTATCCTTCCTCTGATCGACCCCGAATCTTATATATGGCTTTGTAGGGTCCATATACTCGTATGTACTAATATAAAATTTAGTCCAAAAATATTGTATAGGTCGTAAGTTATAATAATATGTCAATAGTGGGCGTGGCTGTATAACTAACTCGCCCATTTTTTGTGTGGTGTTTAATGTTAGTACCCGCAACATTCCTGTAGAATTTCGTTGAAAAATCTTTAGTAGGAACCTAGTAATGTTTTTTGGTTAATTGTGGGCGTGGCAGTAGCAATAATCTGCCCATATTTGGAATGCATGCTAGTACAGACCCAGTGTATACATATACTAATTTGTTTTCATATATCATCACTAGAAGCATAGATAGGGTAATTGTCTTTTAGAGGGGTCCCCAAAGTTCATTATATGGGAGGGAGGCGTATCCTTCCCCTGATCGACCCCGAATATTATGTATGGCTTTGTACTAATACAAAATTTCGCCCAAAAATATTGTATAGGTCGTAAGTTATAATAATATGAAAATAATGGGCGTGGATTTAGAACTAACT
Organism: Clusia tigrina; assembly: GCA_920105625.2. Taxonomy (NCBI): domain Eukaryota; kingdom Metazoa; phylum Arthropoda; class Insecta; order Diptera; family Clusiidae; genus Clusia; species Clusia tigrina. Next base: position 341,604,542 of record OV050030.1, read on the forward strand.
CGCCCATTTTTTGTGTGGTGGTTAATGTTAGTAGCCGCGACATTCCTGTGAAATTTCTTGGAAAAATCTTTAGTAGTAACCTAGTTATGTTTTTTGGTTAATTGTGGGCGTGGCAGTAGCAATAATCTGCCCATATTTAGAATGCATGCTAGTACAGACCCAGTGTATACATATACTAATTTGTCTTCATATATCACCACTAGAAGCATAGACAGGGTAATTGTCTTCAAGTGGAGTCCCCAAAGTTAATTAAATGGGAGGGAGGCGTATCCTTCCTCTGAACGACCCCGAATCTTATATATGGCTTTGTAGGGTCCATATACTTGTATGTACTAATATAAAATTTCGTCCAAAAATATTGTATAGGTCGTAAGTTATAATAATATGTCAATAGTGGGCGTGGCTGTAGAACTAACTCGCCCCTTTTTTGTGTGGTGTTTAGTGTTAGTACCCGCAACATTCCTGTGAAATTTCGTTAAAAAATTTTAGTAGGAACCTAGTAATGTTTTTTGGTTAATTGTGGGCGTGGCAGTAGCAATAATCTGCCCATATTTGGAATGCATGCAGTACAGACCCAGTGTATACATATACCAATTTGTTTTCATATATCATAACTAGAAGCATATATAGGGTAATTGTCTTTAAGTGGAGACCCCAAAGTTAATTAAATGGGAGGGAGGCGTATCCTTCCTCTGAACGACCCCGAATCTTCTATATGGCTTTGTAGGGTCCATATGTTCGTATGTACCAATATAAAATTTCGTCCAAAAATATTGTATAGATCGTAAGTTATAATAATATGTCAATAGTGGGCGTGGCTGCAGAACTAACTCGCCCCTTTTTTGTGTGGTGTTTAGTGTTAGTACCCGCAACATTCCTGTGAAATAGGAACCTAGTAATGTTTTTTGGTTATTTGTGGGCGTCGCAGTCGCAATAATCTGCCCATATTTGGAATGCATGCTAGTACAGACCCAGTGTATACATATACCAATTTGTTTTCATATATCAGCACTAGAAGCATAGGTAGGGTAATTGTCTTTACGTGGGGTCCCCAAAGTTCATTATATGGGAGGGAGGCGTATCCTTCTTCTGATCGACCCCGAATCTTATATATGGATTTGTAGGGTCCATATATGTACTAATATAAAATTTCGTCCAAAAATATTGTATAGGTCGTAAGTTATAATAATATGTCAATAGTGGGCGTGGCTGTAGAAATAACTCGCCCATTTTTTGTGTGGTGTTTAATGTTAGTTCCCGCAACATTCCTGTGAAATAGGAACCTAGTAATGATTTTTGGTTAATTGTGGGCGTGGCAGTAGCAATAATCTGCCCATATTTGGAATGCATGCAGTACAGACCCAGTGTATACATATACCAATTTGTTTTCATATATCATAACTAGAAGCATATATAGGGTAATTGTCTTTAAGTGGTGTCCCCAAAGTTCATTATATGGGAGGGAGGCGTATCCTTCCTCTGATCGACCCCGAATCTTATATATGGCTTTGTAGGGTCCATATACTCGTATGTACTAATATAAAATTTAGTCCAAAAATATTGTATAGGTCGTAAGTTATAATAATATGTCAATAGTGGGCGTGGCTGTATAACTAACTCGCCCATTTTTTGTGTGGTGTTTAATGTTAGTACCCGCAACATTCCTGTAGAATTTCGTTGAAAAATCTTTAGTAGGAACCTAGTAATGTTTTTTGGTTAATTGTGGGCGTGGCAGTAGCAATAATCTGCCCATATTTGGAATGCATGCTAGTACAGACCCAGTGTATACATATACCAATTTGTTTTCATATATCATCACTAGAAGCATAGATAGGGTAATTGTCTTTTAGAGGGGTCCCCAAAGTTCATTATATGGGAGGGAGGCGTATCCTTCCCCTGATCGACCCCGAATATTATGTATGGCTTTGTACTAATACAAAATTTCGCCCAAAAATATTGTATAGGTCGTAAGTTATAATAATATGAAAATAATGGGCGTGGATTTAGAACTAACTCGCCCATTTTTTGTGTGGTGGTTAATGTTAGTAGCCGCGACATTCCTGTGAAATTTCTTGGAAAAATCTTTAGTAGTAACCTAGTTATGTTTTTTGGTTAATTGTGGGCGTGGCAGTAGCAATAATCTGCCCATATTTAGAATGCATGCTAGTACAGACCCAGTGTATACATATACTAATTTGTCTTCATATATCACCACTAGAAGCATAGACAGGGTAATTGTCTTCAAGTGGAGTCCCCAAAGTTAATTAAATGGGAGGGAGGCGTATCCTTCCTCTGAACGACCCCGAATCTTATATATGGCTTTGTAGGGTCCATATACTTGTATGTACTAATATAAAATTTCGTCCAAAAATATTGTATAGGTCGTAAGTTATAATAATATGTCAATAGTGGGCGTGGCTGTAGAACTAACTCGCCCCTTTTTTGTGTGGTGTTTAGTGTTAGTACCCGCAACATTCCTGTGAAATTTCGTTAAAAAATTTTAGTAGGAACCTAGTAATGTTTTTTGGTTAATTGTGGGCGTGGCAGTAGCAATAATCTGCCCATATTTGGAATGCATGCTAGTACAGACCCAGTGTATACATATACCAATTTGTTTTCATATATCATCACTAGAAGCATAGATAGGGTAATTGTGTTTAAGTGGGGTCCCCAAAGTGCATTATATGGGAGGGAGGCGTATCCTTCCTCTGATCGACCCCGAATGTTATATATGGCTTTGTAGGGTCCATATATGTACTAATACAAAATTTCATCCAAAAATATTGATAGGGTCATAAGTTTTAATAATATGTCAATAGTGGGCGGGGCTGTAGAACTAATTCGCCCATTTTTGGTGTGGTGGTTAATGTTTGTACCCGCAACATTCCTGTAGAATTTCGTTGAAACATCTTTAGTAGGAACCTAGTAATGTTTTTTGGTTAATTATGGGCGTGGCAGTAGCAATAATATGCCCATATTTGGAATGCATGCTAGTACAGACCCAGTGTATACATATACCAATTTGATTTCATATATCATCACTAGAAGCATAGATAGGGTAATTGTCTTTTAGTGGGGTCCCCAAAGTTCATTATATGGGAGGGAGGCGTATCCTTCCCCTGATCGACCCCGAATATTATGTAAGGCTTTGTACTAATACAAAATTTCGTCCAAAAATATTGTATAGGTCGTAAGTTATAATAATATGTCAATAATGGGCGTGGCTTTAGAACTAACTCGCCCATTTTTTGTGTGGTGTTTAATGTTAGTACCCGCGACATTCCTGTGAAATTTCCTTGAAAAATCTTTAGTAGGAACCTAGTAATATTTTTGGGTTAATTGTGGGCGTGGCAGTAGCAATAATCTGCCCATATTTAGAATGCATGCTAGTACAGACCCAGTGTATACATATACCAACTTGTTTTCATATATCATCACTAGAAGCATAGATAGGGTAATTGTCTTTAAGTGGAGACCCCAAAGTTAATTAAATGGGAGGGAGGCGTATCCTTCCTCTGAACGACCCCGAATCTTCTATATGGCTTTGTAGGGTCCATATGTTCGTATGTACTAATATAAAATTTCGTCCAAAAATATTGTATAGGTTGTAAGTTATAATAATATGTCAATAGTGGGCATGGCTGTAGAACTAACTCGCCCATTTTTTGTGTGGTGTTTAGTGTTAGTACCCGCAACATTCCTGTGAAATAGGAACCTAGTAATGTTTTTTGGTTATTTGTGGGCGTCGCAGTCGCAATAATCTGCCCATATTTGGAATGCATGCTAGTACAGACCCAGTGTATACATATACTAATTTGTTTTCATATATCATCACTAGAAGCATAGATAGGGTAATTGTCTTTAAGTGGAGACCCCAAAGTTAATTAAATGGGAGGGAGGCGTATCCTTCCTCTGATCGACCCCGAATCTTATATATGGCTTTGTAGGGTCCATATATGTACTAATATAAAATTTCGTCCAAAAATATTGTATAGGTCGTAAGTTATAATAATATGTCAATAGTGGGCGTGGCTGTAGAAATAACTCGCCCATTTTTTGTGTGGTGTTTAATGTTAGTTCCCGCAACATTCCTGTGAAATAGGAACCTAGTAATGATTTTTGGTTAATTGTGGGCGTGGCAGTAGCAATAATCTGCCCATATTTAGAATGCATGCTAGTACAGACCCAGTGTATACATATACTAATTTGTTTTCATATATCATCACTAGAAGCATAGACAGGGTAATTGTCTTCAAGTGGAGTCCCCAAAGTTAATTAAATGGGAGGGAGGCGTATCCTTCCTCTGAACGACCCCGAATCTTATATATGGCTTTGTAGGGTCCATATACTTGTATGTACTAATATAAAATTTCGTCCAAAAATATTGTATAGGTCGTAAGTTATAATAATATGTCAATAGTGGGCGTGGCTGTAGAACTAACTCGCCCCTTATTTGTGTGGTGTTTAGTGTTAGTACCCGCAACATTCCTGTGAAATTTCGTTAAAAAATTTTAGTAGGAACCTAGTAATGTTTTTTGGTTAATTGTGGGCGTGGCAGTAGCAATAATCTGCCCATATTTGGAATGCATGCTAGTACAGACCCAGTGTATACATATACCAATTTGTTTTCATATATCATCACTAGAAGCATAGATAGGGTAATTGTGTTTAAGTGGGGTCCCCAAAGTGCATTATATGGGAGGGAGGCGTATCCTTCCTCTGATCGACCCCGAATGTTATATATGGCTTTGTAGGGTCCATATATGTACTAATACAAAATTTCATCCAAAAATATTGATAGGGTCATAAGTTTTAATAATATGTCAATAGTGGGCGGGGCTGTAGAACTAATTCGCCCATTTTTGGTGTGGTGGTTAATGTTAGTACCCGCAACATTCCTGTAGAATTTCGTTGAAAAATCTTTAGTAGGAACCTAGTCATGTTTTTTGGTTATTTGTGGGCGTCGCAGTAGCAATAATCTGCCCATATTTGGAATGCATGCTAGTACAGACCCAGCGTATACATATACCAATTTGTTTTCATATATCATCACTGGAAGCATAGATAGGGTAATTGTCTTTAAGTGGGGTCCCCAAAGTTCATTATATGGGAGGGAGGCGTATCCTTCCTCTGATCGACCCCGAATCTTATATATGGCTTTGTAGGGTCCATATATGTACTAATATAAAATTGCGTCCAAAAATATTGTATAGGTCGTAAGTTATAATAATATGTCAATAGTGGGCGTGGCTGTAAAGATAACTCGCCCATTTTTTGTGTGGTGTTTTATGTTAGTACCCGCAACCTACCTGTGAAATTTCGTTGAAAAATCTATAATAGGAACCTAGTAATGATTTTTGGTTAATTGTGGGCGTGGCAGTAGCAATAATGTGCCCATATTTGGAATGCATGCTAGTACAGACCGTAAGTTATAATAATATGTAAATAGTGGGCGTGGCTGTAGAACTAACTCGCCCATTTTTTGTGTGGTGTTTAATGTTAGTACCCGCGACATTCCTGTGAAATTTCCTTGAAAAATCTTTAGTAGGAACCTAGTAATGTTTTTTGGTTAATTGTGGGCGTGGCAGTAGCAATAATCTGCCCATATTTAGAATGCATGCTAGTACAGACCCAGTGTATACATATACCAATTTGTTTTCATATATCATCACTAGAAGCATAGATAGGGTAATTGTCTTTAAGTGGAGACCCCAAAGTTAATTAAATGGGAGGGAGGCGTATCCTTCCTCTGAACGACCCCGAATCTTCTATATGGCTTTGTAGGGTCCATATGTTCGTATGTACTAATATAAAATTTCGTCAAAAAATATTGTATAGGTTGTAAGTTATAATAATATGTCAATAGTGGGCATGGCTGTAGAACTAACTCGCCCATTTTGTGTGTGGTGTTCAACGTTAGTACCCGCAACATTCCTGTAGAATTTCGTTGAAAAATCTTTAGTAGGAACCTAGTAATGTTTTTTGCTTCATTGTGGGCGTGGCAGTAGCAATAATCTGCCCATATTTGGAATGCATGCTAGTACAGACCCAGTGTATACATATACCAATTTGTTTTCATATATCATCACTAGAAGCATAGATAGGGTAATTGTCTTTTAGTGGGGTCCCTAAAGTTCATTATATGGGAGGGAGGCGTATCCTTCCTCTGATCGACCCCGAATCTTATATATGGCTATGTAGGGTCCATATATGTACTAATATAAAATTTCGTCCAAAAATATTGTATAGATCGTAAGTTATAATAATATGTCAATAGTGGGCGTGGCTGTAGAGGTAACTCGCCCATTTTTTGTGTGGTGTTTTATGTTAGTACCCGCAACCTACCCGTGAAACTTCGTTGAAAAATCTTTAATAGGAACCTAGTAATGATTTTTGGTTAATTGTGGGCGTGGCAGTAGCAATAATCTGCCCATATTTGGAGTGCATGCTACTACAGACCCAGTGTATACATATACGAATTTGTTTTCATATATCAGCACTAGAAGCATAGGTAGGGTAATTGTCTTTACGTGGGGTCCCCAAAGTTCATTATATGGGAGGGAGGCGTATCCTTCCTCTGATCGACCCCGAATCTTATATATGGCTTTGTAGGGTCCATATATGTACTAATATAAAATTTCGTCCAAAAATATTGTATAGGTCGTAAGTTATAATAATATGTCAATAGTGGGCGTGGCTGTAAAAATAACTCGCCCATTTTTTGTGTGGTGTTTAATGTTAGTACCCGCAACATTCCTGTGAAATAGGAACCTAGTAATGATCTTTGGTTAATTGTGGGCGTGGCAGTAGCAATAATCTGCCCATATTTGGAATGCATGCAGTACAGACCCAGTGTATACATATACCAATTTGTTTTCATATATCATAATTAGAAGCATATATAGGGTAATTGTCTTTAAGTGGTGTCCCCAAAGTTCATTATATGGGAGGGAGGCGTATCCTTCCTCTGATCGACCCCGAATCTTATATATGGCTTTGTAGGGTCCATATACTCGTATGTACTAATATAAAATTTCGTCCAAAAATATTGTATAGGTCGTAAGTTATAATAATATGTCAATATTGGGCGTGGCTGTAGAACTAACTCGCCCATTTTTTGTGTGGTGTTTAATGTTAGTACCCGCAACATTCCTGTATAATTTCGTTGAAAAATCTTTAGTAGGAACCTAGTAATGTTTTTTGGTTAATTGTGGGCGTGGCAGTAGCAATAATCTGCGCATATTTGGAATGCATGCTAGTACAGACCCAGTGTATACATATAAGAATTTGTTTTCATATATCAGCACTAGAAGCATAGATAGGGTAATTGTCTTTAAGTGGGGTCCCCAAAGTTCATTATATGGGAGGGAGGCGTATCCTTCCCCTGATCGACCCCGAATATTATGTATGGCTTTGTACTAATACAAAATTTCGCCCAAAAATATTGTATAGGTCGTAAGTTATAATAATATGAGAATAATGGGCGTGGATTTAGAACTAACTCGCCCATTTTTTGTGTGGTGTTTAATGTTAGGAGCCGCGACATTCCTGTGAAATTTCTTGGAAAAATCTTTAGTAGGAACCTAGTAATGTTTTTTGGTTAATTGTGGGCGTGGCAGTAGCAATAATCTGCCCATATTTAGAATGCATGCTAGTACAGACCCAGTGTATACATATACTAATTTGTTTTCATATATCATCACTAGAAGCATAGACAGGGTAATTGTCTTTAAGTGGAGTCCCCAAAGTTAATTAAATGGGAGGGAGGCGTATCCTTCCTCTGAACGACCCCGAATCTTATATATGGCTTTGTAGGGTCCATATACTTGTATGTACTAATATAAAATTTCGTCCAAGAATATTGTATAGGTCGTAAGTTATAATAATATGTCAATAGTGGGCGCGGCTGTAGAACTAACTCGCCCCTTTTTTGTGTGGTGTTTAGTGTTAGTACCCGCAACATTCCTGTGAAATTTCGTTGAAAAATTTTAGTAGGAACCTAGTAATGTTTTTTGGTTAATTGTGGGCGTGGCAGTAGCAATAATCTGCCCATATTTGGAATGCATGCTAGTACAGACCCAGTGTATACATATACCAATTTGTTTTCATATATCATCACTAGAAGCATAGATAGGCTAATTGTGTTTAAGTGGGGTCCCCAAAGTTCATTATATGGGAGGGAGGCGTATCCTTCCTCTGATCGACCCCGAATGTTATATATGGCTGTGTAGGGTCCATATATGTACTAATACAAAATTTCATCAAAAAATATTGATAGGGTCATAAGTTTTAATAATATGTCAATAGTGGGCGTGGCTGTAGAACTAATTCGCCCATTTTTTGTGTGGTGGTTAATGTTAGTACCCGCAACATTCCTGTAGAATTTCGTTGAAAAATCTTTAGTAGGAACCTAGTCATGTTTTTTGGTTATTTGTGGGCGTCGCAGTAGCAATAATCTGCCCATATTTGGAATGCATGCTAGTATCATCGAGTCAAAACAACTTATACCTTCCCATCAATTTGGATTCCGAAAGCATCATGCTACGATAGAACAAATAAATCGAGTATATGCATTTGCACAGAATGCACTAGAAAATAGAGAATACTGTTCAGCTGCATTCCTGGATATCACCCAAGCATTCGACAAGGTGTGGCACCAAGGGTTACTGTACAAATTGAAAATGCATTTACCCTATCACTACTTTGCCATATTAAAGTCCTACTTAGAAAGCAGATTCTTCATAGTCAAAGTTAACAGCGACGTAACTTCCCTCCATCCAATCAAAGCTGGTGTTCCACAAGGGAGCGTTTTGGGACCTGTGCTCTACACACTATTCACGGCTGACCTGCCGCTGACTGTTACCACATATACCGCAACTTTTGCAGATGATACTGTTGTAATGGCCTGCAACAAAAACCCCGTGTTAGCCTCGAAGCATTTGCAGGAGAACCTGAACCAAATTGACTTATGGCTAGACAAGTGGCGAATAAAAGCAAATGCAATAAAATCAGTGCAAACGACTTTTACCCTACGTGCAGGTTCTTGCCCTCCAGTGACACTAAGTAACTCCCAATTGCCACAAGCAGACCATGCAAAATACCTTGGGGTGCACCTGGATCGGCGGCTTACGTGGCGCTATCACATCTTCTCCAAACGGAAACAATTTGGAATAACGCTTAGGTCTTTGTTCTGGCTACTTGGACGAAGGTCAGCCCTAACACTTGGAAATAAAGTCCTGATATATAAGGTAATACTGAAGCCCATATGGACTTATGGTATTCAAATTTGGGGATAAGCATCCAAGTCAAACCTGGACATCCTACAACGATTCCAATCAAAAGTCATACGACTGTGTGCTAATGCACCTTGGTATGTCAGCAACGACATCATTCATCGGGATCTAAACATCCCAAAAGTAAATGATGAAATCATGAAATATAGCCACTCATATCGCAAACGTCTTAGAGTCCATCCTAACAACCTAGCGGTAGAATTGATAACCAGCGATACCAGCGCGCGAAGACTAAAAAAATATGTACCATCGGACTTTCCATTCAGATTTACCACCTAAGATCAAATTAGAAATAAAAAAATAAAAAAATAAATAAAAAAAATAAAAATAAAAAAAATTAAAAAATAATAATAATAAGGAATGAATGAAATTAATATATATAGATTCTAACTTTGTTAAATTAATGTACCTAATGTATTGAATGTTACTGAAAATTCATACACATGTTTATAACCAAATATAATATAAGTAGTACTGAATGTCCAGCTGGACAGATTGTAGTTAAATAAATGGAGATAAAAAAAAAAAAAAAAAAAAAAATATTGTATAGGTCGTAAGTTATAATAATATGTCAATAGTGGGCATGGCTGTAGAACTAACTCGCCCATTTTTTGTGTGGTGTTCAACGTTAGTACCCGCAACACTCCTGTAGAATTTTGTTGAAAAATCTTTAGTAGGAACCTAGTAATGTTTTTTGGTTAATTGTGGGCGTGGCTGTAGCAATAATCTGCCCATATTTGGAATGCTTGCTAGTACAGACCAAGTGTATACATATACCAATTTGTTTTCATATATCATCACTAGAAGCATAGATAGGGTAATTGTCTTTAAGTGGGGTCCCTAAAGTTCATTATATGGGAGGGAGGCGTATCCTTCCTCTGATCGACCCCGAATCTTATATATGGCTATGGAGGGTCCATATATGTACTAATATAAAATTTTGTCCAAAAATATTGTATAGATCGTAAGTTATAATAATATGTCAATAGTGGGCGTGGCTGCAGAACTAACTCGCCCCTTTTTTGTGTGGTGTTTAGTGTTAGTACCCGCAACATTCCTGTGAAATAGGAACCTAGTAATATTTTTTGGTTATTTGTCGGCGTGGCAGTCGCAATAATCTGCCCATATTTGGAATGCATGCTAGGACAGCCCCAGTGTATACATACACCAATTTGTCTTCATATATCATCACTAGAAGCATAGATAGGGTAATTGTCTTTAAGTGGGGCCCCTAAAGTTCATTATATGGGAGGGAGGCGTATCCTTCCTCTGAACGACCCCGAATCTTATATATGGCTTTGTAGGGTCCATATACTTGTATGTACTAAGATAAAATTTCGTCCAAAAATATTGTATAGGTCGTAAATTATAATAATATGTATTGACACTATTGAGTGGGCGTGGCTGTAGAACTAACTCGCCCATTTTTTGTGTGGTGTTCAACGTTAGTACCCGCAACATTCCTGTAGAATTTCGTTGAAAAATCTTTAGTAGGAACCTAGTAATGTTTTTTGGTAAATTGTGGGCGTGGCAGTAGCAATAATCTGCCCATATTTGAAATACATGCTAGTACAGACCCAGTGTATACATATACAAATTTGTTTTCATATATCATCACTAGAAGCATAGATAGGGTAATTGTCTTTAAGTGGGGTCCCTAAAGTTCATTATATGGGAGGGAGGCGTATCCTTCCTCTGATCGACCCCGAATCTTTTATATGGATATGTAGGGTCCATATATGTACTAATATAAAATTTCGTCCAAAAATATTGTATAGATCGTAAGTTATAATAATATGTCAATAGTGGGCGTCGCTGCAGAACTAACTCGCCCCTTTTTTGTGTGGTGTTTAATGTTAGTAGCCGCAACATTCCTGTGAAATAGTAACCTAGTAATGATTTTTGGTTAATTGTGGGCGTGGCAGTAGCAATAAAAGGCCCATATTTGGAATGCATGCTAGTACAGACCCAGTGTATACATATACCAATTTGTTTTCATATATCATCACTGGAAGCATAGATAGAGTAATTGTCTTTATGTGGTGTCCCCAAAGTTCATTATATGGGAGGGAGGCGTATCCTTCCTCTGATCGACCCCGAATCTTATATATGGCTTTGTAGGGTCCATATACTCGTATGTACTAATATAAAATTACGTCCAAAAATATTGTATAGGTCGTAAGTTATAATAATATGTCAATAGTGGGCGTGGCTGTAGAACTAACTCGCCCATTTTTTGTGTGGTGTTCAACGTTAGTACTCGGAACATTCCTGTAGAATTTCGTTGAAAAATCTTTAGTAGGAACCTAGTAATGTTTTTTGGTTAATTGTGGGCATGGCAGTAGCAATAATCTGCCCATATTTGGAATGCATGCTAGTACATACCCAGTGTATACATATACCAATTTGTTTTCATATATCATCACTAGAAGCATAGATAGGGTAATTGTCTTTAAGTGGGGTCCCTAAAGTTCATTATATGGGAGGGAGGCGTATCCTTCCTCTGATCGACCCCGAATCTTATATATGGCTATGTAGGGTCCATATATGTACTAATATAAAATTTCGTCCAAAAATATTGTATATATCGTAAGTTATAATAATATGTCAATAGTGGGCGTGGCTGCATAACTAATTCGCCCCTTTTTTGTGTGGTGTTTAGTGTTAGTACCCGCAACATTCCTGTGAAATTTCGTTGAAAAATTTTAGTAGGAACCTAGTAATGTTTTTTGGTTAATTGTGGGCGTGGCAATAGCAATAATCTGCCCATATTTGGAATGCATGTTAGTACAGACCCAGTGTATACATATACGAATTTGTTTTCACATATCAGCACTAGAAGCATAGGTAGGGTAATTGTCTTTACGTGGGGTCCCCAAAGTTCATTATATGGGAGGGAGGCGTATCCTTCCTCTGATCGACCCCGAATCTTATATATGGCTTTGTAGGGTCCATATATGTACTAATATAAAATTTCGTCCAAAAATATTGTATAGGTCGTAAATTATAATATGTCAATAGTGGGCGTGGCTGTAGAACAAACTCGCCCATTTTGTGTGTGGTGTTCAACGTTGGTACCCGCAACATTCCTATAGAATTTCGTTGAAAAATCTTTAGTAGGAACCTAGTAATGTTTTTTGGTTAATTGTGGGCGTGGCAGTAGCAATAATCTGCCCATATTTGAAATGCATGCTAGTACAGACCCAGTGTATACATATACCAATTTGTTTTCACATATCATCACTAGAAGCATAGATAGGGTAATTGTCTTTAAGTGGGGTCCCTAAAGTTCATTATATGGAAGGGAGGCGTATCCTTCCTCTGATCGACCCCGAATCTTATATATGGCTATGTAGGGTCCATATATGTACTAATATAAAATTTCGTCCAAAAATATTGTATAGATCGTAAGTTATAATAATATGTCAATAGTGGGCGTGGCTGCAGAACTAATTCGCCCCTTTTTTGTGTGGTGTTTAGTGTTAGTACCCGCAACATTCCTGTGAAATTTCGTTGAAAAATTTTAGTAGGAACCTAGTAATGTTTTTTGGTTAATTGTGGGCGGGGCAGTAGCAATAATCTGCCCATATTTGGAATGCATGCTAGTACAGACCCAGTGTATACATATACCAATTTGTGTTCATATATCACCACTAGAAGCATAGATAGGGTAGTTGTCTTTAAGTGGTGTCCCCAAAGTTCATTATATGGGAGGGAGGCGTATCCTTCCTCTGATCGACCCCGAATCTTATATATGGCTTTGTAGGGTCCATATACTCGTATGTACTAATATAAAATTTCGTCTAAAAATATTGTATAGATCGTAAGTTATAATAATATGTCAATAGTGGGCGTGACTGTAGAACTAACTCGCCCCTTTTTTGTGTGGTGCTTAGTGTTAGTACCCGCAACATTCCTGTGAAATTTCGTTGACAAATTTTAGTAGGAACGTAGTAATGTTTTTTGGTTAATTGTGGGCGTGGCAGTAGCAATAATCTGCCCATATTTGGAATGCATGCTAGTACAGACCCAGTGTATACATATACGAATTTGTTTTCATATATCAGCACTAGAAGCATAGGTAGGGTAATTGTCTTTACGTGGGGTCCCCAAAGTTCATTATATGGGAGGGAGGCGTATCCTTCCTCTGATCGACCCCGAATCTTATATATGGCTATGTAGGGTCCATATATGTACTAATATAAAATTTCGTCCAAAAATATTGTATATATCGTAAGTTATAATAATATGTCAATAGTGGGCGTGGCTGCATAACTAATTCGCCCCTTTTTTGTGTGGTGTTTAGTGTTAGTACCCGCAACATTCCTGTGAAATTTCGTTGAAAAATTTTAGTAGGAACCTAGTAATGTTTTTTGGTTAATTGTGGGCGTGGCAATAGCAATAATCTGCCCATATTTGGAATGCATGTTAGTACAGACCCAGTGTATACATATACGAATTTGTTTTCACATATCAGCACTAGAAGCATAGGTAGGGTAATTGTCTTTACGTGGGGTCCCCAAAGTTCATTATATGGGAGGGAGGCGTATCCTTCCTCTGATCGACCCCGAATCTTATATATGGCTTTGTAGGGTCCATATATGTACTAATATAAAATTTCGTCCAAAAATATTGTATAGGTCGTAAATTATAATATGTCAATAGTGGGCGTGGCTGTAGAACAAACTCGCCCATTTTGTGTGTGGTGTTCAACGTTGGTACCCGCAACATTCCTATAGAATTTCGTTGAAAAATCTTTAGTAGGAACCTAGTAATGTTTTTTGGTTAATTGTGGGCGTGGCAGTAGCAATAATCTGCCCATATTTGAAATGCATGCTAGTACAGACCCAGTGTATACATATACCAATTTGTTTTCACATATCATCACTAGAAGCATAGATAGGGTAATTGTCTTTAAGTGGGGTCCCTAAAGTTCATTATATGGAAGGGAGGCGTATCCTTCCTCTGATCGACCCCGAATCTTATATATGGCTATGTAGGGTCCATATATGTACTAATATAAAATTTCGTCCAAAAATATTGTATAGATCGTAAGTTATAATAATATGTCAATAGTGGGCGTGGCTGCAGAACTAATTCGCCCCTTTTTTGTGTGGTGTTTAGTGTTAGTACCCGCAACATTCCTGTGAAATTTCGTTGAAAAATTTTAGTAGGAACCTAGTAATGTTTTTTGGTTAATTGTGGGCGGGGCAGTAGCAATAATCTGCCCATATTTGGAATGCATGCTAGTACAGACCCAGTGTATACATATACCAATTTGTGTTCATATATCACCACTAGAAGCATAGATAGGGTAGTTGTCTTTAAGTGGTGTCCCCAAAGTTCATTATATGGGAGGGAGGCGTATCCTTCCTCTGATCGACCCCGAATCTTATATATGGCTTTGTAGGGTCCATATACTCGTATGTACTAATATAAAATTTCGTCTAAAAATATTGTATAGATCGTAAGTTATAATAATATGTCAATAGTGGGCGTGGCTGTAGAACTAACTCGCCCCTTTTTTGTGTGGTGCTTAGTGTTAGTACCCGCAACATTCCTGTGAAATTTCGTTGACAAATTTTAGTAGGAACGTAGTAATGTTTTTTGGTGAATTGTGGGCGTGGCAGTAGCAATAATCTGCCCATATTTGGAATGCATGCTAGTACAGACCCAGTGTATACATATACGAATTTGTTTTCATATATCAGCACTAGAAGCATAGGTAGGGTAATTGTCTTTACGTGGGGTCCCCAAAGTTCATTATATGGGAGGGAGGCGTATCCTTCCTCTGATCGACCCCGAATCTTATATATGGCTTTGCAGGGTCCATATACTCGTATGTACTAATATAAAATTTCGTCCAAAAATATTGTATAGGTCGTAAGTTATAATAATATGTCAACAGTGGGCGTGGCTGTAGAACTAACTCGCCCATTTTTTGTGTGGTCTTTAATGTTAGTACCCGCAACATTCCTGTGAAATTTCGTTGAAAAATCTTTATTAGGAACCTAGTAATGTTTTTTGGTTATTTGTGGGCGTGGCAGTCGCAATAATCTGCCCATATTTGGTATGCATGCTAATACAGACCCAGTGTATACATATACCAATTTGTTTTCATATATCATCACTAGAAGCATAGATAGGGTAATTGTCTTTAAGTGGGGTCCCTAAAGTTCATTATATGGGAGGGAGGCGTATCCTTCCTCTGATCGACCCCGAATCTTATATATGGCTTTGTAGGGTCCATATACTCGTATGTACTAATATAAAATTTCGTCCAAAAATATTGTATAGATCGTAAGTTATAATAATATGTCAATAGTGGGCGTGGCTGTAGAACTAACTCGCCCCTTTTTTGTGTGGTGCTGAGTGTTAGTACCCGCAACATTCCTGTGAAATTTCGTTGAAAAATTTTAGTAGGAACGTAGTAATGTTTTTTGGTTAATTGTGGGCGTGGCAGTAGCAATAATCTGCCCATATTTGGAATGCATGTTAGTACAGACCCAGTGTATACATATACGAATTTGTTTTCATATATCAGCACTAAAAGCATAGGTAGGGTAATTGTCTTTACGTGGGGTCCCCAAAGTTCATTATATGGGAGGGAGGCGTATCCTTCCTCTGATCGACCCCGAATATTATATATGGCTTTGTAGGGTCCATATATGTACTAATATAAAAGTTCGTTCCAAAATATTGTATAGGTCGTAAGTTATAATAATATGTCAATAGTGGGCGTGGCTGTAGAAATAACTGGCCCATTTTTTGTGTGGTGTTTAATGTTAGTACCCGCAACATTCCTGTGAAATAGGAACCTAGTAATGATTTTTGGTTAATTGTGGGCGTGGCAGTAGCAATAATCTGCCCATATTTGGAATGCATGGTAGTACAGACCCAGTGTATACATATACCAATTTGTTTTCATATATCATCACTAGAAGCATAGATAGGGTAATTGTCTTTAAGTGGGGTCCCTAAAGTTCATTATATGGGAGGGAGGCGTATCCTTTCTCTGATCGACCCTGAATCTTATATATGGTTTGTAAGGAATCTCTAGCTAGGGTACGCTCAGTCTTCCCAGAGTCCTGTACAATATTTATTTTATTGACCTTAACACAACACGTTTGATGGAGTTTGTTTTACTTTATTTTATTATTCAGTAAATTATAACTTCATCTTAAACTAATTATAACTAAATCCTGTATTCTCTCCGCTTCGTCTAATTGCAGTGAAGTGGGGTAGTGGCAGACGTAGAAGCAATAGCTGCTTTGAAATTCAACGCCGGTTAAAACCTCGCGTTTACTTCGTCTAGGGTGGAACACTCTCTTACGCGGTAGTGATGTCGGTTAAAACCTCACACCGCCAATAACGTAAGAAGTGTCAAAAGTCTAACTTGAAACAATAGCTGCATTGAAGTTAAACGCCGGTTAAAACCTCGCGTTTACTTCGTCTAGGGTGGAACACTCTCTTACGCGGTAGTGATGTCGGTTAAAACCTCACACCGCCAATCACGTAAGAAGTCTCAAAAGTCTAACTTGAAACAATAGCTGCATTGAAGTTAAACGCCGGTTAAAACCTCGCGTTTACTTCGTCTAGGGTGGAGCACTCTCTTACGTGGTAGTGATGTCGGTTAAAACCTCACACCGCCAATCACGTAAGAAGTCTCAAAAGTCTAACTTGAAACAATAGCTGCATTGAAGTTAAACGCCGGTTAAAACCTCGCGTTTACTTCGTCTAGGGTGGAACACTCTCTTACGCGGTAGTGATGTCGGTTAAAACCTCACACCGCCAATCACGTAAGAAGTCTCAAAAGTCTAACTTGAAACAATAGCTGCATTGAAGTTAAACGCCGGTTAAAACCTCGCGTTTACTTCGTCTAGGGTGGAACACTCTCTTACGTGGTAGTGATGTCGGTTAAAACCTCACACCACCAATCACGTAAGAAGTCTCAAAAGTCTAACTTGAAGCAATAGCTGCTTTGAAGTTAAACGCCGGTTAAAACCTCGCGTTTACTTCGCCTAGGGTGGAGCACTCTCTAACGTGGTAGTGATGTCGGTTAATACCTCACACCACCAATCACATAAGAAGTCTCAGAAGTCAGGAACTGTCTGCCGTGGTCGCCACTGTCCGCGAATACTATACCCACTTACTCGTCTGCTCGTCCGCTGTTGTCGCCGCCGCTTTTGAAATCGCAAGTGAGCGCCTGCTCGTCCGCTGTTGTCGCCGCCGCTGTTGAAATCACAAGAGAGCGCCTGCTCGTCCGCTGTTGTCGCCGCCGTTGTTGAAATCGCAAGAGCGCGTGCTCGTCCGCTGTTGTCGCCGCCGCTGTTGAAATCACAAGAGAGAGAGCCTGCTCGTTCACTGTTGTCGCCGCCGCTGTTGAAATCACAAGAGCGCCTGCTCGTCCGCTGTTGTCGCCGCTGCTGTTGAGATCGCAAGAGAGAGAGCTCGTTCGCTATTGTCGCCGCCGCTGTTGAAATCACAAGAGAGCGCCTGCTCGTCCGCTGTTGTCGCCGCCGCTGTTGAAATCGCAAGAGAGCGCCTGCTCGTCCACTGGTGTCGCCGCCGCTGTTGAAATGACAAGAGAGCGCCTGCTCGTCCGCTGTTGTCGCCGCCGCTGTTGAAATCGCAAGAGCTCGTGGTCGTCCGCTGTTGTCGCCGCCGCTGTTGAAATCACAAGAGACCGGTTCCTCTGTGCACCGGCCTTTTATACATTTCTCATGCGAGCATCGACAAGTCCCGTATTTCGGCGTTGTGTCATGTTCGAGCATAACCACGTGTGGCGTGGTTTGGCTACATGTGCTCGCATGGTGTTGGTATATGTTGAGGGCGGTATTTTGTGTGAACTTAAATTGTTACAAAATTTAGGTCTTCACACCCCCTTACTTCATGGTGCGCAATTTTACGGTTATTTCGAATCGCATTCGTTTCATTTTCCCAGTCCTATGATCTATCTGCACCCTCGCTGTTGTTGCGTCTTTGACCGGTTGTGGTAAGTGTTGCCCTTCCTCTCCATGTACCTCGTTCAGGTCGCAGAAAGTTAGGACAGTTGTAATGGGCCGTTTAGTTAATAACGCGGTCAATGATGTAGCGCCTCTCTTCCACGTGCCTCCGTCGTTGTATTCTTCCTTCTCTTCATCCTGCGTGACTTCAGTGCTGCTGTGGTTGCTGCTACCACTATCGCTGTTAATGCTGCTTTGCCGCTGCTTACTGCTGTCAGCGTTTTCCGTTTCGGCTATTTTCTGTCTTTCCAGTGGCGGTAGTCGGAGTGGGGGTTGAGGGTATCTGCCCTCCGAAAGTTTCTGAATGAGTTCGGCCAGCTCGTGTCGTTTGCGTGATGGGGCTGTTCTGTCGAACCAGTCGCCTAGGTTTATGGTTGGCCACTGTGCAGTTTCCACTGGTTTGGTGAAAAGGCTTTCCGCATATTAAACTAGGAAAAACCCACAGTCCACAAGGTTTTCCTGAAGTGGGACTTTCGGGGAGTACTCCGGCATCCCAGTCGAAGTAAACATCTGCACTAAGTCAGTGGACATCCGAGCCCGGTACTCTTCAGCAAGGTATTCGCGAATTATCACAGCTTCCTGGGTGTGTGGTCTCGTAGGCAGTGAATCAAAAAATATTATGGCTCCTTTGACTGGGGTGGTGTTCTCTTTGGGACGGAGTCCCCCATCTCCGGTGAAATCTACTACGGCGAGAAACCAGTGTAACTCCATATTGATTGGGATGATCAGATAATGTTTCTCGAACAGATTAACTGATTTCGTCCATCTCTTCACACGGCCATGGCGTTCTAGAGCTGAGTCTGGATTCCGGGTTAACTGGTCGTAGAAATGCGTGCTGAAGATTTCCACCCTTTCCCGTTTGCCTTCTGGAATGATGTTAGCTTGCATCCATTTCATGAAAACGTCAATTAGCGTATCATTCATAAAACGGCCCTCCTCCAACCGTTTATAATCGGCGACTCTGATAGTAATTCCCCCTCTGGTCTTTGGATAGACAAGTATGGTGGCATTATCGTCCCACGTGTTGTTCGCACTATCCAACGGTGTAGGGGTAGTGTAGGGGGTCACCATCGATCCCTCCAGACACTGCTTCTTGGCCGCGTTGCCTCCACAATTGTTGCTGATATTCATCATTGTTGCTATTGTTGTTGTTGTTTGTTTTATTTTCGTCGTTAATTTTTATTCTTAGTTTTCCGTACTATACTCGTTGAAGAACACTGTGATAGTGAGGATTTTCTGTTGAATCTCCGCTGTTGCGATTTTGTAACGGAGTTGATGTAACGGAGTTTTATTTTGTTGGTAGGAAAGTACTTGAATGCACCCTACTATAGTTTAGTTAGTTAAGTCAGTTTGTCGGAGCGTTTGTTCCCCGATATATTGTTTCACTTCGCTGACGTGGGAGGTTCTTATATTCCTTTCTCCTTTTCGCATCAGCTGTAGGATTACTGGTGATGTGAAATTGACCACTCGGTATGGTCCATCATATTTCGGTGCCAATTTTGCATTAAAACTATTTGCTGCATTTGAGAGATAGTGTTGTTTTAGTAGCACCTTCTGTCCGATTTCTGGTCTCCATGAGCGTCGACGGAGGTTGTAGTGTCGAGCTTGATCTTGTGCTGCGCGTTCCATGTTACGACGGACTAGGTGGAATACGTCACTCATTTGGGCACTTCTCTTCTCAGGCGTTTGTGGGGGGTTTCCATCACCCATGGTCTGTTCATCATAGAGTGCTTTGGGTAAACGGGGTTCTCGCCCTTGGGTAAGAAAAGCTGGTGTATATCCTGTGCTATCTGAGCGGCTAGTATTAATAGCTAGAGTAATTTCCGGAAGGTATTCATCCTATTTTCGCTGATCTTTCCCCGTCAACTGGGAGATTATCCTCTTGATGGAGCGATTTACCCTTTCTGCTGGGTTCTCTTGTGGCTTATAGGGTGCCGTAAATTGTTGCTTCACTCCCAGATCATTCATGTATTTGCGGAACACCCGACTAGTGAATTGAACGCCGTTGTCTGATAGGAAAATCTTGGGTACACCATAGCGTGCGACAATTCGTTCCCGTACAGCTTTTCGTAAGTTCTCGCCAGTAGCTTTGCGAAGGGGTGTCAATTCAATCCACTTTGTAAATTTGTCAAAGAGTACAAGCAACATGGAGTTTCCGTGTGTAGACCGAGGCAATGGCCCGATAAAATCTGCACAGAGTATCGCCCATGGCTCCTCTGGGATTTGTGTCAACATTCGTCCGGCGGTCTTTTCCTGGCTGCTTTTGTACTTTTGGCAGGAATCACAGTGCCTTACGTATTTACTAATATCCCGGAACATACCTGACCAGTAGTAACGATTGCTTATTCGTATAATCGTTTTCCTTACCCCCATGTGACCGGCACTAGGACTGTTGTGGTTTTCTTCCAAAACCCGTTTCCGTAAGTACGTGGGTACGCAGAGCTTCCAGGAGGCGCAGTCTTCGTCTTGCGTGTGCGTAGGTATGTGTCGATATAACTTACCGTCTTCGACGATGTAGTCTGCGAATTTAGATGGATTATCTTTAATCTCTTACATTCTCCTTTTTATCCAACGACAATTCTCTTTTTCTTGCAGTTCAGTACATGAGTAAAGAGCTTCTAGTGGTTGCCTAAATAGCGTATCGGCTACGACATTCAGTTTGCCCTTCCTGTACTGGATGTCAAATGTAAATTGTTGGAGCTCTAGGGCCCATCTTGCGATTGTTCCTGAGGGGCCCTCAATCGAGTTCAGCCATTTTAGTGATAAATGGTCGGTGATGATTGTGAAGCGATAGCCTTCAAGATATGGCCTCATCTTGCGGATTCCCCACACAATGGCCAAACATTCCTTTTCGGTGGGAGTGTAGTTCATTTCGGCCCGATTTAAGTGTCGGCTAGCGTATGCGATTACTCGTTCCGAGCCTGTACCTGCGTGAGTACTGCTCCTAATCCATAATCGCTAGCATCTGTTTGGAGGGTGAATTTCCTTGAAAAATCTGGACACGCCACTACAGGCGCTTTGGTCAATCGTGTTTTCAGTTCATCGAAAGCACTCTGTTGCTCGTCTGTCCATTTCCAATGTTTTCTCTTTTTAAGGAGTGTCGTAAGTGGTTGAGAAATACCTGCGAAGTCTGGCACAAACCTACGGTACCAAGACGCTACTCCTAGTACACGGCGTAATTCCCGTAAGGTGGTAGGAGGTCGTAGTTTCCGTATAGCTGACACCTTGTCTGGGTCCGTATGTATTCCTTGATCGCTGACAAGGTGACCCAAGTATTTGATTTCTTTTTTAAAGAAATCACATTTCTCTATATTGAGTTTTAGATTTGCCTCACGTAATCTTCGGAATACTTCACCCAAATTCTTCATGTGGTCCTGGAGTGAGTTTCCAGTCACGATTATGTCATCGAGGTAGGCGAAGGCATAAGGTTCTAATTCTGGCCCGATCACCCCATCCAGTGCGCGTTGAAACATGGCGGGCGCAGAATGTAGGCCAAACGGCATGACTCGCCATTGGAATAAACCTCGCCCTGGTACAGTAAAAGTATACGTATACTGTTTACTCGTCGCATCCATTGGTATTTGCCAATACCCATTCTTGAGATCAAGCGTGCTTATGTATTTCGCATCTCGGAGTCTGTCCAAAATATGATGGATTCTGGGTAACGGATAGGCATCCGGTATCGATTTTGCATTGAGTTGCCGGTAATCGACACAGAGCCTCCATTGTCCGGTGTTCTTTCGAACCAGCACGATCGGAGCACTGTGAGGCATGTGTGAAGGTTCTATACAACCCTTCTCTATCAACTCATCAATATCTTGGTTAATGACTTCCTGCATCGCTGGGTTCCGTGGGAAGTAGCGTTGCTTTATGGGCCGGGTATCACTCATCACGATTTTATGCGAGGTGATGTTTGAGACGCCGTTCAAGTCATTAAATGGTGCCAGTTCTTTTCTCAGGAAACCTTCAATTTCTTGCCGCTCGCTAAGTTGATTGTCGTTTGCTATTGTCAACTGTTGTTGTATTAGCGTTTGCTGTCCTTGTTGTTTTTGTGGTGACCTCTGCTGTTGCTTCCTAGGATTCCTGTTACGCACTGTCAACCGTTTGGGGTTGTTTCGTGAGTTTCTCCTGTCGGCTCTCAATTCAACGGAGCTCCCTCCGAGAGAAAGTGTAGCTCCCATGGTGTACAAGAAATCTTACCCTAAAATAACTTGTCCAGATGCACGTGGGAAGATGAGAAACGGCATTCGGCAACATTTATCACCTATTCGCACGTCCAGCATAAGGGCGTCCTTGCTTGTGCATTCACCGCCGTTTGCTAGTTGTGCCCTCACGTTTACTGCGACTACATTGTTCGGACTTCGATGTTGTTTGGCAAAATTTCCATTGATGAAGCTCTTTGTAGCCCCGGTGTCTATCGTCGCATTTATTTGTTCTCCGTCCACCGTAACTGTGGCGAAGATATGGTTACGCTCGCAACGTAACAACTTTACTGTTGTCGGAACAGGTTGCGATTTGACGGCCCCACTCGTCCCCGGTTCTGAGTTCTGGTTCTGGTTCTTGACCGCAGCGTCGACATGCTGTTTTGTGACTTATTTTGATGCCCATTGTTTGTGCTCGATCGCGTCGAGGTTCCGGTTGGCATCGTGGTAGCTGCTCACGTGGTGGTTGTTGTCGGCTGCGTTGTGGTGCTTCACGCAGTGTTTCCTGATCCTCTCTGATACTTTCATATTCTTGCGCACGAGTGATCAGTTCGTCCAGAGAGGAGAAATCGTCACGTATGTATAGGCGGTAGTCGGGCAAACTATTGCGGAAGATACGTTCGTTCTGTCGGTCTTCGTCATAGTGCGCACGTTTCATCAGATTTTGCAGGGCGATGGTATAATCCTTAAAGGCCTCTCTTGGCTTTTGCACCCGTTTTCGGATCTCATCGTCTAGATCTTCAAAATATCGGCTGGGGAGGAAAAATTTCAGAAAGTCTCGTTCGAATGCTTCAAACGTGACCCACTGCCTTTTGTGGTTTCGGTGCCAGGTTAATGCCTTGTCTGTGAGAAGCTGTGGCATTGTGCGAGGGAGTAAATCCCGGTTGAGACCATACATGTCTGCCAGTTCCTTTACGCGCTCTATAAATCCCAACGGATCCTTATCGCCGTCGTATTTTACTGGCCACTTACGAACTTGTTCAATGACGATAACACATTGAGTTGACACAAAGGCGTTCATGTTATCTGCGCCGACAGATGGTTGTTCCTGGTGTCGTTCCATTTCCTCTACGTGGACGTGAGATGGTTGTGTTAACGTTGACTTCGACGTTTTTGGTAACGTGGTGCTTGTTGTCCCTTGCGTGTGCTCTATTTCCAATTCCCCCAGTCGTTTGCGGAATTCCGGGTTAGTGGTGCTATCAACTATGAAAACAGCGAACCTTTTTCGCAGTTCGTCCAAACTTCCAGTATCATCAAGTTTAAATTCTACCGCGTATTGTTCTAGCTGGTCTTTGCGTAGGGTATAGATCCACCCTGACTTCGGCTTCATATCAATTCGTTGTGTTAAGGTCCCTGCTCGGGCGCCATGTAAGGAATCTCTAGCTGGGGTACGCTCAGTCTTCCCAGAGTCCTGTACAATATTTATTTTAATGACCTTAACACAACACGTTTGATGGAGTTTGTTTTACTTTATTTTATTATTCAGTAAATTATAACTTCATCTTAAACTAATTATAACTAAATCCTGTATTCTCTCCGCTTCGTCTAATTGCAGTGAAGTGGGGTAGTGGCAGACGTAGAAGCAATAGCTGCTTTGAATTTCAACGCCGGTTAAAACCTCGCGTTTACTTCGTCTAGGGTGGAGCACTCTCTTACGTGGTAGTGATGTCGGTTAAAACCTCACACCACCAATCACGTAAGAAGGCTCAAAAGTCTAACTTGAAGCAATAGCTGCTTTGAAGTGAAACGCCGGTTAAAACCTCGCGTTTACTTCGCCTATCCGCGAATACTATACCCACTTATTCGCCTGCTCGTCCGCTGTTGTCGCCGCCTCTGTTGAAATCGCAAGTGAGCGCCTGCTCGTCCGCTGTTGTCGCCGCCGCTGTTGAAATCACAAGAGAGCGCCTGCTCGTCCGCTGTTGTCGCCGCCGCTGTTAAAATCGCAAGAGAGCGCCTGCTCGTCCGCTGTTGTCGCCGCCGCTGTTAAAATCGCAAGAGAGCGCCTGATCGTCCGCTGTTGTCGCCGCCGCTGTTGAAATCGCAAGAGCTCGTGCACGTCCGCTATTGTCGCCGCCGCTGTTGAATTCACAAGAGACCGGTTCCTCTGTGCACCGGCCTTTTATACATTTCTCATGCGAGCATCGACAAGTCCCGTAGTTCGGCACTGTGTCGTGTTCGCGCATACGGAATTCCCGTATTTCGGCGCTGTGTCATGTTCGAGCATAACCACGTGTGGCGTGGTTTGGCTACATGTGCTCGCATGGTGTTGGTATATGGTGAGGGCGGTATTTTGTGTGACCTTAAATTGTTACAAAATTTAGGTATTCACAGGCTATGTAGGGTCCATATATGTACTAATATAAAATTTCGTCCAAAAATATTGTATAGATCGTAAATTATAATAATATGTCAATAGTGAGCGTGGCTGCAGAACTAACTCGCCCCTTTTTTGTGTGGTGTTTAGTGTTAGTATCCGCAACATTCCTGTGAAATAGGAACCTAGTAATGTTTTGTGGTTAATTGTGGGCGTGGCAGTAGCAATAATCTGCCCATATTTGGAATGCATGCTAGTACAGACCCAGTGTATTGTTGGGGTCCTCGAGTCCTTGCTTGGCGGGTGAAAGAGACGTCCTGTCGCCGTTTTCGGGCGCGTGGCTGAAAAATCAAGAGCCCTAACATAGAATTCAAACACTACCACTTTTCGGTTTCAAAACACAAGAGAGATTTATTCTTAGAATACTAGTTCTTATATACTATTTGTGAATGAGCATTACCGCCTACGGCTTGACTTTTCTGGTGTTCCAGTTTCGCAGTTGTTATTTGGTGTCAGTGGCTCAAGCCCACTGACCTACTGGAAGTAAAAGTGTCGTCGGTGCATTCTAAATGCCCCTCGTCAGCTTGACTGCGGAACTGTGACACCCTAAAAGTTTACATCATAATTAGTGCATAAATACTACTCAATTACAATATTTGCACCCTAAAAATATGTGCATTCTTAATGAGTTTAATAAGAGCCGGTGCTGTGAGTCAACTACGCGTAGGTAGCTTGATTCTAACTCACAACATCCCTCCCCTCTTTCTAAAAGAAGTTAGTGCAACTAACTTCCATAAAATCTCTACAATATTTTTCTTGCACTGTAAACAATTATGTGCATCTATTTAACTCTATAGTACATATATATATAATTTGTTTTATTTTTTCCATGAAA
The DNA here is from genome assembly GCA_920105625.2 of Clusia tigrina. Classification (NCBI taxonomy): domain Eukaryota; kingdom Metazoa; phylum Arthropoda; class Insecta; order Diptera; family Clusiidae; genus Clusia; species Clusia tigrina. The sequence goes on from OV050030.1 coordinate 341,630,251, forward strand.
TCGCCTTGTTTGGGTTCTATCACGGTTTTTTCTTCCTTTTTTATTCTTTTCTTTTCCATATATATATTTTTTTCTCTAGCTTTTATTTTCTTTTGTAGTTTTCTTTCTTTTATTTTTATTTTTTCTTTACTTTGTTTTTGTTTTGTTTTTTTTTCTTATTTTTATCCATCATTATTTTTTTATATTCCCCTTTTTATAATTTGGTCTTTCATTGACTCTTTTCTCATTGGCGTATATCCAAATATCTAAACAATAACACAATTTTATTCTATACATAAAACCTTATATTATACTGCGCCCTCTGCTACCTGCTGGTCCAGTTGACGACCGTCGTTGTCAGAGTGAAGTCCCTCGATGAACTCTGCATACCCCTCCCTTCTTTCTGGATCGGTACGTAAAAAGATGATGCAAGCTTGCGCGACTAGATGCGCTTCTGACGAAGTCAAAATAAATATTCGATATTCGCTTAGTGAGTGACAATGGATATTTTCTCATTGGAGAAACTGTTACGAAGTTTAGCCGATAAAGCTTGGCTATGTTATGTTCGATCTTTTCGTGGTTAAAAACATTTTTTGCGCTAGGAGATTATTCTGCGAAGCTAATTGACCGATGGTAGTTGTGGTTGTTATTGTTATTGTAGCCGTTTCTCGGTGAAATTACGGAGTAACCTCGGGTTTTGGCTAAAATTATCTCTTCTTCATTCTCGACAATAATACAATATACATACTGAAATATGTAATAATGGCAGACACGTTGGATTCTTTATACGGACAACGTACATGTTAGTATTTTTCATGCCATTTAGTCAGTTATGCAATAAAACTCAAGTATTATTAGACTTTTACTAGTCAGATAGAGACTCTTCTATTCGGCCGATACCATCTCCATTTTTTTTATAAGCTTAAATCGTAGTCATCTCGCACATGGGAAGTTGAAAGCTCTTTCACTCTTTCATATAAAAATGAATTCTCACTAATTTAGTTTTCCTTTTTTTTTTAAACCAAAAATTATCTCTGGACATCATCGTTGCAAATTTCGTATTATCATTTTGCGGCTTACTAATCACCCTTCTTCCACGTCTTCTCACTTCTTCTTATGCAGTCAGATTTTTGTTCGCTGCTCTTGCATTTCATATACTGGTCTCCTGGATGTTGGTTAACATCTTACTCAGTCTTCGACGCTGCAGGAAGTCCCTTCCAGGTTCATGCTGCACCATATTGAACCAACCAGATGTCTTTGTTTGTTCACCAACGCCTGAATATCTAAAAACAATACGCTCGGACTTGCCGAGTTTTAATTATTCTTACTGGCTATTACATTTATTCAATTTTTAATATTTTTCCTAACGTAAACAGTAAATTGGATTTAACTTTATAGATCGCTTATCTACTACTTCTTAACAAACAAACTATAAACAAGTAACAAAAACTATTTCCTTTACAAATACTATTAATTAACTATGATACATTTTCGTACAATTGTTGGCGGCATTAAAACTTTAAATCCTTCTCAAATATATACATTTTACAACAATTTGCTTCATACATAACAATTATTTTCTAATTAAATTATACGCCGCCCAAAAAAAAAAATTTTTTTTTATATCAATTCTTGGCAAAACTAGTGCCTCTTATATAAGCGAGTACATAAAAGATATATTTATTTTTTATTTTTTCTTTTCTTTAGACAATTCATAATGCCTTTCATATCATTTCTCTCTTACATATCTTTTTTAATTTTTCAATTCTGAGCAAATTCTTTTGCCCCCTGACATAAACCAGAATATTTAAGATAAACCCGTTTATGTGAACACATTGTCCATTGCATGACTATATCTTTCATCGCATACAATTGACTTTTTATTTAAATTTCCTTCTAGCCTGATATTACCGATTCTATTTTCCATCCTGTAATTAGCTCGTATATGGCTACATACATACATTCAAGGCGCTTTAAATTACCTAGAATTAATTACTAACGTTATTTTCCCCAATTAACCATACATTTTTTCAAATTTCCATACGCTAATTTCCTAATCAATAAACAGTAAAAACCTATGTACGAGTATATTTACATATAGCCGACTGCAGTATCTGCAAAAATATACATACGCACATACTCGTTCCTCTTAACTAGAATACTTACTTTTTTAAATATTCCCTCGTACATTCATTCTGTACATTATACAGTTACATACATATATATTTACTTCACCAACGGTGCCGGCGCTACTGCTTTCATTTCATTAACCGCCGTATGTATGTATGTACATATTTGAAGTTAAGTTTTATATTACTTACCCACGACTGTCTTATTATTTTATTTTATTTTTTAATTACGTGCAATATTTATCATTTAATATTTAAAAAATATTTTTCCCTACTGTGCTTCGTTCGGCCATAGTGCATAATAAGCACATTTTTTATTGCGGCAACTTTACTTGCTCGAGTTTAATTGGCACACTTCTGCTGGTCTTGACTTTGAAAATCGGAGCTGTGTGTGTTATTTGATACACACACGTACATGTTTACGTTGTTATTCTTGTGTTTACACTTGTAAAACACTGCTAACACATGTCTTTAGTTGTGTGGTCTAATGTGGAATAATTTCAACCAATTATTATGTAGCTTTTTATTTTTGCACTTAATCGTTACGACCGTTGTAACTGGGCTTTTGATCTCTGCTACTACATAGGGACCTATCCACACAGGTGAGAATTTGTTTCTCCTAGCCTGATTCTTCATTAGTACTTGATCACCCACATGAAAAACTACTGGGTTTAGTACCTTGTTATAGGCTTCCCTGGCCACTCGTTTAGCATATTCCTGGTTTTCTCTAACCAATTCGTGCGCTCGCTGCAACTGATATTTTTGTACTTTATTGGGGTCATCAGCATTGTATACAGGCGCACATTTGCGCTTCAAATTCGCTGGCATGTTGAAGTCAAACCCGTAGAGTGTTCTAAACGGAGTTTGCTTCGTTGATACATGTACCGTATTATTGTGTACATGCATTGCAGTGGTCAACCATTGATCCCAATTCGAGCCGTCTTCTTTGGCAAAACTGCGCAAGTACTCGGCCAAAGGTCGATGACTACGTTCCAATGAGCCATTCGCCTGTGGATGATATGGTGTTATGTGCAACTTCTTGATTCCCAGCATTTTACACGTTTCTGAGAATAGTTTTGATACGAAATTTGAACCATTGTCGGTTATCAAAACCTTAGGTATGTTGTAACGTGCTATAATTTCATCAAAGAATGCCTTGGCTACCGTACCTGCTTCCGCATCAGGTATAGCCACGCACGCCATATACTTTGAGAAATCATCTTGGAACGTCAAGATGTATTTATTGCCCGAAACAATCTCAGGTAAAATACCTACAATATCCATATGAACTTTATCAAATGGCTGTTTTGGTGTGTCAGTTAAAACCATTGGCATCTTTGTTAGCCTTGAACTCTTGTTGGCCAGACATTTTGGACAACTCGTTTTATACTTTTTTATATCTCGGAGCATACCTTTCCATCCATATACTCGCCTAATCCTGTCATGGGTTTTCCAGAATCCCTGGTGTCCACCTAGAGGTGAATCATGGAAACCCTTTAACACAGCCTGGATATCCTTTATATCCTTCAGCCATTCCACACTACTGGCTCTTTGTTCATTAGCAACGTCACCTGCATTGCTAACATTTCCTGTTGCATCAATTTTATCCCCTTGAATTCTCTCGGTCTTCTCCTTATCTGACCGTGCTTTGGCCCTCGTTTGCACTACTGATACCTTCTGTGCCTGCGGTACTCTGCTGAGTGCGTCCGCATTTAGATTCTTTTTCCCAGGTTTGTATATGATTTCAAAATCATACTCAGACAATTTGTGTCTGAACCTGGCTAGCCTAGACGTTTGATCTTTCAAGTTGGCTATGCCTCTCAACGGCTGGTGATCAGTGTATATCTTGAATGGGCGTCCTAGCAGATATGCCCTAAAATTCTTTGTAGCCCACACTATGGCTAGAAATTCCTTTTTTATTGTGGAGTATCTCTTTTCCGTGTCGCTAAGCGCTCTGCTTGCGAATGATATTGGTCGGTCACTGCCGACTTCCCCTTGTGACAATACTGCCCCTAATGCTTCATTGCTAGCATCAGTGGTCAACAAAAAGGTTTGCTCAAAGTCGGGGTACGCCAAAATTGGTGGCGAGCTAATTATTTCTTTTAGCCTCTCGAATGCTTGCTGACATCTCTCTGTCCATTCGAACTTTGCTTCTTTACGTAGCAACTTATTAATTGGCAACGCAATTCCGGCTAGTCCTTCCACGAACTTTCTATAATAGTTCACTAGTCCTAGGAATGCTTGCACTTCCTTTTTGTTTCTCGGAATCGCTAGATTTTTAACGCATTCCACCTTCTGCGGGTCAGGCAGTGCTCCTGCTTCTGAGCAACGATGGCCTAAATAAACCACCTCTCTCCGCAAAAATTGACACTTCTCCGTGATCAATTTCACATTGTGTTCTCGTAATTTCTGGAGTACCTTGCACAAGCGTTGCGAATGCTGCTGCAAGTTCTTCCCATAAATTACAACATCATCCAGATACACAAAACAATCTAACCCTTGCAAGCCTGTTAGCACATGGTTCATTAGCCGTTGGAAGGTAGCCGGTGCTCCTGTTAATCCAAACGGCATTCTATTAAACTCATAATGCCCTAAACCGGTGCTGAACGCGGTTTTCTGCTTATCCTGGGTATCCACCAGAACTTGGTGGTAGCCACTCGCTAAATCAAGCGTAGAAAAATATCTACTATGCCCCAATTGATCCAGAATCGCTTCTATCCTTGGTATCCGGAACACCTGCTTGATAGTGGCGTCGTTCAATTTCCTAAAATCGACGACCATTCTCCACTTCTTCTGACCGTGAGCACCTCCCTTCTTTGGCACCAAAATTATTAGTGAATTCCAAGGCGAGATACTCGGCGAAATAATGTTATCCTTTAACATTCCTTCCACTTGCCTATTTACCTCATCCTTGTGAGCCGGTGGCAACCTGTATTGCTTCTGGTTAATCGGTGCTTGATCCACCCTAGTAGGTATTTCATGCTCTACCTCTGGTGTATACGTTAAGTGGTCTCCTTCCAGCAAAAATATGTCATGGAATGACAAGCAAATGGCTTCTATTGATTTTACGCTTGGGTCTAACTTTAGTGATTCTAGCACTCTCTCCATTCTCTTTCTTATATCTACCTGCTTAATTTGATTAACCGATCCATAACTCGGTTCCTTAAAACTATCATAACTAGTGAACTTAGGCCTAAAATCCTTATCCATATAGTAGTCCTCTTCTGACGCATTTATTATACAAGCGTACACTTTACCCTTATTACGTGCGTTATGGTCTCTCCCATATATACGCCGTCCGCTAGCTGCTGCTTGTGCAAAACAACAGTCCTAAGTTTCGTGTTTACACGAATAGAAACTACTCTGGTTGACCTTGCGTTCACTACCTCTATACTACTCTTAACCCTATTCACGGTTCCTTCCTGCCATGACTTTAATGGGAGAGTAAGGATTCTATTCTTATTATCATCATAAAACGCTAACTGCTTGTCGAGCTCATCCAGTATGGTGCGGCCCCAGAGGTTATCGCGGCCAATTATCCCATCGGCCGGAATACCTTCCCTATCCAATTCAACTGCGTGCACTCTAAAACTCATTTCCTGAACTTCACTGTGCCCAATTTTAAGTGACCCCAGTGTTCTGATGCAACCTCCGAACGCTCCATTACGCGTTCTTACATCTTTTGGGTTAACAACTAGTCCTTTCCGTAAAACACTAGATTTTACGAGGCTAGTATCAGCCCCTGAATCTACCAAAAGCATTAACTTTCCACTAGCTGCCTCCTTGCAGGGTATCTCGATGAAAGCATCTCCTACCCTGCTCACAACGCCCTTTTGACTCCAAAATGGACGCGTATCTACTTCCTAACTCTTCCAATTTTCTCCTCCATGCAGTTATGCCTAACAATCCTATACTCCCTCAAAATTACCGTTAAAACCTTAACTATACATCCTCGTACCACGTGCGCGGCGATTGGCCTATACTCTCTAATCTTATTAAAACCTACTCTAAGTGCTAGAATCATCACAGTTACCCAAATCAATACGCAATCAAAAATTTTCTCCCGGAGAGACTCTTGCTCCTCCGTAACTTGAACCATTGTTTTTATGTCACTTGGTACGTGGTATTGGAGAGCCTCTTGCTCCTCCTTTCCCTGGATTGTACTTCCTACATTACCAGTCACACGTACCTTCGGCCTATCTGTTGCTCCCTGTCTTTTGGCTTTCCAGTCTATTGGCCTCGACTGGGCCGCTGGAAGTTTCCCTGGTTCCTCTGTTGGAACTGCCTATCCCTGCACTCCTCAGCTCGATGTCCCATCCGACCGCATGAAAAGCATTTCACCCCCTGTTGGGTGTTGCCTAACCTTTGTCATCCTCTAGTGTTCCAATTTGGCCGCTGCTGACCACTCCCAGTGCTGAAAGGATTTCTTCCTTGGTTGTTCCTTTCCGTTGAATTGACTCGAGGACTACTGCCCCTGCTGTCCCTTAATGGTGGATCCGGGCGCCTCGTACCTGGCTGCCTTTCATTTTGATCCCATTTATTATCTATTTGGCACTGTCTACTTGCCTCATGACCATATGTTTGGCACTCCATACAATAGGGCGTATTCTTGCGTATAATACATTCATCCCTTGTATGACCTGGCTTATGGCAGAACGAACATGTGGGAGCCCTCTGTACAACCTCCCTGTGCGGATCTCTCTGACACGCGGCTCTGCTGTCGGAGACACCAGGATTATATGCTCCTCTGTACACGTTTGGAACGAAATTATTTCCTTCTCTATCCATGACAGCGGCAGTTAAATTGTCCTGTCTATTTTCAAACGTATGTATCGCCCCCAATCCGGCCGTACTCCGTTCCACAAGGACTTGCGCTCGAATTGCTTCTTCTACCAATTCCTCCAGATTTCCTGTTTTGCTATTCAGCATATGAGTTTTTAGAGCGGAATTGCGGAGCCCCACTACGAAAGTCGTTAACACTGACTTGTCAACTTCGTACAATAGCGCAGTATCACCAACGCCATCGTACTTATTTTTGACTACTTCTTGGGCCAACATCCGAAGTGACTCCAAACGCCTGGCAAAGGCGCGAATGTCTTCCCCTGCCAGTTGTTTCGCGATTCTAATCTCCTGGGATATGTCTTCCAGAGTCCTATCCTTAAGATAGGTTTTCTTCAGAAGGCCATAAAGCTCATTCACACTGGCGAATTGTTTTGGCAGCACAAGGTTTTACGCATCTCCAAATAACCTTTGCTTTATACAGTCGCAGAAATCCTGTAACTCATCAGGGCTTATGCTCCGCTTTGCAAGCTCACAACCTTGAATGAACCTACTGAGTTCTGACCTTAAATCTGCTGAAGCAGCACCAGTAAACACAGGTACTAGCCTGGACACGGTCTTTGAAATCTCCTCTATACCCATTTTACGTATTTTTGTTTTACTTATGACCGGTAAAACTTGAGCGCTATCTTTGTGGGTGGTTCCTAGATTCATTTCTCCCGGATCTGAGAGGTAATTGACCAATGACGGACTCAAACTAATTAGTCTTCGATCGTTTGTTCGTACAGGCGAAATACTGTCCACAGTATTGGGCCTGTCCTGTACCGTTACTGCTTCTGGCTCTTTTGGCGTATATCCCTTATTTTTATTAGTTACCGGACGTTCTGGAGAAAAAGGCTCGACCCCGATTACAGATGCTCCAAACAAAAATCCCGCTTCACTTTCTCCAGTCAATACTAATCTAGGCTTTACCACACGACCTATCCCTTCCGGAGTTAAATACTCCGGCCAGCGAACTTCGGGAGGCAATGTCAACACTGTCTGTGTAAATCCAGCCGATGCTGATTTTGATCTCTCCTTTCTATTTGGGTTGCTATTGGTCGCCCGTCCTCTTTTCAATCCTGCACACTCCTTCTCCAACAGCGCTGCTGCTTCCTCTGTTTCCGACAATCTCTGAGAAAGTTCCTTTACCTTATTCTCAAGATACTCTTTTTGTGCTCTCAAATCTTCTGTTTTCTCATGAAATTTGAACAACTTTTTTTTCTGTCCTTTTTTGGATTGCCGTCAAGGCTTGATCCGCTACTTCTAATGGTGACGCAGCGCCTCCGGCGTTCGCCTGCCTCCACAATTCCTGAGCTTCTTCCCTGCTCGTACTCGCTTCGAACTGGTCAACTATTTTCCCAGTAAACAGTTTCACCTCTGACTGTATTGATTTTAATCTGTTCCTTACTTCCTCGTCTGGCGAAACCAAACTCACTGTTTGTTGCCCTAGTCCTTCTAATTCAGAACTAAATGTATCTGCCCATTCGTTGACCAGACTATTTATGTAGTCTGCGTATTTTTCCGCAAAATATTTTCCCTTGCCGTACTCAACTGCGTGAGGCAACAACAGTCCGTGATTATTGTTGAACTCTCTCCCCAGATCTTGCAACTGTGTTATTCGCTTGCGGTAATAGACGTTGTCCTTACGTAACCTGCCGTCTTTCTTAAAGTTACGGACCAGCTTTTCAATCGTTTCGCCAATTTGCTCCTGTCTCAGCAGTAATCCTTGCGCTTCCTTCGTCATATCCCAAATGCCAGAACAGATGTCGTATCCCAATTACAAATAAAAATCCAATAATTGATAAAACTTGTTATTAACTTATCCCAATATTTTATTCCATCTTACTTATTGATAAATACTAATTTATTTAAAAAAAAAAAAAACATTCCGCCGTAAATTCTATATTTATATACATATTCTGCTATACTTGTTTTCCATCACAAAGTTCCGCTGTCTACCGGCGTCCATTAAGTCCTTCCATCAATGCAAACTGGTCCTTGGCTTCCTCACAGATACTCCTTGATTTCCTCTCACCATCTTTAATACTCCCAAAAATACATAGGAAAGGCCATATGTTTGTAAAAACCGAAATTTGATTTACCGGAAAAAGTGTCTTGATTCATTCCCGGAATTTGAATCCATATTTAAAAATAAACCCGTAACGTATGCGCCATATAATAATAGCATTTAAATGTTTTCTTCAATATTGCTACGCAAATCGTAGTTTCCGAACTACAAAAAACTTTGATGCAACAACACGTGTTGTCTGCACCTCTTCACCTAATACCCTAAACTCAGAATGCCAAATATTTAAATCGATCTTTATTTCGATTTCAAAACAATATAAATTGAATCGTATAAATGTCCCTACCGACAAACAAACACAAATCCCCTATCATAACCGTACGAACCCTATACCGTGGCACGTTCTTTCCGAACCAAACCAACCGGTATACACAAGTTCGCAATTCAATAACGCAAAATCCGTGAATAAACAGACACGTTCCACATCCCCCGAGAATGCTGAAATAAACGGTTATTATAAAAAGAATGAACCTGATTTCAGTGAAACAACCCTATGCAACCTGACCGTAAGTAGAAAGTTTTCTTTTCAGATCGACCTATTGTCACCTAACCGCAGCGGCTAATCAGCCCCAATGCTGCTTCTTCTGCATGACCGGCGCAAAAGCGCCCACACGGTCACCGAAGAATCGTCGGCAAAATTTTCTTAGATACTAGAATGTCCTACTATAAGCATACTCACCATTTTTGTTCCCTCCATTGAACTCCTTTGGGATGGTTATCCTGATGGATTCCTGTTGGTGGATTCCCGCGTAGGAGTGCTCTTTTCCTGGCACTCGACGTTGGATCCTACCGGCTGCGCCAAAATGTTGGGGTCCTCGTGTCCTTGCTTGGCGGGTGAGAGAGACGTCCTGTCGCCGTTTTCGGGCGCGTGGCTGAAAAATCAAGAGCCCTAACATAGAATTCAAACACTACCACTTTTCGGTTTCAAAACACAAGAGAGATTTATTCTTAGAATACTAGTTCTTATATACTATTTGTGAATGAGCATTACCGCCTACGGCTTGACTTTTCTGGTGTTCCAGTTTCGCAGTTGTTATTTGGTGTCAGTGGCTCAAGCCCACTGACCTACTGGAAGTAAAAGTGTCGTCGGTGCATTCTAAATGCCCCTCGTCAGCTTGACTGCGGAACTGTGACACCCTAAAAGTTAACATCATAATTAGTGCATAAATACTACTTAATTACAATATTTGCACCCTAAAAATATGTGCATTCTTAATGAGTTTAATAAGAGCCGGTGCTGTGAGTCAACTACGCGTAGGTAGCTTGATTCTAACTCACAACAGTATACATATACGAATTTGTTTTCATATATCAGCACTAGAAGCATAGGTAGGGTAATTGTCTTTAGGTGGGGTCCCCAAAGTTCATTATATGGGAGGGAGGCGTATCCTTCCTCTGATCGACCCCGAAGCTTATATATGGCTTTGTAGGGTCCATATACTCGTATGTACTAATATAAAATTTCGTCCAAAAATATTGTATAGGTCGTAAGTTATAATAATATGTCAATAGTGGGCGTGGCTGTAGAACTAACTCGCCCCTTTTTTTGTGGTGTTTAGTGTTAGTACCCGCAACATTCCTGTGAAATTTCGTTGAAAAATTTTAGTAGGAACCTAGTAATGTTTTTTGGTTAATTGTGGGCGTGACAGTAGCAATAATCTGCCCATATTGGGAATGCATGCTAGTACAGACCCAGTGTATACATATACGAATTTGTTTTCATATATCAGCACTAGAAGCATAGGTAGGGTAATTGTCTTTAGGTGGGGTCCCCAAAGTTCATTATATGGGAGGGAGGCGTATCCTTCCTCTGATCGACCCCGAATCTTATATATGGCTTTGTAGGGTCCATATGTGTACTAATGTAAAAGTTCGTCCAAAAATATTGTATAGGTCGTAAGTTATAATAATATGTCAATAGTGGGCGTGGCTGTAGAAATAACTCGCCCATTTTTTGTGTGGTGTTTAATGTTAGTACCGGCAACATTCCTGTGAAATAGGAACCTAGTAATGATTTTTGGTTATGTAGGCTCCATATATGTACTAATATAAAATTTGGTCAAAAAATATTGTATAGGTCGTAAGTTATAATAATATGTCAATAGTGGGCGTGGCTGTAGAACTAACTCGCCCCTTTTTTGTGGGGAACCTAGTAATGTTTTTTGGTTAATTGTGGGCGTGGCAGTAGCAATAATCTGCCCATATTTGGAATGCATGCTAGTACAGACCCAGTGTATACATATACCAATTTGTTTTCATATATCACCACTAGAAGCATAGATAGGGTAATTGTCTTTAAGTGGTGTCCCCAAAGTTCATTATATGGGAGGGAGGCGTATCCTTCCTCTGATCGACCCCGAATCTTATATATGGCTTTGTACTAATATAAAATTTCGTCCAAAAATATTGTATAGGTCGTAAGTTATAATAATATGTCAATAGTGGGCGTGGCTGTAGAACTAACTCGCCCATTTTTTGTGTGGTCGTGGGAGGGAGGCGTAACCTTCCTCTGATCGACCCCGAATCCTGTATATGGCTTTGTAGGGTCCATATGTGTACTAATATAAAATTTCGTCCAAAAATATTGTATAGGTCGTAAGTTATAATAATATGTCAATAGTGGGCGTGGCTGTAGAAATAACTCGCCCCTTTTTTGTGTGGTGTTTAGTGTTAGTACCCGCAACATTCCTGTGAAATTTCGTTGAAAAATTTTAGTAGCAACCTAGTAATGTTTTTTGGTTAATTGTGGGCGTGGCAGTAGCAATAATCTGCCCATATTTGGAATGCATGCTAGTAAAGACCCAGTGTATACATGTACGAATTTGTTTTCATATATCAGCACTAGAAGCATAGGTAGGGTAATTGTCTTTACGTGGGGTCCCCAAACTTCATTATATGGGAGGGAGGCGTATCCTTCCTCTGAACGACCCCGAATTTTATATATGGCTTTGTAGGGTCCATATATGTACTAATATAAAATTTCGTCAAAAAAATATTTTATAGGTCGTAAGTTATAATAATATGTCAATAGTGGGTGTGGCTGTAGAAATAACTCGCCCATTTTTTGTGTGGTGTTTAATGTTAGTACCCGCAACATTCCTGTGAAATAGGAACCTAGTAATGTTTTTTGGTTATTTGTGGGCGTGGCAGTCGCAATAATCTGCCCATATTTGGAATGCATGCTAGTACAGACCCAGTGTATACATACACCAATTTGTCTTCATATATCATCACTAGAAGCATAGATAGGGTAATTGTCTTTAAGTGGGGTCCCCAAAGTTCATTATATGGGAGGGAGGCGTATCCTTCCTCTGATCGACCCCGAATCGTCATGTCATGTTCGAGCATAACCACGTGTGGCGTGGTTTGGCTACATGTGCTCGCATGGTGTTGGTATATGTTGAGGGCGGTATTTTGTGTGGCCTTAAATTGTTACAAAATTTAGGCCCTTACTTCATGGTGCGCAATCTTACGGTTATTTCGAATCGCATTCGTTTCATTTTCCCAGTCATATGATCTATCTGCACCCTGGCTGTTGTTGCGTCTTTGACCGGTTGTGGTAAGTGTTGCCCTTCCTCTCCATGTACCTCGTTCAGGTCGCAGAAAGTTAGGACAGTTGTAATGGGCCGTTTAGTTAATAACGCGGTCAATGATGTAGCGCCTCTCTTCCACGTGCCTCCGTCGTTGTCTTCTTCCTTCTCTTCATCCTGCGTGACTTCAGTGCTGCTGTGGTTGCTGCTACCACTATCGCTGTTAATGCTGCTTTGCCGCTGCTTACTGCTGTCAGCGTTTTCCGTTTCGGCTATTTTCTGTCTTTCCAGTGGCGGTAGTCGGAGTGGGGGTTGAGGGTATCTGCCCTCCGAAAGTTTCTGAATGAGTTCGGCCAGCTCGTGTCGTTTGCGTGATGGGGCTGTTCTGTCGAACCAGTCGCCTAGGTTTATGGTTGGCCACTGTGCAGTTTCCACTGGTTTGGTGAAAAGGCTTTCCGCATATTAAACTAGGAAAAACCCACAGTCCACAAGGTTTTCCTGAAGTGGGACTTTCGGGGAGTACTCCGGCATCCCAGTCGAAGTAAACATCTCCACTAAGTCAGTGGACATCCGAGCCCGGTACTCTTCAGCAAGGTATTCGCGAATTATCACAGCTTCCTGGGTGTGTGGTCTCGTAGGCAGTGAATCAAAAAATATTATGGCTCCTTTGACTGGGGTGGTGTTCTCTTTGGGACGGAGTCCCCTATCTCCGGTGAAATCTACTACGGCGAGAAACCAGTGTAACTCCATATTGAATGGGATGATCAGATAATGTTTCTCGAACAGATTAACTGATTTCGTCCATCTCTTCACACGGCCATGGCGTTCTAGAGCTGAGTCTGGATTCCGGGTTAACTGGTCGTAGAAATGCGTGCTGAAGATTTCCACCCTTTCCCGTTTGCCTTCTGGAATGATGTTAGCTTGCATCCATTTCATGAAAACGTCAATTAGCGTATCATTCATAAAACGGCCCTCCTCCAACCGTTTATAATCGGCGACTCTGATAGTAATTCCCCCTCTGGTCTTTGGATAGACAAGTATGGTGGCATTATCGTCCCACGTGTTGTTCGCACTATCCAACGGTGTAGGGGTAGTGTAGGGGGTCACCATCGATCCCTCCAGACACTGCTTCTTGGCCGCGTTGCCTCCACAATTGTTGCTGATATTCATCATTGTTGCTATTGTTGTTGTTGTTTGTTTTATTTTCGTCGTTAATTTTTATTCTTAGTTTTCCGTACTATACTCGTTGAAGAACACTGTGATAGTGAGGATTTTCTGTTGAATCTCCGCTGTTGCGATTTTGTAACGGAGTTGATGTAACGGAGTTTTATTTTGTTGGTAGGAAAGTACTTGAATGCACCCTACTATAGTTTAGTTAGTTAAGTCAGTTTGTCGGAGCGTTTGTTCCCCGATATATTGTTTCACTTCGCTGACGTGGGCGGTTCTTATATTCCTTTCTCCTTTTCGCATCAGCTGTAGGATTACTGGTGATGTGAAATTGACCACTCGGTATGGTCCATCATATTTCGGTGCCAATTTTGCATTAAAACTATTTGCTGCATTTGAGAGATAGTGTTGTTTTAGTAGCACCTTCTGTCCGATTTCTGGTCTCCATGAGCGTCGACGGAGGTTGTAGTGTCGAGCTTGATCTTGTGCTGCGCGTTCCATGTTACGACGGACTAGGTGGAATACGTCACTCATTTGGGCACTTCTCTTCTCAGGCGTTTGTGGGGGGTTTCCATCACCCATGGTCTGTTCATCATAGAGTGCTTTGGGTAAACGGGGTTCTCGCCCTTGGGTAAGAAAAGCTGGTGTATATCCTGTGCTATCTGAGCGGCTAGTATTTTATTTATTTTTTTTTTTATTATTTATTTATTATTATTTATTTATTACAATACAATATTACAATAACAATTATATCATAAGTAATTTAATAATAATAATTAAGCCTGCATTCTGTAATTCTCAAGGAACTAGAAGCGAATGCAGTTTTTTAAACCAATTATATAATCTACATGGGGTCATTCAAGATAAATTAAGATACAAATTTTATTATACGAGAAGGAAATTTTAATTTAAAGTTGACAATAGAACCCTATGTATTTAGTTATTAGATAGTTATATTAAGTAGACAATAGACATCTTGATAGGACAAATCAAAAAGCCACGACTTCATCTGTTTTAAAAAAGCAAATTTATTCCGAAGGCACCTTATGTTGTTTGGAAGGCAGTTGAACAGCCTGGGGGCTATAGACGTATAAAACAATAAAAAGTGTTGCACGCTATGTGGCGGAACTTGAACCATATTAAGGTGATTTATTCTTAAGTTATAATTTGAGTAACATCTATTTATCAGATAGCCGGACCCAATAAAAAATATTTTCAGAACTTTATAAAAATACAAATGCTTCACAGGCAATATATTGAGTAGTTTAAATAGTGGTAGACTACCTTCAATCCGATTTCTTTTACATATAATGCGAATGACATGTTTTTGAGCAGTTAGTAGGGGATTAACTTTATTATTATGCGTACCTCCCCAACATGCCAGACCGTATTCTATTTTTGAATGGAAAATGCCATAGTAAATACTAGTCAGCAATTTTTCGGAACAACAATTTTTTAAATGATACATCTGCCTGGTTGCTGTGATTAAATATTTCTTCAGAGCAGTTGTGTGATCAGTCCAATTCATTTTCCAATCAATTATTAACCCAAGATATTTAAAACTTTTAACACTGTCAATACGAAAGCAATTTGAGGAACAAGAACCGGATTCAATTGTGAACCACAAATATCTTTACAAACAGAGTACTTTTTACAGTTTGCGCAGTGAAACATGAAATTGTCAAGTTCAAGTTCTTTTCCACCAACATGAAAAAGCATGATTTTAGTTTTGTCACTAAGAACCAACTTGTGAGTTGTGAACCAATGCCTTAAGATTTCCAAATCGCCATTTAATGCAACATTAAAGTTAAACACTGTATCACAGGAATATGTACAAGCCATATCATCTGCAAATGCGATCGTCTCACTAGAGAATTTTTGCGAGAAGAGTGAATTTATAAATATCAAAAACAAAATCGGACCAAGTACTGAACCTTGAGGAACACCAATGTTAACGTCTCTATAGGAACTGAGATGATTGCATATTTTCACTCTTTGCGCTCTGCTTGACAGATATGAAGAAAACCATTCATAAGTATTGCTTCTAAAACCGCATCTATACAATTTATTTAGCAGAATTTTGTGATCCACCGTATCAAAAGCCTTTGTCATATCAATAAATAGAGCTGCTGAAATCTTTTTGTGATTTAAACTTGAATAAATATTGGAACAAAAATTTAAGAGAGCATCTTCAGTGGACATACCAGATCTAAAACCAAATTGATTGCTATTAAAAAAATTATATTTATTTAAAAAGTTCAGCATTCTTGTTTTGATAGCTTTTTCAAAGATTTTGGAAAAGGTTGAAAGAATGGAGATTGGTCTGTAATTATTAAGAATGCATTTATCTCCCTTTTTAAAAAGGGGAATTACTTCTGCCCTTTTTAGACACTCCGGGAAAATGCCTGCCTCGATACTTTTATTGAATAAATGACTCAGAACATCTACAATATTAAACACTATTTTTTTAATAAATGTGCTAGAGAAACTGTTTTCAGTACAAGAATTTGAACCCTTCAAAGACATAATAATTTTGTAAAGCTCTAAGGACGATATGGGCTCAAAAAAGAAAGTGTTATTTAGATAATTCTCCTTATCCAAACAATTACAAGAAATACTCTGCAAGCGATTGTCAGAAACCACAGCTTTTCCAATGCTTGAAAAATAATCATTAAAGATATTAGATTTATCGTCAATAGTTGAAATTACATTATCACCTATTTCTAAATTTGGAATACTAACGTTCTTTTTAGTTTTGTTTAATATGTTATTTACTAGATCCCATTCTTTCTTTACGTTACCCGTTATTTTGGTGAATTCATTTAAATAAAAATTATTTTTAGCTATAAGAGTCTCCTTGGAAATTTCTTTGCTATAATTTCTATAGTTGCTTTTCGTAATAATATTAGTTGGATTTTTTAAGCATTTTTTATATAGCCTGTTTTTCAACGTTATTTTGCTGAGTAACTCTGAGGTCATCCATGGTTTAAGCCGTTTTTTGTTTGAAACTCCGTTCCTTACGCTTTTCGCACAGTGACCAACATGTTGTGTTAAAGTTTTGATAAACTTGTCGAAAGCCATTGATGGATCAGATTCAGTGTATACGCCATTCCACGACTCATACAGTAGAATATTGTTTAGCTCCATAAAATCTGTTTTGTTTGTCGTTGAAGTCTGAGGTCGGTTATCATTTTTATTATTTTCAATACTATTAAAATTTAGACAAATTAAGCAATGGTCTGATAAGTAAAGATTACAAACTGAACTGCTTATTGAAACCTGTTTTGACTTATTTAAGCGCACAAAAACATGATCAATACACGTTTCAGAAGCGTTCGTTATACGAGTTGGTTGATTTATGCAACTTTCAAGACCATATGAGGAAAGCAAGAGCAAGTAGTTATCCAAAAAAACAGAAGTCTGTAAAACATTTATATTTAAATCGCCTAAAACTATCAGATTATCAGATTTATCAATTGATATTAAATCATTTAAATCACGTAGAAAAACTTCTTTCGATGTTCCTTCGTGAAACCTATAAATACATATAAAGGAAAATTTTTGGTTATCAATTCTACAATTTATCTTCAACACATCAGAACTTTGAAAATTCAAGCATTGAGACGCACAATTTATATTTTCAACAACAAAAGCTGCAACACCTCCAGAAGCGTATTTACCATTACAATTTGCAAATAATTTATAACCGGGTATATAAAAAAGGGTCAGTTCCTTTTCGTAAATCCATGTCTCAGTCAAAAAGATGAAACACGGCTTATTGAGGAACGAATCAAGATGCAGTAGGAACGTATCAAAATTTTTTCGCATACTTCTAATGTTTTGTAAAATTATATAAAAATTATTTGTGGTTTTGTTTGGGTTAAATATAATACTGTTGTAAATTACATTTCTACAATTTTCAGAAGGAATATCATATAAATTATCTCGAGGATCATAAACGACACTGTTCATACTTTACACAAATTTAATTTTTTTAAATAATCTTATTTAAATCCTCGAATGAGTACAAAACAATAGCTTTATCTCCTTCTTTTTTACGCATAAAAACCCTGCCTTCTTTAACCCAAACAAATTTAAAGTTTCTTTCTGTTTTACACTATTAATAGCTAGAGTAATTTCCGGAAGGTATTCATCCCATTTTCGCTGATCTTTTCCCGTCAACTGGGAGATTATCCTCTTGATGGAGCGATTTACCCTTTCTGCTGGGTTCTCTTGTGGCATATAGGGTGCCGTAAATTGTTGCTTCACTCCCAGATCATTCATGTATTTGCGGAACACCCGACTAGTGAATTGAACGCCGTTGTCTGATAGGAAAATCTTGGGTACACCATAGCGTGCGATAATTCGTTCCCGTACAGCTTTTCGTAAGTTCTCGCCAGTAGCTTTGCGAAGGGGTATCAATTCAATCCACTTTGTAAATTTGTCAAAGAGTACAAGCAACATGGAGTTTCCGTATGTAGACCGAGGCAATGGCCCGATAAAATCTGCACAGAGTATCGCCATGGCTCCTCTGGGATTTGTGTCAACATTCGTCCGGCGGTCTTTTCCTGGCTACTTTTGTACTTTTGGCAGGAATCACAGTGCCTTACGTATTTACTAATATCCCGGAACATACCTGGCCAGTAGTAACGATTGCTTATTCGTATAATCGTTTTCCTTACCCCCATGTGACCGGCACTAGGACTGTTGTGGTTTTCTTCCAAAACCCGTTTCCGTAAGTACGTGGGTACACAGAGCTTCCAGGAGGCGCAGTCTTCGTCTTGCGTGTGCGTAGGTATGTGTCGATATAACTTACCGTCTTCGACGATGTAGTCTGCGAATTTAGATGGATTATCTTTAATCTCTTACATTCTCCTTTTTATCCAACGACAATTCTCTTCTTCTTGCAGTTCAGTACATGAGCAAAGAGCTTCTAGTGGTTGCCTAAATAGCGCATCGGCTACGACATTCAGTTTGCCCTTCCTGTACTGGATGTCAAATGTAAATTGTTGGAGCTCTAGGGCCCATCTTGCGATTGTTCCTGAGGGGCTCTCAATCGAGTTCAGCCATTTTAGTGATAAATGGTCGGTGATGATTGTGAAGCGATAGCCTTCAAGATATGGCCTCATCTTGCGGATTCCCCACACAATGGCCAAACATTCCTTTTCGGTGGGAGTGTAGTTCATTTCGGCCCGATTTAAGTGTCGGCTAGCGTATGCGATTACTCGTTCCGAGCCTGTACCTGCGTGAGTACTGCTCCTAATCCATAATCGCTAGCATCTGTTTGGAGGGTGAATTTCCTTGAAAAATCTGGACACGCCAGTACAGGCGCTTTGGTCAATCGTGTTTTCAGTTCATCGAAAGCACTCTGTTGCTCGTCTGTCCATTTACAATGTTTCCCCTTTTTAAGGAGTGTCGTAAGTGGTTGAGAAATACCTGCGAAGTCTGGCACAAACCTACGGTACCAAGACGCTACTCCTAGTACACGGCGTAATTCCCGTAAGGTGGTAGGAGGTCGTAGTTCCCGTATAGCTGACACCTTATCTGGGTCCGTATGTATTCCTTGATCGCTGACAAGGTGACCCAAGTATTTGATTTCTTTTTTAAAGAAATCACATTTCTCGATATTGAGTTTTAGATTTGCCTCACGTAATCTTCGGAATACTTCACCCAAATTCTTCATGTGGTCCTGGAGTGAGTTTCCAGTCACGATTATGTCATCGAGGTAGGCGAAGGCATAAGGTTCTAATTCTGGCCCGATCTCCCCATCCAGTGCGCGTTGAAACATGGCGGGCGCAGAATGTAGGCCAAACGGCATGACTCGCCATTGGAATAAACCTCGCCCTGGTACAGTAAAAGCCGTATACTGTTTACTCGTCGCATCCATTGGTATTTGCCAATACCCATTCTTGAGATCAAGCGTGCTTATGTATTTCGCATCTCGGAGTCTGTCCAAAATATGATGGATTCTGGGTAACGGATAGGCATCCGGTATCGATTTTGCATTGAGTTGCCGGTAATCGACACAGAGCCTCCATTGTCCGGTGTTCTTTCGAACCAGCACGATCGGAGCACTGTGAGGCATGTGTGAAGGTTCTATACAACCCTTCTCTATCAACTCATCAATATCTTGGTTAATGACTTCCTGCATCGCTGGGTTCCGTGGGAAGTAGCGTTGCTTTATGGGCCGGGTATCACTCATCACGATTTTATGCGAGGTGATGTTTGAGACGCCGTTCAAGTCATTAAATGGTGCCAGTTCTTTTCTCAGGAAACCTTCAATTTCTTGCCGCTCGCTAAGTTGATTGTCGTTTGCTATTGTCAACTGTTGTTGTATTAGCGTTTGCTGTCCTTGTTGTTTTTGTGGTGACCTCTGCTGTTGCTTCCTAGGATTCCTGTTACGCACTGTCAACCGTTTGGGGTTGTTTCGTGAGTTTCTCCTGTCGGCTCTCAATTCAACGGAGCTCCCTCCGAGAGAAAGTGTAGCTCCCATGGTGTACAAGAAATCTTACCCTAAAATAACTTGTCCAGATGCACGTGGGAAGATGAGAAACGGCATTCGGCAACATTTATCACCTATTCGCACGTCCAGCATAAGGGCGTCCTTGCTTGTGCATTCACCGCCGTTTGCTAGTTGTGCCCTCACGTTTACTGCGACTACATTGTTCGGACTTCGATGTTGTTTGGCAAAATTTCCATTGATGAAGCTCTTTGTAGCCCCGGTGTCTATCGTCGCATTTATTTGTTCTCCGTCCACCGTAACTGTGGCGAAGATATGGTTACGCTCGCAACGTAACAACTTTACTGTTGTCGGAACAGGTTGCGATTTGACGGCCCCACTCGTCCCCGGTTCTGAGTTCTGGTTCTGGTTCTTGACCGCAGCGTCGACATGCTGTTTTGTGACTTATTTTGATGCCCATTGTTTGTGCTCGATCGCGTCGAGGTTCCGGTTGGCATCGTGGTAGCTGCTCACGTGGTGGTTGTTGTCGGCTGCGTTGTGGTGCTTCACGCAGTGTTTCCTGATCCTCTCTGATACTTTCATATTCTTGCGCACGAGTGATCAGTTCGTCCAGAGAGGAGAAATCGTCACGCCGTATGTATAGGCGGTAGTCGGGCAAACTATTGCGGAAGATACGTTCGTTCTGTCGGTCTTCGTCATAGTGCGCACGTTTCATCAGATTTTGCAGGGCGATGGTATAATCCTTAAAGGCCTCTCTTGGGTTTTGCACCCGTTTTCGGATCTCATCGTCTAGATCTTCAAAATATCGGCTGGGGAGGAAAAATTTCAGAAAGTCTCGTTCGAATGCTTCAAACGTGACCCACTGCCTTTTGTTGTTTCGGTGCCAGGTTAATGCCTTGTCTGTGAGAAGCTGTGGCATTGTGCGAGGGAGTAAATCCCGGTTGAGACCATACATGTCTGCCAGTTCCTTTACGCGCTCTATAAATCCCAACGGATCCTTATCGCCGTCGTATTTTACTGGCCACTTACGAACTTGTTCAATGACGATAACACATTGAGTTGACACAAAGGCGTTCATGTTATCTGCGCCGACAGATGGTTGTTCCTGGTGTCGTTCCATTTCCTCTACGTGGACGTGAGATGGTTGTGTTAACGTTGACTTCGACGTTTTTGGTAACGTGGTGCTTGTTGTCCTTGCGTGTGCTCTATTTCCAATTCCTCCAGTCGTTTGCGGAATTCCGGGTTAGTGGTGCTATCAACTATGAAAACAGCGAACCTTTTTCGCAGTTCGTCCAAACTTCCAGTATCATCAAGTTTAAATTCTACCGCGTATTGTTCTAGCTGGTCTTTGCGTAGGGTATAGATCCACCCTGACTTCGGCTTCATATCAATTCGTTGTGTTAAGGTCCCTGCTCGGGCGCCATGTAAGGAATCTCTAGCTGGGGTACGCTCAGTCTTCCCAGAGTCCTGTACAATATTTATTTTAATGACCTTAACACAACACGTTTGATGGAGTTTGTTTTACTTTATTTTATTATTCAGTAAATTATAACTTCATCTTAAACTAATTATAACTAAATCCTGTATTCTCTCCGCTTCGTCTAATTGCAGTGAAGTGGGGTAGTGGCAGACGTAGAAGCAATAGCTGCTTTGAAATTCAACGCCGGTTAAAACCTCGCGTTTACTTCGTCTAGGGTGGAACACTCTCTTACGCGGTAGTGATGTCGGTTAAAACCTCACACCGCCAATAACGTAAGAAGTGTCAAAAGTCTAACTTGAAACAATAGCTGCATTGAAGTTAAACGCCGGTTAAAACCTCGCGTTTACTTCGTCTAGGGTGGAACACTCTCTTACGCGGTAGTGATGTCGGTTAAAACCTCACACCGCCAATCACGTAAGAAGTCTCAAAAGTCTAACTTGAAACAATAGCTGCATTGAAGTTAAACGCCGGTTAAAACCTCGCGTTTACTTCGTCTAGGGTGGAGCACTCTCTTACGTGGTAGTGATGTCGGTTAAAACCTCACACCACCAATCACGTTAGAAGTCTCAAAAGTCTAACTTGAAGCAATAGCTGCTTTGAAGTTAAACGCCGGTTAAAACCTCGCGTTTACTTCGTCTAGGGTGGAGCACTCTCTTACGTGGTAGTGATGTCGGTTAAAACCTCACACCACGAATCACGTTAGAAGTCTCAAAAGTCTAACTTGAAGCAATAGCTGCTTTGAAGTGAAACGCCGGTTAAAACCTCGCGTTTAGTTCGCCTATCCGCGAATACTATACCTACTTACTCGCCTGCTCGTCCGCTGTTGTCGCCGCCGCTGTTGAAATCGCAAGTGAGCGCCTGCTCGTCCGCTATTGTCGCCGCCGCTGTTGAAATCGCAAGAGAGCGCCTGCTCGTCCGCTGTTGTCGCCGCCGCTGTTGAAATCACAAGAGAGAGAGCCTGCTCGTTCACTGTTGTCGCCGCCGCTGTTGAAATCACAAGAGCGCCTGCTCGTCCGCTGTTGTCGCCGCTGCTGTAGAGATCGCAAGAGAGAGAGCTCGTTCGCTGTTGTCGCCGCCGCTGTTGAAATCACAAGAGAGCGCCTGCTCGTCCGCTGTTGTCGCCGCCGCTGTTAAAATCGCAAGAGAGCGCCTGCTCGTCCGCTGTTGTCGCCGCCGCTGTTGAAATCGCAAGAGCTCGTGCTCGTCCGCTATTGTCGCCGCCGCTGTTGAAATCACAAGAGACCGGTTCCTCTGTGCACCGGCCTTTTATACCTTTCTCATGCGAGCATCGACAAGTCCCGTATTTCGGCACTGTGTCGTGTTCGCGCATACGGAATTCCCGTATTTCGGCGTTGTGTCATGTTCGAGCATAACCACGTGTGGCGTGGTTTGGCTACATGTGCTCGCATGGTGTTGGTATATGGTGAGGGCGGTATTTTGTGTGACCTTAAATTGTTACAAAATTTAGGTCTTCACAGGCTATGTAGGGTCCATATATGTACTAATATAAAATTTCGTCCAAAAATATTGTATAGATCGTAAATTACAATAATATGTCAATAGTGAGCGTGGCTGCAGAACTAACTCGCCCCTTTTTTGTGTGGTGTTTAGTGTTAGTATCCGCAACATTCCTGTGAAATAGGAACCTAGTAATGTTTTGTGGTTAATTGTGGGCGTGGCAGTAGCAATAATCTGCCCATATTTGGAATGCATGCTAGTACAGACCCAGTGTATACATATACCAATTTGTTTTCATATATCACCACTAGAAGCATAGATAGGGTAATTGTCTTTAAGTGGTGTCCCCAAAGTTCATTATATGGGAGGGAGGCGTATCCTTCCTCTGATCGACCCCGAATCTTATATATGGCTTTGTAGGGTCCATATGTACTAATATAAAATTTCGTCCAAAAATATTGTATAGGTCGTAAGTTATAATAATATGTCAATAGTGGGCGTGGCTGTAGAACTAACTCGCCCATTTTTTGTGTGGTCGTGGGAGGGAGGCGTAACCTTCCTCTGATCGACCCCAAATCCTGTATATGGCTTTGTAGGGTCCATATGTGTACTAATATAAAATTTCGTCCAAAAATATTGTATAGGTCGTAAGTTATAATAATATGTCAATAGTGGGCGTGGCTGTAGAAATAACTCGCCAATTTTTTGTGTGGTGTTTAATGTTAGTACCGGCAACATTCCTGTGAAATAGGAACCTAGTAATGATTTTTGGTTATTTGTGGGCGTGGCAGTCGCAATAATCTGCCCATATTTGGAATGCATGCTAGTACAGACCCAGTGTATACATACAACAATTTGTCTTCATATATCATCACTAGAAGCATAGATAGGGTAATTGTCTTCAAGTGGGGTCCCTAAAGTTCATTATATGGGAGGGAGGCGTATCCTTCCTCTGATCGACCCCGAATCTTATATATGGCTATGTAGGGTCCATATATGTACAAATATAAAATTTCATCCAAAAATATTAAAGGTCGCAAGTTATAATAATATGTCAATAGTGGGCGTGGCTGTAGAATTAACTCGCCCCTTTTTTGTGTGGTGTTTAGTGTTAGTACCCGCAACATTCCTGTGAAATTTCGTTGAAAAATTTTAGTAGGAACCTAGTAATGTTTTTTGGTTAATTGTGGGCGTGGCAGTAGCAATAATCTGCCCATATTTGGAAGGCATGCTAGTAAAGACCCAGTGTATACATGTACGAATTTGTTTTCATACATCAGCACTAGAAGCATAGGTAGGGTAATTGTCTTTACGTGGGGTCCCCAAAGTTCATTATATGGGAGGGAGGCGTATCCTTCCTCTGATCGACCCCGAATCTTTTATATGGCTATGTAGGGTCCATATGTACACTAATATAAAATTTCGTCCAAAAATATTGTATAGGTCGTAAGTTATAATAATATGTCAATAGTGGGCGTGGCTGTAGAAATAACTCGCCCATTTTTTGTGTGGTGTTTAATGTTAGTACCCGCAACATTCCTGTAAAATAGGAACCTAGTAATGATTTTTGGTTAATTTTGGGCGTGGCAATAGCAATAATCTGCCCATATTTGGAATGCATGCTAGTAAAGACCCAGTGTATACATGTACGAATTTGTTTTCATATATCAGCACTAGAAGCATAGGTAGGGTAATTGTCTTTAAGTGGGGTCCCTAAAGTTCATTATATGGGATGGAGGCGTATCCTTCCTCTGATCGACCCCGAATCGTATATATGGCATTGTAGGGTCCATATATGTACTAATATAAAATTTCGTCCAAAAATATTGTATAGGTCGTAAGTTATAATAATATGTCAATAGTGGGCGTGGCTGTAGAAATAACTCGCCCCTTTTTTGTGTGGTGTTTAGTGTTAGTACCCGCAACATTCCTGTGAAATTTCGTTGAAAAATTTTAGTAGGAACCTAGTAATGTTTTTTGGTTAATTGTGGGCGTGGCAGTAGCAATAATCTGCCCATATTTGGAATGCATGCTAGTAAAGATCCAGTGTATACATGTACGAATTTGTTTTCATATATCAGCACTAGAAGCATAGGTAGGGTAATTGTCTTTACGTGGGGTCCCTAAAGTTCATTATATGGGAGGGAGGCGTATCCTTCCTCTGATCGACCCCGAATCGTATATATGGCATTGTAGGGTCCATATATGTACTAATATAAAATTTCGTCCAAAAATATTGTATAGGTCGTAAGTTATAATAATATGTCAATAGTGGGCGTGGCTGTAGAAATAACTCGCCCCTTTTTTGTGTGGTGTTTAGTGTTAGTACCCGCAACATTCCTGTGAAATTTCGTTGAAAAATTTTAGTAGGAACCTAGTAATGTTTTTTGGTTAATTGTGGGCGTGGCAGTAGCAATAATCTGCCCATATTTGGAATGCATGCTAGTAAAGATCCAGTGTATACATGTACGAATTTGTTTTCATATATCAGCACTAGAAGCATAGGTAGGGTAATTGTCTTTACGTGGGGTCCCCAAAGTTCATTATATGGGAGGGAGGCGTATCCTTCCTCTGATCGACCCCGAATGTTATATATGGCTTTGTAGGGTCCATATATGTACTAATATAAAATTTCATCACAAAAATATTGTATAGGTCGTAAGTTATAATAATATGTCAATAGTGGGTGTGGCTGTAGAAATAACTCGCCCATTTTTTGTGTGGTGTTTAATGTTAGTACCCGCAACATTCCTGTGAAATAGGAACCTAGTAATGATTTTTGGTTAATTGTGGGCGTGGCAGTAGCAATTATCTGCCCATATTTGGAATGCATGCTAGTACAGACCCAGTGTATACATATACCAATTTGTTTTCATATATCACCGCTAGAAGCATAGATAGGGTAATTGTCTTTAAGTGGTGTCCCCAAAGTTCATTATATGGGAGGGAGGCGTATCCTTCCTCTGATCGACCCCGAATCTTATATATGGCTTTGTAGGGTCCATATACTCGTATGTACTAATATAAAAATTCGTCCAAAAATATTGTATAGGTCGTAAGTTATAATAATATGTCAATAGTGGGCGTGGCTGTAGAACTAACTCGCCCATTTTTGTGTGGTCTTTAATGTTAGTACCCGCAACATTCCTGTAGAATCTCGTTGAAAAATCTTTAGTAGGAACCTAGTAATGTTTTTTGGTTATTTGTGGGCGTGGCAGTCGCAATAAACTGCCCATATTTGGAATGCATGCTAGTACAGACCCAGTGTATACATACACCAATTTGTCTTCATATATCATCACTAGAAGCATAGATAGGGTAATTGTCTTTAAGTGGGGTCCCCAAAGTTCATTATATGGGAGGGAGGCGTATCCTTCCTCTGATCGACCCCGAATCTTATATATGGCTATGTAGGGTCCATATGTGCACTAATATAAAATTTCGTCCAAAAATATTGTATAGGTCGTAAGTTATAATAATATGTCAATAGTGGGCGTGGCTGTAGAAATAACTCGCCCATTTTTTGTGTGGTGTTTAATGTTAGAACCCGCAACATTCCTGTGAAATAGGAACCTAGTAATGATTTTTGGTTAATTGTGGGCGTGGCAGTAGCAATAATCTGCCCATATTTGGAATGCATGCTAGTACAGCCCCAGTGTATACATACACCAATTTGTCTTCATATATCATCACTAGAAGCATAGATAGGGTAATTGTCTTTAAGTGGGGTCCCTAAAGTTCATTATATGGGAGGGAGGCGTATCCTTCCTCTGATCGACCCCGAATCTTATATATGGCTATGTAGGTTCCATATATGTACTAATATAAAATTTCGTCAAAAAATATTGTATAGGTCGTAAGTTATAATAATATGTCAATAGTGGGCGTGGCTGTAGAAATAACTCGCCCCTTTTTTGTGTGGTGTTTAGTGTTAGTACCCGCAACATACCAGTAGAATTTCGTTGAAAAATCTTTAGTAGGAACCTAGTAATGTTTTTTGGTTATTTGTGGGCGTGGCAGTCGCAATAATCTGCCCATATTTGGAATGCATGCTAGTACAGACCCAGTGTATATATATACGAATTTGTTTTCATATATCAGCACTAGAAGCATAGGTAGGGTAATTGTCTTTAGGTGGGGTCCCCAAAGTTCATTATATGGGAGGGAGGCGTATCCTTCCTCTGATCGACCCCGAATCCTGTATATGGCTTTGTAGGGTCCATATGTGTACTAATATAAAATTTCGTCCAAAAATATTGTATAGGTCGTAAGTTATAATAATATGTCAATAGTGGGCGTGGCTGTAGAAATAACTCGCCCATTTTTTGTGTGGTGTTTAATGTTAGTACCGGCAACATTCCTGTGAAATAGGAACCTAGTAATGATTTTTGGTTAATTGTGGGCGTGGCAGTAGCAATAATCTGCCCATATTTGGAATGCATGCTAGTACAGCCCCAGTGTATACATACACCAATTTGTCTTCATATATCATCACTAGAAGCATAGATAGGGTAATTGTCTTTAAGTGGGGTAAGTGGAGTAAAGAGCTTCTAGTGGTTGCCTAAATAGCGCATCGGCTACGACATTCAGTTTGCCCTTCCTGTACTGGATGTCAAATGTAAATTGTTGGAGCTCTAGGGCCCATCTTGCGATTGTTCCTGAGGGGCTCTCAATCGAGTTCAGCCATTTTAGTGATAAATGGTCGGTGATGATTGTGAAGCGATAGCCTTCAAGATATGGCCTCATCTTGCGGATTCCCCACACAATGGCCAAACATTCCTTTTCGGTGGGAGTGTAGTTCATTTCGGCCCGATTTAAGTGTCGGCTAGCGTATGCGATTACTCGTTCCGAGCCTGTACCTGCGTGAGTACTGCTCCTAATCCATAATCGCTAGCATCTGTTTGGAGGGTGAATTTCCTTGAAAAATCTGGACACGCCAGTACAGGCGCTTTGGTCAATCGTGTTTTCAGTTCATCGAAAGCACTCTGTTGCTCGTCTGTCCATTTACAATGTTTCCCCTTTTTAAGGAGTGTCGTAAGTGGTTGAGAAATACCTGCGAAGTCTGGCACAAACCTACGGTACCAAGACGCTACTCCTAGTACACGGCGTAATTCCCGTAAGGTGGTAGGAGGTCGTAGTTCCCGTATAGCTGACACCTTATCTGGGTCCGTATGTATTCCTTGATCGCTGACAAGGTGACCCAAGTATTTGATTTCTTTTTTAAAGAAATCACATTTCTCGATATTGAGTTTTAGATTTGCCTCACGTAATCTTCGGAATACTTCACCCAAATTCTTCATGTGGTCCTGGAGTGAGTTTCCAGTCACGATTATGTCATCGAGGTAGGCGAAGGCATAAGGTTCTAATTCTGGCCCGATCTCCCCATCCAGTGCGCGTTGAAACATGGCGGGCGCAGAATGTAGGCCAAACGGCATGACTCGCCATTGGAATAAACCTCGCCCTGGTACAGTAAAAGCCGTATACTGTTTACTCGTCGCATCCATTGGTATTTGCCAATACCCATTCTTGAGATCAAGCGTGCTTATGTATTTCGCATCTCGGAGTCTGTCCAAAATATGATGGATTCTGGGTAACGGATAGGCATCCGGTATCGATTTTGCATTGAGTTGCCGGTAATCGACACAGAGCCTCCATTGTCCGGTGTTCTTTCGAACCAGCACGATCGGAGCACTGTGAGGGCTGTGTGAAGGTTCTATACAACCCTTCTCTATCAACTCATCAATATCTTGGTTAATGACTTCCTGCATCGCTGGGTTCCGTGGGAAGTAGCGTTGCTTTATGGGCCGGGTATCACTCATCACGATTTTATGCGAGGTGATGTTTGAGACGCCGTTCAAGTCATTAAATGGTGCCAGTTCTTTTCTCAGGAAACCTTCAATTTCTTGCCGCTCGCTAAGTTGATTGTCGTTTGCTATTGTCAACTGTTGTTGTATTAGCGTTTGCTGTCCTTGTTGTTTTTGTGGTGACCTCTGCTGTTGCTTCCTAGGATTCCTGTTACGCACTGTCAACTGTTTGGGGTTGTTTCGTGAGTTTCTCCTGTCGGCTCTCAATTCAACGGAGCTCCCTCCGAGAGAAAGTGTAGCTCCCATGGTGTACAAGAAATCTTAGCCTAAAATAACTTGTCCAGATGCACGTGGGAAGATGAGAAACGGCATTCGGCAACATTTATCACCTATTCTCACGTCCAGCATAAGGGCTTGCTTGTGCATTCACCGCCGTTTGCTAGTTGTGCCCTCACGTTTACTGCGACTACATTGTTCGGACTTCGATGTTGTTTGGCAAAATTTCCATTGATGAAGCTCTTTGTAGCCCCGGTGTCTATCGTCGCATTTATTTGTTCTCCGTCCACCGTAACTGTGGCGAAGATATGGTTACGCTCGCAACGTAACAACTTTACTGTTGTCGGAACAGGTTGCGATTTGACGGCCCCACTCGTCCCCGGTTCTGAGTTCTGGTTCTGGTTCTTGACCGCAGCGTCGACATGCTGTTTTGTGACTTATTTTGATGCCCATTGTTTGTGCTCGATCGCGTCGAGGTTCCGGTTGGCATCGTGGTAGCTGCTCACGTGGTGGTTGTTGTCGGCTGCGTTGTGGTGCTTCACGCAGTGTTTCCTGATCCTCTCTGATACTTTCATATTCTTGCGCACGAGTGATCAGTTCGTCCAGAGAGGAGAAATCGTCACGCCGTATGTATAGGCGGTAGTCGGGCAAACTATTGCGGAAGATACGTTCGTTCTGTCGGTCTTCGTCATAGTGCGCACGTTTCATCAGATTTTGCAGGGCGATGGTATAATCCTTAAAGGCCTCTCTTGGCTTTTGCACCCGTTTTCGGATCTCATCGTCTAGATCTTCAAAATATCGGCTGGGGAGGAAAAATTTCAGAAAGTCTCGTTCGAATGCTTCAAACGTGACCCACTGCCTTTTGTTGTTTCGGTGCCAGGTTAATGCCTTGTCTGTGAGAAGCTGTGGCATTGTGCGAGGGAGTAAATCCCGGTTGAGACCATACATGTCTGCCAGTTCCTTTACGCGCTCTATAAATCCCAACGGATCCTTATCGCCGTCGTATTTTACTGGCCACTTACGAACTTGTTCAATGACGATAACACATTGAGTTGACACAAAGGCGTTCATGTTATCTGCGCCGACAGATGGTTGTTCCTGGTGTCGTTCCATTTCCTCTACGTGGACGTGAGATGGTTGTGTTAACGTTGACTTCGACGTTTTTGGTAACGTGGTGCTTGTTGTCCTTGCGTGTGCTCTATTTCCAATTCCTCCAGTCGTTTGCGGAATTCCGGGTTAGTGGTGCTATCAACTATGAAAACAGCGAACCTTTTTCGCAGTTCGTCCAAACTTCCAGTATCATCAAGTTTAAATTCTACCGCGTATTGTTCTAGCTGGTCTTTGCGTAGGGTATAGATCCACCCTGACTTCGGCTTCATATCAATTCGTTGTGTTAAGGTCCCTGCTCGGGCGCCATGTAAGGAATCTCTAGCTGGGGTACGCTCAGTCTTCCCAGAGTCCTGTACAATATTTATTTTAATGACCTTAACACAACACGTTTGATGGAGTTTGTTTTACTTTATTTTATTATTCAGTAAATTATAACTTCATCTTAAACTAATTATAACTAAATCCTGTATTCTCTCCGCTTCGTCTAATTGCAGTGAAGTGGGGTAGTGGCAGACGTAGAAGCAATAGCTGCTTTGAAATTCAACGCCGGTTAAAACCTCGCGTTTACTTCGTCTAGGGTGGAACACTCTCTTACGCGGTAGTGATGTCGGTTAAAACCTCACACCGCCAATAACGTAAGAAGTGTCAAAAGTCTAACTTGAAACAATAGCTGCATTGAAGTTAAACGCCGGTTAAAACCTCGCGTTTACTTCGTCTAGGGTGGAACACTCTCTTACGCGGTAGTGATGTCGGTTAAAACCTCACACCGCCAATCACGTAAGAAGTCTCAAAAGTCTAACTTGAAACAATAGCTGCATTGGAGTTAAACGCCGGTTAAAACCTCGCGTTTACTTCGTCTAGGGTGGAGCACTCTCTTACGTGGTAGTGATATCGGTTAAAACCTCACACCACCAATCACGTTAGAAGTCTCAAAAGTCTAACTTGAAGCAATAGCTGCTTTGAAGTTAAACGCCGGTTAAAACCTCGCGTTTACTTCGTCTAGGGTGGAGCACTCTCTTACGTGGTAGTGATGTCGGTTAAAACCTCACACCACGAATCACGTTAGAAGTCTCAAAAGTCTAACTTGAAGCAATAGCTGCTTTGAAGTGAAACGCCGGTTAAAACCTCGCGTTTAGTTCGCCTATCCGCGAATACTATACCCACTTACTCGCCTGCTCGTCCGCTGTTGTCGCCGCCGCTGTTGAAATCGCAAGTGAGCGCCTGCTCGTCCGCTATTGTCGCCGCCGCTGTTGAAATCGCAAGAGAGCGCCTGCTCGTCCGCTGTTGTCGCCGCCGCTGTTGAAATCACAAGAGAGAGAGCCTGCTCGTTCACTGTTGTCGCCGCCGCTGTTGAAATCACAAGAGCGCCTGCTCGTCCGCTGTTGTCGCCGCTGCTGTTGAGATCGCAAGAGAGAGAGCTCGTTCGCTGTTGTCGCCGCCGCTGTTGAAATCACAAGAGAGCGCCTGCTCGTCCGCTGTTGTCGCCGCCGCTGTTAAAATCGCAAGAGAGCGCCTGCTCGTCCGCTGTTGTCGCCGCCGCTGTTGAAATCGCAAGAGCTCGTGCTCGTCCGCTATTGTCGCCGCCGCTGTTGAAATCACAAGAGACCGGTTCCTCTGTGCACCGGCCTTTTATACCTTTCTCATGCGAGCATCGAAAAGTCCCGTATTTCGGCACTGTGTCGTGTTCGCGCATACGGAATTCCCGTATTTCGGCGTTGTGTCATGTTCGAGCATAACCACGTGTGGCGTGGTTTGGCTACATGTGCTCGCATGGTGTTGGTATATGGTGAGGGCGGTATTTTGTGTGACCTTAAATTGTTACAAAATTTAGGTCTTCACAGGCTATGTAGGGTCCATATATGTACTAATATAAAATTTCGTCCAAAAATATTGTATAGATCGTAAATTACAATAATATGTCAATAGTGAGCGTGGCTGCAGAACTAACTCGCCCCTTTTTTGTGTGGTGTTTAGTGTTAGTATCCGCAACATTCCTGTGAAATAGGAACCTAGTAATGTTTTGTGGTTAATTGTGGGCGTGGCAGTAGCAATAATCTGCCCATATTTGGAATGCATGCTAGTACAGACCCAGTGTATACATATACCAATTTGTTTTCATATATCACCACTAGAAGCATAGATAGGGTAATTGTCTTTAAGTGGTGTCCCCAAAGTTCATTATATGGGAGGGAGGCGTATCCTTCCTCTGATCGACCCCGAATCTTATATATGGCTTTGTAGGGTCCATATGTACTAATATAAAATTTCGTCCAAAAATATTGTATAGGTCGTAAGTTATAATAATATGTCAATAGTGGGCGTGGCTGTAGAACTAACTCGCCCATTTTTTGTGTGGTCGTGGGAGGGAGGCGTAACCTTCCTCTGATCGACCCCAAATCCTGTATATGGCTTTGTAGGGTCCATATGTGTACTTCGTTGAAAAATTTTAGTAGGAACCTAGTAATGTTTTTTGGTTAATTGTGGGCGTGGCAGTAGCAATAATCTGCCCATATTTGGAATGCATGCTAGTAAAGATCCAGTGTATACATGTACGAATTTGTTTTCATATATCAGCACTAGAAGCATAGGTAGGGTAATTGTCTTTACGTGGGGTCCCCAAAGTTCATTATATGGGAGGGAGGCGTATCCTTCCTCTGATCGACCCCGAATGTTATATATGGCTTTGTAGGGTCCATATATGTACTAATATAAAATTTCATCACAAAAATATTGTATAGGTCGTAAGTTATAATAATATGTCAATAGTGGGTGTGGCTGTAGAAATAACTCGCCCATTTTTT
Source organism: Clusia tigrina (assembly GCA_920105625.2). Lineage (NCBI taxonomy): Eukaryota > Metazoa > Arthropoda > Insecta > Diptera > Clusiidae > Clusia > Clusia tigrina. The sequence continues at coordinate 341,663,352 of OV050030.1, forward strand.
GTGTGGTGTTTAATGTTAGTACCCGCAACATTCCTGTGAAATAGGAACCTAGTAATGATTTTTGGTTAATTGTGGGCGTGGCAGTAGCAATTATCTGCCCATATTTGGAATGCATGCTAGTACAGACCCAGTGTATACATATACCAATTTGTTTTCATATATCACCGCTAGAAGCATAGATAGGGTAATTGTCTTTAAGTGGTGTCCCCAAAGTTCATTATATGGGAGGGAGGCGTATCCTTCCTCTGATCGACCCCGAATCTTCTATATGGCTTTGTAGGGTCCATATACTCGTATGTACTAATATAAAAATTCGTCCAAAAATATTGTATAGGTCGTAAGTTATAATAATATGTCAATAGTGGGCGTGGCTGTAGAACTAACTCGCCCATTTTTGTGTGGTCTTTAATGTTAGTACCCGCAACATTCCTGTAGAATCTCGTTGAAAAATCTTTAGTAGGAACCTAGTAATGTTTTTTGGTTATTTGTGGGCGTGGCAGTCGCAATAAACTGCCCATATTTGGAATGCATGCTAGTACAGACCCAGTGTATACATACACCAATTTGTCTTCATATATCATCACTAGAAGCATAGATAGGGTAATTGTCTTTAAGTGGGGTCCCCAAAGTTCATTATATGGGAGGGAGGCGTATCCTTCCTCTGATCGACCCCGAATCTTATATATGGCTATGTAGGGTCCATATGTGCACTAATATAAAATTTCGTCCAAAAATATTGTATAGGTCGTAAGTTATAATAATATGTCAATAGTGGGCGTGGCTGTAGAAATAACTCGCCCATTTTTTGTGTGGTGTTTAATGTTAGAACCCGCAACATTCCTGTGAAATAGGAACCTAGTAATGATTTTTGGTTAATTGTGGGCGTGGCAGTAGCAATAATCTGCCCATATTTGGAATGCATGCTAGTACAGCCCCAGTGTATACATACACCAATTTGTCTTCATATATCATCACTAGAAGCATAGATAGGGTAATTGTCTTTAAGTGGGGTCCCTAAAGTTCATTATATGGGAGGGAGGCGTATCCTTCCTCTGATCGACCCCGAATCTTATATATGGCTATGTAGGTTCCATATATGTACTAATATAAAATTTCGTCAAAAAATATTGTATAGGTCGTAAGTTATAATAATATGTCAATAGTGGGCGTGGCTGTAGAAATAACTCGCCCCTTTTTTGTGTGGTGTTTAGTGTTAGTACCCGCAACATACCAGTAGAATTTCGTTGAAAAATCTTTAGTAGGAACCTAGTAATGTTTTTTGGTTATTTGTGGGCGTGGCAGTCGCAATAATCTGCCCATATTTGGAATGCATGCTAGTACAGACCCAGTGTATATATATACGAATTTGTTTTCATATATCAGCACTAGAAGCATAGGTAGGGTAATTGTCTTTAGGTGGGGTCCCCAAAGTTCATTATATGGGAGGGAGGCGTATCCTTCCTCTGATCGACCCCGAATCCTGTATATGGCTTTGTAGGGTCCATATGTGTACTAATATAAAATTTCGTCCAAAAATATTGTATAGGTCGTAAGTTATAATAATATGTCAATAGTGGGCGTGGCTGTAGAAATAACTCGCCCATTTTTTGTGTGGTGTTTAATGTTAGTACCGGCAACATTCCTGTGAAATAGGAACCTAGTAATGATTTTTGGTTAATTGTGGGCGTGGCAGTAGCAATAATCTGCCCATATTTGGAATGCATGCTAGTACAGCCCCAGTGTATACATACACCAATTTGTCTTCATATATCATCACTAGAAGCATAGATAGGGTAATTGTCTTTAAGTGGGGTCCCTAAAGTTCATTATATGGGAGGGAGGCGTATCCTTCCTCTGATCGACCCCGAATCTTATATATGCGTATGTAGGGTCCATATATGTACTAATATAAAATTTCCTCCAAAAATATTGTATAGGTCGTAAGTTATAATAATATGTCAATAGTGGGCGTGGCTGTAGAAATAAGTCGCCCCTTTTTTGTGTGGTGTTTAGTGTTAGTACCCGCAACATTCCTGTGAAATTTCGTTGAAAAATTTTAGTAGGAACCTAGTAATGTTTTTTGGTTAATTGTGGGCGTGGCAGTAGCAATAATCTGCCCATATTTGGAATGCATGCTAGTAAAGACCCAGTGTATACATGTACGAATTTGTTTTCATATATCAGCACTAGAAGCATAGGTAGGGTAATTGTCTTTACGTGGGGTCCCCAAAGTTCATTATATGGGAGGGAGGCGTATCCTTCCTCTGATCGACCCCGAATCTTATATATGGCTTTGTAGGGTCCATATACTCGTATGTACTAATATAAAATTTCGTCCAAAAATATTGTATAGGTCGTAAGTTATAATAATATGTCAATAGTGGGCGTGGCTGTAGAACTAACTCGCCCATTTTTTGTGTGGTCTTTAATGTTAGTACCCGCAACATTCCTGTAGAATTTCGTTGAAAAATCTTTAGTAGGAACCTAGTAATGTTTTTTGGTTATTTGTGGGCGTGGCAGTCGCAATAATCTGCCCATATTTGGAATGCATGCTAGTACAGCCCCAGTGTATACATACACCAATTTGTCTTCATATATCATCACTAGAAGCATAGATAGGGTAATTGTCTTTAAGTGGGGTCCCTAAAGTTCATTATATGGGAGGGAGGCGTATCCTTCCTCTGATCGACCCCGAATCTTATATATGCGTATGTAGGATCCATATATGTACTAATATAAAATTTCGTCCAAAAATATTGTATAGGTCGTAAGTTATAATAATATGTCAATAGTGGGCGTGGCTCTAGAAATAAGTCGCCCCTTTTTTGTGTGGTGTATAGTGTTAGTACCCGCAACATTCCTGTGAAATTTCGTTGAAAAATTTTAGTAGGAACCTAGTAATGTTTTTTGGTTAATTGTGGGCGTGGCAGTAGCAATAATCTGCCCATATTTGGAATGCATGCTAGTAAAGACCCAGTGTATACATGTACGAATTTGTTTTCATATATCAGCACTAGAAGCATAGGTAGGATAATTGTCTTTACGTGGGGTCCCCAAAGTTCATTATATGGGAGGGAGGCGTATCCTTCCTCTGATCGACCCCGAATCTTATATATGGCTTTGTAGGGTCCATATATGTACTAATATAAAATTTCGTCACAAAAATATTGTATAGGTCGTAAGTTATAATAATATGTCAATAGTGGGTGTGGCTGTAGAAATAACTCGCCCATTTTTTGTGTGGTGTTTAATGTTAGTACCCGCAACATTCCTGTGAAATAGGAACCTAGTAATGATTTTTGGTTAATTGTGGGCGTGGCAGTAGCAATAATCTGCCCATATTTGGAATGCATGCTAGTACAGACCCAGTGTATACATATACCAATTTGTTTTCATATATCACCGCTAGAAGCATAGATAGGGTAATTGTCTTTAAGTGGTGTCCCCAAAGTTCATTATATGGGAGGGAGGCGTATCCTTCCTCTGATCGACCCCGAATCTTATATATGGCTTTGTAGGGTCCATATACTCGTATGTACTAATATAAAATTTCGTCCAAAAATATTGTATAGGTCGTAAGTTATAATAATATGTCAATAGTGGGCGTGGCTGTAGAACTAACTCGCCCCTTTTTTGTGTGGTCTTTAATGTTAGTACCCGCAACATTCCTGTAGAATTTCGTTGAAAAATCTTTAGTAGGAACCTAGTAATGTTTTTTGGTTATTTGTGGGCGTGGCAGTCGCAATAATCTGCCCATATTTGGAATGCATGCTAGTACAGACCCTGTGTATACATACACCAATTTGTCTTCATATATCATCACTAGAAGCATAGATAGGGTAATTGTCTTTAAGTGGGGTCCCCAAAGTTCATTATATGGGAGGGAGGCGTATCCTTCCTCTGATTGACCCCGAAGCTTATATATGGGTATGTAGGGTCCATATATGTACTAATATAAAATTTCGTCAAAAAATATTGTATAGGTCGTAAGTTATAATAATATGTCAATAGTGGGCGTGGCTGTAGAAATAACTCGCCCCTTTTTTGTGTGGTGTTTAGTGTTAGTACCCGCAACATTCCAGTAGAATTTCGTTGAAAAATCTTTAGTAGGAACCTAGTAATGTTTTTTGGTTATTTGTGGGCGTGGCAGTCGCAATAATCTCCCCATATTTGGAATGCATGCTAGTACAGACCCAGTGTATACATATACGAATTTGTTTTCATATATCAGCACTAGAAGCATAGGTAGGGTAATTGTCTTTAGGTGGGGTCCCCAAAGTTCATTATATGAGAGGGAGGCGTAGCCTTCCTCTGATCGACCCCGAATCCTGTATATGGCTTTGTAGGGTCCATATGTGTACTAATATAAAATTTCGTCCAAAAATATTGTATAGGTCGTAAGTTATAATAATATGTCAATAGTGGGCGTGGCTGTAGAAATAACTCGCCCATTTTTTGTGTGGTGTTTAATGTTAGTACCGGCAACATTCCTGTGAAATAGGAACCTAGTAATGATTTTTAGTTAATTGTGGGCGTGGCAGTAGCAATAATCTGCCCATATTTGGAATGCATGCTAGTACAGCCCCAGTGTATACATACACGAATTTGTCTTCATATATCATCACTAGAAGCATAGATAGGGTAATTGTCTTTAAGTGGGGTCCCTAAAGTTAATTATATGGGAGGGAGGCGTATCCATCCTCTGATCGACCCCGAATCTTATATATGGGTATGTAGGGTCCATATATGTACTAATATAAAATTTCGTCTAAAAATATTGTATAGGTCGTAAGTTATAATAATATGTCAATAGTGGGCGTGGCTGTAGAAATAACTCGCCCCTTTTTTGTGTGGTGTTTAGTGTTAGTACCCGCAACATTCCTGCGAAATTTCGTTGAAAAATTTTAGTAGGAACCTAGTAATGTTTTTTGGTTAATTGTGGGCGTGGCAGTAACAATAATCTGCCCATATTTGGAATGCATGCTAGTAAAGACCCAGTGTATACATGTACGAATTTGTTTTCATATATCAGCACTAGAAGCATAGGTAGGGTAATTGTCTTTACGTGGGGTCCCCAAAGTTCCTTATATGGGAGGGAGGCGCATCCTTCCTCTGATCGACCCCGAATCGTATATATGGCATTGTAGGGTCCATATATGTACTAATATAAAATTTCGTCACAAAAATATTGTATAGGTCGTAAGTTATAATAATAAGTCAATAGTGGGCGTGGCTGTAGAAATAACTCGCCCATTTTTTGTGTGGTGTTTAATGTTAGTACCGGCAACATTCCTGTGAAATAGGAACCTAGTAATGATTTTTGGTTAATTGTGGGCGTGGCAGTAGCAATAATTTGCCCATATTTGGAATGCATGGTAGTACAGCCCCAGTGTATACATACACCAATTTGTCTTCATATATCATCACTAGAAGCATAGATAGGGTAATTGTCTTTAAGCTGGGTCCCTAAAGTTCATTATATGGGAGGGAAGCGTATCCTTCCTCTGATCGACCCCGAATCTTATATATGCGTATGTAGGGTCCATATATATACTAATATAAAATTTCGTCCAAAAATATTGTATAGGTCGTAAGTTATAATAATATGTCAATAGTGGGCGTGGCTGTAGAAATAAGTCGCCCCTTTTTTGTGTGGTGTTTAGTGTTAGTACCCGCAACATTCCTGTGAAATTTCGTTGAAAAATTTTAGTAGGAACCTAGTAATGTTTTTTGGTTAATTGTGGGCGTGGCAGTAGCAATAACCTGCCCATATTTGGAATGCATGCTAGTAAAGACCCAGTGTATACATGTACGAATTTGTTTTCATATATCAGCACTAGAAGCATAGGTAGGGTAATTGTCTTTACGTGGGGTCCCCAAATTTCATTATATGGGAGGGAGGCGTATCCTTCCTCTGATCGACCCCGAATCTTATATATGGCTTTGTAGGGTCCATATATGTACTAATATAAAATTTCGTCACAAAAATATTGTATAGGTCGTAAGTTATAATAATATGTCAATAGTGGGCGTGGCTGTAGAAATAACTCGCCCATTTTTTGTGTGGTGTTTAATGTTAGTACCCGCAACATTCCTGTGAAATAGAAACCTAGTAATGATTTTTGGTTAATTGTGGGCGTGGCAGTAGCAATAATCTGCCCATATTTGGAATGCATGCTAGTACAGACCCAGTGTATACATATACCAATTTGTTTTCATATATCACCGTTAGAAGCATAGATAGGGTAATTGTCTTTAAGTGGTGTCCCCAAAGTTCATTATATGGGAGGGAGGCGTATCCTTCCTCTGATCGACCCCGAATCTTATATATGGCTTTGTAGGGCCCATATACTCGTATGTACTAATATAAAATTTCGTCCAAAAATATTGTATAGGTCGTAAGTTATAATAATATGTCAATAGTGGGCGTGGCTGTAGAACTAACTCGCCCATTTTTTGTGTGGTCTTTAATGTTAGTACCCGCAACATTCCTGTAGAATTTCGTTGAAAAATCTTTAGTAGCAACCTAGTAATGTTTTTTGGTTATTTGTGGTCGTGGCAGTCGCAATAATCTGCCCATATTTGGAATGCATGCTAGTACAGACCCAGTGTATACATACACCAATTTGTCTTCATATATCATCACTAGAAGCATAGATAGGGTAATTGTCTTTAAGTGGGGTCCCCAAAGTTCATTATATGGGAGGGGGGCGTATCCTTCCTCTGATTGACCCCGAATCTTATATATGGGTATGTAGGGTCCATATATGTACTAATATAAAATTTCGTCCAAAAATATTGTATAGGTTGTAAGTTATAATAATATGTCAATAGTGGGCGTGGCTGTAGAAATAACTCGCCCCTTTTTTGTATGGTGTTTAGTGTTAGTACCCGCAACATTCCTGTGAAATTTCGTTGAAAAATTTTAGTAGGAACCTAGTAATGTTTTTTGGTTAATTGTGGGCGTGGCAGTAGCAATAATCTGCCCATATTTGGAATGCATGCTAGTAAAGACCCAGTGTATACATGTACGAATTTGTTTTCATATATCAGCACTAGAAGCATAGGTAGGGTAATTGTCTTTACGTGGGGTCCCCAAAGTTCATTATATGGGAGGGAGGCGTATCCTTCCTCTGATCGACCCCGAATCGTATATATGGCTTTGTAGGGTCCATATATGTACTAATATAAAATTTCGTCACAAAAATATTGTATAGGTCGTAAGTTATAATAATATGTCAATAGTGGGCGTGGCTGTAGAAATAACTCGCCCATTTTTTGTGTGGTGTTTAATGTTAGTACCCGCAACATTCCTGTGAAATAGGAACCTAGTAATGATTTTTGGTTAATTGTGGGCGTGGCAGTAGCAATAATCTGCCCATATTTGGAATGCATGCTAGTACAGACCCAGTGTATACATATACCAATTTGTTTTCATATATCACCACTAGAAGCATAGATAGGGTAATTGTCTTTAAGTGGTGTCCCCAAACTTCATTATATGGGAGGGAGGCGTATCCTTCCTCTGATCGACCCCGAATCTTATATATGGCTTTGTAGGGTCCATATACTCGTATGTACTAATATAAAATTTCGTCCAAAAATATTGTATAGGTCGTAAGTTATAATAATATGTCAATAGTGGGCGTGGCTGTAGAAATAACTCGCCCATTTTTTGTGTGGTGTTTAATGTTAGTACCCGCAACATTCCTGTGAAATAGAAACCTAGTAATGATTTTTGGTTAATTGTGGGCGTGGCAGTAGCAATAATCTGCCCATATTTGGAATGCATGCTAGTACAGACCCAGTGTATACATATACCAATTTGTTTTCATATATCACCGTTAGAAGCATAGATAGGGTAATTGTCTTTAAGTGGTGTCCCCAAAGTTCATTATATGGGAGGGAGGCGTATCCTTCCTCTGATCGACCCCGAATCTTATATATGGCTTTGTAGGGCCCATATACTCGTATGTACTAATATAAAATTTCGTCCAAAAATATTGTATAGGTCGTAAGTTATAATAATATGTCAATAGTGGGCGTGGCTGTAGAACTAACTCGCCCATTTTTTGTGTGGTCTTTAATGGTAGTACCCGCAACATTCCTGTAGAATTTCGTTGAAAAATCTTTACTAGCAACCTAGTAATGTTTTTTGGTTATTTGTGGGCGTGGCAGTCGCAATAATCTGCCCATATTTGGAATGCATGCTAGTACAGACCCAGTGTATACATACACCAATTTGTCTTCATATATCATCACTAGAAGCATAGATAGGGTAATTGTCTTTAAGTGGGGTCCCCAAAGTTCATTATATGGGAGGGAGGCGTATCCTTCCTCTGATTGACCCCGAATCTTATATATGGGTATGTAGGGTCCATATATGTACTAATATAAAATTTCGTCCAAAAATATTGTATAGGTTGTAAGTTATAATAATATGTCAATAGTGGGCGTGGCTGTAGAAATAACTCGCCCCTTTTTTGTATGGTGTTTAGTGTTAGTACCCGCAACATTCCTGTGAAATTTCGTTGAAAAATTTTAGTAGGAACCTAGTAATGTTTTTTGGTTAATTGTGGGCGTGGCAGTAGCAATAATCTGCCCATATTTGGAATGCATGCTAGTAAAGACCCAGTGTATACATGTACGAATTTGTTTTCATATATCAGCACTAGAAGCATAGGTAGGGTAATTGTCTTTACGTGGGGTCCCCAAAGTTCATTATATGGGAGGGAGGCGTATCCTTCCTCTGATCGACCCCGAATCGTATATATGGCTTTGTAGGGTCCATATATGTACTAATATAAAATTTCGTCACAAAAATATTGTATAGGTCGTAAGTTATAATAATATGTCAATAGTGGGCGTGGCTGTAGAAATAACTCGCCCATTTTTTGTGTGGTGTTTAATGTTAGTACCCGCAACATTCCTGTGAAATAGGAACCTAGTAATGATTTTTGGTTAATTGTGGGCGTGGCAGTAGCAATAATCTGCCCATATTTGGAATGCATGCTAGTACAGACCCAGTGTATACATATACCAATTTGTTTTCATATATCACCACTAGAAGCATAGATAGGGTAATTGTCTTTAAGTGGTGTCCCCAAACTTCATTATATGGGAGGGAGGCGTATCCTTCCTCTGATCGACCCCGAATCTTATATATGGGTATGTAGGGTCCATATATGTACTAATATAAAATTTCGTCTAAAAATATTGTATAGGTCGTAAGTTATTATAATATGTCAATAGTGGGCGTGGCTGTAGAAATAACTCGCCCCTTTTTTGTGTGGTGTTTAGTGTTAGTACCCGCAACATTCCTGTGAAAAAGGAACCTAGTAATGATTTTTGGTTAATTGTGGGCGTGGCAGTAGCAATAATCTGCCCATATTTGGAATGCATGCTAGTACAGCCCCAGTGTATACATACGAGGTGTGATCAAAAAATAACCGTTATTGTGTGATCAAAAAAAAAAGTATTTATTTATTCATCAACAACTATCTTGTCCGCTTCAAAGTAATTCCCCTCAGATATAATACACTTATGCCAGCGTTTTTTCCAATCCTCGAAACACTTCTGAAACGCTTTTTTTGGTATCGCCAACAGCTCCTGTTTCGATTTTTCTTTTATCTCCTCAATCGTAGCAAAACGCTTTCCTTTCATCGGTGTCTTCAGTTTTGGAAAGAGGAAAAAGTCAGGGGGGGCCAAGTCCGGTGAATACGGTGGTTGAGGCATGATAACGGTTTTGTTTTTGGCCAAAAAATTACGCACAAGCATCGATGTGTGAGCTGGTGCGTTATCAGGGTGCAAAATCCATTATTGGTTTTTCCACAATTCTGGGCGTTTCTGACGAATTGCTTCTGGCAAACGGCGCAAACCTTCAAGGTAGTATTCGTTGTTGACCGTACGACCTTGTGGCAAGAATTCATGATGCACCACGCCATTGCAATCAAAGAAAACTGTCAGCAAAACCTTTACGTTCGACCGAACTCGACGTGCTTTTTTCGGTCTGGGCTCATCTGGACGTTTCCATTGGGATGATAGGGCTTTGGTTTCAATGTCATAGCCACACACCCACGATTCGTCACCAGTTATGATCTTTTTGAGGAAATCTGGATCGTCGTTGACGATGCTCAACTGCTCCTGAGCGATGTCCATGCGACGTTGTTTTTGCTCAAAATTTAGCAATTTTGGAACAATCTTCGCTGCCGCACGTTTCATGCCTAAAACATTCGTAAAAATTGCTTGGCATGAGCCGAACGATATGCCAACATCATCAGCAACCTCTCTGATAGTGATTCGACGATTATCCAAAATCATTTTCTGCACTGCGTCAATGTTTTCATCGGTTGTTGACGTGCTCGGGCGACCAGGACGAGCATCGTCATTGACATCTTCTCGGCCTTCCTTAAACCGGTTATACCACAATTGAACTTGTGTTCTGCTCATAGTAGACTCGCCAAAGGCCACAGTCAACATTTCAAATGTCCTTGCGCATTTAATTTAATTTTTTACACAAAACTGAATACAGTTTCTTTGATCCATTTTTTCAAATAGTACAAAATCGAAGAGCACACCAAAACACGACTAACCTTTTTATCTGTCAAAAACAAACTGACAATCCAAAATGGTTGGTATTGCCAACATATATAACAGACATGTGTACCAACATAACAGAAAAAAAAATGCTAACATCGAACATACGTAACTCACGAAAAGATGAAAATAACGGCTATTTTTTGATCACACCTCGTACACCAATTTGTCTTCATATATCATCACTAGAAGCATAGATAGGGTAATTGTCTTTAAGTGGGGTCCCTAAAGTTCATTATATGGGAGGGAGGCGTATCCTTCCTCTGATCGACCCCGAATCTTATATATGGGTATGTAGGGTCCATATATGTACTAATATAAAATTTCGTCCAAAAATATTGTATAGGTCGTAAGTTATAATAATATGTCAATAGTGGGCGTGGCTGTAGAAATAACTCGCCCCTTTTTTGTGTGGTGTTTAGTGTTAGTACCCGCAACATTCCTGTGAAATTTCGTTGAAAAATTTTAGTAGGAACCTAGTAATGTTTTTTGGCTATTTGTGGGCGTGGCAGTCGCAATAATCTGCCCATATTTGGAATGCATGCTAGTACAGACCCAGTGTATATATACACCAATTTGTCTTCATATATCATCACTAGAAGCATAGATAGGGTAATTGTCTTTAAGTGGGGTCCCCAAAGTTCATTATATGGGAAGGAGGCGTATCCTTCCTCTGATTGACCCCGAATCTTATATATGGGTATGTAGGGTTCAAATATGTACTAATATAAAATTTCGTCCAAAAATATTGTATAGGTCGTAAGTTATAATAATATGTCAATAGTGGGTGTGGCTGTAGAAATAACTCGCCCATTTTTTGTGTGGTGTTTAATGTTAGTACTCGCAACATTCCTGTGAAATAGGAACCTAGTAATGATTTTTGGTTAATTGTGGGCGTGGCAGTAGCAATAATCTGCCCATATTTGGAATGCATGCTAGTACATATACCAATTTGTTTTCATATATCACCGCTAGAAGCATAGATAGGGTAATTGTCTTTAAGTGGTGTCCCCAAAGTTCATTATATGGGAGGGAGGCGTATCCTTCCTCTGATCGACCCCGAATCTTATATATGGCTTTGTAGGGTCCATATACTCGTATGTACTAATATAAAATTTCGTCCAAAAATATTGTATTGGTCGTAAGTTATAATAATATGTCAATAGTGGGCGTGGCTGTAGAACTAACTCGCCCATTTTTTGTGTGGTCTTTAATGTTAGTACCCGCAACATTGCTGTAGAATTTCGTTGAAAAATCTTTAGTAGGAACCTAGTAATGTTTTTTGGTTATTTGTGGGCGTGGCAGTCGCAATAATCTGCCCATATTTGGAATGCATGCTAGTACAGACCCAGTGTATACATACACCAATTTGTCTTCATATATCATCACTAGAAGCATAGATAGGGTAATTGTCTTTAAGTGGGGTCCCCAAAGTTCATTATATGGGAGGGAGGCGTATCCTTCCTCTGATCGACCCCGAATCATATATATGGCTATGTAGGGTCCATATGTGCACTAATATAAAATTTCGTCCAAAAATATTGTATAGGTCGTAAGTTATAATAATATGTCAATAGTGGGCGTGGCTGTAGAAATAACTCGCCCATTTTTTGTGTGGTGTTTAATGTTAGTACCCGCAACATTCCTGTGAAATAGGAACCTAGTAATGATTTTTGGTTAATTGTGGGCGTGGCAGTAGCAATAATCTGCCCATATTTGGAATGCATGCTAGTACAGCCCCAGTGTATACATACACCAATTTGTCTCCATATATCATCAGTAGAAGCATAGATAGGGTAATTGTCTTTAAGTGGGGTCCCTAAAGTTCATTATATGGGAGGGAGGCGTATCCTTCCTCTGATCGATCCCGAATCTTATATATGGCTTTGTAGGGTCCATATACTCGTATGTACTAATATAAAATTTCGTCCAAAAATATTGTATAGGTCGTAAGTTATAATAATATGTCAATAGTGGGCGTGGCTGTAGAAATAACTCGCCCATTTTTTGTGCGGTGTTTAATGTTAGTACCGGCAACATTCCTGTGAAATTTCGTTGAAAAATTTTAGTAGGAACCTAGTAATGTTTTTTGGTTAATTGTGGGCGTGGCAGTAGCAATAATCTGCCCATATTTGGAACGCATGCTAGTAAAGACCCAGTGTATACATGTACGAATTTGTTTTCATATATCAGCACTAGAAGCATAGGTAGGGTAATTGTCTTTACGTGGGGTCCCCAAAGTTCATTATATGGGAGGGAGGCGTATCCTTCCTCTGATCGACCCCAAATCGTATATATGGCTTTGTAGGGTCCATATATGTACTAATATAAAATTTCGTCACAAAAATATTATATAGGTCGTAAGTTATAATAATATGTCAATAGTGGGCGTGGCTGTAGAAATAACTCGCCCATTTTTTGTGTGGTGTTTAATGTTAGTACCCGCAACATTCCTGTGAAATAGGAACCTAGTAATGATTTTTGGTTAATTGTGGGCGTGGCAGTAGAAATAATCTGCCCATATTTGGAATGCATGCTAGTACAGACCCATTGTATACATATACCAATTTGTTTTCATATATCACCACTAGAAGCATAGATAGGGTAATTGTCTTTAAGTGGTGTCCCCAAAGTTCATTATATGGGAGGGAGGCGTATCCTTCCTCTGATCGACCCCGAATCTTATATATGGCTTTGTAGGGTCCATATACTCGTATGTACTAATATAAAATTTCGTCCAAAAATATTGTATAGGTCGTAAGTTATAATAATATGTCAATAGTGGGCGTGGCTGTAGAACTAACTCGCCCATTTTTTGTGTGGTCTGTAATGTTAGTACCCGCAACATTCCAGTAGAATTTCGTTGAAAAATCTTTAGTAGGAACCTAGTAATGTTTTTTGGTTATTTGTGGGCGTGGCAGTCGCAATAATCTGCCCATATTTCGAATGCATGCTAGTACAGACCCAGTGTATACATACACCAATTTGTCTTCATATATCATCACTAGAAGCATAGATAGGGTAATTGTCTTTAAGTGGGGTCCCCAAAGTTCATTATAAGGGAGGGAGGCGTATCGTTCCTCTGATCGACCCCGAATCTTATATATGGCTATGTAGGGTCCAAATATGTACTAATATAAAATTTCGTCCATAAATATTGTATAGATCGTAAGTTATAATGATATGTCAATAGTGGGCGTGGCTGCAGAACTAACCCGCCCATTTTTTGTGTGGTGTTTAGTGTTAATACCCGCAAAATTCCTGTGAAATAGGAATCTAGTAATGTTTTTTGGTTAATTGTGGGCGTGGCAGTAGCAATAATCTGCCCATATTTGGAATGCATGCTAGTACAGCCCCAGTGTATACACACACCAATTTGTCTTCATATATCATCACTAGAAGCATAGATAGGGTAATTGTCTTTAAGTGGGTTCCCTAACGTTCATTATATGGGAGGGAGGCGTATCCTTCCTCTGATCGACCCCGAATCTTATATATGGCTATGTAGGGTCCATATATGTACTAATATAAAATTTCGTCCAAAATATTGTATAGGTCGTAAGTTATAATAATATGTCAATAGTGGGCGTGGCTGTAGAACTAACTCGCCCCTTTTTTGTGTGGTGTTTAGTGTTAGTACCCGCAACATTCCTGTGAAATTTCGTTGAAAAATTTTAGTAGGAACCTAGTAATGTTTTTTGGTTAATTGTGGGCGTGGCAGTAGCAATAATGTGCCCATATTTGGAATGCATGCTAGTACAGACCCACTGTATACATATACGAATTTGTTTTCATATATCAGCACTAGAAGCATAGGTAGGGTAATTGTCTTTACGTGGGGTCCCCAAAGTTCATTATATGGGAGGGAGGCGTATCCTTCCTCTGATCGACCCCGAATCTTATATATGGCTTTGTAGGGTCCATATATGTACTAATATAAAATTTCGTCCAATAATATTGTATAGGTCGTAAGTTATAATAATATGTTAATAGTGGGCGTGGCTGTAGAAATAACTCGCCCATTTTTTGTGTGGTGTGTAATGTTAGTACCCGCAACATTCCTGTGAAATAGGAACCTAGTAATGATTTTTGGTTAATTGTGGGCGTGGCAGTAGCAATAATCTGCCCATATTTGGAATGCATGCTAGTACAGACCCAGTGTATACATATACCAATTTGTTTTCATATATCACCACCAGAAGCATAGATATGGTAATTGTCTTTAAGTGGTGTCCCCAAAGTTCATTATATGGGAGGGAGGCGTATCCTTCCTCTGATCGACCCCAAATCTTATATATGGCTTTGTACGGTCCATATACTCGTATGTACTAATATAAAATTTCGTCCAAAACTATTGTATAGGTCGTAAGTTATAATAATATGTCAATAGTGGGCGTGGCTGTAGAACTCACTCGCCCATTTTTTGTGTGGTCTTTAATGTTAATATCCGCAACATTCCTGTAGAATTTCGTTGAAAAATCTTTGGTAGGAACCTAGTAATGTTTTTTGGTTATTTGTGGGCGTGGCAGTCGCAATAATCTGCCCATATTTGGAATGCATGCTAGTACAGACCCAGTGTATACATACACCAATTTGTCTTCATATATCATCACTAGAAGCATAGATAGCGTAATTGTCTTTAGGTGGGGTCCCTAAAGTTCATTATATCGGAGGGAGGCGTATCCTTCCTCTGATCGACCCCGAATATTATATATGGCTATGTAGGGTCCATATATGTTCTAATATAAAATTTCGTTCAAAAATATTGAATAGATCGTAAGTTATAATAATATGTCAATAGTGGGCGTGGCTGCAGAACTAACCCGCCCATTTTGTGTGTGGTGTTTAGTGTTAGTACCCGCAACATTCCTGTGAAATAGGAACCTAGTAATGATTTTTGGTTAATTGTGGGCGTGGCAGTAGCAATAATCTGCCCATATTTGGAAAGCATGCTAGTACAGCCCCAGTGTATACATACACCAATTTGTCTTCATATATCATCACTAGAAGCATAGATAGGGTAATTGTCTTTAAGTGGGGACCCTAAAGTTCATTATATGGGAGGGAGGCGTATCCTTCCTCTGATCGACCCCGAATCTTATATATGGGTATGTAGGGTCCATATATGTACTAATATAAAATTTCGTCTAAAAATATTGTATAGGTCGTAAGTTATAATAATATGTCAATAGTGGGCGTGGCTGTAGAAATAACTCGCCCCTTTTTTGTGTGGTGTTTAGTGTTAGTACCCGCAATATTCCTGTGAAATTTCGTTGAAAAATTTTAGTAGGAACCTAGTAATGTTTTTTGGTTAATTGTGGGCGTGGCAGTAGCAATAATCTGCCCATATTTGGAATGCATGCTAGTAAAGACCCAGTGTATACATGTACGAATTTGTTTTCATATATCAGCACTAGAAGCATAGGTAGGGTAATTGTCTTTACGTGGGGTCCCCAAAGTTCATTATATGGGAGGGAGGCGTATCCTTCCTCTGATCGACCCCGAATCTTATATATGGCTTTGTAGGGTCCATATATGTACTAATATAAAATTTCGTCCAAAAATATTGTATAGGTCGTAAGTTATAATAATATGTCAATAGTGGGTGTGGCTGTAGAAATAACTCGCCTATTTTTTGTGTGGTGTTTAATGTTAGTACCCGCAACATTCCTGTGAAATAGGAACCTAGTAAAGATTTTTTGTTAATTGTGGGCGTGGCAGTAGCAATAATCTGCCCATATTTGGAATGCATGCTAGTACAGACCCAGTGTATACATATACCAATTTGTTTTCATATATCACCGCTAGAAGCATAGATAGGGTAATTGTCTTTAAGTGGTGTCCCCAAAGTTCATTATATGGGAGGGAGGCGTATCCTTCCTCTGATCGACCCCGAATCTTATATATGGCTTTGTAGGGTCCATATACTCGTATGTACTAATATAAAATTTCGTCCAAAAATATTGTATTGGTCGTAAGTTATAATAATATGTCAATATTGGGCGTGGCTGTAGAACTAACTCGCCCATTTTTTGTGTGGTCTTTAATGTTAGTACCTGCAACATTCCTGTAGAATTTCGTTGAAAAATCTTTAGTAGGAACCTAGTAATGTTTTTTGGTTATTTGTGGGCGTGGCAGTCGCAATAATCTGCCCATATTTGGAATGCATGCTAGTACAGACCCAGTGTATACATACACCAATTTGTCTTCATATATCATCACTAGAAGCATAGATAGGGTAATTGTCTTTAAGTGGGGTCCCCAAAGTTCATTATATGGGAGGGAGGCGTATCCTTCCTCTGATCGACCCCGAATCTTATATATGGCTATGTAGGGTCCATATGTGCACTAATATAAAATTTCGTTCAAAAATATTGTATAGGTCGTAAATTATAATAATATGTCAATAGTGGGCGTGGCTGTAGAAATCACTCGCCCATTTTTTGTGTGGTGTTTAATGTTAGTACCCGCAACATTCCTGTGAAATAGGAACCTAGTAATGATTTTTGGTTAATTGTGGGCGTGGCAGTAGCATTAATCTGCCCATATTTGGAATGCATGCTAGTACAGCCCCAGTGTATACATACACCAATTTGTCTTCATATATCATCACTAGAAGCATAGATTGGGTAATTGTCTTTAAATGGGGTCCCTAAAGTTCATTATCTGGGAGGGAGGCGTATCCTTCCTCTGATCGACCCCGAATCTTATATATGGCTATGTAGGGTCCATATATGTACTAATATAAAATTTCGTCAAAAAATATTGTATAGGTCGTAAGTTATAATAATATGTCAATAGTGGGCGTGGCTGTGGAAATAACTTGCCCCTTTTTTGTGTGGTGTTTAGTGTTAGTACCCGCAACATTCCTGTGAAATTTCGTTGAAAAATTTTAGTAGGAACCTAGTAATGTTTTTTGGTTAATTGTGGGCGTGGCAGTAGAAATAATCTGCCCATATTTGGAATGCATGCTAGTAAAGACCCAGTGTATACATGTACGAATTTGTTTTCATATATCAGCACTAGAAGCATAGGTAGGGTAATTGTCTTTACGTGGGGTCCCCAAAGTTCATTATATGGGAGGGAGGCGTATCCTTCCTCTGATCGACCCCGAATCGTATATATGGCTTTGTAGGGTCCATATATGTACTAATATAAAATTTCGTCACAAAAATATTGTATAGGTCGTAAGTTATAATAATATGTCAATAGTGGGCGTGGCTGTAGAAATAACTCGCCCATTTTTTGTGTGGTGTTTAATGTTAGTACCCGCAACATTCCTGTGAAATAGGAACCTAGAAATGATTTTTGGTTAATTGTGGGCGTGGCAGTAGCAATAATCTGCCCATATTTGGAATGCATGCTAGTACAGCCCCAGTGTATACATACACCAATTTGTCTTCATATATCATCACTAGAAGCATAGATAGGGTAATTGTCTTTAAGTGAGGTCCCTAAAGTTCATTATATGGGAGGGAGGCGTATCCTTCCTCTGATCGACCCCGAATCTTATATATGGGTATGTAGGGTCCATATATGTACTAATATAAAATTTCGTCTAAAAATATTGTATAGGTCGTAAGTTATAATAATATGTCAATAGTGGGCGTGGCTGTAGAAATAACTCGCCCCTTTTTTGTGTGGTGTTTAGTGTTAGTACCCGCAACATTCCTGTGAAATTTCGTTGAAAAATTTTAGTAGGAGCCTAGTAATGTTTTTGGTTAATTGTGGGCGTGGCAGTAGCAATAATCTGCCCATATTTGGAATGCATGCTAGTAAAGACCCAGTGTATACATGTACGAATTTGTTTTTATATATCAGCACTAGAAGCATAGGTAGGGTAATTGTCTTTACGTGGGGTCCCCAAAGTTCATTATATGGGAGGGAGGTGTATCCTTCCTCTGATCGACCCCGAATCGTATATATGGCATTGTAGGGTCCATATATGTACTAATATAAAATTTCGTCACAAAAATATTGTATAGGTCGTAAGTTATAATAATATGCCAATAGTGGGCGTGGCTGTAGAAATAACTCGCCCATTTTTTGTGTGGTCTTTAATGTTAGTACCGGCAACATTCCTGTGAAATAGGAACCTAGTAATGATTTTTGGTTTATTGTGGGCGTGGCAGTAGCATTAATCTGCCCATATTTGGAATGCATGCTAGTACAGCCCCAGTGTATACATACACCAATTTGTCTTCATATATCATCACTAGAAGCATAGATTGGGTAATTGTCTTTAAATGGGGTCCCTAAAGTTCATTATCTGGGAGGGAGGCGTATCCTTCCTCTGATCGACCCCGAATCTTATATATGGCTATGTAGGGTCCATATATGTACTAATATAAAATTTCGTCAAAAAATATTGTATAGGTCGTAAGTTATAATAATATGTCAATAGTGGGCGTGGCTGTGGAAATAACTTGCCCCTTTTTTGTGTGGTGTTTAGTGTTAGTACCCGCAACATTCCTGTGAAATTTCGTTGAAAAATTTTAGTAGGAACCTAGTAATGTTTTTTGGTTAATTGTGGGCGTGGCAGTAGAAATAATCTGCCCATATTTGGAATGCATGCTAGTAAAGACCCAGTGTATACATGTACGAATTTGTTTTCATATATCAGCACTAGAAGCATAGGTAGGGTAATTGTCTTTACGTGGGGTCCCCAAAGTTCATTATATGGGAGGGAGGCGTATCCTTCCTCTGATCGACCCCGAATCGTATATATGGCTTTGTAGGGTCCATATATGTACTAATATAAAATTTCGTCACAAAAATATTGTATAGGTCGTAAGTTATAATAATATGTCAATAGTGGGCGTGGCTGTAGAAATAACTCGCCCATTTTTTGTGTGGTGTTTAATGTTAGTACCCGCAACATTCCTGTGAAATAGGAACCTAGAAATGATTTTTGGTTAATTGTGGGCGTGGCAGTAGCAATAATCTGCCCATATTTGGAATGCATGCTAGTACAGCCCCAGTGTATACATACACCAATTTGTCTTCATATATCATCACTAGAAGCATAGATAGGGTAATTGTCTTTAAGTGAGGTCCCTAAAGTTCATTATATGGGAGGGAGGCGTATCCTTCCTCTGATCGACCCCGAATCTTATATATGGGTATGTAGGGTCCATATATGTACTAATATAAAATTTCGTCTAAAAATATTGTATAGGTCGTAAGTTATAATAATATGTCAATAGTGGGCGTGGCTGTAGAAATAACTCGCCCCTTTTTTGTGTGGTGTTTAGTGTTAGTACCCGCAACATTCCTGTGAAATTTCGTTGAAAAATTTTAGTAGGAACCTAGTAATGTTTTTGGTTAATTGTGGGCGTGGCAGTAGCAATAATCTGCCCATATTTGGAATGCATGCTAGTAAAGACCCAGTGTATACATGTACGAATTTGTTTTTATATATCAGCACTAGAAGCATAGGTAGGGTAATTGTCTTTACGTGGGGTCCCCAAAGTTCATTATATGGGAGGGAGGTGTATCCTTCCTCTGATCGACCCCGAATCGTATATATGGCATTGTAGGGTCCATATATGTACTAATATAAAATTTCGTCACAAAAATATTGTATAGGTCGTAAGTTATAATAATATGCCAATAGTGGGCGTGGCTGTAGAAATAACTCGCCCATTTTTTGTGTGGTCTTTAATGTTAGTACCGGCAACATTCCTGTGAAATAGGAACCTAGTAATGATTTTTGGTTTATTGTGGGCGTGGCAGTAGCAATAATCTGCCCATATTTGGAATGCATGCTAGTGCAGCCCCAGTGTATACATACACCAATTTGTCTTCATATATCATCACTAGAAGCATAGATAGGGTAATTGTCTTTAAGTGGGGTCCCTAAAGTTCATTATATGGGAGGGAGGCGTATCCTTCCTCTGATCGACCCCGAATCTTATATATGGGGGGTATGTAGGGTCCATATATGTACTAATATAAAATTTCGTCCAAAAATATTGTATAGGTCGTAAGTTATAATAATATGTCAATAGTGGGCGTGGCTGTAGAAATAACTCGCCCCTTTTTTGTGTGGTGTTTAGAGTTAGTACCCGCAACATTCCTGTGAAATTTCGTTGAAAAATTTTAGTAGGAACCTAGTAATGTTTTTTGGTTAATTGTGGGCGTGGCAGTAGCAATAATCTGCCCATATTTGGAATGCATGCTAGTAAAGACCCAGTGTATATGTACATGTACGAATTTGTTTTCATATATCAGCACTAGAAGCATAGGTAGGGTAATTGTCTTTACGTGGGGTCCCCAAAGTTCATTATATGGGAGGGAGGCGTCTTCTTCCTCTGATCGACCCCGAATCTTATATATGGCTTTGTAGGGTCCATATATGTACTAATATAAAATTTCGTCACAAAAATAATGTATAGGTCGTAAGTTACAATAATATGTCAATAGTGGGTGTGGCTGTAGAAATAACTCGCCCATTTTTTGTGTGGTGTTTAATGTTAGTACCCGCAACATTCCTGTGAAATAGGAACCTAGTAATGATTTTTGGTTAATTGTGGGCGTGGCAGTGGCAATAATCTGCCCATATTTGGAATGCATGCTAGTACATACCCAGTGTATACATATACCAATTTGTTTTCATATATCACCGCTAGAAGCATAGATAGGGTAATTGTCTTTAAGTGGTGTCCCCAAAGTTCATTATATGGGAGGGAGGCGTATCCTTCCTCTGATCGACCCCGAATCTTATATATGGCTTTGTAGGGTCCATATACTCGTATGTACTAATATAAAATTTCGTCCAAAAATATTGTATAGGTCGTAAGTTATAATAATATGTCAATAGTGGGCGTGGCTGTAGAACTAACTCGCCCATTTTTTGTGTGGTCTTTAATGTTAGTACCCGCAACATTGCTGTAGAATTTCGTTGAAAAATCTTTAGTAGGAACCTAGTAATGTTTTTTGGTTATTTGTGGGCGTGGCAGTCGCAATAATCTGCCCATATTTGGAATGCATGCTAGTACAGACCCAGTGTATACATACACCAATTTGTCTTCATATATCATCACTAGAAGCATAGATAGGGTAATTGTCTTTAAGTGGGGTCCCCAAAGTTCATTATATGGGAGGGAGGCGTATCCTTCCTCTGATCGACCCCGAATCATATATATGGCTATGTAGGGTCCATATGTGCACTAATATAAAATTTCGTCCAAAAATATTGTATAGGTCGTAAGTTATAATAATATGTCAATAGTGGGCGTGGCTGTAGAAATAACTCGCCCATTTTTTGTGTGGTGTTTAATGTTAGTACCCGCAACATTCCTGTGAAATAGGAACCTAGTAATGATTTTTGGTTAATTGTGGGCGTGGCAGTAGCAATAATCTGCCCATATTTGGAATGCATGCTAGTACAGCCCCAGTGTATACATACACCAATTTGTCTCCATATATCATCACTAGAAGCATAGATAGGGTAATTGTCTTTAAGTGGGGTCCCTAAAGTGCATTATATGGGAGGGAGGCGTATCCTTCCTCTGATCGATCCCGAATCTTATATATGGCTTTGTAGGGTCCATATACTCGTATGTACTAATATAAAATTTCGTCCAAAAATATTGTATAGGTCGTAAGTTATAATAATATGTCAATAGTGGGCGTGGCTGTAGAAATAACTCGCCCATTTTTTGTGCGGTGTTTAATGTTAGTACCGGCAACATTCCTGTGAAATTTCGTTGAAAAATTTTAGTAGGAACCTAGTAATGTTTTTTGGTTAATTGTGGGCGTGGCAGTAGCAATAATCTGCCCATATTTGGAACGCATGCTAGTAAAGACCCAGTGTATACATGTACGAATTTGTTTTCATATATCAGCACTAGAAGCATAGGTAGGGTAATTGTCTTTACGTGGGGTCCCCAAAGTTCATTATATGGGAGGGAGGCGTATCCTTCCTCTGATCGACCCCAAATCGTATATATGGCTTTGTAGGGTCCATATATGTACTAATATAAAATTTCGTCACAAAAATATTATATAGGTCGTAAGTTATAATAATATGTCAATAGTGGGCGTGGCTGTAGAAATAACTCGCCCATTTTTTGTGTGGTGTTTAATGTTAGTACCCGCAACATTCCTGTGAAATAGGAACCTAGTAATGATTTTTGGTTAATTGTGGGCGTGGCAGTAGAAATAATCTGCCCATATTTGGAATGCATGCTAGTACAGACCCATTGTATACATATACCAATTTGTTTTCATATATCACCACTAGAAGCATAGATAGGGTAATTGTCTTTAAGTGGTGTCCCCAAAGTTCATTATATGGGAGGGAGGCGTATCCTTCCTCTGATCGACCCCGAATCTTATATATGGCTTTGTAGGGTCCATATACTCGTATGTACTAATATAAAAATTCGTCCAAAAATATTGTATAGGTCGTAAGTTATAATAATATGTCAATAGTGGGCGTGGCTGTAGAACTAACTCGCCCATTTTTTGTGTGGTCTGTAATGTTAGTACCCGCAACATTCCAGTAGAATTTCGTTGAAAAATCTTTAGTAGGAACCTAGTAATGTTTTTTGGTTATTTGTGGGCGTGGCAGTCGCAATAATCTGCCCATATTTCAAATGCATGCTAGTACAGACCCAGTGTATACATACACCAATTTGTCTTCATATATCATCACTAGAAGCATAGATAGGGTAATTGTCTTTAAGTGGGGTCCCCAAAGTTCATTATAAGGGAGGGAGGCGTATCGTTCCTCTGATCGACCCCGAATCTTATATATGGCTATGTAGGGTCCAAATATGTACTAATATAAAATTTCGTCCATAAATATTGTATAGATCGTAAGTTATAATAATATGTCAATAGTGGGCGTGGCTGCAGAACTAACCCGCCCATTTTTTGTGTGGTGTTTAGTGTTAGTACCCGCAAAATTCCTGTGAAATAGGAATCTAGTAATGTTTTTTGGTTAATTGTGGGCGTGGCAGTAGCAATAATCTGCCCATATTTGGAATGCATGCTAGTACAGCCCCAGTGTATACATACACCAATTTGTCTTCATATATCATCACTAGAAGCATAGATAGGGTAATTGTCTTTAAGTGGGTTCCCTAAAGTTCATTATATGGGAGGGAGGCGTATCCTTCCTCTGATCGACCCCGAATCTTATATATGGCTATGTAGGGTCCATATATGTACTAATATAAAATTTCGTCCAAAATATTGTATAGGTCGTAAGTTATAATAATATGTCAATAGTGGGCGTGGCTGTAGAACTAACTCGCCCCTTTTTTGTGTGGTGTTTAATGTTAGTACCCGCAACATTCCTGTGAAATAGGAACCTAGTAATGATTTTTGGTTAATTGTGGGCGTGGCAGTAGCAATAATCTGCCCATATTTGGAATGCATGCTAGTACAGACCCAGTGTATACATATACCAATTTGTTTTCATATATTATCACTAGAAGCATAGATAGGGTAATTGTGTGTGGTGTCCCCAAAGTTCATTATATGGGAGGGAGGCGTATCCTTCCTCTGATCGACCCCGAATCTTATATATGGCTTTGTAGGGTCCATATACTCGTATGTACTAATATAAAATTTCGTCCAAAAATATTGTATAGGTCGTAAGTTATAATAATATGTCAATAGTGGGCGTGGCTGTAGAACTAACTCGCCCATTTTTTGTGTGGTCTTTAATGTTAGTACCCGCAACATTGCTGTAGAATTTCGTTGAAAAATCTTTAGTAGGAACCTAGTAATATTTTTTGGTTATTTGTGGGCGTGGCAGTCGCAATAATCTGCCCATATTTGGAATGCATGCTAGTACAGACCCAGTGTATACATACACCAATTTGTCTTCATATATCATCACTAGAAGCATAGATAGGGTAATTGTCTTTAAGTGGGGTCCCCAAAGTTCATTATATGGGAGGGAGGCGTATCCTTCCTCTGATCGACCCCGAATCATATATATGGCTATGTAGGGTCCATATGTGCACTAATATAAAATTTCGTCCAAAAATATTGTATAGGTCGTAAGTTCTAATAATATGTCAATAGTGGGCGTGGCTGTAGAAATAACTCGCCCATTTTTTGTGTGGTGTTTAATGTTAGTACCCGCAACATTCCTGTGAAATAGGAACCTAGTAATGATTTTTGGTTAATTGTGGGCGTGGCAGTAGCAATAATCTGCCCATATTTGGAATGCATGCTAGTACAGCCCCAGTGTATACATACACCAATTTGTCTCCATATATCATCACTAGAAGCATAGATAGGGTAATTGTCTTTAAGTGGGGTCCCTAAAGTGCATTATATGGGAGGGAGGCGTATCCTTCCTCTGATCGATCCCGAATCTTATATATGGCTTTGTAGGGTCCATATACTCGTATGTACTAATATAAAATTTCGTCCAAAAATATTGTATAGGTCGTAAGTTATAATAATATGTCAATAGTGGGCGTGGCTGTAGAAATAACTCGCCCATTTTTTGTGCGGTGTTTAATGTTAGTACCGGCAACATTCCTGTGAAATTTCGTTGAAAAATTTTAGTAGGAACCTAGTAATGTTTTTTGGTTAATTGTGGGCGTGGCAGTAGCAATAATCTGCCCATATTTGGAACGCATGCTAGTAAAGACCCAGTGTATACATGTACGAATTTGTTTTCATATATCAGCACTAGAAGCATAGGTAGGGTAATTGTCTTTACGTGGGGTCCCCAAAGTTCATTATATGGGAGGGAGGCGTATCCTTCCTCTGATCGACCCCAAATCGTATATATGGCTTTGTAGGGTCCATATATGTACTAATATAAAATTTCGTCACAAAAATATTATATAGGTCGTAAGTTATAATAATATGTCAATAGTGGGCGTGGCTGTAGAAATAACTCGCCCATTTTTTGTGTGGTGTTTAATGTTAGTACCCGCAACATTCCTGTGAAATAGGAACCTAGTAATGATTTTTGGTTAATTGTGGGCGTGGCAGTAGAAATAATCTGCCCATATTTGGAATGCATGCTAGTACAGACCCATTGTATACATATACCAATTTGTTTTCATATATCACCACTAGAAGCATAGATAGGGTAATTGTCTTTAAGTGGTGTCCCCAAAGTTCATTATATGGGAGGGAGGCGTATCCTTCCTCTGATCGACCCCGAATCTTATATATGGCTTTGTAGGGTCCATATACTCGTATGTACTAATATAAAATTTCGTCCAAAAATATTGTATAGGTCGTAAGTTATAATAATATGTCAATAGTGGGCGTGGCTGTAGAACTAACTCGCCCATTTTTTGTGTGGTCTGTAATGTTAGTACCCGCAACATTCCAGTAGAATTTCGTTGAAAAATCTTTAGTAGGAACCTAGTAATGTTTTTTGGTTATTTGTGGGCGTGGCAGTCGCAATAATCTGCCCATATTTCGAATGCATGCTAGTACAGACCCAGTGTATACATACACCAATTTGTCTTCATATATCATCACTAGAAGCATAGATAGGGTAATTGTCTTTAAGTGGGGTCCCCAAAGTTCATTATAAGGGAGGGAGGCGTATCGTTCCTCTGATCGACCCCGAATCTTATATATGGCTATGTAGGGTCCAAATATGTACTAATATAAAATTTCGTCCATAAATATTGTATAGATCGTAAGTTATAATAATATGTCAATAGTGGGCGTGGCTGCAGAACTAACCCGCCCATTTTTTGTGTGGTGTTTAGTGTTAGTACCCGCAAAATTCCTGTGAAATAGGAATCTAGTAATGTTTTTTGGTTAATTGTGGGCGTGGCAGTAGCAATAATCTGCCCATATTTGGAATGCATGCTAGTACAGCCCCAGTGTATACATACACCAATTTGTCTTCATATATCATCACTAGAAGCATAGATAGGGTAATTGTCTTTAAGTGGGTTCCCTAAAGTTCATTATATGGGAGGGAGGCGTATCCTTCCTCTGATCGACCCCGAATCTTATATATGGCTATGTAGGGTCCATATATGTACTAATATAAAATTTCGTCCAAAATATTGTATAGGTCGTAAGTTATAATAATATGTCAATAGTGGGCGTGGCTGTAGAACTAACTCGCCCCTTTTTTGTGTGGTGTTTAGTGTTAGTACCCGCAACATTCCTGTGAAATTTCGTTGAAAAATTTTAGTAGGAACCTAGTAATGTTTTTTGGTTAATTGTGGGCGTGGCAGTAGCAATAATGTGCCCATATTTGGAATGCATGCTAGTACAGACCCACTGTATACATATACGAATTTGTTTTCATATATCAGCACTAGAAGCATAGGTAGGGTAATTGTCTTTACGTGGGGTCCCCAAAGTTCATTATATGGGAGGGAGGCGTATCCTTCCTCTGATCGACCCCGAATCTTATATATGGCTTTGTAGGGTCCATATATGTACTAATATAAAATTTCGTCCAATAATATTGTATAGGTCGTAAGTTGTAATAATATGTTAATAGTGGGCGTGGCTGTAGAAATAACTCGCCCATTTTTTGTGTGGTGTGTAATGTTAGTACCCGCAACATTCCTGTGAAATAGGAACCTAGTAATGATTTTTGGTTAATTGTGGGCGTGGCAGTAGCAATAATCTGCCCATATTTGGAATGCATGCTAGTACAGACCCAGTGTATACATATACCAATTTGTTTTCATATATCACCACCAGAAGCATAGATATGGTAATTGTCTTT
Source organism: Clusia tigrina (assembly GCA_920105625.2). Lineage (NCBI taxonomy): Eukaryota > Metazoa > Arthropoda > Insecta > Diptera > Clusiidae > Clusia > Clusia tigrina. The sequence goes on from OV050030.1 coordinate 341,690,638, forward strand.
AAGTGGTGTCCCCAAAGTTCATTATATGGGAGGGAGGCGTATCCTTCCTCTGATCGACCCCAAATCTTATATATGGCTTTGTACGGTCCATATACTCGTATGTACTAATATAAAATTTCGTCCAAAACTATTGTATAGGTCGTATGTTATAATAATATGTCAATAGTGGGCGTGGCTGTAGAACTCACTCGCCCATTTTTTGTGTGGTCTTTAATGTTAATACCCGCAACATTCCTGTAGAATTTCGTTGAAAAATCTTTGGTAGGAACCTAGTAATGTTTTTTGGTTATTTGTGGGCGTGGCAGTCGCAATAATCTGCCCATATTTGGAATGCATGCTAGTACAGACCCAGTGTATACATACACCAATTTGTCTTCATATATCATCACTAGAAGCATAGATAGCGTAATTGTCTTTAGGTGGGGTCCCTAAAGTTCATTATATCGGAGGGAGGCGTATCCTTCCTCTGATCGACCCCGAACATTATATATGGCTATGTAGGGTCCATATATGTTCTAATATAAAATTTCGTTCAAAAATATTGAATAGATCGTAAGTTATAATAATATGTCAATAGTGGGCGTGGCTGCAGAACTAACCCGCCCATTTTGTGTGTGGTGTTTAGTGTTAGTACCCGCAACATTCCTGTGAAATAGGAACCTAGTAATGTTTTTTGGTTATTTGTGGGCGTGGCAGTCGCAATAATCTGCCCATATTTGGAATGCATGCTAGTACAGACCCAGTGTATACATATACCAATTTGTTTTCATATATCATCACTAGAAGCATAGACACGGTTATTGTCTTTAAGTGGAGTCCCCAAAGTTAATTAAATGGGAAGGAGGCGTATCCTTCCTCTGACGACCCCAAATCTTATATATGGCTTTGTAGGGTCCATATATGTACTAATATAAAATTTCGTCCATAAATATTGTATAGGTCGTAGGTTATTATAATATGTCAATAGTGGGCGTGGCTGTAGAAATAACTCGCCCATTTTTTGTGTGGTGTTTAATGTTAGTACCCGCAACATTCCTGTGAAATAGGAACCTAGTAATGATTTTTGGTTAATTGTGGGCGTGGCAGTAGCAATAATCTGCCCATATTTGGAATGCATGCTAGTACAGACCCAGTGTATACATATACCAATTTGTTTTCATATATCATCACTAGAAGCATAGATAGGGTAATTGTGTGTGGTGTCCCCAAAGTTCATTATATGGGAGGGAGGCGTATCCTTCCTCTGATCGACCCCGAATCTTATATATGGCTTTGTAGGGTCCATATACTCGTATGTACTAATATAAAATTTCGTCCAAAAATATTGAATAGGTCGTAAGTTATAATAATATGTCAATAGTGGGCGTGGCTGTAGAACTAACTCGCCCATTTTTGTGTGGTGTTTAATGTTAGTACCCGCAACATTCCTGTAGAATTTCGTTGAATAATCTTTAGTAGGAACCTAGTAATATTTTTTGATTATTTGTGGGCGCGGCAGTCGCAATAATCTGCCCATATTTGGAATGCATGCTAGTACAGACCCAGTGTATACATATACCAATTTGTTTTCATATATCATCATTAGAAGCATAGACAGGGTAATTGTCTTTAAGTGGAGTCCCCAAAGTTAATTAAATGGGAGGGAGGCGTATCCTTCCTCTGAACGACCCCGAATCTTATATATGGCTTTGTAGGGTCCATATATGTACTAATATAAAATTTAGTCCATAAATATTGTATAGGTCGTAAGTTATTATAATATGTCAATAGAGGGCGTGGCTGTAGAAATAGCTCGCCCATTTTTTGTGTGGTGTTTTATGTTAGTACCCGCAACCTACCTGTGAAATTTCGTTGAAAAATCTTTAATAGGAACCTAGTAATGATTTTTGGTTAATTGTGGGCGTGGCAGTAGCAATAATCTGCCCATATTTGCAATGCATGCTAGTACAGACCCAGTGTATACATATACCAATTTGGTTTCAGATATCATCACTAGAAGCATAGTTAGGGTAATTGTCTTTAAGTGGTGTCCCCAAAGTTCATTATATGGGAGGGAGGCGTATCCTTCCTCTGATCGGCCCCGAATCTTATATATGGCTTTGTAGGGTCCATATACTCGTATGTACTAATATAAAATTTCGTCCATAAATATTGTATAGGTTGTAGGTTATTATAATATGTCAATAGTGGGCGTGGCTGTAGAACTAACTCGCCCCTTTTTTGTGTGGTGTTTAGTGTTAGTATCCGAAACATTCCTGTGAAATTTCGTTGAAAAATTTTAGTAGGAACTTAGTAATGTTTTTTGGTTAATTGTGGGCGTGGCAGTAGCAATAATCTGCCCATATTTAGAATGCATGCTAGTACAGACCCAGTGTATACATATACGAATTTGTTTTCATATATCAGCACTAGAAGCATAGGTAGGGTAATTGTCTTTACGTGGGGTCCCCAAAGTTCAATATATGGGAGGGAGGCGTATCCTTCCTCTGAATGACCCCGAATCTTATATATGGCTTTGTAGGGTCCATATATGTACTAATATAAAATTTCGTCCAAAAATATTGTATAGGTCGTAAGTTATAATAATATGTCAATAGTGGGCGTGGCTGTAGAAATAACTCGCCCATTTTTTGTGTGGTGTTTAATGTTAGTACCCGCAACATTCCTGTGAAATAGGAACCTAGTAATGATTTTTGGTGAATTGTGGGCGTGGCAGTAGCAATAATCTGCCCATATTTGGAATGCATGCTAGTACAGACCCAGTGTATACATATACCAATTTGTTTTCATATATCATCACTAGAAGCATAGATAGGGTAATTGTGTGTGGTGTCCCCAAAGTTCATTATATGGGAGGGAGGCGTATCCTTCCTCTGATCGACCCCGAATCTTATATATGGCTTTCTAGGGTCCATATACTCGTATGTACTAATATAAAATTTCGTCCAAAAATATTGAATAGGTCGTAAGTTATAATAATATGTCAATAGTGGGCGTGGCTGTAGAACTAACTCGCCCATTTTTTGTGTGGTGTTTAATGTTAGTACCCGCAACATTCCTGTAGAATTTCGTTGAATAATCTTTAGTAGGAACCTAGTAATGTTTTTTGATTATTTGTGGGCGCGGCAGTCGCAATAATCTGCCCATATTTGGAATGCATGCTAGTACAGACCCAGTGTATACATATACCAATTTGTTTTCATATATCATCATTAGAAGCATAGACAGGGTAATTGTCTTTAAGTGGAGTCCCCAAAGTTAATTAAATGGGAGGGAGGCGTATCCTTCCTCTGAACGACCCCGAATCTTATATATGGCTTTGTAGGGTCCATATATGTACTAATATAAAATTTCGTCCATAAATATTGTATAGGTCGTAAGTTATTATAATATGTCAATAGAGGGCGTGGCTGTAGAAATAGCTCGCCCATTTTTTGTGTGGTGTTTTATGTTAGTACCCGCAACCTACCTGTGAAATTTCGTTGAAAAATCTTTAATAGGAACCTAGTAATGATTTTTGGTTAATTGTGGGCGTGGCAGTAGCAATAATCTGCCCATATTTGCAATGCATGCTAGTACAGACCCAGTGTATACATATACCAATTTGTTTTCAGATATCATCACTAGAAGCATAGTTAGGGTAATTGTCTTTAAGTGGTGTCCCCAAAGTTCATTATATGGGAGGGAGGCGTATCCTTCCTCTGATCGGCCCCGAATCTTATATATGGCTTTGTAGGGTCCATATACTCGTATGTACTAATATAAAATTTCGTCCATAAATATTGTATAGGTTGTAGGTTATTATAATATGTCAATAGTGGGCGTGGCTGTAGAACTAACTCGCCCCTTTTTTGTGTGGTGTTTAGTGTTAGTACCCGCAACATTCCTGTGAAATTTCGTTGAAAAATTTTAGTAGGAACTTAGTAATGTTTTTTGGTTAATTGTGGGCGTGGCAGTAGCAATAATCTGCCCATATTTAGAATGCATGCTAGTACAGACCCAGTGTATACATATACCAATTTGTTTTCATATATCATCACTAGAAGCATAGATAGGGTAATTGTCTTTAAGTGGGGTCCCCAAAGTTCATTATATGGGAGGGAGGCGTATCCTTCCTCTGATCGACCCCGAATCTTATATATGGTTTTGTAGGGTCCATATATGTACTAATATAAAATTTAGTCCAAAAATATTGTATAGGTCGTAAGTTATAATAATATGTCAATAGTGGGCGTGGCTGTAGAAATAACTCGCCCATTTTTTGTGTGGTGTTTAATGTTAGTACCCGCAACATTCCTGTAGAATTTCGTTGAAAAATCTTTAGTAGGAACCTAGTAATGTTTTTTGGTTATTTGTGGGCGTGGCAGTTGCAATAATCTGCCCATATTTGATATGCATGCTAGTACAGACCCAGTGTATACATATACCAATTTGTTTTCATATATCATCACTAGAAGCATAGACAGGGTAATTGTCTTTAAGTGGAGTCCCCAAAGTTAATTAAATGGGAAGGAGGCGTATCCTTCCTCTGACGACCCCGAATCTTATATATGGCTTTGTAGGGTCCATATATGTACTAATATAAAATTTCGTCCATAAATATTTTATAGGTCGTAGGTTATTATAATATGTCAATAGTGGGCGTGGCTGTAGAACTAACTCGCCCATTTTTTGTGTGGTGTTTTACGTTAGTACCCGCAACCTACCTGTGAAATTTCGTTGAAAAATCTTTAATAGGAACCTAGTAATGATTTTTGGTTAATTGTGGGCGTGGCAGTAGCAATAATCTGCCCATATTTGGAATGCATGCTAGTACAGACCCAGTGTATACATATACCAATTTGTTTTCATATATCATCACTAGAAGCATAGATAGGGTAATTGTGTGTGGTGTCCCCAAAGTTCATTATATGGGAGGGAGGCGTATCCTTCCTCTGCTCGACCCCGAATCTTATATATGGCTTTGTAGGGTCCATATACTCGTATGTACTAATATAAAATTTCGTCCAAAAATATTGAATAGGTCGTAAGTTATAATAATATGTCAATAGTGGGCGTGGCTGTAGAACTAACTCGCCCATTTTTTGTGTGGTGTTTAATGTTAGTACCCGCAACATTCCTGTAGAATTTCGTTGAAAAATCTTTAGTAGGAACCTAGTAATGTTTTTTGATTATTTGTGGGCGCGGCAGTCGCAATAATCTGCCCATATTTGGAATGCATGCTAGTACAGACCCAGTGTATACATATACCAATTTGTTTTCATATATCATCATTAGAAGCATAGACAGGGTAATTGTCTTTAAGTGGAGTCCCCAAAGTTAATTAAATGGGAGGGAGGCGTATCCTTCCTCTGAACGACCCCGAATCTTATATATGGCTTTGTAGGGTCCATATATGTACTAATATAAAATTTCGTCCATAAATATTGTATAGGTCGTAAGTTATTATAATATGTCAATAGAGGGCGTGGCTGTAGAAATAACTCGCCCATTTTTTGTGTGGTGTTTTATGTTAGTACCCGCAACCTACCTGTGAAATTTCGTTGAAAAATCTTTAATAGGAACCTAGTAATGATTTTTGGTTAATTGTGGGCGTGGCAGTAGCAATAATCTGCCCATATTTGCAATGCATGCTAGTACAGACCCAGTGTATACATATACCAATTTGTTTTCAGATATCATCACTAGAAGCATAGTTAGGGTAATTGTCTTTAAGTGGTGTCCCCAAAGTTCATTATATGGGAGGGAGGCGTATCCTTCCTCTGATCGGCCCCGAATCTTATATATGGCTTTGTAGGGTCCATATACTCGTATGTACTAATATAAAATTTCGTCCATAAATATTGTATAGGTTGTAGGTTATTATAATATGTCAATAGTGGGCGTGGCTGTAGAACTAACTCGCCCCTTTTTTGTGTGGTGTTTAGTGTTAGTACCCGCAACATTCCTGTGAAATTTCGTTGAAAAATTTTAGTAGGAACTTAGTAATGTTTTTTGGTTAATTGTGGGCGTGGCAGTAGCAATAATCTGCCCATATTTAGAATGCATGCTAGCACAGACCCAGTGTATACATATACCAATTTGTTTTCATATATCATCACTAGAAGCATAGATAGGGTAATTGTCTTTAAGTGGGGTCCCCAAAGTTCATTATATGGGAGGGAGGCGTATCCTTCCTCTGATCGACCCCGAATCTTATATATGGTTTTGTAGGGTCCATATATGTACTAATATAAAATTTAGTCCAAAAATATTGTATAGGTCGTAAGTTATAATAATATGTCAATAGTGGGCGTGGCTGTAGAAATAACTCGCCCATTTTTTGTGTGGTGTTTAATGTTAGTACCCGCAACATTCCTGTGAAATAGGAACCTAGTAATGATTTTTGGTTAATTGTGGGCGTGGCAGTAGCAATAATCTGCCCATATTTGGAATGCATGCTAGTACAGACCCAGTGTATACATATACCAATTTGTTTTCATATATCATCACTAGAAGCATAGACAGGGTAATTGTCTTTAAGTGGAGTCCCCAAAGTTAATTAAATGGGAAGGAGGCGTATCCTTCCTCTGACGACCCCGAATCTTATATATGGCTTTGTAGGGTCCATATATGTACTAATATAAAATTTCGTCCATAAATATTGTATAGGTCGTAGGTTATTATAATATGTCAATAGTGGGCGTGGCTGTAGAACTAACTCGCCCCTTTTTTGTGTGGTGTTTAGTGTTAGTATCCGCAACATTCCTGTGAAATTTCGTTGAAAAATTTTAGTAGGAACTTAGTAATGTTTTTTGGTTAATTGTGGGCGTGGCAGTAGCAATAATCTGCCCATATTTAGAATGCATGCTAGTACAGACCCAGTGTATACATATACCAATTTGTTTTCATATATCATTACTAGAAGCATAGGTAGGGTAATTGTCTTTGAGTGGGGTCCCCAAAGTTCAATATATGGGAGGGAGGCGTATCATTCCTCTGATCGACCCCGAATCTTATATATGGCTTTGTATTGTCCATATACTCGTATGTACTAATATAAAATTTCATCCAAAAATATTGAATAGGTCGTAAGTTATAATAATATGTCAATAGTGGGCGCGGCTGTAGAACTAACTCGCCCATTTTTTGTGTGGTGTTTAATGTTAGTACCCGGAACATTCCTGTAGAATTTCGTTGAAAAATCTTTAGTAGGAACCTAGTAATGTTTTTTGGTTATTTGTGGGCGTGGCAGTCGCAATAATCTGCCCATATTTGGAATGCATGCTAGTACAGACCCCGTGTATACATATACCAATTTGTTTTCATATATCATCACTAGAAGCATAGACAGGGTAATTGTCTTTAAGTGGAGTCCCCAAAGTTAATTAAATGGGAATTAGGCGTATCCTTCCTCTGACGACCCCGAATCTTATATATGGCTTTGTAGGGTCCATATATGTACTAATATAAAATTTCGTCCATAAATATTGTATAGGTCGTAGGTTATTATAATATGTCAATAGTGGGCGTGGCTGTAGAACTAACTCGCCCCTTTTTTGTGTGGTGTTTAGTGTTAGTATCCGCAACATTCCTGTGAAATTTCGTTGAAAAATTTTAGTAGGAACTTAGTAATGTTTTTTGGTTAATTGTGGGCGTGGCAGTAGCAATAATCTGCCCATATTTAGAATGCATGCTAGTACAGACCCAGTGTATACATATACCAATTTGTTTTCATATATCATTACTAGAAGCATAGGTAGGGTAATTGCCTTTAAGTGGGGTCCCCAAAGTTCAATATATGGGAGGGAGGCGTATCCTTCCTCTGATCGACCCCGAATCTTATATATGGCTTTGTAGGGTCCATATACTCGTATGTACTAATATAAAATTTCGTCCAAAAATATTGAATAGGTCGTAAGTTATAATAATATGTCAATAGTTGGCCGCGGCTGTAGAACTAACTCGCCCATTTTTTGTGTGGTGTTTAATGTTAGTACCCGGAACATTCCTGTAGAATTTCGTTGAAAAATCTTTAGTAGGAACCCAGTAATGTTTTTTGGTTATTTGTGGGCGTGGCAGTCGCAATAATCTGCCCATATTTGGAATGCATGCTAGTACAGACCCAGTGTATACATATACCAATTTGTTTTCATATATCATCACTAGAAGCATAGACAGGGTAATTGTCTTTAAGTGGAGTCCCCAAAGTTAATTAAATGGGAAGGAGGCGTATCCTTCCTCTGACGACCCCGAATCTTATATATGGCTTTGTAGGGTCCATATATGTACTAATATAAAATTTCGTCCATAAATATTGTATAGGTCGTAGGTTATTATAATATGTCAATAGTGGGCGTGGCTGTAGAACTAACTCGCCCCTTTTTTGTGTGGTGTTTAGTGTTAGTATCCGCAACATTCCTGTGAAATTTCGTTGAAAAATTTTAGTAGGAACTTAGTAATGTTTTTTGGTTAATTGTGGGCGTGGCAGTAGCAATAATCTGCCCATATTTAGAATGCATGCTAGTACAGACCCAGTGTATACATATACCAATTTGTTTTCATATATCATTACTAGAAGCATAGGTAGGGTAATTGTCTTTAAGTGGGGTCCCCAAAGTTCAATATATGGGAGGGAGGCGTATCCTTCCTCTGATCGACCCCGAATCTTATATATGGCTTTGTAGGGTCCATATACTCGTATGTACTAATATAAAATTTCGTCCAAAAATATTGAATAGGTCGTAAGTTATAATAATATGTCAATAGTGGGCGCGGCTGTAGAACTAACTCGCCCATTTTTTGTGTGGTGTTTAATGTTAGTACCCGGAACATTCCTGTAGAATTTCGTTGAAAAATCTTTAGTAGGAACCTAGTAATGTTTTTTGGTTATTTGTGGGCGTGGCAGTCGCAATAATCTGCCCATATTTGGAATGCATGCTAGTACAGACCCAGTGTATACATATACCAATTTGTTTTCATATATCATCACTAGAAGCATAGACAGGGTAATTGTCTTTAAGTGGAGTCCCCAAAGTTAATTAAATGGGAATTAGGCGTATCCTTCCTCTGACGACCCCGAATCTTATATATGGCTTTGTAGGGTCCATATATGTACTAATATAAAATTTCGTTCATAAATATTGTATAGGTCGTAGGTTATTATAATATGTCAATAGTGGGCGTGGCTGTAGAACTAACTCGCCCCTTTTTTGTGTGGTGTTTAGTGTTAGTATCCGCAACATTCCTGTGAAATTTCGTTGAAAAATTTTAGTAGGAACTTAGTAATGTTTTTTGGTTAATTGTGGGCGTGGCAGTAGCAATAATCTGCCCATATTTAGAATGCATGCTAGTACAGACCCAGTGTATACATATACCAATTTATTTTCATATATCATTACTAGAAGCATAGGTAGGGTAATTGTCTTTAAGTGGGGTCCCCAAAGTTCAATATATGGGAGGGAGGCGTATCCTTCCTCTGATCGACCCCGAATCTTATATATGGCTTTGTAGGGTCCATATACTCGTATGTACTAATATAAAATTTCGTCCAAAAATATTGAATAGGTCGTAAGTTATAATAATATGTCAATAGTTGGCCGCGGCTGTAGAACTAACTCGCCCATTTTTTGTGTGGTGTTTAATGTTAGTACCCGGAACATTCCTGTAGAATTTCGTTGAAAAATCTTTAGTAGGAACCTAGTAATGTTTTTTGGTTATTTGTGGGCGTGGCAGTCGCAATAATCTGCCCATATTTGGAATGCATGCTAGTACAGACCCAGTGTATACATATACCAATTTGTTTTCATATATCATCACTAGAAGCATAGACAGGGTAATTGTCTTTAAGTGGAGTCCCCAAAGTTAATTAAATGGGAAGGAGGCGTATCCTTCCTCTGACGACCCCGAATCTTATATATGGCTTTGTAGGGTCCATATATGTACTAATATAAAATTTCGTCCATAAATATTGTATAGGTCGTAGGTTATTATAATATGTCAATAGTGGGCGTGGCTGTAGAACTAACTCGCCCCTTTTTTGTGTGGTGTTTAGTGTTAGTATCCGAAACATTCCTGTGAAATTTCGTTGAAAAATTTGAGTAGGAACTTAGTAATGTTTTTTGGTTAATTGTGGGCGTGGCAGTATCAATAATCTGCCCATATTTAGAATGCATGCTAGTAGAGACCCAGTGTATACATATACGAATTTGTTTTCATATATCAGCACTAGAAGCATAGGTAGGGTAATTGTCTTTACGTGGGGTCCCCAAAGTTCAATATATGGGAGGGAGGCGTATCCTTCCTCTGATCGACCCCGAATCTTATATATGGCTTTGTAGGGTCCATATATGTACTAATATAAAATTTCGTCCAAAAATATTGTATAGGTCGTAAGTTATAATAATATGTCAATAGTGGGCGTGGCTGTAGAAATAACTCGCCCATTTTTTGTGTGGTGTTTAATGTTAGTACCCGCAACATTCCTGTGAAATAGGAACCTAGTAATGATTTTTGGTTAATTGTGGGCGTGGCAGTAGCAATAATCTGCCCATATTTGGAATGCATGCTAGTACAGACCCAGTGTATACATATACCAATTTGTTTTCATATATCATCACTAGAAGCATAGATAGGGTAATTGTGTGTGGTGTCCCCAAAGTTCATTATATGGGAGGGAGGCGTATCCTTCCTCTGATCGACCCCGAATCTTATATATGGCTTTGTAGGGTCCATATACTCGTATGTACTAATATAAAATTTCGTCCAAAAATATTGAATAGGTCGTAAGTTATAATAATATGTCAATAGTGGGCGTGGCTGTAGAACTAACTCGCCCATTTTTTGTGTGGTGTTTAATGTTAGTACCCGCAACATTCCTGTAGAATTTCGTTGAAAAATCTTTAGTAGGAACCTAGTAATGTTTTTTGATTATTTGTGGGCGCGGCAGTCGCAATAATCTGCCCATATTTGGAATGCATGCTAGTACAGACCCAGTGTATACATATACCAATTTGTTTTCATATATCATCATTAGAAGCATAGACAGGGTAATTGTCTTTAAGTGGAGTCCCCAAAGTTAATTAAATGGGAGGGAGGCGTATCCTTCCTCTGAACGACCCCGAATCTTATATATGGCTTTGTAGGGTCCATATATGTACTAATAAAAAATTTCGTCCAAAAATATTGTATAGGTCGTAAGTTATAATTATATGTCAATAGTGGGCGTGGCTGTAGAACTAGCTCGCCCATTTTTTGTGTGGTGTTTAATGTTAGTACCCCCAACATTCCTGTGAACTTTCGTTGAAAAATCTTTAGTAGGAACCTAGTAATGCTTTTTGGTTAATTGTGGGCGTGGCAGTAGCAATGATCTGCCCATATTTGGAATGCATGCTAGTACAAACCCAGTGTATACAGATACGAATTTGTTTTCATATATCAGCACTAGAAGCATAGGTAGGGTAATTGTCTTTACGTGGGGTCCCCAAAGTTCATTATATGGGAGGGAGGCGTATCATTCCTCTGATCGACCCCGAATCTTATATATGGCTTTGTAGGGTCCATATATGTACTGATATAAAATTTCGTCCAAAAATATTTAATAGGTCGTAAGTTATAATAATATGTCAATAGTGGGCGTGGCTCTAGAAATAACTCGGCCATTTTTTGTGTGGTGTTTAATGTTAGTACCCGCAACATTCCTGTGATATAGGAACCTAGTAATGATTTTTGGTTAATTGTGGGCGTGGCAGTAGCAATAATCTGCCCATATTTGGAATGCATGCTAGTACAGACCCAGTGCATACATATACCAATTTGTTTTCAGATATCATCACTAGAAGCATAGATAGGGTAATTGTCTTTAAGTGGTGTCCCCAAAGTTCATTATATGGGAGGGAGGCGTATCCTTCCTCTGATCGACCCCGAATCTTATATATGGCTTTGTAGGGTCCATATACTCGTATGTACTAATATAAAATTTCGTCCAAAAATATTGAATAGGTCGTAAGTTATAATAATATGTCAATAGTGGGCGTGGCTGTAGAACTAACTCGCCCATTTTTTGTGTGGTGTTTAATGTTAGTACCCGCAACGTTCCTGTAGAATTTCGTTGAAAAATCTTTAGTAGGAACCTAGTAATGTTTTTTGATTATTTGTGGGCGCGGCAGTCGCAATAATCTGCCCATATTTGGAATGCATGCTAGTACAGACCCAGTGTATACATATACCAATTTGTTTTCATATATCATCATTAGAAGCATAGACAGGGTAATTGTCTTTAAGTGGAGTCCCCAAAGTTAATTAAATGGGAGGGAGGCGTATCCTTCCTCTGAACGACCCCGAATCTTATATATGGCTTTGTAGGGTCCATATATGTACTAATATAAAATTTCGTCCATAAATATTGTATAGGTCGTAAGTTATTATAATATGTCAATAGAGGGCGTGGCTGTAGAAATAACTCGCCCATTTTTTGTGTGGTGGTTAATGTTAGTACCCGCAGCCTACCTGGGAAATTTTCGTTGAAAAATCTTTAATAGGAACCTAGTAATGATTTTTGGTTAATTGTGGGCGTGGCAGTAGCAATAATCTGCCCATATTTGGAATGCATGCTAGTACAGACCCAGTGTATACATATACGAATTTGTTTTCATATATCAGCACTAGAAGCATAGGTAGGGTAATTGTCTTTACGTGGGGTCCCCAAAGTTCATTATATGGGAGGGAGGCGTATCATACCTCTGATCGACCCCGAATCTTATATATGGCTTTGTAGGGTCCATATATGTACTAATATAAAATTTCGTCCAAAAATATTGTATAGGTCGTAAGTTATAATAATATGTCAATAGTGGGCGTGGCTCTAGAAATAACTCGGCCATTTTTTGTGTGGTGTTTAATGTTAGTACCCGCAACATTCCTGTTATATAGGAACCTAGTAATGATTTTTGGTTAATTGTGGGCGTGGCAGTAGCAATAATCTGCCCATATTTGGAATGCATGCTAGTACAGACCCAGAGTATACATATACCAATTTGTTTTCAGATATCATCACTAGAAGCATAGATAGGGTAATTGTCTTTAAGTGGTGTCCCCAAAGTTCATTATATGGGAGGGAGGCGTATCCTTCCTCTGATCGGCCCCGAATCTTATATATGGCTTTGTAGGGTCCATATACTCGTATGTACTAATATAAAATTTCGTCCAAAAATATTGAATAGGTCGTAAGTTATAATAATATGTCAATAGTGGGCGTAGCTGTAGAACTAGCTCGCCCATTTTTTGTGTGGGGTTTAATGTTAGTACCTGCAACATTCCTGTAGAATTTCGTTGAAAAATCTTTAGTAGGAACCTAGTAATGTTTTTTGGTTATTTGTGGGCGTGGCAGTAGCAATAATCTGCCCATATTTGGATTGCATGCTAGTAGAGACCCAATGTATACATATACCAATTTGTTTTCATATATCATCAGTAGAAGCATAGACAGGGTAATTGTCTTTAAGTGGAGTCCCCAAAGTTAATTAAGTGGGAAGGAGGCGTATCCTTCCTCTGACGACCCCGAATCTTATATATGGCTTTGTAGGGTCCATATATGTACTAATATAAAATTTCGTCCATAAATATTGTATAGGTCGTAAGTTATTATAATATGTCAATAGAAGGTGTGGCTGTAGAAATAACTCGCCCATTTTTTGTGTGGTGTTTTATGTTAGTACCCGCAACCTACCTGTGAAATTTCGTTGAAAAATCTTTAATAGGAACCTAGTAATGATTTTTGGTTAATTGTGGGCGTGGCAGTAGCAATAATCTGCCCATATTTGGAATGCATGCTAGTACAAACCCAGTGTATACATATACGAATTTGTTTTCATATATCATCACTAGAAGCATAGGTAGGGTAATTGTCTTTACGTGGGGTCCCCAAAGTTCATTATATGGGAGGGAGGCGTATCATTCCTCTGATCGACCCCGAATCTTATATATGGCTTTGTAGGGTCAATATATGTACTAATATAAAATTTCGTCGAAAAATATTGTATAGGTCGTAAGTTATAATAATATGTCAATAGTGGGCGTGGCTCTAGAAATAACTCGGCCATTTTTTGTGTGGTGTTTAATGTTAGTACCCGCAACATTCCTGTGATATAGGAACCTAGTAATGATTTTTGGTTAATTGTGGGCGTGGCAGTAGCAATAATCTGCCCATATTTGGAATGCATGCTAGTACAGACCCAGTGTATACATATACCAATTTGTTTTCAGATATCATCACTAGAAGCATAGATAGGGTAATTGTCTTTAAGTGGTGTCCCCAAAGTTCATTATATGGGAGGGAGGCGTATCCTTCCTCTGATCGGCCCCGAATCCTATATATGGCTTTGTAGGGTCCATATACTCGTATGTACTAATATAAAATTTCGTCCAAAAATATTGAATAGGTCGTAAGTTATAATAATATGTCAATAGTGGGCGTGGCTGTAGAACTAACTCGCCCATTTTTTGTGTGGGGTTTAATGTTAGTACCCGCAACATTACTGTAGAATTTCGTTGAAAAATCTTTAGTAGGAACCTAGTAATGTTTTTTGGTTATTTGTGGGCGTGGCAGTAGCAATAATCTGCCCATATTTGGAATGCATGCTAGTAGAGACCCAATGTATACATATACCAATTTGTTTTCATATATCATCACTAGAAGCATAGACAGGGTAATTGTCTTTAAGTGGAGTCCCCAAAGTTAATTAAATGGGAAGGAGGCGTATCCTTCCTCTGACGACCCCGAATCTTATATATGGCTTTGTTGGGTCCATTTATGTACTAATATAAAATTTCGTCCATAAATATTGTATAGGTCGTAGGTTATTATAATATGTCAATAGTGGGCGTGGCTGTAGAAATAACTCGCCCATTTTTTTGTGGTGTTTGATGTTAGTACCCGCAACATTCCTGTAGAATTTCGTTGAAAAATCTTTAGTAGGAACCTAGTAATGTTTTTTGATTATTTGTGGGCGCGGCAGTCGCAATAATCTGCCCATATTTGGAATGCATGTTAGTACAGACCCAGTGTATACATATACCAATTTGTTTTCATATATCATCATTAGAAGCATAGATAGGGTAATTGTTTTTAAGTGGTGTCCCCAAAGTTCATTATATGGGAGGGAGGCGTAACCTTCCTCTGATCGTCCCCGAATCTTATATATGGCTTTGTAGGGTCCATATACTCGTATGTACTAATATAAAATTTCGTCCAAAAATATTGAATAGGTCGTAAGTTATAATAATATGTCAATAGTGGGCGTGGCTGTAGAACTAACTCGCCCATTTTTTTGTGGTCTTTGATGTTAGTACCCGCAACATTCCTGTAGTATTTCGTTGAAAAATCTTTAGTAGGAACCTAGTAATGTTTTTTGATTATTTGTGGGCGCAGCAGTCGCAATAATCTGCCCATATTTGGAATGCATGCTAGTACAGACCCAGTGTATACATATACCAATTTGTTTTCATATATCATCACTAGAAGCATAGACAGGGTAATTGTCTTTAAGTGGAGTCCCCAAAGTTAATTAAATGGGAGGGAGGCGAATCCTTCCTCTGACGACCCCGAATCTTATATATGGCTTTGTAGGGTCCATATATGTACTAATATAAAATTTCGACAATAAATATTGTATAGGTCGTAACTTATTATAATATGTCAATAGAGGGCGTGGCTGTAGAAATAACTCGCCCATTTTTTTTGTGTGGTGTTTAATGTTAGTACCCGCAAAATTCCTGAGAAATTTCGTTGAAAAATTTTAGTAGGAACATACTAATGTATTTGGTTAATTGTGGGCGTGGCAGTAGCAATAATCTGCCCATATTTAGAATGCATGCTAGTACAGACCCAGTGTATACATATACCAATTTGTTTTCATATATCATCACTAGAAGCATAGACAGGGTAATTGTCTTTAAGTGGAGTCCCCAAAGTTAATTAAATGGGAGGGAGGCGTATCCTTCCTCTGAACGACCCCGAATCTTATATATGGCTTTGTAGGGTCCATATATGTACTAATATACAATTTCGTCCATAAATATTGTATAGGTCGTAAGTTATAATAATATGTCAATAGTGGGCGTGGCTGTAGAAATAGCTCGCCCATTTTTTGTGTGGTGGTTAATGTTAGTACCCGCAACCTACCTGTGAAATTTCGTTGAAAAATCTTTAATAGGAACCTAGTAATGATTTTTGGTTAATTGTGGGCGTGGCAGTAGCAATAATCTGCCCATATTTGGAATGCATGCTAGTACAGACCCAGTGTATACATATACGAATTTGTTTTCATATCTCAGCACTAGAAGCATAGGTAGGGTAATTGTCTTTACGTGGGGTCCCCAAAGTTCATTATATGGGAGGGAGGCGTATCATTCCTCTGATCGACCCCGAATCTTATATATGGCTTTGTAGGGTCCATATATGTACTAATATAAAATTTCGTCCAAAAATATTGTATAGGTCGTAAGTTATAATAATATGTCAATAGTGGGCGTGGCTCTAGAAATAACTCGGCCATTTTTTGTGTGGTGTTTAATGTTAGTACCCGCAACATTCCTGTGATATAGGAACCTAGTAATGATTTTTGGTTAATTGTGGGCGTGGCAGTAGCAATAATCTGCCCATATTTGGAATGCATGCTAGTACAGACCCAGTGTATACATATATCAATTTGTTTTCAGATATCATCACTAGAAGCATAGATCGGGTAATTGTCTTTAAGTGGTGTCCCCAAAGTTCATTATATGGGAGGGAGGCGTATCCTTCCTCTGATCGGCCCCGAATCTTATATATGGCTTTGTAGGGTCCATATACTCGTATGTACTAATATAAAATTTCGTCCAAAAATATTGAATAGGTCGTAAGTTATAATAATATGTCAATAGTGGGCGTGGCTGTAGAACTAACTCGCCCATTTTTTGTGTGGGGTTTAATGTTAGTACCTGCACCATTCCTGTAGAATTTCGTTGAAAAATCTTTAGTAGGAACCTAGTAATGTTTTTTGGTTATTTGTGGGCGTGGCAGTAGCAATAATCTGCCCATATTTGGATTGCATGCTAGTAGAGACCCAATGTATACATATACCAATTTGTTTTCATATATCATCACTAGAAGCATAGACAGGGTAATTGTCTTTAAGTGGAGTCCCCAAAGTTAATTAAGTGGGAAGGAGGCGTATCTTTCCTCTGACGACCCCGAATCTTATATATGGCTTTGTAGGGTCCATATATGTACTAATATAAAATTTCGTCCATAAATAGTGTATAGGTCGTAGGTTATTATAATATGTCAATAGTGGGCGTGGCTGTAGAAATAACTCTCCCATTTTTTTGTGGTGTTTGATGTTAGTACCCGCAACATTCCTGTAGAATTTCGTTGAAAAATCTTTAGTAGGAACCTAGTAATGTTTTTTGATTATTTGTGGGCGCGGCAGTCGCAATAATCTGCCCATATTAGGAATGCATGCTAGTACAGACCCAGTGTATACATATACCAATTTGTTTTCATATATCATCATTAGAAGCATAGATAGGGTAATTGTTTTTAAGTGGTGTCCCCAAAGTTCATTATATGGGAGGGAGGCGAAACCTTCCTCTGATCGCCCCCGAATCTTATATATGGCTTTGTAGGGTCCATATACTCGTATGTACTAATATAAAATTTCGTCCAAAAATATTGAATAGGTCGTAAGTTATAATAATATGTCAATAGTGGGCGTGGCTGTAGAACTAACTCGCCCATTTTTTTGTGGTGTTTGATGTTAGTACCCGCAACATTTTTGTAGAATCTCGTTGAAAAATCTTTAGTAGGAACCTAGTAATGATTTTTGGTTAATTGTGGGCGTGGCAGTAGCAATGATCTGCCCATATTTGGAATGCATGCTAGTACAGACCCAGTGTATACATATACGAATTTGTTTTCATATATAAGCACTAGAAGCATAGGTAGGGTAATTGTCTTTACGTGGGGTCCCCAAAGTTCATTATATGGGAGGGAGGCGTATCATTCCTCTGATCGACCCCGAATCTTATATATGGCTTTGTAGGGTCCATATATGTACTAATATAAAATTTCGTCTAAAAATATTGTATAGGTCGTAAGTTATAATAATATGTCAATAGTGGGCGTGGCTGTAGAACTAACTCGCCCATTTTTTGTGTGGTGTTTAATGTTAGTACCCGCAACATTCCTGTAGAATTTCGTTGAAAAATCTTTAGTAGGAACCCAGTAATGTTTTTTGATTATTTGTGGGCGCGGCAGTCGCAATAATCTGCGCATTTTTGGAATGCATGCTAGTACAGACCCAGTGTATACATATACCAATTTGTTTTCAGATATCATCACTAGAAGCATAGATAGGGTAATTGTCTTTAAGTGGTGTCCCCAAAGTTCATTATATGGGAGGGAAGCGTATCCTTCCTCTGATCGGCCCCGAATCTTATATATGGCTTTGTAGGGTCCATATACTCGTATGTACTAATATAAAATTTCGTCCAAAAATATTGAATAGGTCGTAAGTTATAATAATATGTCAATAATGGGCGTGGCTGTAGAACTAACTCGCCCATTTTTTGTGTGGTGTTTAATGTTAGTACCCGCAACATTCCTGTGAAATTTCGTTGAAAGATTTGAGTAGGAACCTAATAATGTATTTGGTTAATTGTGGGCGTGGCAGTAGCAATAATCTGCCCATATTTAGAATGCATGCTAGTACAGACCCAGTGTATACATATACCAATTTGTTTTCATATATCATCACTAGAAGCATAGACATTGTAATTGTCTTTAAGTGGAGTCCCCAAAGTTAATTAAATGGCAGGGAGGCGTATCCTTCCTCTGAACGACCCCGAATCTTATATATGGCTTTGTAGGGTCCATATATGTACTAATATAAAATTTCGTCCATAAATATTGTATAGGTCGTAAGTTATAATAATATGTCAATAGTGGGCGTGGCTGTAGAACTAGCTCGCCCAGTTTTTGTGTGGTGTTTAATGTTAGTACCCGCAACATTCCTGTGAAATTTCGTTGAAAAATCTTTAGTTGGAACCTAGTAATGAGTTTTGGTTAATTGTGGGCGTGGCAGTAGCAATGATCTGCCCATATTTGGAATGCATGCTAGTACAGACCCAGTGTATACATATACGAATTTGTTTTCATATATAAGCACTAGAAGCATAGGTAGGGTAATTGTCTTTACGTGGGGTCCCCAAAGTTCATTATATGGGAGGGAGGCGTATCATTCCTCTGATCGACCCCGAATCTTATATATGTCTTTGTAGGGTCCATATATGTACTAATATAAAATTTCGTCCAAAAATATTGTATAGGTCGTAAGTTATAATAATATGTCAATAGTGGGCGTGGCTGTAGAACTAACTCGCCCATTTTTTGTGTGGTGTTTAATGTTAGTACCCGCAACATTCCTGTAGAATTTCGTTGAAAAATCTTTAGTAGGAACCCAGTAATGTTTTTTGATTATTTGTGGGCGCGGCAGTCGCAATAATCTGCGCATTTTTGGAATGCATGCTAGTACAGACCCAGTGTATACATATACCAATTTGTTTTCAGATATCATCACTAGAAGCATAGATAGGGTAATTGTCTTTTAGTGGGGTCCCCAAAGTTCATTATATGGGAGGGAGGCGTATCCTTCCTCTGATCGACCCCGAATATTATGTATGGCTTTGTACTATTACAAAATTTCGTCCAAAAATATTGTATAGGTCGTAAGTTATAACAATATGTCAATAGTGGGCGTGGCTGTAGAAATAACTCGCCCATTTTTGTGTGGTGTTTTATGTTAGTACCCGCAACCTACTTGTGAAATTTCGTTGAAAAATCTTTAATAGGAACCTAGTAATGATTTTTGGTTAATTGTGGGCGTGGCAGTAGCAATAATCTGCCCATATTTGGAATGCATGCTACTACAGACCCAGTGTATACATATACGAATTTGTTTTTATATATCAGGACTAGAAGCATAGGTAGGGTAATTGTATTTACGTGGTGTCCCCAAAGTTCATTATATGGGAGGGAGGCGTAACCTTCCTCTGATCGACCCCGAATCTTATATATGGACTTGTTTTCATATATCAGCACTAGAAGCATAGGTAGGGTAATTGTCCTTACGTGGGGTCCCCAAAGTTCATTATATGGGAGGGAGGCGTATCCTTCCTCTGATCGACCCCGAATCTTATATATGGACTTGTTTTCATATATCAGCACTAGAAGCATAGGTAGGGTAATTGTCCTTACGTGGGGTCCCCAAAGTTCATTATATGGGAGGGAGGCGTATCCTTCCTGTAATCGACCCCGAATCTTATATATGGCTTTGTAGGGTCCATATATGTACTAATATAAAATTTCGTCCAAATATATTGTATAGGTGTTAAGTTATAATAATATGTCAATAGTGGGCGTGGCTGTAGAAATAACTCGCCCATTTTTTGTGTGGTGTTTAATGTTAGTACCCGCAACATTCCTGTGAAATAGGAACCTAGTAATGTTTTTTGGTTAATTGTGGGCGTGGCAGTAGCAATAATCTACCCATATTTGGAATGCGTGCTAGTACAGACCCAGTGTATACATATACCAATTTGTTTTCATATATCATCACTAGAAGCATAGATAGGGTAATTGTCTTTAAGTGGGGTCCCCAAAGTTCATTAAATGGGAGGGAGACGTATCCTTCCTCTGATCGACCCCGAATGTTATATATGGCTTTGTAGGGTCCATATATGTACTAATACAAAATTTCGTCCAAAAATATTGTATACGTCGTAAGTTTTAATAAAATATCAATAGTGGGCGTGGCTGTAGCAATAACTCGCCCATTTTTTGTGTGGTATTTAATGTTAGTACCCGCAACCTACCGTGAAATTGCGCTGAAAACTATTTAATAGGAACCTAGTAATGATTTTTGGTTAATTGTGGGCGTAGCAGTAGCAATAATCTGCCCATATTTGGAATGTATGCTAGTACAGACCCAGTGTATACATATACGAACTTGTTTTTATATATCAGCACTAGAAGCATAGGTAGGGTAATTGTCCTTACGTGGGGTCCCCAAAGTTCATTATGTGGGAGGGAGGCGTATCCTTCCTCTGATCGACCCCGAATCTTATATATGGCTTTGTAGGGTCCATATACTCGTATGTACTAATATAAAATTTCGTCCAAAAATATTGTATAGGTCGTAAGTTTTAATAATATGTCAATAGTGGGCGTGGCTGTAGAACTAATTCGCCCATTTTTGGTGTGGTGTTTAATGTTAGTACCCGCAACATTCCTGTGAAATTTCGTTGAAAAATCTTTAGTAGGAACCTAGTAATGTTTTTTGGTTATTTGTGGGCGTCGCAGTAGCAATAATCTGCCCATATTTGGAATGCATGCTAGTACAGACCCAGTGTATACATATACCAATTTGTTTTCATATATCATCACTAGAAGCATAGACAGGGTAATTGGCTTTAAGTGGAGTCCTCAAAGTTAATTAAATGGGAGGGAGGCGTATCCTTCCTCTGAACGACCCCGAATCTTATATACGGCTTTGTAGGGTCCATATATGTACTAATATAAAATTTCGTCCAAAATATTGTATAGGTCGTAAATTATAATAATATGTCAATAGTGGGCGTGGTTGTAGAAATAACTCGCCCATTTTTTGTGTGGTGTTTAATGTTAGTACCCGCAACATTCCTGTGAAATAGGAAGCTAGTAATGATTTTCGGTTAATTGTGGGCGTGGCAGTAGCAGTAATCTGCCCATAATTGGAATGCATGCTAGTACAGACCCAGTGTATACATATACCAATTTGTTTTCATATATCATCACTAGAAGCATAGATAGGGTAATTGTCTTTAAGTGGTGTCCACAAAGTTCATTATATGGGAGGGAGGCGTATCCTTCCTCTGATCGACCCCGAATCTTATATATGGCTTTGTAGGGTCCATATACTCGTATGTACTAATATAAAATTTCGTCCGAAAATATTGTATCGGTCGTAAGTTATAATAATATGTCAATAGTGGGCGTGGCTGTAGAGCTAACTCGCCCATTTTTTTGTGGTCTTTGATGTTAGTACCCGCAACATTCCTGTAGAATTTCGCTGAAAAATCTTTAGTAGGAACCTAGTAATGTTTTTTGGTTATTTGTGGGCGTGGCAGTCGCAATAGTCTGCCCATAATTGGAATGCATGCTAGTACAGACCCAGTATATACATACACCAATTTGTCTTCATATATCATCACTAGAAGCATAGATAGGGTAATTGTCTTTAGGTGGGGTCCCCAAAGTTTATTATATGGGAGGGAGGCGTATCCTTCCTCTGATCGACCCCGAATATTATGCATGGCTTTCTACTAATACAAAATTTCGTCCAAAAATATTGTATAGGTCGTAAGTTATAATAATATGTCAACAGAGGGCGTAGCTGTAGAAATAACTCGCCCATTTTGTGTGGTGTTTTATGTTAGTACCCGCAACCTACCTGTGAAATTTCGTTGAAAACTATTTAATAGGAACCTAGTAATGATTTTTGGTTAATTGTGGGCGTAGCAGTAGCAATATTCTGCCCATATTTGGAATGTATGCTAGTACAGACCCAGTGTATACATATACGAACTTGTTTTCATATATCAGCACTAGAAGCATAGGTAGGGTAATTGTCCTTAGGTGGGGTCCCCAAAGTTCATTATATGGGAGGGAGGCGTATCCTTCCTCTGATCGACCCCGAATCTTATATATGGCTTTGTAGGGTCCATATATGTACTAATATAAAATTTCGTCCAAATATATTGTATAGGTGTTAAGTTATAATAATATGTCAATAGTGGGCGTGGCTGTAGAAATAACTCGCCCATTTTTTGTGTGGTGTTTAATGTTAGTACCCGCAACATTCCTGTGAAATAGGAACCTAGTAATGTTTTTTGGTCAATTGTGGGCGTGGCAGTAGCAATAATCTACCCATATTTGGAATGCATGCTAGTACAGACCCAGTGTATACATATACCAATTTGTTTTCATATATCATCACTAGAAGCATAGATAGGGTAATTGTCTTTAAGTGGGGTCCCCAAAGTTCATTAAATGGGAGGGAGACGTATCCTTCCTCTGATCGACCCCGAATGTTATATATGGCTTTGTAGGGTCCATATATGTACTAATACAAAATTTCGTCCAAAAATATTGTATACGTCGTAAGTTTTAATAAAATATCAATAGTGGGCGTGGCTGTAGCAATAATTCGCCCATTTTTTGTGTGGTATTTAATGTTAGTACCCGCAACCTACCGTGAAATTGCGCTGAAAACTATTTAATAGGAACCTAGTAATGATTTTTGGTTAATTGTGGGCGTAGCAGTAGCAATAATCTGCCCATATTTGGAATGCATGCTAGTACAAACCCAGTGTATACATATACGAATTTGTTTTCATATATCATCACTAGAAGCATAGGTAGGGTAATTGTCTTTACGTGGGGTCCCCAAAGTTCATTATATGGGAGGGAGGCGTATCATTCCTCTGATCGACCCCGAATCTTATATATGGCTTTGTAGGGTCAATATATGTACTAATATAAAATTTCGTCGAAAAATATTGTATAGGTCGTAAGTTATAATAATATGTCAATAGTGGTCGTGGCTGTGGAACTAACTCGCCCCTTTTTTGTGTGGTGTTTAGTGTTAGTACCCGCAACATTCCTGTGAAATTTCGTTGAAACATTTTAGTAGAAACCTAGTAATGTTTTTTGGTTAATTGTGGGCGTGGCAGTCGCAATAGTCTGCCCATAATTGGAATGCATGCTAGTACAGACCCAGTGTATGCATATAGCAATTTGTTTTCATATATCATCACTAGAAGCATAGATAGGGTAATTGTCTTTAAGTGGGGTCCCCAAAGTTCATTATATTGGAAGGAGGCGTATCCTTCCTCTGATCGACCCCGAATGTTATGCATGGCTTTCTACTAATACAAAATTTCGTCCAAAAATATTGTATAGGTCGTAAGTTATAATAATATGTCAACAGAGGGCGTAGCTGTAGAAATAACTCGCCCATTTTGTGTGGTGTTTTATGTTAGTACCCGCAACCTACCTGTGAAATTTCGTTGAAAACTATTTAATAGGAACCTAGTAATGATTTTTGGTTAATTGTGGGCGTAGCAGTAGCAATATTCTGCCCATATTTGGAATGTATGCTAGTACAGACCCAGTGTATACATATACGAACTTGTTTTCATATATCAGCACTAGAAGCATAGGTAGGGTAATTGTCCTTAGGTGGGGTCCCCAAAGTTCATTATATGGGAGGGAGGCGTATCCTTCCTCTGATCGACCCCGAATCTTATATATGGCTTTGTAGGGTCCATATATGTACTAATATAAAATTTCGTCCAAATATATTGTATAGGTGTTAAGTTATAATAATATGTCAATAGTGGGCGTGGCTGTAGAAATAACTCGCCCATTTTTTGTGTGGTGTTTAATGTTAGTACCCGCAACATTCCTGTGAAATAGGAACCTAGTAATGTTTTTTGGTCAATTGTGGGCGTGGCAGTAGCAATAATCTACCCATATTTGGAATGCATGCTAGTACAGACCCAGTGTATACATATACCAATTTGTTTTCATATATCATCACTAGAAGCATAGATAGGGTAATTGTCTTTAAGTGGGGTCCCCAAAGTTCATTAAATGGGAGGGAGACGTATCCTTCCTCTGATCGACCCCGAATGTTATATATGGCTTTGTAGGGTCCATATATGTACTAATACAAAATTTCGTCCAAAAATATTGTATACGTCGTAAGTTTTAATAAAATATCAATAGTGGGCGTGGCTGTAGCAATAATTCGCCCATTTTTTGTGTGGTATTTAATGTTAGTACCCGCAACCTACCGTGAAATTGCGCTGAAAACTATTTAATAGGAACCTAGTAATGATTTTTGGTTAATTGTGGGCGTAGCAGTAGCAATAATCTGCCCATATTTGGAATGCATGCTAGTACAAACCCAGTGTATACATATACGAATTTGTTTTCATATATCATCACTAGAAGCATAGGTAGGGTAATTGTCTTTACGTGGGGTCCCCAAAGTTCATTATATGGGAGGGAGGCGTATCATTCCTCTGATCGACCCCGAATCTTATATATGGCTTTGTAGGGTCAATATATGTACTAATATAAAATTTCGTCCAAAAATATTGTATAGGTCGTAAGTTATAATAATATGTCAATAGTGGTCGTGGCTGTGGAACTAACTCGCCCCTTTTTTGTGTGGTGTTTAGTGTTAGTACCCGCAACATTCCTGTGAAATTTCGTTGAAACATTTTAGTAGAAACCTAGTAATGTTTTTTGGTTAATTGTGGGCGTCGCAGTAGCAATAATCTGCCCATATTTGGAATGCATGCTAGTACAGACCCAGTGTATGCATATAGCAATTTGTTTTCATATATCATCACTAGAAGCATAGATAGGGTAATTGTCTTTAAGTGGGGTCCCCAAAGTTCATTATATTGGAAGGAGGCGTATCCTTCCTCTGATCGACCCCGAATGTTATATATGGCTTTGTAGGGTCCATATATATACTAATACAAGATTTCGTCCAAAAATATTGAAAGGGTCGTAAGTTTTAATAATATGTCAATAGTGGGCGTGGCTGTAGAACTAACTCGCCCCTTTATTGTGTGGTGTTTAATGTTAGTACCCACAACATTCCTGTGAAATTTCGTTGAAAAATCTTTAGTAGGAACATAGTCATGTTTTTTGGTTAATTGTGGGCGTGGCAGTAGCAATAATCTACCCATATTTGGAATGCATGTTAGTACAGACCCAGTGTATACATATACCAATTTGTTTTCATATATCATCACTAGAAGCATAGATAGGGTAATTGTCTTTTAGTGGGGTCCCCAAAGTTCATTATATGGGAGGGAGGCGTATCCTTCCTCTGATCGACCCCGAATATTATGCATGGCTTTGTACTAATACAAAATTTCGTCCAAAAATATTGTATAGGTCGTAAGTTATAATAATATGTCAATAGTGCGCGTGGCTGTAGAACTAATTCGCCCATTTTTGGTGTGGTGTTTAATGTTAGTAGCCGCAACATTCCTGTGAAATTTCGTTGAAAAATCTTTAGTAGGAACCTAGTAATGTTTTTTGGTTATTTGTGGGCGTGGCAGTAGCAATAATCTGCCCATATTTGGAATGCATGCTAGTACAGACCCAGTGTATACATATACCAATTTGTTTTCATATATCATCACTAGAAGCATAGACAGGGTAATTGGCTTTAAGTGGAGTCCTCAAAGTTAATTAAATGGGAGGGAGGCGTATCCTTCCTCTGAACGACCCCGAATCTTATATACGGCTTTGTAGGGTCCATATATGTACTAATATAAAATTTCGTCCAAAATATTGTATAGGTCGTAAGTTATAATAATATGTCAATAGTGGGCGTGGTTGTAGAAATAACTCGCCCATTTTTTGTGTGGTGTTTAATGTTAGTACCCGCAACATTCCTGTGAATTAGGAAGCTAGTAATGATTTTCGGTTAATTGTGGGCGTGGCAGTAGCAGTAATCTGCCCATATTTGGAATGCATGCTAGTACAAACCCAGTGTATACTAATACCAATTTGTTTTCATATATCATCACTAGAAGCATAGATAGGGTAATTGTCTTTAAGTGGTGTCCACAAAGTTCATTATATGGGAGGGAGGCGTATCCTTCCTCTGATCGACCCCGAATCTTATATATGGCTTAGTAGGGTCCATATACTCGTATGTACTAATATAAAATTTCGTCCAAAAATATTGTATAGGTCGTAAATTATAATAATATGTCAATAGTGGGCGTGGCTGTAGAACTAACTCGCCCATTTTTTGTGTGGTGTTTAACGTTAGTACCCGCAACATTCCTGTAGAATTTCGTTGAAAAATCTTTAGTAGGAACCTATTAATATTTTTTGGTTATTTGTGGGCTTGGCAGTAGCAATAATCTACCCATAATTGGAATACATGCTAGTACAGACCCAGTGTATACATATACCAATTTGTTTTCATATATCATCACTAGAAGCATAGATAGGGTAATTGTCTTTAAGTGGTGTCCCCAAAGTTCATTATATGGGAGGGAGACGTATCCTTCCTCTGATCGACCCCGAATCTTATATATGGCTATATAGGGTCCATATATGTACTAATATAAAATTTCGTCCAAAAATATTGTATAGATCGTAAGTTATAATAATATGTCAATAGTGGTCGTGGCTGTGGAACTAACTCGCCCCTTTTTTGAGTGGTGTTTAGTGTTAGTACCCGCAACATTCCTGTGAAATTCCGTTGACAAATTTTAGTAGAAACCTAGTAATGTTTTTTGGTTAATTGTGGGCGTCGCAGTAGCAATAATCTGCCCATATTTGGAATGCATGCTAGTACAGACCCAGTGTATGCATATAGCAATTTATTTTTATATATCTTCACTAGAAGCATAGATAGGGTAATTGTTTTTAAGTGGGGTCCCCAAAGTTCATTATATTGGAAGGAGGCGTATCCTTCCTCTGATCGACCCCGAATGTTATATATGGCTTTGTAGGGTCCATATATGTACTAATACAAAATTTCGTCCAAAAATATTGAAAGGGTCGTAAGTTTTAATAATATGTCAATAGTGGGCGTGGCTGTAGAACTAATTCGCCCATTTTTGGTGTGGTGTTTAATGTTAGTACCCGCAACATTCCTGTGAAATTTCGTTGAAAAATCTTTAGTAGGAACCTAGTAATGTTTTTTGGTTATTTGTGGGCGTCGCAGTAGCAATAATCTGCCCATATTTGGAATGCATGCTAGTACAGACCCAGTGTATACATATACCAATTTGTTTTCATATATCATCACTAGAAGCATAGACAGGGTAATTGGCTTTAAGTGGAGTCCTCAAAGTTAATTAAATGGGAGGGAGGCGTATCCTTCCTCTGAACGACCCTGAATCTTATATATGGCTTTGTAGGGTCCATATATGTACTAATAAAAAATTTAGTCCATAAATATTGTATAGGTCGTAAGTTATAATAATATGTCAATAGTGGGCATGGCTGTAGAACTAGCTCACCCATTTTTTGTGTGGTGTTTAATGTTAGTACCCGCTACATTCCTGTGAAATTTCGTTGAAAAATCTTTAGTAGGAACCTAGTAATGTTTTTTGGTTAATTGTGTGCGTGGCAGTAGCAATAATCTACCCATATTTGGAAGGCATGTTAGTACAGACCCAGTGTATACATATACCAATTTGTTTTCATATATCATCACTAGAAGCATAGATAGGGTAATTGTCTTTTAGTGGGGTCCCCAAAGTTCATTATATGGGAGGGAGGCGTATCCTTCCTCTGATCGACCCCGAATATTGTGCATGGCTTTGTACTAATACAAAATTTCGTCCAAAAATATTGTATAGGTCGTAAGTTATAATAATATGTCAATAGTGGGCGTGGCTGTAGAACTAATTCGCCCATTTTTGGTGTGGTGTTTAATGTTAGTAGCCGCAACATTCCTGTGAAATGTCGTTGAAAAATATTTAGTAGGAACCTAGTAATGTTTTTTGGTTATTTGTGGGCGTGGCAGTAGCAATAATCTGCCCATATTTGGAATGCATGCTAGTACAGACCCAGTGTATACATATACCAATTTGTTTTCATATATCATCACTAGAAGCATAGATAGGGTAATTGTCTTTAAGTGGTGTCCACAAAGTTCATTATATGGGAGGGAGGCGTATCCTTCCTCTGATCGACCCCGAATCTTATATATGGCTTTGTAGGGTCCATATACTCGTATGTACTAATATAAAATTTCGTCCAAAAATATTGTATAGGTCGTAAATTATAATAATATGTCAATAGTGGGCGTGGCTGTAGAACTAACTCGCCCATTTTTTGTGTGGTGTTTAACGTTAGTACCCGCAACATTCCTGTAGAATTTCGTTGAAAAATCTTTAGTAGGAACCTATTAATATTTTTTGGTTATTTGTGGGCTTGGCAGTAGCAATAATCTACCCATAATTGGAATGCATGCTAGTACAGACCCAGTGTATACATATACCAATTTGTTTTCATATATCATCACTAGAAGCATAGATAGGGTAATTGTCTTTAAGTGGTGTCCCCAAAGTTCATTATATGGGAGGGAGACGTATCCTTCCTCTGATCGACCCCGAATCTTATATATGGCTATATAGGGTCCATATATGTACTAATATAAAATTTCGTCCAAAAATATTGTATAGATCGTAAGTTATAATAATATGTCAATAGTGGTCGTGGCTGTGGAACTAACTCGCCCCTTTTTTGAGTGGTGTTTAGTGTTAGTACCCGCAACATTCCTGTGAAATTTCGTTGACAAATTTTAGTAGAAACCTAGTAATGTTTTTTGGTTAATTGTGGGCGTGGCACTAGCAATAATCTACCCATATTTGGAATGCATGTTAGTACAGACCCAGTGTATACATATACCAATTTGTTTTCATATATCATCACTAGAAGCATAGATAGGGTAATTGTCTTTTAGTGGGGTCCCCAAAGTTCATTATATGGGAGGGAGGCGTATCCTTCCTCTGATCGACCCCGAATATTATGCATGGCTTTGTACTAATACAAAATTTCGTCCAAAAATATTGTATAGGTCGTAAGTTATAATAATATGTCAATAGTGGGCGTGGCTGTAGAACTAATTCGCCCATTTTGGTGTGGTGTTTAATGTTAGTAGCCGCAACATTCCTGTGAAATTTCGTTGAAAAATATTTAGTAGGAACCTAGTAATGATTTTCGGTTAATTGTGGGCGTGGCAGTAGCAGTAATCTGCCCATATTTGGAATGCATGCTAGTACAGACCCAGTGTATACTAATACCAATTTGTTTTCATATATCATCACTAGAAGCATAGATAGGGTAATTGTCTTTAAGTGGTGTCCACAAAGTTCATTATATGGGAGGGAGGCGTATCCTTCCTCTGATCGACCCCGAATCTTATATATGGCTTTGTAGGGTCCATATACTCGTATGTACTAATATAAAATTTCGTCCAAAAATATTGTATAGGTCGTAAATTATAATAATATGTCAATAGTGGGCGTGGCTGTAGAACTAACTCGCCCATTTTCTGTGTGGTGTTTAACGTTAGTACCCGCAACATTCCTGTAGAATTTCGTTGAAAAATCTTTAGAAGAAACCTATTAATGTTTTTTGGTTATTTGTGGGCTTGGCAGTAGCAATAATCTACCCATAATTGGAATGCATGCTAGTACAGACCCAGTGTATACATATACCAATTTGTTTTCATATATCATCACTAGAAGCATAGATAGGGTAATTGTCTTTAAGTGGTGTCCCCAAAGTTCATTATATGGGAGGGAGACGTATCCTTCCTCTGATCGACCCCGAATCTTATATATGGCTATATAGGGTCCATATATGTACTAATATAAAATTTCGTCCAAAAATATTGTATAGATCGTAAGTTATAATAATATGTCAACAGTGGTCGTGGTTGAGGAACTAACTCGCCCCTTTTTTGAGTGGTGTTTAGTGTTAGTACCCGCAACATTCCTGTGAAATTTCGTTGACAAATTTTAGTAGAAACCTAGTAATGCTTTTTGGTTAATTGTGGGCGTCGCAGTAGCAATAATCTGCCCATATTTGGAATGCATGCTAGTACAGACCCAGTGTATGCATATAGCAATTTATTTTCATATATCATCACTAAAAGCATAGATAGGGTAATTGTTTTTAAGTGGGGTCCCCAAAGTTCGTTATATTGGAAGGAGGCGTATCCTTCCTCTGATCGACCCCGAATGTTATATATGGCTTTGTAGGGTCCATATATGTACTAGTACAAAATTTCGTCCAAAAATATTGAAAGGGTCGTAAGTTTTAATAATATGTCAATAGTGGGCGTGGCTGTAGAACTAATTCGCCCATTTTTGGTGTGGTGTTTAATGTTAGTACCCGCAACATTCCTGTGAAATTTCGTTGAAAAATCTTTAGTAGGAACCTAGTAATGTTTTTTGGTTATTTGTGGGCGTCGCAGTAGCAATAATCTGCCCATATTTGGAATGCATGCTAGTACAGACCCAGTGTATACATATACCAATTTGTTTTCATATATCATCTCTAGAAGCATAGACAGGGTAATTGGCTTTAAGTGGAGTCCTCAAAGTTAATTAAATGGGAGGGAGGCGTATCCTTCCTCTGAACGACCCTGAATCTTATATATGGCTTTGTAGGGTCCATATATGTACTAATAAAAAATTTCGTCCATAAATATTGTATAGGTCGTAAGTTATAATAATTTGTCAATAGTGGCCATAGCTGTAGAACTAGCTCACCCATTTTTTGTGTGGTGTTTAATGTTAGTACCCGCTACATTCCTGTGAAATTTCGTTGAAAAATCTTTAGTAGGAAACTAGTAATGTTTTTTGGTTAATTGTGGGCGTGGCAGTAGCAATAATCTACCCATATTTGGAATGCATGTTAGTACAGACCCAGTGTATACATATACCAATTTGTTTTCATATATCATCACTAGAAGCATAGATAGGGTAATTGTCTTTTAGTGGGGTCCCCAAAGTTCATTATATGGGAGGGAGGCGTATCCTTCCTCTGATCGACCCCGAATATTATGCATGGCTTTGTACTAATACAAAATTTCGTCCCAAAATATTGTATAGGTCGTAAGTTATAATAATATGTCAATAGTGGGCGTGGCTGCAGAACTAATTCGCCCATTTTTGGTGTGGTGTTTAATGTTAGTAGCCGCAACATTCCTGTGAGATTTCGTTGAAAAATATTTAGTAGGAATCTAGTAATGTTTTTTGGTTAATTGTGGGCGTGGCAGTAGCAATAATCTGCCCATATTTGGAATGCATGCTAGTACAGCCCCAGTGTATACATATACCAATTTGTTTTCATATATCATCACTAGAAGCATAGACAGGGTAATTGGCTTTAAGTGGGGTCCCTAAAGTGCATTATATGGGAGGGAGGCGTATCCTTCCTCTGATCGATCCCGAATCTTATATATGGCTTTGTAGGGTCCATATACTCGTATGTACTAATATAAAATTTCGTCCAAAAATATTGTATAGGTCGTAAGTTATAATAATATGTCAATAGTGGGCGTGGCTGTAGAAATAACTCGCCCATTTTTTGTGCGGTGTTTAATGTTAGTACCGGCAACATTCCTGTGAAATTTCGTTGAAAAATTTTAGTAGGAACCTAGTAATGTTTTTTGGTTAATTGTGGGCGTGGCAGTAGCAATAATCTGCCCATATTTGGAACGCATGCTAGTAAAGACCCAGTGTATACATGTACGAATTTGTTTTCATATATCAGCACTAGAAGCATAGGTAGGGTAATTGTCTTTACGTGGGGTCCCCAAAGTTCATTATATGGGAGGGAGGCGTATCCTTCCTCTGATCGACCCCAAATCGTATATATGGCTTTGTAGGGTCCATATATGTACTAATATAAAATTTCGTCACAAAAATATTATATAGGTCGTAAGTTATAATAATATGTCAATAGTGGGCGTGGCTGTAGAAATAACTCGCCCATTTTTTGTGTGGTGTTTAATGTTAGTACCCGCAACATTCCTGTGAAATAGGAACCTAGTAATGATTTTTGGTTAATTGTGGGCGTGGCAGTAGAAATAATCTGCCCATATTTGGAATGCATGCTAGTACAGACCCATTGTATACATATACCAATTTGTTTTCATATATCACCACTAGAAGCATAGATAGGGTAATTGTCTTTAAGTGGTGTCCCCAAAGTTCATTATATGGGAGGGAGGCGTATCCTTCCTCTGATCGACCCCGAATCTTATATATGGCTTTGTAGGGTCCATATACTCGTATGTACTAATATAAAATTTCGTCCAAAAATATTGTATAGGTCGTAAGTTATAATAATATGTCAATAGTGGGCGTGGCTGTAGAACTAACTCGCCCATTTTTTGTGTGGTCTGTAATGTTAGTACCCGCAACATTCCAGTAGAATTTCGTTGAAAAATCTTTAGTAGGAACCTAGTAATGTTTTTTGGTTATTTGTGGGCGTGGCAGTCGCAATAATCTGCCCATATTTCGAATGCATGCTAGTACAGACCCAGTGTATACATACACCAATTTGTCTTCATATATCATCACTAGAAGCATAGATAGGGTAATTGTCTTTAAGTGGGGTCCCCAAAGTTCATTATAAGGGAGGGAGGCGTATCGTTCCTCTGATCGACCCCGAATCTTATATATGGCTATGTAGGGTCCAAATATGTACTAATATAAAATTTCGTCCATAAATATTGTATAGATCGTAAGTTATAATAATATGTCAATAGTGGGCGTGGCTGCAGAACTAACCCGCCCATTTTTTGTGTGGTGTTTAGTGTTAGTACCCGCAAAATTCCTGTGAAATAGGAATCTAGTAATGTTTTTTGGTTAATTGTGGGCGTGGCAGTAGCAATAATCTGCCCATATTTGGAATGCATGCTAGTACAGCCCCAGTGTATACATACACCAATTTGTCTTCATATATCATCACTAGAAGCATAGATAGGGTAATTGTCTTTAAGTGGGTTCCCTAAAGTTCATTATATGGGAGGGAGGCGTATCCTTCCTCTGATCGACCCCAAATCGTATATATGGCTTTGTAGGGTCCATATATGTACTAATATAAAATTTCGTCACAAAAATATTATATAGGTCGTAAGTTATAATAATATGTCAATAGTGGGCGTGGCTGTAGAAATAACTCGCCCATTTTTTGTGTGGTGTTTAATGTTAGTACCCGCAACATTCCTGTGAAATAGGAACCTAGTAATGTTTTTTGGTTAATTGTGGGCGTGGAAGAAGCTATAATCTGCCCATATTTGAAATGCATGCTAGTACAGACCCAGTGTATACATATACCAATTTGTTTTCATATATCATCACTAGAAGCATAGATAGGGTAATTGTCTTTAAGTGGGGTCCCCAAAGTTCATTAAATGGGAGGGAGACGTATCCTTCCTCTGATCGACCCCGAATGTTATATATGGCTTTGTAGGGTCCATATATGTACTAATACAAAATTTCGTCCAAAAATATTGTATACGTCGTAAGTTTTAATAAAATATCAATAGTGGGCGTGGCTGTAGCAATAACTCGCCCATTTTTTGTGTGGTGTTTAATGTTAGTACCCGCAACCTACCGTGAAATTGCGCTGAATAATCTTTAATAGGAACCTAGTAATGATTTTTGGTTAGTTGTGGGCGTGGCAGTAGCAATAATCTGCCCATATTTGGAGAGCATGCTAGTGCAGACCCAGTGTATACATACACCAATTTGTTTTCATATATCATCACTAGAAGCATAGATAGGGTAATTGTCTGTAAGTGGGGTCCCCAAAGTTCATTATATTTGAGGGAGGCGTATCGTTCCTCTGATCGACCCCGAATGTTATATATGGCTTTGTAGGGTCCATATACTCGTATGTACAAATATAAAATTTCGTCCAAAAATATTGTATAGGTCGTAAATTATAATAATATGTCAATAGTGGGCGTGGCTGTAGAACTAACTCGCCCATTTTTTGTGTGGTGTTTAACGTTAGTACCCGCAACATTCCTGTAGAATTTCGTTGAAAAATCTTTAGAAGAAACCTATTAATGTTTTTTGGTTATTTGTGGGCTTGGCAGTAGCAATAATCTACCCATAATGGGAATGCATGCTAGTACAGACCCAGTGTATACATATACCAATTTGTTTTCATATATCATCACTAGAAGCATAGATAGGGTAATTGTCTTTAAGTGGTGTCCCCAAAGTTCATTATATGGGAGGGAGACGTATCCTTCCTCTGATCGACCCCGAATCTTATATATGGCTATATAGGGTCCATATATGTACTAATATAAAATTTCGTCCAAAAATATTGTATAGATCGTAAGTTATAATAATATGTCAATAGTGGTCGTGGCTGTGGAACTAACTCGCCCCTTTTTTGAGTGGTGTTTAGTGTTAGTACCCGCAACATTCCTGTGAAATTTCGTTGACAAATTTTAGTAGAAACCTAGTAATGCTTTTTGGTTAATTGTGGGCGTCGCAGTAGCAATAATCTGCCCATATTTGGAATGCATGCTAGTACAGACCCAGTGTATGCATATAGCAATTTATTTTCATATATCATCACTAGAAGCATATATAGGGTAATTGTTTTTAAGTGGGGTCCCCAAAGTTCGTTATATTGGAAGGAGGCGTATCCTTCCTCTGATCGACCCCGAATGTTATATATGGCTTTGTAGGGTCCATATATGTACTAATACAAAATTTCGTCCAAAAATATTGAAAGGGTCGCAAGTTTTAATAATATGTCAATAGTGGGCGTGGCTGTAGAACTAATTCGCCCATTTTTGGTGTGGTGTTTAATGTTAGTACCCGCAACATTCCTGTGAAATTTCGTTGAAAAATCTTTAGTAGGAACCTAGTAATGTTTTTTGGTTATTTGTGGGCGTCGCAGTAGCAATAATCTGCCCATATTTGGAATGCATGCTAGTACAGACCCAGTGTATACATATACCAATTTGTTTTCATATATCATCACTAGAAGCATAGACAGGGTAATTGGCTTTAAGTGGAGTCCTCAAAGTTAATTAAATGGGAGGGAGGCGTATCCTTCCTCTGAACGACCCTGAATCTTATATATGGCTTTGTAGGGTCCATATATGTACTAATAAAAAATTTCGTCCATAAATATTGTATAGGTCGTAAGTTATAATAATATGTCAATAGTGGGCATGGCTGTAGAACTAGCTCACCCATTTTTTGTGTGGTGTTTAATGTTAGTACCCGCTACATTCCTGTGAAATTTCGTTGAAAAATCTTTAGTAGGAAACTAGTAATGTTTTTTGGTTAATTGTGGGCGTGGCAGTA
This sequence comes from Clusia tigrina, assembly GCA_920105625.2. Classification (NCBI taxonomy): domain Eukaryota; kingdom Metazoa; phylum Arthropoda; class Insecta; order Diptera; family Clusiidae; genus Clusia; species Clusia tigrina. The sequence continues at coordinate 341,726,608 of OV050030.1, forward strand.
GCAATAATCTACCCATATTTGGAATGCATGTTAGTACAGACCCAGTGTATACATATACCAATTTGTTTTCATATATCATCACTAGAAGCATAGATAGGGTAATTGTCTTTTAGTGGGGTCCCCAAAGTTCATTATATGGGAGGGAGGCGTATCCTTCCTCTGATCGACCCCGAATATTATGCATGGCTTTGTACTAATACAAAATTTCGTCCAAAAATATTGTATAGGTCGTAAGTTATAATAATATGTCAATAGTGGGCGTGGCTGTAGAACTAATTCGCCCATTTTTGGTGTGGTGTTTAATGTTAGTAGCCGCAACATTCCTGTGAGATTTCGTTGAAAAATATTTAGTAGGAACCTAGTAATGTTTTTTGGTTATTTGTGGGCGTGGCAGTGGCAATAATCTGCCCATATTTGGAATGCATGCTTGTAAAGACCCAGTGTATACATATACCAATTTGTTTTCATATATCATCACTAGAAGCATAGACAGGGTAATTGGCTTTAAGTGGAGTCCTCAAAGTTAATTAAATGGGAGGGAGGCGTATCCTTCCTCTGAACGACCCTGAATCTTATATATGGCTTTGTAGGGTCCATATATGTACTAATAAAATATTTCGTCCATAAATATTGTATAGGTCGTAAGTTATAATAATATGTCAGTAGTGGGCATGGCTGTAGAACTAGCTCACCCATTTTTTGTGTGGTCTTTAATGTTAGTACCCGCTACATTCCTGTGAAATTTAGTTGAAAAATCTTTAGTAGGAACCTAGTAATGTTTTTTGGTTAATTGTGGGCGTGGCAGTAGCAATAATCTACCCATATTTGGAATGCATGTTAGTACAGACCCAGTGTATACATATACCAATTTGTTTTCATATATCATCACTAGAAGCATAGATAGGGTAATTGTCTTTTAGTGGGGTCCCCAAAGTTCATTATATGGGAGGGAGGCGTATCCTTCCTCTGATCGACCCCGAATATTATATATGGCTTTGTAGGGTCCATATACTCGTATGTACTAATACAAAATTTCGTCCAAAAATATTGTATAGGTCGTAAGTTATAATAATATGTCAATAGTGGGCGTGGCTGTAGAAATAACTCGCCCATTTTGTGTGGTGTTTTATGTTAGTACCCGCCAACCTACCTGTGAAATTTCGTTGAAAACTATTTAATAGGAACCTAGTAATGATTTTTGGTTAATTGTGGGCATAGCAGTAGCAATAATCTGCCCATATTTGGAATGTATGCTAGTACAGACCCAGTGGATACATATACGAACTTGTTTTCATATATCAGCACTAGAAGCATAGGTAGGGTAATTGTCCTTACGTGGGGTCCCCAAAGTTCATTATATGGGAGGGAGGCGTATCCTTCCTCTGATCGACCCCGAATCTTATATATGGCTTTGTAGGGTCCATATATGTACTAATATAAAATTTCGTCCAAATATATTGTATAGGTGTTAAGTTATAAAAATATGTCAATAGTGGGCGTGGCTGTAGAAATAACTCGCCCATTTTTTGTGTGGTGTTTAATGTTAGTACCCGCAACATTCCTGTGAAATAGGAACCTAGTAATGTTTTTTGGTTAATTGTGGGCGTGGAAGAAGCTATAATCTGCCCATATTTGAAATGCATGCTAGTACAGACCCAGTGTATACATATACCAATTTGTTTTCATATATCATCACTAGAAGCATAGATAGTGTAATTGTCTTTAAGTGGGGTCCCCAAAGTTCATTAAATGGGAGGGAGACGTATCCTTCCTCTGATCGACCCCGAATGTTATATATGGCTTTGTAGGGTCCATATATGTACTAATACAAAATTTCGTCCAAAAATATTGTATACGTCGTAAGTTTTAATAAAATATCAATAGTGGGCGTGGCTGTAGCAATAACTCGCCCATTTTTTGTGTGGTGTTTAATGTTAGTACCCGCAACCTACCGTGAAATTGCGCTGAATAATCTTTAATAGGAACCTAGTAATGATTTTTGGTTAGTTGTGGGCGTGGCAGTAGCAATAATCTGCCCATATTTGGAGTGCATGCTAGTACAGACCCAGTGTCTACATACACCAATTTGTTTTCATATATCATCACTAGAAGCATAGATAGGGTAATTGTCTGTAAGTGGGGTCCCCAAAGTTCATTATATTTGAGGGAGGCGTATCGTTCCTCTGATCGACCCCGAATGTTATATATGGCTTTGTAGGGTCCATATATGTACTAATATAAAATTTCGTCCAAAAATATTGAAAGGGTCGTAAGTTTTAATAATATTTCAATAGTGGGCGTGGCTGTAGAACTAACTCGCCCATTTTTTGTGTGGTGTTTAACGTTAGTACCCGCAACATTCCTGTGAAATAGGAAGCTAGTAATGATTTTCGGTTAATTGTGGGCGTGGCAGTAGCAGTAATCTGCCCATATTTGGAATGCATGCTAGTACAGACCCAGTGTATACATATACCAATTTGTTTTCATATATCATCATTAGAAACATAGATAGGGTAATTGTCTTTAAGTGGTGTCCACAAAGTTCATTATATGGGAGGGAGGCGTATCCTTCTTCTGATCGACCCCGAATCTTATATATGGCTTTGTAGGGTCCATATATGTACTAATACAAAATTTCGTCCAAATATATTGTATAGGTGTTAAGTTATAAAAATATGTCAATAGTGGGCGTGGCTGTAGAAATAACTCGCCCATTTTTTGTGTGGTGTTTAATGTTAGTACCCGCAACATTCCTGTGAAATAGGAACCTAGTAATGTTTTTTGGTTAATTGTGGGCGTGGAAGAAGCTATAATCTGCCCATATTTGAAATGCATGCTAGTAAAGACCCAGTGTATACATATACCAATTTGTTTTCATATATCATCACTAGAAGCATAGATAGTGTAATTGTCTTTAAGTGGGGTCCCCAAAGTTCATTAAATGGGAGGGAGACGTATCCTTCCTCTGATCGACCCCGAATGTTATATATGGCTTTGTAGGGTCCATATATGTACTAATACAAAATTTCGTCCAAAAATATTGTATACGTCGTAAGTTTTAATAAAATATCAATAGTGGGCGTGGCTGTAGCAATAACTCGCCCATTTTTTGTGTGGTGTTTAATGTTAGTACCCGCAACCTACCGTGAAATTGCGCTGAATAATCTTTAATAGGAACCTAGTAATGATTTTTGGTTAGTTGTGGGCGTGGCAGTAGCAATAATCTGCCCATATTTGGAGTGCATGCTAGTACAGACCCAGTGTCTACATACACCAATTTGTTTTCATATATCATCACTAGAAGCATAGATAGGGTAATTGTCTGTAAGTGGGGTCCCCAAAGTTCATTATATTTGAGGGAGGCGTATCGTTCCTCTGATCGACCCCGAATGTTATATATGGCTTTGTAGGGTCCATATATGTACTAATATAAAATTTCGTCCAAAAATATTGAAAGGGTCGTAAGTTTTAATAATATTTCAATAGTGGGCGTGGCTGTAGAACTAACTCGCCCATTTTTTGTGTGGTGTTTAACGTTAGTACCCGCAACATTCCTGTGAAATAGGAAGCTAGTAATGATTTTCGGTTAATTGTGGGCGTGGCAGTAGCAGTAATCTGCCCATATTTGGAATGCATGCTAGTACAGACCCAGTGTATACATATACCAATTTGTTTTCATATATCATCATTAGAAACATAGATAGGGTAATTGTCTTTAAGTGGTGTCCACAAAGTTCATTATATGGGAGGGAGGCGTATCCTTCTTCTGATCGACCCCGAATCTTATATATGGCTTTGTAGGGTCCATATACTCGTATGTACTAATATAAAATTTCGTCCAAAAATATTGTATAGGTCGTAAGTTATAATAATGTGTCAATAGTGGGCGTGGCTGTAGAACTAACTCGCCCATTTTTTGTGTGGTGTTTAACGTTAGTACCCGCAACATTCCTGTAGAATTTCGTTGAAAAATCTTTAGTAGGAACCTAGTAATGTTTTTTGGTTATTTGTGGGCGTGGCAGTCGCAATAGTCTGCCCATAATTGGAATGCATGCTAGTACAGACCCAGTGTATACATACACCAATTTGTCTTCATATATCATCACTAGAAGCATAGATAGGGTAATTGTCTTTAGGTGGGGTCCCCAAAGTTTATTATATGGGAGGGAGGCGTATCCTTCCTCTGATCGACCCCGAATCTTATATATGGCTATGTAGGGTCCATATATGTACTAATATAAAATTTCGTCCAAAAATATTGTATAGATCGTAAAATATAATAATATGTCAATAGTGGGCGTGGCTGTAGAACTAACTCGCCCCTTTTTTGTGTGGTGTTTAGTGTTAGTACACGCAACATTCCTGTGAAATTTCGTTGAAAAATTTTAGTAGGAACCTAGTAATGTTTTTTGGTTAATTGTGGGCGTGGCAGTAGCAATAATCTGCCCATATTTGGAATGCACGCTTGTACACACCCAGTGTATACATATACCAATTTGTTTTTATATATCATCACTAGAAGCATAGATAGGGTAATTGTCTTTTAGTGGGGTCCCCAAAGTTCATTATATGGGAGGGAGGCGTATCCTTCCTCTGATCGACCCCGAATATTATGTATGGCTTTGTACTAATACAAAATTTCGTCCAAAAATATTGTATAGGTCGTAAGTTATAATAATATGTCAATAGTGGGCGTGGCTGTAGAACTAACTCGCCCCTTTTTTGTGTGGCGTTTAGTGTTAGTACCCGCAACATTCCTGTGAAATTTCGTTGAAAAATTTTAGTAGGAACCTAGTAATGTTTTTTGGTTAATTGTGGGCGTGGCAGTAGCAATAATCTGCCCATATTTGGAATGCATGCTAGTACAGACCCAGTGTATACATATACCAATTTGTTTTCATATATCATCACTAGAAGCATAGACAGGGTAATTGGCTTTAAGTGGAGTCCTCAAAGTTAATTAAATGGGAGGGAGGCGTATCCTTCCTCTGAACGACCCTGAATCTTATATATGGCTTTGTAGGGTCCATATATGTACTAATAAAAAATTTCGTCCATAAATATTGTATTGGTCGTAAGTTATAATAATATGTCAATAGTGGCCATGGCTGTAGAACTAGCTCACCCATTTTTTGTGTGGTGTTTAATGTTAGTACCCGCTACATTCCTGTGAAATTTCGTTGTAAAATCTTTAGTAGGAACCTAGTAATGTTTTTTGGTTATTTGTGGGCGTCGCAGTAGCAATAATCTGCCCATATTTGGAATGCATGCTAGTGCAGACCCAGTGTATACATATACCAATTTGTTTTCATATATCATCACTAGAAGCATAGACAGGGTAATTGGCTTTAACTGGAGTCCTCAAAGTTCATTATATGGAAGGGAGGCGTATCCTTCCTCTGATCGACTCCGAATATTATGCATGGCTTTGTACTAATACAAAATTTCGTCCAAAAATATTGTATAGGTCGTAAGTTATAATAATATGTCAATAGTGGGCGTGGCTGTAGAAATAACTCGCCCATTTTGTGTGGTGTTTTATGTTAGTACCCGCAACCTACCTGTGAAATTTCGTTGAAAACTATTTAATAGGAACCTAGTAATGATTTTTGGTTAATTGTGGGCGTAGCAGTAGCAATAATCTGCCCATATTTGGAATGTATGCTACTACAGACCCAGTGTATACATATACGAACTTGTTTTCATATATCAGCACTAGAAGCATAGGTAGGGTAATTGTCCTTACGCGGGGTCCCCAAAGTTCATTATATGGGAGGGAGGCGTATCCTTCCTCTGATCGACCCCGAATCTTATATATGGCTTTGTAGGGTCCATATATGTACTAATATAAAATTTCGTCCAAATATATTGTATAGGTGTTAAGTTATAATAATATGTCAATAGTGGGCGTGGCTGTAGAAATAACTCGCCCATTTTTTGTGTGGTGTTTAATATTAGTACCCGCAACATTCCTGTGAAATAGGAACCTAGTAATGTTTTTTGGTTAATTGTGGGCGTGGCAGTAGCAATAATCTACCCATATTTGGAATGCATGCTAGTACAGACCCAGTGTATACATATACCAATTTGTTTTCATATATCATCACTAGAAGCATAGATAGGGTAATTGTCTTTAAGTGGGGTCCCCAAAGTTCATTAAATGGGAGGGAGACGTATCCTTCCTCTGATCGACCCCGAATGTTATATATGGCTTTGTAGGGTCCATATATGTACTAATACAAAATTTCGACCAAAAATATTGTATACGTCGTAAGTTTTAATAAAATATCAATAGTGGGCGTGGCTGTAGCAATAACTCGCCCATTTTTTGTGTGGTGTTTAATGTTAGTACCCGCAACCTACTGTGAAATTGCGCTGAAAACTATTTAATAGGAACCTAGTAATGATTTTTGGTTAATTGTGGGCGTAGCAGTAGCAATAATCTGCCCATATTTGGAATGTATGCTAGTACAGACCCAGTGTATACATATACGAACTTGTTTTCATATATCAGCACTAGAAGCATAGGTAGGGTAATTGTCCTTACGTGGGGTCCCCAAAGTTCATTATATGGGAGGGAGGCGTATCCTTCCTCTGATCGACCCCGAATCTTATATATGGCTTTGTAGGGTCCATATATGTACTAATATAAAATTTCGTCCAAATATATTGTATAGGTGTTAAGTTATAATAATATGTCAATAGTGGGCGTGGCTGTAGAAATAACTCGCCCATTTTTTGTGTGGTGTTTATTGTTAGTACCCGCAACATTCCTGTGAAATAGGAACCTAGTAATGTTTTTTAGTTAATTGTGGGCGTCGCAGTAGCAATAATCTGCCCATATTTGGCATGCATGCTAGTACAGACCCAGTGTATACATATACCAATTTGTTTTCATATATCATCACTAGAAGCATAGACAGGGTAATTGGCTTTAACTGGAGTCCTCAAAGTTCATTATATGGAAGGGAGGCGTATCCTTCCTCTGATCGACTCCGAATATTATGCATGGCTTTGTACTAATACAAAATTTCGTCCAAAAATATTGTATAGGTCGTAAGTTATAATAATATGTCAATAGTGGGCGTGGCTGTAGAAATAACTCGCCCATTTTGTGTGGTGTTTTATGTTAGTACCCGCAACCTACCTGTGAAATTTCGTTGAAAACTATTTAATAGGAACCTAGTAATGATTTTTGGTTAATTGTGGGCGTAGCAGTAGCAATAATCTGCCCATATTTGGAATGTATGCTACTACAGACCCAGTGTATGCATATAGCAATTTCTTTTCATATATCATCACTAGAAGCATAGATAGGGTAATTGTCTTTAAGTGGGGTCCCCAAAGTTCATTATATTGGAAGGAGGCGTATCCTTCCTCTGATCGACCCCGAATGTTATATATGGCTTTGTAGGGTCCATATATGTACTAATACAAAATTTCGTCCAAAAATATTGAAAGGGTCGTAAGTTTTAATAATATGTCAATAGTGGGCGTGGCTGTAGAACTAATTCGCCCATTTTTGGTGTGGTGTTTAATGTTAGTACCCGCAACATTCCTGTGAAATTTCGTTGAAAAATCTTTAGTAGGAACCTAGTAATGTTTTTTGGTTATTTGTGGGCGTCGCAGTAGCAATAATCTGCCCATATTTGGAATGCATGCTAGTACAGACCCAGTGTATACATATACCAATTTGTTTTCATATATCATCACTAGAAGCATAGATAGGGTAATTGTCTTTAAGTGGTGTCCCCAAAGTTCATTATATGGGAGGGAGACGTATCCTTCCTCTGATCGACCCCGAATCTTATATATGGCTATATAGGGTCCATATATGTACTAATATAAAATTTCGTCCAAAAATATTGTATAGATCGTAAGTTATAATAATATGTCAATAGTGGTCGTGGCTGTGGAACTAACTCGCCCATTTTTTGTGTGGTGTTTATTGTTAGTACCCGCAACATTCCTGTGAAATAGGAACCTAGTAATGTTTTTTAGTTAATTGTGGGCGTGGCAGTAGCAATAATCTACCCATATTTGGAATGCATGCTTGTACAGACCCAGTGTATACATATACCAATTTGTTTTCATATATCATCACTAGAAGCATAGATAGGGTAATTGTCTTTAAGTGGTGTCCCCAAAGTTCATTATATGGGAGGGAGACGTATCCTTCCTCTGATCGACCCCGAATCTTATATATGGCTATATAGGGTCCATATATGTACTAATATAAAATTTCGTCCAAAAATATTGTATAGATCGTAAGTTATAATAATATGTCAATAGTGGTCGTGGCTGTGGAACTAACTCGCCCCTTTTTTGTGTGGTGTTTAGTGTTAGTACCCGCAACATTCCTGTGAAATTTCGTTGAAAAATTTTAGTAGAAACCTAGTAATGTTTTTTGGTTAATTGTGGGCGTCGCAGTAGCAGTAATCTGCCCATATTTGGAATGCATGCTAGTACAGACCCAGTGTATGCATATAGCAATTTCTTTTCATATATCATCACTAGAAGCATAGATAGGGTAATTGTCTTTAAGTGGGGTCCCCAAAGTTCATTATATTGGAAGGAGGCGTATCCTTCCTCTGATCGACCCCGAATGTTATATATGGCTTTGTAGGGTCCATATATGTACTAATACAAAATTTCGTCCAAAAATATTGAAAGGGTCGTAAGTTTTAATAATATGTCAATAGTGGGCGTGGCTGTAGAACTAATTCGCCCATTTTTGGTGTGGTGTTTAATGTTAGTACCCGCAACATTCCTGTGAAATTTCGTTGAAAAATCTTTAGTAGGAACCTAGTAATGTTTTTTGGTTATTTGTGGGCGTCGCAGTAGCAATAATCTGCCCATATTTGGAATGCATGCTAGTACAGACCCAGTGTATACATATACCAATTTGTTTTCATATATCATCACTAGAAGCATAGACAGGGTAATTGGCTTTAACTGGAGTCCTCAAAGTTCATTATATGGAAGGGAGGCGTATCCTTCCTCTGATCGACTCCGAATATTATGCATGGCTTTGTACTAATACAAAATTTCGTCCAAAAATATTGTATAGGTCGTAAGTTATAATAATATGTCAATAGTGGGCGTGGCTGTAGAAATAACTCGCCCATTTTGTGTGGTGTTTTATGTTAGTACCCGCAACCTACCTGTGAAATTTCGTTGAAAACTATTTAATAGGAACCTAGTAATGATTTTTGGTTAATTGTGGGCGTAGCAGTAGCAATAATCTGCCCATATTTGGAATGTATGCTACTACAGACCCAGTGTATACATATACGAACTTGTTTTCATATATCAGCACTAGAAGCATAGGTAGGGTAATTGTCCTTACGCGGGGTCCCCAAAGTTCATTATATGGGAGGGAGGCGTATCCTTCCTCTGATCGACCCCGAATCTTATATATGGCTTTGTAGGGTCCATATATGTACTAATATAAAATTTCGTCCAAATATATTGTATAGGTGTTAATTTATAATAATATGTCAATAGTGGGCGTGGCTGTAGAAATAACTCGCCCATTTTTTGTGTGGTGTTTAATATTAGTACCCGCAACATTCCTGTGAAATAGGAACCTAGTAATGTTTTTTGGTTAATTGTGGGCGTGGCAGTAGCAATAATCTACCCATATTTGGAATGCATGCTAGTACAGACCCAGTGTATACATATACCAATTTGTTTTCATATATCATCACTAGAAGCATAGATAGGGTAATTGTCTTTAAGTGGGGTCCCCAAAGTTCATTAAATGGGAGGGAGACGTATCCTTCCTCTGATCGACCCCGAATGTTATATATGGCTTTGTAGGGTCCATATATGTACTAATACAAAATTTCGACCAAAAATATTGTATACGTCGTAAGTTTTAATAAAATATCAATAGTGGGCGTGGCTGTAGCAATAACTCGCCCATTTTTTGTGTGGTGTTTAATGTTAGTACCCGCAACCTACTGTGAAATTGCGCTGAAAACTATTTAATAGGAACCTAGTAATGATTTTTGGTTAATTGTGGGCGTAGCAGTAGCAATAATCTGCCCATATTTGGAATGTATGCTAGTACAGACCCAGTGTATACATATACGAACTTGTTTTCATATATCAGCACTAGAAGCATAGGTAGGGTAATTGTCCTTACGTGGGGTCCCCAAAGTTCATTATATGGGAGGGAGGCGTATCCTTCCTCTGATCGACCCCGAATCTTATATATGGCTTTGTAGGGTCCATATATGTACTAATATAAAATTTCGTCCAAATATATTGTATAGGTGTTAAGTTATAATAATATGTCAATAGTGGGCGTGGCTGTAGAAATAACTCGCCCATTTTTTGTGTGGTGTTTATTGTTAGTACCCGCAACATTCCTGTGAAATAGGAACCTAGTAATGTTTTTTAGTTAATTGTGGGCGTCGCAGTAGCAATAATCTGCCCATATTTGGAATGCATGCTAGTACAGACCCAGTGTATACATATACCAATTTGTTTTCATATATCATCACTAGAAGCATAGACAGGGTAATTGGCTTTAACTGGAGTCCTCAAAGTTCATTATATGGAAGGGAGGCGTATCCTTCCTCTGATCGACTCCGAATATTATGCATGGCTTTGTACTAATACAAAATTTCGTCCAAAAATATTGTATAGGTCGTAAGTTATAATAATATGTCAATAGTGGGCGTGGCTGTAGAAATAACTCGCCCATTTTGTGTGGTGTTTTATGTTAGTACCCGCAACCTACCTGTGAAATTTCGTTGAAAACTATTTAATAGGAACCTAGTAATGATTTTTGGTTAATTGTGGGCGTAGCAGTAGCAATAATCTGCCCATATTTGGAATGTATGCTACTACAGACCCAGTGTATACATATACGAACTTGTTTTCATATATCAGCACTAGAAGCATAGGTAGGGTAATTGTCCTTACGCGGGGTCCCCAAAGTTCATTATATGGGAGGGAGGCGTATCCTTCCTCTGATCGACCCCGAATCTTATATATGGCTTTGTAGGGTCCATATATGTACTAATATAAAATTTCGTCCAAATATATTGTATAGGTGTTAAGTTATAATAATATGTCAATAGTGGGCGTGGCTGTAGAAATAACTCGCCCATTTTTTGTGTGGTGTTTAATATTAGTACCCGCAACATTCCTGTGAAATAGGAACCTAGTAATGTTTTTTGGTTAATTGTGGGCGTGGCAGTAGCAATAATCTACCCATATTTGGAATGCATGCTAGTACAGACCCAGTGTATACATATACCAATTTGTTTTCATATATCATCACTAGAAGCATAGATAGGGTAATTGTCTTTAAGTGGGGTCCCCAAAGTTCATTAAATGGGAGGGAGACGTATCCTTCCTCTGATCGACCCCGAATGTTATATATGGCTTTGTAGGGTCCATATATGTACTAATACAAAATTTCGACCAAAAATATTGTATACGTCGTAAGTTTTAATAAAATATCAATAGTGGGCGTGGCTGTAGCAATAACTCGCCCATTTTTTGTGTGGTGTTTAATGTTAGTACCCGCAACCTACTGTGAAATTGCGCTGAAAACTATTTAATAGGAACCTAGTAATGATTTTTGGTTAATTGTGGGCGTAGCAGTAGCAATAATCTGCCCATATTTGGAATGTATGCTAGTACAGACCCAGTGTATACATATACGAACTTGTTTTCATATATCAGCACTAGAAGCATAGGTAGGGTAATTGTCCTTACGTGGGGTCCCCAAAGTTCATTATATGGGAGGGAGGCGTATCCTTCCTCTGATCGACCCCGAATCTTATATATGGCTTTGTAGGGTCCATATATGTACTAATATAAAATTTCGTCCAAATATATTGTATAGGTGTTAAGTTATAATAATATGTCAATAGTGGGCGTGGCTGTAGAAATAACTCGCCCATTTTTTGTGTGGTGTTTATTGTTAGTACCCGCAACATTCCTGTGAAATAGGAACCTAGTAATGTTTTTTAGTTAATTGTGGGCGTCGCAGTAGCAATAATCTGCCCATATTTGGAATGCATGCTAGTACAGACCCAGTGTATACATATACCAATTTGTTTTCATATATCATCACTAGAAGCATAGACAGGGTAATTGGCTTTAACTGGAGTCCTCAAAGTTCATTATATGGAAGGGAGGCGTATCCTTCCTCTGATCGACTCCGAATATTATGCATGGCTTTGTACTAATACAAAATTTCGTCCAAAAATATTGTATAGGTCGTAAGTTATAATAATATGTCAATAGTGGGCGTGGCTGTAGAAATAACTCGCCCATTTTGTGTGGTGTTTTATGTTAGTACCCGCAACCTACCAGTGAAATTTCGTTGAAAACTATTTAATAGGAACCTAGTAATGATTTTTGGTTAATTGTGGGCGTAGCAGTAGCAATAATCTGCCCATATTTGGAATGTATGCTACTACAGACCCAGTGTATACATATACGAACTTGTTTTCATATATCAGCACTAGAAGCATAGGTAGGGTAATTGTCCTTACGCGGGGTCCCCAAAGTTCATTATATGGGAGGGAGGCGTATCCTTCCTCTGATCGACCCCGAATCTTATATATGGCTTTGTAGGGTCCATATATGTACTAATATAAAATTTCGTCCAAATATATTGTATAGGTGTTAAGTTATAATAATATGTCAATAGTGGGCGTGGCTGTAGAAATAACTCGCCCATTTTTTGTGTGGTGTTTAATATTAGTACCCGCAACATTCCTGTGAAATAGGAACCTAGTAATGTTTTTTGGTTAATTGTGGGCGTGGCAGTAGCAATAATCTACCCATATTTGGAATGCATGCTAGTACAGACCCAGTGTATACATATACCAATTTGTTTTCATATATCATCACTAGAAGCATAGATAGGGTAATTGTCTTTAAGTGGGGTCCCCAAAGTTCATTAAATGGGAGGGAGACGTATCCTTCCTCTGATCGACCCCGAATGTTATATATGGCTTTGTAGGGTCCATATATGTACTAATACAAAATTTCGACCAAAAATATTGTATACGTCGTAAGTTTTAATAAAATATCAATAGTGGGCGTGGCTGTAGCAATAACTCGCCCATTTTTTGTGTGGTGTTTAATGTTAGTACCCGCAACCTACTGTGAAATTGCGCTGAAAACTATTTAATAGGAACCTAGTAATGATTTTTGGTTAATTGTGGGCGTAGCAGTAGCAATAATCTGCCCATATTTGGAATGTATGCTAGTACAGACCCAGTGTATACATATACGAACTTGTTTTCATATATCAGCACTAGAAGCATAGGTAGGGTAATTGTCCTTACGTGGGGTCCCCAAAGTTCATTATATGGGAGGGAGGCGTATCCTTCCTCTGATCGACCCCGAATCTTATATATGGCTTTGTAGGGTCCATATATGTACTAATATAAAATTTCGTCCAAATATATTGTATAGGTGTTAAGTTATAATAATATGTCAATAGTGGGCGTGGCTGTAGAAATAACTCGCCCATTTTTTGTGTGGTGTTTATTGTTAGTACCCGCAACATTCCTGTGAAATAGGAACCTAGTAATGTTTTTTAGTTAATTGTGGGCGTGGCAGTAGCAATAATCTACCCATATTTGGAATGCATGCTTGTACAGACCCAGTGTATACATATACCAATTTGTTTTCATATATCATCACTAGAAGCATAGATAGGGTAATTGTCTTTAAGTGGTGTCCCCAAAGTTCATTATATGGGAGGGAGACGTATCCTTCCTCTGATCGACCCCGAATCTTATATATGGCTATATAGGGTCCATATATGTACTAATATAAAATTTCGTCCAAAAATATTGTATAGATCGTAAGTTATAATAATATGTCAATAGTGGTCGTGGCTGTGGAACTAACTCGCCCCTTTTTTGTGTGGTGTTTAGTGTTAGTACCCGCAACATTCCTGTGAAATTTCGTTGAAAAATTTTAGTAGAAACCTAGTAATGTTTTTTGGTTAATTGTGGGCGTCGCAGTAGCAGTAATCTGCCCATATTTGGAATGCATGCTAGTACAGACCCAGTGTATGCATATAGCAATTTCTTTTCATATATCATCACTAGAAGCATAGATAGGGTAATTGTCTTTAAGTGGGGTCCCCAAAGTTCATTATATTGGAAGGAGGCGTATCCTTCCTCTGATCGACCCCGAATGTTATATATGGCTTTGTAGGGTCCATATATGTACTAATACAAAATTTCGTCCAAAAATATTGAAAGGGTCGTAAGTTTTAATAATATGTCAATAGTGGGCGTGGCTGTAGAACTAATTCGCCCATTTTTGGTGTGGTGTTTAATGTTAGTACCCGCAACATTCCTGTGAAATTTCGTTGAAAAATCTTTAGTAGGAACCTAGTAATGTTTTTTGGTTATTTGTGGGCGTCGCAGTAGCAATAATCTGCCCATATTTGGAATGCATGCTAGTACAGACCCAGTGTATACATATACCAATTTGTTTTCATATATCATCACTAGAAGCATAGACAGGGTAATTGGCTTTAACTGGAGTCCTCAAAGTTCATTATATGGAAGGGAGGCGTATCCTTCCTCTGATCGACTCCGAATATTATGCATGGCTTTGTACTAATACAAAATTTCGTCCAAAAATATTGTATAGGTCGTAAGTTATAATAATATGTCAATAGTGGGCGTGGCTGTAGAAATAACTCGCCCATTTTGTGTGGTGTTTTATGTTAGTACCCGCAACCTACCTGTGAAATTTCGTTGAAAACTATTTAATAGGAACCTAGTAATGATTTTTGGTTAATTGTGGGCGTAGCAGTAGCAATAATCTGCCCATATTTGGAATGTATGCTACTACAGACCCAGTGTATACATATACGAACTTGTTTTCATATATCAGCACTAGAAGCATAGGTAGGGTAATTGTCCTTACGCGGGGTCCCCAAAGTTCATTATATGGGAGGGAGGCGTATCCTTCCTCTGATCGACCCCGAATCTTATATATGGCTTTGTAGGGTCCATATATGTACTAATATAAAATTTCGTCCAAATATATTGTATAGGTGTTAAGTTATAATAATATGTCAATAGTGGGCGTGGCTGTAGAAATAACTCGCCCATTTTTTGTGTGGTGTTTAATATTAGTACCCGCAACATTCCTGTGAAATAGGAATCTAGTAATGTTTTTTGGTTAATTGTGGGCGTGGCAGTAGCAATAATCTACCCATATTTGGAATGCATGCTAGTACAGACCCAGTGTATACATATACCAATTTGTTTTCATATATCATCACTAGAAGCATAGATAGGGTAATTGTCTTTAAGTGGGGTCCCCAAAGTTCATTAAATGGGAGGGAGACGTATCCTTCCTCTGATCGACCCCGAATGTTATATATGGCTTTGTAGGGTCCATATATGTACTAATACAAAATTTCGACCAAAAATATTGTATACGTCGTAAGTTTTAATAAAATATCAATAGTGGGCGTGGCTGTAGCAATAACTCGCCCATTTTTTGTGTGGTGTTTAATGTTAGTACCCGCAACCTACTGTGAAATTGCGCTGAAAACTATTTAATAGGAACCTAGTAATGATTTTTGGTTAATTGTGGGCGTAGCAGTAGCAATAATCTGCCCATATTTGGAATGTATGCTAGTACAGACCCAGTGTATACATATACGAACTTGTTTTCATATATCAGCACTAGAAGCATAGGTAGGGTAATTGTCCTTACGTGGGGTCCCCAAAGTTCATTATATGGGAGGGAGGCGTATCCTTCCTCTGATCGACCCCGAATCTTATATATGGCTTTGTAGGGTCCATATATGTACTAATATAAAATTTCGTCCAAATATATTGTATAGGTGTTAAGTTATAATAATATGTCAATAGTGGGCGTGGCTGTAGAAATAACTCGCCCATTTTTTGTGTGGTGTTTATTGTTAGTACCCGCAACATTCCTGTGAAATAGGAACCTAGTAATGTTTTTTAGTTAATTGTGGGCGTCGCAGTAGCAATAATCTGCCCATATTTGGAATGCATGCTAGTACAGACCCAGTGTATACATATACCAATTTGTTTTCATATATCATCACTAGAAGCATAGACAGGGTAATTGGCTTTAACTGGAGTCCTCAAAGTTCATTATATGGAAGGGAGGCGTATCCTTCCTCTGATCGACTCCGAATATTATGCATGGCTTTGTACTAATACAAAATTTCGTCCAAAAATATTGTATAGGTCGTAAGTTATAATAATATGTCAATAGTGGGCGTGGCTGTAGAAATAACTCGCCCATTTTGTGTGGTGTTTTATGTTAGTACCCGCAACCTACCTGTGAAATTTCGTTGAAAACTATTTAATAGGAACCTAGTAATGATTTTTGGTTAATTGTGGGCGTAGCAGTAGCAATAATCTGCCCATATTTGGAATGTATGCTACTACAGACCCAGTGTATACATATACGAACTTGTTTACATATATCAGCACTAGAAGCATAGGTAGGGTAATTGTCCTTACGCGGGGTCCCCAAAGTTCATTATATGGGAGGGAGGCGTATCCTTCCTCTGATCGACCCCGAATCTTATATATGGCTTTGTAGGGTCCATATATGTACTAATATAAAATTTCGTCCAAATATATTGTATAGGTGTTAAGTTATAATAATATGTCAATAGTGGGCGTGGCTGTAGAAATAACTCGCCCATTTTTTGTGTGCTGTTTAATGTTAGTACCCGCAACATTCCTGTGAAATAGGAACCTAGTAATGTTTTTTGGTTAATTGTGGGCGTGGCAGTAGCAATAATCTACCCATATTTGGAATGCATGCTAGTACAGACCCAGTGTATACATATACTAATTTGTTTTCATATATCATCACTAGAAGCATAGATAGGGTAATTGTCTGTAAGTGGGGTCCCCAAAGTTCATTAAATGGGAGGGAGACGTACCCTTCCTCTGATCGACCCCGAATGTTATATATGGCTTTGTAGGGTCCATATATGTACTAATACAAAATTTCGTCCAAAAATATTGTATACGTCGTAAGTTTTAATAAAATATCAATAGTGGGCGTGGCTGTAGCAATAACTCGCCCATTTTTTGTGTGTGTTTAATGTTAGTACCCGCAACCTACCGTGAAATTGCGCTGAATAATCTTTAATAGGAACCTAGTAATGATTTTTGGTTAATTGTGGGCGTGGCAGTAGCAATAATCTGCCCATATTTGGAGTGCATGCTAGTACAGACCCAGTGTATACATACACCAATTTGTTTTCATATATCATCACTAGAAGCATAGATAGGGTAATTGTCTTTAAGTGGGGTCCCCAAAGTTCATAAAATGGGAGGGAGACGTATCGTTCCTCTGATCGACCCCGAATGTTATATATGGCTTTGTAGGGTCCATATATGTACTAATACAAAATTTCGACCAAAAATATTGTATACGTCGTAAGTTTTAATAAAATATCAATAGTGGGCGTGGCTGTAGCAATAACTCGCCCATTTTTTGTGTGGTGTTTAATGTTAGTACCCGCAACCTACTGTGAAATTGCGCTGAAAACTATTTAATAGGAACCTAGTAATGATTTTTGGTTAATTGTGGGCGTAGCAGTAGCAATAATCTGCCCATATTTGGAATGTATGCTAGTACAGACCCAGTGTATACATATACGAACTTGTTTTCATATATCAGCACTAGAAGCATAGGTAGGGTAATTGTCCTTACGTGGGGTCCCCAAAGTTCATTATATGGGAGGGAGGCGTATCCTTCCTCTGATCGACCCCGAATCTTATATATGGCTTTGTAGGGTCCATATATGTACTAATATAAAATTTCGTCCAAATATATTGTATAGGTGTTAAGTTATAATAATATGTCAATAGTGGGCGTGGCTGTAGAAATAACTCGCCCATTTTTTGTGTGGTGTTTATTGTTAGTACCCGCAACATTCCTGTGAAATAGGAACCTAGTAATGTTTTTTAGTTAATTGTGGGCGTGGCAGTAGCAATAATCTACCCATATTTGGAATGCATGCTTGTACAGACCCAGTGTATACATATACCAATTTGTTTTCATATATCATCACTAGAAGCATAGATAGGGTAATTGTCTTTAAGTGGTGTCCCCAAAGTTCATCATATGGGAGGGAGACGTATCCTTCCTCTGATCGACCCCGAATCTTATATATGGCTATATAGGGTCCATATATGTACTAATATAAAATTTCGTCCAAAAATATTGTATAGATCGTAAGTTA
Organism: Clusia tigrina; assembly: GCA_920105625.2. Lineage (NCBI taxonomy): Eukaryota > Metazoa > Arthropoda > Insecta > Diptera > Clusiidae > Clusia > Clusia tigrina. Next base: position 341,744,864 of record OV050030.1, read on the forward strand.
TAATAATATGTCAATAGTGGTCGTGGCTGTGGAACTAACTCGCCCCTTTTTTGTGTGGTGTTTAGTGTTAGTACCCGCAACATTCCTGTGAAATTTCGTTGAAAAATTTTAGTAGAAACCTAGTAATGTTTTTTGGTTAATTGTGGGCGTCGCAGTAGCAATAATCTGCCCATATTTGGAATGCATGCTAGTACAGACCCAGTGTATGCATATAGCAATTTGTTTTCATATATCATCACTAGAAGCATAGATAGGGTAATTGTCTTTAAGTGGGGTCCCCAAAGTTCATTATATTGGAAGGAGGCGTATCCTTCCTCTGATCGACCCCGAATGTTATATATGGCTTTGTAGGGTCCATATATGTACTAATACAAAATTTCGTCCAAAAATATTGAAAGGGTCGTAAGTTTTAATAACATGTCAATAGTGGGCGTGGCTGTAGAACTAATTCGCCCATTTTCGGTGTGGTGTTTAATGTTAGTACCCGCAACATTCTTGTGAAATTTCGTTGAAAAATCTTTAGTAGGAACCTAGTAATGTTTTTTGGTTATTTGTGGGCGTCGCAGTAGCAATAATCTGCCCATATTTGGAATGCATGCTAGTACAGACCCAGTGTATACATATACCAATTTGTTTTCATATATCATCACTAGAAGCATAGACAGGGTAATTGGCTTTAAGTGGAGTCCTCAAAGTTAATTAAATGGGAGGGAGGCGTATCCTTCCTCTGAACGACCCTGAATCTTATATATGGCTTTGTAGGGTCCATATATGTACTAATAAAAAATTTCGTCCATAAATATTGTATAGGTCGTAAGTTATAATAATATGTCAATAGTGCACATGGCTGTAGAACTAGCTCACCCATTTTTTGTGTGGTGTTTAATGTTAGTACCCGCTACATTCCTGTGAAATTTCGTTGAAAAATCTTTAGTAGGAACCTAGTAATGTTTTTTGGTTAATTGTGGGCGTAGCAGTAGCAATAATCTACCCATATTTGGAATGCTTGTTAGTACAGACCCAGTGTATACATATACCAATTTGTTTTCATATATCATCACTAGAAGCATAGATAGGGTAATTGACTTTTAGTGGGGTCCCCAAAGTTCATTATATGGGAGGGAGGCGTATCCTTCCTCTGATCGACCCCGAATATTATGCATGGCTTTGTACTAATACAAAATTTCGTCCAAAAATATTGTATAGGTCGTAAGTTATAATAATATGTCAATAGTGGGCGTGGCTGTAGAACTAACTCGCCCCTTTTTTGTGTGGCGTTTAGTGTTAGTACCCGCAACATTCCTGTGAAATTTCGTTGAAAAACTTTAGTAGGAACCTAGTAATTTTTTTTGGTTAATTGTGGGCGTGGCAGTAGCAATAATCTGCCCATATTTGGAATGCATGCTAGTACAGACCCAGTGTATACATATACCAATTTGTTTTCATATATCATCACTAGAAGCATAGACAGGGTAATTGGCTTCAAGTGGAGTCCTCAAAGTTAATTAAATGGGAGGGAGGCGTATCCTTCCTCTGAACGACCCTGAATTTTATATATGGCTTTGTAGGGTCCATATATGTACTAATAAAAAATTCCGTCCATAAATATTGTATAGGTCGTAAGTTATAATAATATGTCAATAGTGGGCATGGCTGTAGAACTAGCTCACCCATTTTTTGTGTGGTGTTTAATGTTAGTACCCGCTACATTCCTGTGAAATTTCGTTGAAAAATCTTTAGTAGGAACCTAGTAATGTTTTTTGGTTATTTGTGGGCGTCGCAGTAGCAATAATCTGCCCATATTTGGACTGCATGCTAGTACAGACCCAGTGTATACATATACGGACTTGTTTTCATATATCATCACTAGAAGCATAGACAGGGTAATTGGCTTTAAGTGGAGTCCTCAAAGTTAATTAAATGGGAGGGAGGCGTATCCTTCCTCTGAACGACCCTGAATTTTATATATGGCTTTGTAGGGTCCATATATGTACTAATAAAAAATTTCGTCCATAAATATTGTATAGGTCGTAAGTTATAATAATATGTCAATAGTGGGCATGGCTGTAGAACTAGCTCACCCATTTTTTGTCTGGTGTTTAATGTTAGTACCCGCTACATTCCTGTGAAATTTCGTTGAAAAATCTTTAGTAGGAACCTAGTAATGTTTTTTGGTTATTTGTGGGCATCGCAGTAGCAATAATCTGCCCATATTTGGAATGCATGCTTGTACAGACCCAGTGTATACATATACCAATTTGTTTTCATATACCATCACTAGAAGCATAGACAGGGTAATTGGCTTTAAGTGGAGTCCTCAAAGTTCATTATATGGGAGGGAGGTGTATCCTTCTTCTGATCGACTCCGAATATTATGCATGGCTTTGTACTAATACAAAATTTCGTCCAAAAATATTGTATAGGTCGTAAGTTATAATAATATGTCAATAGTGGGCGTGGCTGTAGAAATAACTCGCCCATTTTGTGTGGTGTTTTATGTTAGTACCCGCAAGCTACCTGTGAAATTTCGTTGAAAACTATTTAATAGGAACCTAGTAATGATTTTTGGTTAATTGTGGGTGTAGCAGTAGCAATAATCTGCCCATATTTGGAATGTATGCTAGTACATACCCAGTGTAAACATATACGAACTTGTTTTCATATATCAGCACTAGAAGCATAGGTAGGGTAATTGTCCTTACGTGGGGTCCCCAAAGTTCATTATATGGGAGGGAGGCGTATCCTTCCTCTGATCGACCCCGAATCTTATATATGGCTTTGTAGGGTCCATATATGTACTAATATAAAATTTCGTCCAAATATATTGTATAGGTGTTAAGTTATAATAATATGTCAATAGTGGGCGTGGCTGTAGAAATAACTCGCCCATTTTTTGTGTGGTGTTTAATGTTAGTACCCGCAACATTCCTGTGAAATAGGAACCTAGTAAAGTTTTTTGGTTAATTGTGGGCGTGGCAGTAGCAATAATCTACCCATATTTGGAATGCATGCTTGTACAGACCCACTGTATACATATACCAATTTGTTTTCATATATCATCACTAGAAGCATAGACAGGGTAATTGGCTTTAAGTGGAGTCCTCAAAGTTCATTATATGGGAGGGAGGCGTATCCTTCCTCTGATCGACTCCGAATATTATGCATGGCTTTGTACTAATACAAAATTTCGTCCAAAAATATTGTATAGGTCGTAAGTTATAATAATATGTCAATAGTGGGCGTGGCTGTAGAAATAACTCGCCCATTTTGTGTGGTGTTTTATGTTAGTACCCGCAACCTACCTGTGAAATTTCGTTGAAAACTATTTAATAGGAACCTAGTAATGATTTTTGGTTAATTGTGGGCGTAGCAGTAGCAATAATCTGCCCATATTTGGAATGTATGCTAGTACAGACCCAGTGTATACATATACGAACTTGTTTTCATATATCAGCACTAGAAGCATAGGTAGGGTAATTGTCCTTACGTGGGGTCCCCAAAGTTCATTATATGGGAGGGAGGCGTATCCTTCCTCTGATCGACCCCGAATCTTATATATGGCTTTGTAGGGTCCATATATGTACTACTATAAAATTTCGTCCAAATATATTGTATAGATGTTAAGTTATAATAATATGTCAATAGTGGGCGTGGCTGTAGAAATAACTCGCCCATTTTTTGTGTGGTGTTTAATGTTAGTACCCGCAACATTCCTGTGAAATAGGAACCTAGTAATGTTTTTTGGTTAATTGTGGGCGTGGCAGTAGCAATAATCTACCCATATTTGGAATGCATGCTTGTACAGACCCAGTGTATACATATACCAATTTGTTTTCATATATCATCACTAGAAGCATAGATAGGGTAATTATCTTTAAGTGGGGTCCCCAAAGATCATTATATGGGAGGGAGACGTATCCTTCCTCTGATCGACCACGAATCTTATATATGGCTATATAGGGTCCATATATGTACTAATATAAAATTTCGTCCAAAAATATTGTATAGATCGTAAGTTATAATAATATGTCAATAGTGGTCGTGGCAGTGGAACTAACTCGCCCATTTTTTGTGTGGTGTTTAGTGTTAGTACCCGCAACCTACCTGTGAAATTTCGTTGAAAACTATTTAATAGGAACCTAGTAATGATTTTTGGTTAATTGTGGGCGTAGCAGTAGCAATAATCTGCCCATATTTGGAATGTATGCTAGTACATACAGACCCAGTGTATACATATACGAACTTGTTTTCATATATCAGCACTAGAAGCATAGGTAGGGTAATTGTCCTTACGTGGGGTCCCCAAAGTTCATTATATGGGAGGGAGGCGTATCCTTCCTCTGATCGACCCCGAATCTTCTATATGGCTTTGTAGGGTCCATATATGTACTAATATAAAATTTCGTCCAAATATATTGTATAGGTGTTAAGTTATAATAATATGTCAATAGTGGGCGTGGCTGTATAAATAACTCGCCCATTTTTTGTGTGGTGTTTAATGTTAGTACCCGCAACATTCCTGTGAAATAGGAACCTAGTAATGTTTTTTGGTTAATTGTGGGCGTGGCAGTAGCAATAATCTACCCATATTTGGAATGCATGCTAGTACAGACCCAGTGTATACATATACCAATTTGTTTTCATATATCATCACTAGAAGCATAGAGAGGGTAATTGTCTTTAAGTGGGGTCCCCAAAGTTCATTAAATGGGAGGGAGACGTATCCTTCCTCTGATCGACCCCGAATGTTATATATGGCTTTGTAGGGTCCATATATGTACTAATACAAAATTTCGTCCAAAAATATTGTATAGGTCGTAAGTTATAATAATATGTCAATAGTGGGCGTGGCTGTAGAAATAACTCGCCCATTTTGTGTGGTGTTTTATGTTAGTACCCGCAACCTACCTGTGAAATTTCGTTGAAAACTATTTGATAGGAACCTAGTAATGATTTTTGGTTAATTGTGGGCGTAGCAGTAGCAATAATCTGCCCATATTTGGAATATATGCTAGTACAGACCCAGTGTATACATATACGAACTTGTTTTCATATATCATCACTAGAAGCATAGATAGGGTAATTGTCTTTAAGTGGTGTCCCCAAAGTTCATTATATGGGAGGGAGACGTATCCTTCCTCTGATCGACCCCGAATCTTATATATGGCTATATAGGGTCCATATATGTACTAATACAAAATTTCGTCCAAAAATATTGTATAGATCGTAAGTTATAATAATATGTCAATAGTGGTCGTGGCTGTGGAATAACTCGCCCCTTTTTTGTGTGGTGTTTAGTGTTAGTACCCGCAACATTCCTGTGAAATTTCGTTGAAAAATTTTAGTAGAAACCTAGTAATGTTTTTTGGTTAGTTGTGGGCGTCGCAGTAGCAATAATCTGCCCATATTTGGAATGCATGCTAGTACAGACCCAGTGTATGCATATAGCAATTTGTTTTCATATATCATCACTAGAAGCATAGATAGGGTAATTGTCTTTAAGTGGGGTCCCCAAAGTTCATTATATTGGAAGGAGGCGTATCCTTCCTCTGATCGACCCCGAATGTTATATATGGCTTTGTAGGGTCCATATATGTACTAATACAAAATTTCGTCCAAAAATATTGAAAGGGTCGTAAGTTTTAATAATATGTCAATAGTGGGCGTGGCTGTAGAACTAATTCGCCCATTTTTGGTGCGGTGTTTAATGTTACTACCCGCAACATTCCTGTGAAATTTCGTTGAAAAATCTTTAGTAGGAACCTAGTAATGTTTTTTGGTTATTTGTGGGCGTCGCAGTAGCAATAATCTGCCCATATTTGGAATGCATGCTAGTACAGACCCAGTGTATACATATACCAATTTGTTTTCATATATCATCACTAGAAGCATAGACAGGGTAATTGGCTTTAAGTGGAGTCCTCAAAGTTAATTAAATGGGAGGGAGGCGTATCCTTCCTCTGAACGACCCTGAATCTTATATATGGCTTTGTAGGGTCCATATATGTACTAATAAAAAATTTCGTCCATAAATATTGTATAGGTCGTAAGTTATAATAATATGTCAATAGTGGGCATGGCTGTAGAACTAGCTCACCCATTTTTTGTGTGGTGTTTAATGTTAGTACCCGCTACATTTCTGTGAAATTTCGTTGAAAAATCTTTAGTAGGAACTTAGTAATGTTTTTTGGTTAATTGTGGGCGTGGCAGTAGCAATAATCTACCCATATTTGGAATGCATGTTAGTACAGACCCAGTGTATACATATACCAATTTGTTTTCATATATCATCACTAGAAGCATAGATAGGGTAATTGTCTTTTAGTGGGGTCCCCAAAGTTCTTTATATGGGAGGGAGGCGTATCCTTCCTCTGATCGACCCCGAATATTATGCATGGCTTTGTACTAATACAAAATTTCGTCCATAAATATTGTATAGGTCGTAAGTTATAATTATATGTCAATAGTGGGCATGGCTGTAGAACTAGCTCACCCATTTTTTGTGTGGTGTTTATTGTTAGTACCCGCTACATTCCTGTGAAATTTCGTTGAAAAATCTTTAGTAGGAACCTAGTAATGTTTTTTGGTTAATTGTGGGCGTAGCAGTAGCAATAATCTGCCCATATTTGGAATGTATGCTAGTACAGACCCAGTGTATACATATACGAACTTGTTTTCATATATCAGCACTAGAAGCATAGGTAGGGTAATTGGCCTTACGTGGGGTCCCCAAAGTTCATTATATGGGAGGGAGGCGTATCCTTCCTCTGATCGACCCCGAATCTTATATATGGCTTTGTATGGTCCATATATGTACTAATATAAAATTTCGTCCAAATATATTGTATAGGTGTTAAGTTATAATAATATGTCAATAGTGGGCGTGGCTGTAGAAATAACTCGCCCATTTTTTGTGTGGTGTTTAATGTTAGTACCCGCAACATTCCTGTAGAATTTCGTTGAAAAATCTTCAGTAGGAACCTAGTAATGTTTTTTGGTTATTTGTGGGCGTGGCAGTTGCAATAATCTGCCCATATTTGATATGCATGCTAGTACAGACCCAGTGTATACATATACCAATTTGTTTTCATATATCATCACTAGAAGCATAGACGGGGTAATTGGCTTTAAGTTAATTAAATGGGAGGGAGGCGTATCCTTCCTCTGAACGACCCTGAATCTTATATATGGCTTTGTAGGGTCCATATATGTACTAATAAAAAATTTCGTCCATAAATATTGTACAGGTCGTAAGTTATAATAATATGTCAATAGTGGGCATGGCTGTAGAACTAGCTCACCCATTTTTTGTGTGGTGTTTAATGTTAGTACCCGCTACATTCCTATGAAATTTCGTTGAAAAATCTTTAGTAGGAACCTAGTAATGTTTTTTGGTTATTTGTGGGCGTCGCAGTAGCAATAATCTGCCCATATTTGGAATGCATGCTAGTACAGACCCAGTGTATACATATACCAATTTGTTTTCATATATCATCACTAGAAGCATAGACAGGGTAATTGGCTTTAAGTGGAGTCCTCAAAGTTCATTATATGGGAGGGAGGCGTATCCTTCCTCTGATCGACTCCGAATATTATGCATGGCTTTGTACTAATACAAAATTTCGTCCAAAAATATTGTATAGGTCGTAAGTTACAATAATATGTCAATAGTGGGCGTGGCTGTAGAAATAACTCGTCCATTTTATGTGGTGCTTTATGTTAGTACCCGCAACCTACCTGTGAAATTTCGTTGAAAACTATTTAATAGGAACCTAGTAATGATTTTTGGTTAATTGTGGGCGTAGCAGTAGCAATAATCTGCCCATATTTGGAATGTATGCTAGTACAGACCCAGTGTATACATATACGAACTTGTTTTCATATATCAGCACTAGAAGCATAGGTAGGGTAATTGTCCTTACGTGGGGTCCCCAAAGTTCTTTATATGGGAGGGAGGCGTATCCTTCCTCTGATCGACCCCGAATCTTATATATGGCTTTGTAGGGTCCATATATGTACTAATATAAAATTTCGTCCAAATATATTGTATAGGTGTTAAGTTATAATAATATGTCAATAGTGGGCGTGGCTGTAGAAATAACTCGCCCATTTTTTGTGTGGTGTTTAATGTTAGTACCCGCAACATTCCTGTGAAATAGGAACCTAGTAATGTTTTTTGGTTAATTGTGGGCGTGGCAGTAGCAATAATCTACCCATATTTGGAATGCATGCTTGTACAGACCCAGTGTATACATATACCAATTTGTTTTCATATATCATCACTAGAAGCATAGATAGGGTAATTGTCTTTAAGTGGGGTCCCCAAAGTTCATTATATGGGAGGGAGACGTATCCTTCCTCTGATCGACCCCGAATCTTATATATGGCTACATAGGGTCCATATATGTACTAATATAAAATTTCGTCCAAAAATATTGTATAGATCGTAAGTTATAATAATATGTCAATAGTGGTCGTGGCAGTGGAACTAACTCGCCCATTTTTTGTGTGGTGTTTAGTGTTAGTACCCGCAACATTCCTGTGAAATTTCGTTGAAAAATTTTAGTAGGAACCTAGTAATGTTTTTTGGTTAATTGTGGGCGTGGCAGTAGCAATAATCTGCCCATATTTGGAATGCATGCTAGTACAGACCCAGTGTATACATATACCAATTTGTTTTCATATATCATCACTAGAAGCATAGACGGGGTAATTGGCTTTAAGTTAATTAAATGGGAGGGAGGCGTATCCTTCCTCTGAACGACCCTGAATCTTATATATGGCTTTGTAGGGTCCATATATGTACTAATAAAAAATTTCGTCCATAAATATTGTATAGGTCGTAAGTTATAATAATATGTCAATAGTGGGCATGGCTGTAGAACTAGCTCACCCATTTTTTGTGTGGTGTTTAATGTTAGTACCCGCTACATTCCTATGAAATTTCGTTGAAAAATCTTTAGTAGGAACCTAGTAATGTTTTTTGGTTATTTGTGGGCGTCGCAGTAGCAATAATCTGCCCATATTTGGAATGCATGCTAGTACAGACCCAGTGTATACATATACCAATTTGTTTTCATATATCATCACTAGAAGCATAGACAGGGTAATTGGCTTTAAGTGGAGTCCTCAAAGTTCATTATATGGGAGGGAGGCGTATCCTTCCTCTGATCGACTCCGAATATTATGCATGGCTTTGTACTAATACAAAATTTCGTCCAAAAATATTGTATAGGTCGTAAGTTATAATAATATGTCAATAGTGGGCGTGGCTGTAGAAATAACTCGTCCATTTTATGTGGTGTTTTATGTTAGTACCCGCAACCTACCTGTGAAATTTCGTTGAAAACTATTTAATAGGAACCTAGTAATGTTTTTTGGTTAATTGTGGGCGTGGCAGTAGCAATAATCTACCCATATTTGGAATGCATGCTTGTACAGACCCAGTGTATACATATACCAATTTGTTTTCATATATCATCACTAGAAGCATAGATAGGGTAATTGTCTTTAAGTGGGGTCCCCAAAGTTCATTATATGGGAGGGAGACGTATCCTTCCTCTGATCGACCCCGAATCTTATATATGGCTATATAGGGTCCATATATGTACTAATATAAAATTTCGTCCAAAAATATTGTATAGATCGTAAGTTATAATAATATGTCAATAGTGGTCGTGGCAGTGGAACTAACTCGCCCATTTTTTGTGTGGTGTTTAGTGTTAGTACCCGCAACCTACCTGTGAAATTTCGTTGAAAACTATTTAATAGGAACCTAGTAATGATTTTTGGTTAATTGTGGGCGTAGCAGTAGCAATAATCTGCCCATATTTGGAATGTATGCTAGTACAGACCCAGTGTATACATTTACGAACTTGTTTTCATATATCAGCACTAGAAGCATAGGTAGGGTAATTGTCCATACGTGGGGTCCCCAAAGTTCATTATATGGGAGGGAGGCGTATCCTTCCTCTGATCGACCCCGAATCTTATATATGGCTTTGTAGGGTCCATATACTCGTATGTACTAATATAAAATTTCGTCCAAAAATATTGTATAGGTGTTAAGTTATAATAATATGTCAATAGTGGGCGTGGCTGTAGAAATAACTCGCCCATTTTGTGTGGTGTTTTATGTTACTACCCGCAACCTACCTGTGAAATTTCGTTGAAAACTATTTAATAGGAACCTAGTAATTATTTTTGGTAATTTGTGGGCGTAGCAGTAGCAATAATCTGCCCATATTTGGAATATATGCTAGTACAGACCCAGTGTATACATATACAAACTTGTTTTCATATATCAGCACTAGAAGCATAGGTAGGGTAATTGTCCTTACGTGGGGTCCCCAAAGTTCATTATATGGGAGGGAGGCGTATCCTTCCTCTGATCGACCCCGAATCTTATATATGGCTTTGTAGGGTCCATATACTCGTATGTACTAATATAAAATTTCGTCCAAATATATTGTATAGGTGTTAAGTTATAATAATATGTCAATAGTGGGCGTGGCTGTAGAAATAACTCGCCAATTTTTTGTGTGGTGTTTATTGTTAGTACCCGCAACATTCCTGTGAAATAGGAACCTGGTAATGTTTTTTGGTTAATTGTGGGCGTGGCAGTAGCAATAATCTACCCATATTTGGAATGCATGCTTGTACAGACCCAGTGTATACATATACCAATTTGTTTTCATATATCATCACTAGAAGCATAGATAGGGTAATTGTCTTTAAGTGGTGTCCCCAAAGTTCATTATATGGGAGGGAGACGTATCCTTCCTCTGATCGCCCCGAATCTTATATATGGCTATATAGGGTCCATATGTACTAATATAAAATATCGTCCAAAAATATTGTATAGATCGTAAGTTATAATAATATGTCAATAGTGGTCGTGGCTGTGGAACTAACTCGCCCCTTTTTTGTGTGGTGTTTAGTGTTAGTACCCGCAACATTCCTGTGAAATTTCGTTGAAAAATTTTAGTAGAAACCTAGTAATGTTTTTTGGTTAATTGTGGGCGTCGCAGTAGCAATAATCTGCCCATATTTGGAATGCATGCTAGTACAGACCCAGTGTATGCATATAGCAATTTGTTTTCATATATTATCACTAGAAGCATAGATAGGGTAATTGTCTTTAAGTGGGGTCCCCAAAGTTCATTATATTGGAAGGAGGCGTATCCTTCCTCTGATCGACCCCGAATGTTATATATGGCTTTGTAGGGTCCATATATGTACTAATACAAAATTTCGTCCAAAAATATTGAAAGGGTCGTAAGTTTTAATAATATGTCAATAGTGGGCGTGGCTGTAGAACTAATTCGCCCATTTTTGGTGTGGTGTTTAATGTTAGTACGCGCAACATTCCTGTGAAATTTCGTTGAAAAATCTTTAGTAGGAACCTAGTAATGTTTTTTGGTTATTTGTGGGCGTCGCAGTAGCAATAATCTGCCCATATTTGGAATGCATGCTAGTACAGACCCAGTGTATACATATACCAATTTGTTTTCATATATCATCACTAGAAGCATAGACGGGGTAATTGGCTTTAAGTTAATTAAATGGGAGGGAGGCGTATCCTTCCTCTGAACGACCCTGAATCTTATATATGGCTTTGTAGGGTCCATATATGTACTAATAAAAAATTTCGTCCATAAATATTGTATAGGTCGTAAGTTATAATAATATGTCAATAGTGGGCATGGCTGTAGAACTAGCTCACCCATTTTTTGTGTGGTGTTTAATGTTAGTACCCGCTACATTCCTATGAAATTTCGTTGAAAAATCTTTAGTAGGAACCTAGTAATGTTTTTTGGTTATTTGTGGGCGTCGCAGTAGCAATAATCTGCCCATATTTGGAATGCATGCTAGTACAGACCCAGTGTATACATATACCAATTTGTTTTCATATATCATCACTAGAAGCATAGACAGGGTAATTGGCTTTAAGTGGAGTCCTCAAAGTTCATTATATGGGAGGGAGGCGTATCCTTCCTCTGATCGACTCCGAATATTATGCATGGCTTTGTACTAATACAAAATTTCGTCCAAAAATATTGTATAGGTCGTAAGTTATAATAATATGTCAATAGTGGGCGTGGCTGTAGAAATAACTCGTCCATTTTATGTGGTGTTTTATGTTAGTACCCGCAACCTACCTGTGAAATTTCGTTGAAAACTATTTAATAGGAACCTAGTAATGTTTTTTGGTTAATTGTGGGCGTGGCAGTAGCAATAATCTACCCATATTTGGAATGCATGCTTGTACAGACCCAGTGTATACATATACCAATTTGTTTTCATATATCATCACTAGAAGCATAGATAGGGTAATTGTCTTTAAGTGGGGTCCCCAAAGTTCATTATATGGGAGGGAGACGTATCCTTCCTCTGATCGACCCCGAATCTTATATATGGCTATATAGGGTCCATATATGTACTAATATAAAATTTCGTCCAAAAATATTGTATAGATCGTAAGTTATAATAATATGTCAATAGTGGTCGTGGCAGTGGAACTAACTCGCCCATTTTTTGTGTGGTGTTTAGTGTTAGTACCCGCAACCTACCTGTGAAATTTCGTTGAAAACTATTTAATAGGAACCTAGTAATGATTTTTGGTTAATTGTGGGCGTAGCAGTAGCAATAATCTGCCCATATTTGGAATGTATGCTAGTACAGACCCAGTGTATACATATACGAACTTGTTTTCATATATCAGCACTAGAAGCATAGGTAGGGTAATTGTCCATACGTGGGGTCCCCAAAGTTCATTATATGGGAGGGAGGCGTATCCTTCCTCTGATCGACCCCGAATCTTATATATGGCTTTGTAGGGTCCATATACTCGTATGTACTAATATAAAATTTCGTCCAAAAATATTGTATAGGTGTTAAGTTATAATAATATGTCAATAGTGGGCGTGGCTGTAGAAATAACTCGCCCATTTTGTGTGGTGTTTTATGTTACTACCCGCAACCTACCTGTGAAATTTCGTTGAAAACTATTTAATAGGAACCTAGTAATTATTTTTGGTAATTTGTGGGCGTAGCAGTAGCAATAATCTGCCCATATTTGGAATATATGCTAGTACAGACCCAGTGTATACATATACAAACTTGTTTTCATATATCAGCACTAGAAGCATAGGTAGGGTAATTGTCCTTACGTGGGGTCCCCAAAGTTCATTATATGGGAGGGAGGCGTATCCTTCCTCTGAATCTTATATATGGCTTTGTAGGGTCCATATACTCGTATGTACTAATATAAAATTTCGTCCAAATATATTGTATAGGTGTTAAGTTATAATAATATGTCAATAGTGGGCGTGGCTGTAGAAATAACTCGTCCATTTTATGTGGTGTTTTATGTTAGTACCCGCAACCTACCTGTGAAATTTCGTTGAAAACTATTTAATAGGAACCTAGTAATGTTTTTTGGTTAATTGTGGGCGTGGCTGTAGCAATAATCTACCCATATTTGGAATGCATGCTTGTACAGACCCAGTGTATACATATACCAATTTGTTTTCATATATCATCACTAGAAGCATAGATAGGGTAATTGTCTTTAAGTGGGGTCCCCAAAGTTCATTATATGGGAGGGAGACGTATCCTTCCTCTGATCGACCCCGAATCTTATATATGGCTATATAGGGTCCATATATGTACTAATATAAAATTTCGTCCAAAAATATTGTATAGATCGTAAGTTATAATAATATGTCAATAGTGGTCGTGGCAGTGGAACTAACTCGCCCATTTTTTGTGTGGTGTTTAGTGTTAGTACCCGCAACCTACCTGTGAAATTTCGTTGAAAACTATTTAATAGGAACCTAGTAATGATTTTTGGTTAATTGTGGGCGTAGCAGTAGCAATAATCTGCCCATATTTGGAATGTATGCTAGTACAGACCCAGTGTATACATATACGAACTTGTTTTCATATATCAGCACTAGAAGCATAGGTAGGGTAATTGTCCATACGTGGGGTCCCCAAAGTTCATTATATGGGAGGGAGGCGTATCCTTCCTCTGATCGACCCCGAATCTTATATATGGCTTTGTAGGGTCCATATACTCGTATGTACTAATATAAAATTTCGTCCAAAAATATTGTATAGGTGTTAAGTTATAATAATATGTCAATAGTGGGCGTGGCTGTAGAAATAACTCGCCCATTTTGTGTGGTGTTTTATGTTACTACCCGCAACCTACCTGTGAAATTTCGTTGAAAACTATTTAATAGGAACCTAGTAATTATTTTTGGTAATTTGTGGGCGTAGCAGTAGCAATAATCTGCCCATATTTGGAATATATGCTAGTACAGACCCAGTGTATACATATACAAACTTGTTTTCATATATCAGCACTAGAAGCATAGGTAGGGTAATTGTCCTTACGTGGGGTCCCCAAAGTTCATTATATGGGAGGGAGGCGTATCCTTCCTCTGATCGACCCCGAATCTTATATATGGCTTTGTAGGGTCCATATACTCGTATGTACTAATATAAAATTTCGTCCAAATATATTGTATAGGTGTTAAGTTATAATAATATGTCAATAGTGGGCGTGGCTGTAGAAATAACTCGCCCATTTTTTGTGTGGTGTTTATTGTTAGTACCCGCAACATTCCTGTGAAATAGGAACCTGGTAATGTTTTTTGGTTAATTGTGGGCGTGGCAGTAGCAATAATCTACCCATATTTGGAATGCATGCTTGTACAGACCCAGTGTATACATATACCAATTTGTTTTCATATATCATCACTAGAAGCATAGATAGGGTAATTGTCTTTAAGTGGTGTCCCCAAAGTTCATTATATGGGAGGGAGACGTATCCTTCCTCTGATCGCCCCGAATCTTATATATGGCTATATAGGGTCCATATGTACTAATATAAAATATCGTCCAAAAATATTGTATAGATCGTAAGTTATAATAATATGTCAATAGTGGTCGTGGCTGTGGAACTAACTCGCCCCTTTTTTGTGTGGTGTTTAGTGTTAGTACCCGCAACATTCCTGTGAAATTTCGTTGAAAAATTTTAGTAGAAACCTAGTAATGTTTTTTGGTTAATTGTGGGCGTCGCAGTAGCAATAATCTGCCCATATTTGGAATGCATGCTAGTACAGACCCAGTGTATGCATATAGCAATTTGTTTTCATATATCATCACTAGAAGCATAGATAGGGTAATTGTCTTTAAGTGGGGTCCCCAAAGTTCATTATATTGGAAGGAGGCGTATCCTTCCTCTGATCGACCCCGAATGTTATATATGGCTTTGTAGGGTCCATATATGTACTAATACAAAATTTCGTCCAAAAATATTGAAAGGGTCGTAAGTTTTAATAATATGTCAATAGTGGGCGTGGCTGTAGAACTAATTCGCCCATTTTTGGTGTGGTGTTTAATGTTAGTACGCGCAACATTCCTGTGAAATTTCGTTGAAAAATCTTTAGTAGGAACCTAGTAATGTTTTTTGGTTATTTGTGGGCGTCGCAGTAGCAATAATCTGCCCATATTTGGAATGCATGCTAGTACAGACCCAGTGTATACATATACCTATTTGTTTTCATATATCATCACTAGAAGCATAGACGGGGTAATTGGCTTTAAGTTAATTAAATGGGAGGGAGGCGTATCCTTCCTCTGAACGACCCTGAATCTTATATATGGCTTTGTAGGGTCCATATATGTACTAATAAAAAATTTCGTCCATAAATATTGTATAGGTCGTAAGTTATAATAATATGTCAATAGTGGGCATGGCTGTAGAACTAGCTCACCCATTTTTTGTGTGGTGTTTAATGTTAGTACCCGCTACATTCCTATGAAATTTCGTTGAAAAATCTTTAGTAGGAACCTAGTAATGTTTTTTGGTTATTTGTGGGCGTCGCAGTAGCAATAATCTGCCCATATTTGGAATGCATGCTAGTACAGACCCAGTGTATACATATACCAATTTGTTTTCATATATCATCACTAGAAGCATAGACAGGGTAATTGGCTTTAAGTGGAGTCCTCAAAGTTCATTATATGGGAGGGAGGCGTATCCTTCCTCTGATCGACTCCGAATATTATGCATGGCTTTGTACTAATACAAAATTTCGTCCAAAAATATTGTATAGGTCGTAAGTTATAATAATATGTCAATAGTGGGCGTGGCTGTAGAAATAACTCGTCCATTTTATGTGGTGTTTTATGTTAGTACCCGCAACCTACCTGTGAAATTTCGTTGAAAACTATTTAATAGGAACCTAGTAATGTTTTTTGGTTAATTGTGGGCGTGGCAGTAGCAATAATCTACCCATATTTGGAATGCATGCTTGTACAGACCCAGTGTATACATATACCAATTTGTTTTCATATATCATCACTAGAAGCATAGATAGGGTAATTGTCTTTAAGTGGGGTCCCCAAAGTTCATTATATGGGAGGGAGACGTATCCTTCCTCTGATCGACCCCGAATCTTATATATGGCTATATAGGGTCCATATATGTACTAATATAAAATTTCGTCCAAAAATATTGTATAGATCGTAAGTTATAATAATATGTCAATAGTGGTCGTGGCAGTGGAACTAACTCGCCCATTTTTTGTGTGGTGTTTAGTGTTAGTACCCGCAACCTACCTGTGAAATTTCGTTGAAAACTATTTAATAGGAACCTAGTAATGATTTTTGGTTAATTGTGGGCGTAGCAGTAGCAATAATCTGCCCATATTTGGAATGTATGCTAGTACAGACCCAGTGTATACATATACGAACTTGTTTTCATATATCATCACTAGAAGCATAGATAGGGTAATTGTCTTTAAGTGGGGTCCCCAAAGTTCATTATATGGGAGGGAGACGTATCCTTCCTCTGATCGACCCCGAATCTTATATATGGCTATATAGGGTCCATATATGTACTAATATAAAATTTCGTCCAAAAATATTGTATAGATCGTAAGTTATAATAATATGTCAATAGTGGTCGTGGCAGTGGAACTAACTCGCCCATTTTTTGTGTGGTGTTTAGTGTTAGTACCCGCAACCTACCTGTGAAATTTCGTTGAAAACTATTTAATAGGAACCTAGTAATGATTTTTGGTTAATTGTGGGCGTAGCAGTAGCAATAATCTGCCCATATTTGGAATGTATGCTAGTACAGACCCAGTGTATACATATACGAACTTGTTTTCATATATCAGCACTAGAAGCATAGGTAGGGTAATTGTCCATACGTGGGGTCCCCAAAGTTCATTATATGGGAGGGAGGCGTATCCTTCCTCTGATCGACCCCGAATCTTATATATGGCTTTGTAGGGTCCATATACTCGTATGTACTAATATAAAATTTCGTCCAAAAATATTGTATAGGTGTTAAGTTATAATAATATGTCAATAGTGGGCGTGGCTGTAGAAATAACTCGCCCATTTTGTGTGGTGTTTTATGTTACTACCCGCAACCTACCTGTGAAATTTCGTTGAAAACTATTTAATAGGAACCTAGTAATTATTTTTGGTAATTTGTGGGCGTAGCAGTAGCAATAATCTGCCCATATTTGGAATATATGCTAGTACAGACCCAGTGTATACATATACAAACTTGTTTTCATATATCAGCACTAGAAGCATAGGTAGGGTAATTGTCCTTACGTGGGGTCCCCAAAGTTCATTATATGGGAGGGAGGCGTATCCTTCCTCTGAATCTTATATATGGCTTTGTAGGGTCCATATACTCCTATGTACTAATATAAAATTTCGTCCAAATATATTGTATAGGTGTTAAGTTATAATAATATGTCAATAGTGGGCGTGGCTGTAGAAATAATTCGCCCATTTTTTGTGTGGTGTTTATTGTTAGTACCCGCAACATTCCTGTGAAATAGGAACCTGGTAATGTTTTTTGGTTAATTGTGGGCGTGGCAGTAGCAATAATCTACCCATATTTGGAATGCATGCTTGTACAGACCCAGTGTATACATATACCAATTTGTTTTCATATATCATCACTAGAAGCATAGATAGGGTAATTGTCTTTAAGTGGTGTCCCCAAAGTTCATTATATGGGAGGGAGACGTATCCTTCCTCTGATCGCCCCGAATCTTATATATGGCTATATAGGGTCCATATGTACTAATATAAAATTTCGTCCAAAAATATTGTATAGATCGTAAGTTATAATAATATGTCAATAGTGGTCGTGGCTGTGGAACTAACTCGCCCCTTTTTTTGTGTGGTGTTTAGTGTTAGTACCCGCAACATTCCTGTGAAATTTCGTTGAAAAATTTTAGTAGAAACCTAGTAATGTTTTTTGGTTAATTGTGGGCGTCGCAGTAGCAATAATCTGCCCATATTTGGAATGCATGCTAGTACAGACCCAGTGTATGCATATAGCAATTTGTTTTCATATATCATCACTAGAAGCATAGATAGGGTAATTGTCTTTAAGTGTTCAAAGTTCATTATATTGGAAGGAGGCGTATCCTTCCTCTGATCGACCCCGAATGTTATATATGGCTTTGTAGGGTCCATATATGTACTAATACAAAATTTCGTCCAAAAATATTGAAAGGGTCGTAAGTTTTAATAATATGTCAATAGTGGGCGTGGCTGTAGAACTAATTCGCCCATTTTTGGTGTGGTGTTTAATGTTAGTACGCGCAACATTCCTGTGAAATTTCGTTGAAAAATCTTTAGTAGGAACCTAGTAATGTTTTTTGGTTATTTGTGGGCGTCGCAGTAGCAATAATCTGCCCATATTTGGAATGCATGCTAGTACAGACCCAGTGTATACATATACCAATTTGTTTTCATATATCATCACTAGAAGCATAGATAGGGTAATTGTCTTTTAGTGGGGTCCCCAAAGTTCATTATATGGGAGGGAGGCGTATCTTTCCTCTGATCGACCCCGAATATTATGCATGGCTTTGTACTAATACAAAATTTCGTCCAAAAATATTGTATAGGTCGTAAGTTATAATAATATGTCAATAGTGGGCGTGGCTGTAGAAAAGCTCGCCCATTTTGTGTGGTGTTTTATGTTAGTACCCGCAACCTACCTGTGAAATTTCGTTGAAAACTATTTAATAGGAACCTAGTAATGATTTTTGGTTAATTGTGGGCGTAGCAGTAGCAATAATCTGCCCATATTTGGAATGTATGCTAGTACAGACCCAGTGTATACATATACGAACTTGTTTTCATATATCATCACTAGAAGCATAGATAGGGTAATTGTCTTTAAGTGGGGTCCCCAAAGTTCATTAAATGGGAGGGAGACGTATCCTTCCTCTGATCGACCCCGAATCTTATATATGGCTTTGTAGGGTCCATATATGTACTAATACAAAATTTCGTCCAAAAATATTGTATACGTCGTAAGTTTTAATAAAATATCAATAGTGGGCGTGGCTGTAGCAATAACTCGCCCATTTTTTGTGTGGTGTTTTATGTTAGTACCCGCAACCTACCTGTGAAATTTCGTTGAAAACTATTTAATAGGAACCTAGTAATGATTTTTGGTTAATTGTGGGCGTAGCAGTAGCAATAATCTGCCCATATTTGGAATGTATGCTAGTACAGACCCAGTGTATTCATATACGAACTTGTTTTCATATATCAGCACTAGAAGCATAGGTAGGGTAATTGTCCTTACGTGGGGTCCCCAAAGTTCATTATATGGGAGGGAGGCGTATCCTTCCTCTGATCGACCCCGAATCTTATATATGGCTTTGTAGGGTCCATATATGTACTAATATAAAATTTCGTCCAAATATATTGTATAGGTGTTAAGTTATAATAATATGTCAATAGTGGGCGTGGCTGTAGAAATAACTCGCCCATTTTTTGTGTGGTGTTTAATGTTAGTACCCGCAACATTCCTGTGAAATAGGAACCTAGTAATGTTTTTTGGTTAATTGTGGGCGTGGCAGTAGCAATAATCTACCCATATTTGGAATGCATGCTAGTACAGACCCAGTGTATACATATACCAATTTCTTTTCATATATCATCACTAGAAGCATAGGTAGGGTAATTGTCCTTACGTGGGGTCCCCAAAGTTCATTATATGGGAGGGAGGCGTATCCTTCATCTGATCGACCCCGAATCTTATATATGGCTTTGTAGGGTCCATATATGTACTAATACAAAATTTCGTCCAAAAATATTGTATAGGTCGTAAGTTATAATAATATGTCAATAGTGGGCGTGGCTGTAGAAATAACTCGCCCATTTTGTGTGGTGTTTTATGTTAGTACGCGCAACCTACCTGTGAAATTTCGTTGAAAACTATTTAATAGGAACCTAGTAATGATTTTTGGTTAATTGTGGGCGTAGCAGTAGCAATAATCTGCCCATATTTGGAATGTATGCTAGTACAGACCCAGTGTATACATATACGAACTTGTTTTCATATATCAGCACTAGAAGCATAGGTAGGGTAATTGTCCTTACGTGGGGTCCCCAAAGTTCATTATATGGGAGGGAGGCGTATCCTTCCTCTGATCGACCCCGAATCTTATATATGGCTTTGTAGGGTCCATATATGTACTAATATAAAATTTCGTCCAAATATATTGTATAGGTGTTAAGTTATAATAATATGTCAATAGTGGGTGTGGCTGTAGAAATAACTCGCCCATTTTTTGTGTGGTGTTTATTGTTAGTACCCGCAACATTCCTGTGAAATAGGAACCTAGTAATGTTTTTTGGTTAGTTGTGGGCGTGGCAGTAGCAATAATCTACCCATATTTGGAATGCATGCTTGTACAGACCCAGTGTATACATATAGCAATTTGTTTTCATATATCATCACTAGAAGCATAGATAGGGTAATTGTCTTTAAGTGGGGTCCCCAAAGTTCGTTATATTGGAAGGAGGCGTATCCTTCCTCTGATCGACCCCGAATGTTATATATGGCTTTGTAGGGTCCATATATGTACTAATACAAAATTTCGTCCAAAAATATTGAAAGGGTCGTAAGTTTTAATAATATGTCAATAGTGGGCATGGCTGTAGAACTAGCTCACCCATTTTTTGTGTGGTGTTTAATGTTAGTACCCGCTACATTCCTGTGAAATTTCGTTGCAAAATCTTTAGTAGGAACCTAGTAATGTTTTTTGGTTATTTGTGGGCGTCGCAGTAGCAATAATCTGCCCATATTTGGAATGCATGCTAGTACAGACCCAGTGTATACATATACCAATTTGTTTTCATATATCATCACTAGAAGCATAGACAGGGTAATTGGCTTTAAGTGGAGTCCTCAAAGTTCATTATATGGGAGGGAGGCGTATCCTTCCTCTGATCGACTCCGAATATTATGCATGGCTTTGTACTAATACAAAATTTCGTCCAAAAATATTGTATAGGTCGTAAGTTATAATAATATGTCAATAGTGGGCGTGGCTGTAGAAATAACTCGCCCATTTTGTGTAGTGTTTTATGTTAGTACCCGCAACCTACCTGTGAAATTTCGTTGAAAACTATTGAATAGGAACCTAGTAATGATTTTTGGTTAATTGTGGGCGTAGCAGTAGCAATAATCTGCCCATATTTGGAATGTATGCTAGTACAGACCCAGTGTATACATATACGGACTTGTTTTCATATATCAGCACTAGAAGCATAGGTAGGGTAATTGTCCTTACGTGGGGTCCCCAAAGTTCATTATATGGGAGGGAGGCGTATCCTTCCTCTGATCGACCCCGAATCTTATATATGGCTTTGTAGGGTCCATATATGTACTAATACAAAATTTCGTCCAAAAATATTGAAACGGTCGTAAGTTTTAATAATATGTCAATAGTGGGCATGGCTGTAGAACTAGCTCACCCATTTTTTGTGTGGTGTTTAATGTTAGTACCCGCTACATTCCTGTGAAATTTCGTTGCAAAATCTTTAGTAGGAACTTAGTAATGTTTTTTGGTTATTTGTGGGCGTCGCAGTAGCAATAATCTGCCCATATTTGGAATGCATGCCAGTACAGACCCAGTGTATACATATACCAATTTGTTTTCATATATCATCACTAGAAGCATAGACAGGGTAATTGGCTTTAAGTGGAGTCCTCAAAGTTAATTAAATGGAAGGGAGGCGTATCCTTCCTCTGAACGACCCTGAATCTTATATATGGCTTTGTAGGGTCCATATATGTACTAATAAAAAATTTCGTCCATAAATATTGTATAGGTCGTAAGTTATAATAATATGTCAATAGTGGGCATGGCTGTAGAACTAGCTCACCCATTTTTTGTGTGGTGTTTAATTTTAGTACCCGCTACATTCCTGTGAAATTTCGTTGAAAAATCTTTAGTAGGAATCTAGTAATGTTTTTTGGTTATTTGTGGGCGTCGCAGTAGCAATAATCTGCCCATATTTGGAATGCATGCTAGTACAGACCCAGTGTATACATATACCAATTTGTTTTCATATATCATCACTAGAAGCATAGACAGGGTAATTGGCTTTAAGTGGAGTCCTCAAAGTTCATTATATGGGAGGGAGGCGTATCCTTCCTCTGATCGACTCCGAATATTATGCATGGCTTTGTACTAATACAAAATTTCGTACAAAAATATTGTATAGGTCGTAAGTTATAATAATATGTCAATAGTGGGCGTGGCTGTAGAAATAACTCGCCCATTTTGTGTAGTGTTTTATGTTAGTACCCGCAACCTACCTGTGAAATTTCGTTGAAAACTATTGAATAGGAACCTAGTAATGATTTTTGGTTAATTGTGGGCGTAGCAGTAGCAATAATCTGCCCATATTTGGAATGTATGCTAGTACAGCCCCAGTGTATACATATACGGACTTGTTTTCATATATCAGCACTAGAAGCATAGGTAGGGTAATTGTCCTTACGTGGGGTCCCCAAAGTTCATTATATGGGAGGGAGGCGTATCCTTCCTCTGATCGACCCCGAATCTTATATATGGCTTTGTAGGGTCCATATATGTACTAATATAAAATTTCGTCCAAATATATTGTATAGGTGTTAAGTTATAATAATATGTCAATAGTGGGCGTGGCTGTAGAAATAACTCGCCCATTTTTTGTGTGGTGTTTAATGTTAGTACCCGCAACATTCGTGTGAAATAGGAACCTAGTAATGTTTTTTGATTAATTGTGGGCGTGGCAGTAGCAATAATCTACCCATATTTGGAATGCATACTAGTACAGACCCAGTGTATACATATACCAATTTGTTTTCATATATTATCACTAGAAGCATAGATAGGGTAATTGTCTTTAAGTGGGGTCCCCAAAGTTCATTAATTGGGAGGGAGACGTAAACTTCCTCTGATCGACCCCGAATGTTATATACGGCTTTGTAGGGTCCATATATGTACTAATACAAAATTTCGTCCAAAAATATTGTATAGGTCGTAAGTTATAATAATATGTCAATAGTGGGCGTGGCTGTAGAAATAACTCGCCCATTTTGTGTGGTGTTTTATGTTAGTACCCGCAACCTACCTGTGAAATTTCGTTGAAAACTATTTAATAGGAACCTAGTAATGATTTTTGGTTAATTGTGGGCGTAGCAGTAGCAATAATCTGCCCATATTTGGAATGTATGCTAGTACAGACCCAGTGTATACATATACGAACTTGTTTTCATATATCAGCACTAGAAGCATTGGTAGGGTAATTGTCCTTACGTGGGGTCCCCAAAGTTCATTATATTGGAAGGAGGCGTATCCTTCCTCTGATCGACCCCGAATGTTATATATGGCTTTGTAGGGTCCATATATGTACTAATACAAAATTTCGTCCAAAAATATTGAAAGGGTCGTAAGTTTTAATAATATGTCAATAGTGGGCGTGGCTGTAGAACTAATTCGCCCATTTTTGGTGTGGTGTTTAATGTTAGTACCCGCAACATTCCTGTGAAATTTCGTTGAAAAATCTTTAGTAGGAACCTAGTAATGTTTTTTGGTTAATTGTGGGCGTGGCAGTAGCAATAATCTACCCATATTTGGAATGCATGTTAGTACAGACCCAGTGTATACATATACCAATTTGTTTTCATATATCATCACTAGAAGCATAGATAGGGTAATTGTCTTTTAGTGGGGTCCCCAAAGTTCATTATATGGGAGGGAGGCGTATCTTTCCTCTGATCGACCCCGAATATTATGCATGGCTTTGTACTAATACAAAATTTCGTCCAAAAATATTGTATAGGTCGTAAGTTATAATAATATGTCAATAGTGGGCGTGGCTGTAGAAAAGCTCGCCCATTTTGTGTGGTGTTTTATGTTAGTACCCGCAACCTACCTGTGAAATTTCGTTGAAAACTATTTAATAGGAACCTAGTAATGATTTTTGGTTAATTGTGGGCGTAGCAGTAGCAATAATCTGCCCATATTTGGAATGTATGCTAGTACAGACCCAGTGTATACATATACGAACTTGTTTTCATATATCAGCACTAGAAGCATAGGTAGGGTAATTGTCCTTACGTGGGGTCCCCAAAGTTCATTATATGGGAGGGAGGCGTATCCTTCATCTGATCGACCCCGAATCTTATATATGGCTTTGTAGGGTCCATATATGTACTAATATAAAATTTCGTCCAAATATATTGTATAGGTGTTAAGTTATAATAATATGTCAATAGTGGGCGTGGCTGTAGAAATAACTCGCCCATTTTTTGTGTGGTGTTTAATGTTAGTACCCGCAACATTCCTGTGAAATAGGAACCTAGTAATGTTTTTTGGTTCATTGTGGGCGTGGCAGTAGCAATAATCTACCCATATTTGGAATGCATGCTAGTACAGACCCAGTGTATACATATACCAATTTGTTTTCATATATCATCACTAGAAGCATAGATAGGGTAATTGTCTTTAAGTGGGGTCCCCAAAGTTCATTAAATGGGAGGGAGACGTATCCTTCCTCTGATCGACCCCGAATGTTATATATGGCTTTGTAGGGTCCATATATGTACTAATACAAAATTTCGTCCAAAAATATTGTATAGGTCGTAAGTTATAATAATATGTCAATAGTGGGCGTGGCTGTAGAAATAACTCGCCCATTTTGTGTGGTGTTTTATGTTAGTACCCGCAACCTACCTGTGAAATTTCGTTGAAAACTATTTAATAGGAACCTAGTAATGATTTTTGGTTAATTGTGGGCGTAGCAGTAGCAATAATCTGCCCATATTTGGAATGTATGCTAGTACAGACCCAGTGTATACATATACGAACTTGTTTTCATATATCAGCACTAGAAGCATTGGTAGGGTAATTGTCCTTACGTGGGGTCCCCAAAGTTCATTATATTGGAAGGAGGCGTATCCTTCCTCTGATCGACCCCGAATGTTATATATGGCTTTGTAGGGTCCATATATGTACTAATACAAAATTTCGTCCAAAAATATTGAAAGGGTTGTAAGTTTTAATAATATGTCAATAGTGGGCGTGGCTGTAGAACTAATTCGCCCATTTTTGGTGTGGTGTTTAATGTTAGTACCCGCAACATTCCTGTGAAATTTCGTTGAAAAATCTTTAGTAGGAACCTAGTAATATTTTTTGGTTATTTGTGGGCGTCGCAGTAGCAATAATCTGCCCATATTTGGAATGCATGCTAGTACAGACCCAGTGTATACATATACCAATTTGTTTTCATATATCATCACTAGAAGCATAGACAGGGTAATTGGCTTTAACTGGAGTCCTCAAAGTTAATTAAATGGGAGGGAGGCGTATCCTTCCTCTGAACGACCCTGAATCTTATATATGGCTTTGTAGGGTCCATATATGTACTAATAAAAAATTTCGTCCATAAATATTGTATAGGTCGTAAGTTATAATAATATGTCAATAGTGGGCATGGCTGTAGAACTAGCTCACCCATTTTTTGTGTGGTGTTTAATGTTAGTGCCCGCTACATTCCTGTGAAATTTCGTTGAAAAATCTTTAGTAGGAATCTAGTAATGTTTTTTGGTTAATTGTGGGCGTGGCAGTAGCAATAATCTACCCATATTTGGAATGCATGTTAGTACAGACCCAGTGTATACATATACCAATTTGTTTTCATATATCATTACTAGAAGCATAGATAGGGTAATTGTCTTTTAGTGGGGTCCCCAAAGTTCATTATATGGGAGGGAGGCGTATCTTTCCTCTGATCGACCCCGAATATTATGCATGGCTTTTTACTAATACAAAATTTCGTCCAAAAATATTGTATAGGTCGTAAGTTATAATAATATGTCAATAGTGGGCGTGGCTGTAGAAAAGCTCGCCCATTTTGTGTGGTGTTTTATGTTAGTACCCGCAACCTACCTGTGAAATTTCGTTGAAAACTATTTAATAGGAACCTAGTAATGATTTTTGGTTAATTGTGGGCGTAGCAGTAGCAATAATCTGCCCATATTTGGAATGTATGCTAGTACAGACCCAGTGTATACATATACGAACTTGTTTTCATATATCAGCACTAGAAGCATAGGTAGGGTAATTGTCCTTACGTGGGGTCCCCAAAGTTCATTATATGGGAGGGAGGCGTATCCTTCATCTGATCGACCCCGAATCTTATATATGGCTTTGTAGGGTCCATATATGTACTAATATAAAATTTCGTCCAAATATATTGTATAGGTGTTAAGTTATAATAATATGTCAATAGTGGGCGTGGCTGTAGAAATAACTCGCCCATTTTTTGTGTGGTGTTTAATGTTAGTACCCGCAACATTCCTGTGAAATAGGAACCTAGTAATGTTTTTTGGTTCATTGTGGGCGTGGCAGTAGCAATAATCTACCCATATTTGGAATGCATGCTAGTACAGACCCAGTGTATACATATACCAATTTGTTTTCATATATCATCACTAGAAGCATAGATAGGGTAATTGTCTTTAAGTGGGGTCCCCAAAGTTCATTAAATGGGAGGGAGACGTATCCTTCCTCTGATCGACCCCGAATGTTATATATGGCTTTGTAGGGTCCATATATGTACTAATACAAAATTTCGTCCAAAAATATTGTATACGTCGTAAGTTTTAATAAAATATCAATAGTGGGCGTGGCTGTAGCAATATCTCGCCCATTTTTTGTGTGGTGTTTTATGTTAGTACCCGCAACCTACCTGTGAAATTTCGTTGAAAACTATTTAATAGGAACCTAGTAATGATTTTTGGTTAATTGTGGGCGTAGCAGTAGCAATAATCTGCCCATATTTGGAATGTATGCTAGTACAGACCCAGTGTATTCATATACGAACTTGTTTTCATATATCAGCACTAGAAGCATAGGTAGGGTAATTGTCCTTACGTGGGGTCCCCAAAGTTCATTATATGGGAGGGAGGCGTATCCTTCCTCTGATCGACCCCGAATCTTATATATGGCTTTGTAGGGTCCATATATGTACTAATATAAAATTTCGTCCAAATATATTGTATAGGTGTTAAGTTATAATAATATGTCAATAGTGGGCGTGGCTGTAGAAATAACTCGCCCATTTTTTGTGTGGTGTTTAATGTTAGTACCCGCAACATTCCTGTGAAATAGGAACCTAGTAATGTTTTTTGGTTAATTGTGGGCGTGGCAGTAGCAATAATCTACCCATATTTGGAATGCATGCTAGTACAGACCAAGTGTATACATATACCAATTTCTTTTCATATATCATCACTAGAAGCATAGATAGGGTAATTGTCTTTAAGTGGGGTCCCCAAAGTTCATTAAATGGGAGGGAGACGTATCCTTCCTCTGATCGACCCCGAATGTTATATATGGCTTTGTAGGGTCCATATATGTACTAATACAAAATTTCGTCCAAAAATATTGTATAGGTCGTAAGTTATAATAATATGTCAATAGTCGGCGTGGCTGTAGAAATAACTCGCCCATTTTGTGTGGTGTTTTATGTTAGTACCCGCAACCTACCTGTGAAATTTCGTTGAAAACTATTTAATAGGAACCTAGTAATGATTTTTGGTTAATTGTGGGCGTAGCAGTAGCAATAATCTGCCCATATTTGGAATGTATGCTAGTACAGACCCAGTGTATACATATACCAATTTGTTTTCATATATCATCACTAGAAGCATAGACAGGGTAATTGGCTTTAAGTGGAGTCCTCAAAGTTCATTATATAGGAGGGAGGCGTATCCTTCCTCTGATCGACTCCGAATATTATGCATGGCTTTGTACTAATACAAAATTTCGTCCAAAAATATTGTATAGGTCGTAAGTTATAATAATATGTCAATAGTGGGCGTGGCTGTAGAAATAACTCGCCCATTTTGTGTAGTGTTTTATGTTAGTACCCGCAACCTACCTGTGAAATTTCGTTGAAAACTATTGAATAGGAACCTAGTAATGATTTTTGGTTAATTGTGGGCGTAGCAGTAGCAATAATCTGCCCATATTTGGAATGTATGCTAGTACAGACCCAGTGTATACATATACGGACTTGTTTTCATATATCAGCACTAGAAGCATAGGTAGGGTAATTGTCCTTACGTGGGGTCCCCAAAGTTCATTATATGGGAGGGAGGCGTATCCTTCCTCTGATCGACCCCGAATCTTATATATGGCTTTGTAGGGTCCATATATGTACTAATATAAAATTTCGTCCAAATATATTGTATAGGTGTTAAGTTATAATAATATGTCAATAGTGGGCGTGGCTGTAGAAATAACTCGCCCATTTTTTGTGTGGTGTTTAATGTTAGTACCCGCAACATTCGTGTGAAATAGGAACCTAGTAATGTTTTTTGATTAATTGTGGGCGTGGCAGTAGCAATAATCTACCCATCTTTGGAATGTATACTAGTACAGACCCAGTGTATACATATACCAATTTGTTTTCATATATCATCACTAGAAGCATAGATAGGGTAATTGTCTTTAAGTGGGGTCCCCAAAGTTCATTAATTGGGAGGGAGACGTATCCTTCCTCTGATCGACCCCGAATGTTATATATGGCTTTGTAGGGTCCATATATGTACTAATACAAAATTTCGTCCAAAAATATTGTATAGGTCGTAAGTTATAATAATATGTCAATAGTGGGCGTGGCTGTAGAAATAACTCGCCCATTTTGTGTGGTGTTTTATGTTAGTACCCGCAACCTACCTGTGAAATTTCGTTGAAAACTATTTAATAGGAACCTAGTAATGATTTTTGGTTAATTGTGGGCGTAGCAGTAGCAATAATCTGCCCATATTTGGAATGTATGCTAGTACAGACCCAGTGTATACATATACGAACTTGTTTTCATATATCAGCACTAGAAGCATAGGTAGGGTAATTGTCCTTACGTGGGGTCCCCAAAGTTCATTATATGGGAGGGAGGCGTATCCTTCCTCTGATCGACCCCGAATCTTATATATGGCTTTGTAGGGTCCATATATGTACTAATACAAAATTTCGTCCAAAAATATTGAAAGGGTCGTAAGTTTTAATAATATGTCAATAGTGGGCATGGCTGTAGAACTAGCTCACCCATTTTTTGTGTGGTGTTTAATGTTAGTACCCGCTACATTCCTGTGAAATTTCGTTGCAAAATCTTTAGTAGGAACCTAGTAATGTTTTTTGGTTATTTGTGGGCGTCGCAGTAGCAATAATCTGCCCATATTTGGAAAGCATGCCAGTACAGACCCAGTGTATACATATACCAATTTGTTTTCATATATATTATCACTAGAAGCATAGACAGGGTAATTGGCTTTAAGTGGAGTCCTCAAAGTTAATTAAATGGAAGGGAGGCGTATCCTTCCTCTGAACGACCCTGAATCTTATATATGGCTTTGTAGGGTCCATATATGTACTAATAAAAAATTTCGTCCATAAATATTGTATAGGTCGTAAGTTATAATAATATGTCAATAGTGGGCATGGCTGTAGAACTAGCTCACCCATTTTTTGTGTGGTGTTTAATTTTAGTACCCGCTACATTCCTGTGAAATTTCGTTGAAAAATCTTTAGTAGGAATCTAGTAATGTTTTTTGGTTATTTGTGGGCGTCGCAGTAGCAATAATCTGCCCATATTTGGAATGCATGCTAGTACAGACCCAGTGTATACATATACCAATTGGTTTTCATATATCATCACTAGAAGCATAGACAGGGTAATTGGCTTTAAGTGGAGTCCTCAAAGTTCATTATATGGGAGGGAGGCGTATCCTTCCTCTGATCGACTCCGAATATTATGCATGGTTTTGTACTAATACAAAATTTCGTCCAAAAATATTGTATAGGTCGAAAGTTATAATAATATGTCAATAGTGGGCGTGGCTGTAGAAATAACTCGCCCATTTTGTGTAGTGTTTTATGTTAGTACCCGCAACCTACCTGTGAAATTTCGTTGAAAACTATTGAATAGGAACCTAGTAATGATTTTTGGTTAATTGTGGGCGTAGCAGTAGCAATAATCTGCCCATATTTGGAATGTATGCTAGTACAGACCCAGTGTATACATATACGGACTTGTTTTCATATATCAGCACTAGAAGCATAGGTAGGGTAATTGTCCTTACGTGGGGTCCCCAAAGTTAATTATATGGGAGGGAGGCGTATCCTTCCTCTGATCGACCCCGAATCTTATATATGGCTTTGTAGGGTCCATATATGTACTAATATAAAATTTCGTCCAAATATATTGTATAGGTGTTAAGTTATAATAATATGTCAATAGTGGGCGTGGCTGTAGAAATAACTCGCCCATTTTTTGTGTGGTGTTTAATGTTACTACCCGCAACATTCGTGTGAAATAGGAACCTAGTAATCTTTTTTGATTAATTGTGGGCGTGGCAGTAGCAATAATCTACCCATATTTGGAATGCATACTAGTACAGACCCAGTGTATACATATACCAATTTGTTTTCATATATCATCACTAGAAGCATAGATAGGGTAATTGTCTTTAAGTGGGGTCCCAAAGTTCATTAATTGGGAGGGAGACGTATCCTTTCTCTGATCGACCCCGAATGTTATATATGGCTTTGTAGGGTCCATATATGTACTAATACAAAATTTCGTCCAAAAATATTGTATAGGTCGTAAGTTATAATAATATGTCAATAGGGGGCGTGGCTGTAGAAATAACTCGCCCATTTTGTGTGGTGTTTTATGTTAGTACCCGCAACCTACCTGTGAAATTTCGTTGAAAACTATTTAATAGGAACCTAGTAATGATTTTTGGTTAATTGTGGGCGTAGCAGTAGCAATAATCTGCCCATATTTGGAATGTATGCTAGTACAGACCCAGTGTATACATATACGAACTTGTTTTCATATATCAGCACTAGAAGCATAGGTAGGGTAATTGTCCTTACGTGGGGTCCCCAAAGTTCATTATATGGGAGGGAGGCGTATCCTTCATCTGATCGACCCCGAATCTTATATATGGCTTTGTAGGGTCCATATATGTACTAATATAAAATTTCGTCCAAATATATTGTATAGGTGTTAAGTTATAATAATATGTCAATAGTGGGCGTGGCTGTAGAAATAACTCGCCCATTTTTTGTGTGGTGTTTAATGTTAGTACCCGCAACATTCCTGTGAAATAGGAACCTAGTAATGTTTTTTGGTTCATTGTGGGCGTGGCAGTAGCAATAATCTACCCATATTTGGAATGCATGCTAGTACAGACCCAGTGTATACATATACCAATTTCTTTTCATATATCATCACTAGAAGCATAGATAGGGTAATTGTCTTTAAGTGGGGTCCCCAAAGTTCATTAAATGGGAGGGAGACGTATCCTTCCTCTGATCGACCCCGAATGTTATATATGGCTTTGTAGGGTCCATATATGTACTAATACAAAATTTCGTCCAAAAATATTGTATAGGTCGTAAGTTATAATAATATGTCAATAGTGGGCGTGGCTGTAGAAATAACTCGCCCATTTTGTGTGGTGTTTTATGTTAGTACCCGCAACCTACCTGTGAAATTTCGTTGAAAACTATTTAATAGGAACCTAGTAATGATTTTTGGGTAATTGTGGGCGTAGCAGTAGCAATAATCTGCCCATATTTGGAATGTATGCTAGTACAGACCCAGTGTATACATATACGAACTTGTTTTCATATATCAGCACTATAAGCATAGGTAGGGTAATTGTCCTTACGTGGGGTCCCCAAAGTTCATTATATGGGAGGGAGGCGTATCCTTCCTCTGATCGACCCCGAATCTTATATATGGCTTTGTAGGGTCCATATATGTACTAATATAAAATTTCGTCCAAATATATTGTATAGGTGTTAAGTTATAATAATATGTCAATAGTGGGTGTGGCTGTAGAAATAACTCGCCCATTTTTTGTGTGGTGTTTATTGTTAGTACCCGCAACATTCCTGTGAAATAGGAACCTAGTAATGTTTTTTGGTTAATTGTGGGCGTGGCAGTAGCAATAATCTACCCATATTTGGAATGCATGCTTGTACAGACCCAGTGTATACATATAGCAATTTGTTTTCATATATCATAACTAGAAGCATAGATAGGGTAATTGTCTTTAAGTGGGGTCCCCAAAGTTCGTTATATTGGAAGGAGGCGTATCCTTCCTCTGATCGACCCCGAATGTTATATATGGCTTTGTAGGGTCCATATATGTACTAATACAAAATTTCGTCCAAAAATATTGAAAGGGTCGTAAGTTTTAATAATATGTCAATAGTGGGCATGGCTGTAGAACTAGCTCACCCATTTTTTGTGTGGTGTTTAATGTTAGTACCCGCTACATTCCTGTGAAATTTCGTTGCAAAATCTTTAGTAGGAACCTAGTAATGTTTTTTGGTTATTTGTGGGCGTCGCAGTAGCAATAATCTGCCCATATTTGGAATGCATGCTAGTACAGACCCAGTGTATACATATACCAATTTGTTTTCATATATCATCACTAGAAGCATAGACAGGGTAATTGGCTTTAAGTGGAGTCCTCAAAGTTCATTATATGGGAGGGAGGCGTATCCTTCCTCTGATCGACTCCGAATATTATGCATGGCTTTGTACTAATACAAAATTTCGTCCAAAAATATTGTATAGGTCGTAAGTTATAATAATATGTCAATAGTGGGCGTGGCTGTAGAAATAACTCGCCCATTTTGTGTAGTGTTTTATGTTAGTACCCGCAACCTACCTGTGAAATTTCGTTGAAAACTATTGAATAGGAACCTAGTAATGATTTTTGGTTAATTGTGGGCGTAGCAGTAGCAATAATCTGCCCATATTTGGAATGTATGCTAGTACAGACCCAGTGTATACATATACGGACTTGTTTTCATATATCAGCACTAGAAGCATAGGTAGGGTAATTGTCCTTACGTGGGGTCCCCAAAGTTCATTATATGGGAGGGAGGCGTATCCTTCCTCTGATCGACCCCGAATCTTATATATGGCTTTGTAGGGTCCATATATGTACTAATATAAAATTTCGTCCAAATATATTGTATAGGTGTTAAGTTATAATAATATGTCAATAGTGGGCGTGGCTGTAGAAATAACTCGCCCATTTTTTGTGTGGTGTTTAATGTTAGTACCCGCAACATTCGTGTGAAATAGGAACCTAGTAATGTTTTTTGATTAATTGTGGGCGTGGCAGTAGCAATAATCTACCCATATTTGGAATGCATACTATTACAGACCCAGTGTATACATATACCAATTTGTTTTCATATATCATCACTAGAAGCATAGATAGGGTAATTGTCTTTAAGTGGGGTCCCCAAAGTTCATTAATTGGGAGGGAGACGTATCCTTCCTCTGATCGA
The DNA here is from genome assembly GCA_920105625.2 of Clusia tigrina. Taxonomy (NCBI): domain Eukaryota; kingdom Metazoa; phylum Arthropoda; class Insecta; order Diptera; family Clusiidae; genus Clusia; species Clusia tigrina. The sequence continues at coordinate 341,778,601 of OV050030.1, forward strand.
CCCCGAATGTTATATATGGCTTTGTAGGGTCCATATATGTACTAATACAAAATTTCGTCCAAAAATATTGTATAGGTCGTAAGTTATAATAATATGTCAATAGTGGGCGTGGCTGTAGAAATAACTCGCCCATTTTGTGTGGTGTTTTATGTTAGTACCCGCAACCTACCTGTGAAGTTTCGTTGAAAACTATTTAATAGGAACCTAGTAATGATTTTTGGTTAATTGTGGGCGTAGCAGTAGCAATAATCTGCCCATATTTGGAATGTATGCTAGTACAGACCCAGTGTATACATATACGAACTTGTTTTCATATATCAGCACTAGAAGCATAGGTAGGGTAATTGTCCTTACGTGGGGTCCCCAAAGTTCATTATATGGGAGGGAGGCGTATCCTTCCTCTGATCGACCCCGAATCTTATATATGGCTTTGTAGGGTCCATATATGTACTAATACAAAATTTCGTCCAAAAATATTGAAAGGGTCGTAAGTTTTAATAATATGTCAATAGTGGGCATGGCTGTAGAACTAGCTCACCCATTTTTTGTGTGGTGTTTAATGTTAGTACCCGCTACATTCCTGTGAAATTTCGTTGCAAAATCTTTAGTAGGAACCTAGTAATGTTTTTTGGTTATTTGTGGGCGTCGCAGTAGCAATAATCTGCCCATATTTGGAATGCATGCCAGTACAGACCCAGTGTATACATATACCAATTTGTTTTCATATATCATCACTAGAAGCATAGACAGGGTAATTGGCTTTAAGTGGAGTCCTCAAAGTTCATTATATGGGAGGGAGGCGTATCCTTCCTCTGATCGACTCCGAATATTATGCATGGCTTTGTACTAATACAAAATTTCGTCCAAAAATATTGTATAGGTCGAAAGTTATAATAATATGTCAATAGTGGGCGTGGCTGTAGAAATAACTCGCCCATTTTTTGTGTGGTGTTTAATGTTAGTACCCGCAACATTCGTGTGAAATAGGAACCTAGTAATGTTTTTTGATTAATTGTGGGCGTGGTAGTAGCAATAATCTACCCATATTTGGAATGCATACTAGTACAGACCCAGTGTATACATATACCAATTTGTTTTCATATATCATCACTAGAAGCATAGATAGGGTAATTGTCTTTAAGTGGGGTCCCCAAAGTTCATTAATTGGGAGGGAGACGTATCCTTCCTCTGATCGACCCCGAATGTTATATATGGCTTTGTAGGGTCCATATATGTACTAATACAAAATTTCGTCCAAAAATATTGTATAGGTCGTAAGTTATAATAATATGTCAATAGTGGGCGTGGCTGTAGAAATAACTCGCCCATTTTGTGTGGTGTTTTATATTAGTACCCGCAACCTACCTGTGAAATTTCGTTGAAAACTATTTAATAGGAACCTAGTAATGATTTTTGGTTAATTGTGGGCGTAGCAATAGCAATAATCTGCCCATATTTGGAATGTATGCTAGTACAGACCCAGTGTATACATATACGAACTTGTTTTCATATATCAGCACTAGAAGCATAGGTAGGGTAATTGTCCTTACGTGGGGTCCCCAAAGTTCATTATATGGGAGGGAGGCGTATCCTTCATCTGATCGACCCCGAATCTTATATATGGCTTTGTAGGGTCCATATATGTACTAATATAAAATTTCGTCCAAATATATTGTATAGGTGTTAAGTTATAATAATATGTCAATAGTGGGCGTGGCTGTAGAAATAACTCGCCCATTTTTTGTGTGGTGTTTAATGTTAGTACCCACAACACTCGTGTGAAATAGGAACCTAGTAATGTTTTTTGATTAATTGTGGGCGTGGCAGTAGCAATAATCTACCCATATTTGGAATGCATACTAGTACAGACCCAGTGTATACATATACCAATTTGTTTTCATATATCATCACTAGAAGCATAGATAGGGTAATTGTTTTTAAGTGGGGTCCCCAAAGTTCATTAATTGGGAGGGAGACGTATCCTTCCTCTGATCGACCCCGAATGTTATATATGGCTTTGTAGGGTCCATATATGTACTAATACAAAATTTCGTCCAAAAATATTGTATAGGTCGTAAGTTATAATAATATGTCAATAGTGGGCGTGGCTGTAGAAATAACTAGCCCATTTTGTGTGGTGTTTTATGTTAGTACCCGCAACCTACCTGTGAAATTTCGTTGAAAACTATTTAATAGGAACCTAGTAATGATTTTTGGTTAATTGTGGGCGTAGCAATAGCAATAATCTGCCCACATTTGGAATGTATGCTAGTACAGACCCAGTGTATACATATACGAACTTGTTTTCATATATCAGCATTAGAAGCATAGGTATGGTAATTGTCCTTACGTGGGGTCCCCAAAGTTCATTATATGGGAAGGAGGCGTATCCTTCCTCTGATCGACCCCGAATCTTATATATGGCTTTGTAGGGTCCATATATGTACTAATATAAAATTTCGTCCAAATATATTGTATAGGTGTTAAGTTATAATAATATGTCAATAGTGGTCGTGGCTGTAGAAATAACTCGCCCATTTTTTGAATGGTGTTTATTTTTAGTACCCGCAACATTCCTGTGAAATAGGAACCTGGTAATGACCAATTTGTTTTCATATATCATCACTAGAAGCATAGATAGGGTAATTGTCTTTAAGTGGTGTCCCCAAAGTTCATTATATGGGAGGGAGACGTATCCTTCCTCTGATCGACCCCGAATCTTATATATGGCTATATAGGGTCCATATATGTACTAATATAAAATTTCGTCCAAAAATATTGTATAGATTGTAAGTTATAATAATATGTCAATAGTGGTCGTGGCTGTGGAACTAACTCGCCCCTTTTTTGTGTGGTGTTTAGTGTTAGTACCCTCAACATTCCTGTGAAATTTCGTTGAAAAATTTTAGTAGAAACCTAGTAATGTTTTTCGGTTAATTGTGGGCGTCGCAGTAGCAATAATCTGCCCATATTTGGAATGCATGCTAGTACAGACCCACTGTATGCATATAGCAATTTGTTTTCATATATCATCACTAGAAGCATAGATAGGGTAATTGTCTTTAAGTGGGGTCCCCAAAGTTCATTATACTGGAAGGAGGCGTATCCTTCCTCTGATCGACCCCGAATATTATATATGGCTTTGTAGGGTCCATATATGTACTAATACAAAATTTCGTCCAAAAATATTGAAAGGGTCGTAAGTTTTAATAATATGTCAATAGTGGGCGTGGCTGTAGAACTAATTCGCCCATTTTTGGTGTTTAATGTTAGTACCCGCAACATTCCTGTGAAATTTCGTTGAAAAATCTTTAGTAGGAACCTAGTAATGTTTTTTGGTTATTTGTGGGCGTCGCAGTAGCAATAATCTGCCCATATTTGGAATGCATGCTAGTACAGACCCAGTGTATACATATACCAATTTGTTTTCATATATCATCACTAGAAGCATAGACAGGGTAATTGGCTTTAAGTAGGGTCCCCAAAGTTAATTATATGGGAGGGAGACGTATCCTTCCTCTGATCGACCCCGAATCTTATATATGGCTATATAGGGTCCGTATATGTACTAATATAAAATTTCGTCCAAAAATATTGTATAGATTGTAAGTTATAATAATATGTCAATAGTGGTCGTGGCTGTGGAACTAACTCGCCCCTTTTTTGTGTGGTGTTTAGTGTTAGTACCCTCAACATTCCTGTGAAATTTCGTTGAAAAATTTTAGTAGAAACCTAGTAATGTTTTTTGGTTAATTGTGGGCGTCGCTGTAGCAATAATCTGCCCATATTTGGAATGCATGCTAGTACAGACCCACTGTATGCATATAGCAATTTGTTTTCATATATCATCACTAGAAGCATAGATAGGGTAATTGTCTTTAAGTGGGGTCCCCAAAGTTCATTATATTGGAAGGAGGCGTATCCTTCCTCTGATCGACCCCGAATGTTATATATGGCTTTGTAGGGTCCATATATGTACTAATACAAAATTTCGTCCAAAAATATTGAAAATGTCGTAAGTTTTAATAATATGTCAATAGTGGGCATGGCTGTAGAACTAGCTCACCCATTTTTTGTGTGGTGTTTAATGTTAGTACCCGCTACATTCCTGTGAAATTTCGTTGCAAAATCTTTAGTAGGAACCTAGTAATGTTTTTTGGTTATTTGTGGGCGTCGCAGTAGCAATAATCTGCCCATATTTGGAATGCATGCCAGTACAGACCCAGTGTATACATATACCAATTTGTTTTCATATATCATCACTAGAAGCATAGACAGGGTAATTGGCTTTAAGTGGAGTCCTCAAAGTTAATTAAATGGAAGGGAGGCGTATCCTTCCTCTGAACGACCCTGAATCTTATATATGGCTTTGTAGGGTCCATATATGTACTAATAAAAAATTTCGTCCATAAATATTGTATAGGTCGTAAGTTATAATAATATGTCAATAGTGGGCATGGCTGTAGAACTAGCTCACCCATTTTTTGTGTGGTGTTTAATTTTAGTACCCGCTATATTCCTGTGAAATTTCGTTGAAAAATCTTTAGTAGGAATCTAGTAATGTTTTTTGGTTATTTGTGGGCGTCGCAGTAGCAATAATCTGCCCATATTTGGAATGCATGCTAGTACAGACCCAGTGTATACATATACCAATTTGTTTTCATATATCATCACTAGAAGCATAGACAGGGTAATTGGCTTTAAGTGGAGTCCTCAAAGTTCATTATATGGGTGGGAGGCGTATCCTTCCTCTGATCGTCTCCGAATATTATGCATGGCTTTGTACTAATACAAAATTTCGTCCAAAAATATTGTATAGGTCGTAAGTTATAATAATATGTCAATAGTGGGCGTGGCTGTAGAAATAACTCGCCCATTTTGTGTAGTGTTTTATGTTAGTACCCGCAACCTACCTGTGAAATTTCGTTGAAAACTATTGAATAGGAACCTAGTAATGATTTTTGGTTAATTGTGGGCGTAGCAGTAGCAATAATCTGCCCATATTTGGAATGTATGCTAGTACAGACCCAGTGTATACATATACGGACTTGTTTTCATATATCAGCACTAGAAGCATAGGTATGGTAATTGTCCTTACGTGGGGTCCCCAAAGTTCATTATATGGGAGGGAGGCGTATCCTTCCTCTGATCGACCCCGAATCTTATATATGGCTTTGTAGGGTCCATATATGTACTAATATAAAATTTCGTCCAAATATATTGTATAGGTGTTAAGTTATAATAATATGTCAATAGTGGGCGTGGCTGTAGAAATAACTCGCCCATTTTTTGTGTGGTGTTTAATGTTAGTACCCGCAACATTCGTGTGAAATAGGAACCTAGTAATGTTTTTTGATTAATTGTGGGCGTGGCAGTAGCAATAATCTACCCATATTTGGAATGCATACTAGTACAGACCCAGTGTATACATATACCAATTTGTTTTCATATATCATCACTAGAAGCATAGATAGGGTAATTGTCTTTAAGTAGGGTCCCCAAAGTTCATTAATTGGGAGGGAGACGTATCCTTCCTCTGATCGACCCCGAATGTTATATATGGCTTTGTAGGGTCCATATATGTACTATTACAAAATTTCGTCCAAAAATATTGTATAGGTCGTAAGTTATAATAATATGTCAATAGTGGGCGTGGCTGTAGAAATAACTCGCCCATTTTGTGTGGTGTTTTATGTTAGTACCCGCAACCTACCTGTGAAATTTCGTTGAAAACTATTTAATAGGAACCTAGTAATGATTTTTGGTTAATTGTGGGCGTAGCAGTAGCAATAATCTGCCCATATTTGGAATGTATGCTAGTACAGACCCAGTGTATACATATACGAACTTGTTTTCATATATCAGCACTAGAAGCATAGGTATGGTAATTGTCCTTACGTGGGGTCCCCAAAGTTCATTATATGGGAAGGAGGCGTATCCTTCCTCTGATCGACCCCGAATCTTATATATGGCTTTGTAGGGTCCATATATGTACTAATATAAAATTTCGTCCAAATATATTGTATAGGTGTTAAGTTATAATAATATGTCAATAGTGGGCGTGGCTGTAGAAATAACTCGCCCATTTTTTGTGTGGTGTTTAATGTTAGTACCCGCAACATTCGTGTGAAATAGGAACCTAGTAATGTTTTTTGATTAATTGTGGGCGTGGCAGTAGCAATAATCTACCCATATTTGGAATGCATACTAGTACAGACCCAGTGTATACATATACCAATTTGTTTTCATATATCATCACTAGAAGCATAGATAGGGTAATTGTCTTTAAGTAGGGTCCCCAAAGTTCATTAATTGGGAGGGAGACGTATCCTTCCTCTGATCGACCCCGAATGTTATATATGGCTATATAGGGTCCATATATGTACTAATATAAAATTTCGTCCAAAAATATTGTATAGATTGTAAGTTATAATAATATGTCAATAGTGGTCGTGGCTGTGGAACTAACTCGCCCCTTTTTTGTGTGGTGTTTAGTGTTAGTACCCTCAACATTCCTGTGAAATTTCGTTGAAAAATTTTAGTAGAAACCTAGTAATGTTTTTTGGTTAATTGTGGGCGTCGCTGTAGCAATAATCTGCCCATATTTGGAATGCATGCTAGTACAGACCCACTGTATGCAGATAGCAATTTGTTTTCATATATCATCACTAGAAGCATAGATAGGGTAATTGTCTTTAAGTGGGGTCCCCAAAGTTCATTATATTGGAAGGAGGCGTATGCTTCCTCTGATCGACCCCGAATGTTATATATGGCTTTGTAGGGTCCATATATGTACTAATACAAAATTTCGTCCAAAAATATTGAAAGAGTCGTAAGTTTTAATAATATGTCAATAGTGGGCGTGGCTGTAGAACTAATTCGCCCATTTTTGGTGTGGTGTTTAATGTTAGTACCCGCAACATTCCTGTGAAATTTCGTTGAAAAATCTTTAGTAGGAACCTAGTAATGTTTTTTGGTTATTTGTGGGCGTCGCAGTAGCAATAATCTGCCCATATTTGGAATGCATGCTAGTACAGACCCAGTGTATACATATACCAATTTGTTTTCATATATCATCACTAGAAGCATAGACAGGGTAATTGGCTTTAAGTGGAGTCCTCAAAGTTCATTATATGGGAGGGAGGCGTATCCTTCCTCTGATCGACTCCGAATATTATGCATGGCTTTGTACTAATACAAAATTTCGTCCAAAAATATTGTATAGGTCGTAAGTTATAATAATATGTCAATAGTGGGCGTGGCTGTAGAAATAACTCGCCCATTTTGTGTAGTGTTTTATGTTAGTACCCGCAACCTACCTGTGAAATTTCGTTGAAAACTATTGAATAGGAACCTAGTAATGATTTTTGGTTAATTGTGGGCGTAGCAGTAGCAATAATCTGCCCATATTTGGAATGTATGCTAGTACAGACCCAGTGTATACATATACGGACTTGTTTTCATATATCAGCACTAGAAGCATAGGTAGGGTAATTGTCCTTACGTGGGGTCCCCAAAGTTCATTATATGGGAGGGAGGCGTATCCTTCCTCTGATCGACCCCGAATCTTATATATGGCTTTGTAGGGTCCATATATGTACTAATATAAAATTTCGTCCAAATATATTGTATAGGTGTTAAGTTATAATAATATGTCAATAGTGGGCGTGGCTGTAGAAATAACTCGCCCATTTTTTGTGTGGTGTTTAATGTTAGTACCCGCAACATTCGTGTGAAATAGGAACCTAGTAATGTTTTTTGATTAATTGTGGGCGTGGCAGTAGCAATAATCTACCCATATTTGGAATGCATACTAGTACAGACCCAGTGTATACATATACCAATTTGTTTTCATATATCATCACTAGAAGCATAGATAGGGTAATTGTCTTTAAGTGGGGTCCCCAAAGTTCATTAATTGGGAGGGAGACGTATCCTTCCTCTGATCGACCCCGAATGTTATATATGGCTTTGTAGGGTCCATATATGTACTAATACAAAATTTCGTCCAAAAATATTGTATAGGTCGTAAGTTATAATAATATGTCAATAGTGGGCGTGGCTGTAGAAATAACTCGCCCATTTTGTGTGGTGTTTTATGTTAGTACCCGCAACCTACCTGTGAAATTTCGTTGAAAACTATTTTATAGGAACCTAGTAATGATTTTTGGTTAATTGTGGGCGTAGCAGTAGCAATAATCTGCCCATATTTGGAATGTATGCTAGTACAGACCCAGTGTATACATATACGGACTTGTTTTCATATATCAGCACTAGAAGCATAGGTAGGGTAATTGTCCTTACGTGGGGTCCCCAAAGTTCATTATATGGGAGGGAGGCGTATCCTTCCTCTGATCGACCCCGAATCTTATATATGGCTTTTTAGGGTCCATATATGTACTAATATAAAATTTCGTCCAAATATATTGTATAGGTGTTAAGTTATAATAATATGTCAATAGTGGGCGTGGCTGTAGAAATAACTCGCCCATTTTTTGAATGGTTTTTATTTTTAGTACCCGCAACATTCCTGTGAAATAGGAACCTGGTAATGTTTTTTGGTTAATTGTGGGCGTGGCAGTAGCAATAATCTACCCATATTTGGAATGCATGCTTGTACAGACCCAGTGTATACATATACCAATTTGTTTTCATATATCATCACTAGAAGCATAGATAGGGTAATTGTCTTTAAGTGGTGTCCCCAAAGTTCATTATATGGGAGGGAGACGTATCCTTCCTCTGATCGACCCCGAATCTTATATATGGCTATATAGGGTCCATATATGTACTAATATAAAATTTCGTCCAAAAATATTGTATAGATTGTAAGTTATAATAATATGTCAATAGTGGTCGTGGCTGTGGAACTAACTCGCCCCTTTTTTGTGTGGTGTTTAGTGTTAGTACCCTCAACATTCCTGTGAAATTTCGTTGAAAAATTTTAGTAGAAACCTAGTAATGTTTTTTGGTTAATTGTGGGCGTCGCAGTAGCAATAATCTGCCCATATTTGGAATGCATGCTAGTACAGACCCACTGTATGCATATAGCAATTTGTTTTCATATATCATCACTAGAAGCATAGATAGGGTAATTGTCTTTAAGTGGGGTCCCCATAGTTCATTATATTGGAAGGAGGCGTATCCTTCCTCTGATCGACCCCGAATGTTATATATGGCTTTGTAGGGTCCATATATGTACTAATACAAAATTTCGTCCAAAAATATTGAAAGGGTCGTAAGTTTTAATAATATGTCAATAGTGGGCGTGGCTGTAGAACTAATTCGCCCATTTTTGGTGTGGTGTTTAATGTTAGTACCCGCAACATTCCTGTGAAATTTCGTTGAAAAATCTTTAGTAGGAACCTAGTAATGTTTTTTGGTTATTTGTGGGCGTCGCAGTAGCAATAATCTGCCCATAATTGGAATGCATGCTAGTACAGACCCAGTGTATACATATACCAATTTGTTTTCATATATCATCACTAGAAGCATAGACAGGGTAATTGGCTTTAAGTAGGGTGCCCAAAGTTAATTATATGGGAGGGAGGCGTATCCTTCCTCTGACCGACCCGAATCTTATATATGGCTTTGTAGGGTCCATATATGTACTAATATAAAATTTCGTCCAAAAATATTGTATAGGTAGTAAGTTATAATAATATGTCAATAGTGGGCGTGGCTGTAGAAATAACTCGCCCATTTTTTGTGTGGTGTTTACTGTTAGTACCCGCAACATTCCTGTGAAATAGGAACCTAGTAATGATTTTTGGTTAATTGTGGGCGTGGCAGTAGCAATAATCTGCCCATATTTGGAATGCATGCTAGTATAGACCCAGTGTATACATATACCAATTTGTTTTCATATATCATCACTAGAAGCATAGATAGGGAAATTGTCTTTAAGTGGTGTACCCAAAGTTCATTATATGGGAGGGAGGCGTATCCTTCCTCTGATCGACCCCGAATCTTATATATGGCTTTGTAGGGTCCATATATGTACTAATATAAATTTTCGTCCATAAATATTGTATAGGTCGTAAGTTATAATAATATGTCAATAGTGGGCATGGCTGTAGAACTAGCTCGCCCATTTTTTGTGTGGTGTTTAATGTTAGTACCCGCAACATTCCTGTGAAATTTCGTTGAAAAATCTTTAGTAGGAACGTAGTAATGTTTTTTGGTTAATTGTTGGCGTGGCTCTAGCAATAATCTGTCCATATTTGGAATGTATGCTAGTACAGACCCAGTGTATACATATACCAATTTGTTTTCATATATCATCACTAGAAGCATAGATAGGGTAATTGTCTTTTAGTGGGGTCCCCAAAGTTCATTATATGGGAGGGAGGCGTATCGTTCCTCTGATCGACCCCGAATCTTATATATGGCTCTGTAGGGTCCATATATGTACTAATACAAAATTTCGTCCATAAATATTGTATAGGTCGTAAGTTATAATAATATGTCAATAGTGGGCATGGCTGTAGAACTAGCTCGCCCATTCTTTGTGTGGTGTTTAATGTTAGTACCCGCAACATTCCTGTGAAATTTCGTTGAAAAATCTTTAGTAGGAACGTAGTAATGTTTTTTGGTTAATTGTTGGCGTGGCTCTAGCAATACAGAGCCAGTGTATACATATACCAATTTGTTTTCATATATCATCACTAGAAGCATAGATAGGGTAATTGTCTTTTAGTGGGGTCCCCAAAGTTCATTATATGGGAGGGAGGCGTATCGTTCCTCTGATCGACCCCGAATCTTATATATGGCTCTGTAGTGTCCATATATGTACTAATACAAAATTTCGTCCATAAATATTGTATAGGTCGTAAGTTATAATAATATGTCAATAGTGGGCATGGCTGTAGAACTAGCTCGCCCATTTTTTGTGTGGTGTTTAATGTTAGTACCCGCAACATTCCTGTGAAATTTCGTTGAAAAATCTTTAGTAGGAACGTAGTAATGTTTTTTGGTTAATTGTTGGCGTGGCTCTAGCAATACAGAGCCAGTGTATACATATACCAATTTGTTTTCATATATCATCACTAAAAGCATAGATAGGGTAATTGTCTTTAAGTGGGGTCCCCAAAGTTCATTATATGGGAGGGAGGCGTATCCTTTCTCTGATCGACCCCGAATCTTATATATGGCTTTGTAGGGTCCATATATGTACTAATATAAAATTTCGTCCAAAAATATTGTATAGGTCGTAAGTTATAATATTATGTCAATAGTGGGCGTGGCTGTAGAAATAGCTCGCCCATTTTTTGAGTGGTGTTTAATGTTAGTACCCGCAACATTCCTGTGAAATTTCGTTGACAAATTTTAGTAGGAACCTAGTAATGTTTTTTGGTTAATTGTGGGCGTGGCAGTAGCAATAATCTGCCGATATTTAGAATGCATGCTAGTACAGACCCAGTGTATACATATACCAATTTGTTTTCATATATCATCACTAGAAGCATAGACAGGGTAATTGTCTTTAAGTGGAGTCCCCAAAGTTAATTATATGGGAGGGAGGCGTATCCTTCCTCTGAACGACCCCGAATCTTATATATGGCTTTGTAGGGTCCATATATGTACTAATAGAAAAATTTCGTCCATAAATATTGTATAGGTCGTAAGTTATAATAATATGTCAATAGTGGGCGTGGCTGTAGAAATAACTCGCCCATTTTTTGTGTGGTGTTTACTGTTAGTACCCGCAACATTACTGTGAAATAGGAACCTAGTAATGATTTTTGGTTAATTGTGGGCGTGGCAGTAGCAATAATCTGCCCATATTTGGAATGCATGCTAGTACAGACCCAGTGTATACATATACCAATTTGTTTTCATATATCATCACTAGAAGCATAGATAGGGAAATTGTCTTTAAGTGGTGTACCCAAAGTTCATTATATGGGAGGGAGGCGTATCCTTCCTCTGATCGACCCCGAATCTTATATATGGCTTTGTAGGGTCCATATATGTACTAATATAAAATTTCGTCCAAAAATATTGTATAGGTCGTAAGTTATAATAATATGTCAATAGTGGGCGTAGCTGTAGAACTAATTCGCCCATTTTTTGTGTGGTGTTTAATGTTAGTATCCGCAACATTCCTGTGAAATTTCGTTGAAAAATCTTTAGTAGAAACCTAGTAATGTTTTTTGGTTATTTGTGGGCGTCGCAGTAGCAATAATCTGCCTATATTTGGAATGCATGCTAGTACAGACCCAGTGTATACATATATCAATTTGTTTTCACGTATCATCACTAGAAGCATAGATAGGGTAAATGTCTTTAAGTGGGGTCGCCAAAGTTCATTATATGGGAGGGAGGCGTATCCTTCCTCTGATCGACCCTGAATCTTATATATGGCTTTGTAGGGTCCATATATGTACTAATATAAAATTTCGTCCAAAAATATTGTATAGGTCGTAAGTTATAATAATATGTCAAGAGTGGGCGTGGCTGTATAAATAGCTCGCCCATTTTTTGTGTGGTGTTTAATGTTAGTACCCGCAACATTCCTGTGAAATTTCGTTGAACAATTTTAGTAGGAAACTAGTAATGCTTTTGGTTAATTGTGGGCGTGGCAGTAGCAATAATCTGCCCATATTTAGAATGCATGCTAGTACAGACCCAGTGTATACATATACCAATTTGTTTTCATATATCATCACTAGAAGCATAGACAGGGTAATTGTCTTTAAGTGGAGTCCCCAAAGTTAATTAAATGGGAGGGAGGCGTATCCTTCCTCTGAACTACCACGAATCTTATATATGGCTTTGTAGGGTCCATATATGTACTAATATAAAATTTCGTCCATAAATATTGTATAGGTCGTAAGTTATAATAATATGTCAATAGTGGGTGTGGCTGTAGAAATAACTCGCCCATTTTTTGTGTGGTGTTTACTGTTAGTACCCGCAACATTCCTGTGAAATAGGAACCTAGTAATGGTTTTTGGTTAATTGTGGGCGTGGCAGTAGCAAAAATCTGCCCATATTTGGAATGCATGCTAGTACAGACCCAGTGTATACATATACCAATTTGTTTTCATATATCATCACTAGAAGCATAGATAGGGAAATTGTCTTTAAGTGGTGTACCCAAAGTTCATTATATGGGAGGGAGGCGTATCCTTCCTCTGATCGACCCCGAATCTTATATATGGCTTTGTAGGGTCCATATATGTACTAATATAAAATTTCGTCCAAAAATATTGTATAGGTCGTAAGTTATAACAATATGTCAATAGTGGGCGTAGCTGTAGAACTAATTCGCCCATTTTTTGTGTGGTGTTTAATGTTAGTATCCGCAACATTCCTGTAAAATTTCGTTGAAAAATCTTCAGTAGAAACCTAGTAATGTTTTTTTGGTTATTTGTGGGCGTCGCAGTAGCAATAATCTGCCTATATTTGGAATGCATGCTAGTACAGACCCAGTGTATACATATATCAATTTGTTTTCATGCATCATCACTAGAAGCATAGATAGGGTAAATGTCTTTAAGTGGGGTCGCCAAAGTTCATTATATGGGAGGGAGGCGTATCCTTCCTCTGATCGACCCTGAATCTTATATATGGCTTTGTAGGGTCCATATATGTACTAATATAAAATTTCGTCCAAAAATATTGTATAGGTCGTAAGTTATAATAATATGTCAATAGTGGCCGTGGCTGTAGAAATAACTCGCCCATTTTTTGTGTGGTGTTTAATGTTAGTACCCGCAACATTCCTGTGAAATTTCGTTGAAAAATTTTAGTAGGAACGTAGTAATGTTTTTTGGTTAATTGTTGGCGTGGCTCTAGCAATAATCTGCCCATATTTGGAATGTATGCTAGTACAGACCCAGTGTATACATATACCAATTTGTTTTCATATATCATCACTAGAAGCATAGATAGGGTAATTGTCTTTTAGTGGGGTCCCCAAAGTTCATTATATGGGAGGGAGGCGTATCGTTCCTCTGATCGACCCCGAATCTTATATATGGCTCTGTAGGGTCCATATATGTACTAATACAAAATTTCGTCCATAAATATTGTATAGGTCGTAAGTTATAATAATATGTCAATAGTGGGCATGGCTGTAGAACTAGCTCGCCCATTTTTTGTGTGGTGTTTAATGTTAGTACCCGCAACATTCCTGTGAAATTTCGTTGAAAAATCTTTAGTAGGAACGTAGTAATGTTTTTTGGTTAATTGTTGGCGTGGCTCTAGCAATACAGAGCCAGTGTATACATATACCAATTTGTTTTCATATATCATCACTAAAAGCATAGATAGGGTAATTGTCTTTAAGTGGGGTCCCCAAAGTTCATTATATGGGAGGGAGGCGTATCCTTCCTCTGATCGACCCCGAATCTTATATATGGCTTTGTAGGGTCCATATATGTACTAATATAAAATTTCGTCCAAAAATATTGTATAGGTCGTAAGTTATAATATTATGTCAATAGTGGGCGTGGCTGTAGAAATAGCTCGCCTATTTTTTGTGTGGTGTTTAATGTTAGTACCCGCAACATTCCTGTGACATTTCGTTGACAAATTTTAGTAGGAACCTAGTAATGTTTTTTGGTTAATTGTGGGCGTGGCAGTAGCAATAATCTGCCCATATTTAGAATGCATGCTAGTACAGACCCAGTGTATACATGTACCAATTTGTTTTCATATATCGTCACTAGAAGCATAGACAGGGTAATTGTCTTTAAGTGGAGTCCCCAAAGTTAATTATATGGGAGGGAGGCGTATCCTTCCTCTGAACGACCCCGAATCTTATATATGGCTTTGTAGGGTCCATATATGTACTAATAGAAAAATTTCGTCCATAAATATTGTATAGGTCGTAAGTTATAATAATATGTCAATAGTGGGCGTGGCTGTAGAAATAACTCGCCCATTTTTTTTGTGGTGTTTACTGTTAGTACCCGCAACATTACTGTGAAATAGGAACCTAGTAATGATTTTTGGTTAATTGTGGGCGTGGCAGTAGCAATAATCTGCCCATATTTGGAATGCATGCTAGTACAGACCCAGTGTATACATATACCAATTTGTTTTCATATATCATCACTACCTAAAATAATAAATAAAATTTCGTCCAAAAATATTGTATAGGTCGTAAGTTATAATAATATGTCAAGAGTGGGCGTGGCTGTAGAAATAACTGGCCCATTTTTTGTGTGGTGTTTAATGTTAGTACCCGCAACATTCCTGTGAAATTTCGTTGAAAAATTTTAGTAGGAAACTAGTAATGCTTTTGGTTAATAGTTTGCGTGGCCGTAGCAATAATCTGCCCATATTTAGAATGCATGCTAGTACAGACCCAGTGTATACATATACCAATTTGTTTTCATATATCATCACTAGAAGCATAGATAGGGTAATTGTCTTTAAGTGGGGTCGCCAAAGTTCATTATATGGGAGGGAGGCGTATCCTTCCTCTGATCGACCCTGAATCTTATATATGGCTTTGTAGGGTCCATATATGTACTAATATAAAATTTCGTCCAAAAATATTGTATAGGTCGTAAGTTATAATAATATGTCAATAGTGGGCGTGGCTGTAGAAATAACTCGGCCCATATTTAGAATGCATGCTAGTACAGACCCAGTATATACATATACCAATTTGTTTTCATATATCATCACTAGAAGCATAGACAGGGTAATTGTCTTTAAGTGGAGTCCCCAAAGTTAATTAAATGGGAGGGAGGCGTATCCTTCCTCTGAACGACCACGAATCTTATATATGGCTTTGTAGGGTCCATATATGTACTAATATAAAATTTCGTCCATAAATATTGTATAGGTCGTAAGTTATAATAATATGTCAATAGTGGGTGTGGCTGTAGAAATAACTCGCCCATTTTTTGTGTGGTGTTTACTGTTAGTACCCGCAACATTCCTGTGAAATAGGAACCTAGTAATGATTTTTGGTTAATTGTGGGCGTGGCAGTAGCAATAATCTGCCTATATTTGGAATGCATGCTAGTACAGACCCAGTGTATACATATATCAATTTGTTTTCATGTATCATCACTAGAAGCATAGATAGGGTAATTGTCTTTAAGTGGTGTCCCCAAAGTTCATTATATGGGAGGGAGGCGTATCCTTCCTCTGATCGACCCTGAATCTTATATATGGCATTGTAGGGTCCATATATGTACTAATATAAAATTTCGTCCATAAATATTGTATAGGTCGTAAGTTATAATAATATGTCAATAGTGGGTGTGGCTGTAGAAATAACTCGCCCATTTTTTGTGTGGTGTTTACTGTTAGTACCCGCAACATTCCTGTGAAATAGGAACCTAGTAATGATTTTTGGTTAATTGTGGGCGTGGCAGTAGCAATAATCTGCCCATATTTGGAATGCATGCTAGTACAGACCCAGTGTATACATATACCAATTTGTTTTCATATATCATCACTAGAAGCATAGATAGGGTAATTGTCTTTAAGTGGTGTCCCCAAAGTTCATTATATGGGAGGGAGGCGTATCCTTCCTCTGATCGACCCCGAATCTTATATATGGCTTTATAGGGTCAGTATATGTACTAATATAAAATTTCGTCCAAAAATATTGTATAGGTCGTAAGTTATAATAATATGTCAATAGTGGGCGTGGCTGTAGAACTAATTCGTCCATTTTTGGTGTGGTGTTTAATGTTAGTACCCGCAACATTCCTGTGAAATTTCGTTGAAAAATCTTTAGTAGGAACCTAGTAATGTTTTTTGGTTAATTGTTGGCGTGGCAGTAGCAATAATCTGCCCATATTTGGAATGCATGCTAGTACAGACCCAGTACATATACATATACCAATTTGTTTTCATATATCATCACTAGAAGCATAGATAGGGTAATTGTCTTTTAGTGGGGTCCCCAAAGTTCATTATATGGGAGGGAGGCGTATCGTTCCTCTGATCGACCCCGAATCTTATATATGGCTTTGTAGGGTCCATATATGTACTAATACAAAATTTCGTCCAAAAATAATGTATAGGTCGTAAGTTATAATAATATGTCAATAGTGGGCGTGGCTGTAGAAATAACTCGCCCATTTTTTGTGTGGTGTTTTATGTTAGTACCCGCAACATTCCTGTGAAATAGGAACCTAGTAATGATTTTTGGTTAATTGTGGGCGTGGCAGTAGCAATAATATGCCCATATTTGGAATGCATGCTAGTACAGACCCAGTGTATACATATACCAATTTGTTTTCATATACCATCACTAGAAGCATAGATATTGTAATTGTCTTTAAGTGGTGTCCCCAAAGTTCATTATATGGGAGGGAGGCGTATCCTTCCTCTGATCGACCCTGAATCTTATATATGGCTTCGTAGGGTCCATATATGTACTAATATAAAATTTCGTCCAAAACTATTGTATAGGTCGTAAGTTATAATAATATGTCAATAGTGGGCGTGGCTGTAGAAATAACTCGCCCATTTTTTGTGTGGTGTTTAATGTTAGTACCCGCAACATTCCTGTGAAATTTCGTTGAAACATTTTAGTAGGAAACTAGTAATGCTTTTGGTTAATTGTGGGCGTGGCAGTAGCAATAATGTGCCCATATTTAGAATGCATGCTAGTACAGACCCAGTGTATACATATACAAATTTGTTTTCATATATCATCACTAGAAGCATAGATAGGGTAATTGACTTTAAGTGGGGTCCCCAAAGTTCATTATATGGCAGGGAGGCGTATCCTTCCTCTGATCGACCCCGAATCTTATATATGGCTTTGTAGGGTCCATATACTCGTATGTACTAATATAAAATTTCGTCCAAAAATATTGTATAGGTCGTAAGTTATAATAATATGTCAATAGTGGGCGTAGCTGTACAAATAACTCGCCCATTTTTTGTGTGGTGTTTAACGTTAGTACGCACAACATTCCTGTAGAATTTCGTTGAAAAATCTTTAATAGGAACCTAGTAATGATTTTTGGTTATTTGTGGGCGTGGCAGTAGCAATAATCTGCCCATATTTGGAATGCATGCTAGTACAGACTCAGTGCATATATATACGAATTTGCTTTCATATTTCATCACTAGAAGCATAGTTAGGGTAATTGTCTTTAAGTGGGGTCCCCAAACTTCATTATATGGGAGGGAGGCGTATCCTTCCTCTGATGGACCCCGAATCTTGTGTATGGCTTTGTAGGATCCATATATGTACTAATATAAAATTTCGTCCAAAAATATTGTATAGGTCGTAAGTTATAATAATATGTCAATAGTGGGCGTGCCTGCAGAACTAACTCGCCCATTTTTTGTGTGGTGTTTAATGTGAGTACCCGCAACATTCCTGTGAAATTTCGATGAAAAATCTTTAGTAGGAACCTAGTAATGTTTTTTGGTTATTTGTGGGCGTCGCAGTAGCAATAATCTGCCCATATTTGGAATACATGCTCCTACAGACCCAGTGTTTACATATACAAATTTGTTTTAATATATCATCACTAGAAGCATAGATAGGGTAATTGTCTTTAAGTGTTGTCCCCAAAGTTCATTATATGGGAGGGAGGCGTATCCTTCCTCTGATCGATCCCAAATATTATATATGGCTTTGTACTAACACAAAATTTCGTCCAAAAATATTGTATAGGTCGCAAGTTATAATAATATGTCAATAGTGGGCGTGGCTGTAGAAATATCTCGGTAATTTTTTGTGTGGTGTTTTATGGTAGTACCCGCAACCTACCTGTGAAATTTCGTTGAAAAATCTTTAGTAGGAATCTAGTAATGTTTTTTGGTTATTTGTGGGCGTGGCAGTAGCAATAATCTGCCCATATTTGGAATGCATGCTAGTACAGACCCAGTGTAGACATATACGAATTTGTTTTCATATATCAGCACTAGAAGCATAGATAAGGTAATTGTCTTTAAGTGGGGTCCCCAAAGTTCATTATATGGGAGGCAGGCGTATCCTTCCTCTGATGGACCCCGAATCTTGTGTATGGCTTTGTAGGATCCATATATGTACTAATATAAAATTTCGTCCAAAAATATTGCATAGGTCGTAAGTTATAATAATATGTCAATAGTGGGCGTGCCTGCAGAACTAACTCGCCCATTTTTTGTGTGGTGTTTAATGTTAGTACCCGCAACATTCCTGTGAAATTTCGATGAAAAATCTTTAGTAGGAACCTAGTAATGTTTTTTGGTTATTTGTGGGCGTCGCAGTAGCAATAATCTGCCCATATTTGGAATACATGCTACTACAGAACCAGTGTTTACATATACAAATTTGTTTTCATATATCATCACTAGAAGTATAGATAGGGTAATTGTCTTTAAGTGGGGTCCCCAAAGTTCATTATATGGGAGGGAGGCGTATCCTTCATCTGATCGACCCCGAATGTTATATATGGCTTTGTAGGGTCCAGATATGTGCTAATACAAAATTTCGTCCAAAATATTGTATAGGTCGTAAGTTTTAATAAAATGACAATAGTAGGCGTGGCTGTAGAAATAACTCGCCCATTTTTTGTGTGGTGTTTGATGTTAGTACCCGCAACCTACCAGTGAAATTTCGTTGAAAAATCTTTAGTAGGAATCTAGTAATGTTTTTTGGTTAATTATGGGCGTGGCAGTAGCAATAATCTGCCCATATTTGGAATGCATGCTATCATAGACCCAGTGTATACATATACCAATTTGTTTTCATATATCATCACCAGAAGCATAGATAGGGTAATTGTCTTTAAGTGGGGTCCCCAAAGTTCATTATATGGGAGAGAGGCGTATCCTTCCTCTCATCGACCCCGAATCTTACATATGGCTTTCTAGGGTCCATATATGTACTAAAATAAAATTTCGTCCAAAAATATTGTATAGGCCGTAAGTTAGAATAATATGTCAATAGTGGGCGTGGCTGTAGAACTAACTCGCCCATTTTTTGAGTGGTTTTTAATGTTAGTACCCGCAAAATTCCTGTGAAATTTCGTTGAAAAATTTTAGTAGGAACCTACTAATGTTTTTTGGTTAATTGTGGGCGTGGCAGTAGCAGTAATCGGCCCATATTTGGAATGCATGCTAGTACTGACCCAGTGCATACATATACCAATTTATTTTCAAATATCATCACTAGAAGCATAGATAGGGTAATTGTCTTTAAGTGGGGTCCCCAAAATTCATTACATGGCAGGGAGGCTTATCCTTCCTCTGATCGACCCCGAATCTTATATATGGCTTTGTAGGGTCCATATATATACTAATATAAAAATTCGTCCAAAATATTGTATAGGTCGAAAGTTATAATAATATGTCAATAGTATGTTTTCATATATCATCACCAGAAGCATAGATAGGGTAATTGTGGGGTCCCCAAAGTTCATTATATGGGAGAGAGGCGTATCCTTCCTCTCATCGACCCCGAATCTTACATATGGCTTTGTAGGGTCCATATATGTATTAAAATAAAATTTCGTCCATAAATATTGTATAGGCCGTAAGTTAGAATAATATGTCAATAGTGGGCGTGGCTGTAGAACTAACTCGCCCATTTTTTGAGTGGTTTTTAATGTTAGTACCCGCAATTCCAGTAGCAATAATCTGCCCATATTTGGAATACATGCTAGTACAGACCCAGTGTATACATATACCAATTTGTTTTCATATATCATCACTAGAAGCATAGATAGGGTAATTGTCTTTAAGTGGGGTCCCCAAAGGTCATTATATGGGAGGGAGGCGTATCCTTCCTCTGATCGACCCCGAATGTTATATATGGCTTTGTAGGGTCCATATATGTACTAATACAAAATTTCGTCCAAAAATATTGTATAGGTCGTAAGTTATAATAATATGTCAATAGTGGGCGTGGCTGTAGAAATATCTCGCTAATTTTTTGTGTGGTGTTTTATGTTAGTACCCGCAACCTACCTGTGAAATTTCGTTGAAAAATCTTTAGTAGGAATCTAGTAATGTTTTTTGGTCAATTGTGGGCGTGGCAGTAGCAATAATCTGCCCATATTTGGAATGCATGCTAGTACAGACCCAGTGTTTACATATACCAATTTGTTTTCTTATATCATCACTAGAAGCATAGATAGGGTAATTGTCTTTAAGTAGGGTCCCCAAAGTTCATTATATGCGAGGGATGCGTATCCTTCCTCTGATCGACCCCGAATGTTATATATGGCTTTGTAGGGTCCATATATGTACTATCCATAACATTACTAATACAAAATTTCGTCCAAAAATATTGTATAGGTCGTAAGTTATAATAATATGTCAATAGTGGGCGTGGCTGTACAAATAACTCGCCCATTTTTTGTGTGGTGTTTAATGTTAGTACCCGCAACATTCCTGTGAAATTTCGTTGAAAAATCTTTAGTAGGAACCTAGTAATGTTTTTTGGTTATTTGTGGGCGTCGCAGTAGCAATAATCTGCCCATATTTGGAATGCATGCTAGTACAGACCCAGTGTTTACATATACCAATTTGTTTTCCTATATCAGCACTAGAAGCATAGATAGGGTAATTGTCTTTAAGTAGGGTCCCCAACGTTAATTATATGGGAGGGAGGCGTATCCTTCCTCTGATCGACCCCGAATGTTATATATGGCTTTGTAGGGTCCATATATGTACTAATACAAAATTTCGTCCAAAAATATTGTATAGGTCGTAAGTTATAATAATATGTCAATAGTGGGCGTGGCTGTAGAAATATCTCGCAAATTTTTTGTGTGGTGTTTTATGTTAGTACCCGCAACCTACCTGTGAAGTTTCGTTGAAAAATCTTTAGTAGGAATCTAGTAATGTTTTTTGGTCAATTGTGGGCGTGGCAGTAGCAATATTCTGCCCATATTTGGAATGCATGCTAGTACAGACCCAGTGTATACATATACCAATTTGTTTTCATATATCATCACCAGAAGCATAGATAGGGTAATTGTCTTTAAGTGGGGTCCCCAAAGTTCATTATATGGGAGGGAGGCGTATCCTTCCTCTGATCGACCCCGAATGTTATATATGGCTTTGTAGGGTCCATATATGTACTAATACAAACTTTCGTCCAAAAATATTGTATAGGTCGTAAGTTATAATAATATGTCAATAGTGGGCGTGGCTGTAGAAATAACTCGCCCATTTTTTGTGTGGTGTTTAATGTTAGTACCCGCAACATTCCAGTGAAATTTCGATGAAAAATCTTTAGTAGGAACCTAGTAATGTTCTTTGGTTATTTGTGGGCGTCGCAGTAGCAATAATCTGCCCATATTTGGAATGCATGCTAGTACAGACCCAGTGTTTACATATACCAATTTGTTTTCATATATGAGCACTAGAAGCATAGATAGGGTAATTGTCTTTAAGTAGGGTCCCCAAAGTTAATTATATGGGAGGGAGGCGTATCCTTCCTCTGATCGACCCCGAATGTTATATGTGGCTTTGTAGGGTCCATATATGTACTAATACAAAATTTCGTCCAAAAATATTGTATAGGTCGTAAGTTATAATAATATGTCAATAGTGGGCGTGGCTGTAGAAATATCTCGCTAATTTTTTGTGTGGTGTTTTATGTTAGTACCCGCAACCTACCTATGAAATTTCGTTGAAAAATCTTTAGTAGGAATCTAGTAATGTTTTTTGGTCAATTGTGGGCGTGGCAGTAGCAATAATCTGCCCATATTTGGATTGCATGCTAGTACAGACCCAGTGTATACATATACCAATTTGTTTTCATATATCATCACCAGAAGCATAGATAGGGTAATTGTCTTTAAGTGGGGTCCCCAAAGTTCATTATATGGGAGAGAGGCGTATCCTTCCTCTGATCGACCCCGAATGTTATATATGGCTTTGTAGGGTCCATATATGTACTAATACAAAATTTCGTCCAAAAATATTGAATAGGTCGTAAGATTTAATTACATGTCAATAGTGGGCGTGGCTGTTGAACTAATTCGCCCATTTTTTGTGTGGTGTTTAATGATAGTACCCGCAACATTCCTGTGAAATTTCGTTGAAAAATCTTTAGTAGGAACCTAGTAATGTTTTTTGGTTATTTGTGGGCGTCGCAGTAGCAATAATCTGCCCATATTTGGAATGCATGCTAGTACAGACCCAGTGTTTACATATACCAATTTGTTTTCTTATATCATCACTAGAAGCATAGATAGGGTAATTCTCTTTAAGTAGGGTCCCCAAAGTTCATTATATGGGAGGGAGGCGTATCCTTCCTCTGATCGACCCCGCATGTTATATATGGCTTTGTAGGGTCCATATATGTACTAATACAAAATTTCGTCCAAAAATATTGTATAGGTCGTAAGTTATAATAATATGTCAATAGTGGGCGTGGCTGTACAAATAACTCGCCCATTTTTTGTGTGGTGTTTAATGTTAGCACCCGCAACCTACCTGTGAAATTTCGTTCAAAAATCTTTAATAGGAACCTAGTAATGATTTTTGGTTAATTGTAGGCGTGGCAGTAGCAATAATCTGCCCATATTTGGAATGCATGCTAGTACAGACCCAGTGTATACATATACCAATTTGTATTCATATATCAGCACTAGAAGCATAGATAGGGTAATTGTCTTTAAGTAGGGTCCCCAAAGTTATTTATATGGGAGGGAGGCGTATCCTTCCTCTGATCGACCCCGAATCTTATATATGGCTTTGTAGGGTCCATATATGTACTAATACAAACTTTCGTCCAAAAATATTGTATAGGTCGTAAGTTATAATAATATGTCAATAGTGGGCGTGGCTGTAGAAATAACTCGCCCATTTTTTGTGTGGTGTTTAATGTTAGTACCCGCAACATTCCAGTGAAATTTCGAAGAAAAATCTTTAGTAGGAACCTAGTAATGTTTTTTGGTTATTTGTGGGCGTCGCAGTAGCAATAATCTGCCCATATTTGGAATGCATGCTAGTACAGACCCAGTGTTTACATATACCAATTTGTTTTCATATATCATCACCAGAAGCATAGATACGGTAATTGTCTTTAAGTGGGGTCCCCAAAGTTCATTATATGGGAGAGAGGCGTATCCTTCCTCTCATCGACCCCGAATCTTACATATGGCTTTGTAGGGTCCATATATGTACTAATACAAAATTTCGTCCAAAAATATTGTATAGGCCGTAAGTTAGAATAATATGTCAATAGTGGGCGTGGCTGTAGAACTAACTCGCCCATTTTTTGAATGGTTTTTAATGTTAGTACCCGCAATTCCAGTAGCAATAATCTGCCCATATTTGGAATGCTTGCTAGTACAGACCCAGTGTATACATATACCAATTTGTTTTCATATATCATCTCTAGAAGCATAGATACGGTAATTGTCTTTAAGTGGGGTCCCCAAAGTTCATTATATGGGAGAGAGGCGTATCCTTCCTCTCATCGACCCCGAATCTTACATATGGCTTTGTAGGGTCCATATATGTATTAAAATAAAATTTCGTCCAAAAATATTGTATAGGCCGTAAGTTAGAATAATATGTCAATAGTGGGCGTGGCTGTAGAACTAACTCGCCCATTTTTTGAATGGTTTTTAATGTTAGTACCCGCAATTCCAGTAGCAATAATCTGCCCATATTTGGAATGCTTGCTAGTACAGACCCAGTGTATACATATACCAATTTGTTTTCATATATCATCACTAGAAGCATAGATAGGGTAATTGTCTTTAAGTAGGGTCCCCAAAGTTCATTATATGGGAGGGAGGCGTATCCTTCCTCTGATCGACCCCGAATGTTATATATGGCTTTGTAGGGTCCATATATGTACTAATACAAAATTTCGTCCAAAAATATTGTATAGGTCGTAAGTTATAATAATATGTCAATAGTGGGCGTGGCTGTACAAATAACTCGCCCATTTTTTGTGTGGTGTTTAATGTTAGTACCCGCAACATTCCTGTGAAATTTCGTTGAAAAATCTTTAGTAGGAACCTAGTAATGATTTTTTGTTAATTGTAGGCGTGGCAGTAGCAATAATCTGCCCATATTTGGAATGCATGCTAGTACAGACCCAGTGTATACATATACCAATTTGTTTTCTTATATCATCACTAGAAGCATAGATAGGGTAATTGATTTTAAGTGGGGTCCCCAAAGTTCATTATATGGGAGAGAGGCGTATCCTTCCTCTGATCGACCCCAAATATTATATATGGCTTTGTACTAATAGAAAATTTCGTCCTAATTTTTTGTGTGGTGTTGTATGTTAGTACCCGCAACCTACCTGTGAAATTTCGTTGAAAAATCTTTAGTAGGAATCTAGTAATGTTTTTTGGTCAATTGTGGGCGTGGCAGTAGCAATAATCTGCCCATATTTGGAATGCATGCTAGTACAGACCCAGTGTATACATATACCAATTTGTTTTCATATATCATCACTAGAAGCATAGATAGGGTAATTGTCTTTAAGTGGGGTCCCCAAAGTTCATTATATGGGAGGGAGGCGTATCCTTCCTCTGATCGACCCCGAATGTTATATATGGCTTTGTAGGGTCCATATATGTACTAATACAAAATTTCGTCCAAAAATATTGAATAGGTCGTAAGATTAAATAACATGCCAATAGTGGGCGTGGCTGTAAAACTAATTCGCCCATTTTTTGTGTGGTGTTTAATGATAGTACCCGCAACATTCCTGTGAAATTTCGTTGAAAAATCTTTAGTAGGAACCTAGTAATGTTTTTTGGTTATTTGTGGGCGTCGCAGTAGCAATAATCTGCCCATATTTGGAATGCATGCTAGTACAGACCCAGTGTTTACATATACCAATTTGTTTTCTTATATCATCACTAGAAGCATAGATAGGGTAATTGTCTTTAAGTAGGGTCCCCAAAGTTCATTATATGGGAGGGAGGCGTATCCTTCCTCTGATAGACCCCGCATGTTATATATGGCTTTGTAGGGTCCATATATGTACTAATACAAAATTTCGTCCAAAAATATTGTATAGGTCGTAAGTTATAATAATATGTCAATAGTGGGCGTGGCTGTACAAATAACTCGCCCATTTTTTGTGTGGTCTTTAATGTTAGTACCCGCAACATTCCTGTGAAATTTCGTTGAAAAATCTTTAGTAGGAACCTAGTAATGATTTTTTGTTAATTGTAGGCGTGGCAGTAGCAATAATCTGCCCATATTTGGAATGCATGCTAGTACAGACCCAGTGTATACATATACCAATTTGTTTTCTTATATCATCACTAGAAGCATAGATAGGGTAATTGATTTTAAGTGGGGTCCCCAAAGTTCATTATATGGGAGGGAGGCGTATCCTTCCTCTGATCGACCCCAAATATTATATATGGCTTTGTACTAATAGAAAATTTCGTCCTAATTTTTTGTGTGGTGTTGTATGTTAGTACCCGCAACCTACCTGTGAAATTTCGTTGAAAAATCTTTAGTAGGAATCTAGTAATGTTTTTTGGTCAATTGTGGGCGTGGCAGTAGCAATAATCTGCCCATATTTGGAATGCATGCTAGTACAGACCCAGTGTATACATATACCAATTTGTTTTCATATATCATCACCAGAAGCATAGATAGGGTAATTGTCTTTAAGTGGGGTTCCCAAAGTTCATTATATGGGAGAGAGGCGTATCCTTCCTCTCATCGACCCCGAATCTTACATATGGCTTTGTAGGGTCCATATATGTATTAAAATAAAATTTCGTCCAAAAATATTGTATAGGCCGTAAGTTAGAATAATATGTCAATAGTGGGCGTGGCTCTAGAACTAACTCGCCCATTTTTTGAGTGGTTTTTAATGTTAGTACCCGCAATTCCAGTAGCAATAATCTGCCCATATTTGGAATGCATGCTAGTACAGACCCAGTGTATACATATACCAATTTGTTTTCTTATATCATCACTAGAAGCATAGATAGGGTAATTGATTTTAAGTGGGGTCCCCAAAGTTCATTATATGGGAGGGAGGCGTATCCTTCCTCTGATCGACCCCAAATATTATATATGGCTTTGTACTAATAGAAAATTTCGTCCTAATTTTTTGTGTGGTGTTGTATGTTAGTACCCGCAACCTACCTGTGAAATTTCGTTGAAAAATCTTTAGTAGGAATCTAGTAATGTTTTTTGGTCAATTGTGGGCGTGGCAGTAGCAATAATCTGCCCATATTTGGAATGCATGCTAGTACAGACCCAGTGTATACATATACCAATTTGTTTTCATATATCATCACCAGAAGCATAGATAGGGTAATTGTCTTTAAGTGGGGTTCCCAAAGTTCATTATATGGGAGAGAGGCGTATCCTTCCTCTCATCGACCCCGAATCTTACATATGGCTTTGTAGGGTCCATATATGTATTAAAATAAAATTTCGTCCAAAAATATTGTATAGGCCGTAAGTTAGAATAATATGTCAATAGTGGGCGTGGCTCTAGAACTAACTCGCCCATTTTTTGAGTGGTTTTTAATGTTAGTACCCGCAATTCCAGTAGCAATAATCTGCCCATATTTGGAATGCATGCTAGTACAGACCCAGTGTATACATATACCAATTTGTTTTCATATATCATCACTAGAAGCATAGATAGGGTAATTGTCTTTAAGTGGGGTCCCCAAAGTTCATTATATGGGAGGGAGGCGTATCCTTCCTCTGATCGACCCCGAATGTTATATATGGCTTTGTAGGGTCCATATATGTACTAATACAAAATTTCGTCCAAAAATATTGAATAGGTCGTAAGATTAAATAACATGCCAATAGTGGGCGTGGCTGTAGAACTAATTCGCCCATTTTTTGTGTGGTGTTTAATAATAGTACCCGCAACATTCCTGTGAAATTTCGTTGAAAAATCTTTAGTAGGAACCTAGTAATGTTTTTTGGTTATTTGTGGGCGTCGCAGTAGCAATAATCTGCCCATATTTGGAATGCATGCTAGTACAGACCCAGTGTTTACATATACCAATTTGTTTTCTTATATCATCACTAGAAGCATAGATAGGGTAATTGTCTTTAAGTAGGGTCCCCAAAGTTCATTATATGGGAGGGAGGCGTATCCTTCCTCTGATCGACCCCGAATGTTATATATGGCTTTGTAGGGTCCATATATGTACTAATACAAAATTTCGTCCAAAAATATTGTATAGGTCGTAAGTTATAATAATATGTCAATAGTGGGCGTGGCTGTACAAATAACTCGCCCATTTTTTGTGTGGTGTTTAATGTTAGCACCCGCAACCTACCTGTGAAATTTCGTTCAAAAATCTTTAATAGGAACCTAGTAAGGATTTTTGGTTAATTGTAGGCGTGGCAGTAGCAATAATCTGCCCATATTTGGAATGCATGCTAGTACAGACCCAGTGTATACATACACCAATTTGTTTTCATATATCATCACTAGAAGCATAGATAGGGTAATTGATTTTAAGTGGGGTCCCCAAAGTTCATTATATTGGAGGGAGGCGTATCCTTCCTCTGATCGACCCCGAATCTTATATATGGCTTTGTAGGGTCCATATATATACTAATATAAAATTTCGTCCAAAAATATTGTATAGGTCGTAAGTTATAATAATAAGTCAATAGTGGGCGTGCCTGCAGAACTAACTCGCCCATTTTTTGTGTGGTGTTTAATGTTAGTACCCGCCCCATTCCAGTGAAATTTCGATGAAAAATCTTTAGTAGGAACCTAGTAATGTCTTTTGGTTATTTGTGAGCGTCGCAGTAGCAATAATCTGCCCATATTTGGAATGCATGCTAGTACAGACCCAGTGTTTACATATACCAATTTGTTTTCTTATATCATCACTAGAAGCATAGATAGGGTAATTGTCTTTAAGTAGGGTCCCCAAAGTTCATTATATGGGAGGGAGGCGTATCCTTCCTCTGATCGACCCCGAATGTTATATATGGCTTTGTAGGGTCCATATATGTACTAATACAAAATTTAATCCAAAAATATTGTATAGGTCGTAAGTTATAATAATATGACAATTGTGGGCGTGGCTGTACAAATAATTCGCCCATTTTTTGTGTGGTGTTTAATGTTAGCACCCGCAACCTACCTGTGAAATTTCGTTCAAAAATCTTTAATAGGAACCTAGTAATGATTTTTGGTTAATTGTAGGCGTGGCAGTAGCAATAATCTGCCCATATTTAGAATGCATGCTAGTACAGACCCAGTGTTTACCTGCACCAATTTGTTTTCATATATCATCACTAGAAGCATAGATAGGGTAATTGTCTTTAAGTGGGGTCCCCAAAGTTCATTATTTGGGAGGGAGGCGTAGCTTTCCTCTGATCGTCCCCGAATCGTATATATGGCTATGTAGGGCCCATATATGTACTAATACAAAATTTCGTCCAAAAATATTGTATAGGTCGTAAGTTATAATAATAATAATGTCAACAGTGAGCGTGGCTGTAGAAATAACTCGCCCATTTTTTGTGTGGTGTTTAATGTTACCACCCGCAACCTACCTGTGAAATTGATATTAAGTGGGGTCCCCAAACTTCATTATATTGGAGGGAGGCGTATCCTTCCTCTGATCGACCCCGAATCTTATATATGGCTTTGTAGGGTCCATATATATACTAATATAAAATTTCGTCCAAAAATATTGTATAGGTCGTAAGTTATAATAATATGTCAATAGTGGGCGTGCCTGCAGAACTAACTCGCCCATTTTTTGTGTGGTGTTTAATGTAAGTACCCGCAAAATGCCTGTGAAATTTCGATGAAAAATCTTTATTAGGAACCTAGTAATGATTTTTGGTTAATTGTAGGCGTGGCAGTAGCAATAATCTGCCCATATTTGGAATGCATGCTAGTACAGAACACTGTATACACATACCAATTTGTTTTCATATATAATCACTTGAAGCATAGATAGGGTAATTGTCTTTAAGTGGGGTCCCCAAAGTTCATTATATGGGAGGGGGCGTATCCTTCCTCTGATCGACCCCGAATCTTATATATGGCTTTGTAGGGTCCATACAAAATTTCGTCCAAAAATATTGTATAGGTCGTAAGTTATAATAATATGTCAATAGTGGGCGTGGCTGTAGGAATAACTCGCCCATCTTTTGCGTGG
This sequence comes from Clusia tigrina, assembly GCA_920105625.2. Lineage (NCBI taxonomy): Eukaryota > Metazoa > Arthropoda > Insecta > Diptera > Clusiidae > Clusia > Clusia tigrina. The sequence continues at coordinate 341,808,636 of OV050030.1, forward strand.
TGTTTCATGTTAGTACCCGCAACCTACCTGTCAAATTTCGTTGAAAAATCTTTAGTAGGAACCTACTAATGTTTTTTGGTTAATTGTGCGCGTGGCAGTAGCAATAATCTGCCCATATTTAGAATGCATGCTAGTACAGAGCCAGTGTATACATATACCAATTTGTTTTGATATATCATCACTAGAAGGATTGATAGGGTAATTGTCTTTAAGTGGGGTCCCCAAAGTTCATTATATGGGAGGAGGCGTATCCTTCCTCTGATCGACCCCGAATCTTATATATGGCTTTGTAGGGTCCATACAAAATTTCGTCCAAAAATATTGTATAGGTCGTAAGTTATAATAATATGTCAATAGTGGGCGTGGCTGTAGGAATAACTCGCCCATCTTTTGCGTGGTGTTTCATGTTAGTACCCGCAACCTACCTGTCAAATTTCGTTCAAAAATCTTTAATAGGAACCTGGTAATGATTTTTGATTAATTGTAGGCGTGGCAATAGCAATAATCTGCCCATATTTGGAATGCCTGCTAGTACACACCCAGCATATACATATACCAATTTGTTTGCATATATCATCACTAGAAGCATAGATAGGGTAATTGTCTTTAAGTGGGGTCCCCAAAGTTCATTATATTGGAGGGAGGCGTATCCTTCCTCTGATCGACCCCGAATCTTATATATGGCTTTGTAGGGTCCATATATATACTAATATAAAATTTCGTCCAAAAATATTGTATAGGTCGGAAGTTATAATAATATGTCAATAGTGGGCGTGGCTGTAGAAATAACTCGCCCATTTTTTGTGTGGTGTTTAATGTTAGTACCCGATAAATTTCGTTGAAAAACCTTTAACAGGAACCTAGTAATGATTTTTGGTTAATTGTGGACTTGGCAATAGGAATAATCTGCCCATATTTGGAATGCATGCTAGTACAGACCCAGTGTATACATATACCAATTTGTTTTCATATATCATCACTAGAAGCATAGGTAGGGTAATTGTCTTTAAGTGGGGTCCCCAAAGTTCGTTATATGGAAGGGAGGCGTATCCTTCCTCAGATTGACCCCGAATCTTATATATGGCTTTGTAGGGTCCATATATGTACTAATATAAAATTTCGTCCAAAATATTGTATAGGTCGTAAGTTATAATAATATGTCAATAGTGGGCGTGGCTGTAGAACTAACTCGCCCATTTTTTGTGTGGTGTTTAATGTTAGTACCCGCAACATTCCTGTGAAATTTCGTTGAAAAATCTTTAGTACTAATTTGTTTTCATATATCATCACTAGAAGCATAGATAGGGTAATTCCCTTTAAGTGGGGTCCCCAAAGTTCATTATATGGGAGGGAGGCGTATCCTTCCTCTGATTGACCCAGAATCTTATATATAGCTTTGTAGGGTCCATATGTGTACTAATATAAAATTTCGTCCAAAAACATTGTATGGGTCGTAAGTTATAATAATATGTCAATAGTGGGCGTGGCTGTAGAACTAACTCGCCCATCTTTTGCGTGGTGTTTAATGTTAGTACCCACAACATTCCTGTGAAATTTCGTTGAAAAATTTTTAGTACTAATTTGTTTTCATATATCATCACTAGAAGCATAGATAGGGTAATTGACTTTAAGTGGGGTCCCCAAAGTTCATTATATGGGAGGAAAGCGTATCCTTCCTCTGATCGACCAAGAATATTATATATGGCTTTGTAGGGTCCATATGTGTACTAATATAAAATTTCGTCCAAAAACATTGTATGGGTCGTAAGTTATAATAATATGTCAATAGTGGGCGTGGCTGTAGAACTAACTCGCCCATCTTTTGCGTGGTGTTTAACGTTAGTACCCGAAACATTCCTGTGAAATTTCGTTGAAAAATCTTTAGTACTAATTTGTTTTCATATATCATCACTAGAATCATAGATAGGGTAATTGAATTTAAGTGGGGTCCCCAAAGTTCATTATATGGGAGGGAAGCGTATCCTTCCTCTGATCGACCTCGAATATTATATATGGCTTTGTAGGGTATATATATGTACTAATATAAAATTTCGTCCAAAAATATTGTATAGGTCGTAAGTTATAATAATATGTCAATAGTGGGCGTAGCTGAAGAACTAACTCGCCCATTTTTTGTGTGGTGTTTAACGTTAGTACCCGAAACATTCCTGTAGAATTTCGTTCAAAAATCTTTAATAGGAACCTAGTAATGTTTTTTGGTTAATTGTGGGCGTGGCAGTGGCAATAATCTGCCCATATTTGGAATGCATGCTAGTACAGACCCAGTGTACTCGTATACATATACCAATTTGTTTTCATAGATCATCACAAGAAGCATAGATAGGGTAATTGTCTTTAAATGGGGTCCCCAAAGTTCATTATATGGGAGGGAGGCGTATCCTTCCTCTGATGGACCCCGAATCTTGTGTATGGCTTTGTAGGTTCCATATATGTACTCATATAAAATTTCGTCCAAAAATATTGTATAGGTCGTAAGTTATAATAATATGTCAATAGTGGGCGTGGCTGTAGATCTAACTCGCCCATTTTTTGTGTGGCGTTTAATGTTAGTACCCACAACATTCCTGTGAAATTTCGTTGAAAAATCTTTAGTAGTAATTTGTTTTCATATATCATCACTAGAAGCATAGATAGGGTAATTGACTTTAAGTGGGGTCCCCAAAGTTCATTATATGGGAGGGAAGCGTATCCTTCCTCTGATCGACCCCGAATATTATATATGGCTTTGTAGGGTCCATATATGTACTAATATAAAATTTCGTCCAAAAATATTTTATAGGTCGTAAGTTATAATAATATGTCAATAGTGGGCGTGGCTGTAGAACTAACTAACCCATTTTTTGTGTGGTGTTTAACGTTAGTACCCGCAACTATCCTGTGAAATTTCGTTGAAAAATCTTGAGTACTAATTTGTTTTCATATATCATCACTAGAAGCATAGATAGGGTAATTGTCTTTAAGTGGGGTTCCCAAAGTTCAATATATGGGAGGGAGGCGTATCATTCCTCTGATCGTCCCCGAATCTTATATATGGCTTTGTAGGGTCCGTTTATGTACTAATATAAAATTTTGTCCAAAAATATTGTATAGGTCGTAAGTTATAATAATATGTCAATAGTGGGCGTGGCTGTAGAAATAACACGCCCATTTTTTGTGTGGTGTTTAATGTCAGCACCCGCAACATTCCTGTAAATTTTCGTTGCAAAATCTTTAATAGGAACCTAGTAATGATTTTTGTTAATTGTGGGCGTGGCAGTAGCAATAATCAGCCCATATTTGGAATGCATGCTAGTACAGACCCAGTGTATACATATACCAATTAGTTTTCATATATCATCACTAGAAGCATAGATAGGGTAATTGTCTTTCAGTGGGGTCCCCAAAGTTCATTATATGGGACGGAGGCGTATCCTTCCTCTGATCGGCCCCGAATTTTACATATGGCTTTGTAGGGTCCATATATGTACTAATACAAAATTTCGTCCAAAAATATTGTATAGGTCGTAAGTTATAATAATATGTCAATAGTGGGCGTGGCTGTACAAATAACTCGCCCATTTTTTGTGTGGTGTTTAATGTTAGCACCCGCAACCTACCTGTGAAATTACGTTCAAAAATCTTTAATAGGAACCTAGTAAGGATTTTTGGTTAATTGTAGGCGTGGCAGTTGCAATAATCTGCCCATATTTGGAATGCATGCTAGTACAGACCCAGTGTATACATATACCAATTTGTTTTCATATATCATCACTAGAAGCATAGATAGGGTAATTGATTTTAAGTGGGGTCCCCAAAGTTCATTATATTGGAGGGAGGCGTATCGTTCCTCTGATCGACCCCGAATCTTATATATGGCTTTGTAGGGTCCATATATATACTAATATAAAATTTCGTCCAAAAATATTGTATAGGTCGTAAGTTATAATAATAAGTCAATAGTGGGCGTGCCTGCAGAACTAACTCGCCCATTTTTTGTGTGGTGTTTAATGTTAGTACCCGCCCCATTCCAGTGAAATTTCGATGAAAAATCTTTAGTAGGAACCTAGTAATGTCTTTTGGTTATTTGTGAGCGTCGCAGTAGCAATAATCTGCCCATATTTGGAATGCATGCTAGTACAGACCCAGTGTTTACATATACCAATTTGTTTTCTTATATCATCACTAGAAGCATAGATAGGGTAATTGTCTTTAAGTAGGGTCCCCAAAGTTCATTATATGGGAGGGAGGCGTATCCTTCCTCTGATCGACCCCGAATGTTATATATGGCTTTGTAGGGTCCATATATGTACTAATACAAAATTTAATCCAAAAATATTGTATAGGTCGTAAGTTATAATAATATGACAATAGTGGGCGTGGCTGTACAAATAATTCGCCCATTTTTTGTGTGGTGTTTAATGTTAGCACCCGCAACCTACCTGTGAAATTTCGTTCAAAAATCTTTAATAGGAACCTAGTAATGATTTTTGGTTAATTGTAGGCGTGGCAGTAGCAATAATCTGCCCATATTTAGAATGCATGCTAGTACAGACCCAATGTTTACCTGCACCAATTTGTTTTCATATATCATCACTAGAAGCATAGATAGGGTAATTGTCTTTAAGTGGGGTCCCCAAAGTTCATTATTTGGGAGGGAGGCGTAGCTTTCCTCTGATCGTCCCCGAATCTTATATATGGCTATGTAGGTCCCATATATGTACTAATACAAAATTTCGTCCAAAAATATTGTATAGGTCGTAAGTTATAATAATAATAATGTCAACAGTGAGCGTGGCTGTAGAAATAACTCGCCCATTTTTTGTGTGGTGTTTAATGTTACCACCCGCAACCTACCTGTGAAATTGATATTAAGTGGGGTCCCCAAACTTCATTATATTGGAGGGAGGCGTATCCTTCCTCTGATCGACCCCGAATCTTATATATGGCTTTGTAGGGTCCATATATATACTAATATAAAATTTCGTCCAAAAATATTGTATAGGTCGTAAGTTATAATAATATGTCAATAGTGGGCGTGCCTGCAGAACTAACTCGCCCATTTTTTGTGTAGTGTTTAATGTAAGTACCCGCAAAATTCCTGTGAAATTTCGATGAAAAATCTTTATTAGGAACCTAGTAATGATTTTTGGTTAATTGTAGGCGTGGCAGTAGCAATAATCTGCCCATATTTGGAATGCATGCTAGTACAGAACACTGTATACACATACCAATTTGTTTTCATATATAATCACTTGAAGCATAGATAGGGTAATTGTCTTTAAGTGGGGTCCCCAAAGTTCATTATATGGGAGGGGGCGTATCCTTCCTCTGATCGACCCCGAATCTTATATATGGCTTTGTAGGGTCCATACAAAATTTCGTCCAAAAATATTGTATAGGTCGTAAGTTATAATAATATGTCAATAGTGGGCGTGGCTGTAGGAATAACTCGCCCATCTTTTGCGTGGTGTTTCATGTTAGTACCCGCAACCTACCTGTCAAATTTCGTTGAAAAATCTTTAGTAGGAACCTACTAATGTTTTTTGGTTAATTGTGCGCGTGGCAGTAGCAATAATCTGCCCATATTTAGAATGCATGCTAGTACAGAGCCAGTGTATACATATACCAATTTGTTTTGATATATCATCACTAGAAGGATTGATAGGGTGATTGTCTTTAAGTGGGGTCCCCAAAGTTCATTATATGGGAGGAGGCGTATCCTTCCTCTGATCGACCCCGAATCTTATATATGGCTTTGTAGGGTCCATACAAAATTTCGTCCAAAAATATTGTATAGGTCGTAAGTTATGATAATATGTCAATAGTGGGCGTGGCTGTAGGAATAACTCGCCCATCTTTTGCGTGGTGTTTCATGTTAGTACCCGCAACCTACCTGTCAAATTTCGTTCAAAAATCTTTAATAGGAACCTGGTAATGATTTTTGATTAATTGTAGGCGTGGCAATAGCAATAATCTGCCCATATTTGGAATGCCTGCTAGTACACACCCAGCATATACATATACCAATTTGTTTGCATATATCATCACTAGAAGCATAGATAGGGTAATTGTCTTTAAGTGGGGTCCCCAAAGTTCATTATATGGGAGGGTGGCGTATCCTTCCTCTGATCGACCCCGAATCGTATATATGGCTATGAAGGGTCCATATATGTACGAATAAAAAATTTCGTCCAAAAATATTGTATAGGTCGTAAGTCATAATAATATGTCAATAGTGGGCGTGGCTGTAGAGCTAACTCGCCCATTTTTTGTGTGGTGTTTAATGTTAGTACCCGCAACATTCCTGTGAAATTTCGTTGATTAATCTTTAGTAGGAACCTACTAATGTTTTTTGGTTAATTGTGGGCGTGGCAGTAGCAATAATCTGCCCATATTTAGAATGCATGCTAGTACAGACCCAGTGTATACATATACCAATTTGTTTTGATATATCATCACTAGAAGCATTGATAGGGTAATTGTCTTTAAGTGGGGTCCCCAAAGTTCATTATATGGGAGGGAGGCGTATCCTTCCTCTGATCGACCCCAAATATTATATATGGCTTTGTAGGGTTCATATATGTACTAATACAAAATTTCGTCCAAAAATATTGTATAGGTCGTAAGTTATAATAATATGTCAATAGTGGGCGTGGCTGTAGAAATAACTTGCCCATTTTATGTGTGGTGTTTAATGTTAGCAGCCGCAACCTACCTGTGAAATTTCGTCCAAAAATCTTTAATAGGAACCTAGTAATGATTTTTGGCTAATTGTAGGCGTGGCAGTAGCAATAATCTGCCCATATTTGGAATGCATGCTAGTACAGACCCAGTGTATACATATACCAATTTGTTTTCATATGTCATCACTAGAAGCATAGATAGGGTAATTTATTTTAAGTGGGGTCCCCAAAGTTCATTATATTGGAGGGAGGCGTATCCTTCCTCTGATCGACCCCGAATCTTATATATGGCTTTGTAGGGTCCATATATATACTAATATAAAATTTCGTCCAAAAATATTGTATAGGTCGGAAGTTATAATAATATGTCAATAGTGGGCGTGGCTGTAGAAATAACTCGCCCATTTTTTGTGTGGTGTTTAATGTTAGTACCCGATAAATTTCGTTGAAAAACCTTTAACAGGAACCTAGTAATGATTTTTGGTTAATTGTGGGCGTGGCAGTAGCAATAATCTGCCCATATTTAGAATGCATGCTAGTACAGACCCAGTGTATACATATACCAATTTGTTTTGATATATCATCACTAGAATCATAGATAGGGTAATTGAATTTAAGTGGGGTCCCCAAAGTTCATTATATGGGAGGGAAGCGTATCCTTCCTCTGATCGACCTCGAATATTATATATGGCTTTGTAGGGTATATATATGTACTAATATAAAATTTCGTCCAAAAATATTGTATAGGTCGTAAGTTATAATAATATGTCAATAGTGGGCGTAGCTGAAGAACTAACTCGCCCATTTTTTGTGTGGTGTTTAACGTTAGTACCCGAAACATTCTTGTAGAATTTCGTTCAAAAATCTTTAATAGGAACCTAGTAATGTTTTTTGGTTAATTGTGGGCGTGGCAGTGGCAATAATCTGCCCATATTTGGAATGCATGCTAGTACAGACCCAGTGTACTCGTATACATATACCAATTTGTTTTCATAGATCATCACAAGAAGCATAGATAGGGTAATTGTCTTTAAATGGGGTCCCCAAAGTTCATTATAAGGGAGGGAGGCGTATCCTTCTTCTGATGGACCCCGAATCTTGTGTATGGCTTTGTAGGTTCCATATATGTACTCATATAAAATTTCGTCCAAAAATATTGTATAGGTCGTAAGTTATAATAATATGTCAATAGTGGGCGTGGCTGTAGATCTAACTCGCCCATTTTTTGTGTGGCGTTTAATGTTAGTACCCACAACATTCCTGTGAAATTTCGTTGAAAAATCTTTAGTAGTAATTTGTTTTCATATATCATCACTAGAAGCATAGATAGGGTAATTGACTTTAAGTGGGGTCCCCAAAGTTCATTATATGGGAGGGAAGCGTATCCTTCCTCTGATCGACCCCGAATATTATATATGGCTTTGTAGGGTCCATATATGTACTAATATAAAATTTCGTCCAAAAATATTTTATAGGTCGTAAGTTATAATAATATGTCAATAGTGGGCGTGGCTGTAGAACTAACTAACCCATTTTTTGTGTGGTGTTTAACGTTAGTACCCGCAACTATCCTGTGAAATTTCGTTGAAAAATCTTGAGTACTAATTTGTTTTCATATATCATCACTAGAAGCATAATTAGGGTAATTGTCTTTAAGTGGGGTTCCCAAAGTTCAATATATGGGAGGGAGGCGTATCATTCCTCTGATCGTCCCCGAATCTTATATATGGCTTTGTAGGGTCCATATATGTACTAATATAAAAGTTTGTCCAAAAATATTGTATAGGTCGTAAGTTATAATAATATGTCAATAGTGGGCGTGGCTGTAGAAATAACACGCCCATTTTTTGTGTGGTGTTTAATGTCAGCACCCGCAACATTCCTGTAAATTTTCGTTGCAAAATCTTTAATAGGAACCTAGTAATGATTTTTGTTAATTGTGGGCGTGGCAGTAGCAATAATCAGCCCATATTTGGAATGCATGCTAGTACAGACCCAGTGTATACATATACCAATTTGTTTTCATATATCATCACTAGAAGCATAGGTAGGGTAATTGTCTTTAAGTGGGGTCCCCAAAGTTCATTATATGGGAGGCAGGCGTATCCTTCCTCTGATCGACCCCGAATCTTATATATGGCTTTGTAGGTTCCATATATGTACTAATATAAAATTTCGTCCAAAAATATTGTATAGGTCGTAAGTTATAATAATATGTCAATAGTGGGCGTGGCTGTAGAATTAACTTGCCCATTTTTTGTGTGGTGTTTAACGTTAGCACCCGCAACATTCCTGTAGAATTTCGTTGAAAAATCTTGAACCTACTAATGTTTTTTGGTTAATTGTGGGCGTGGCAGTAGCAATAATCTGCCCATATTTGGAATCCATGCTAGTACAGACCCAGTGTACTCGTATACATATACCAATTTGTTTTCATATATCATCACTAGAAGCATAGATAGGGTAATTCCCTTTAAGTGGGGTCCCCAAAGTTCATTATATGTGAGGGAGGCGTATCCTTCCTCTGATTGACCCAGAATCTTATATATAGCTTTGTAGGGTCCATATGTGTACTAATATAAAATTTCGTCCAAAAACATTGTGTGGGTCGTAAGTTATAATAATATGTCAATAGTGGGCGTGGCTGTGGAACTAACTCGCCCATCTTTTGCGTGGTGTTTAATGTTAGTACCCACAACATTCCTGTGAAATTTCGTTCAAAAATCTTTAGTACTAATTTGTTTTCATATATCATCACTAGAAGCATAGATAGGGTAATTGACTTTAAGTGGGGTCCCCAAAGTTCATTATATGGGAGGGAAGCGTATCCTTCCTCTGATCGACCCCGAATATTATATATGGCTTTGTAGGGTCCATATGTGTACTAATATAAAATTTCGTCCAAAAACATTGTATGGGTCGTAAGTTATAATAATATGTCAATAGTGGGCGTGGCTGTAGAACTAACTCGCCCATCTTTTGCGTGGTGTTTAACGTTAGTACCCGAAACATTCCTGTGAAATTTCGTTGAAAAATCTTTAGTACTAATTTGTTTTCATATATCATCACTAGAAGCATAGATAGGGTAATTGAATTTAAGTGGGGTCCCCAAAGTTCATTATATGGGAGGGAAGCGTATCCTTCCTCTGATCGACCTCGAATATTATATATGGCTTTGTAGGGTATATATATGTACTAATATAAAATTTCGTCCAAAAATATTGTATAGGTCGTAAGTTATAATAATATGTCAATAGTGGGCGTAGCTGAAGAACTAACTCGCCCATTTTTTGTGTGGTGTTTAACGTTAGTACCCGAAACATTCCTGTAGAATTTCGTTCAAAAATCTTTAATAGGAACCTAGTAATGTTTTTTGGTTAATTGTGGGCGTGGCAGTGGCAATAATCTGCCCATATTTGGAATGCATGCTAGTACAGACCCAGTGTACTCGTATACATATACCAATTTGTTTTCATAGATCATCACAAGAAGCATAGATAGGGCAATTGTCTTTAAATGGGGTCCCCAAAGTTCATTATATGGGAGGGAGGCGTATCCTTCCTCTGATGGACCCCGAATCTTGTGTATGGCTTTGTAGGGTCCATATATGTACTCATATAAAATTTCGTCCAAAAATATTGTATAGGTCGTAAGTTATAATAATATGTCAATAGTGGTCGTGGCTGTAGAACTAACTCGCCCATTTTTTGTGTGGTGTTTAATGTTAGTACCCACAACATTCCTGTGAAATTTCGTTGAAAAATCTTTAGTACTAATTTGTTTTCATATATCATCACTAGAAGCATAGATAGGGTAATTGACTTTAAGTGGGGTCCCCAAAGTTCATTATATGGGAGGGAAGCGTATCCTTCCTCTGATCGACCCCGAATATTATATATGGCTTTGTAGGGTCCATATATGTACTAATATAAAATTTCGTCCAAAAATATTTTATAGGTCGTAAGTTATAATAATATGTCAATAGTGGGCGTGGCTGTAGAACTAACTAACCCATTTTTTGTGTGGTGTTTAACGTTAGTACCCGCAACTATCCTGTGAAATTTCGTTGAAAAATCTTTAGTACTAATTTGTTTTCATATATCATCACTAGAAGCATAGTTAGGGTAATTGTCTTTAAGTGGGGTTCCCAAAGTTCAATATATGGGAAGGAGGCGTATCATTCCTCTGATCGTCCCCGAATCTTATATATGGCTTTGTAGGGTCCGTATATGTACTAATATAAAATTTTGTCCAAAAATATTGTATAGGTCGTAAGTTATAATAATATGTCAATAGTGGGCGTGGCTGTAAAAATAACACGCCCATTTTTTGTGTGGTGTTTAATGTTAGCACCCGCAACATTCCTGTAAATTTTCGTTGCAAAATTTTTAATAGGAACCTAGTAATGATTTTTGTTAATTGTGGGCGTGGCAGTAGCAATAATCAGCCCATATTTGGAATGCATGCTAGTACAGACCCAGTGTATACATATACCAATTAGTTTTCATATATCATCACTAGAAGCATAGATAGGGTAATTGTCTTTCAGTGGGGTCCCCAAAGTTCATTATATGGGACGGAGGCGTATCCTTCCTCTGATCGGCCCCGAATTTTACATATGGCTTTGTACGGTCTATATATGTACTAATAAAAAATTTCGTCCAGGAATATTGTATAGGTCGTAAGTTATAATAATATGTCAATAGTGGGCGTGGCTGTAGAAATAACTCGCCCATTTTTTGTGTGGTGTTTAATGTTAGTGCCCGCAGCCTACCTGTGAAATTTCGTTGAAAAATCTGTCATAGGAACCTTGTAATGATTTTTGGTCAATTGTTGGCGTGGCAGTTGCATTAATCTGCCCATATTTGGAATGCATGCTAGTACAGACCCTGTGTATACATATACCAATTTTTTCTCATATATCATCACTAGAAGCATAGATAGGGTAATTGTCTTTAAGTGGGGTCAACAAACTTTATTATATAGGAGGGAGGCGTATCCTTCCTCTGATCGACCCCGAATCTTATATATGGCTTTCTAGGGACCATATATGTACTAATACAAAATTTGGTCCAAAAATATTGTATAGGTCGTAAGTTATAATAATATGTCAATAGTGGGCGTGGCTGTAGAAAAAATTCACCAATTTTTTTGTGGTGTTTAATGTTAGTACCCGCAACCTACCTGTGAAATTTCGTTGAAAAATCTTTAGTAGGAACCTAGTAATGTTTTTTGGTTAATTGTGGGAGTGGCAGTAGCATTAATCTGCCCATATTGGGAATGCATGCTAGTACAGACCCAGTGTATACTTATACCAATTTGTTTTCATATATCATCACTAGAAGCATAGATAGGGTAATTGTCTTTAAGTGGGGCCCCCAAAGTTCATTATATGGGAGGGAGGCGTATCCTTCCTCTGATCGACCCCGAATCTTATATATGGCTTTGTAGGGTCCATATATGTACTAATATAAGATTTCGTCCAAATGTATTGTATAGGTCGTAAGTTATAATAATATGTCAATAGTGGGCGTGGCTGTAGAACTAACTTGCCCATTTTTTGTGTGGTGTTTAATGTTAGTACCCGCAACATTCCTGTGAAATTTCGTTGAAAAATCTTTGAAAGGAACCTACTAATGTTTTTTGGTTAATTGTGGGCGTGGCAGTAGCAATAATCTGCCCATATTTAGAATGCATGCTAGTACAGACCCAGTGTATACATATACCAATTTGTTTTGATATATCATCACTAGAAGCATTGCTAGGGTAATTGTCTTTAAGTGGGGTCCCCAAAGTTCATTATATGGGAGGGAGGCGTATCCTTCCTCTGATCGACCCCGAATCTAATATATGGCTTTGTAGGGTCCATACAAAATTTCGTCCAAAAATATTGTATAGGTCGTATGTTATAATAATATGTCAATAGTGGGCGTGGCTGTAGGAATAACTCGCCCATTTTTTGTGTGGTGTTTAATGTTAGTACCCGCAACTTACCTGTCAAATTTCGTTCAAAAATCTTTAATAGGAACCTGGTAATGATTTTTGATTAATTGTAGGCGTGGCAATAGCAATAATCTGCCCATATTTGGAATGCATGCTAGTACACACCCAGTATATACATATACCAATTTGTTTGCATATATCATCACTAGAAGCATAGATAGGGTAATTGTCTTTAAGTGGGGTCCCCAAAGTTCATTATATGGGAGGGTGGCGTATCCTTCCTCTGATCGACCCCGAATCGTATATATGGCTATGAAGGGTCCATATATGTACTAATACAAAATTTCGTCCAAAAATATTGTATAGGTCGTAAGTTTTAATAATATGTCAATAGTGGGCGTGGCTGTAGAAATAACTCGCCCATTTTTTGTGTGGTGTTTAATGTTAGCAGCCGCAACCTACCTGTGAAATTACGTTCAAAAATCTTTAATAGGAACCGAGTAATGATTTTTGGTTAATTGTAGGCGTGGCAGTAGCAATAATCTGCCCATATTTGGAATGCATGCTAGTACAGACCCAGTGTATACATATACCAATTTGTTTTCATATATCATCACTAGAAGCATAGATAGGGTAATTGATTTTAAGTGGGGTCCCCAAAGTTCATTATATTGGAGGGAGGCGTATCCTTCCTCTGATCGACCCCGAATCTTATATATGGCTTTGTAGGGTCCATATATATACTAATATAAATCCAAAAATATTGTATAGGTCGGAAGTTATAATAATATGTCAATAGTGGGCGTGGCTGTAGAAATAACTCGCCGATTTTTTGTGTGGTGTTTAATGTTAGTACCCGCAACCTACCTGATAAATTTCGTTGAAAAACCTTTAACAGGAACCTAGTAATGATTTTTGGTTAATTGTGGACTTGGCAATAGGAATAATCTGCCCATATTTGGAATGCATGCTAGTACAGACCCAGTGTATACATATACCAATTTGTTTTCATATATCATCACTAGAAGCATAGGTAGGGTAATTGTCTTGTGGGGTCCCGAAAGTTCATTATATGGGAGGGAGGCGTATCCTTCCTCTGATCGACCCCGAATCTTATATATGGCTTTGTAGGTTCCATATATGTACTAATATAAAATTGCGTCCAAAAATATTGTATAGGTCGTAAGTTATAATAATATGTCAATAGTGGGCGTGGCTGTAGAACTAACTTGCCCATTTTTTGTGTGGTGTTTAACGTTAGCACCCGCAACATTCCTGTGAAATTTCGTTGAAAAATCTTTAGTACTAATTTGTTTTCATATATCATCACTAGAAGCATAGATAGGGTAATTCCCTTTAAGTGGGGTCCCCAAAGTTCATTATATGGGAGGGAGGCGTATCCTTCCTCTGATCGACCCAGAATCTTATATATGGCTTTGTAGGGTCCATATGTGTACTAATATAAAATTTCGTCCAAAAACATTGTATGGGTCGTAAGTTATAATAATATGTCAACAGTGGGCGTGGCTGTAGAACTAACTCGCCCATCATTTGCGTCGTGTTTCATGTTAGTACCCGCAAGATTCCTGTGAAATTTCGTTGAAAAATTTTAGTAGGAACCTAGTAATGATTTTTGGTTAATTGTGGGAGTGGCAGTAGCAATAATCTGCCCATATTTGGAATGCATTCTACTACAGACCCAGTGTATACATATACCAATTTGTTTTCATATATCATCACTAGAAGCTTAGATAGGGTAATTGAATTTAAGTGGGGTCCCCAAAGTTCATTATATGGGAGGGAAGCGTATCCTTCCTCTGATCGACCCCGAATATTATATATGGCTTTGTAGGGTATATATATGTACTAATATAAAATTTCGTCCAAAAATATTGTATAGGTCGTAAGTTATAATAATATGTCAATAGTGGGTGTGGCTGTAGAACTAACTCGCCCATTTTTTGTGTGGTGTTTAACGTTAGTACCCGCAACATTCCTGTAGAATTTCGTTCAAAAATCTTTAATAGGAACCTAGTAATGTTTTTTGGTTAATTGTGGGCGTGGCAGTAGCAATAATCTGCCCATATTTGGAATGCATGCTAGTACAGACCCAGTGTACTCGTATACCATATACCAATTTGTTTTCATAGATCATCACAAGAAGCATAGATAGGGTAATTGTCTTTAAGTGGGGTCCCCAAAGTTCATTATATGGGAGGGAGGCGTATCCTTCCTCTGATGGACCCCGAATCTTGTGTATGGCTTTGTAGGGTCCATATATGTACTAATATAAAATTTCGTCCAAAAATATTGTATAGGTCGTAAGTTATAATAATATGTCAATAGTGGTCGTGGCTGTAGAACTAACTCGCCCATTTTTTGTGTGGTGTTTAATGTTAGTACCCGCAACATTCCTGTGAAATTTCGTTGAAAAATCTTTAGTACTAATTTGTTTTCATATATCATCACTAGAAGCATAGATAGGGTAATTGCCTTTAAGTTGGGTCCCCAAAGTTCATTATATGGGAGGGAGGCGTATCCTTCCTCTGATCGAGCCAAAATATTATATATGGCTTTGTAGGGTCCATATATGTACTAATATAAAATTTCGTCCAAAAATATTGTATAGGTCGTAAGTTATAATAATATGTCAATAGTGGGCGTGGCTGTAGAACTAACTAACCCATTTTTTGTGTGGTGTTTGACGTTAGTACCCGCAACTATCCTGTGAAATTTCGTTGAAAAATCTTTAGTACTAATTTGTTTTCATATATCATCACTAGAAGCATAGATAGGGTAATTGCCTTTAAGTGGGGTCCCCAAAGTTCATTATATGGGAGGGAGGCGTATCCTTCCTCTGATCGACCCCGAATGTTATATATGGCTTTGTAGGTTCCATATATGTACTAATATAAAATTTCGTCCAAAAATATTGTATAGATCGTAAGTTATAATAATATGTCAGTAGTGGGCGTGGCTGTAGAACTAACTCGCCCATTTTTTGTGTGGTGTTTAATGTTAGCACCCGCAACATTCCTGTGAAATTTCGTTGAAAAATCTTTAGTAGGAACCTACTAATGTTTTTTGGTTAATTGTGGGCGTGGCAGTAGCAATAATCTGCCCATATTTAGAATGCATGCTAGTACAGACCCAGTGTATACATATACCAATTTGTTTTGATATATCATCACTAGAAGCATTGATAGGGTAATTGTCTTTAAGTGGGGTCCACAAAGTTCATTATATGGGAGGGAGGCGTATCCTTCCTCTGATCTACCCCAAATATTATATATGGCTTTGTACTAATACAAAATTTCGTCAAAAAATATTGTATAGGTCGTAAGTTATAATAATATGTCAATAGTGGGCGTGGCTGTAGAACTAACTCGCCCATTTTTTGTGTGGTGTTTAATGTTAGTACCCGCAACATTCCTGTGAAATGTCGTTGAAAAATCTTTAGTACTAATTTGTTTTCATATATCATCACTAGAAGCATAGATAGGGTAATTCCCTTTAAGTGGGGTCCCCAAAGTTCATTATATGGGAGGGAGGCGTATCCTTCCTCTGATCGACCCAGAATCTTATATATGGGTTTGTAGGGTCCATATGTGTACTAATATAAAATTTCGTCCAAAAATATTGTATAGGTCGTAAGTTATAATAATATGTAAATAGTGGGGTGGCTGTACAAATAACTCGCCCATTTTTTGTGTGGTGTTTAATGTTAGTACCCGCAACATTCCTGTGAAATTTCGTTGAAAAATCTTTAGTAGGAACCTACTAATGTTTTTTGGTTAATTGTGGGCGTGGCAGTAGCAATGATCTGCCCATATTTGGAATGCATGCTAGTACAGACCCAGTGTATATATATACCAATTAGTTTTCATATATCATCACTAGAAGCATAGATAGGGTAATTGTCTTTAAGTGGGGCCCCAAAATTTCATTATATGTGAGGGAGGCGTATCCTTCCTCTGAGCGTCCCCGAATCTTATATATGGCTTTGTAGGGTCCATATATGTACTAATATAAGATTTCGTCCAAAAGTATTGTATAGGTCGTAAGTTATAATAATATGTCAATAGTGGGCGTGGCTGTAGAAATAACTCGGCCATTTTTTGTGTGGTGTTTCATGTTAGTACCCGCAACATTCCTGTGAAATTTCGTTGAAAAATTTTAGTAGGAACCTAGTAATGTTTTTTGGTTAATTTTGGGCGTGGCAGTAGCAGTAATCTGCCCATATTTGGAATGCATGCTAGTACAGACCCAGTGTATACATATACCAATTTGTTTTCATATATCATCACTAGAAGCATAGATAGGGTAATTGTCTTTAAGTGGGGTCCCCAAAGTTCATTATATGGGAGAGAGGCGTATCTTTCCTCTCATCGACCCCGAATCTTATATATGGCTTTGTAGGCTCCATATATGTACTAATAAAAAATATCGTCCAAAAACATTGTATAGGTCGTAAGTTATAATAATATGTCAATAGTGGGCGTGGCTGTAGAAATAACTCACCCATTTTTTATGTGGTGTTTAATGTTAGTACCCGCAACCTACCTGATAAATTTCGTTGAAAAACCTTTAACAGGAACCTAGTAATTATTTTTGGTTAATTGTGGACTTGGCAATAGGAATAATCTGCCCATATTTGGAATGCATGCTAGTACAGACCCAGTGTATACATATACCAATTTGTTTTCATATATCATCACTAGAAGCATAGGTAGGGTAATTGTCTTTAAGTGGGGTCCCCAAAGTTCATTATATGGGAGGGAGGCGTATCCTTCCTCTGATCGACCCCGAATGTTATATATGGCTTTGTAGGTTCCATATATGTACTAATATAAAATTTCGTCCAAAAATATTGTATAGATCGTAAGTTATAATAATATGTCAGTAGTGGGCGTGGCTGTAGAACTAACTCGCCCATTTTTTGTGTGGTGTTTAATGTTAGTACCCGCAACATTCCTGTGAAATTTCGTTGAAAAATCTTTAGTAGGAACCTACTAATGTTTTTTGGTTAATTGTGGGCGTGGCAGTAGCAATAATCTGCCCATATTTAGAATGCATGCTAGTACAGACCCAGTGTATACATATACCAATTTGTTTTGATATATCATCACTAGAAGCATTGATAGGGTAATTGTCTTTAAGTGGGGTCCCCAAAGTTCATTATATGGGAGGGAGGCGTATCCTTCCTCTGATCGACCCCAAATATTATATATGGCTTTGTACTAATACAAAATTTCGTCCAAAAGTATTGTATAGGTCGTAAGTTATAATAATATGTCAATAGTGGGCGTGGCTGTAGAACTAACTCGCCCATTTTTTGTGTGGTGTTTAATGTTAGCACCCGCAACCTACCTGTGAAATTTCGTTCAAAAATCTTTCATAGGAACCTAGTAATGATTGTTGGTTAATTGTGGGCGTGGCAGTGGGAATAATCTGCCCATATTTGGAATGCATGCTAGTACAGACCCAGTGTATACATAAACCAATTTGTTTTCATATATCATCACTAGAAGCATAGATAGGGTAATTGTCTTTAAGTGGGGTCCCCAAAGTTCATTATATGGGAGGGAGGCGTATCCTTCCTCTGATCGACTCCGAATATTATATATGTCTTTGTAGGGTCCATATATGTACAAATATAAAATTTCGACCAAAATATTGTATAGGTCGTAAGTTATAATAATATGCCAATAGTGGGCGTGGCTGTAGAACTAACTCGGCCATTTTTTGTGTGGTGTTTCATGTTAGTACCCGCAACCTACCTGATAAATTTCGTTGAAAAACCTTTAACAGGAACCTTTTAATGATTGTTGGTTAATTGTGGGCGTGGCAGTGGGAATAATCTGCCCATATTTGGAATGCATGCTAGTACAGACCCAGTGTATACATATACCAATTTGTTTTCATATATCATCACTAGAAGCATAGATAGGGTAATTGTCTTTAAGTGGGGTCCCCAAAGTTCATTATATGGGAGGGAGGCGTATCTTTCCTCTCATCGACCCCGAATCTTATATATGGCTTTGTGGGATCCATATATGTACTAATATAAAATTTCGTCCAAAAATATTGTATAGGTCGTAAGTTATAATAATATGTCAATAGTGGGCGTGGCTGTAGAAATAACTCACCCATTTTTTGTGTGGTGTTTAATGTTAGTACCCGCAACCTACCTGATAAATTTCGTTGAAAAACCTTTAACAGGAACCTAGTAATGATTTTTGGTTAATTGTGGACTTGGCAATAGGAATAATCTGCCCATATTTGGAATGCATGCTAGTACAGACCCAGTGTATACATACCCCAATTTGTTTTCATATATCATCACTAGAAGCATAGGTAGGGTAATTGTCTTTAAGTGGGGTCCCCAAAGTTCATTATATGCGAGGGAGGCGTATCCTTCCTCTGATCGACCCCGAATGTTATATATGGCTTTGTAGGTTCCATATATGTACTAATATAAAATTTCGTCCAAAAATATTGTATAGATCGTAAGTTATAATAATATGTCAGTAGTGGGCGTGGCTGTAGAACTAACTCGCCCATTTTTTGTGGGGTGTTTAATGTTAGTACCCGCAACATGCCTGTGAAATTTCGTTGAAAAATCTTTAGTAGGAACCTACTAATGTTTTTTGGTTAATTGTGGGCGTGGCAGTAGCAATAATCTGCCCATATTTAGAATGCATGCTAGTACAGACCCAGTGTATACATATACCAATTTGTTTTGATATATCATCACTAGAAGCATTGATAGGGTAATTGTCTTTAAGTGGGGTCCCCAAAGTTCATTATATGGGAGGGAGGCGTATCCTTCCTCTGATCGACCCCAAATATTATATATGGCTTTGTACTAATACAAAATTTCGTCAAAAAATATTGTATAGGTCGTAAGTTATAATAATATGTAAATAGTGGGGTGGCTGTACAAATAACTCGCCCATTTTTTGTGTGGTGTTTATTGTTAGCACCCGCAACATTCCTGTAGAATTTCTTTGAAAAATCTTTAGTAGGAACCTATTAATGTTTTTTGGTTAATTGTGGGCGTGGCAGTAGCAATGATCTGCCCATATTTGGAATGCATTCTACTACAGACCCAGTGTATACATATACCAATTTGTTTTCATATATCATCACTAGAAGCATAGATAGGGTAATTGAATTTAAGTGGGGTCCCCAAAGTTCATTATATGGGAGGGAAGCGTATCCTTCCTCTGATCGACCCCGAATATTATATATGGCTTTGTAGGGTATATATATGTACTAATATAAAATTTCGTCCAAAAATATTGTATAGGTCGTAAGTTATAATAATATGTCAATAGTGGGTGTGGCTGTAGAACTAACTCGCCCATTTTTTGTGTGGTGTTTAACGTTAGTAGCCGCAACATTCCTATAGAATTTCGTTCAAAAATCTTTAATAGGAACCTAGTAATGTTTTTTGGTTAATTGTGGGCGTGGCAGTAGCAGTAATCTGCCCATATTTGGAATGCATGCTAGTACAGACCCAGTGTACTCGTATACATATACCAATTTGTTTTCATAGATCATCACAAGAAGCATAGATAGGGTAATTGTCTTTAAATGGGGTCCCCAAAGTTCATTATATGGGAGGGAGGCGTATCCTTCCTCTGATGGACCCCGAATCTTGTGTATGGCTTTGTAGGGTCCATATATGTACTAATATAAAATTTCGTCCAAAAATATTGTATAGGTCGTAAGTTATAATAATATGTCAATAGTGGGCGTGGCTGTAGAACTAACTCGCCCATTTTTTGTGTGGTGTTTAATGTTAGTACCCGCAACATTCCTGTGAAATTTCGTTGAAAAATCTTTAGTACTAATTTGTTTTCATATATCATCACTAGAAGCATAGATAGGGTAATTGCCTTTAAGTGGGGTCCCCAAAGTTCATTATATGGGAGGGAGGCGTATCCTTCCTCTGATCGAGCCAGAATATTATATATGGCTTTGTAGGGTCCATATATGTACTAATATAAAATTTCGTCCAAAAATATTGTATAGGTCGTAAGTTATAATAATATGTCAATAGTGGGCGTGGCTGTAGAACTAACTAACCCATTTTTTGTGTGGTGTTTGACGTTAGTACCCGCAACTATCCTGTGAAATTTCGTTGAAAAATCTTTAGTACTAATTTGTTTTCATATATCATCACTAGAAGCATAGTTAGGGTAATTATCTTTAAGTGGGGTTCCCAAAGTTCAATATATGGGAGGGAGGCGTATCGTTCCTCTGATCGACCCCGAATCTTATATATGGCTTTGTAGGGTCCATATATGTACTAATAAAAAATTTCGTCCAAGAATATTGTATAGGTCGTAAGTTATAATAATATGTCAATAGTGGGCGTGGCTGTAGAAATAACTCGCCCATTTTTTGTGTGGTGTTTAATGTTAGTGCCCGCAGCCTACCTGTGAAATTTCGTTGAAAAATCTGTAATAGGAACCTTGTAATTAGTTTTGGTCAATTGTGGCGTGGCAGTTGCATTAATCTGCCCATATTTGGAATGCATGCTAGTACAGACCCTGTGTATACATATACCAATTTTTTCTCATATATCATCACTAGAAGCATAGATAGGGTAATTGTCTTTAAGTGGGGTCAACAAAGTTTATAATATAGGAGGGAGGCGTATCCTTCCTCTGATCGACCCCGAATCTTATATATGGCTTTGTAGGGTCCATATATGTACTAATACAAAATGTCGTCCAAAAATATTGTATAGGTCGTAAGTTATAATAACATGTCAATAGTGGGCGTGGCTGTAGAAAAAATGCACCCATTTTTTGTGTGGTGTTTAATGTTAGTACCCGCAACCTACCTGTGAAATTTCGTTGAAAAATCTTTAATAGGAACCTAGTAATGATTTTTGTTTAATTGTGGGAGTGGCAGTAGCATTAATCTGCCCATATTGGGAATGCATGCTTGTACAGACCCAGTATATACTTATACCAATTTGTTTTCATATATCATCACTAGAAGCATAGATAGGGTAATTCCCTTTAAGTGGGGCCCCCAAAGTTCATTATATGGGAGGGAGGCGTATCCTTCCTCTGATCGACCCCGAATCTTATATATGTCTTTGTAGGGTCCATATATGTACAAATATAAAATTTCGACCAAAATATTGTATAGGTCGTAAGTTATAATAATATGCCAATAGTGGGCGTGGCTGTAGAACTAACTCGGCCATTTTTTGTGTGGTGTTTCATGTTAGTACCCGCAACATTCCTGTGAAATTTCGTTGAAAAATTTTAGTAGGAACCTAGTAATGTTTTTTGGTTAATTTTGGGCGTGGCAGTAGCAGTAATCTGCCCATATTTGGAATGCATGCTAGTACAGACCCAGTGTATACATATACCAATTTGTTTTCATATATCATCACTAGAAGCATAGATAGGGTAATTGTCTTTAAGTGGGGCCCCCAAAGTTCATTATATGGGAGAGAGGCGTATCTTTCCTCTCATCGACCCCGAATCTTATATATGGCTTTGTGGGATCCATATATGTACTAATATAAAATTTCGTCCAAAAATATTGTATAGGTCGTAAGTTATAATAATATGTCAATAGTGGGCGTGGCTGTAGAAATAACTCACCCATTTTTTATGTGGTGTTTAATGTTAGTACCCGCAACCTACCTGATAAATTTCGTTGAAAAACCTTTAACAGGAACCTAGTAATGATTTTTGGTTAATTGTGGACTTGGCAATAGGAATAATCTGCCCATATTTGGAATGCATGCTAGTACAGACCCAGTGTATACATATACCAATTTGTTTTCATATATCATCACTAGAAGCATAGGTAGGGTAATTGTCTTTAAGTGGGGTCCCCAAAGTTCATTATATGGGAGGGAGGCGTATCCTTCCTCTGATCGACCCCGAATGTTATATATGGCTTTGTAGGTTCCATATATGTACTAATATAAAATTTCGTCCAAAAATATTGTATAGATCGTAAGTTATAATAATATGTCAGTAGTGGGCGTGGCTGTAGAACTAACTCGCCCATTTTTTGTGTGGTGTTTAATGTTAGCACCCGCAACATTCCTGTGAAATTTCGTTGAAAAATCTTTAGTAGGAACCTACTAATGTTTTTTGGTTAATTGTGGGCGTGGCAGTAGCAATAATCTGCCCATATTTAGAATGCATGCTAGTACAGACCCAGTGTATACATATACCAATTTGTTTTGATATATCATCACTAGAAGCATTGATAGGGTAATTGTCTTTAAGTGGGGTCCCCAAAGTTCATTATATGGGAGGGAGGCGTATCCTTCCTCTGATCGACCCCAAATATTATATATGGCTTTGTACTAATACAAAATTTCGTCAAAAAATATTGTATAGGTCGTAAGTTATAATAATATGTCAATAGTGGGCGTGGCTGTAGAACTAACTCGCCCATTTTTTGTGTGGTGTTTAATGTTAGTACCCGCAACATTCCTGTGAAATGTCGTTGAAAAATCTTTAGTACTAATTTGTTTTCATATATCATCACTAGAAGCATAGATAGGGTAATTCCCTTTAAGTGGGGTCCCCAAAGTTCATTATATGGGAGGGAGGCGTATCCTTCCTCTGATCGACCCAGAATCTTATATATGGGTTTGTAGGGTCCATATGTGTACTAATATAAAATTTCGTCCAAAAATATTGTATAGGTCGTAAGTTATAATAATATGTAAATAGTGGGGTGGCTGTACAAATAACTCGCCCATTTTTTGTGTGGTGTTTAATGTTAGTACCCGCAACATTCCTGTGAAATTTCGTTGAAAAATCTTTAGTAGGAACCTACTAATGTTTTTTGGTTAATTGTGGGCGTGGCAGTAGCAATGATCTGCCCATATTTGGAATGCATGCTAGTACAGACCCAGTGTATATATATACCAATTAGTTTTCATATATCATCACTAGAAGCATAGATAGGGTAATTGTCTTTAAGTGGGGCCCCAAAATTTCATTATATGTGAGGGAGGCGTATCCTTCCTCTGAGCGTCCCCGAATCTTATATATGGCTTTGTAGGGTCCATATATGTACTAATATAAGATTTCGTCCAAAAGTATTGTATAGGTCGTAAGTTATAATAATATGTCAATAGTGGGCGTGGCTGTAGAACTAACTCGCCCATTTTTTGTGTGGTGTTTAATGTTAGCACCCGCAACCTACCTGTAAAATTTCGTTCAAAAATCTTTAATAGGAACCTAGTAATGATTGTTGGTTAATTGTGGGCGTGGCAGTGGGAATAATCTGCCCATATTTCGAATGCATGCTAGTACAGACCCAGTGTATACATATACCAATTTGTTTTCATATATCATCACTAGAAGCATAGATAGGGTAATTGTCTTTAAGTGGGGTCCCCAAAGTTCATTATATGGGAGGGAGGCGTATCCTTCCTCTGATCGACTCCGAATCTTATATATGTCTTTGTAGGGTCCATATATGTACAAATATAAAATTTCGACCAAAATATTGTATAGGTCGTAAGTTATAATAATATGCCAATAGTGGGCGTGGCTGTAGAACTAACTCGGCCATTTTTTGTGTGGTGTTTCATGTTAGTACCCGCAACATTCCTGTGACATTTCGTTGAAAAATTTTAGTAGGAACCTAGTAATGTTTTTTGGTTAATTTTGGGCGTGGCAGTAGCAGTAATCTGCCCATATTTGGAATGCATGCTAGTACAGACCCAGTGTATACATATACCAATTTGTTTTCATATATCATCACTAGAAGCATAGATAGGGTAATTGTCTTTAAGTGGGGTCCCCAAAGTTCATTATATGGGAGAGAGGCGTATCTTTCCTCTCATCGACCCCGAATCTTATATATGGCTTTGTGGGATCCATATATGTACTAATATAAAATTTCGTCCAAAAATATTGTATAGGTCGTAAGTTATAATAATATGTCAATAGTGGGCGTGGCTGTAGAAATAACTCACCCATTTTTTGTGTGGTGTTTAATGTTAGTACCCGCAACTTACCTGATAAATTTCGTTGAAAAACCTTTAACAGGAACCTAGTAATGATTTTTGGTTAATTGTGGACTTGGCAATAGGAATAATCTGCCCTTATTTGGAATGCATGCTAGTACAGACCCAGTGTATACATATACCAATTTGTTTTCATATATCATCACTAGAAGCATAGGTAGGTTAATTGTCTTTAAGTGGGGTCCCCAAAGTTCATTATATGGGAGGGAGGCGTATCCTTCCTCTGATCGACCCCGAATGTTATATATGGCTTTGTAGTTTCCATATATGTACTAATATAAAATTTCGTCCAAAAATATTGTATAGATCGTAAGTTATAATAATATGTCAGTAGTGGGCGTGGCTGTAGAACTAACTCGCCCATTTTTTGTGTGGTGTTTAATGTTAGTACCCGCAACATTCCTGTGAAATTTCGTTGAAAAATCTTTAGTAGGAACCTACTAATGTTTTTTGGTTAATTGTGGGCGTGGCAGTAGCAATAATCTGCCCATATTTAGAATGCATGCTAGTACAGACCCAGTGTATACATATACCAATTTGTTTTGATATATCATCACTAGAAGCATTGATAGGTTAATTGTCTTTAAGTGGGGTCCCCAAAGTTCATTATATGGGAGGGAGGCGTATCCTTCCTCTGATCGACCCCAAATATTATATATATGGCTTTGTACTAATACAAAATTTCGTCCAAAAATATTGTATAGGTCGTAAGTTATAATAATATGTCAATAGTGGGCGTGGCTGTAGAACTAACTCGCCCATTTTTTGTGTGGTGTTTAATGTTAGTACCCGCAACATTTCTGTGAAATTTCGTTGAAAAATCTTTAGTACTAATTTGTTTTCATATATCGTCACTAGAAGCATAGATAGGGTAATTCCCTTTAAGTGGGGTCACCAAAGTTCATTATATGGGAGGGAGGCGTATCCTTCCTCTGATCGACCCAGAATCTTATATATGGCTTTGTAGGGTCCATATGTGTACTAATCTAAAATTTCGTCCAAAAACATTGTATGGGTCGTAAGTTATAATAATATGTCAATAGTGGGCGTGGCTGTAGAACTAACACGCCCATCTTTTGCGTGGTGTTTCATTTTAGTACCCGCAAGATTCCTGTGAAATTTCATTGAAAAATTTTAGTAGGAACCTAGTAATGATTTTTGGTTAATTGTGGGAGTGGCAGTAGCAATAATCTGCCCATATTTGGAATGCATTCTACTACAGACCCAGTGTATACATATACCTATTTGTTTTCATATATCATCACTAGAAGCATAGATAGGGTAATTGTCTTTAAGTGGGGTCCCCAAAGTTCATTATATGGGAGGAGGTGTATCCTTCCTCTGATCGACCCGGAATCTTATATATGGCTTTGTAGGGTCAATATATGTACTAATACAAAATTTCGTCCAAAAATATTGTATAGGTCGTAAGTTATAATAATATGTAAATAGTGGGGTGGCTGTACAAATAACTCGCCCATTTTTTGTGTGGTGTTTAATGTTAGCACCCGCAACATTCCTGTAGAATTTCGTTGAAAAATCTTTAGTAGGAACCTATTAATGATTTTTGGTTAATTGTGGGCGTGGCAGTAGCAATGATCTGCCCATATTTGGAATGCATGCTAGTACAGACCCAGTGTATACATATACCAATTAGTTTTCATATATCATCACTAGAAGCATAGATAGGGTAATTGTCTTTAAGTGGGGTCAACAAAGTTTATTATATAGGATGGAGGCGTATCCTTCCTCTGATCGACCCCGAATCTTATATATGGCTTTGTAGAGTCCATATATGTACTAATACAAAATTTCGTCCAAAAATATTGTATAGGTCGTAAGTTATAATAATATGTCAATAGTGGGCGTGGCTGTAGAAATAATTCACCCATTTTTTGTGTGGTGTTTAATGTTAGTACCCGCAACCTACCTGTGAAAGTTTGTTGAAAAATCTGTAATAGGAACCTAGTAATGATTTTTGGTTAATTGTGGGAGTGGCAGTAGCATTAATCTGCCCATATTGGGAATGCATGCTAGTACAGACCCAGTGTATGCTTATACCAATTTGTTTTCATATATCATCACTAGAAGCATAGATAGGGTAATTGTCTTTAAGTGGGGCCCCCAAAGTTCATTATATGTGAGGGAGGCGTATCCTTCCTCTGAGCGACCCCGAATCTTATATATGGCTTTGTAGGGTCCATATATGTACTAATATAAGATTTCGTCCAAAAGTATTGTATAGGTCGTAAGTTATAATAATATGTCAATAGTGGGCGTGGCTGTAGAACCAACTCGCCCAATTTTTGTGTGGTGTTTAATGTTAGCACCCGCAACCTACCTGTGAAATTTCGTTCAAAAATCTTTAATAGGAACCTAGTAATGATTGTTGGTTAATTGTGGGCGTGGCAGTGGGAATAATCTGCCCATATTTGGAATGCATGCTAGTACAGACCCAGTGTATACATATACCAATTTGTTTTCATATATCATCACTAGAAGCATAGATAGGGTAATTGTCTTTAAGTGGGGTCCCAAAAGTTCATTATATGGGAGAGAGGCGTATCTTTCCTCTCATCGACCCCGAATCTTATATATGGCTTTGTGGGATCCATATATGTACTAATTTAAATTTCGTCCATAAATATTGTATAGGTCGTAAGTTATAATAATATGTCAGTAGTGGGCGTGGCTGTAGAACTAACTCGGCCATTTTTTGTGTGGTGTTTCATGTTAGTACCCGCAACATTCCTGTGAAATTTCGTTGAAAAATCTTTAGTAGGAACCTACTAATGTTTTTTGGTTAATTGTGGGCGTGGCAGTAGCAATAATCTGCCCATATTTAGAATGCATGCTAGTACAGACCCAGTGTATACATATACCAATTTGTTTTGATATATCATCACTAGAAGCATTGATAGGGTAATTGTCTTTAAGTGGGGTCCCCAAAGTTCATTATATGGGAGGGAGGCGTATCCTTCCTCTGATCGACCCCAAATATTATATATATGGCTTTGTACTAATACAAAATTTCGTCCAAAAATATTGTATAGGTCGTAAGTTATAATAATATGTCAATAAAGGGCGTGGCTGTAGAACTAACTCGCCCATTTTTTGTGTGGTGTTTAATGTTAGTACCCGCAACATTTCTGTGAAATTTCGTTGAAAAATCTTTAGTACTAATTTGTTTTCATATATCGTCACTAGAAGCATAGATAGGGTAATTCCCTTTAAGTGGGGTCCCCAAAGTTCATTATATGGGAGGGAGGCGTATCCTTCCTCTGATCGACCCAGAATCTTATATATGGCTTTGTAGGGTCCATATGTGTACTAATATAAAATTTCGTCCAAAAACATTGTATGGGTCGTAAGTTATAATAATATGTCAATAGTGGGCGTGGCTGTAGAACTAACACGCCCATCTTTTGCGTGGTGTTTCATGTTAGTACCCGCAAGATTCCTGTGAAATTTCATTGAAAAATTTTAGTAGGAACCTAGTAATGATTTTTGGTTAATTGTGGGAGTGGCAGTAGCAATAATCTGCCCATATTTGGAATGCATTCTACTACAGACCCAGTGTATACATATACCTATTTGTTTTCATATATCATCACTAGAAGCATAGATAGGGTAATTGTCTTTAAGTGGGGTCCCCAAAGTTCATTATATGGGAGGGGGTGTATCCTTCCTCTGATCGACCCCGAATCTTATATATGGCTTTGTAGGGTCCATATATGTACTAATACAAAATTTCGTCCAAAAATATTGTATAGGTCGTAAGTTATAATAATATGTAAATAGTGGGGTGGCTGTACAAATAACTCGCCCATTTTTTGTGTGGTGTTTAATGTTAGCACCCGCAACATTCCTGTAGAATTTCGTTGAAAAATCTTTAGTAGGAACCTATTAATGTTTTTTGGTTAATTGTGGGCGTGGCAGTAGCAATGATCTGCCCATATTTGGAATGCATGCTAGTACAGACCCAGTGTATACATATACCAATTAGTTTTCATATATCATCACTAGAAGCATAGATAGGGTAATTGTCTTTAAGTGGGGCCCCCAAAGTTCCTTATATGTGAGGGAGGCGTATCCTTCCTCTGAGCGACCCCGAATCTTATATATGGCTTTGTAGGGTCCATATATGTACTAATATAAGATTTCGTCCAAAAGTATTGTATAGGTCGTAAGTTATAATAATATGTCAATAGTGGGCGTGGCTGTAGAACTAACTCGCCCATTTTTTGTGTGGTGTTTAATGTTAGCACCCGCAACCTACCTGTGAAATTTCGTTCAAAAATCTTTAATAGGAACCTAGTAATGATTGTTGGTTAATTGTGGGCGTGGCAGTGGGAATAATCTGCCCATATTTGGAATGCATGCTAGTACAGACCCAGTGTATACATATACCAATTTGTTTTCATATATCATCACTAGAAGCATAGATAGGGTAATTGTCTTTAAGTGGGGTCCCCAAAGTTCATTATATGGGAGGGAGGCGTATCCTTCCTCTGATCGACTCCGAATCTTATATATGTCTTTGTAGGGTCCATATATGTACAAATATAAAATTTCGACCAAAATATTGTATAGGTCGTAAGTTATAATAATATGCCAATAGTGGGCGTGGCTGTAGAACTAACTCGGCCATTTTTTGTGTGGTGTTTCATGTTAGTACCCGCAACATTCCTGTGAAATTTCGTTGAAAAATTTTAGTAGGAACCTAGTAATGTTTTTTGGTTAATTTTGGGCGTGGCAGTAGCAGTAATCTGCCCATATTTGGAATGCATGCTAGTACAGACCCAGTGTATACATATACCAATTTGTTTTCATATATCATCACTAGAAGCATAGATAGGGTAATTGTCTTTAAGTGGGGTCCCAAAAGTTCATTATATGGGAGAGAGGCGTATCTTTCCTCTCATCGACCCCGAATCTTATATATGGCTTTGTGGGATCCATATATGTACTAATATAAAATTTCGTCCAAAAATATTGTATAGGTCGTAAGTTATAATAATATGTCAATAGTGGGCGTGGCTGTAGAAATAACTCACCCATTTTTTGTGTGGTGTTTAATGTTAGTACCCGCAACCTACCTGATAAATTTCGTTGAAAAACCTTTAACAGGAACCTAGTAATGATTTTTGGTTAATTGTGGACTTGGCAATAGGAATAATCTGCCCTTATTTGGAATGCATGCTAGTACAGACCCAGTGTATACATATACCAATTTGTTTTCATATATCATCACTAGAAGCATAGGTAGGGTAATTGTCTTTAAGTGGGGTCCCCAAAGTTCATTATATGGGAGGGAGGCGTATCCTTCCTCTGATCGACCCCGAATGTTATATATGGCTTTGTAGTTTCCATATATGTACTAATATAAAATTTCGTCCAAAAATATTGTATAGATCGTAAGTTATAATAATATGTCAGTAGTGGGCGTGGCTGTAGAACTAACTCGCCCATTTTTTGTGTGGTGTTTAATGTTAGTACCCGCAACATTCCTGTGAAATTTCGTTGAAAAATCTTTAGTAGGAACCTACTAATGTTTTTTGGTTAATTGTGGGCGTGGCAGTAGCAATAATCTGCCCATATTTAGAATGCATGCTAGTACAGACCCAGTGTATACATATACCAATTTGTTTTGATATATCATCACTAGAAGCATTGATAGGGTAATTGTCTTTAAGTGGGGTCCCCAAAGTTCATTATATGGGAGGGAGGCGTATCCTTCCTCTGATCGACCCCAAATATTATATATATGGCTTTGTACTAATACAAAATTTCGTCCAAAAATATTGTATAGGTCGTAAGTTATAATAATATGTCAATAGTGGGCGTGGCTGTAGAACTAACTCGCCCATTTTTTGTGTGGTGTTTAATGTTAGTACCCGCAACATTTCTGTGAAATTTCGTTGAAAAATCTTTAGTACTAATTTGTTTTCATATATCGTCACTAGAAGCATAGATAGGGTAATTCCCTTTAAGTGGGGTCCCCAAAGTTCATTATATGGGAGGGAGGCGTATCCTTCCTCTGATCGACCCAGAATCTTATATATGGCTTTGTAGGGTCCATATGTGTACTAATATAAAATTTCGTCCAAAAACATTGTATGGGTCGTAAGTTATAATAATATGTCAATAGTGGGCGTGGCTGTAGAACTAACACGTCCATCTTTTGCGTGGTGTTTCATGTTAGTACCCGCAAGATTCCTGTGAAATTTCATTGAAAAATTTTAGTAGGAACCTAGTAATGATTTTTGGTTAATTGTGGGAGTGGCAGTAGCAATAATCTGCCCATATTTGGAATGCATTCTACTACAGACCCAGTGTATACATATACCAATTTGTTTTCATATATCATCACTAGAAGCATAGATAGGGTAATTGTCTTTAAGTGGGGTCCCCAAAGTTCATTATATGGGAGGAGGTGTATCCTTCCTCTGATCGACCCCGAATCTTATATATGGCTTTGTAGGGTCCATATATGTACTAATACAAAATTTCGTCTACAAATATTGTATAGGTCGTAAGTTATAATAATATGTAAATAGTGGGGTGGCTGTACAAATAACTCGCCCATTTTTTGTGTGGTGTTTAATGTTAGCACCCGCAACATTCCTGTAGAATTTCGTTGAAAAATCTTTAGTAGGAACCTATTAATGTTTTTTGGTTAATTGTGGGCGTGGCAGTAGCAATGATCTGCCCATATTTGGAATGCATGCTAGTACAGACCCAGTGTATACATATACCAATTTGTTTTCATATATCATCACTAGAAGCATAGATAGGGTAATTCCCTTTAAGTGGGGTCCCCAAAGTTCATTATATGGGAGGGAGGCGTATCCTTCCTCTGATCGACCCAGAATCTTATATATGGCTTTGTAGGGTCCATATGTGTACTAATATAAAATTTCGTCCAAAAACATTGTATGGGTCGTAAGTTATAATAATATGTCAATAGTGGGCGTGGCTGTAGAACTAACACGCCCATCTTTTGCGTGGTGTTTCATGTTAGTACCCGCAAGATTCCTGTGAAATTTCATTGAAAAATTTTAGTAGGAACCTAGTAATGATTTTTGGTTAATTGTGGGAGTGGCAGTAGCAATAATCTGCCCATATTTGGAATGCATTCTACTACAGACCCAGTGTATACATATACCAATTTGTTTTCATATATCATCACTAGAAGCATAGATAGGGTAATTGTCTTTAAGTGGGGTCCCCAAAGTTCATTATATGGGAGGAGGTGTATCCTTCCTCTGATCGACCCCGAATCTTATATATGGCTTTGTAGGGTCCATATATGTACTAATACAAAATTTCGTCCACAAATATTGTATAGGTCGTAAGTTATAATAATATGTAAATAGTGGGGTGGCTGTACAAATAACTCGCCCATTTTTTGTGTGGTGTTTAATGTTAGCACCCGCAACATTCCTGTAGAATTTCGTTGAAAAATCTTTAGTAGGAACCTATTAATGTTTTTTGGTTAATTGTGGGCGTGGCAGTAGCAATGATCTGCCCATATTTGGAATGCATGCTAGTACAGACCCAGTGTATACATATACCAATTAGTTTTCATATATCATCACTAGAAGCATAGATAGGGTAATTGTCTTTAAGTGGGGTCAACAAAGTTTATTATATAGGATGGAGGCGTATCCTTCCTCTGATCGACCCCGAATCTTATATATGGCTTTGTAGAGTCCATATATGTACTAATACAAAATTTCGTCCAAAAATATTGTATAGGTCGTAAATTATAATAATATGTCAATAGTGGGCGTGGCTGTAGAAATAATTCACCCATTTTTTGTGTGGTGTTTAATGTTAGTACCCGCAACCTACCTCTGAAATTTCGTTGAAAAATCTTTAATAGGAACCTAGTAATGATTTTTGTTAATTGTGGGCGTGGCATTAGCAATAATCAGCCCATATTAGGAATGCATGCTAGTACAGACCCAGTGTATACATATACCAATTAGTTTTCATATATCATCACTAGAAGCATAGATAGGGTAATTGTCTTTCAGTGGGGTCCCCAAAGTTCATTATATGGGAGGGAGGCGTATCCTTCCTCTGATCGGCCCCGAATATTATATATGGCTTTGTAGGGTCCATATATGTACCAATAAAAAATTTCGTCCAAGAATATTGTATAGGTCGTAAGTTATAATAATATGTCAATAGTGGGCGTGGCTGGAAAAATAACTCGCCTATTTTTTGTGTGGTGTTTAATGTTAGTGCCCGCAACCTACCTGTGAAATTTCGTTGAAAAATCTTTAATAGGAACTTTGTCATGATTTTTGGTTAATTGTTGGCGTGGCAGTTGCATTAATCTGCCCATATTTGGAATGCATGCTAGTACAGACCCTGTGTATACATATACCAATTTTTTTTTCATATATCATCACTAGAAGCATAGATAGGGTAATTGTCTTTAAGTGGGGTCCCCAAAGTTTATTATATAGGAGGGAGGCGTATCCTTCCTCTGATCGACCCCGAATCTTATATATGGCTTTGTAGGGTCCATATATGTACTAATACAAAATTTCGTCCAAAAATATTGTATAGGTCGTAAGTTATAATAATCTGTCAATAGTGGGCGTGGCTGTAGAAATAATTCACCCATTTTTTGTGTGGTGTTTAATGTTAGTACCCGCAACCTACCTGTGAAATTTCGTTGAAAAATCTTTAATAGGAACCTAGTAATGATTTTTCGTTAATTGTGGGCGGGGCAGCAGAAATAATCTGCCCATATTTGGAATGCATGCTAGTACAGACCCAGTGTATACATATACCAATTTGTTTTCATATATCATCACTAGAAGCATAGATAGGGTAATTGACTTTAAGTGGGGTCCCCAAAGTTCATTATATGGGAGGGAAGCGTATCCTTCCTCTGATCGACCCCGAATATTATATGTGGCTTTGTAGGGTCCATATATGTACTAATATAAAATTTCGTCCAAAAATATTGTATAGGTCGTAAGTTATAATAATATATCAATAGGGGGCGTGGCTGTAGAACTAACTCGCCCATTTTTTGTGTGGAGTTTAACGTTAGTACCCGCAACTATCCTGTGAAATTTCGTTGAAAAATCTTTAGTACTAATTTGTTTTCATATATCATCACTAGAAGCATAGATAGGGTAATTGACTTTAAGTGGGGTTCCCAAAGTTCAATATATTTGAGGGAGGCGTATCCTTCCTCTGAGCGACCCCGAATCTTATATATGGCTTTGTAGGGTCCATATATGTACTAATATAAGATTTCGTCGAAAAGTATTGTATAGGTCGTAAGTTATAATAATATGTCAATAGTGGGCGTGGCTGTAGAACTAACTCGCCCATTTTTTGTGTGGTGTTTAATGTTAGCACCCGCAACCTACCTGTGAAATTTCGTTCAAAAATCTTTAATAGGAACCTAGTAATGATTGTTGGTTAATTGTGGGCGTGGCAGTGGGAATAATCTGCCCATATTTGGAATGCATTCTAGTACAGACCCAGTGTATACATATACCAATTTGTTTTCATATATCATCACTAGAAGCATAGATAGGGTAATTGTCTTTAAGTGGGGTCCCCAAAGTTCATTATATGGGAGGGAGGCGTATCCTTCCTCTGATCGACTCCGAATCTTATATATGTCTTTGTAGGGTCCATATATGTACAAATATAAAATTTCGACCAAAATATTGTATAGGTCGTAAGTTATAATAATATGCCAATAGTGGGCGTGGCTGTAGAACTAACTCGGCCATTTTTTGTGTGGTGTTTCATGTTAGTACCCGCAACATTCCTGTGAAATTTCGTTGAAAAATTTTAGTAGGAACCTAGTAATGTTTTTTGGTTAATTTTGGGCGTGGCAGTAGCAGTAATCTGCCCATATTTGGAATGCATGCTAGTACAGACCCAGTGTATACATATACCAATTTGTTTTCATATATCATCACTAGAAGCATAGATAGGGTAATTGTCTTTAAGTGGGGTCCCCAAAGTTCATTATATGGGAGAGAGGCGTATCTTTCCTCTCATCGACCCCGAATCTTATATATGGCTTTGTGGGATCCATATATGTACTAATATAAAATTTCGTCCAAAAATATTGTATAGGTCGTAAGTTATAATAATATGTCAATAGTGGGCGTGGCTGTAGAAATAACTCACCCATTTTTTGTGTGGTGTTTAATGTTAGTACCCGCAACCTACCTGATAAATTTCGTTGAAAAACCTTTAACAGGAACCTAGTAATGATTTTTGGTTAATTGTGGACTTGGCAATAGGAATAATCTGCCCTTATTTGGAATGCATGCTAGTACAGACCCAGTGTATACATATACCAATTTGTTTTCATATATCATCACTAGAAGCATAGGTAGGGTAATTGTCTTTAAGTGGGGTCCCCAAAGTTCATTATATGGGAGGGAGGCGTATCCTTCCTCTGATCGACCCCGAATGTTATATATGGCTTTGTAGTTTCCATATATGTACTAATATAAAATTTCGTCCAAAAATATTGTATAGATCGTAAGTTATAATAATATGTCAGTAGTGGGCGTGGATGTAGAACTAACTCGCCCATTTTTTGTGTGGTGTTTAATGTTAGTACCCGCAACATTCCTGTGAAATTTCGTTGAAAAATCTTTAGTAGGAACCTACTAATGTTTTTTGGTTAATTGTGGGCGTGGCAGTAGCAATAATCTGCCCATATTTAGAATGCATGCTAGTACAGACCCAGTGTATACATATACCAATTTGTTTTGATATATCATCACTAGAAGCATTGATAGGGTAATTGTCTTTAAGTGGGGTCCCCAAAGTTCATTATATGGGAGGGAGGCGTATCCTTCCTCTGATCCACCCCAAATATTATATATATGGCTTTGTACTAATACAAAATTTCGTCCAAAAATATTGTATAGGTCGTAAGTTATAATAATATGTCAATAGTGGGCGTGGCTGTAGAACTAACGCGCCCATTTTTTGTGTGGTGTTTAATGTTAGTACCCGCAACATTTCTGTGAAATTTCGTTGAAAAATCTTTAGTACTAATTTGTTTTCATATATCGTCACTAGAAGCATAGATAGGGTAATTCCCTTTAAGTGGGGTCCCCAAAGTTCATTATATGGGAGGGAGGCGTATCCTTCCTCTGATCGACCCAGAATCTTATATATGGCTTTGTAGGGTCCATATGTGTACTAATATAAAATTTCGTCCAAAAACATTGTATGGGTCGTAAGTTATAATAATATGTCAATAGTGGGCGTGGCTGTAGAACTAACACGCCCATCTTTTGCGTGGTGTTTCATGTTAGTACCCGCAAGATTCCTGTGAAATTTCATTGAAAAATTTTAGTAGGAACCTAGTAATGATTTTTGGTTAATTGTGGGAGTGGCAGTAGCAATAATCTGCCCATATTTGGAATGCATTCTACTACAGACTCAGTGTATACATATACCAATTTGTTTTCATATATCATCACTAGAAGCATAGATAGGGTAATTGTCTTTAAGTGGGGTCCCCAAAGTTCATTATATGGGAGGAGGTGTATCCTTCCTCTGATCGACCCCGAATCTTATATATGGCTTTGTAGGGTCCATATATGTACTAATACAAAATTTCGTCCACAAATATTGTATAGGTCGTAAGTTATAATAATATGTAAATAGTGGGGTGGCTGTACAAATAACTCGCCCATTTTTTGTGTGGTGTTTAATGTTAGCACCCGCAACATTCCTGTAGAATTTCGTTGAAAAATCTTTAGTAGGAACCTATTAATGTTTTTTGGTTAATTGTGGGCGTGGCAGTAGCAATGATCTGCCCATATTTGGAATGCATGCTAGTACAGACCCAGTGTATACATATACCAATTAGTTTTCATATATCATCACTAGAAGCATAGATAGGGTAATTGTCTTTTAGTGGGGTCCCCAAAGTTCATTATATGGGAGGGAGGCGTATCGTTCCTCTGATCGACCCCGAATCTTATATATGGCTCTGTAGGGTCCATATATGTACTAATACAAAATTTCGTCCAAAAATATTGTATAGGTCGTAAGTTATAATAATATGTCAATAGTGGGCGTGGCTGTAGAAATAATTCACCCATTTTTTGTGTGGTGTTTAATGTTAGTACCCGCAACCTACCTGTGAAAGTTTGTTGAAAAATCTGTAATAGGAACCTAGTAATGATTTTTGGTTAATTGTGGGAGTGGCAGTAGCATTAATCTGCCCATATTGGGAATGCATGCTAGTACAGACCCAGTGTATACTTATACCAATTTGTTTTCATATATCATCACTAGAAGCATAGATAGGGTAATTGTCTTTAAGTGGGGCCCCCAAAGTTCATTATATGTGAGGGAGGCGTATCCTTCCTCTGAGCGACCCCGAATCTTATATATGGCTTTGTAGGGTCCATATATGTACTAATATAAGATTTCGTCCAAAAGTATTGTATAGGTCGTAAGTTATAATAATATGTCAATAGTGGGCGTGGCTGTAGAAATAACTAGCCCATTTTTTGTGTGGTGTTTAATGTTAGTACCCGCAACCTACCTCTGAAATTTCGTTGAAAAATCTTTAATAGGAACCTAGTAATGATTTTTGTTAATTGTGGGCGTGGCATTAGCAATAATCAGCCCATATTAGGAATGCATGCTAGTACAGACCCAGTGTATACATATACCAATTAGTTTTCATATATCATCACTAGAAGCATAGATAGGGTAATTGTCTTTCAGTGGGGTCCCCAAAGTTCATTATATGGGAGGGAGGCGTATCCTTCCTCTGATCGGCCCCGAATATTATATATGGCTTTGTAGGGTCCATATATGTACCAATAAAAAATTTCGTCCAAGAATATTGTATAGGTCGTAAGTTATAATAATATGTCAATAGTGGGCGTGGCTGTAAAAATAACTCGCCTATTTTTTGTGTGGTGTTTAATGTTAGTGCCCGCAACCTACCTGTGAAATTTCGTTGAAAAATCTTTAATAGGAACTTTGTCATGATTTTTGGTTAATTGTTGGCGTGGCAGTTGCATTAATCTGCCCATATTTGGAATGCATGCTAGTACAGACCCTGTGTATACATATACCAATTTTTTTTTCATATATCATCACTAGAAGCATAGATAGGGTAATTGTCTTTAAGTGGGGTCCCCAAAGTTTATTATATAGGAGGGAGGCGTATCCTTCCTCTGATCGACCCCGAATCTTATATATGGCTTTGTAGGGTCCATATATGTACTAATACAAAATTTCGTCCAAAAATATTGTATAGGTCGTAAGTTATAATAATCTGTCAATAGTGGGCGTGGCTGTAGAAATAATTCACCCATTTTTTGTGTGGTGTTTAATGTTAGTACCCGCAACCTACCTGTGAAATTTCGTTGAAAAATCTTTAATAGGAACCTAGTAATGATTTTTCGTTAATTGTGGGCGGGGCAGCAGAAATAATCTGCCCATATTTGGAATGCATGCTAGTACAGACCCAGTGTATACATATACCAATTTGTTTTCATATATCATCACTAGAAGCATAGATAGGGTAATTGACTTTAAGTGGGGTCCCCAATGTTCATTATATGGGAGGGAAGCGTATCCTTCCTCTGATCGACCCCGAATATTATATGTGGCTTTGTAGGGTCCATATATGTACTAATATAAAATTTCGTCCAAAAATATTGTATAGGTCGTAAGTTATAATAATATATCAATAGGGGGCGTGGCTGTAGAACTAACTCGCCCATTTTTTGTGTGGAGTTTAACGTTAGTACCCGCAACTATCCTGTGAAATTTCGTTGAAAAATCTTTAGTACTAATTTGTTTTCATATATCATCACTAGAAGCATAGATAGGGTAATTGACTTTAAGTGGGGTTCCCAAAGTTCAATATATTTGAGGGAGGCGTATCCTTCCTCTGAGCGACCCCGAATCTTATATATGGCTTTGTAGGGTCCATATATGTACTAATATAAGATTTCGTCCAAAAGTATTGTATAGGTCGTAAGTTATAATAATATGTCAATAGTGGGCGTGGCTGTAGAACTAACTCGCCCATTTTTTGTGTGGTGTTTAATGTTAGCACCCGCAACCTACCTGTGAAATTTCGTTCAAAAATCTTTAATAGGAACCTAGTAATGATTGTTGGTTAATTGTGGGCGTGGCAGTGGGAATAATCTGCCCATATTTGGAATGCATGCTAGTACAGACCCAGTGTATACATATACCAATTTGTTTTCATATATCATCACTAGAAGCATAGATAGGGTAATTGTCTTTAAGTGGGGTCCCCAAAGTTCATTATATGGGAGGGAGGCGTATCCTTCCTCTGATCGACTCCGAATCTTATATATGTCTTTGTAGGGTCCATATATGTACAAATATAAAATTTCGACCAAAATATTGTATAGGTCGTAAGTTATAATAATATGCCAATAGTGGGCGTGGCTGTAGAACTAACTCGGCCATTTTTTGTGTGGTGTTTCATGTTAGTACCCGCAACATTCCTGTGAAATTTCGTTGAAAAATTTTAGTAGGAACCTAGTAATGTTTTTTGGTTAATTTTGGGCGTGGCAGTAGCAGTAATCTGCCCATATTTGGAATGCATGCTAGTACAGACCCAGTGTATACATATACCAATTTGTTTTCATATATCATCACTAGAAGCATAGATAGGGTAATTGTCTTTAAGTGGGGTCCCCAAAGTTCATTATATGGGAGAGAGGCGTATCTTTCCTCTCATCGACCCCGAATCTTATATATGGCTTTGTGGGATCCATATATGTACTAATATAAAATTTCGTCCAAAAATATTGTATAGGTCGTAAGTTATAATAATATGTCAATACTGGGCGTGGCTGTAGAAATAACTCACCCATTTTTTGTGTGGTGTTTAATGTTAGTACCCGCAACCTACCTGATAAATTTCGTTGAAAAACCTTTAACAGGAACCTAGTAATGATTTTTGGTTAATTGTGGACTTGGCAATAGGAATAATCTGCCCTTATTTGGAATGCATGCTAGTACAGACCCAGTGTATACATATACCAATTTGTTTTCATATATCATCACTAGAAGCATAGGTAGGGTAATTGTCTTTAAGTGGGGTCCCCAAAGTTCATTATATGGGAGGGAGGCGTATCCTTCCTCTGATCGACCCCGAATGTTATATATGGCTTTGTAGTTTCCATATATGTACTAATATAAAATTTCGTCCAAAAATATTGTATAGATCGTAAGTTATAATAATATGTCAATAGTGGGCGTGGCTGTAGAACTAACTCGCCCATTTTTTGTGTGGTGTTTAATGTTAGCACCCGCAACCTACCTGTGAAATTTCGTTGAAAAATCTTTAGTAGGAACCTACTAATGTTTTTTGGTTAATTGTGGGCGTGGCAGTAGCAATAATCTGCCCATATTTAGAATGCATGCTAGTACAGACCCAGTGTATACATATACCAATTTGTTTTGATATATCATCACTAGAAGCATTGATAGGGTAATTGTCTTTAAGTGGGGTCCCCAAAGTTCATTATATGGGAGGGAGGCGTATCCTTCCTCTGATCGACCCCAAATATTATATATATGGCTTTGTACTAATACAAAAATTCGTCCAAAAATATTGTATAGGTCGTAAGTTATAATAATATGTCAATAGTGGGCGTGGCTGTAGAACTAACTCGCCCATTTTTTGTGTGGTGTTTAATGTTAGCACCCGCAACATTCCTGTAGAATTTCGTTGAAAAATCTTTAGTAGGAACCTATTAATGTTTTTTGGTTAATTGTGGGCGTGGCAGTAGCAATGATCTGCCCATATTTGGAATGCATGCTAGTACAGACCCAGTGTATACATATACCAATTAGTTTTCATATATCATCACTAGAAGCATAGATAGGGTAATTGTCTTTTAGTGGGGTCCCCAAAGTTCATTATATGGGAGGGAGGCGTATCGTTCCTCTGATCGACCCCGAATCTTATATATGGCTCTGTAGGGTCCATATATGTACTAATACAAAATTTCGTCCAAAAATATTGTATAGGTCGTAAGTTATAATAATATGTCAATAGTGGGCGTGGCTGTAGAAATAATTCACCCATTTTTTGTGTGGTGTTTAATGTTAGTACCCGCAACCTACCTGTGAAAGTTTGTTGAAAAATCTGTAATAGGAACCTAGTAATGATTTTTGGTTAATTGTGGGAGTGGCAGTAGCATTAATCTGCCCATATTGGGAATGCATGCTAGTACAGACCCAGTGTATACTTATACCAATTTGTTTTCATATATCATCACTAGAAGCATAGATAGGGTAATTGTCTTTAAGTGGGGCCCCCAAAGTTCATTATATGTGAGGGAGGCGTATCCTTCCTCTGAGCGACCCCGAATCTTATATATGGCTTTGTAGGGTCCATATATGTACTAATATAAGATTTCGTCCAAAAGTATTGTATAGGTCGTAAGTTATAATAATATGTCAATAGTGGGCGTGGCTGTAGAAATAACTAGCCCATTTTTTGTGTGGTGTTTAATGTTAGTACCCGCAACCTACCTCTGAAATTTCGTTGAAAAATCTTTAATAGGAACCTAGTAATGATTTTTGTTAATTGTGGGCGTGGCATTAGCAATAATCAGCCCATATTAGGAATGCATGCTAGTACAGACCCAGTGTATACATATACCAATTAGTTTTCATATATCATCACTAGAAGCATAGATAGGGTAATTGTCTTTCAGTGGGGTCCCCAAAGTTCATTATATGGGAGGGAGGCGTATCCTTCCTCTGATCGGCCCCGAATATTATATATGGCTTTGTAGGGTCCATATATGTACCAATAAAAAATTTCGTCCAAGAATATTGTATAGGTCGTAAGTTATAATAATATGTCAATAGTGGGCGTAGCTGTAAAAATAACTCGCCTATTTTTTGTGTGGTGTTTAATGTTAGTGCCCGCAACCTACCTGTGAAATTTCGTTGAAAAATCTTTAATAGGAACTTTGTCATGATTTTTGGTTAATTGTTGGCGTGGCAGTTGCATTAATCTGCCCATATTTGGAATGCATGCTAGTACAGACCCTGTGTATACATATACCAATTTTTTTTTCATATATCATCACTAGAAGCATAGATAGGGTAATTGTCTTTAAGTGGGGTCCCCAAAGTTTATTATATAGGAGGGAGGCGTATCCTTCCTCTGATCGACCCCGAATCTTATATATGGCTTTGTAGGGTCCATATATGTACTAATACAAAATTTCGTCCAAAAATATTGTATAGGTCGTAAGTTATAATAATCTGTCAATAGTGGGCGTGGCTGTAGAAATAATTCACCCATTTTTTGTGTGGTGTTTAATGTTAGTACCCGCAACCTACCTGTGAAATTTCGTTGAAAAATCTTTAATAGGAACCTAGTAATGATTTTTCGTTAATTGTGGGCGGGGCAGCAGAAATAATCTGCCCATATTTGGAATGCATGCTAGTACAGACCCAGTGTATACATATACCAATTTGTTTTCATATATCATCACTAGAAGCATAGATAGGGTAATTGACTTTAAGTGGGGTCCCCAATGTTCATTATATGGGAGGGAAGCGTATCCTTCCTCTGATCGACCCCGAATATTATATGTGGCTTTGTAGGGTCCATATATGTACTAATATAAAATTTCGTCCAAAAATATTGTATAGGTCGTAAGTTATAATAATATATCAATAGGGGGCGTGGCTGTAGAACTAACTCGCCCATTTTTTGTGTGGAGTTTAACGTTAGTACCCGCAACTATCCTGTGAAATTTCGTTGAAAAATCTTTAGTACTAATTTGTTTTCATATATCATCACTAGAAGCATAGATAGGGTAATTGACTTTAAGTGGGGTTCCCAAAGTTCAATATATTTGAGGGAGGCGTATCCTTCCTCTGAGCGACCCCGAATCTTATATATGGCTTTG
Source organism: Clusia tigrina (assembly GCA_920105625.2). NCBI lineage: Eukaryota > Metazoa > Arthropoda > Insecta > Diptera > Clusiidae > Clusia > Clusia tigrina. The sequence goes on from OV050030.1 coordinate 341,851,259, forward strand.
TAGGGTCCATATATGTACTAATATAAGATTTCGTCCAAAAGTATTGTATAGGTCGTAAGTTATAATAATATGTCAATAGTGGGCGTGGCTGTAGAACTAACTCGCCCATTTTTTGTGTGGTGTTTAATGTTAGCACCCGCAACCTACCTGTGAAATTTCGTTCAAAAATCTTTAATAGGAACCTAGTAATGATTGTTGGTTAATTGTGGGCGTGGCAGTGGGAATAATCTGCCCATATTTGGAATGCATGCTAGTACAGACCCAGTGTATACATATACCAATTTGTTTTCATATATCATCACTAGAAGCATAGATAGGGTAATTGTCTTTAAGTGGGGTCCCCAAAGTTCATTATATGGGAGGGAGGCGTATCCTTCCTCTGATCGACTCCGAATCTTATATATGTCTTTGTAGGGTCCATATATGTACAAATATAAAATTTCGACCAAAATATTGTATAGGTCGTAAGTTATAATAATATGCCAATAGTGGGCGTGGCTGTAGAACTAACTCGGCCATTTTTTGTGTGGTGTTTCATGTTAGTACCCGCAACATTCCTGTGAAATTTCGTTGAAAAATTTTAGTAGGAACCTAGTAATGTTTTTTGGTTAATTTTGGGCGTGGCAGTAGCAGTAATCTGCCCATATTTGGAATGCATGCTAGTACAGACCCAGTGTATACATATACCAATTTGTTTTCATATATCATCACTAGAAGCATAGATAGGGTAATTGTCTTTAAGTGGGGTCCCCAAAGTTCATTATATGGGAGGGAGGCGTATCGTTCCTCTGATCGACCCCGAATCTTATATATGGCTCTGTAGGGTCCATATATGTACTAATACAAAATTTCGTCCAAAAATATTGTATAGGTCGTAAGTTATAATAATATGTCAATAGTGGGCGTGGCTGTAGAAATAATTCACCCATTTTTTGTGTGGTGTTTAATGTTAGTACCCGCAACCTACCTGTGAAAGTTTGTTGAAAAATCTGTAATAGGAACCTAGTAATGATTTTTGGTTAATTGTGGGAGTGGCAGTAGCATTAATCTGCCCATATTGGGAATGCATGCTAGTACAGACCCAGTGTATACTTATACCAATTTGTTTTCATATATCATCACTAGAAGCATAGATAGGGTAATTGTCTTTAAGTGGGGCCCCCAAAGTTCATTATATGTGAGGGAGGCGTATCCTTCCTCTGAGCGACCCCGAATCTTATATATGGCTTTGTAGGGTCCATATATGTACTAATATAAGATTTCGTCCAAAAGTATTGTATAGGTCGTAAGTTATAATAATATGTCAATAGTGGGCGTGGCTGTAGAAATAACTAGCCCATTTTTTGTGTGGTGTTTAATGTTAGTACCCGCAACCTACCTCTGAAATTTCGTTGAAAAATCTTTAATAGGAACCTAGTAATGATTTTTGTTAATTGTGGGCGTGGCATTAGCAATAATCAGCCCATATTAGGAATGCATGCTAGTACAGACCCAGTGTATACATATACCAATTAGTTTTCATATATCATCACTAGAAGCATAGATAGGGTAATTGTCTTTCAGTGGGGTCCCCAAAGTTCATTATATGGGAGGGAGGCGTATCCTTCCTCTGATCGGCCCCGAATATTATATATGGCTTTGTAGGGTCCATATATGTACCAATAAAAAATTTCGTCCAAGAATATTGTATAGGTCGTAAGTTATAATAATATGTCAATAGTGGGCGTGGCTGTAAAAATAACTCGCCTATTTTTTGTGTGGTGTTTAATGTTAGTGCCCGCAACCTACCTGTGAAATTTCGTTGAAAAATCTTTAATAGGAACTTTGTCATGATTTTTGGTTAATTGTTGGCGTGGCAGTTGCATTAATCTGCCCATATTTGGAATGCATGCTAGTACAGACCCTGTGTATACATATACCAATTTTTTTTTCATATATCATCACTAGAAGCATAGATAGGGTAATTGTCTTTAAGTGGGGTCCCCAAAGTTTATTATATAGGAGGGAGGCGTATCCTTCCTCTGATCGACCCCGAATCTTATATATGGCTTTGTAGGGTCCATATATGTACTAATACAAAATTTCGTCCAAAAATATTGTATAGGTCGTAAGTTATAATAATCTGTCAATAGTGGGCGTGGCTGTAGAAATAATTCACCCATTTTTTGTGTGGTGTTTAATGTTAGTACCCGCAACCTACCTGTGAAATTTCGTTGAAAAATCTTTTATAGGAACCTAGTAATGATTTTTCGTTAATTGTGGGCGGGGCAGCAGAAATAATCTGCCCATATTTGGAATGCATGCTAGTACAGACCCAGTGTATACATATACCAATTTGTTTTCATATATCATCACTAGAAGCATAGATAGGGTAATTGACTTTAAGTGGGGTCCCCAATGTTCATTATATGGGAGGGAAGCGTATCCTTCCTCTGATCGACCCCGAATATTATATGTGGCTTTGTAGGGTCCATATATGTACTAATATAAAATTTCGTCCAAAAATATTGTATAGGTCGTAAGTTATAATAATATATCAATAGGGGGCGTGGCTGTAGAACTAACTCGCCCATTTTTTGTGTGGAGTTTAACGTTAGTACCCGCAACTATCCTGTGAAATTTCGTTGAAAAATCTTTAGTACTAATTTGTTTTCATATATCATCACTAGAAGCATAGATAGGGTAATTGACTTTAAGTGGGGTTCCCAAAGTTCAATATATTTGAGGGAGGCGTATCCTTCCTCTGAGCGACCCCGAATCTTATATATGGCTTTGTAGGGTCCATATATGTACTAATATAAGATTTCGTCCAAAAGTATTGTATAGGTCGTAAGTTATAATAATATGTCAATAGTGGGCGTGGCTGTAGAACTAACTCGCCCATTTTTTGTGTGGTGTTTAATGTTAGCACCCGCAACCTACCTGTGAAATTTCGTTCAAAAATCTTTAATAGGAACCTAGTAATGATTGTTGGTTAATTGTGGGCGTGGCAGTGGGAATAATCTGCCCATATTTGGAATGCATGCTAGTACAGACCCAGTGTATACATATACCAATTTGTTTTCATATATCATCACTAGAAGCATAGATAGGGTAATTGTCTTTAAGTGGGGTCCCCAAAGTTCATTATATGGGAGGGAGGCGTATCCTTCCTCTGATCGACTCCGAATCTTATATATGTCTTTGTAGGGTCCATATATGTACAAATATAAAATTTCGACCAAAATATTGTATAGGTCGTAAGTTATAATAATATGCCAATAGTGGGCGTGGCTGTAGAACTAACTCGGCCATTTTTTGTGTGGTGTTTCATGTTAGTACCCGCAACATTCCTGTGAAATTTCGTTGAAAAATTTTAGTAGGAACCTAGTAATGTTTTTTGGTTAATTTTGGGCGTGGCAGTAGCAGTAATCTGCCCATATTTGGAATGCATGCTAGTACAGACCCAGTGTATACATATACCAATTTGTTTTCATATATCATCACTAGAAGCATAGATAGGGTAATTGTCTTTAAGTGGGGTCCCCAAAGTTCATTATATGGGAGAGAGGCGTATCTTTCCTCTCATCGACCCCGAATCTTATATATGGCTTTGTGGGATCCATATATGTACTAATATAAAATTTCGTCCAAAAATATTGTATAGGTCGTAAGTTATAATAATATGTCAATAGTGGGCGTGGCTGTAGAAATAACTCACCCATTTTTTGTGTGGTGTTTAATGTTAGTACCCGCAACCTACCTGATAAATTTCGTTGAAAAATCTTTAGTACTAATTTGTTTTCATATATCGTCACTAGAAGCATAGATAGGGTAATTCCCTTTAAGTGGGGTCCCCAAAGTTCATTATATGGGAGGGAGGCGTATCCTTCCTCTGATCGACCCAGAATCTTATATATGGCTTTGTAGGGTCCATATGTGTACTAATATAAAATTTCGTCCAAAAACATTGTATGGGTCGTAAGTTATAATAATATGTCAATAGTGGGCGTGGCTGTAGAACTAACACGCCCATCTTTTGCGTGGTGTTTCATGTTAGTACCCGCAAGATTCCTGTGAAATTTCATTGAAAAATTTTAGTAGGAACCTAGTAATGATTTTTGGTTAATTGTGGGAGTGGCAGTAACAATAATCTGCCCATATTTGGAATGCATTCTACTACAGACCCAGTGTATACATATACCAATTTGTTTTCATATATCATCACTAGAAGCATAGATAGGGTAATTGTCTTTAAGTGGGGTCAACAAAGTTTATTATATAGGATGGAGGCGTATCCTTCCTCTGATCGACCCCGAATCTTATATATGGCTTTGTAGAGTCCATATATGTACTAATACAAAATTTCGTCCAAAAATATTGTATAGGTCGTAAGTTATAATAATATGTCAATAGTGGGCGTGGCTGTAGAAATAATTCACCCATTTTTTGTGTGGTGTTTAATGTTAGTACCCGCAACCTACCTGTGAAAGTTTGTTGAAAAATCTGTAATAGGAACCTAGTAATGATTTTTGGTTAATTGTGGGAGTGGCAGTAGCATTAATCTGCCCATATTGGGAATGCATGCTAGTACAGACCCAGTGTATACTTATACCAATTTGTTTTCATATATCATCACTAGAAGCATAGATAGGGTAATTGACTTTAAGTGGGGTTCCCAAAGTTCAATATATTTGAGGGAGGCGTATCCTTCCTCTGAGCGACCCCGAATCTTATATATGGCTTTGTAGGGTCCATATATGTACTAATATAAGATTTCGTCCAAAAGTATTGTATAGGTCGTAAGTTATAATAATATGTCAATAGTGGGCGTGGCTGTAGAAATAACTAGCCCATTTTTTGTGTGGTGTTTAATGTTAGTACCCGCAACCTACCTCTGAAGTTTCGTTGAAAAATCTTTAATAGGAACCTAGTAATGATTTTTGTTAATTGTGGGCGTGGCATAAGCAATAATCAGCCCATATTAGGAATGCATGCTAGTACAGACCCAGTGTATACATATACCAATTAGTTTTCATATATCATCACTAGAAGCATAGATAGGGTAATTGTCTTTCAGTGGGGTCCCCAAAGTTCATTATATGGGAGGGAGGAGTATCCTTCCTCTGATCGGCCCCGAATATTATATATGGCTTTGTAGGGTCCATATATGTACCAATAAAAAATTTCGTCCAAGAATATTGTATAGGTCGTAAGTTATAATAATATGTCAATAGTGGGCGTGGCTGTAGAAATAACTCGCCCATTTTTTGTGTGGTGTTTAAAGTTAGTGCCCGCAACCTACCTGTGAAATTTCGTTGAAAAATCTTTAATAGGAACTTTGTAATGATTTTTGGTTAATTGTTGGCGTGGCAGTTGCATTAATCTGCCCATATTTGGAATGCATGCTAGTACAGACCCAGTGTATACTTATACCAATTTGTTTTCATATATCATCACTAGACGCATAGATAGGGTAATTGTTTTTAAGTGGGGCCCCCAAAGTTCATTATATGGGAGGGAGGCGTATCCTTCCTCTGATCGACCCCGAATCTTATATATAGCTTTGTAGGGTCCATGTACTAATATAAGATTTCGTCCAAAAATATTGTATAGGTCGTAAGTTATAATAATATGTCAATAGTGGGCGTGGCTGTAGAAATAACTCGCCCATTTTTTGTGTGGTGTTTAATGTTAGTACCCGCAACATTCCTGTAAATTTTCGTTGAAAAATCTTCAATAGGAACCTAGTAATGATTTTTGTTAATTGTGGGCGTGGCAGTAGGAATAATCTGCCCATATTTGGAATGCATGCTAGTACAGACCCAGTGTATACATATACCAATTTGTTTTCATACATCATCACTAGAAGCATATATAGGGTAATTGTCTTTAAGTGGGGTCCCCAAAGTTCATTATATGAGAGGGAGGCGTATCCTTCCTCTGCCTGACCCCGAATCTTATATATGGTTTTGTAGGGTCCATATATGTATTAATACAAAGTTTCGTCCAAACATATTGTTTGGTCGTGTGTTATAATAATATGTCAATAGTGGACGTGGCTGTAGAACTAACTCGCCCCTTTTTTGTGTGGTGTTTCATGTTAGTACCCGCAACATTCCTGTGAAATTTCGTTTAAAAATTTTAGTAGGAACCTACTAATGTTTTTTGGTTCATTATGGGCGTGGCAGTAGCAATGATCTGCCCATATTTGGAATGCATGCTAGTACAGACCCAGTGTATATATATACGAATTTGCTTTCATATATCATCACTAGAAGCATAGATAGCGTAATTGTCTTTACATGTGGTCCCCAAAGTTCATTATATGGGAGGGAGGCGCATCCTTCCTCTGATAGACCCCGAATATTGTGTATGGTTTTGTAGGGTCCATATATGTACTAATATAAAATTGTGTCCAAAAATATTGTATAGGTCGTAAGTTATAATAATATGTCAATAGTGGGCGTGGCTGTAGAAATAACACGCCCATTTTTTGTGTGGTGTTTAATGTTAGTACCCGCAACATTCCTGTAAATTTTCGTTGAAAAATTTTGAATAGGAACCTAGTAATGATTTTTGTTAATTGTGGGCGTGGCAGTAGCAATAATTAGCCCATATTTGGAATGCATGCTAGTACAGACCCAGTGTATACATATACCAATTAGTTTTCATATATCATCACTAGAAGCATAGATAGGGTAATTGTCTTTCAGTGGGGTCCCCAAAGTTCATTATATGGGAGGGAGGCGTATCCTTCCTCTGATCGGCCCCGAATATTATATATGGCTTTGTAGGGTCCATATATGTACCAATAAACAATTTCGTCCAAGAATATTGTATAGGTCGTAAGTTATAATAATATGTCAATAGTGGGCGTGGCTGTAGAAATAACTCGCCCATTTTTTGTGTGGTGTTTAATGTTAGTGCCCGCAACCTACCTGTGAAATTTCGTTGAAAAATCTTTAATAGGAACTTTGTAATGATTTTTGGTTAATTGTTGGCGTGGCAGTTGCATTAATCTGCCCATATTTGGAATGCATGCTAGTACAGACCCAGTGTACTCGTATACATATACCAATTTGCTTCCATATATCATCACTAGAAGCATAGATAGGGTAATTGGCTTTAAGTGGGGTCCCCAAAGTTCATTATATAGGAGGGAGGCGTATCCTTCCTCTGATCGACCCCGCATCTTATATATGGTTTTGTAGGTTCCATAGATGAACTAATACAAAATTTCCTCCAAAATATTGTATAAGTCGTAAGTTATAATAATATGTCAATAGTGGGCGTGGCTGTAGAAATAACTCGCCCATTTTTTGTGTGGTGTTTAATGTTAGTGCCCGCAACCTACCTGTGAAATTTCGTTGAAAAATCTTTAATAGGAACCGTGTACTGATTTTTGGTTAATTGTTGGCGTGGCAGTTGCATTAATCTGCCCATATTTGGAATGCATGCTAGTACAGACCCTGTGTATACATATACCAATTTTTTTTAGTCTTTAAGTGGGGTCAACTAAGTTTATTATATAGGAGGGAGGCGTATCCTTCCTCTGATCGACCCCGAATCTTATATATGGCTTTGTAGGGTCCATATATGTACTAATACAAAATTTCGTCCAAAAATATTTTATAGGTCGTAAGTTATAATAATATGTCAATAGTGGGCGTGGCCGTAGAAATAATTCACCCATTTTTTGTGTGGTGTTTAATGTTAGTACCCGCAACCTACCTGTGAAATTTCGTTGAAAAATCTTTAATAGGAACCTAGTAATGATTTTTCGTTAATTGTGGGAGTGGCAGTAGCATTAATCTGCCCATATTGGGAATGCATGCTAGTACAGACCCAGTGTATACTTATACCAATTTGTTTTCATATATCATCACTAGAAGCATAGATGGGGTCATTGTCTTTAAGTGGGGCCCCCAAAGTTCATTATATGGAAGGGAGGCGTATCCTTCCTCTGATGGACCCCGAATCTTGTGTATGGTTTTGTAGGGTCCATATATGTATTAATATAAAATTTCGTCCAAAAATTTTGTATAGGTCGTAAGTTATAATAATACGTCAATAGTGCGCGTGGCTGCAGAACTAACTCGCCTATTTTTTGTGTGGTGTTTAACGTTAGCACCCGCAACATTCCTGTAGAATTTCGTTGAAAAATCTTTAGTAGGAACCTACTAATGTTTTTTGGTTCATTGTGGGCGTGGCAGTAGCAATGATCTGCCCATATTTGGAATGCATGCTAGTACAGACCCAGTGTATACATATACTAATTTGTTTCCATATAACTTCAGCAGAAGCATAGATAGGGAAATTTTCTTTAAGTGGAGTCCCCAAAGTTAATTATATGGGAGGGAGGCGTATCCCTCCTCTGATCGACCCCGAATCTTACATATGGCTTTGTAGGGTCCATATGTGTACTAATACAAAATTTCGTCCAAAAATATTGTATAGGTCGTAAGTTATAATAATATCTCAATAGTGGGCGTGGCTGTAGAAATAATTCACCCATCTTTTGTGTGGTGTTTAATGTTAGTACCCGCAACCTACCTGTGAAATTTCGTTGAAAAATCTTTAATAGGAACCTAGTAATGATTTTTCGTTAATTGTGGGAGTGGCAGTAGCATTAATCTGCCCATATTGGGAATGCATGCTAGTACAGACCCAGTGTATACTTATACCAATTTGTTTTCATATATCATCACTAGAAGCATAGATAGGGTCATTGTCTTTAAGTGGGGCCCCCAAAGTTCATTATATGGGAGGGAGGCGTATCCTTCCTCTGATGGATCCCGAATCTTGTGTATGGTTTTGTAGGGTCCATATATGTACTAATATAAAATTTCGTCCAAAAATTTTGTATAGGTCGTAAGTTATAATAATAGGTCAATAGTGGGCGTGGCTGTGGAGCTAACTCGCCTATTTTTTGTGTGGTGTTTAACGTTAGCACCCGCAACATTCCTGTAGAATTTCGTTGAAAAATCTTTAGTAGGAACCTACTAATGTTTTTTGGTTCATTGTGGGCGTGGCAGTAGCATTAATCTGCCCATATTTGGAATGCATGCTAGTACAGACCAAGTGTATACATATACCAATTTGTTTTCATATATCATAACTAGAAGCATAAATAGGGTAATTGCCTTTAAGCGGGGTCCCCAAAGTTTATTATATAGGATGGAGGCGTATCCTTCCTCTGATCGACCCCGAATCTTATATATGGCTTTGTAGAGTCCATATATGTACTAATACAAAATTTCGTCCAAAAATATTGTATAGGTCGTAAGTTATAATAATATGTCAATAGTGGGCGTGGCTGTAGAAATAATTCACCCATTTTTTGTGTGGTGTTTAATGTTAGTACCCGCAACCTACCTGTGAAAGTTTGTTGAAAAATCTGTAATAGGAACCTAGTAATGATTTTTGGTTAATTGTGGGAGTGGCAGTAGCATTAATCTGCCCATATTGGGAATGCATGCTAGTACAGACCCAGTGTATACTTATACCAATTTGTTTTCATATATCATCACTAGAAGCATAGATAGGGTAATTGACTTTAAGTGGGGTTCCCAAAGTTCAATATATTTGAGGGAGGCGTATCCTTCCTCTGAGCGACCCCGAATCTTATATATGGCTTTGTAGGGTCCATATATGTACTAATATAAGATTTCGTCCAAAAGTATTGTATAGGTCGTAAGTTATAATAATATGTCAATAGTGGGCGTGGCTGTAGAAATAACTAGCCCATTTTTTGTGTGGTGTTTAATGTTAGTACCCGCAACCTACCTCTGAAGTTTCGTTGAAAAATCTTTAATAGGAACCTAGTAATGATTTTTGTTAATTGTGGGCGTGGCATAAGCAATAATCAGCCCATATTAGGAATGCATGCTAGTACAGACCCAGTGTATACATATACCAATTAGTTTTCATATATCATCACTAGAAGCATAGATAGGGTAATTGTCTTTCAGTGGGGTCCCCAAAGTTCATTATATGGGAGGGAGGAGTATCCTTCCTCTGATCGGCCCCGAATATTATATATGGCTTTGTAGGGTCCATATATGTACCAATAAAAAATTTCGTCCAAGAATATTGTATAGGTCGTAAGTTATAATAATATGTCAATAGTGGGCGTGGCTGTAGAAATAACTCGCCCATTTTTTGTGTGGTGTTTAAAGTTAGTGCCCGCAACCTACCTGTGAAATTTCGTTGAAAAATCTTTAATAGGAACTTTGTAATGATTTTTGGTTAATTGTTGGCGTGGCAGTTGCATTAATCTGCCCATATTTGGAATGCATGCTAGTACAGACCCAGTGTATACTTATACCAATTTGTTTTCATATATCATCACTAGAAGCATAGATAGGGTAATTGTTTTTAAGTGGGGCCCCCAAAGTTCATTATATGGGAGGGAGGCGTATCCTTCCTCTGATCGACCCCGAATCTTATATATAGCTTTGTAGGGTCCATGTACTAATATAAGATTTCGTCCAAAAATATTGTATAGGTCGTAAGTTATAATAATATGTCAATAGTGGGCGTGGCTGTAGAAATAACTCGCCCATTTTTTGTGTGGTGTTTAATGTTAGTACCCGCAACATTCCTGTAAATTTTCGTTGAAAAATCTTGAATAGGAACCTAGTAATGATTTTTGTTAATTGTGGGCGTGGCAGTAGGAATAATCTGCCCATATTTGGAATGCATGCTAGTACAGACCCAGTGTATACATATACCAATTTGTTTTCATACATCATCACTAGAAGCATATATAGGGTAATTGTCTTTAAGTGGGGTCCCCAAAGTTCATTATATGAGAGGGAGGCGTATCCTTCCTCTGCCTGACCCCGAATCTTATATATGGTTTTGTAGGGTCCATATATGTATTAATACAAAGTTTCGTCCAAACATATTGTTTGGTCGTGTGTTATAATAATATGTCAATAGTGGACGTGGCTGTAGAACTAACTCGCCCCTTTTTTGTGTGGTGTTTCATGTTAGTACCCGCAACATTCCTGTGAAATTTCGTTGAAAAATTTTAGTAGGAACCTACTAATGTTTTTTGGTTCATTATGGGCGTGGCAGTAGCAATGATCTGCCCATATTTGGAATGCATGCTAGTACAGACCCAGTGTATATATATACGAATTTGCTTTCATATATCATCACTAGAAGCATAGATAGCGTAATTGTCTTTACATGTGGTCCCCAAAGTTCATTATATGGGAGGGAGGCGCATCCTTCCTCTGATAGACCCCGAATATTGTGTATGGTTTTGTAGGGTCCATATATGTACTAATATAAAATTGTGTCCAAAAATATTGTATAGGTCGTAAGTTATAATAATATGTCAATAGTGGGCGTGGCTGTAGAAATAACACGCCCATTTTTTGTGTGGTGTTTAATGTTAGTACCCGCAACATTCCTGTAAATTTTCGTTGAAAAATCTTGAATAGGAACCTAGTAATGATTTTTGTTAATTGTGGGCGTGGCAGTAGCAATAATTAGCCCATATTTGGAATGCATGCTAGTACAGACCCAGTGTATACATATACCAATTAGTTTTCATATATCATCACTAGAAGCATAGATAGGGTAATTGTCTTTCAGTGGGGTCCCCAAAGTTCATTATATGGGAGGGAGGCGTATCCTTCCTCTGATCGACCCCGAATATTATATATGGCTTTGTAGGGTCCATATATGTACCAATAAACAATTTCGTCCAAGAATATTGTATAGGTCGTAAGTTATAATAATATGTCAATAGTGGGCGTGGCTGTAGAAATAACTCGCCCATTTTTTGTGTGGTGTTTAATGTTAGTGCCCGCAACCTACCTGTGAAATTTCGTTGAAAAATCTTTAATAGGAACTTTGTAATGATTTTTGGTTAATTGTTGGCGTGGCAGTTGCATTAATCTGCCCATATTTGGAATGCATGCTAGTACAGACCCAGTGTACTCGTATACATATACCAATTTGCTTCCATATATCATCACTAGAAGCATAGATAGGGTAATTGGCTTTAAGTGGGGTCCCCAAAGTTCATTATATAGGAGGGAGGCGTATCCTTCCTCTGATCGACCCCGCATCTTATATATGGTTTTGTAGGTTCCATAGATGAACTAATACAAAATTTCCTCCAAAATATTGTATAAGTCGTAAGTTATAATAATATGTCAATAGTGGGCGTGGCTGTAGAAATAACTCGCCCATTTTTTGTGTGGTGTTTAATGTTAGTGCCCGCAACCTACCTGTGAAATTTCGTTGAAAAATCTTTAATAGGAACCGTGTACTGATTTTTGGTTAATTGTTGGCGTGGCAGTTGCATTAATCTGCCCATATTTGGAATGCATGCTAGTACAGACCCTGTGTATACATATACCAATTTTTTTTAGTCTTTAAGTGGGGTCAACTAAGTTTATTATATAGGAGGGAGGCGTATCCTTCCTCTGATCGACCCCGAATCTTATATATGGCTTTGTAGGGTCCATATATGTACTAATACAAAATTTCGTCCAAAAATATTTTATAGGTCGTAAGTTATAATAATATGTCAATAGTGGGCGTGGCCGTAGAAATAATTCACCCATTTTTTGTGTGGTGTTTAATGTTAGTACCCGCAACCTACCTGTGAAATTTCGTTGAAAAATCTTTAATAGGAACCTAGTAATGATTTTTCGTTAATTGTGGGAGTGGCAGTAGCATTAATCTGCCCATATTGGGAATGCATGCTAGTACAGACCCAGTGTATACTTATACCAATTTGTTTTCATATATCATCACTAGAAGCATAGATGGGGTCATTGTCTTTAAGTGGGGCCCCCAAAGTTCATTATATGGAAGGGAGGCGTATCCTTCCTCTGATGGACCCCGAATCTTGTGTATGGTTTTGTAGGGTCCATATATGTATTAATATAAAATTTCGTCCAAAAATTTTGTATAGGTCGTAAGTTATAATAATACGTCAATAGTGCGCGTGGCTGCAGAACTAACTCGCCTATTTTTTGTGTGGTGTTTAACGTTAGCACCCGCAACATTCCTGTAGAATTTCGTTGAAAAATCTTTAGTAGGAACCTACTAATGTTTTTTGGTTCATTGTGGGCGTGGCAGTAGCAATGATCTGCCCATATTTGGAATGCATGCTAGTACAGACCCAGTGTATACATATACTAATTTGTTTCCATATAACTTCAGCAGAAGCATAGATAGGGAAATTTTCTTTAAGTGGAGTCCCCAAAGTTAATTATATGGGAGGGAGGCGTATCCCTCCTCTGATCGACCCCGAATCTTACATATGGCTTTGTAGGGTCCATATGTGTACTAATACAAAATTTCGTCCAAAAATATTTTATAGGTCGTAAGTTATAATAATATGTCAATAGTGGGCGTGGCCGTAGAAATAATTCACCCATTTTTTGTGTGGTGTTTAATGTTAGTACCCGCAACCTACCTGTGAAATTTCGTTGAAAAATCTTTAATAGGAACCTAGTAATGATTTTTCGTTAATTGTGGGAGTGGCAGTAGCATTAATCTGCCCATATTGGGAATGCATGCTAGTACAGACCCAGTGTATACTTATACCAATTTGTTTTCATATATCATCACTAGAAGCATAGATGGGGTCATTGTCTTTAAGTGGGGCCCCCAAAGTTCATTATATGGAAGGGAGGCGTATCCTTCCTCTGATGGACCCCGAATCTTGTGTATGGTTTTGTAGGGTCCATATATGTATTAATATAAAATTTCGTCCAAAAATTTTGTATAGGTCGTAAGTTATAATAATACGTCAATAGTGCGCGTGGCTGCAGAACTAACTCGCCTATTTTTTGTGTGGTGTTTAACGTTAGCACCCGCAACATTCCTGTAGAATTTCGTTGAAAAATCTTTAGTAGGAACCTACTAATGTTTTTTGGTTCATTGTGGGCGTGGCAGTAGCAATGATCTGCCCATATTTGGAATGCATGCTAGTACAGACCCAGTGTATACATATACTAATTTGTTTCCATATAACTTCAGCAGAAGCATAGATAGGGAAATTTTCTTTAAGTGGAGTCCCCAAAGTTAATTATATGGGAGGGAGGCGTATCCCTCCTCTGATCGACCCCGAATCTTACATATGGCTTTGTAGGGTCCATATGTGTACTAATACAAAATTTCGTCCAAAAATATTTTATAGGTCGTAAGTTATAATAATATGTCAATAGTGGGCGTGGCCGTAGAAATAATTCACCCATTTTTTGTGTGGTGTTTAATGTTAGTACCCGCAACCTACCTGTGAAATTTCGTTGAAAAATCTTTAATAGGAACCTAGTAATGATTTTTCGTTAATTGTGGGAGTGGCAGTAGCATTAATCTGCCCATATTGGGAATGCATGCTAGTACAGACCCAGTGTATACTTATACCAATTTGTTTTCATATATCATCACTAGAAGCATAGATGGGGTCATTGTCTTTAAGTGGGGCCCCCAAAGTTCATTATATGGAAGGGAGGCGTATCCTTCCTCTGATGGACCCCGAATCTTGTGTATGGTTTTGTAGGGTCCATATATGTATTAATATAAAATTTCGTCCAAAAATTTTGTATAGGTCGTAAGTTATAATAATACGTCAATAGTGCGCGTGGCTGCAGAACTAACTCGCCTATTTTTTGTGTGGTGTTTAACGTTAGCACCCGCAACATTCCTGTAGAATTTCGTTGAAAAATCTTTAGTAGGAACCTACTAATGTTTTTTGGTTCATTGTGGGCGTGGCAGTAGCAATGATCTGCCCATATTTGGAATGCATGCTAGTACAGACCCAGTGTATACATATACTAATTTGTTTCCATATAACTTCAGCAGAAGCATAGATAGGGAAATTTTCTTTAAGTGGAGTCCCCAAAGTTAATTATATGGGAGGGAGGCGTATCCCTCCTCTGATCGACCCCGAATCTTACATATGGCTTTGTAGGGTCCATATGTGTACTAATACAAAATTTCGTCCAAAAATATTTTATAGGTCGTAAGTTATAATAATATGTCAATAGTGGGCGTGGCCGTAGAAATAATTCACCCATTTTTTGTGTGGTGTTTAATGTTAGTACCCGCAACCTACCTGTGAAATTTCGTTGAAAAATCTTTAATAGGAACCTAGTAATGATTTTTCGTTAATTGTGGGAGTGGCAGTAGCATTAATCTGCCCATATTGGGAATGCATGCTAGTACAGACCCAGTGTATACTTATACCAATTTGTTTTCATATATCATCACTAGAAGCATAGATGGGGTCATTGTCTTTAAGTGGGGCCCCCAAAGTTCATTATATGGAAGGGAGGCGTATCCTTCCTCTGATGGACCCCGAATCTTGTGTATGGTTTTGTAGGGTCCATATATGTATTAATATAAAATTTCGTCCAAAAATTTTGTATAGGTCGTAAGTTATAATAATACGTCAATAGTGCGCGTGGCTGCAGAACTAACTCGCCTATTTTTTGTGTGGTGTTTAACGTTAGCACCCGCAACATTCCTGTAGAATTTCGTTGAAAAATCTTTAGTAGGAACCTACTAATGTTTTTTGGTTCATTGTGGGCGTGGCAGTAGCAATGATCTGCCCATATTTGGAATGCATGCTAGTACAGACCCAGTGTATACATATACTAATTTGTTTCCATATAACTTCAGCAGAAGCATAGATAGGGAAATTTTCTTTAAGTGGAGTCCCCAAAGTTAATTATATGGGAGGGAGGCGTATCCCTCCTCTGATCGACCCCGAATCTTACATATGGCTTTGTAGGGTCCATATGTGTACTAATACAAAATTTCGTCCAAAAATATTGTATAGGTCGTAAGTTATAATAATATCTCAATAGTGGGCGTGGCTGTAGAAATAATTCACCCATCTTTTGTGTGGTGTTTAATGTTAGTACCCGCAACCTACCTGTGAAATTTCGTTGAAAAATCTTTAATAGGAACCTAGTAATGATTTTTCGTTAATTGTGGGAGTGGCAGTAGCATTAATCTGCCCATATTGGGAATGCATGCTAGTACAGACCCAGTGTATACTTATACCAATTTGTTTTCATATATCATCACTAGAAGCATAGATAGGGTCATTGTCTTTAAGTGGGGCCCCCAAAGTTCATTATATGGGAGGGAGGCGTATCCTTCCTCTGATGGATCCCGAATCTTGTGTATGGTTTTGTAGGGTCCATATATGTACTAATATAAAATTTCGTCCAAAAATTTTGTATAGGTCGTAAGTTATAATAATAGGTCAATAGTGGGCGTGGCTGTGGAGCTAACTCGCCTATTTTTTGTGTGGTGTTTAACGTTAGCACCCGCAACATTCCTGTAGAATTTCGTTGAAAAATCTTTAGTAGGAACCTACTAATGTTTTTTGGTTCATTGTGGGCGTGGCAGTAGCATTAATCTGCCCATATTTGGAATGCATGCTAGTACAGACCAAGTGTATACATATACCAATTTGTTTTCATATATCATAACTAGAAGCATAAATAGGGTAATTGCCTTTAAGCGGGGTCCCCAAAGTTCATTATATGGGAGGGATTCGTATCCTTTCTCTAATCGACCCCGAATCTTATATGTGGCTTTGTAGGGCCCATATATGTACTAATATAAAATTTCGTTCAAAATATTGTATAGATCGTAAGTTATAATAATATGTCAATAGTGGGCGTGGCTGTAGAATTAACTCGCCCATTTTTTGTGTGGTGTTTAATGTTAGTACCCGCAACATTCCTGTGAAATTTCGTTGAAAAATCTTTAGTACTAATTTGTTTTCATATATCATCACTAGAAGCATAGATAGGGTAATTGTCTTTAAGTGGGGTCCCCAAAGTTCATTATATGAGATGGAGGCGTATCCTTCCTCTGATCGACCCAGAATCGTATATATGGCTTTGTAAGGTCCATATGTGTACTAATATAAAATTTCGTCCAAAAACATTGTATGGGTCGTAAGTTATAATAATATGTCAATAGTGGGCGTGGCTGTAGAACTAACTCGCCCATCTTTTGCGTGGTGTTTCATGTTAGCACCCGCAAGATTCCTGTGAAATTTCGTTGAAAAATCCTTAGGAACCTTGTAATGATTTTTGGTTAATTGTTGGCGTGGCAGTTGCATTAATCCGCCCATATTTGGAATGCATGCTAGTACAGACCCTGTGTATACATATACCAATTTTTTTTTGTCTTTAAGTGGGGTCAACAAAGTTTATTATATAGGAGGGAGGCGTATCCTTCCTCTGATCGACCCCGAATCTTAGATATGGCTTTGTAGGGTCCATATATGTACTAATACCAAATTTCGTCCAAAAATATTGTATAGGTCGTAAGTTATAATAATATGTCAATAGTGGGCGTAGCTGTAGAAAAAATTCACCCATTTTTTGTGTGGTGTTTAATGTTAGTACCCGCAACCTACCTGTGAAATTTCGTTGAAAAATCTTTAATAGGAACCTAGTAATGATTTTTCGTTAATTGTGGGAGTGGCAGTAGCATTAATCTGCCCATATTGGGAATGCATGCTGGCACAGACCCAGTGTATACTTATACCAATTTGTTTTCATATATCATCACTAGAAGCATAGATAGGGTAATTGTCTTTAAGTGGGGCCCCCAAAGTTCATTATATGGGAGGGAGGCGTATCCTTCCTCTGATGGACCCCGAATCTTGTGTATGGTTTTGTAGGGTCCATATATGTACTAATACAAAGTTTCGCCCAAAAATATTGTATAGGTCGTAAGTTATAATAATAAGTCAATAGTGGGCGTGGCTGTGGAACTAACTCGCCTATATTTTGTGTGGTGTTTAACGTTAGCACCCGCAACATTCCTGTAGAATTTCGTTGAAAAATCTTTAGTAGGAACCTACTAATGTTTTTTGGTTCATTGTGGGCGTGGCAGTAGCAATGATCTGCCCATATTTGGAATGCATGCTAGTACAGACCCAGTGTATATATATACGAATTTGTTTTCATATATCATCACTAGAAGCATAGATAGCGTGATTGTCTTTAAACGGGGTCCCCAAAGTAAATTATATGGGAGGGAGGCGTATCCTTCCTCTGATCGACCCCGAATCTTAAATATGGTTTTGTAGGTTCCATATATGAACTAATACAAAATTTCGTCCAAAATATTGTATAAGTCGTAAGTTATAATAATATGTCAATAGTGGGCGTGGCTGTAGAACTAACTCGCCCATTTTTTGTGTGGTGTTTAATGTTAGTACCCGCTACATTCCTGTGAAATTTCGTTGAAAAATCTTTAATGGGAACCTAGTAATGATTTCTGGTTAATTGTGGGCGTGGCATTAGCATTAATCTGCCCATATTTGGAATGCATGCTAGTACAGACCCAGTGTATATATATACCAATTTGTTTTCATATATCATAACTAGAAGCATAGATAGGGTAATTGTCTTTAAGCGGGGTCCCCAAAGTTCATTATATCGGAGGGATTCGTATCCTTCCTCTAATCGACCCCGAATCTTATATGTGGCTTTGTAGGGTCCATATATGTACTAATATAAAATTTCGTTCTAAATATTGTATAGATCGTAAGTTATAATAATATGTCAATAGTGGGCGTGGCTGTAGAATTAACTCGCCCATTTTTTGTGTGGTGTTTAATGTTAGTACCCGCAACATTCCTGTGAAATGTCGTTGAAATATCTTTAGGAGGAACCCAGTAATGTTTTTTGGTTAATTGTGGGCGTGGCAGTAGCAATAATCTGCCCATATTTGGAATGCATGCTAGTGCAGAACCAGTGTATACGTATACCAATTTGTTTTCATATATCATCACTAGAAGCATAGATAGGGTAATTGTCTTTAAGTAGGGTCCCCAAAGTTAATTATATGGGAGGGAGCAATATCCTTCCTCTGATCAACCCCGAATCTTACATATGGCTTTGTAGGGTCCATATATGTACTAATACAAAATTTCGTCCAAAAATATTGTATATGTCGTAAGTTATAATAATATGTCAATAGTGGGCGTGGCTGTAGAGCTAACTCGCCCCTTTTTTGTGTGGTGTTTCATGTTAGTACCC
Source organism: Clusia tigrina (assembly GCA_920105625.2). NCBI lineage: Eukaryota > Metazoa > Arthropoda > Insecta > Diptera > Clusiidae > Clusia > Clusia tigrina. Next base: position 341,870,293 of record OV050030.1, read on the forward strand.
GCAACATTCCTGTGAAAGTTCGTTGAAAAATTTTAGTAGGAACTTAGTAATGTTTTTTGGTTAATTGTGGGCGTGGCAGTAGCAATAATCTGCCCATATTTGGAATGCATGCTAGTACAGACCCATTGTATACATGTAGCAATTTGTTTTCATATATCATCACTAGAAGCATAGATAGGGTAATTGTCTTTAAGTGGAGTCCCCAAAGTTAATTATATGGGAGGGAGGCGTATGCTTCCTCTGATCGACCCCGAATCTTACATATGGCTTTGTAGGGTCTATATATGTACTAATACAAAATTTCGTCCAAAAATATTGTATATGTCGTAAGTTATAATAATATGTCAATAGTGGGCGTGGCTGTAGAACTAACTCGCACATTTTTTGTGTGGTGTTTAATGTTAGTACCCGCAACTTTCCTGTGAAATTTCGTTGAAAAATCTTTAATAGGAACCTAGTAATGATGTTTGGTTAATTGTTGGCGTGGCAGTAGCAATAATCTGCCCATATTTGGAATGCATGCTAGTACAGACCCAGTGTATACATACACCAATTTGTTTTCATATATCATCACTAGAAGCATAGATAGGGTAATTGTCTTTAAGTAGGGTCCCCAAAGTTCATTATATGGGAGGGAGGCGTATCCTTCCTCTGATCGACCCCGAATATTATGTATGGGTTTGTACTAATACAAAATTTCGCCCAAAAATATTGTAGAGGTCGTAAATTATAATAATTGTGGGCGTGGCTGTAGAACTAACTCGCCCATTTTTTGTGTGGTGTTTAATGTTAGTACCCGCAACATTCCTGTGAAATTTCGTTGAAATCTCTTTAGTAGTATCCTAGTAAGGTTTTTTGGCTGTATGTGGGCGTGGCAATATCAATAATCTGCCCATATTTGGAATGTATGCTAGTACAGACCCAGTGTATACATACACCAATTTGTTTTCATATATCATCACTAGAAGCATAGATAGTGTGATTGTCTTTAAGTGGAGTCCCCAAAGTTCATTATATGGGAGGGAGGCGTATCCTTCCTCTGATCGACCCCGAATATTATGTATGGCTTTGTACTAATACAAAATTTCATCCAAATATATTGTATAGGTCGTAAGTTATAATAATATGTCAATAGTGGCCGTGGCTGTAGCTATAACTCGTCCATTTTTTGTGTGGTGTTTAATGTTAGTACCCGCAACATTCCTGTGAAATTTCGTTGAAAAATCTTTACTAGGAACCTAGTAATGATTTTTGGTTAATTGTTGGCGTGGCAGTAGCAACAATCTGCCCATATTTGGAATGCATGCTAGTACAGACCCAGTGTATACATACCCCTATTTGTTTCCATATATCTTCACCGGAAGCATTGATAGGGTAATTTTCTTTAAGTGGAGTCCCCAAAGGTAATTATATGTGAGGGAGGCGTATGCTTCCTCTGATCGACCCCGAATCTTATATATGGCTTTGGAGGGTCCATATATGTACTAATATAAAATTTCGTCCAAAAATATTGTATAGGTCGTAAGTTATAATAATATGTCAATAGTAGGCGTGGCTTTAGAACTAACTCGCCCCTCTTTTGTGTGGTGTTTCATGTTAGTACCCGCAACATTCCTGTGAAATTTCGTTGAAAAATCTTTAGTAGGAACTTAGTAATGTTTTTTGGTTAATTGTGGGCGTGGCAGTAGCAATATTCTGCCCATATTTGGAATGCATGCTAGTACAGACCCAGTGTATACATATACCAATTTGTTTTCATATATCATCACTAGAAGCATAGATAGGGTAATTGTCTTTAAGTGGGGTCCCCAAAGTTCATTATATGGGAGGGAGGCGTATCCTTCCTCTGATCGACCCCGAATATTATGCATGGCTTTGTACTAATACAAAATTTCGTCCAAAAATATTGTATAGGTCGTAAGTTATAATAATATGTCAATAGTGGGCGTGGCTGTAGAAATAACTCGCCAATTTTTTGGGTGGTGTTTTATGTTGGTACCCGCAACCTACCTGTGAAATTTCGTTGAAAAATCTTTAGTAGGAACCTAGTAATGTTTTTTGGTTAATTGTGGGCGTGGTAGTAGCAATAATCTGCCCATATTTGGAATGCATGCTAGTACAGACCCAGTGTATACTTACACCAATTTGTTTTCATATATCATCACTAGAAGCATAGATAGGGTAATTGTCTTTAAGTTGGGTCCCCAAAGTTCATTATATGGGAGGGAGGCGTATCCTTCCTCTGATCGACCCCGAATATTATGTATGGCTTTGTACTAATCCAAAATTTCGTCCAAAAATATTGTATAGGTCGTAAGTTCTAATAATATGTCAATAGTGGACGTGGCTGTAGAAATAACTCGCCCATTTTTTGTGTGGTGTTTTATGTTAGTACCCGCAACCTACCTGTGAAAGTTCGTTGAAAAATCTTTAATAGCAACCTAGTAATGATTTTTGGTTAATTGTGGGCGTGGCAGTAGCAATTATCTGCCCATATTTGGAATGCATGCTAGTACAAACCCAGTGTATACATATATATATATTTGTTTTCATATATCATCACTTGAAGCATAGATAGGGTAATTGTCTTTAAGTGGGGTCCCCAAAGTTCTTTATATGGGAGGGAGGCGTATCCTTCCTCTGATCGACCCCGAATCTTATATATGGCTTTGTAGGGTCCATATAAGTACTAATATAAAATTTCGCCCAACAAAAATTGTATAGGTCGTAAGTTATAATAATTGTGGGCGTGGCTGTAGAACTAACTCGCCCATTTTTTGTGTGGTGATTAATGTTAGTACCCGCAACATTCCTGTGAAATTTCGTTGAAATCTCTTTAGTAGGATCCTAGTAAGGTTTTTTGGCTATATGTGGGCGTGGCAGTATCAATAATCTGCCCATATTTGGAATGTATGCTAGTACAGACCCAGTGTATACATATGCCAATTTGTTTCCATATATCTTCACCAGAAGCATAGATAGGGTAATTTTCTTTAAGTGGAGTCCCCAAAGGTAATTATATGGGAGGGAGGCGTATCCTTCCTCTGATCGACCCCGAATCTTATATATGGCTTTGGAGGGTCCATATTATTTTTATTATTATTATTATTAATTTGCGTTCACCTTGGGACATTAAGGCAAAACCTTGTAAGATTGTCCCAATAACATGAAATGATACATTTTGTACAATAATCCGGACTTAGTTTAAACTTATACTATAATATACAATAGCTCACAGAGTACAAAAACAGAACATTACAATATGAATTTCAACAATTCATCTTTCAATACAAAACAGCTTTGAATCAATAAAAATGTACAGCTTTAAATTTGTTATTAGTCACAAAAGGATGCATACATATAAACAGTGTACGCGGTCACACACAATCCATAGCACAACCCAATTCAGCTCATAAATTCATTGCCCCTGGAAGTGTTTATTAAGCTCAATTTTGAATAGATTAGCATTGCCAATACCTTGAATCCGTACAGGCAGTGAATTCCAAAGTCTCACAGCATTAACGAAAAATTGACGATCAGACATAAGTGAGGAATGTCTTAACGGGACAAGCCGATTAGACCGGCCAGAGCGAGTAAATTTAAGGCGCCTAAACAAATATGGAGGCTCCCGAGTGCAAATAATCTTATGCAACAATAGAATACTTCGAGTGTCAAGAAGCTGATCGAATGTGATGTGAAAAAGTTCTATTGCGCGCCTAGACACATGATCTCTTCGACTTAAACCATAAATGTACCTCGTTATAGTGTTAAATAACACATTGAGTTTTCGTTTACTTACTGCATCACAGTTCCCAAATATTTCACAACCATATAACATAGTTGGGAGAAGGTAGGACTTGGCTAGTATCATTCTAATCCTGAAAGGCGTAAAATATTGCGTAGCCCATAGGGATCGTAGCATACCATAGACTTTACCAACCGTTACTGCAATATGATTATTCCACGATAGAGCACCATCAAATATGACCCCCAAATTTTTAATCACATTTACATAATTAATTGCCGATGAATGCATAAATATCCCAGGGAGGCCCGCGGTTACGATGTGTTTCTTGTAGATCACCAAACACTTAGATTTAGCCGGATTAAGACACAAACCATTCCTTCCTGCCCATACATATATATTATTCAGGTCTTTATTAATTTTGGTGACACAATCGGCAACTTCGTTCGGTGTACAACTGATGTAAATCTGAACATCGTCAGCATACATTTGAATATTACAATATTGTAAGACAGTCGGCAAGTCATTTATGTATATGCAAAAGAGAAGTGGACCCAAAATGGAGCCCTGTGGCACACCTCGAGCCACAGAAAGAAAATTAGATGCCACAACAGTACTGCTACACGGTTGGTAAACCGCCTGTGTTCTATCTGTGAGGTACGATTTTAATAACTTTACCGCAGTGGGTGAGAAGTTATACATTTTCGATAGTTTTGTACATAAAATATCATGGTCAACACAGTCAAACGCTTTAGAATGGTCCAACAGTGTCAAGAAACACATCCTATTAGAGTCAAGTGTCACCCGAATATCTTCCACTACATCAATTAGGGCCGTTATGCAGCTCCGCCTTGGTGTAAAACCAGATTGTCTTTCAGTGATAATCCCATTTCCCGATAAAAATTTCCTCATTTGTTTAGCCATAAGTAATTCAAATACTTTAGACAAATATGGCAAAATAGCAATTGGTCGATAGTCATTGTCTGACTTTGGTGTGGGCAGAATTTTTGCCACCTTCCAACATGTTGGAAATGTTGATGTCATTATCGCTGTATTAAAAATATGGGTAATGACCGGAAGCAGCCCAGGAAGAAGTGCCTTAACAAAAACGGGATGAATCTCATCAGTACCACAAGCATTCGACTTTACACTCAAAAAACACTCCAACACATCCGACTCCTCTACACCACCAAAACCAAACATACACTCAGAAGACACAAGACTACAATAATCTAAATAACTATTCCCATGCACTGGTTCGATCGGGAGGTTAACAAACCTCTGATTCAGCTCGTTAAGATCAGAATCAATATTTGGAAGTGCACCGCTCTTCCCCAAGCCAATACCCCGAATATGTCTCCACGTCTGATTGCTACTTACAGCATTAGAGAATTTACCCTCATAATATTTACATTTAGCAATCCTAACCTCCTTTATGACCTGTCTTCTAAAGTTTCTATATGTTTCGTGAAAAAGAGGTATCTTGTAACGTTTCCATCGTTTATATGCTGCGTCACGTAAGTCTATTAATGTCTTTATTTTATTGTTAAACCAAGGCCGCACTCCATGGCGTATAGAGAGCACTTTTTCCGGAACAAATTCATCGAAAAGTTGCTTTATGTTAGAATGCAGGTACTCCACTTTGTCATTTATTGAGGTCATCAGCAGGATTGAATCCCAATCGACACTGTCGAGCTTAGTACATAAATGTTGGTAGTCAATATTATTGAAGTCACGATAACTTATAATATTTGGCGTAATTTTAAGTTTAAAATCAATTGTCAGAAAAATTAAGTCATGTTTAGAGAAACAAGTGGCTGAGAGCTGTTCATAAAGTTTAACCTTCCCTCTATCGTCAACAAAATATAAATCCAACAGTGAACTGTTAGTTTTTGTAAAGTGAGTTGGTGACAATAAATTTACCGAGACCAAACCCAATGCAGACATTTCAGATATCAATCCATTCTCAATCAAGAGATTGCTGTTGAAGTCCCCTGAAACCACAATACTTTGAAAATTCAACGAAATCCCCCGAAGATGGTCTAGAAACAATTGCATATCAATTCTACAATTTGGTCTATAAACACAACCAACAAGTAGACTCTCAACACCATTGCAAACACTTAAGAATACATATTCAATTTCACTATCAATACCCGATTTACTGTGGATGTGGCAAGCAATGTCATCCCGCACAAAAATAGCTACCCCCCCAGCATGGCTCACTCTATCAGATCGAAACAGCCTGTAACCATTAACTCTGAACAAATTGTTCTGCATTGATGGCACAAACCAAGTTTCCGAGACACAAATCAGATCTACCTCTGACCCCTCAAACAAGTATCTAAATTCATCAATTTTGCCAACCAAGCTCTGTGCATTAATATGACATATCTTTGTTCCCATTTCAATTCGGCTAAGAATACGAATCATATCAAAGTTAGTTTCATTGGAATTCACTGAAGACTTAATTAAAGCATTCATATTTGTAGCAAGCAAGTAAAGGCATGGCAATACCGGCACTATTGTTAATCTCTATGCCCAAGAGTAGCTTCCAAAAGAATTTGAAGTAGCGCAACGAACTGTGGATAACCGTGCAAACTAGTGACTGACTTAAAACTATATATATGAATTTTACATCAGAACACCATATATGTACTAATATAAAATTTCGTCCAAAAATATTGTATAGGTCGTAAGTTATAATAATATGTCAATAGTGGACGTGGCTGTAGAAATAACTCGCCCATTTTTTGTGTGGTGTTTAATGTTAGTACCCGCAACATTCCTGTGAAATTTCGTTGATAAATTTAATAGGAACCTAGTAATGATTTTTGGTTAATTGTTGGCGTGGCAGTAGCAATAATCTGCCCATATTTGGAATGCACGCTAGTACAGACCCAGTGTATACATATACCTATTTGTTTCCATATATCTTCACCAGAAGCATAGATAGGGTAATTTTCTTTAAGTGGAGTCCCCAAAGGTAATTATATGGGAGGGAGGCGTATCCTTCCTCTGATCGACCCCGAATCTTATATATGGCTTTGGAGGGTCCATATATGTACTAATATAAAATTTCGTCCAAAAATATTGTATAGGTCGTAAGTTATAATAATATGTCAATAGTGGGCGTGGCTGTAGAACTAACTCGCCCCTCTTTTGTGTGGTGTTTCATGTTAGTACCCGCAACATTCCTGTGAAATTTCGTTGAAAAATCTTTAGTAGGAACTTAGTAATGTTTTTTGGTTAATTGTGGGCGTGGCAGTAGCAATATTCTGCCCATATTTGGAATGCATGCTAGTACAGACCCAGTGTATACATATACCAATTTATTTTCATATATCATCACTAGAACCATAGATAGGGTAATTGTCTTTAAGTGGGGTCCCCAAAGTTCATTATATGGGAGGGAGGCATATCCTTCCTCTGATCGACCCCGAATATTATGTATGGCATTGTACTAATACAAAATTTCGTCCAAAAGTATTGTATAGGTCGTAAGTTATAATAATATGTCATTAGTGGGCGTGGCTGTAGAAATAACTCGCCCATTTTTTGTGTGGTGTTTTATGTTAGTACCCGCAACCTACCTGTGAAATTTCGTTGAAAAATCTTTAGTAGGAACCTAGAAAGGTTTTTTGGTTTATTGTGGGCGTGGTAGTAGCAATAATCTGCCCATATTTGGAATGCATGCTAGTACAGACCCAGTGTATACTTACACCAATTTGTTTTCATATATCATCACTAGAAGCATAGATAGGGTAATTGTCTTTAAGTGGGGTCCCCAAAGTTCATTATATGGGAGGGAGGCGTATCCTTCCTCTGATCGACCCCGAATCTTATATATGGCTTTGTAGGGTCCATATATAACTAATATAAAATTTCGTCCAAAAATATTGTATAGGTCGTAAGTTTTGATAATATGTCAATAGTGGGCGTGGCTGTAGAACTAATTCGCCCATTTTTTGTGTGGTGTTTAATGTTAGTACCCGCAGCCTACCTATGAAATTTCGTTGAAAAATCTTTAATAGGAACCTAGTAATGATTTTTGGTTAATTGTGGGCGTTGCAATAGCAATAATCTGCCCATATTTGGAATGCATGCTAGTGCAGACCCAGTGTATACATACACCAATTCGTTTTCATATATCATCACTAGAAGCATAGATAGGGTAATTGTCTTTAAGTGGGGTCCCCAAAGTTCATTATATGGGAGGGAGGCGTATCCTTCCTCTGATCGACCCCGAATATTATGTATGGCTTTGTACTAATATAAAATTTCGTCCAAAAATATTGTATAGGTCGTAAGTTATAATAATATGTCAATAGTGGGCGTGGCTGTAGAAATAACTCGCCCATTTTTTGTGTGGTGTTTTATGTTAGTACCCGCAACCTACCTGTGAAATTTCGTTGAAAAAGCTTTAATAGGAACCTAGTAATGTTTTTTGGTTAATTGTGGGCGTGGTAGTAGCAATAATCTGCCCATATTTGGAATGCATGCTAGTACAGACCCAGTGTATACTTACAGCAATTTGTTTTCATATATCATCACTAGAAGCATAGATAGGGTAATTGTCTTTAAGTGGGTTCCCCAAAGTTCATTATATGGGAGGGAGCCGTATCCTTCCTCTGATCGACCCCGAATATTATGTATGGCTTTGTACTAATCCAAAATTTCGTCCAAAAATATTGTATAGGTCGTAAGTTATAATAATATGTCAATAGTGGGCGTGGCTTTAGAAATAACTCGCCCATTTTTTGTGTCGTGTTTTATGTTAGTACCCGCAACGTTCCTGTAGAATTTCGTTGAAAATCCTATAGTAGGAACCTAGTAATGTTTTTTGGTTTATTGTGGGGGTGGCAGTATCAATAATCTACCCATATTTGGAATGCATGCTAGTACAGACCCAGTGTATACATACACCAATTTGTTTCCATATATCATCACTAGAAGCATAGATAGGGTAATTGTCTTTAAGTGGGGTCCCCAAAGTTCATTATATGGGAGGGAGGCGTATCTTTCCTCTGATCGAACCCGAATATTATATATGGCTTTGTACTAATACAAAATTTCATCCAAAAATATTGTATAGGTCGTAAGTTATAATAATATGTCAATAGTGGGCGTGGCTGTAGAAATAACTCGCACATTTTTTGTGTGGTGTTTAATGTTAGTACCCGCAACTTTCCTGTGAAATTTCGTTGAAAAATCTTTAATAGGAACCTAGTAATGATTTTTCGTTAATTGTGGGCGTGGCAATAGCAATAATCTGCCCATATTTGGAATGCATGCTAGTGCAGACCCAGTGTATACAAACACCAATTCGTTTTCATATATCATCACTAGAAGCATAGATAGGGTAATTTTTTTTTTTTTTTTTTTGTTTATTGTTCCAGTTTATTGATTATTGATTATTGATTAAGTACAAAAACACATTTTATAGATATTAACAATCATATCGAACGATGAAAAATATTCTATATATATTATCTTTTTTTTTTTTTTTTTTTTTTTTTTTTTTTTTAAAGTTACTGGATCCTCAGACGGCTTATTATTCCGTGTATGAGAGGATATATAAAAGCAATAGAAAAGGAAAAGAGTAATAAATATATTATCAAAAAACAAAGAAAACAAAATAAAAACTTATTTTTTTTTTTTTTGTTTTTTTGTTTTTTTTTCTTTTTTCTCTTTTTTTTTTTACGTATAAAACTAATTAGATATCACAATTTTTAGTTTTAAGCTTTTAGATTTAACTATCTTAAGTTCAGTACATATAGCTTTAATTTATTTTTGAAGATATTGATAGATTTTGCGTTTTTGATTTCATCAGGTAGTGTGTTGAATTGTTTTATTGCGCTGTGTTTGAAACTTTTCAGTTGTTTTGTTGTTCTGGCTTTTGGAACTTCCAAGTTGTGTTTTTGTCGCGTGTTATGGTTGTGAATTGTATTTCTTGTTGTTAGTGCCAATTTAGATTTGAGCATGCATTTCTTGACTTTGTAAATATATTTACATTTTTCTACGTAAATCAGCTGGTTGAGTATTTTTGTATAAATTTTTTGTTGAAATCGTTGGATTTTGGTTATATAGGACTCTAATTGATTTATTCATCAGCCTTCCAATTTGCTCTACTTGAAATTTGTTGCTTTGGCTCCAAGTGCATAGGTTGTAACGAATTTTGGAAAGAATGTATCCCGTGTATATAAGTTTTGCTGTTTTTCTTTCAAGTGTGCCAAGTCTTTTTACCGCTCGTACTATAGGTAGAATGGAATTTTTTATTTCTTTAATGTGTTGCTCATAGTTTAGTTTTTCATCAATAACCATACCCAGGTATTTTGTAAGCTTAACCTTCTCGATTTCGATATCGTTGATTTTTACTTTTATATTTATTTCAATGTTGTGATTTGTTCTAAAGATAATGTAATTGGTTTTTTGTATGTTAATGCTAAGTCCATTTCCACATGCCCACTCATAATATATCTTCATGTCATGGTTTATTCTGTCTTCTAGTTCTTTTTCTGTTCTTGCTGTTGTAATAAAATTCGTATCATCGGCATAAATGTTGTAGACTGAATTAAATTTGCAATTTTTTATGTTGTTTATATATAATAAATAAAGTCTTGGGCCCAGGATCGATCCTTGAGGCACTCCAATTATACTTGTGAGCTCTTCACTACATTCGCCATCGATTCTTACGATATGAGGCCTGTTGTTGAGGTAGCTTTGTATCAACTTGTTAGCTACTCCTCGTATACCTATATCATTTAGAGTATTAAGCAATTTTGTATGATCAACAAGGTCAAATGCTTTTAAAAGATCTATAAATGCTGCTGCAACTAATTTTTTTTCATCTAGTTCGTCGTATATTTTTTCCATCGATGATGTTATCGCTGACTCAGTACCGCTACTCGCCAGGAAACCAAACTGATTTTTGTCAAATCCTATTGTTGTATTGATAAAGCCTTCGATTCTATTATCAATCGCTTTTTCGAACACTTTGCTAAATGCATTCAATACTGAGATTGGCCTGTAGTTTTCGCAGTTTTCTTTTTTACCCTTCTTATAAATTGGTGATATAATGGCCTTTTTTAAACAATTTGGGAAAATTCCAGTTGTGAAACATTTTTTAATCATATCGACAATTATAGATGAGATTGTTGGCAGCAATAGTTTTATATCCTTAACAGATATTCCATCCACTCCCTTTGCCGCATTGCTATTAAGGTTTGTAATAATGTGTTGTATTTCATTCTGGCTAACTGGTTTACGAAAAATTGATTTTGGATTTACTATATTCGATGTAACTATATTTGTTGTTCTAGTGTTTTTCGCTAAATTTGTTGCTGCTTCATTAAAGTATTTATTAAACTTGTTTGTAATTATTTTTTTGTTTTTAGTTGTCTGTTCTTGACTTATACTTGAGGTGTTCTTTGTTTCATCCTTATTTTTAAGTGTTGAGTTAATAACGCGCCATAATTGTCTTGAGTTATTTCCAGATTTTGTAATTTGTTCATTTATGTGTTTCTGCTTGTTGTTTTTTATTAAAGACTCTACATCTTTTTTAATTTTTTTGTATTCATTGTGTTTATTTTGATCATAAGGTTGAGATTTCCATTTTTTGTATAGTTCTTGTCTATGCTTTAGTTTTTTTTTAAGTTCAGCTGTGATCCAATTGTTATCTCGAGACCTGATTTTGATATGTCTAGTAGATATTTTTTTCGCATTTTGTATTATTTGTATTAATTCTTCTAGTTCTATTATTGTTCTGTTATTAACCTCATTTTTTACTATATCTATCATTTTATAATAATTTGTTTTTGGTATGATATGATCTTTCATCGGTTGTTTTTTCGGTTTTAGTTCTGTTATTTTTGCCGTGGTATATTTGTGATCGGAAATGTCCGTATCCTCCAGATTAAAGCTTATTTCGTGTGTTGTATCGACATTTGAGATAATGTGATCTATAAGTGTATTTGAGTTGTTCGTTTGTCTTATAGGTAAATTGTTGTTAACAAATGTAAATCCATTGGTAAGTATCAGGTCTGAGTATTTGATGACAGTATTTGTTCGTTCTAATAAGTTAATGTTAACATCGGCAAAGTAGATACAGTTTTTTCTATTTAGCAGCTTTTCTTCAATGAAATCAATAAACGTGTTATTATTTTCATTCGGAGCCTTATAAAACGTACCAATCGATATAGGTTTTTTCATGTTTGTTATTTCAATTAATGTTAGGTTGTAATTTTCTTCTTTAATGAGTTCATTGTATGTAATGCATTCTTTAATAAAAATTACAGTACCACCACCACGTTTTTCATTTCTACAGTTATGTATGGAGTTATAATTTGGTATGTTGTATGTTTTTATTTCGTTGTAATATAGCCATGTTTCTGTGACAATTATCACATCTATATTTTGCAAGTTATTGACCATTATTTCTAAGTCATATAATTTATTTCGAATACTGCATATGTTTAGGTAGAATATATTTAGGCTAGAGTTATCTTTCATGTTTGGTAGCTAATTCGTTCTCTTTCCGCATTTATTTTTGCTATGTGTACACTACAATTTTTCGCACCTGCTCTATGATCGCAGGCAAAAGTAGATCCATGTTTATTTACTCTTAAACAATTAATGCACTTGTAATTTCTAGTTATTTTACATGTTCTAGTGTCATGACTTTCTGCACACATTCCGCAAGCTTCTTCTCCTTCGCATTTTTTACTTGAATGGTGATATTTTTGACATTTAAAACATCGTGTGACCGATACATATTCTTTTACAAATTGTGACCTATAGTTAAGCATCACGTACCTGTTTGCCATTTTTTCTAGCGTTTCTCCAGAGACTTCAACGATATAATTCCATAAATTATTCTTTCTATTGAGATACTTATGTGCCATGTTAATTGTATCATTTGTGTCGATAAAATAATTGGTTGCAACTAATTCTTCTACTAAATCCTCTTCATTATATTCGTGGTCTATATTAGAGATTAATATTTTTGGTGTTTTTATTTTAGGAACTGATATCTTATAACCCTCTGTGAACTGCTGTTTAATTTCTGTTTGTAACTTATCCCTTCCCTCAGTATCTAGTGTTGTAACAATTATTCCTCCTTGATTGATGTGCTTTATAGATGAAATCCCTATTTTGATTTTTGCTGGTAATATTTTCGATTTGATTTGTTTTTCGGTCTCTTTGCTATTTTGTGTGTTCTCTGTTGGTAAGATAATTATGCTGTTTTGGCTTTTTGGTCTACTGGGATATTGTTTATTAATGTCCGTTGCTAACACTGCTGCATAGGTTGGAGCTTGTTGTTTGTTGTTGTTGTTGTTCTTTTCTATATTGTTTAATGTATTTTTTATTTCGTTTATTTGCTCTTTAATGTTTTCATTTCCTTGCTTAATTTCTTCGTTTGTTGCACTTATTTTATCTAAACTAGACTCTCCCTTTAACCATTGCTTGAACTTTTTTTTGTCCGTATCACAGACCCATAAGCATTTATTTTTTAAGGTAGCAATTGCATTGTAATCTTCGTCTGTATAATTGATGCAATCTATATGCCACCATGATTGGCACAGACCTTCACATTTTAATCCTCTTGTTTCTACTTTTTTTTTAAATTTTTTACACCATGTTTTATTTTTTTCATTTTCGGTCTCTTCGTCCGCCATTTATCCTATTGCGCTTAATTACTGCGAGTAAGGAGTGTGGCTATCTGCACGCATTTGCCTGCAGTGCTTAGTACTTTTATAAAGTTTTCTACAAAAATATTTTTTTTATTGATTGAGGAAAGATTCCGATTTATTACACCAGTTATTTATGTTTAAATTATCGCAAAAAACTTTTTGACAATGTTATTGTGTTTTCGTTGCTTTTTATTGAGTATTTATTCTGTTTTCCCGTGTTTTTTTCTCCGCTGTTTTTATACGTGTTCATCTGCTGAATTTTCTTTTCTATTATTGTCTTTAAGTGGGGTCCCCAAAGTTCATTATATGGGAAGGAGGCGTATCCTTCCTCTGATCGACCCCGAATATTATGTATGGCTTTGTACTAATACAAAATTTCGTCCAAAAAGATTGTATAGGTCGTAAGTTATAATAATATGTCAATAGTGGGCGTGGCTGTAGAAATAACTCGCCCATTTTTTGTGTGGTGTTTAATGTTAGTACCCACAACATTCCTGTGAAATTTCGTTGAAAAATCTTTAATAGGAACCTAGTAATGATTTTTGGTTAATTGTGGGCGTGGCAATAGCAATAATCTGCCCATATTTGGAATGCGTGCTAGTACAGACCCAGTGTATACATACACCAATTCGTTTTCATATATCATCACTAGAAGCATAGATAGGGTAATTGTCTTTAAATGGGGTCCCCAAACTTCATTATATGGGAAGGAGGCGTATCCTTCCTCTGATCGACCCCGAATATTATGTATGGCTTTGTACTAATACAAAATTTCGTCCAAAAATATTGTATAGGTCGTAAGTTATAATAATAGGTCAATAGTGGGCGTGGCTGTAGAAATAACTCGCCCATTTTTTGTGTGGTGTTTTATGTTAGTACCCGCAACCTACCTGTGAAATTTCGTTGAAAAATCTTTAATAGGAACCTAGTAATGATTTTTGGTTAATTGTGGGCGTGGCAATAGCAATAATCTGCCCATATTTGGAATGCATGCTAGTGCAGACCCAGTGTATACATACACCAATTTGTTTTCATATATCATCACTTGAAGCATAGATAGGGTAATTGTCTTTAAGTGGGGTCCCCAAAGTTCATTATATGGGAGGGAGGCGTATCCTTCCTCTGATCGATCCCGAATCTTATATATGGCTTTGTAGGGTCCATATAAGTACTAATATAAAATTTCGTCCAAAAAATTGTATAGGTCGTAAGTTATAATAATTGTGGGCGTGGCTGTAGAACTAACTCACCTATTTTTTGTGTGGTGTTTAACGTTAGCACCCGCAACATTCCTGTAGAATTTCGTTGAAAAATCTTTAGTAGGAACCTACTAATGTTTTTTGGTTCATTGTGGGCGTGGCAGTAGCAATGATCTGCCCATATTTTGAATGCATGCTAGTACAGACCCAGTGTATATATATACGAATTTGTTTTCATATATCATCACTAGAAGCATAGATAGCGTAATTGTCTTTAAGTGGGGTCCCCAAAGTTCATTATATGGGAGGGTGGCGTATCCTTCCTCTGATCGACCCCGAATCTTAAATATGGTTTTGTAGGTTCCATATATGAACTAATACAAAATTTCGTCCAAAATATTGTATAAGTCGTAAGTTATAATAATATGTCAATAGTGGGCGTGGCTGTAGAACTAACTCGCCCATTTTTTGTGTGGTGTTTAATGTTAGTACCCGCAACATTCCTGTGAAATTTCGTTGAAAAATCTTTAATGGGAACCTAGTAATAATTTCTGGTTAATTGTGGGCGTGGCAGTAGCATTAATCTGCCCATATTTGGAATGCATGCTAGTACAGACCCAGTGTATACATATACTAATTTGTTTCCATATAACTTCACCAGAAGCATAGATAAGGTAATTGTCTTTAAGTAGGGTCCCCAAAGTTAATTATATGGGAGGGAGCAGTATCCTTCCTCTGATCGACCCCGAATCTTACATATGGATTTGTAGGGTCCATATATGTACTAATACAAAATTTCGTCCAAAAATATTGTATATGTCGTAAGTTATAATAATATGTCAATAGTGGGCGTGGCTGTAGAGCTAACTCGCCCCTTTTTTGTGTGGTGTTTCATGTAAGTATCCGCAACATTCCTGTGAAAGTTCGTTGAAAAATTTTAGTAGGAACTTAGTAATGTTTTTTGGTTAATTGTGGGCGTGGCAGTAGCAATATTCTGCCCATATTTGGAATGCATGCTAGTACAGACCCAGTGTATACATATACCAATTTATTTTCATATATCATCACTAGAACCATAGATAGGGTAATTGTCTTTAAGTGGGGTCCCCAAAGTTAATTATATGGGAGGGAGGCGTATCCTTCCTCTGATCGACCCCGAATATTATGTATGGCTTTGTACAAATACAAAATTTCTTCCAAAAATATTGTATAGGTCGTAAGTTATAATAATATGTCAATAGTGGGCGTGGCTGTAGAACTAGCTCGCCCTTTTTTTGGTGGTGTTTTATGTTAGTACCCGCAACCTACCTGTGAAATTTCGTTGAAAAATCTTTAGTAGGAACCTAGTAATGTTTTTTGGTTAATTGTGGGCATGGCAGTAGCAATAATCTGCCCATATTTGGAATGCATGCTAGTACAGACCCATTGTATACATGTAGCAATTTGTTTTCATATATCATCACTAGAAGCATAGATAGGGTAATTGTCTTTAAGTGGAGTCCCCAAAGTTAATTATATGGGAGGGAGGCGTATGCTTCCTCTGATCGACCCCGAAACTTACATATGGCTTTGTAGGGTCTATATATGTACTAATACAAAATTTCGTCCAAAAATATTGTATATGTCGTAAGTTATAATAATATGTCAATAGTGGGCGTGGCTGTAGAACTAACTCGCACATTTTTTGTGTGGTGTTTAATGTTAGTACCCGCAACATTCCTGTGAAAGTTCGTTGAAAAATTTTAGTAGGAACTTAGTAATGTTTTTTAGTTAATTGTGGGCGTGGCAGTAGCAATAATCTGCCCATATTTGGAATGCATGCTAGTACAGACCCAGTGTATACATATACCAATTTGTTTTCATATATCATTACTTGACGCATAGATAGGGTAATTGTCTTTAAGTGGGGTCCCCAAAGTTCATTATATGGGAGGGAGGCGTATCCTTCCTCTGATCGACCCCGAATATTATATATGGCTTTGTACTAATACAAAATTTCATCCAAAAATATTGTATAGGTCGTAAGTTATAATAATATGTCAATAGTGGGCGTGGCTGTAGAAATAACTCACACATTTTTTGTGTGGTGTTTAATGTTAGTACCCGCAACTTTCCTGTGAAATTTCGTTGAAAAATCTTTAATAGGAACCTAGTAATGATTTTTGGTTAATTGTGGGCGTGGCAGTAGCAATAATCTGCCCATATTTGGAATGCATGCTAGTACAGACCCAGTGTATACATGTAGCAATTTGTTTTCATATATCATCACTAGAAGCATAGATAGGGTAATTGTCTTTAAGTGGAGTCCCCAAAGTTAATTATATGGGAGGGAGGCGTATCCTTCCTCTGATCGACCCCGAATCTTACATATGGCTTTGTAGTGTCCATATATGTACTAATACAAAATTTCGTCCAAAAATATTGTATATGTCGTAAGTTATAATAATATGTCAATAGTGGGCGTGGCTTTAGAGCTAACTCGCCCCTTTTTGTGTGGTGTTTCATGTTAGTACCCGCAACATTCCTGTGAAAGTTCGTTGAAAAATTTTAGTAGGAACTTAGTAATCTTTTTTGATTAATTGTGGGCGTGGCAGTAGCAATAGTCTGCCCATATTTGGAATGCATGCTAGTACAGACCCAGTGTATACATATACCCATTTGTTTTTATATATCATCACCAGAAGCATAGATAGGCTAATTGTCTTTAAGTGGAGTCCCCAAAGTTAATTATATGGGAGGGAGGCGTATCCTTCCTCTGATCGACCCCGAATAATATGTATGGCTTTGTACTAATACAAAATTTCTTCCAAAAATATTGTATAGGTCGTAAGTTATAATAATATGTCAATAGTGGGCGTGGCTGTAGAACTAGCTCGCCCTTTTTTTGGTGGTGTTTTATGTTAGTACCCGCAACCTACCTGTGAAATTTCGTTGAAAAATCTTTAATAGGAACCTAGTAATGTTTTTGGTTAATTGTTGGCGTGGCAGTAGCAATAATCTGCCCATATTTGGAATGCATGCTAGTACAGACCCAGTGTATACATGTAGCAATTTGTTTTCATATATCATCACTATAAGCATAGATAGGGTAATTGTCTTTAAGTGGAGTCCCCAAAGTTAATTATATGGGAGGGAGGCGTATCCTTCCTCTGATCGACCCCGAATATTATGTATGGCTTTGTACTAATACAAAATTTCTTCCAAAAATATTGTATAGGTCGTAAGTTATAATAATATGTCAATAGTGGGCGTGGCTGTAGAACTAGCTCGCCCTTTTTTTGGTGGTGTTTTATGTTAGTACCCGCAACCTACCTGTGAAATTTCGTTGAAAAATCTTTAGTAGGAACCTAGTAATGTTTTTTGGTTAATTGTGGGCATGGCAGTAGCAATAATCTGCCCATATTTGGAATGCATGCTAGTACAGACTCAGTGTATACTAGGGTGGGCCAATTTCAAAGCCAGCCCCTAGGATGATTCTATGGACAATTCTAAGCTACTTTGGTGAAGGAACCATAGGTCTATCTCGATTTTCGAGTCTCCCACTTTCCAATCAATTTTACCGAAAAACTTGTAATTTTTCTCGGAAAATAGACGAAAAATAGTTAAAATATGCATGAAACGCCCTCTGGCGGTGGTCATAGGTAAAATTAAAGATCAGAAATGAATTCTCGACCCCAAAAACCCCCCATATACACATAAAAAAGATAATATAACGGTGAATAAAAAATCGAATTTTGAATCAAAATGATGTTATAGGGAAAAAATCATTTTTGGTGGTGTTTTATGTTAGTACCCGCAACCTACCTGTGAAATTTCGTTGAAAAATCTTTAGTAGGAACCTAGTAATGATTTTTGGTTAATTGTTGGCGTGGCAGTAGCAATAATCTGGCCATAATTGGAATGCATGCTAGTACAGACCCAGTGTATACATATACCTATTTGTTTCCATATATCTTCACCAGAAGCATAGATAGGGTAATTTTCTTTAAGTGGAGCCCCCAAAGGTAATTATATGGGAGGGAGGCGTATCCTTCCTCTGATCGACCCCGAATCATATATATGGCTTTGGAGGGTCCATATATGTACTAATATAAAATTTCGTCCGAAAATATTGTATAGGTCGTAAGTTATATTAATATGTCAATAGTGGGCGTGCCTTTATAACTAACTCGCCCCTTTATTGTGTGGTGTTTCATGTTAGTACCCGCAACATTCCTGTGAAATTTCTTTGAAAAATCTTTAGTAGGAACCTAGTAATGTTTTTTGGGTAATTGTGGGCGTGGCAGTAGCAATAATCTGCCCATATTTGGAATGCATGCTAGTACAGACCCAGTGTATACATACACCAATTTGTTTTCATATATCATCACTAGAAGCATAGATAGGGTAATTGTCTTTAATTGGGGACCCCAAAGTTCATTATATGGGAGGGAGGCGTATCCTTCCTCTGATCGACCCCGAATATTATGTATGGCTTTGTACTAATACAAAATTTCGTCCAAAAATATTGTATAGGTCGTAAGTTATAATAATATGTCAATAGTGGGCGTGGCTGTAGAAATAACTCGCCCATTTTTTGTGTGGTGTTTTATGTTAGTACCCGCAACGTACCTGTGAAATTTCGTTGAAAAATATTTAGTAGGAACCTAGTAATGTTTTTGGTTAATTGTGGACGTGGTAGTAGCAATAATCTGCCCATATTTGGAATGCATGCTAGTACAGACCCAGTGTATACATACACCAATTTGTTTTCATATATCATCACTAGAAGCATAGATAGGGTAATTGTCTTTAATTGGGGACCCCAAAGTTCATTATAAGTGAGGGAGGCGTATCTTTCCTCTGATCGAACCCGAATATTATATATGGCTTTGCACTAATACAAAATTTCATCCAAAAATATTGTATAGGTCGTAAGTTATAATAATATGTCAATAGTGGGCGTGGCTGTAGAAACAACTCGCACATTTTTTGTGTGGTGTTTAATGTTAGTACCCGCAACTTTCCTGTGAAATTTCGTTGAAAAATCTTTAATAGGAACCTAGTAATGATTTTTGGTTAATTGTTGGCGTTACAGTAGCAATAATCTGCCCATATTTGGAATGCATGCTAGTACAGACCCAGTGTATACATGTAGCAATTTGTTTTCATATATCATCACTAGAAGCATAGATAGGGTAATTGTCTTTAAGTGGAGTCCCCAAAGTTAATTATATGGGAGGGAGGCGTATGCTTCCTCTGATCGACCCCGAAACTTGCATATGGCTTTGTAGGGTCTATATATGTACTAATACAAAATTTCGTCCAAAAATATTGTATATGTCGTAAGTTATAATAATTGTGGGCGTGGCTGTAGAACTAACTCACCTATTTTTTGTGTGGTGTTTAACGTTAGCACCCGCAACATTCCTGTAGAATTTCGTTGAAAAATCTTTAGTAGGAACTTACTAATGTTTTTTGGTTCATTGTGGGCGTGGCAGTAGCAATGATCTGCCCATATTTTGAATGCATGCTAGTACAGACCCAGTGTATATATATACGAATTTGTTTTCATATATCATCACTAGAAGCATAGATAGCGTAATTGTCTTTAAGTGGGGTCCCCAAAGTTCATTATATGGGAGGGTGGCGTATCCTTCCTCTGATCGACCCCGAATCTTAAATATGGTTTTGTAGGTTCCATATATGAACTAATACAAAATTTCGTCCAAAATATTGTATAAGTCGTAAGTTATAATAATATGTCAATAGTGGGCGTGGCTGTAGAACTAACTCGCCCATTTTTTGTGTGGTGTTTAATGTTAGTACCCGCAACATTCCTGTGAAATTTCGTTGAAAAATCTTTAATGGGAACCTAGTAATAATTTCTGGTTAATTGTGGGCGTGGCAGTAGCATTAATCTGCCCATATTTGGAATGCATGCTAGTACAGACCCAGTGTATACATATACTAATTTGTTTCCATATAACTTCACCAGAAGCATAGATAAGGTAATTGTCTTTAAGTAGGGTCCCCAAAGTTAATTATATGGGAGGGAGCAGTATCCTTCCTCTGATCGACCCCGAATCTTACATATGGATTTGTAGGGTCCATATATGTACTAATACAAAATTTCGTCCAAAAATATTGTATATGTCGTAAGTTATAATAATATGTCAATAGTGGGCGTGGCTGTAGAGCTAACTCGCCCCTTTTTTGTGTGGTGTTTCATGTAAGTACCCGCAACATTCCTGTGAAAGTTCGTTGAAAAATTTTAGTAGGAACTTAGTAATGTTTTTTGGTTAATTGTGGGCGTGGCAGTAGCAATATTCTGCCCATATTTGGAATGCATGCTAGTACAGACCCAGTGTATACATATACCAATTTATTTTCATATATCATCACTAGAACCATAGATAGGGTAATTGTCTTTAAGTGGGGTCCCCAAAGTTAATTATATGGGAGGGAGGCGTATCCTTCCTCTGATCGACCCCGAATATTATGTATGGCTTTGTACTAATACAAAATTTCTTCCAAAAATATTGTATAGGTCGTAAGTTATAATAATATGTCAATAGTGGGCGTGGCTGTAGAACTAGCTCGCCCTTTTTTTGGTGGTGTTTTATGTTAGTACCCGCAACCTACCTGTGAAATTTCGTTGAAAAATCTTTAGTAGGAACCTAGTAATGTTTTTTGGTTAATTGTGGGCATGGCAGTAGCAATAATCTGCCCATATTTGGAATGCATGCTAGTACAGACCCATTGTATACATGTAGCAATTTGTTTTCATATATCATCACTAGAAGCATAGATAGGGTAATTGTCTTTAAGTGGAGTCCCCAAAGTTAATTATATGGGAGGGAGGCGTATGCTTCCTCTGATCGACCCCGAAACTTACATATGGCTTTGTAGGGTCTATATATGTACTAATACAAAATTTCGTCCAAAAATATTGTATATGTCGTAAGTTATAATAATATGTCAATAGTGGGCGTGGCTGTAGAACTAACTCGCACATTTTTTGTGTGGTGTTTAATGTTAGTACCCGCAACATTCCTGTGAAAGTTCGTTGAAAAATTTTAGTAGGAACTTAGTAATGTTTTTTAGTTAATTGTGGGCGTGGCAGTAGCAATAATCTGCCCATATTTGGAATGCATGCTAGTACAGACCCAGTGTATACATATACCAATTTGTTTTCATATATCATTACTTGACGCATAGATAGGGTAATTGTCTTTAAGTGGGGTCCCCAAAGTTCATTATATGGGAGGGAGGCGTATCCTTCCTCTGATCGACCCCGAATATTATATATGGCTTTGTACTAATACAAAATTTCATCCAAAAATATTGTATAGGTCGTAAGTTATAATAATATGTCAATAGTGGGCGTGGCTGTAGAAATAACTCACACATTTTTTGTGTGGTGTTTAATGTTAGTACCCGCAACTTTCCTGTGAAATTTCGTTGAAAAATCTTTAATAGGAACCTAGTAATGATTTTTGGTTAATTGTGGGCGTGGCAGTAGCAATAATCTGCCCATATTTGGAATGCATGCTAGTACAGACCCAGTGTATACATGTAGCAATTTGTTTTCATATATCATCACTAGAAGCATAGATAGGGTAATTGTCTTTAAGTGGAGTCCCCAAAGTTAATTATATGGGAGGGAGGCGTATCCTTCCTCTGATCGACCCCGAATCTTACATATGGCTTTGTAGTGTCCATATATGTACTAATACAAAATTTCGTCCAAAAATATTGTATATGTCGTAAGTTATAATAATATGTCAATAGTGGGCGTGGCTTTAGAGCTAACTCGCCCCTTTTTGTGTGGTGTTTCATGTTAGTACCCGCAACATTCCTGTGAAAGTTCGTTGAAAAATTTTAGTAGGAACTTAGTAATCTTTTTTGATTAATTGTGGGCGTGGCAGTAGCAATAGTCTGCCCATATTTGGAATGCATGCTAGTACAGACCCAGTGTATACATATACCCATTTGTTTTTATATATCATCACCAGAAGCATAGATAGGCTAATTGTCTTTAAGTGGAGTCCCCAAAGTTAATTATATGGGAGGGAGGCGTATCCTTCCTCTGATCGACCCCGAATATTATGTATGGCTTTGTACTAATACAAAATTTCTTCCAAAAATATTGTATAGGTCGTAAGTTATAATAATATGTCAATAGTGGGCGTGGCTGTAGAACTAGCTCGCCCTTTTTTTGGTGGTGTTTTATGTTAGTACCCGCAACCTACCTGTGAAATTTCGTTGAAAAATCTTTAATAGGAACCTAGTAATGATTTTTGGTTAATTGTGGGAGTGGCAGTAGCAATTATCTGCCCATATTTGGAATGCATGCTAGTACAGACCCAGTGTATACATATACCAATTTGTTTTCATATATCATTACTTGACGCATAGATAGGGTAATTGTCTTTAAGTGGGGTCCCCAAAGTTCATTATATGGGAGGGAGGCGTATCCTTCCTCTGATCGACCCCGAATATTATATATGGCTTTGTACTAATACAAAATTTCATCCAAAAATATTGTATAGGTCGTAAGTTATAATAATATGTCAATAGTGGGCGTGGCTGTAGAAATAACTCACACATTTTTTGTGTGGTGTTTAATGTTAGTACCCGCAACTTTCCTGTGAAATTTCGTTGAAAAATCTTTAATAGGAACCTAGTAATGATTTTTGGTTAATTGTGGGCGTGGCAGTAGCAATAATCTGCCCATATTTGGAATGCATGCTAGTACAGACCCAGTGTATACATGTAGCAATTTGTTTTCATATATCATCACTAGAAGCATAGATAGGGTAATTGTCTTTAAGTGGAGTCCCCAAAGTTAATTATATGGGAGGGAGGCGTATCCTTCCTCTGATCGATCCCGAATCTTATATATGGCTTTGGAGGGTCCATATATGTACTAATATAAAATTTCGTCCGAAAATATTGTATAGGTCGTAAGTTATAATAATATGTCAATAGTGGTTGTGGCTTTATAACTAACTCGCCCCTTTATTGTGTGGTGTTTCATGTTAGTACCCGCAACATTCCTGTGAAATTTCTTTGAAAAATCTTTAGTAGGAACCTAGTAATGTTTTTTGGGTAATTGTGGGCGTGGCAGTAGCAATAATCTGCCCATATTTGGAATGCATGCTAGTACAGACCCAGTGTATACATATACCAATTTGTTTTCATATATCATCACTAGAACCATAGATAGGGTAATTGACTTTAGGTGGGGTCCCCAAAGTTCATTATATGGGAGGGAGGCGTATCCTTCCTCTGATCGACCCCGAATATTATGTATGGCTTTGTACTAATACAAAATTTCGTCCAAAAATATTGTATAGGTCGTAAGTTATAATAATATGTCAATAGTGGGCGTGGCTGTAGAAATAACTCGCCCATTTTTTGTGTGGTGTTTTATGTTAGTACCCGCAACCTACCTGTGAAATTTCGTTGAAAAATATTTAGTTGGAACCTAGTAATGTTTTTGGTTAATTGTGGACGTGGTAGTAGCAATAATCTGCCCATATTTGGAATGCATGCTAGTACAGACCCAGTGTATACATACACCAATTTGTTTTCATATATCATCACTAGAAGCATAGATAGGGTAATTGTCTTTAATTGGGGACCCCAAAGTTCATTATATGGGAGGGAGGCGTATCCTTCCTCTGATCGACCCCGAATATTATGTATGGCTTTGTACTAATACAAAATTTCGTCCAAAAATATTGTATAGGTCGTAAGTTATAATAATATGTCAATAGTGGGCGTGGCTGTAGAAATAACTCGCCCATTTTTTGTGTGGTGTTTTATGTTAGTACCCGCAACGTACCTGTGAAATTTCGTTGAAAAATATTTAGTAGGAACCTAGTAATGTTTTTGGTTAATTGTGGACGTGGTAGTAGCAATAATCTGCCCATATTTGGAATGCATGCTAGTACAGACCCAGTGTATACATACACCAATTTGTTTTCATATATCATCACTAGAAGCATAGATAGGGTAATTGTCTTTAATTGGGGACCCCAAAGTTCATTATAAGTGAGGGAGGCGTATCTTTCCTCTGATCGAACCCGAATATTATATATGGCTTTGCACTAATACAAAATTTCATCCAAAAATATTGTATAGGTCGTAAGTTATAATAATATGTCAATAGTGGGCGTGGCTGTAGAAATAACTCGCACATTTTTTGTGTGGTGTTTAATGTTAGTACCCGCAACTTTCCTGTGAAATTTCGTTGAAAAATCTTTAATAGGAACCTAGTAATGATTTTTGGTTAATTGTTGGCGTTACAGTAGCAATAATCTGCCCATATTTGGAATGCATGCTAGTACAGACCCAGTGTATACATGTAGCAATTTGTTTTCATATATCATCACTAGAAGCATAGATAGGGTAATTGTCTTTAAGTGGAGTCCCCAAAGTTAATTATATGGGAGGGAGGCGTATCCTTCCTCTGATCGACCCCGAATCTCACATATGGCTTTGTAGTGTCCATATATGTACTAATACAAAATTTCGTCCAAAAATATTGTATATGTCGTAAGTTATAATAATATGTCAATAGTGGGCGTGGCTTTAGAGCTAACTCGCCCCTTTTTGTGTGGTGTTTCATGTTAGTACCCGCAACATTCCTGTGAAAGTTCGTTGAAAAATTTTAGTAGGAACTTAGTAATCTTTTTTGATTAATTGTGGGCGTGGCAGTAGCAATAGTCTGCCCATATTTGGAATGCATGCTAGTACAGACCCAGTGTATACATATACCCATTTGTTTTTATATATCATCACCAGAAGCATAGATAGGCTAATTGTCTTTAAGTGGAGTCCCCAAAGTTAATTATATGGGAGGGAGGCGTATCCTTCCTCTGATCGACCCCGAATATTATGTATGGCTTTGTACTAATACAAAATTTCTTCCAAAAATATTGTATAGGTCGTAAGTTATAATAATATGTCAATAGTGGGCGTGGCTGTAGAACTAGCTCGCCCTTTTTTTGGTGGTGTTTTATGTTAGTACCCGCAACCTACCTGTGAAATTTCGTTGAAAAATCTTTAGTAGGAACCTAGTAATGTTTTTTGTTTAATTGTGGGCATGGCAGTAGCAATAATCTGCCCATATTTGGAATGCATGCTAGTACAGACTCAGTGTATACTAGGGTGGGCCAATTTCAAAGCCAGCCCCTAGGATGATTCTATGGACAATTCTAAGCGACTTTGGTGAAGGAACCATAGGTCTATCTCGATTTTCGAGTCTCCCACTTTCCAATCAATTTTACCGAAAAACTTGTAATTTTTCTCGGAAAATAGACGAAAAATAGTTAAAATATGCATGAAACGCCCTCTGGCGGTGGTCATAGGTAAAATTAAAGATCAGAAATGAATTCTCGACCCCAAAAACCCCCCATATACACATAAAAAAGATAATATAACGGTGAATAAAAAATCGAATTTTGAATCAAAATGATGTTATAAGGAAAAAATCATTTTTGGTGGTGTTTTATGTTAGTACCCGCAACCTACCTGTGAAATTTCGTTGAAAAATCTTTAGTAGGAACCTAGTAATGATTTTTGGTTAATTGTTGGCGTGGCAGTAGCAATAATCTGCCCATATTTGGAATGCATGCTAGTACAGACCCAGTGTATACATATACCTATTTGTTTCCATATATCTTCACCAGAAGCATAGATAGGGTAATTTTCTTTAAGTGGAGCCCCCAAAGGTAATTATATGGGAGGGAGGCGTATCCTTCCTCTGATCGACCCCGAATCTTATATATGGCTTTGGAGGGTCCATATATGTACTAATATAAAATTTCGTCCGAAAATATTGTATAGGTCGTAAGTTATAATAATATGTCAATAGTGGGCGTGGCTTTAGAACTAACTCGCCCCTTTATTGTGTGGTGTTTCATGTTAGTACCCGCAACATTCCTGTGAAATTTCTTTGAAAAATCTTTAGTAGGAACCTAGCAATGTTTTTTGGTAATTGTGGGCGTGGCAGTAGCAATAATCTGCCCATATTTGGAATGTATGCTAGTACAGACCCAGTGTATACATATACCAATTTGTTTTCATATATCATCACTAGAACCATAGATAGGGTAATTGACTTTAGGTGGGGTCCCCAAAGTTCATTATATGGGAGGGAGGCGTATCCTTCCTCTGATCGACCCCGAATATTATGTATGGCTTTGTACTAATACAAAATTTCGTCCAAAAATATTGTATAGGTCGTAAGTTATAATAATATGTCAATAGTGGGCGTGGCTGTAGAAATAACTCGCCCAATTTTGTGTGGTGTTTTATGTTAGTACCCGCAACCTACCTGTGAAATTTCGTTGAAAAATATTTAGTAGGAACCTAGTAATGTTTTTTGGTTAATTGTGGACGTGGTAGTAGCAATAATCTGCCCATATTTGGAATGCATGCTAGTACAGACCCAGTGTATACATACACCAATTTGTTTTCATATATCATCACTAGAAGCATAGATAGGGTAATTGTCTTTAATTGGGGACCCCAAAGTTCATTATAAGGGAGGGAGGCGTATCTTTCCTCTGATCGAACCCGAATATTATATATGGCTTTGTACTAATACAAAATTTCGTCCAAAAATATTGTATAGGTCGTAAGTTATAATAATATGTCAATAGTGGGCGTGGCTGTAGAAATAACTCGCCCATTTTTTGTGTGGTGTTTAACGTTAGTACCCGCAACATTCCTGTAGAATTTCGTTCAAAAATCTTTAGTAGGAACCTAGTAATGTTTTTTGGTTAATTGTGGGCGTGGCAGTAGCAATAATCTGCCCATATTTGGAATGCATGCTAGTACAGATCCAGTGTATACATATACCAATTTGTTTTCATATATCATCACTAGAACCATAGATAGGGTAATTGACTTTAGGTGGGGTCCCCAAAGTTCATTATATGGGAGGGAGGCGTATCCTTCCTCTGATCGACCCCGAATATTATGTATGGCTTTGTACTAATACAAAATTTCGTCCAAAAATATTGTATAGGTCGTAAGTTATAATAATATGTCAATAGTGGGCGTGGCTGTAGACATAACTCGCCCATTTTTTGTGTGGTGTTTAATGTTAGTACCCGCAACATTCCTGTGAAATTTCGTTGAAAAATCTTTAATAGGAACCTAGTAATGATTTTTGGTTAATTGTTGGCGTGGCAGTAGCAACAATCTGCCCATATTTGGAATGCATGCTAGTACAGACCCAGTGTATACATACACCTATTTGTTTCCATATATCTTCACCGGAAGCATTGATAGGGTAATTTTCTTTAAGTGGAGTCCCCAAAGGTAATTATATGGGAGGGAGGCGTATGCTTCCTCTGATCGACCCCGAATCTTATATATGGCTTTGGAGGGTCCATATATGTACTAATATAAAATTTCGTCCGAAAATATTGTATAGGTCGTAAGTTATAATAATATGTCAATAGTGGGCGTGGCTTTAGAACTAACTCGCCCCTTTATTGTGTGGTGTTTCTTGTTAGTACCCGCAACATTCCTGTGAAATTTCTTTGAAAAATCTTTAGTAGGAACCTAGTAATGTTTTTTGGTAATTGTGGGCGTGGCAGTAGCAATAATCTGCCCATATTTGGAATGTATGCTAGTACAGACCCAGTGTATACATATACCAATTTGTTTTCATATATCATCACTAGAACCATAGATAGGGTAATTGTCTTTAATTGGGGACCCCAAAGTTCATTATATGGGAGGGAGGCGTATCCTTCCTCTGATCGACCCCGAATATTATGTATGGCTTTGTACTAATACAAAATTTCGTCCAAAAATATTGTATAGGTCGTAAGTTATAATAATATGTCAAAAGTTGGCGTGGCTGTAGAAATAACTCGCCCATTTTTTGTGTGGTGTTTAACGTTAGTACCCGCAACATTCCTGTAGAATTTCGTTCAAAAATCTTTAGTAGGAACCTAGTAATGTTTTTTGGTTAATTGTGGGCGTGGCAGTAGCAATAATCTGCCCATATTTGGAATGCATGCTAGTACAGATCCAGTGTATACATATACCAATTTGTTTTCATATATCATCAGTAGAACCATAGATAGGGTAATTGTCTTTAAGTGGGGTCCCCAAAGTTCATTATATGGGAAGGAGGCGTATCCTTCCTCTGATCGACCCCGAATCTTATATATGGCTTTGTAGGGTCCATATAAGTACTAATATAAAATTTCGTCCAAAAAAATTGTATAGGTCGTAAATTATAATAATTGTGTTCGTGGCTGTAGAACTAACTCGCCCATTTTTTGTGTGGTGTTTAATGTTAGTACCCGCAACATTCCTGTGAAATTTCGTTGAAATCTCTTTAGTAGTATCCTAGTAAGGTTTTTTGGCTGTATGTGGGCGTGGCAATATCAATAATCTGCCCATATTTGGAATGTATGCTAGTACAGACCCAGTGTATACATATGCCAATTTGTTTTCATATATCATCACTAGAAGCATAGATAGTGTGATTGTCTTTAAGTGGAGTCCCCAAAGTTCATTATATGGGAGAGAGGCGTATCCTTCCTCTGATCGACCCCGAATATTATGTATGGCTTTGTACTAATACAAAATTTCATCCAAATATATTGTATAGGTCGTAAGTTATAATAATATGTCAATAGTGGGCGTGGCTGTAGATATAACTCGCCCATTTTTTGTGTGGTGTTTAATGTTAGTACCCGCAACATTCATGTGAAATTTCGTTGAAAAATCTTTAATAGGAACCTAGTAATGATTTTTGGTTAATTGTTGGCGTGGCAGTAGCAACAATCTGCCCATATTTGGAATGCATGCTAGTACAGACCCAGTGTATACATACACCTATTTGTTTCCATATATCTTCACCGGAAGCATTGATAGGGTAATTTTCTTTAAGTGGAGTCCCCAAAGGTAATTATATGGGAGGGAGGCGTATGCTTCCTCTGATCGACCCCGAATCTTATATATGGCTTTGGAGGGTCCATATATGTACTAATATAAAATTTCGTCCAAAAATATTGTATAGGTCGTAAGTTATAATATGTCAATAGTGGGCGTGGCTTTAGAACTAACTCGCCCCTCTTTTGTGTGGTGTTTCATGTTAGTACCCGCAACATTCCTGTGAAATTTCGTTGAAAAATCTTTAGTAGGAACTTAGTAATGTTTTTTGGTTAATTGTGGGCGTGGCAGTAGCAATATTCTGCCCATATTTGGAATGCATGCTAGTACAGACCCAGTGTATACATATACCAATTTGTTTTCATATATCATCACTAGAACCATAGATAGAGTAATTGTCTTTAAGTGGGGTCCCCAAAGTTCATTATATGGGAGGGAGGCATATCCTTCCTCTGATCGACCCCGAATATTATGTATGGCATTGTACTAATACAAAATTTCGTCCAAAAATATTGTATAGGTCGTAAGTTATAATAATATGTCTATAGTGGGCGTGGCTGTAGAAATAACTCTCCCAATTTTTGTGTGGTGTTTTATGTTAGTACCCGCAACCTACCTGTGAAATTTCGTTGAAAAATCTTTAGTAGGAACCTAGTAATGTTTTTTGGTTAATTGTGGGCGCGGTAGTAGCAATAATCTGCCCATATTTGGAATGCATGCTAGTACAGACCCAGTGTATACTTACACCAATTTGTTTTCATATATCATCACTAGAAGCATAGATAGGGTAATTGTCTTTAAGTGGGGTCCCCAAAGTTCATTATATGGGAGGGAGGCGTATCCTTCCTCTGATCGACCCCGAATCTTTTATATGGCTTTGTAGGGTCCATATAAGTACTAATATAAAATTTCGCCCAACAAAAATTGTATAGGTCGTAAGTTATAATAATTGTGGGCGTGGCTGTAGAACTAACTCGCCCATTTTTTGTGTGGTGATTAATGTTAGTACCCGCAACATTCCTGTGAAATTTCGTTGAAATCTCTTTAGTAGGATCCTAGTAAGGTTTTTTGGCTATATGTGGGCGTGGCAGTATCAATAATCTGCCCATATTTGGAATGTATGCTAGTACAGACCCAGTGTATACATATGCCAATTTGTTTTCATATATCATCACTAGAAGCATAGATAGGGTGATTGTCTTTAAGTGGGGTCCCCAAAGTTCATTATATGGGAGGGAGGCGTATCCTTCCTCTGATCGACCCCGAATATTATGTATTACTTTGTACTAATACAAAATTTCATCCAAAAATATTGTATAGGTCGTACGTTTTAATAATATGTCAATAGTGGGCGTGGCTGTAGAAATATTTCGCCCATTTTTTGTGTGGTGTTTAATGTTAGTACCCGCAACATTCCTGTGAAATTTCGTTGATAAATTTAATAGGAACCTAGTAATGATTTTTGGTTAATTGTTGGCGTGGCAGTAGCAATAATCTGCCCATATTTGGAATGCACGCTAGTACAGACCCAGTGTATACATATACCTATTTGTTTCCATATATCTTCACCAGAAGCATAGATAGGGTAATTTTCTTTAAGTGGAGTCCCCAAAGGTAATTATATGGGAGGGAGGCGTAGCCTTCCTCTGAACGACCCCGAATCTTATATATGGCTTTGGAGGGTCCATATATGTACTAATATAAAATATCGTCCAAAAATATTGTATAGGTCGTAAGTTATAATAATATGTCAATAGTGGGCGTGGCTGTAGAACTAACTCGCCCCTCTTTTGTGTGGTGTTTCATGTTAGTACCCGCAACATTCCTGTGAAATTTCGTTGAAAAATCTTTAGTAGGAACTTAGTAATGTTTTTTGGTTAATTGTGGGCGTGGCAGTAGCAATATTCTGCCCATATTTGGAATGCATGCTAGTACAGACCCAGTGTATACATATACCAATTTATTTTCATATATCATCACTAGAACCATAGATAGGGTAATTGTCTTTAAGTGGGGTCCCCAAAGTTCATTATATGGGAGGGAGGCGTATCCTTCCTCTGATCGACCCCGAATATTATGTATGGCTTTGTACTAATACAAAATTTCGTCCAAAAATATTGTATAGGTCGTAAGTTATAATAATATGTCAATAGTGGGCGTGGCTGTAGAAATAACTCGCCCATTTTTTGTGTGGTGTTTTATGTTAATACCCGCAACCTACCTGTGAAATTTCGTTGAAAAATATTTAGTAGGAACCTAGTAATGTTTTTTGGTTAATTGTGGACGTGGTAGTAGCAATAATCTGCCCATATTTGGAATGCATGCTAGTACAGACCCAGTGTATACATACACCAATTTGTTTTCATATATCATCACTAGAAGCATAGATAGGGTAATTGTCTTTAATTGGGGACCCCAAAGTTCATTATAAGGGAGGGAGGCGTATCTTTCCTCTGATCGAACCCGAATATTATATATGGCTTTGTACTAATACAAAATTTCGTCCAAAAATATTGTATAGGTCGTAAGTTATAATAATATCTCAATAGTGGGCGTGGCTGTAGAAATAACTCGCCCATTTTTTGTGTGGGGTTTAACGTTAGTACCCGCAACATTCCTGTATAATTTCGTTCAAAAATCTTTAGTAGGAACCTAGTAATGTTTTTTGGTTAATTGTGGGCGTGGCAGTAGCAATAATCTGCCCATATTTGGAATGCATGCTAGTACAGATCCAGTGTATACATATACCAATTTGTTTTCATATATCATCAGTAGAACCATAGATAGGGTAATTGTCTTTAAGTGGGGTCCCCAAAGTTCATTATATGGGAAGGAGGCGTATCCTTCCTCTGATCGACCCCGAATCTTATATATGGCTTTGTAGGGTCCATATAAGTACTAATATAAAATTTCGTCCAAAAAAATTGTATAGGTCGTAAATTATAATAATTGTGGGCGTGGCTGTAGAACTAACTCGCCCATTTTTTGTGTGGTGTTTAATGTTAGTACCCGCAACATTCCTGTGAAATTTCGTTGAAATCTCTTTAGTAGTATCCTAGTAAGGTTTTTTGGCTATATGTGGGCGTGGCAATATCAATAATCTGCCCATATTTGGAATCTATGCTAGTACAGACCCAGTGTATACATATGCCAATTTGTTTTCATATATCATCACTAGAAGCATAGATAGTGTGATTGTCTTTAAGTGGAGTCCCCAAAGTTCATTATATGGGAGAGAGGCGTATCCTTCCTCTGATCGACCCCGAATATTATGTATGGCTTTGTACTAATACAAAATTTCATCCAAATATATTGTATAGGTCGTAAGTTATAATAATATGTCAATAGTGGGCGTGGCTGTAGATATAACTCGCCCATTTTTTGTGTGGTGTTTAATGTTAGTACCCGCAACATTCCTGTGAAATTTCGTTGAAAAATCTTTAAAAGGAACTTAGTAATGATTTTTGGTTAATTGTTGGCGTGGCAGTAGCAATAATCTGCCCATATTTGGAATGCATGCTAGTACAGACCCAGTGTATACATACACCTATTTGTTTCCATATATCTTCACCGGAAGCATTGATAGGGTAATTTTCTTTAAGTGGAGTCCCCAAAGGTAATTATATGGGAGGGAGGCGTAGCCTTCCTCTGATCGACCCCGAATCTTATATATGGCTTTGGAGGGTCCATATATGTACTAATATAAAATATCGTCCAAAAATATTGTATAGGTCGTAAGTTATAATAATATGTCAATAGTGGGCGTGGCTGTAGAACTAACTCGCCCCTCTTTTGTGTGGTGTTTCATGTTAGTACCCGCAACATTCCTGTGAAATTTCGTTGAAAAATCTTTAGTAGGAACTTAGTAATGTTTTTTGGTTAATTGTGGGCGTGGCAGTAGCAATATTCTGCCCATATTTGGAATGCATGCTAGTACAGACCCAGTGTATACATATACCAATTTATTTTCATATATCATCACTAGAACCATAGATAGGGTTATTGTCTTTAAGTGAGGTCCCCAAAGTTCATTATATGGGAGGGAGGCGTATCCTTCCTCTGATCGACCCCGAATATTATGTATGGCTTTGTACTAATACAAAATTTCGTCCAAAAATATTGTATAGGTCGTAAGTTATAATAATATGTCAATAGTGGGCGTGGCTGTAGAAATAACTCGCCCATTTTTTGTGTGGTGTTTTATGTTAATACCCGCAACCTACCTGTGAAATTTCGTTGAAAAATATTTAGTAGGAACCTAGTAATGTTTTTTGGTTAATTGTGGACGTGGTAGTAGCAATAATCTGCCCATATTTGGAATGCATGCTAGTACAGACCCAGTGTATACATACACCAATTTGTTTTCATATATCATCACTAGAAGCATAGATAGGGTAATTGTCTTTAATTGGGGACCCCAAAGTTCATTATAAGGGAGGGAGGCGTATCTTTCCTCTGATCGAACCCGAATATTATATATGGCTTTGTACTAATACAAAATTTCGTCCAAAAATATTGTATAGGTCGTAAGTTATAATAATATGTCAATAGTGGGCGTGGCTGTAGAAATAACTCGCCCATTTTTTGTGTGGGGTTTAACGTTAGTACCCGCAACATTCCTGTAGAATTTCGTTCAAAAATCTTTAGTAGGAACCTAGTAATGTTTTTTGGTTAATTGTGGGC
This sequence comes from Clusia tigrina, assembly GCA_920105625.2. Taxonomy (NCBI): domain Eukaryota; kingdom Metazoa; phylum Arthropoda; class Insecta; order Diptera; family Clusiidae; genus Clusia; species Clusia tigrina. The sequence goes on from OV050030.1 coordinate 341,904,525, forward strand.
GTGGCAGTAGCAATAATCTGCCCATATTTGGAATGTATGCTAGTACAGATCCAGTGTATACATATACCAATTTGTTTTCATATATCATCAGTAGAACCATAGATAGGGTAATTGTCTTTAAGTGGGGTCCCCAAAGTTCATTATATGGGAAGGAGGCGTATCCTTCCTCTGATCGACCCCGAATCTTATATATGGCTTTGTAGGTTCCATATAAGTACTAATATAAAATTTCGTCCAAAAAAATTGTATAGGTCGTAAATTATAATAATTGTGGGCGTGGCTGTAGAACTAACTCGCCCATTTTTTGTGTGGTGTTTAATGTTAGTACCCGCAACATTCCTGTGAAATTTCGTTGAAATCTCTTTAGTAGTATCCTAGTAAGGTTTTTTGGCTGTATGTGGGCGTGGCAATATCAATAATCTGCCCATATTTGGAATGTATGCTAGTACAGACCCAGTGTATACATATGCCAATTTGTTTTCATATATCATCACTAGAAGCATAGATAGTGTGATTGTCTTTAAGTGGAGTCCCCAAAGTTCATTATATGGGAGAGAGGCGTATCCTTCCTCTGATCGACCCCGAATATTATGTATGGCTTTGTACTAATACAAAATTTCATCCAAATATATTGTATAGGTCGTAAGTTATAATAATATGTCAATAGTGGGCGTGGCTGTAGCTATAACTCGCCCATTTTTTGTGTGGTGTTTAATGTTAGTACCCGCAACATTCCTGTGAAATTTCGTTGAAAAATCTTTAATAGGAACCTAGTAATGATTTTTGGTTAATTGTTGGCGTGGCAGTAGCAACAATCTGCCCATATTTGGAATGCATGCTAGTACAGACCCAGTGTATACATACACCTATTTGTTTCCATATATCTTCACCGGAAGCATTGATAGGGTAATTTTCTTTAAGTGGAGTCCCCAAAGGTAATTATATGGGAGGGAGGCGTATGCTTCCTCTGATCGACCCCGAATCTTATATATGGCTTTGGAGGGTCCATATATGTACTAATATAAAATTTCGTCCAAAAATATTGTATAGGTCGTAAGTTATAATAATATGTCAATAGTGGGCGTGGCTTTAGAACTAACTCGCCCATCTTTTGTGTGGTGTTTCATGTTAGTACCCGCAACATTCCTGTGAAATTTCGTTGAAAAATCTTTAGTAGGAACTTAGTAATGTTTTTTGGTTAATTGTGGGCGTGGCAGTAGCAATATTCTGCCCATATTTGGAATGCATGCTAGTACAGACCCAGTGTATACATATACCAATTTGTTTTCATATATCATCACTAGAACCATAGATAGGGTAATTGTCTTTAAGTGGGGTCCCCAAAGTTCATTATATGGGAGGGAGGCATATCCTTCCTCTGATCGACCCCGAATATTATGTATGGCATTGTACTAATACAAAATTTCGTCCAAAAATATTGTATAGGTCGTAAGTTATAATAATATGTCAATAGTGGGCGTGGCTGTAGAAATAACTCGCCCATTTTTTGTGTGGTGTTTTATGTTAGTACCCGCAACCTACCTGTGAAATTTCGTTGAAAAATCTTTAGTAGGAACCTAGTAATGTTTTTTGGTTAATTGTGGGCGTGGTAGTAGCAATAATCTGCCCATATTTGGAATGCATGCTAGTACAGACCCAGTGTATACTTACACCAATTTGTTTTCATATATCATCACTAGAAGCATAGATAGGGTAATTGTCTTTAAGTGGGGTCCCCAAAGTTCATTATATGAGAGGGAGGCGTATCCTTCCTCTGATCGACCCCGAATCTTATATATGGCTTTGTAGGGTCCATATAAGTACTAATATAAAATTTCGCCCAACAAAAATTGTATAGGTCGTAAGTTAGAATAATTGTGGGCGTGGCTGTAGAACTAACTCGCCCATTTTTTGTGTGGTGATTAATATTAGTACCCGCAACATTCCTGTGAAATTTCGTTGAAATCTCTTTAGTAGGATCCTAGTAAGGTTTTTTGGCTATATGTGGGCGTGGGAGTATCAATAATCTGCTCATATTTGGAATGTATGCTAGTAAAGACCCAGTGTATACATATGCCAATTTGTTTTCATATATCATCACTAGAAGCATAGATAGGGTGATTGTCGTTAAGTGGGGTCCCCAAAGTTCATTATATGGGAGGGAGGCGTATCCTTCCTCTGATCGACCCCGAATATTATGTATTACTTTGTACTAATACAAAATTTCATCCAAAAATATTGTATAGGTCGTACGTTATAATAATATGTCAATAGTGGGCGTGGCTGTAGAAATATTTCGCCCATTTTTTGTGTGATGTTTAATGTTAGTACCCGCAACATTCCTGTGAAATTTCGTTGATAAATTTAATAGGAACCTAGTAATGATTTTTGGTTAATTGTTGGCGTGGCAGTAGCAATAATCTGCCCATATTTGGAATGCACGCTAGTACAGATCCAGTGTATACATATACCTATTTGTTTCCATATATCTTCACCAGAAGCATAGATAGGGTAATTTTCTTTAAGTGGAGTCCCCAAAGGTAATTATATGGGAGGGAGGCGTATCCTTCCTCTGATTTACCCCGAATATTATGTATGGCTTTGTACTAATACAAAATTTCGTCCAAAAATATTGTATAGGTCGTAAGTTATAATAATATGTCAATAGTGGGCGTGGCTGTAGAAATAACCTTCCCATTTTTTGTATGGTTTTTAATGTTAGTACCCGCAACATTCCTGTGAAATTTCGTTGAAAAATCTTTAATAGGAACCTAGTAATGATTTTTGGTTAATTGTTGGCGTGGCAGTAGCAATAATCTGCCCATATTTAGAATGCATGCTAGTACAGAACCAGTGTATACATATCCCAATTTGTTTTCATATATCATCACTAGAAGCATAGATAGGGTAATTGTTTTTAAGTGGGGTCCCCATAGTTTATTATTTGGGAGGGAGGCGTATCCTTCCTCTGATCGACCCCGAATCTTATATATGGCTTTGTAGGGTCCATATATGTACTAGTAAAAAATATCGTCCAAAAATATTGTATAGGTCGTAAGTTATAATAATATGTCAATAGTGGGCGTGGCTGCAGAACTAACTCGCCCCTCTTTTGTGTGGTGTTTCATGTTAGTACCCGCAACATTCCTGTGAAATTTCGTTGAAAAATCTTTAGTAGGAACTTAGTAATGTTTTTTGGTTAACTGTGGGCGTGGCAGTAGCAATATTCTGCCCATATTTGGAATGCATGCTAGTACAGACCCAGTGTATACATATACCAATTTATTTTCATATATCATCACTAGAACCATAGATAGGGTAATTGTCTTTAAGTGGGGTCCCCAAAGTTCATTATATGGGAGGGTGGCATATCCTTCCTCTGATCGACCCCGAATATTATGTATGGCATTGTACTAATACAAAATTTCGTCCAAAAATATTGTATAGGTCGTAAGTTATAATAATATCTCAATAGTGGGCGTGGCTGTAGAAATAACTCGCCCATTTTTTGTGTGGTGTTTTATGTTAGTACCCGCAACCTACCTGTGAAATTTCGTTGAAAAATCTTTAGTAGGAACCTAGTAATGTTTTTTGGTTAATTGTGGGCGTGGTAGTAGCAATAATCTGCCCATATTTGGAATGCATGCTAGTACAGACCCAGTGTATACTTACACCAATTTGTTTTCATATATCATCACTAGAAGCATAGATAGGGTAATTGTCTTTAAGTGGGGTCCCCAAAGTTCATTATATGGGAGGGAGGCGTATCCTTCCTCTGATCGACCCCGAATCTTATATATGGCTTTGTAGGGTCCATATATAACTAATATAAAATTTCGTCCAAAAATATTGTATAGGTCGTAAGTTTTGATAATATGTCAATAGTGGGCGTGGCTGTAGAACTAACTCGCCCCTCTTTTGTGTGGTGTTTCATGTTAGTACCCGCAACATTCCTGTGAAATTTCGTTGAAAAATATTTAGTTGGAACCTAGTAATGTTTTTGGTTAATTGTGGACGTGGTAGTAGCAATAATCTGCCCATATTTGGAATGCATGCTAGTACAGACCCAGTGTATACATACACCAATTTGTTTTCATATATCATCACTAGAAGAATAGATAGGGTAATTGTCTTTAATTGGGGACCCCAAAGTTCATTATAAGGGAGGGAGGCGTATCTTTCCTCTGATCGAACCCGAATATTATATATGACTTTGTACTAATACAAAATTTCATCCAAAAATATTGTATAGGTCGTAAGTTATAATAATATGTCAATAGTCGGCGTGGCTGTAGAAATAACTCGCACATTTTTTGTGTGGTGTTTAATGTTAGTACCCGCAACTTTCCTGTGAAATTTCGTTGAAAAATCTTTAATAGGAACCTAGTAATGTTTTTTGGTTAATTGTGGGCATGGCAGTAGCAATAATCTGCCCATATTTGGAATGCATGCTAGTACAGACTCAGTGTATACTAGGGTGGGCCAATTTCAAAGCCAGCCCCTAGGATGATTCTATGGACAATTCTAAGCGACTTTGGTGAAGGAACCATAGGTCTATCTCGATTTTCGAGTCTCCCACTTTCCAATCAATTTTACCGAAAAACTTGTAATTTTTCTCGGAAAATAGACGAAAAATAGTTAAAATATGCATGAAACGCCCTCTGGCGGTGGTCATAGGTAAAATTAAAGATCAGAAATGAATTCTCGACCCCAAAAACCCCCCATATACACATAAAAAAGATAATATAACGGTGAATAAAAAATCGAATTTTGAATCAAAATGATGTTATAGGGAAAAAATCATTTTTGGTGGTGTTTTATGTTAGTACCCGCAACCTACCTGTGAAATTTCGTTGAAAAATCTTTAGTAGGAACCTAGTAATGATTTTTGGTTAATTGTTGGCGTGGCAGTAGCAATAATCTGGCCATAATTGGAATGCATGCTAGTACAGACCCAGTGTATACATATACCTATTTGTTTCCATATATCTTCACCAGAAGCATAGATAGGGTAATTTTCTTTAAGTGGAGCCCCCAAAGGTAATTATATGGGAGGGAGGCGTATCCTTCCTCTGATCGACCCCGAATCTTATATATGGCTTTGGAGGGTCCATATATGTACTAATATAAAATTTCGTCCGAAAATATTGTATAGGTCGTAAGTTATAATAATATGTCAATAGTGGGCGTGGCTTTAGAACTAACTCGCCCCTTTATTGTGTGGTGTTTCATGTTAGTACCCGCAACATTCCTGTGAAATTTCTTTGAAAAATCTTTAGTAGGAACCTAGTAATGTTTTTTGGGTAATTGTGGGCGTGGCAGTAGCAATAATCTGCCCATATTTGGAATGCATGCTAGTACAGACCCAGTGTATACATATACCAATTTGTTTTCATATATCATCACTAGAACCATAGATAGGGTAATTGACTTTAGGTGGGGTCCCCAAAGTTCATTATATGGGAGGGAGGCGTATCCTTCCTCTGATCGACCCCGAATATTATGTATGGCTTTGTACTAATACAAAATTTCGTCCAAAAATATTGTATAGGTCGTAAGTTATAATAATATGTCAATAGTGGGCGTGGCTGTAGAAATAACTCGCCCATTTTTTGTGTGGTGTTTTATGTTAGTACCCGCAACCTACCTGTGAAATTTCGTTGAAAAATATTTAGTAGGAACCTAGTAATGTTTTTTGGTTAATTGTGGACGTGGTAGTAGCAATAATCTGCCCATATTTGGAATGCATGCTAGTACAGACGCAGTGTATACATACACCAATTTGTTTTCATATATCATCACTAGAAGCATAGATAGGGTAATTGTCTTTAATTGGGGACCCCAAAGTTCATTATAAGGGAGGGAGGCGTATCTTTCCTCTGATCGAACCCGAATATTATATATGGCTTTGTACTAATACAAAATTTCGTCCAAAAATATTGTATAGGTCGTAAGTTATAATAATATGTCAATAGTGGGCGTGGCTGTAGAAATAACTCGCCCATTTTTTGTGTGGTGTTTAACGTTAGTACCCGCAACATTCCTGTAGAATTTCGTTCAAAAATCTTTAGTAGGAACCTAGTAATGTTTTTTGGTTAATTGTGGGCGTGGCAGTAGCAATAATCTGCCCATATTTGGAATGCATGCTAGTACAGACCCAGTGTATACATATACCAATTTGTTTTCATATATCATCAGTAGAACCATAGATAGGGTAATTGTCTTTAAGTGGGGTCCCCAAAGTTCATTATATGGGAGGGAGGCATATCCTTCCTCTGATCGACCCCGAATATTATGTATGGCATTGTACTAATACAAAATTTCGTCCAAAAATATTGTATAGGTCGTAAGTTATAATAATATGTCAATAGTGGGCGTGGCTGTAGAAATAACTCGCCCATTTTTTGTGTGGTGTTTTATGTTAGTACCCGCAACCTACCTGTGAAATTTCGTTGAAAAATCTTTAGTAGGAACCTAGTAATGTTTTTTGGTTAATTGTGGGCGTGGTAGTAGCAATAATCTGCCCATATTTGGAATGCATGCTAGTACAGACCCAGTGTATACTTACACCAATTTGTTTTCATATATCATCACTAGAAGCATAGATAGGGTAATTGTCTTTAAGTGGGGTCCCCAAAGTTCATTATATGAGAGGGAGGCGTATCCTTCCTCTGATCGACCCCGAATCTTATATATGGCTTTGTAGGGTCCATATAAGTACTAATATAAAATTTCGCCCAACAAAAATTGTATAGGTCGTAAGTTAGAATAATTGTGGGCGTGGCTGTAGAACTAACTCGCCCATTTTTTGTGTGGTGATTAATATTAGTACCCGCAACATTCCTGTGAAATTTCGTTGAAATCTCTTTAGTAGGATCCTAGTAAGGTTTTTTGGCTATATGTGGGCGTGGGAGTATCAATAATCTGCTCATATTTGGAATGTATGCTAGTAAAGACCCAGTGTATACATATGCCAATTTGTTTTCATATATCATCACTAGAAGCATAGATAGGGTAATTTTCTTTAAGTGGAGTCCCCAAAGGTAATTATATGGGAGGGAGGCGTATCCTTCCTCTGATTTACCCCGAATATTATGTATGGCTTTGTACTAATACAAAATTTCGTCCAAAAATATTGTATAGGTCGTAAGTTATAATAATATGTCAATAGTGGGCGTGGCTGTAGAAATAACCTTCCCATTTTTTGTATGGTTTTTAATGTTAGTACCCGCAACATTCCTGTGAAATTTCGTTGAAAAATCTTTAATAGGAACCTAGTAATGATTTTTGGTTAATTGTTGGCGTGGCAGTAGCAATAATCTGCCCATATTTAGAATGCATGCTAGTACAGAACCAGTGTATACATATCCCAATTTGTTTTCATATATCATCACTAGAAGCATAGATAGGGTAATTGTTTTTAAGTGGGGTCCCCATAGTTTATTATTTGGGAGGGAGGCGTATCCTTCCTCTGATCGACCCCGAATCTTATATATGGCTTTGTAGGGTCCATATATGTACTAGTAAAAAATATCGTCCAAAAATATTGTATAGGTCGTAAGTTATAATAATATGTCAATAGTGGGCGTGGCTGCAGAACTAACTCGCCCCTCTTTTGTGTGGTGTTTCATGTTAGTACCCGCAACATTCCTGTGAAATTTCGTTGAAAAATCTTTAGTAGGAACTTAGTAATGTTTTTTGGTTAACTGTGGGCGTGGCAGTAGCAATATTCTGCCCATATTTGGAATGCATGCTAGTACAGACCCAGTGTATACATATACCAATTTATTTTCATATATCATCACTAGAACCATAGATAGGGTAATTGTCTTTAAGTGGGGTCCCCAAAGTTCATTATATGGGAGGGTGGCATATCCTTCCTCTGATCGACCCCGAATATTATGTATGGCATTGTACTAATACAAAATTTCGTCCAAAAATATTGTATAGGTCGTAAGTTATAATAATATCTCAATAGTGGGCGTGGCTGTAGAAATAACTCGCCCATTTTTTGTGTGGTGTTTTATGTTAGTACCCGCAACCTACCTGTGAAATTTCGTTGAAAAATCTTTAGTAGGAACCTAGTAATGTTTTTTGGTTAATTGTGGGCGTGGTAGTAGCAATAATCTGCCCATATTTGGAATGCATGCTAGTACAGACCCAGTGTATACTTACACCAATTTGTTTTCATATATCATCACTAGAAGCATAGATAGGGTAATTGTCTTTAAGTGGGGTCCCCAAAGTTCATTATATGGGAGGGAGGCGTATCCTTCCTCTGATCGACCCCGAATCTTATATATGGCTTTGTAGGGTCCATATATAACTAATATAAAATTTCGTCCAAAAATATTGTATAGGTCGTAAGTTTTGATAATATGTCAATAGTGGGCGTGGCTGTAGAACTAACTCGCCCCTCTTTTGTGTGGTGTTTCATGTTAGTACCCGCAACATTCCTGTGAAATTTCGTTGAAAAATATTTAGTTGGAACCTAGTAATGTTTTTGGTTAATTGTGGACGTGGTAGTAGCAATAATCTGCCCATATTTGGAATGCATGCTAGTACAGACCCAGTGTATACATACACCAATTTGTTTTCATATATCATCACTAGAAGAATAGATAGGGTAATTGTCTTTAATTGGGGACCCCAAAGTTCATTATAAGGGAGGGAGGCGTATCTTTCCTCTGATCGAACCCGAATATTATATATGACTTTGTACTAATACAAAATTTCATCCAAAAATATTGTATAGGTCGTAAGTTATAATAATATGTCAATAGTCGGCGTGGCTGTAGAAATAACTCGCACATTTTTTGTGTGGTGTTTAATGTTAGTACCCGCAACTTTCCTGTGAAATTTCGTTGAAAAATCTTTAATAGGAACCTAGTAATGTTTTTTGGTTAATTGTGGGCATGGCAGTAGCAATAATCTGCCCATATTTGGAATGCATGCTAGTACAGACTCAGTGTATACTAGGGTGGGCCAATTTCAAAGCCAGCCCCTAGGATGATTCTATGGACAATTCTAAGCGACTTTGGTGAAGGAACCATAGGTCTATCTCGATTTTCGAGTCTCCCACTTTCCAATCAATTTTACCGAAAAACTTGTAATTTTTCTCGGAAAATAGACGAAAAATAGTTAAAATATGCATGAAACGCCCTCTGGCGGTGGTCATAGGTAAAATTAAAGATCAGAAATGAATTCTCGACCCCAAAAACCCCCCATATACACATAAAAAAGATAATATAACGGTGAATAAAAAATCGAATTTTGAATCAAAATGATGTTATAGGGAAAAAATCATTTTTGGTGGTGTTTTATGTTAGTACCCGCAACCTACCTGTGAAATTTCGTTGAAAAATCTTTAGTAGGAACCTAGTAATGATTTTTGGTTAATTGTTGGCGTGGCAGTAGCAATAATCTGGCCATAATTGGAATGCATGCTAGTACAGACCCAGTGTATACATATACCTATTTGTTTCCATATATCTTCACCAGAAGCATAGATAGGGTAATTTTCTTTAAGTGGAGCCCCCAAAGGTAATTATATGGGAGGGAGGCGTATCCTTCCTCTGATCGACCCCGAATCTTATATATGGCTTTGGAGGGTCCATATATGTACTAATATAAAATTTCGTCCGAAAATATTGTATAGGTCGTAAGTTATAATAATATGTCAATAGTGGGCGTGGCTTTAGAACTAACTCGCCCCTTTATTGTGTGGTGTTTCATGTTAGTACCCGCAACATTCCTGTGAAATTTCTTTGAAAAATCTTTAGTAGGAACCTAGTAATGTTTTTTGGGTAATTGTGGGCGTGGCAGTAGCAATAATCTGCCCATATTTGGAATGCATGCTAGTACAGACCCAGTGTATACATATACCAATTTGTTTTCATATATCATCACTAGAACCATAGATAGGGTAATTGACTTTAGGTGGGGTCCCCAAAGTTCATTATATGGGAGGGAGGCGTATCCTTCCTCTGATCGACCCCGAATATTATGTATGGCTTTGTACTAATACAAAATTTCGTCCAAAAATATTGTATAGGTCGTAAGTTATAATAATATGTCAATAGTGGGCGTGGCTGTAGAAATAACTCGCCCATTTTTTGTGTGGTGTTTTATGTTAGTACCCGCAACCTACCTGTGAAATTTCGTTGAAAAATATTTAGTAGGAACCTAGTAATGTTTTTTGGTTAATTGTGGACGTGGTAGTAGCAATAATCTGCCCATATTTGGAATGCATGCTAGTACAGACGCAGTGTATACATACACCAATTTGTTTTCATATATCATCACTAGAAGCATAGATAGGGTAATTGTCTTTAATTGGGGACCCCAAAGTTCATTATAAGGGAGGGAGGCGTATCTTTCCTCTGATCGAACCCGAATATTATATATGGCTTTGTACTAATACAAAATTTCGTCCAAAAATATTGTATAGGTCGTAAGTTATAATAATATGTCAATAGTGGGCGTGGCTGTAGAAATAACTCGCCCATTTTTTGTGTGGTGTTTAACGTTAGTACCCGCAACATTCCTGTAGAATTTCGTTCAAAAATCTTTAGTAGGAACCTAGTAATGTTTTTTGGTTAATTGTGGGCGTGGCAGTAGCAATAATCTGCCCATATTTGGAATGCATGCTAGTACAGATCCAGTGTATACATATACCAATTTGTTTTCATATATCATCAGTAGAACCATAGATAGGGTAATTGTCTTTAAGTGGGGTCCCCAAAGTTCATTATATGGGAAGGAGGCGTATCCTTCCTCTGATCGACCCCGAATCTTATATATGGCTTTGTAGGGTCCATATAAGTACTAATATAAAATTTCGTCCAAAAAAATTGTATAGGTCGTAAATTATAATAATTGTGGGCGTGGCTGTAGAACTAACTCGCCCATTTTTTGTGTGGTGTTTAATGTTAGTACCCGCAACATTCCTGTGAAATTTCGTTGAAATCTCTTTAGTAGTATCCTAGTAAGGTTTTTTGGCTGTATGTGGGCGTGGCAATATCAATAATCTGCCCATATTTGGAATGTATGCTAGTACAGACCCAGTGTATACATATGCCAATTTGTTTTCATATATCATCACTAGAAGCATAGATAGTGTGATTGTCTTTAAGTGGAGTCCCCAAAGTTCATTATATGGGAGAGAGGCGTATCCTTCCTCTGATCGACCCCGAATATTATGTATGGCTTTGCACTAATACAAAATTTCATCCAAATATATTGTATAGGTCGTAAGTTATAATAATATGTCAATAGTGGGCGTGGCTGTAGATATAACTCGCCCATTTTTTGTGTGGTGTTTAATGTTAGTACCCGCAACATTCCTGTGAAATTTCGTTGAAAAATCTTTAATAGGAACCTAGTAATGATTTTTGGTTAATTGTTGGCGTGGCAGTAGCAACAATCTGCCCATATTTGGAATGCATGCTAGTACAGACCCAGTGTATACATACACCTATTTGTTTCCATATATCTTCACCGGAAGCATTGATAGGGTAATTTTCTTTAAGTGGAGTCCCCAAAGGTAATTATATGGGAGGGAGGCGTATGCTTCCTCTGATCGACCCCGAATCTTATATATGGCTTTGGAGGGTCCATATATGTACTAATATAAAATTTCGTCCGAAAATATTGTATAGGTCGTAAGTTATAATAATATGTCAATAGTGGGCGTGGCTTTAGAACTAACTCGCCCCTTTATTGTGTGGTGTTTCATGTTAGTACCCGCAACATTCCTGTGAAATTTCTTTGAAAAATCTTTAGTAGGAACCTAGTAATGTTTTTTGGTAATTGTGGGCGTGGCAGTAGCAATAATCTGCCCATATTTGGAATGTATGCTAGTACAGACCCAGTGTATACATATACCAATTTGTTTTCATATATCATCATTAGAACCATAGATAGGGTAATTGACTTTAGGTGGGGTCCCCAAAGTTCATGATATGGGAGGGAGGCGTATCCTTCCTCTGATCGACCCCGAATATTATGTATGGCTTTGTACTAATACAAAATTTCGTCCAAAAATATTGTATAGGTCGTAAGTTATAATAATATGTCAATAGTGGGCGTGGCTGTAGAAATAACTCGCCCATTTTTTGTGTGGTGTTTTATGTTAGTACCCGCAACCTACCTGTGAAATTTCGTTGAAAAATATTTAGTAGGAACCTAGTAATGTTTTTTGGTTAATTGTGGACGTGGTAGTAGCAATAATCTGCCCATATTTGGAATGCATGCTAGTACAGACCCAGTGTATACATACACCAATTTGTTTTCATATATCATCACTAGAAGCATAGATAGGGTAATTGTCTTTAATTGGGGACCCCAAAGTTCATTATAAGGGAGGGAGGCGTATCTTTCCTCTGATCGAACCCGAATATTATATATGGCTTTGTACTAATACAAAATTTCGTCCAAAAATATTGTATAGGTCGTAAGTTATAATAATATGTCAATAGTGGGCGTGGCTGTAGAAATAACTCGCCCATTTTTTGTGTGGTGTTTTATGTTAATACCCGCAACCTACCTGTGAAATTTCGTTGAAAAATCTTTAGTAGGAACCTAGTAATTTTTTTTGGGTAATTGTGGGCGTGGTAGTAGCAATAATCTGCCATATTTGGAATGCATGCTAGTACAGATCCAGTGTATACATATACCAATTTGTTTTCATATATCATCAGTAGAACCATAGATAGGGTAATTGTCTTTATGTGGGGTCCCCAAAGTTCATTATATGGGAAGGAGGCGTATCCTTCCTCTGATCGACCCCGAATCTTATATATGGCTTTGTAGGGTCCATATAAGTACTAATATAAAATTTCGTCCAAAAAATTGTATAGGTCGTAAATTATAATAATTGTGGGCGTGGCTGTAGAACTAACTCGCCCATTTTTTGTGTGGTGTTTAATGTTAGTACCCGCAACATTCCTGTGAAATTTCGTTGAAATCTCTTTAGTAGTATCCTAGTAAGGTTTTTTGGCTGTATGTGGGCGTGGCAATATCAATAATCTGCCCATATTTGGAATGTATGCTAGTACAGACCCAGTGTATACATATGCCAATTTGTTTTCATATATCATCACTAGAAGCATAGATAGTGTGATTGTCTTTAAGTGGAGTCCCCAAAGTTCATTATATGGGAGAGAGGCGTATCCTTCCTCTGATCGACCCCGAATATTATGTATGGCTTTGTACTAATACAAAATTTCATCCAAATATATTGTATAGGTCGTAAGTTATAATAATATGTCAATAGTGGGCGTGGCTGTAGAAATAACTCGCCCATTTTTTGTGTGGTGTTTTATGTTAGTACCCGCAACCTACCTGTGAAATTTCGTTGAAAAATATTTAGTAGGAACCTAGTAATGTTTTTTGGTTAATTGTGGACGTGGTAGTAGCAATAATCTGCCCATATTTGGAATGCATGCTAGTACAGACCCAGTGTATACATACACCAATTTGTTTTCATATATCATCACTAGAAGCATAGATAGGGTAATTGTCTTTAATTGGGGACCCCAAAGTTCATTATAAGGGAGGGAGGCGTATCTTTCCTCTGATCGAACCCGAATATTATATATGGCTTTGTACTAATACAAAATTTCGTCCAAAAATATTGTATAGGTCGTAAGTTATAATAATATGTCAATAGTGGGCGTGGCTGTAGAAATAACTCGCCCATTTTTTGTGTGGTGTTTTATGTTAGTACCCGCAACCTACCTGTGAAATTTCGTTGAAAAATCTTTAGTAGGAACCTAGTAATGTTTTTTGGGTAATTGTGGGCGTGGTAGTAGCAATAATCTGCCATATTTGGAATGCATGCTAGTACAGATCCAGTGTATACATATACCAATTTGTTTTCATATATCATCAGTAGAACCATAGATAGGGTAATTGTCTTTAAGTGGGGTCCCCAAAGTTCATTATATGGGAAGGAGGCGTATCCTTCCTCTGATCGACCCCGAATCTTATATATGGCTTTGTAGGGTCCATATAAGTACTAATATAAAATTTCGTCCAAAAAAATTGTATAGGTCGTAAATTATAATAATTGTGGGCGTGGCTGTAGAACTAACTCGCCCATTTTTTGTGTGGTGTTTAATGTTAGTACCCGCAACATTCCTGTGAAATTTTGTTGAAATCTCTTTAGTAGTATCCTAGTAAGGTTTTTTGGCTGTATGTGGGCGTGGCAATATCAATAATCTGCCCATATTTGGAATGTATGCTAGTACAGACCCAGTGTATACATATGCCAATTTGTTTTCATATATCATCACTAGAAGCATAGATAGTGTGATTGTCTTTAAGTGGAGTCCCCAAAGTTCATTATATGGGAGAGAGGCGTATCCTTCCTCTGATCGACCCCGAATATTATGTATGGCTTTGTACTAATATAAAATTTCATCCAAATATATTGTATAGGTCGTAAGTTATAATAATATGTCAATAGTGGGCGTGGCTGTAGATATAACTCGCCCATTTTTTGTGTGGTGTTTAATGTTAGTACCCGCAACATTCCTGTGAAATTTCATTGAAAAATCTTTAATAGGAACCTAGTAATGATTTTTGGTTAATTGTTGGCGTGGCAGTAGCAACAATCTGCCCATATTTGGAATGCATGCTAGTACAGACCCAGTGTATACATACACCTATTTGTTTCCATATATCTTCACCGGAAGCATTGATAGGGTAATTTTCTTTAAGTGGAGTCCCCAAAGGTAATTATATGGGAGGGAGGCGTAGCCTTCCTCTGATCGACCCCGAATCTTATATATGGCTTTGGAGGGTCCATATATGTACTAATATAAAATATCGTCCAAAAATATTGTATAGGTCGTAAGTTATAATAATATGTCAATAGTGGGCGTGGCTGTAGAACTAACTCGCCCCTCTTTTGTGTGGTGTTTCATGTTAGTACCCGCAACATTCCTGTGAAATTTCGTTGAAAAATCTTTAGTAGGAACTTAGTAATGTTTTTTGGTTAATTGTGGGCGTGGCAGTAGCAATATTCTGCCCATATTTGGAATGCATGCTAGTACAGACCCAGTGTATACATATACCAATTTATTTTCATATATCATCACTAGAACCATAGATAGGGTAATTGTCTTTAAGTGGGGTCCCCAAAGTTCATTATATGGGAGGGAGGCGTATCCTTCCTGTGATCGACCCCGAATATTATGTATGGCTTTGTACTAATACAAAATTTCGTCCAAAAATATTGTATAGGTCGTAAGTTATAATAATATGTCAATAGTGGGCGTGGCTGTAGAAATAACTCGCCCATTTTTTGTGTGGGGTTTAACGTTAGTACCCGCAACATTCCTGTAGAATTTCGTTCAAAAATCTTTAGTAAGAACCTAGTAATGTTTTTTGGTTAATTGTGGGCGTGGCAGTAGCAATAATCTGCCCATATTTGGAATGCATGCTAGTACAGATCCAGTGTATACATATACCAATTTGTTTTCATATATCATCAGTAGAACCATAGATAGGGTAATTGTCTTTAAGTGGGGTCCCCAAAGTTCATTATATGGGAAGGAGGCGTATCCTTCCTCTGATCGACCCCGAATCTTATATATGGCTTTGTAGGGTCCATATAAGTACTAATATAAAATTTCGTCCAAAAAAATTGTATAGGTCGTAAATTATAATAATTGTGGGCGTGGCTGTAGAACTAACTCGCCCATTTTTTGTGTGGTGTTTAATGTTAGTACCCGCAACATTCCTGTGAAATTTCGTTGAAATCTCTTTAGTAGTATCCTAGTAAGATTTTTTGGCTGTATGTGGGCGTGGCAATATCAATAATCTGCCCATATTTGGAATGTATGCTAGTACAGACCCAGTGTATACATATACCAATTTGTTTTCATATATCATCACTAGAAGCATAGATAGTGTGATTGTCTTTAAGTGGAGTCCCCAAAGTTCATTATATGGGAGAGAGGCGTATCCTTCCTCTGATCGACCCCGAATATTATGTATGGCTTTGTACTAATACAAAATTTCATCCAAATATATTGTATAGGTCGTAAGTTATAATAATATGTCAATTGTGGGCGTGGCTGTAGATATAACTCGCCCATTTTTTGTGTGGTGTTTAATGTTAGTACCCGCAACATTCCTGTGAAATTTCGTTGAAAAATCTTTAATAGGAACCTAGTAATGATTTTTGGTTAATTGTTGGCGTGGCAGTAGCAACAATCTGCCCATATTTGGAATGCATGCTAGTACAGACCCAGTGTATACATACACCTATTTGTTTCCATATATCTTCACCGGAAGCATTGATAGGGTAATTTTCTTTAAGTGGAATCCCCAAAGGTAATTATATGGGAGGGAGGCGTATGCTTCCTCTGATCGACCCCGAATCTTATATATGGCTTTGGAGGGTCCATATATGTACTAATATAAAATTTCGTCCAAAAATATTGTATAGGTCGTAAGTTATAATAATATGTCAATAGTGGGCGTGGCTGTAGAAATAACTCGCCCATTTTTTGTGTGGTGTTTTATGTTAGTACCCGCAACCTACCTGTGAAATTTCGTTGAAAAATCTTTAGTAGGAACCTAGTAATGTTTTTTGGTTAATTGTGGGCGTGGTAGTAGCAATAATCTGCCCATATTTGGAATGCATGCTAGTACAGACCCAGTGTATACTTACACCAATTTGTTTTCATATATCATCACTAGAAGCATAGATAGGGTAATTGTCTTTAAGTGGGGTCCCCAAAGTTCATTATATGAGAGGGAGGCGTATCCTTCCTCTGATCGACCCCGAATCTTATATATGGCTTTGTAGGGTCCATATAAGTACTAATATAAAATTTCGCCCAACAAAAATTGTATAGGTCGTAAGTTATAATAATTGTGGGCGTGGCTGTAGAACTAACTCGCCCATTTTTTGTGTGGTGATTAATGTTAGTACCCGCAACATTCCTGTGAAATTTCGTTGATAAATTTAATAGGAACCTAGTAATGATTTTTGGTTAATTGTTGGCGTGGCAGTAGCAATAATCTGCCCATATTTGGAATGCACGCTAGTACAGACCCAGTGTATACATATACCTATTTGTTTCCATATATCTTCACCAGAAGCATAGATAGGGTAATTTTCTTTAAGTGGAGTCCCCAAAGGTAATTATATGGGAGGGAGGCGTATCCTTCCTCTGATTTACCCCGAATATTATGTATGGCTTTGTACTAATACAAAATTTCGTCCAAAAATATTGTATAGGTCGTAAGTTATAATAATATGTCAATAGTGGGCGTGGCTGTAGAAATAACCTTCCCATTTTTTGTGTGGTTTTTAATGTTAGTACCCGCAACATTCCTGTGAAATTTCATTGAAAAATCTTTAATAGGAACCTAGTAATGATTTTTGGTTAATTGTTGGCGTGGCAGTAGCAATAATCTGCCCATATTTAGAATGCATGCTAGTACAGACCCAGTGTATACATATCCCAATTTGTTTTCATATATCATCACTAGAAGCATAGATAGGGTAATTGTTTTTAAGTGGGGTCCCCATAGTTTATTATTTGGGAGGGAGGCGTATCCTTCCTCTGATCGACCCCGAATCTTATATATGGCTTTGTAGGGTCCATATATGTACTAGTAAAAAATATCGTCCAAAAATATTGTATAGGTCGTAAGTTATAATAATATGTCAATAGTGGGCGTGGCTGTAGAACTAACTCGCCCCTCTTTTGTGTGGTGTTTCATGTTAGTACCCGCAACATTCCTGTGAAATTTCGTTGAAAAATCTTTAGTAGGAACTTAGTAATGTTTTTTGGTTAACTGTGGGCGTGGCAGTAGCAATATTCTGCCCATATTTGGAATGCATGCTAGTACAGACCCAGTGTATACATATACCAATTTGTTTTCATATATCTTCACCAGAAGCATAGATAGGGTAATTTTCTTTAACTGGGGTCCCCAAAGTTCATTATATGGGAGGGTGGCATATCCTTCCTCTGATCGACCCCGAATATTATGTATGGCATTGTACTAATACAAAATTTCGTCCAAAAATATTGTATAGGTCGTAAGTTATAATAATATGTCAATAGTGGGCGTGGCTGTAGAAATAACTCGCCCATTTTTTGTGTGGTGTTTTATGTTAGTACCCGCAACCTACCTGTGAAATTTCGTTGAAAAATCTTTAGTAGGAACCTAGTAATGTTTTTTGGTTAATTGTGGGCGTGGTAGTAGCAATAATCTGCCCATATTTGGAATGCATGCTAGTACAGACCCAGTGTATACTTACACCAATTTGTTTTCATATATCATCACTAGAAGCATAGATAGGGTAATTGTCTTTAAGTGGGGTCCCCAAAGTTCATTATATGGGAGGGAGGCGTATCCTTCCTCTGATCGACCCCGAATCTTATATATGGCTTTGTAGGGTCCATATATAACTAATATAAAATTTCGTCCAAAAATATTGTATAGGTCGTAAGTTTTGATAATATGTCAATAGTGGGCGTGGCTGTAGAACTAATTCGCCCATTTTTTGTGTAATGTTTAATGTTAGTACCCGCAGCCTACCTATGATATTTCGTTGAAAAATCTTTAATAGGAACCTAGTAATGATTTTTGGTTAATTGTGGGCGTGGCAATAGCAATATTCTGCCCATATTTGGAATGCATGCTAGTGCAGACCCAGTGTATACATACACCAATTCGTTTTCATATATCATCACTAGAAGCATAGATAGGGTAATTGTCTTTAAGTGGGGTCCCCAAAGTTCATTATATGGGAAGGAGGCGTATCCTTCCTCTGATCGACCCCGAATATTATGTATGGCTTTGTACTAATACAAAATTTCGTCCAAAAATATTTTGTAGGTCGTAAGTTATAATAATATGTCAATAGTGGGCGTGGCTGTAGAAATAACTCGCCCATTTTTTGGGTGGTGTTTTATGTTAGTACCCGCAACGTTCCTGTAGAATTTCGTTGAAAATCCTTTAGTAGGAACCTAGTAGTGTTTTTTGGTTAATTGTGGGCGTGGCAGTAGCAATAATCTGCCCATATTTGGAATGCTTGCTAGTACAGACCCAGTGTATACATATACCAATCTGTTTTCATATATCATCACTAGAAGCATAGATAGGGTAATTGTCTTTAACTGGGGTCCCCAAAGCTGATTATATGGGAGGGAGGCGTATCCTTCCTCTGATTTACCCCGAATATTATGTATGGCTTTGTACTAATACAAAATTTCGTCCAAAAATATTGTATAGGTCGTAAGTTTTAATAATATGTCAATAGTGGGCGTGGCTGTAGAAATAACCTTCCCATTTTTTGTGTGGTTTTTAATGTTAGTACCCGCAACATTCCTGTGAAATTTCGTTGAAAAATCTTTAATAGGAACCTAGTAATGATTTTTGGTTAATTGTTGGCGTGGCAGTAGCAATAATCTGCCCATATTTAGAATGCATGCTAGTACAGACCCAGTGTATACATATACCTATTTGTTTCCATATATCTTCACCAGAAGCATAGATAGGGTCATTTTCTTTAAGTGGAGTCCCCAAAGGTAATTTTATGGGAGGGAGGCGTATCCTTCCTCTGATCGACCCCGAATATTATGTATGGCTTTGTACTAATACAAAATTTCGTCCAAAAAGATTGTATAGGTCGTAAGTTATAATAATATGTCAATAGTGGGCGTGGCTGTAGAAATAACTCGCCCATTTTTTGTGTGGCGTTTAATGTTAGTACCCGCAGCCTACCTGTGAAATTTCGTTGAAAAATCTTTAATAGGAACCTAGTAATGATTTTTGGTTAATTGTGGGCGTGGCAATAGCAATAATCTGCCCATATTTGGAATGCATGCTAGTGCAGACCCAGTGTATACATACACCAATTCGTTTTCATATGTCATCACTAGAAGCATAGATAGGGTAATTGTCTTTAAGTGGGGTCCCCAAAGTTCATTATATGGGAAGGAGGCGTATCCTTCCTCTGATCGACCCCGAATATTATGTATGGCTTTGTACTAATACAAAATTTCGTCCAAAAAGATTGTATAGGTCGTAAGTTATAATAATATGTCAATAGTGGGCGTGGCTGTAGAAATAACTCGCCCATTTTTTGTGTGGTGTTTAATGTTAGTACCCGCAACATTCCTGCGAAATTTCGTTGAAAAATCTTTAATAGGAACCTAGTAATGATTTTTGGTTAATTGTGGGCGTGGCAATAGCAATAATCTGCCCATATTTGGAATGCATGCTAGTGCAGACCCAGTAAATACATATATAGATTTGTTTTCATATATCATCACTTGAAGCATAGATAGGGTAATTGTCTTTAAGTGGGGTCCCCAAAGTTCATTATATGGGAGGGAGGCGTATCCTTCCTCTGATCGATCCCGGATCTTATATATGGCTTTGTAGGGTCCATATAAGTACTAATATAAAATTTCGTCCAAAAAATTGTATAGGTCGTAAGTTATAATAATTGTGGGCGTGGCTGTAGAACTAACTCACCCATTTTTTGTGTGGTGATTAATGTTAGTACCCGCAACATTCCTGTGAAATTTCGTTGAAATCTCTTTAGTAGGATCCTAGTAAGGTTTTTTGGCTATATGTGGGCGTGGCAGTATCAATAATCTGCCCATATTTGGAATGTATGCTAGCACAGACCCAGTGTATACATATGCCAATTTCTTTTCACATATCATCACTAGAAGCATAGATAGGGTGATTGTCTTTAAGTAGGGTCCCCAAAGTTCATTATATGGGAGGGAGGCGTATCCTTCCTCTGATCGACCCCGAATATTATGTATGGCTTTGTACTAATACAAAATTTCATCCAAAAATATTGTATAGGTCGTAAGTTATAATAATATGTCAATAGTGGGCGTGGCTGTAGAAATAATGTTAGTACCCGCAACATTCCTGTGAAATTTCGTTGAAAAATCTTTAATAGGAACCTAGTAATGATTTTTGATTAATTGTTGGCGTGGCAGTAGCAATAATCTGCCCATATTTGGAATGCATGCTAGTACAGACCCAGTGTATACATATACCTATTTGTTTCCATATATCTTCACCAGAGGCATAGATAGGGTAATTTTCTTTAAGTGGAGTCCCCAAAGGTAATTATATGGGAGGGAGGCGTATCCTTCCTCTGATCGACCCCGAGTCTTATATATGGCTTTGGAGGGTCCATATATGTACTAATATAAAATTTCGTCCAAAAATATTGTATAGGTCGTAAGTTATAATAATATGTCAATAGTGGGCGCGGCTTTAGAACTGACTCGCCCCTTTTTTGTGTGGTGTTTCATGTTAGTACCCGCAACATTCCTGTGAAATTTCGTTGAAAAATCTTTAGTAGGAACTTAGTAATGTTTTTTGGTTAATTGTGGTCGTGGCAGTATCAATAATCTGCCCATATTTGGAATGCATGCTAGTACAGACCCAGTGTATACATATACCAATTTGTTTTCATATATCATCACTAGAACCATAGATAGGGTAATTGTCTTTAAGTGGGGTCCCCAAAGTTCATTATATGGGAGGGAGGCGTATCCTTCCTCTGATCGACCCCGAATATTATGTATGGCTTTGTACTAATACAAAATTTCGTCCACAAATATTGTATAAGTCGTAAGTTAGAATAATATGTCAATAGTGGGCGTGGCTGTAGAAATAACTCGCCCATTTTTTGTGTGGTGTTTTATGTTAGTACCCGCAACGTTCCTGTAGAATTTCGTTGAAAATCCTTTAGTAGGAACCAAGTTATGTTTTTTGGTTAATTGTGGGCGTGGCAGTAGCAATAATCTGCCCATATTTGGAATGCTTGCTAGTACAGACCCAGTGTATACATATACCAATCTGTTTTCATATATCATCACTAGAAGCATAGATAGGGTAATTGTCTTTAAGTGGGGTCCCCAAAGCTCATTATATGGGAGGGAGGCGTATCCTTCCTCTGATTGACCTCGAATATTATGTATGGCTTTGTACTAATACAAAATTTCGTCCAAAAATATTGTATAGGTCGTAAGTTATAATAATATGTCAATAGTGGGCGTGGCTGTAGAACTAACTCGCCCCCTTTTTTGTGTGGAGTTTCATGTTAGTACCCGCAACATTCCTGTCAAATTTCGTTGAAAAATTTTAGTAGGAACCTAGTAATGTTTTTTGGTTAATTGTGGGCGTGGCAGTAGCAATAATCTGCCCATATTTGGAATGCATGCTGGTACAGACCCAGTGTATACATATACCAATTTGTTTTCATATATCATCACTAGAAGCTTAGATAGGGTAATTGTCATTAAGTGGGGTCCACAAAGTTCATTATATGGAAGGGAGGCGTATCCTTCCTCTGATCGACCCCAAATCTTACATATGGCTTTGTAGGGTCCATACGAGTATATGTACTAATACAAAATTTCGTCCAAAAATATTGTATTGATCGTAAGTTATAATTGTTGAACGAATATTTTAATACAGCTTTGTATTTGACTGCAACTTATTATTGCAACTATGTACTTACCATATGAATGCAACATTATTATAATGACAACTGTCAAAATAAACTTCCTCTTCCGTTTTTGTACTTTAACATAATTAGACGCGTTTTATTCCATTGCGCTACAAATTTTATCCAGGTTGAACAGGTTATGGGCCTATACATTATTATTTAAAGTGCAAGTTTTTTTTAAAGTATTCATCATGAGCTCCAGCAGTTTATCGTTTCCATTTGAAAAGTTGCGCGGAAGGGAGAATTTCGACGTGTGGAAGCAGCAGGCCAAAGCCTATTTGGTAATAAAAGGCTTATGGAAAGTGGTGGAATGTGCCTTGGATGCAGATGCTACTATAGCTCAAATAGAGTCTGACTGCCGCGCGTCTGCAGACATTTATTTAATGGTAGATCCAAGCAATTTTGGACTTATTGTTGGAAAGATTTCGGCAAAGGAGGCATGGGACAGCTTGATGGAGGCGTATGAGGACAAAGGACTAACTAGGAAGGTTGAGCTGCTAAAAAACCTTGTTCAACTAAAGTTGTCGGACTTTCCTTCAATGCAGGAATATATCAACGCTATGGTGCTTATGTCTATAAAGGTGAAAACTACAGGGCTTGCGCTGGAAGAGGAGCTCATTGCGTCTTTGTTATTGGCCGGGTTGCCAAACGATTTTAGGCCGCTGGTGTTAGCTGTGGAGAACTCAAAAAAAGTGCCAACTGTGGACTCTATTAAATCGTTGTTGTTGCAAGACACAAAATTTGATGGAAGGAGCAAAGATGAATTGGCCTTATATTCAGGTGTGGTTAACAACATACACAACAAGCAAAAAAAGAAAACGTTTCGATGTCACTATTGTAAGAAACCCGGACATTTCGCTAAAAATTGTCCCAATAAGTCAAATAGGGATAATAATCATGTTCTGATGGCAACCCTATGCACAAACGTCAAATGTGCCAACGATTGGCATATTGATTCAGGGGCCACAAATCATATGACACATTGTGACGAACACCTACAAAACAAAATGCCAATAACAAACAAAGTAATAACTATTGCTGACAATAGCAAATTAAAAGTGGCAAGTGTTGGTGAAATAAACTTAGTGCCGGATTTATGCACAAATCTTTTGTCGGCGAGCCAAATGGCGACATTGTTTTCCAGGACAAATACTGTGAAATATATAATCGATGCAACAGGCTACTTGCGTCTGCGGATTTAGTTGATGGCCTGTACAAACTAAATTGCAAAGAAAGCTGTGGAAATGATGGCGGTGCGTTTGCGGCTGCAAATTACAACTTGTGGCATAGAAGACTTGGACATGTGAGTAGCAAATTGATGTCTGCGACGGGAAATGCATGTGGTGAGAATTTTAAACATGATGCCAATGTTAAGTGTGTTGTGTGTATTAAAGGCAAACTAGCCCGAGTGCCATTTAAAGACAGTGAAAACACAGCTGAATGTGTTTTGGATGTTGTGCATAGTGATGTTATGGGTCCGTTCAAAGTGGCGTCATTTTCTGGTGCATTGTACATACTGACATTCGTCGATGATTATACATGGAAGGTGTTTGCAATACCAATCAAATCAAAATCTGATGTATTCGATGAATTTGTAAAATTTAAAAACTTTTTTAAAAATCAGTGCTCTAAACAGAAGCGTAAATATGGCAGCGTATGTGTTAAATCGAATCAGAAGAAAACCAAATCTGGCAAGCCCTGAGGATATTTGGTCCGTCAAGAAACCTGATCTGAAATGTCTACGAATTTTTGGTTGCAGAGCGCTAGCCCATATACCAAAACAAAAACGCTCAAGCAAATTGGCAACAAAATCAGTTGAGTGTATACTTGTTGGCTACAGTGATCAGAGCAAGGCATATCGCTTATTTAACCCGGTTACAAAATCAATTGTAATCAGCCGCGACGTAGTTTTTCTGGAAAAAGAAACATCAATATCATTACCTGAAACAAATGTACTATCAAATTCTTGGCAAAAATCAATTAACAGCGATGCCGATTCAGAGGAGGAACCTGGAATTAATGAATCGTCATCGGGGGCCGTGGAAGAAGCTACAGCAGGTGACGAAAATGCAGGGGCGAACGGTGATGCGACTTTAACAGACGACAGCAGCCATGATGAGGCCAAAGGCGCTAACGATGAAACATATGTGCCGGAGGAAGATGTCAGCTTAGCCAATTCACAGGTACGTAGATCAGAACGTATTAATAATCAGTTGCAAAGTTCCCATAATTTTTGCGCGATGAGTTACATACTTAAAGATCCTGAAACAGTTGATGAAGCTTTATCCAGTGAAAGCGCCGATGAATGGAAGAGCGCTATGGAGAGTGAAATGGCTTCACACATTGCCAACGAGACTTGGGAACTCACGATGATAACCCCTGAAAAAAAGGCCATTAAATGCAAATGGGTCTTTAAAACTAAACTCAACGCTGACGGTGAACCAACTAGACACAAGGCAAGACTAGTTGTCAAGGGGTTTAGTCAGCGAAGGGGAATAGATTACGAGGAGACATTCGCACCAGTCGTACGATATACGTCACTTCGACTCCTTATGGCCTTATCTGCTAAATATGATTGGGTCATACATCAAATGGATGCTGTCACCGCTTTTTTAAATGGAAGCCTTAAGGAGGATATCTACATGTTTCAACCCGTTGGCTTCGACGATCATTCCGGAAGGGTCTGTAAGCTAAAGAAGTCAATATACGGCTTAAAGCAATCTAGTCGAGTTTGGAATGAGAAGCTTAACCCCGTGCTGCTGAGTTTTGGACTTCATAGAAGAGAAGTCGACCAATGTATCTACCATGATGGAACTGGCGACGAATTGTTAGTTGTGGCTATATATGTAGACGACGTGCTAATCTTCTGCAAACATCTCAACAAAATGAAGAAAGTAAAGGCAAGTCTGATGAAAGCGTTTAAAATGACAGACGTGGGCGAAATTACTTCTGTCCTGGGCATGCGAGTCACGCGGAGCGCTGAAGGCATCAAAATTGATCAGTCGACGTACATCGCCGATTTATTAAAACGGTTTGCCATGGACACGTGCCATCCTATATTCACACCAATGGACACAAATCAGAGGCTTACAACCAACATGTGCCCGAAGACTGAAGTGGAGCGAGCGGAAATGGCTAAGGTGCCATACATGCAAGCAGTGGGGTGTCTGTTATATGCTGCCCAAATCACACGGCCTGACATTTGCTTTGCGGTTAATATGCTTAGCCGGTTTTCTACTAATCCTGGCAAGGCGCACTGGACTGCACTCAAACGTGTCTTGAGGTACTTACAAGGCACTAAAAATAAATGTTTGTTTTTTAAAAAAAACTCCGATGAAATCACTGGTTTCTGCGATGCGGACTGGGCTAGTGATAGCGACAGCAGACGTTCTACCACTGGATATATATTCATGTTCCAAGGGGGAGCAATCTCATGGTCAACCAAAAGACAACATACTGTAGCGCTCTCGTCAACAGAAGCTGAGCTAATGTCTACTGTATGTTCCATTCTGGAATCCGTCTGGCTGAAGCGACTACTCACCGAGCTACAACCAAGCGCACTGAAGACCATGGCCATATTTTGCGACAACAAAAGCGCAATGTGCATAGCGATCAACAACTCTTATTCAGCGCGTACAAAACATGTGGACTTCAAAGCGAAGTTCATTCAGGAGAAGATCACGAACGGTGAGATCACATTGAAGTACATTAACTCTGACATGTTAGCAGATGTCTTAACGAAAGACGTAAGTGCTCCAAAAATAAACTCATTTTTAAATGGAGTTGGCTTAATACAGATTTGAATATTCCTTTATTTCAATTAATGAAATTATTATAATATTGAATTAACGTAAACTATACTTTGAATGTATTGTAATATTGAATTAACGTAAGTTTTACTTTTACTGAATTGATTGTGAATTGAAATCTAAGCATCAATTTAGTTTACGCATACAATATAAAATATTCCGGAAGGGTGTTGAACGAATATATATATGTACTAAAGCAAAATTTCGTCCAAAAATATTGTATAGGTCGTAAGTTATAATAATATGTCAATAGTGGGCGTGGCTGTATAAATAACTCGCCCATTTTTTGTGTGGTGTTTTCTGTTAGTACCCGCAACATTCCTGTAGAATTTCGTTGAAAAATCTTTAGTAGGAACCTAGTCATGTTTTTTGGTTATTTGTGGGCGTGGCAGTAGCAATAATCTGCCCATATTTAGTATGCATGCTAGTACAGACCCAGTGTATACATATACCAATTTGTTTTCATATATCATCAGTAGAAGCTTAGATAGGGTAATTGTCTTTAAGTGGGGTCCACAAAGTTCACTATATAGGAGGGAGGCGTATCCTTCCTCTGATCGACCCCGAATATTATGTATGGCTTTGTACTAATACAAAATTTCGTTCAAAAATATTGTATACGTCGTAAGTTATAATAATATGTCAATAGTCGGCGTGGCTGTAGAACTAACTCGCCATTTTTTGTGTGGTGTTTCATGTTAGTACCCGCAACATTCCTATAGAATTTCGTTGAAAAATCTTTAGTAGGAACCTAGTAATGTTTTTTGGTTATTTGTGGGCGTGGCAGTAGCAAAAATATGCCCATATTTCGAGTGCATGCTAGTACAGACCCAGTGTATACATGTAAGAGTGGTTAGGTAGTCAGTCAGCTGTTAAAGATATTATCAGAGTAGCAAACGTAATCGATTGTCAGAGTGTTAATCGAAATTACCATCGCGAGCCGAGACGTCAAAAGGGCATTAAGAGGTCAGCAGCTTAAGAGTCGAGTTCAGCAGTGAAGCCGATCAACCAAAGCAGTTTTAAGTTTACCTTTCATATTCGCACACCTAACTACTTTCAATTATTCATTTGCGTTTTCATTATTTTATATATTAATAAAATACCGGTTGTATTAAATTACAACGTTCACATTTGGGGGCTCAACCGATACACACACACAAACAAAGAGTTATCACAGGCTGAAGTGTTTGTGCGAGTGAACATAGCCCAACTTCTCGATAAAATAAGCACGCGGGTTGTGCTAGCAAAAATAAACAAAATGCCTCTGCAACACAATCATAGCTGTGGACGATGTGAAAAGGAAGACGACGAGCACATGGTACAGTGTGATGCTTGCGACATTTGGTACTACAAGTGCGCTGGAGTAATCAGTGCGGTGGCCGATGTAAGTTGGAGCTGCTTGCAATGCTGTCAACATCAACGTAACGATGAAACCACATCGACAGCGCACCACGGACTGCAAGCTGCATCCTCCACAAAAATTGGAAACATAGGGGCGAATAGCCAAGATAAGCAGCTGCAGGCAAATGCATTCGAAATTGGCTTAGGCGCAGCGGCAGCAGAGAAACAACGGCAAGAAGGAGGGAGTGATAACATGATGGCGGAAAACAACCAAATGCTGCAGCGGCTGATCCAGCTGTTATCACTCAAAATTCAGGCTGACGAAAGTGACCAAAAAAAAGAGGCAACACTTATGGTGGAAAATTTTGCCTAAATTATTCCGGAGTTCGATGGAGAGATTACACAAATATAAAAGTGGCTTCAAAATTTTGAGTTAAACGCCGATGCATATGGGTTGAGTGAGAAGCAGAAGTATGTACAGGCCCGCGCCAAAATGACTGGCACAGCAGCTCTGTTCCTCGAGTCTACGGCCGTATGTGAGTATGGTGAACTACGCAAACAACTGATCGGTGAATTTCAACGCGAACGGGTGTGCAGTGCAGAAATTCACAACCAGCTGGGTGTGCGCGTGAAATGAAAGGATGAAAGTTTCCACCAACATATGTTGGAAATGCGGCGGATTGCTGCACGCGGTGTTGTTGATTCGGAGTCTGTAATCAGATACATTGTGAGTGGTCTGAATCTGAGAAGTGACTATAAATACAGTCTGTACGGCTGCAGTTCGTTTAGAGAACTCAAACAAAGATACGAAATCTACGAGAGTGTGGCCGAAAAGAGGGACAAGTCGCAGAAGAGCCAGTCCTATTACAGTGAGAACGGTAGAGAAAGCATGTACAAACCGAATTATAGAAAGCAATATTGTTTTAATTGTGGCTCGCCGGAACATTTACGTAAAGATTGCAGAGCGGAGATAAAGTGTTGCCGCTGCGACAAAGGTGGTCACATGTCAAGCAATTGCCCGAACACTACAGGTATAAATGTTGTCTACGATGCAAGGCAAATTAAGGAGCTAAAAATATGTGGTGTGGAAATTAAGGCGCTTGTGGACGCTGGGTCTGACGTATCAATAGTACGGGAATCCGTGTTCAATACAATGAAAGGTATCCAGCTTCAGAATAATGGTTCCATACTGAAAGGACTAGGGAACAATACTACTCGCCCTGCTGGTCAGTTCATTGCAGACGTGGAAGTTGATGGCATGGAGGTGATGCATATGTTTCTAGTCGTGGATGACCAAGCTATAAGTTGTGAAGGCCTGTTGGGTTATGACTTTCTGTCCAAATTTAGTCTGATGTCAACCGCTGCCCGCTACGAGTTTTCTCCCCTGCCGGGGGAGGAATCTGTGGACGTAAATCAGATAAGTATTTATAATATTGTGGAAACAAATACTGATATAGATGTTCCTTTGCAGTTCGAAGATTCGGTGCACAGGATGATACAAAGCTTCAACTCAACTAACCAGAC
Source organism: Clusia tigrina (assembly GCA_920105625.2). NCBI lineage: Eukaryota > Metazoa > Arthropoda > Insecta > Diptera > Clusiidae > Clusia > Clusia tigrina. The sequence goes on from OV050030.1 coordinate 341,933,718, forward strand.
CGCGGAGTGCCCGATCGAGCTAAAGATCGTACCAGACGAGAATATTATGCCTTTTCGACATGCAGCCAGCCGAGTGGCTATCAGCGAAGCCGATGCTTTGAAACAGCAAATTCATGAATGGCTTGACGCGGGCGTAATACAACGCTCATCGTCTAACTTTGCAAGCCGCACTGTCATCGTAAAAAAAAAGGAAGGAACTAATCGAGTATGCGTTGAGTACCGGCAACTGAATAAGATGGTACTCAAAGACTGTTTTCCGGTACCTGTAGTAGACGACGTGCTAGAGAAATTACAGGGGGCAAAATACTTTACGGTTATGGACCTGGAAATGGGTTTTTTCATGTCCCAGTCGAGGAAAGCAGCAAAAAGTTTACGGCTTTCATAACGAAGGAGTGTCTTTTCGAATTTAACAGAGCACCGTTTGGTTTCCGTAACTCGCCAGCTAGTTTCATACGTTTTGTAAATTACGTATTTCAAAACCTAATAAACGAAGACGTCCTCGATCTGTATATGGATGATATAATTATACATGCGGAGACGGTTGAAGAGTGCCTTACGAAAATGGAAAAGGTGTTCAGTAAAGCAGCTGAGTATGGGTTAAAAATAAAATGGAAAAAGTGTCGGTTCCTACAGACTGCAATTCATTTTTTTGGGCCACATTATTGAACCTGGAGAGATAAAGCCTGGGCTAGAGAAAACCAAAGCTATTCGAAAATTTCCAGTACCACAAAACATTAAAGATGTCCAGGCCTTCTTGGGACTAACGGGCTTCTTCCGCAAAATTTATAAAAAACTACTCGCTGATCGATGAACCGCTCACCAACCTTTTGCGCAAGGATATTCAGTTCAAAATGGATCATGCTGAGCTGCAGGCCGTCCAAAAGTTAAAGGCCGCATTGCTAGAGGAGCCAGTATTACGGATTTACTAGAGAGGGGCAAAGACTGAGGTACATACAGATGCGTCGAAAGATGGGTTCGCTGCTGCATTGCTTCAGTGATATGAAGGCCATCTGCATCCTGTTTTCTTCTGGAGCAAGAAATCCACAGAGGCTGAAGCGCGGCAACATAGTTATGTACAATAGGCAAAAGCTATTTTTCTCGCCTGTAAGAAGTTCCGACAGTACATACTAGGTATTCATTTCAAGTTGGTGACAGATTGCGCGGCGTTTAAACAAACTTTGAATAAAAAAGATGTACCCCGAGAGGTAGCTCAATGGGTCCTATACCTACAGGACTATGACTTTGTTGTGGAGCATAGACCCGGAGAACGTTTAAAACATGTTGATTGCCTAAGCCGGTATCCACAGCAAATTATGTTGGTGTCAGCATAAATCTCAGCACGGATTAGGAAGGCTCAGCAAGGTGATACGATTATCAAAGCAATTTCCGACATTTTAACCAACCGTCCCTATGAGGATTACAGATTGAAAGGAGGGCTGTTATTTAAAGCATTGGAAGGTAGCGACTTGCTGGCAATACCAAAGCTGCTAGAAAGGGAAATAATAACAGACGCACACAATTTAGGACACTTTGCTGTTCAGAAAACGATTCATATGATACGCCAGAATTATTGGATACCGCACCTTGAGGGTCAAGTTGCACATATCATAAACAACTGTGTTAAGTGCATTATTTTTAATAAAAAGCTGGGGAAGAAGGAAGGGTTCCTTTACAAAATAGAAAAAGGAGTTGAACCGCTGCACACAGTACACGTGGATCATCTTGGGCCAATGGATGCCACGACTAAGCAATATAAATACAGCTTTGCCATGGTGGATGGTTTCACGAAATTTGTATGGATTTACCCAACGAAAACTACAAGCTGTGACGAGGTCTTAAGGAAGCTGTCAGATTGGTCGGCAGTGTTTGGCAATCCGCGTCGAATCGTGAGTGACCGTGGAGCAGCGTTCACATCATCCGGCTTTGAAAATGATGTCAAGGAAAATGGTATCGAACACGTCTGGAGCACCACTGGAGTGCCGAGAGGAAACGGCCAGATAGAGCGGATCAACCGTTCCATACTGAACATAATATCCAAGCTGTCATCAGATGAGCCAGCAAAATGGTTCAAATTTGTGGCCAGGGTTCAGAGAGCGATAAACAGCACCATAAATGTTTCAACGAAGAGGTCGCCGTTTGAGATCATGATCGGCGTGAAAATGAGAAATGCAGTAGACGATGGAATCATGCAGCTACTCGAGAAAGAGATGTATGATAGCTATGACGAAGAGCGAATGAAGATGCGTCAAGCCTCAAAATCAAACATACAGCAGGCTCAAAATGCATACAAGAAACATTTTGATAAGAACGGTAAAAGTGAGTATGGCTATAAAGTGGGAGACCTGGTAGAAATTCGGCGTACGCAGTTCGTGGCAGGCAGAAAGTTGGCTAGCGAATATCTGGGGCCGTATGAAATAACAAAAGTGAAGCGGAACGGACGGTATGAGGTCCGAAGAGCAGCGGGCGTCGAGGGCCCATACAACACGGTGACCAGCTGCGATAATATGAAACTGGGAAGAGATATGCAGTGGAGGATGAAGATGCCTGGTCATCGGAGTCCGATGAATAATCAGGATGGTCGAATGTAAGAGTGGTTAGGTGGTCAGTCAGCTGTTAAAGATATTTTCAGAATAGCAAACGTAATCGATTGTCAGAGTGTTAATCGAAATTACCATCGCGAGCAGAGACGTAAAAAGGGCATTAAGAGGTCAGCAGCTTAAGAGTCGAGTTCAGCAGTGAAGAAGCCGATCAACCAAAGCAGTTTTAAGTTTACCTTTCATATTCGCACACCTAACTACTTTCAATTATTCATTTGCGTTTTCATTATTTTATATATTAATAAAATACCGGTTGTATTAAATTACAACCTTCACATACATATACCAATTTGTTTTCATATATCATCACTAGAAGCTTAGATAGGGTAATCGCCTACCCGCAACATTCCTGTGAAATTTCGTTGAAAAATCTTTAATAGGAACCTAGTAATGATTTTTGGTTAATTGTGGGCGTGGCAGTAGCAATAATCTGCCCATATTTGGAATGCATGCTAGTACAGACCCAGTGAATACATATACCAATTTGTTTTCATATATCATCACTAGAAGCATAGACACGGTAATTGCCTTTAGGTGCGGTCCCCAAAGTTCATTATATGGGAGGGAGGTGTATCCCTCCTCTGATCGACCCGAATCTTATATATGGCTTTGTAGGGTCCATATATGTACTAATATAAAATTTTGTCCAAAAATATTATATAGATCGTAAGTTATAATAATATGTCAATACTGGGCGTGGCTGTAGAACTAACTCGCCCCTTTTTTGTGTGGTGTTTCATGTTAGTACCCGCAACCTACCTGTGACATTTCGTTGAAAAATCTTTAGTAGGAACCTAGTAATGTTTTTTGGTTAATTGTGGGCGTTGCAGTAGCAATAATCTGCCCATATTTGGAATGCATGCTAGTACAGACCCAGTGTATACATATACCAATTTGTTTTCATATATCATCACTAGAACCATAGATAGGGTAATTGTCTTTAAGTGGGGTCCCCAAAGTTCATTATATGGGAGGGAGGCGTATCCTTCCTCTGATCGACCCCGAATATTATGTATGGCTTTGTACTAATACAGAATTTCGTCCAAAAATATTCTATAGGTCGTAAGTTATAATAATATGTCAATAGTGGGCGTGGCTGTAGAAATAACTCGCCCATTTTTTTGTGTGGTGTTTAATGTTAGTACCCGCAACATTCCTGTGAAATTTCGTTGACAAATCTTTAATAGGAACCTAGTAATGATGTTTGGTTAATTGTGGGCATGGCAGTAGCAATAATCTGCCCATATTTGGAATGCATGCTAGTACAGACCCAGTGTATACATATACCAATTTGTTTTCATATATCATCACCAGAAGCATAGATAGGGTAATTGTCTTTAAGTGGAGTCCCCAAAGTTAATTATGTGGGAGGGAGGCGCATCCTTCCTCTGATCGACCCCGAATCTTATATATGGCTTTGTAGGGTCCATATATGTACTAATATAAAATTAAACCTACCTGTGAAATTTCGTTCAAAAATCTTTAATAGGAACCTAGTAATGACTTTTGGTTAATTGTAGGCGTGGCAGTAGCAATAATCTGCCCATATTTGGAATGCATGCTAGTTCAGACCCAGTGTATACATATACCAATTTGCTTTCATATATCATCACTAGAAGCATAGATAGGGTAATTGTCTTTAAGTGGGGTCCCCAAAGTTCATTATATGCGAGGGAGGCGTATCCTTCCTCTGATCGTCCCCGAATATTATGTATGGCTTTGTACTAATACAAAATTTCGTCCAAAAATATTGTATAGGTCGTAAGTTATAATAATATGTCAATAGTGGGCGTGTATGTAGAAATAACTCGCCCATTTTTGTGCGGTGTTTTATGTTAGTACCCGCAACCTACCTGTGAAATTTCGTTGAAAAATCTTGAATAGGGACCTAGTAATGATTTTTGGTTAATTGTGGGCGTGGCAGTAGCAATAATCTGCCCATATTTGGAATGCATGCTAGTATAGCCCCGGTGTATACATATACCAATTTGTATTCATATATCATCACTAGAAGCATAGATAGGGTAATTGTCTTTAAGTGGGGTCCCCAAAGTTCATTATATGCGAGGGAGGCGTATTCTTCCTCTGATCGACCTCGAATATTTTGTATGGCTTTGTACTAATACAAAATTTCGTCCAAAAATATTGTATAGGTCGTAAGTTATAATAATATGTCAATAGTGGGCGTGGCTGTAGAAATAACTCGCCCATTTATGTGCGGTGTTTTATGTCACTACCCGCAACATTCCTGTGAAATTTCGTTGAAAAATCTTTAATAGGAACCTAGTAATGATGTTTGGTTAATTGTGGGCGTGGCAGTAGCAATAATCTGCCCATATTTGGAATGCATGCTAGTACAGACCCAGTGTATACATATACCAATTTGTTTTCATATATCATCACTAGAAGCATAGATAGGGTAATTGTCTTTAAGTGGGGTCCTTAAAGTTCATTATATGCGAGGGAGGCGTATCCTTCCTCTGATCGACCCCGAATCTTATATATGGCTTTCTAGGGTCCATATATGTACTAATATAAAATTTCGTCCGGAAATATTGTATAGAACGTAAGTTATAATAATATGTCAATAGTGGGCGTGGCTGTAGAAATAACTCGCCCATTTTTTGTGTGGTGTTTAATGTAAGTACCCGCAACATTCCTGTGAAATAGGAACCTAGTAATGATTGTTGGTTAATTGTGGGCGTGGCAGTAGCAATAATCTGCCCATATTTGGAATGCATGCTAGTACAGACCCAGTGTATACATATACCAATTTGTTTTCATATATCATCACTAGAAGCATAAATTGGGTAATTGTCTTTCAGTGGTGTCCCCAAAGTTCATTATATGGGAGGGAGGCGTATCCTTCCTCTGATCGACCCCGAATCTTATACATGGCTTTGTAGGGTCCATATATGTACTAATATAAAATTTCGTCCAAAAATATTGTATAGGTCGCAAGTTATAATAATATGGCAATAGTGGGCTTGGCTGTAAAACTAACTCCCCGAAGTTCATTATATGGGAGGGAGGCGCATCCTGCCTCTGATCGACCCCGAATATTATGTATGGCTTTGTACTAATACAAAATTTCGTCCAAAAATATTGTATAGGTCTCAAGTTACAATAATATGTCAATAGTGGGCGTGGCTGTAGAAATAACTCGCCCATTTTTTGTGTGGTTTTTTATGTTAGTACCCGCAACCTACCTGTGAAATTTCGTTGAAAAATCTTTAAAAGGAACCTAGTAATGATTTTTGGTTAATTGTGGGCGTGGCAGCAGCAATAATCTGCCCATATTTGGAATGCATGCTAGTACAGACCCAGTGTATACATGTACTAATTTGTTTTCATATATCATCACTAGAAGCATAGATAGGGTAATTGTCTTTAAGTGCGTTCATTATATGGGAGGGAGGCGTATCCTTCCTCTGATCGACCCCGAATCTTATATATGGCTTTGTAGGGTCCATATATGTACTAATATAAAATTTCGTCCAAAAATATTATATAGATCGTAAGTTATAATAATATGTCAATACTGGACGTGGCTGTAGAACTAACTCGCCCCTTTTTTGTGTGGTGTTTCATGTTAGTACCCGCAACCTACCTGTGACATTTCGTTGAAAAATCTTTAGTAGGAACCTAGTAATGTTTTTTGGTTAATTGTGGGCGTTGCAGTAGCAATAATCTGCCCATATTTGGAATGCATGCTAGTACAGACCCAGTGTATACATATACCAATTTGTTTTCATATATCATCACTAGAACCATAGATAGGGTAATTGTCTTTAAGTGGGGTCCCCAAAGTTCATTATATGGGAGGGAGGCGTATCCTTCCTCTGATCGACCCCGAATATTATGTATGGCTTTGTACTAATACAGAATTTCGTCCAAAAATATTCTATAGGTCGTAAGTTATAATAATATGTCAATAGTGGGCGTGGCTGTAGAAATAACTCGCCCATTTTTTTGTGTGGTGTTTAATGTTAGTACCCGCAACATTCCTGTGAAATTTCGTTGACAAATCTTTAATAGGAACCTAGTAATGATGTTTGGTTAATTGTGGGCATGGCAGTAGCAATAATCTGCCCATATTTGGAATGCATGCTAGTACAGACCCAGTGTATACATATACCAATTTGTTTTCATATATCATCACCAGAAGCATAGATAGGGTAATTGTCTTTAAGTGGAGTCCCCAAAGTTAATTATGTGGGAGGGAGGCGCATCCTTCCTCTGATCGACCCCGAATCTTATATATGGCTTTGTAGGGTCCATATATGTACTAATATAAAATTAAACCTACCTGTGAAATTTCGTTCAAAAATCTTTAATAGGAACCTAGTAATGACTTTTGGTTAATTGTAGGCGTGGCAGTAGCAATAATCTGCCCATATTTGGAATGCATGCTAGTTCAGACCCAGTGTATACATATACCAATTTGCTTTCATATATCATCACTAGAAGCATAGATAGGGTAATTGTCTTTAAGTGGGGTCCCCAAAGTTCATTATATGCGAGGGAGGCGTATCCTTCCTCTGATCGTCCCCGAATATTATGTATGGCTTTGTACTAATACAAAATTTCGTCCAAAAATATTGTATAGGTCGTAAGTTATAATAATATGTCAATAGTGGGCGTGTATGTAGAAATAACTCGCCCATTTTTGTGCGGTGTTTTATGTTAGTACCCGCAACCTACCTGTGAAATTTCGTTGAAAAATCTTGAATAGGGACCTAGTAATGATTTTTGGTTAATTGTGGGCGTGGCAGTCGCAATAATCTGCCCATATTTGGAATGCATGCTAGTATAGCCCCGGTGTATACATATACCAATTTGTATTCATATATCATCACTAGAAGCATAGATAGGGTAATTGTCTTTAAGTGGGGTCCCCAAAGTTCATTATATGCGAGGGAGGCGTATTCTTCCTCTGATCGACCTCGAATATTTTGTATGGCTTTGTACTAATACAAAATTTCGTCCAAAAATATTGTATAGGTCGTAAGTTATAATAATATGTCAATAGTGGGCGTGGCTGTAGAAATAACTCGCCCATTTATGTGCGGTGTTTTATGTTACTACCCGCAACATTCCTGTGAAATTTCGTTGAAAAATCTTTAATAGGAACCTAGTAATGATGTTTGGTTAATTGTGGGCGTGGCAGTAGCAATAATCTGCCCATATTTGGAATGCATGCTAGTACAGACCCAGTGTATACATATACCAATTTGTTTTCATATATCATCACTAGAAGCATAGATAGGGTAATTGTCTTTAAGTGGGGTCCTTAAAGTTCATTATATGCGAGGGAGGCGTATCCTTCCTCTGATCGACCCCGAATCTTATATATGGCTTTCTAGGGTCCATATATGTACTAATATAAAATTTCGTCCGGAAATATTGTATAGAACGTAAGTTATAATAATATGTCAATAGTGGGCGTGGCTGTAGAAATAACTCGCCCATTTTTTGTGTGGTGTTTAATGTAAGTACCCGCAACATTCCTGTGAAATAGGAACCTAGTAATGATTGTTGGTTAATTGTGGGCGTGGCAGTAGCAATAATCTGCCCATATTTGGAATGCATGCTAGTACAGACCCAGTGTATACATATACCAATTTGTTTTCATATATCATCACTAGAAGCATAAATTGGGTAATTGTCTTTCAGTGGTGTCCCCAAAGTTCATTATATGGGAGGGAGGCGTATCCTTCCTCTGATCGACCCCGAATCTTATACATGGCTTTGTAGGGTCCATATATGTACTAATATAAAATTTCGTCCAAAAATATTGTATAGGTCGCAAGTTATAATAATATGGCAATAGTGGGCTTGGCTGTAAAACTAACTTGCCCATTTTTTGTGTGGTGTTTAATGTTAGTAGCCGCAACCTACCTGTGAAATTTCGTTCAAAAATCTTTAATAGGAACCTAGTAATGATTTTTGGTTAATTGTAGGCGTGGCAGTACCAATAATCTGCCCATATTTGAAATGCATGCTAGTACAGACCCAGTGTATACATATACCAATTTGTTTTCATATATCATCACTAGAAGCATAGATAGGGTAATTGTCTTTAAGTGGGGTCCCCAAAGTTCATTATATGCGAGGGAGGCGTATTCTTCCTCTGATCGACCCCGAATATTATGTATGGCTTTCTACTAATAAAAAATTTCGTCCAAAAATATTGTATGGGTCGTAAGTTATAATAATATGTCAATAGTGGGCGTGGCTGTAGAAATAACTCGCCCATTTTTGTGCGGTGTTTTATGTTACTACCCGCAACCTACCTGTGAAATTTCGTTGAAAAATCTTTAATAGGAACCTAGTATTGATTTTTGGTTAATTGTGGGCGTGGCAGTAGCAATAATCTGCCCATATTTGGAATGCATGCTAGTACAGACTCAGTGTATACATATACCAATTTGTCTTCATATATCATCACTAGAAACATAGATAGGGTAATTGTCTTTATATGGGGTCCCCAAAGTTCATTATATGGGAGGGAGGCGTATCCTTCCTCTGATCGACCCCGAATCTTATATATGGCTTTGTAGGGTCCATATATGTACTAATATAAAATTTCGTCCAAAAATATTGTATAGGTCGTAAGTTATAATAATATGTCAATAGTGGGCGTGGCTGTAGAAATAACTCGCCCATTTTTTGTGTGGTGTTTAATGTTAGTACCCGCAACATTCCTGTGAAATAGGAACCTAGTAATAATTTTTGGTTAATTGTGGGCGTGGCAGGAGCAATAATCTGCCCATATTTGGAATGCATGCTAGTACAGACCCAGTGTATACATATACCAATTTGTTTTCATATATCATCACTAGAAGCATAGATAGGGTAATTGTCTTTCAGTGGTGTCCCCAAAGTTCATTATATGGGAGGGAGGCGTATCCTTCCTCTGATCGACCCCGAATCTTATACATGGCTTTGTAGGGTCCATATATGTACTAATATAAAACTTCGTCCAAAAATATTGTATAGGTCGTAAGTTATAATAATATGTCAATAGTGGGCGTGGCTGTAGAACTAACTCGCCCATTTTTTGTGTGGTGTTTAATGTTAGTACCCGCAACATTCCTGTGAAATTTCGTTGAAAAATCTTTAGTACTAATTTGTTTTCATATATCATCACTAGAATCATAGATAAGGTTATTTGTTTTAAAGTGGTGTCCCCAAAGTTCATTATATGGGAGGGAGGCGTATCCTTCCTCTGATCGACCCCGAATCTTATATATGGCTTTGTAGGGTCCATATATGTACTAATATAAAATTTCGTCCAAAATATTGTATAGGTCGTAAGTTATAATAATATGTCAATAGTGGGCGTGTCTGTAGAACTAACTCGCCCATTTCTTGTGTGGTGTTTAATGTTAGCACCCGCAACATTCCTGTGAAATTTCGTTGAAAAATCTTTAATAGAAACCTAGTAATGATTTTTGGTTAATTGTGGGCGTGGCAGTAGCAATAATCTGCCCATATTTGGAGTGCATGCTAGTACAGACCCAGTGTATACATATACCAATTTGTTTTCATATATCATCACTAAAAGCAAAGATAGGGTAATTGTCTTTAAGTGGTGTCCCCGAAGTTCATTATATGGGAGGGAGGCGTATCCTTCCTCTGATCGACCCCGAATATTATGTATGGTTTTGTACTAATACAATATTTCGTCCAAAAATATTGTATAGGTCGTAAGTTATAACAATATGTCAATAGTGGGCGTGGCTGTAGAAATAACTTGCCCATTTTTGTGTGGTGTTTTATGTTAGTACCCGCAACCTACCTGTGAAATTTCGTTGAAAAATCTTTAATAGGAACCTAGTAATGATTTTTGGTTAATTGTGGGCGTGGCAGTAGCAATAATCTGCCCATATTTGGAATGCATGCTACTACAGACCCAGTGTATACATATACCAATTTGTTTTCATATATCATCACTGAAAACATAGATAGGGTAATTGTCTTTAAGTGGGGTCCCAAAGTTCATTATATGGGAGGGAGGCGTATCCTTCCTCTGATCGACCCCGGATCTTATATATGGCTTTGTAGGGTCCATATATTTGCTAATATAAAATTTCGTCCAAAAATATTGGATAGGTCGTAACTTATAATAATATGTCAATAGTGGGCGGGGCTGTAGAAATAACTCGCCCATTTTTTGTGTGGTGTTTAATGTTAGTACCCGCAACATTCCTGTGAAACTTCGTTGAAAAAATTTAGTAAGAACCTAGTAATGATTTTTGGTTAATTGTGGGCGTGGCAGAAGCAATAATCTGCCCATATTTGGAATGCATGCTAGTACAGACCCAGTGTATACATATACCAATTTGTTTTCATATATCATCACTAGAAGCATAGATAGGGTAATTGTCTTTAAGTGGAGTCCCCAAAGTTCATTATTTGGGAGGCAGGCGTATCCTTCCTTTGATCGACTCCGAATGTTATATATGGCTTTGTAGGGTCCATATATGTACTAGTACAAAATTTCGGCCAAAAATATTGTATAGGTCGTAAGTTATAATAATATATCAATAGTGGGCGTGTCTGCAGAACTAACTCGCCCATTTTTCGTGTGGTGTTTAATGTTAGCACCCGCAACATTCCTGTGAAATTTCGTTCAAAAATCTTTTATTGGAAAATAGTAATGATTTTTGGTTAATTGTAGGCGTGGCAGTACCAATAATCTGCCCATATTTGGAATGCATGCTAGTTCAGACCCAGTGTATACATATACCAATTTGTTTTCATATATCATCACTAGAAGCATCGATAGGGTAATTGTCTTTAAGTGGGGTCCCCGAAGTTCATTATATGCGAGGGAGGAGTATCCTTCCTCTGATCGACCCCGAATATTATGTATGGCTTTGTACTAATACAAAATTTCGTCCAAAAATATTGTATAGGTCGTAAGTTATAATAATATGTCAATAGTTGGCGTGGCTGTAGAAATAACTCGGCCATTTTTGTGCGGTGTTTTATTTTAGTACCCGCAACCTACCTGTGAAATTTCGTTGAAAAATCTTTAATAGGAACCTAGTAATGATTTTTGGTCAATTGTGGGCGTGGCAGTAGCAATAATCTGCCCATAATTGGAATGCATGCTAGCACAGACCCAGTGTATACATATACCAATTTGTTTTCATATATCATCACTAGAAACATAGATAGGGTAATTGTCTTTAAGTGGGGACCCCAAAGTTCATTATATGGGAGGGAGGCGTATCCTTCCTCTGATCGACCCCGGATCTTATATATGGCTTTGTAGGGTCCATATATTTGCTAATATAACATTTCGTCCAAAAATATTGGATAGGTCGTAACTTATAATAATATGTCAATAGTGGGCGGGGCTGTAGAAATAACTCGCCCATTTTTTGTGTGGTGTTTAATGTTAGTACCCGCAACCTACCTGTGAAACTTCGGTGAAAAATCTTTAATAGGAACCTAGTAATGATTTTTGGTTAATTGTGGGCGTGGCAGTAACAATAATCTGCCCATATTTGGAATGCATGCTAGTACAGACCCAGTGTATACATACACCAATTTGTTTTCATATATCATCACTAGAAGCATAGATAAGGTAATTGACTTTAAGTGGAGTCCCCAAAGTTCATTATATGGGAGGGAGGCGTATCCTTCCTCTGATCGACCCCGAATCTTATACATGGCTTTGTAGGGTCCATATATGTACTAATATAAAATTTCTTCCAAAAATATTGTATAGGTCGTAAGTTATAATAATATGGCAATAGTGGGCGTGGCTGTAGAAATAATTCGCCCATTTTTTGTGTGGTGTTTAATGTTAGTACCCGCAACCTACCTGTGAAATTTCGTTGAAAAATCTTTAATAGGAACCTAGTAATGATTTTTAGTTAATTGTGGGCGTGGCAGTAGCAATAATCTGCCCATATTTGGAATGCATGCTAGTACAGACCCAGTGTATACATATACCAATTTGTTTTCATATATCATCACTAGAAGCAAAGGGTAATTGTCTTTAAGCGGTGTCCCCGAAGATCATTATATGGGAGGGAGGCGTATCCTTCCTCTGATCGACCCCGAATATTATGTATGGTTTTGTACTAATACAATATTCCGTCAAAAAATATTGTATAGGTCGTAAGTTATAATAATATGTCAATAGTGGGCGTGGCTGTAGAAATAACTTGCCCATTTTTGTGTGGTGTTTTATGTTAGTACCCGCAACCTACCTGTGAAATTTCGTTGAAAAATCTTTAATAGGAACCTAGTAATGATTTTTGGTTAATTGTGGGCGTGGCAGTAGCAATAATCTGCCCATATTTGGAATGCATGCTACTACAGACCCAGTGTATACATATACCAATTTGTTTTCATATATCATCACTAAAAACATAGATAGGGTAATTGTCTTTAAGTGGGGTCCCCAAAGTTCATTATATGGGAGGGAGGCGTATCCTTCCTCTGATCGACCCCGGATCTTATATATGGCTTTGTAGGGTCCATATATTTGCTAATATAAAATTTCGTCCAAAAATATTGGATAGGTCGTAACTTATAATAATATGTTAATAGTGGGCGGGGCTGTAGAAATAATTCGCCCATTTTTTGTGTGGTGTTTAATGTTAGTACCCGCAACATTCCTGTGAAACTTCGTTGAAAAAATTTAGTAGGAACCTAGTAATGATTTTTGGTTAATTGTGGGCGTGGCAGTAGCAATAATCTGCCCATATTTGGAATGCATGCTAGTACAGACCCAGTGTATACATACACCAATTTGTTTTCATATATCATCACTAGAAGCATAGATAAGGTAATTGTCTTTAAGTGGAGTCCCCAAAGTTCATTATTTGGGAGGCAGGCGTATCCTTCCTCTGATCGACCCCGAATGTTATATATGGCTTTGTAGGGTCCATATATGTACTAATACAAAATTTCGTCCAAAAATATTGTATAGGTCGTAAGTTATAATAATATGGCAATAGTGGGCGTGGCTGTAGAAATAATTCGCCCATTTTTTGTGTGGTGTTTAATGTTAGTACCCGCAACCTACCTGTGAAATTTCGTTGAAAAATCTTTAATAGGGACCTAGTAATGATTTTTGGTTAATTGTGGGCGTGGCAGTAACAATAATCTGCCCATAATTGGAATGCATGCTAGTTCAGACCCAGTGTATACATATACCAATTTGTTTTCATATATCATCACTAGAAATAGATAGGGTAATTGTCTTTAAGTGGGGTCCCCGAAGTTCATTATATGCGAGGGAGGCGTATCCTTCCTCTGATCGACCCCGAATATTATGTATGGCTTTGTACTAATACAAAATTTCGTCCAAAAATATTGTATAGGTCGTAAGTTATAATAATATGTCAATAGTGGGCGTGGCTGTTCGGCCACTCGGCCATTTTTGTGCGGTTTTTTATGTTAGTACCCGCAACCTACCTGTGAAATTTCGTTGAAAAATCTTTAATAGGAACCTAGTAATGATTTTTGGTCAATTGTGGGCGTGGCAGTAGCAATAATCTGCCCATAATTGGAATGCATGCTAGCACAGACCCAGTGTATACATATACCAATTTGTTTTCATATATCATCACTAGAAACATAGATAGGGTAATTGTCTTTAAGTGGGGTCCCCAAAGTTCATTATATGGGAGGGAGGCGTATCCTTTCTCTGATCGACCCCGGATCTTATATATGGCTTTGTAGGGTCCATATATGTACTAATATAAAATTTCGTCCAAAAATATTGTATAGGTCGTAAGTTATAATAATATGTCAATAGTGGGCGGGGCTGTAGAAATAACTCGCCCATTTTTTGTGTGGTGTTTAATGTTAGTAACCGCAACATTCCTGTGAAATTTCGTTGAAAAATCTTTAATAGAAACCTAGTAATGATTTTTGGATAATTGTGGGCGTAGCAGTAGCAATAATCTGCCCATATTTGGAATGCATGCTAGCACAGATCCAGTGTATACATGTACCAATTTGTTTTCATATATCATCACTAGAAGCATAGATAGGGTAATTGTCTTTAAGTGGTGTCCCCAAAGTTCATTATATGGGAGGGAGGCGTATCCTTCCTCTGATCGACCCGAATCTTATATATGGCTTTGGAGGGTCCATATATGTACTAATATAAAATTTCGTCCAAAATATTGTATAGGTCATAAGTTCTAATACTATGTCAATAGTGGGCGTGGCTGTAGAACTACCTCGCCCATTTTTTGTGTGGGGTTTAATGTTAGTACCCGCAACATTCCTGTGAAATTTCGTTGAAAAATCTTTAGTACTATTTTGTTTTCATATATCATCACTAGAATCATAGATAAGGTTATTTGTTTTTAAGTGGGGTCCCCAAAGTTCATTATATGGGAGGGAGGCGTATCCTTCCTCTGATCGACCCCGAATCTTATATATGGCTTTGTAGGGTCCATATATGTACTAATATAAAATTTCGTCCAAAAATATTGTATAGGTCGTAAGTTATAATAATATGTCAATAGTGGGCGTGTCTGTAGAACTAACTCGCCCATTTTTTGTGTGGTGTTTAATGTTAGTACCCGCAACATTCCTGTGAAACTTCGTTGAAAAAATTTAGTAGGAACCTAGTAATGATTTTTGGTTAATTGTGGGCGTGGCAGTAGCAATAATCTGCCCATATTTGGAATGCATGCTAGTACAGACCCAGTGTATACATACACCAATTTGTTTTCATATATCATCGCTAGAAGCATAGATAAGGTAATTGTCTTTAAGTGGAGTCCCCAAAGTTCATTATTTGGGAGGCAGGCGTATCCTTCCTCTGATCGACCCCGAATATTATGTATGGCTTTGTACTAATACAAAATTTCGTCCAAAAATATTGTATAGGTCGTAAGTTATAATAATATGTCAATAGTGGGCGGGGCTGTAGAAATAACTCGCCCATTTTTTGTGTGGTGTTTAATGTTAGTAACCGCAACATTCCTGTGAAATTTCGTTGAAAAATCTTTAATTGAAACCTAGTAATGATTTTTGGATAATTTTGGGCGTGGCAGTAGCAATAATCTGCCCATAATTGGAATGCATGCTAGCACAGACCCAGTGTATACATATACCAATTTGTTTTCATATATCATCACTAGAAACATAGATAGGGTAATTGTCTTTAAGTGGGGTCCCCAAAGTTCATTATATGGGAGGGAGGCGTATCCTTCCTCTGATCAACCCCGGATCTTATATATGGCTTTGTAGGGTCCATATATGTACTAATATAAAATTTCGTCCAAAAATATTGTATAGGTCGTAAGTTATAATAATATGTCAATAGTGGGCGGGGCTGTAGAAATAACTCGCCCATTTTTTGTGTGGTGTTTAATGTTAGTAACCGCAACATTCCTGTGAAATTTCGTTGAAAAATCTTTAATAGAAACCTAGTAATGATTTTTGGATAATTGTGGGCGTGGCAGTAGCAATAATCTGCCCATATTTGGACTGCATGCTAGCACAGATCCAGTGTATACATGTACCAATTTGTTTTCATATATCATCACTAGAAGCATAGATAGGGTAATTGTCTTTAAGTGGGGTCCCCAAAGTTCATTATATGGGAGGGAGGCGTATCCTTCCTCTGATCAACCCAAATCTTATATATGGCTTTGGAGGGTCCATATATGTACTAATATAAAATTTCGTCCAAAATATTGTATAGGTCATAAGTTCTAATACTATGTCAATAGTGGGCGTGGCTGTAGAACTAACTCGCCCATTTTTTGTGTGGTGTTTAATGTTAGTACCCGCAACATTCCTGTGAAACTTCGTTGAAAAAATTTAGTAGGAACCTAGTAATGATTTTTGGTTAATTGTGGGCGTGGCAGTAGCAATAATCTGCCCATATTTGGAATGCATGCTAGTACAGACCCAGTGTATACATACACCAATTTGTTTTCATATATCATCACTAGAAGCATAGATAAGGTAATTGTCTTTAAGTGGAGTCCCCAAAGTTCATTATTTGGGAGGCAGGCGTATCCTTCCTCTGATCGACCCCGAATGTTATATATGGCTTTGTAGGGTCCATATATGTACTAATACAAAATTTCGTCCAAAAATATTGTATAGGTCGTAAGTTATAATAATATGGCAATAGTGGGCGTGGCTGTAGAAATAATTCGCCCATTTTTTGTGTGGTGTTTAATGTTAGTACCCGCAACCTACCTGTGAAATTTCGTTGAAAAATCTTTAATAGGGACCTAGTAATGATTTTTGGTTAATTGTGGGCGTGGCAGTAACAATAATCTGCCCATAATTGGAATGCATGCTAGTTCAGACCCAGTGTATACATATACCAATTTGTTTTCATATATCATCACTAGAAATAGATAGGGTAATTGTCTTTAAGTGGGGTCCCCGAAGTTCATTATATGCGAGGGAGGCGTATCCTTCCTCTGATCGACCCCGAATATTATGTATGGCTTTGTACTAATACAAAATTTCGTCCAAAAATATTGTATAGGTCGTAAGTTATAATAATATGTCAATAGTGGGCGTGGCTGTTCGGCCACTCGGCCATTTTTGTGCGGTTTTTTATGTTAGTACCCGCAACCTACCTGTGAAATTTCGTTGAAAAATCTTTAATAGGAACCTAGTAATGATTTTTGGTCAATTGTGGGCGTGGCAGTAGCAATAATCTGCCCATAATTGGAATGCATGCTAGCACAGACCCAGTGTATACATATACCAATTTGTTTTCATATATCATCACTAGAAACATAGATAGGGTAATTGTCTTTAAGTGGGGTCCCCAAAGTTCATTATATGGGAGGGAGGCGTATCCTTTCTCTGATCGACCCCGGATCTTATATATGGCTTTGTAGGGTCCATATATGTACTAATATAAAATTTCGTCCAAAAATATTGTATAGGTCGTAAGTTATAATAATATGTCAATAGTGGGCGGGGCTGTAGAAATAACTCGCCCATTTTTTGTGTGGTGTTTAATGTTAGTAACCGCAACATTCCTGTGAAATTTCGTTGAAAAATCTTTAATAGAAACCTAGTAATGATTTTTGGATAATTGTGGGCGTAGCAGTAGCAATAATCTGCCCATATTTGGAATGCATGCTAGCACAGATCCAGTGTATACATGTACCAATTTGTTTTCATATATCATCACTAGAAGCATAGATAGGGTAATTGTCTTTAAGTGGTGTCCCCAAAGTTCATTATATGGGAGGGAGGCGTATCCTTCCTCTGATCGACCCGAATCTTATATATGGCTTTGGAGGGTCCATATATGTACTAATATAAAATTTCGTCCAAAATATTGTATAGGTCATAAGTTCTAATACTATGTCAATAGTGGGCGTGGCTGTAGAACTACCTCGCCCATTTTTTGTGTGGGGTTTAATGTTAGTACCCGCAACATTCCTGTGAAATTTCGTTGAAAAATCTTTAGTACTATTTTGTTTTCATATATCATCACTAGAATCATAGATAAGGTTATTTGTTTTTAAGTGGGGTCCCCAAAGTTCATTATATGGGAGGGAGGCGTATCCTTCCTCTGATCGACCCCGAATCTTATATATGGCTTTGTAGGGTCCATATATGTACTAATATAAAATTTCGTCCAAAAATATTGTATAGGTCGTAAGTTATAATAATATGTCAATAGTGGGCGTGTCTGTAGAACTAACTCGCCCATTTTTTGTGTGGTGTTTAATGTTAGTACCCGCAACATTCCTGTGAAACTTCGTTGAAAAAATTTAGTAGGAACCTAGTAATGATTTTTGGTTAATTGTGGGCGTGGCAGTAGCAATAATCTGCCCATATTTGGAATGCATGCTAGTACAGACCCAGTGTATACATACACCAATTTGTTTTCATATATCATCGCTAGAAGCATAGATAAGGTAATTGTCTTTAAGTGGAGTCCCCAAAGTTCATTATTTGGGAGGCAGGCGTATCCTTCCTCTGATCGACCCCGAATATTATGTATGGCTTTGTACTAATACAAAATTTCGTCCAAAAATATTGTATAGGTCGTAAGTTATAATAATATGTCAATAGTGGGCGGGGCTGTAGAAATAACTCGCCCATTTTTTGTGTGGTGTTTAATGTTAGTAACCGCAACATTCCTGTGAAATTTCGTTGAAAAATCTTTAATTGAAACCTAGTAATGATTTTTGGATAATTTTGGGCGTGGCAGTAGCAATAATCTGCCCATAATTGGAATGCATGCTAGCACAGACCCAGTGTATACATATACCAATTTGTTTTCATATATCATCACTAGAAACATAGATAGGGTAATTGTCTTTAAGTGGGGTCCCCAAAGTTCATTATATGGGAGGGAGGCGTATCCTTCCTCTGATCAACCCCGGATCTTATATATGGCTTTGTAGGGTCCATATATGTACTAATATAAAATTTCGTCCAAAAATATTGTATAGGTCGTAAGTTATAATAATATGTCAATAGTGGGCGGGGCTGTAGAAATAACTCGCCCATTTTTTGTGTGGTGTTTAATGTTAGTAACCGCAACATTCCTGTGAAATTTCGTTGAAAAATCTTTAATAGAAACCTAGTAATGATTTTTGGATAATTGTGGGCGTGGCAGTAGCAATAATCTGCCCATATTTGGACTGCATGCTAGCACAGATCCAGTGTATACATGTACCAATTTGTTTTCATATATCATCACTAGAAGCATAGATAGGGTAATTGTCTTTAAGTGGGGTCCCCAAAGTTCATTATATGGGAGGGAGGCGTATCCTTCCTCTGATCAACCCAAATCTTATATATGGCTTTGGAGGGTCCATATATGTACTAATATAAAATTTCGTCCAAAATATTGTATAGGTCATAAGTTCTAATACTATGTCAATAGTGGGCGTGGCTGTAGAACTAACTCGCCCATTTTTTGTGTGGGGTTTAATGTTAGTACCCGCAACATTCCTGTGAAATTTCGTTGAAAAATCTTTAGTACTAATTTGTTTTCATATATCATCACTAGAATCATAGATAAGGTTATTTGTTTTTAAGTGGGGTCCCCAAAGTTCATTATATGGGAGGGAGGCGTATCCTTCCTCTGATCGACCCCGAATCTTATATATGGCTTTGTAGGGTCCATATATGTACTAATATAAAATTTCGTCCAAAAATATTGTATAGGTCGTAAGTTATAATAATATGTCAATAGTGGGCGTGTCTGTAGAACTAACTCGCCCATTTTTGGTGTGGTGTTTAATGTTAGCACCCGCAACATTCCTGTGAAATTTCGTT
The DNA here is from genome assembly GCA_920105625.2 of Clusia tigrina. Lineage (NCBI taxonomy): Eukaryota > Metazoa > Arthropoda > Insecta > Diptera > Clusiidae > Clusia > Clusia tigrina. The sequence continues at coordinate 341,953,583 of OV050030.1, forward strand.
GAAAAATCTTTAATAGAAACCTAGTAATGATTTTTGGTTAATTGTGGGCGTGGCAGTAGCAATAATCTGCCCATATTTGGAATGCATGCTAGTACAGACCCATTGTATACATATACCAATTTGTTTTCATATATCATCACTAGAAGCATAGATAGGGTAATTGTCTTTAAGTGGTGTCCACAAAGTTCATTATATGGGAGGGAGGCGTATCCTTCCTCTGAACGACCCCGAATCTTATATATGGCTTTGTAGGGTCCATATATGTACTAATATAAAATTTCGTCCAAAAATATTGTATAGGTCGTAAGTTATAATTATATGTCAATAGTGGGCGTGTCTGTAGAACTAACTCGCCCATTTTTTGTGTGGTGTTTAATGTTAGCACCCGCAACATTCCTGTGAAATTTCGTTGAAAAATCTTTAATAGAAACCTAGTAATGATTTTTGGTTAATTGTGGGCGTGGCAGTAGCAATAATCTGCCCATATTTGGAATGCATGCTAGTACAGACCCAGTGTATACATATACCAATTTGTTTTCATATATAATCACTAGAAGCAAAGATAGGGTAATTGTCTTTAAGTGGTGTCCCCGAAGTTCATTATATGGGAGGGAGGCGTATCCTTCCTCTGATCGACCCCGAATATTATGTATGGTTTTGTACTAATACAATATTTCGTCCAAAAATATTGTATAGGTCGTAAGTTATAATAATATGTCAATAGTGGGCGTGGCTGTAGAAATAACTTGCCCATTTTTGTGTGGTGTTTTATGTTAGTACCCGCAACCTACCTGTGAAATTTCGTTGAAAAATCTTTAATAGGAACCTAGTAATGATTTTTGGTTAATTCTGGGCGTGGCGGTAGCAATAATCTGCCCATATTTGGAATGCATGCTACTACAGACCCAGTGTATACATATACCAATTTGTTTTCATATATCATCACTAAAAACATAGATAGGGTAATTGTCTTTAAGTGGGGTCCCCAAAGTTCATTATATGGGAGGGAGACGTATCCTTCCTCTGATCGACCCCGGATCTTATATATGGCTTTGTAGGGTCCATATATTTGCTAATATAAAATTTCGTCCAAAAATATTGGATAGGTCGTAACTTATAATAATATGTCAATAGTGGGCGGGGCTGTAGAAATAACTCGCCCATTTTTTGTGTGGTGTTTAATGTTAGTACCCGCAACATTCCTGTGAAACTTCGTTGAAAAAATTTAGTAGGAACCTAGTAATGATTTTTGGTTAATTGTGGGCGTGGCAGTAGCAATAATCTGCCCATATTTGGAATGCATGCTAGTACAGACCCAGTGTATACATACACCAATTTGTTTTCATATATCATCGCTAGAAGCATAGATAAGGTAATTGTCTTTAAGTGGAGTCCCCAAAGTTCATTATTTGGGAGGCAGGCGTATCCTTCCTCTGATCGACCCCGAATGTTATATATGGCTTTGTAGGGTCCATATATGTACTAATACAAAATTTCGTCCAAAAATATTGTATAGGTCGTAAGTTATAATAATATGGCAATAGTGGGCGTGGCTGTAAAAATAATTCGCCCATTTTTTGTGTGGTGTTTAATATTAGTACCCGCAACCTACCTGTGAAACTTCGTTGAAAAATCTTTAATAGGGACCTAGTAATGATTTTTGGTTAATTGTGGGCGTGGCAGTAACAATAATCTGCCCATATTTGGAATGCATGCTAGTTCAGACCCAATGTATACATATACCAATTTGTTTTCATATATCATCACTAGAAGCATATATAGGGTAATTGTCTTTAAGTGGGGTCCCCGAAGTTCATTATATGCGAGGGAGGCGTATCCTTCCTCTGATCGACCCCGAATATTATGCATGGCTTTGTACTAATACAAAAATTCGTCCAAAAATATTGTATAGGTCGTAAGTTATAATAATATGTCAATAGTGGGCGGGGCTGTAGAAATAACTCGCCCATTTTTTGTGTGGTGTTTAATGTTAGTAACCGCAACATTCCTGTGAAATTTCGTTGAAAAATCTTTAATAGAAACCTAGTAATGATTTTTGGATAATTTTGGGCGTGGCAGTAGCAATAATCTGCCCATATTTGGAATGCATGCTAGTACAGATCCAGTGTATACATGTACCAATTTGTTTTCATATATCATCACTAGAAGCATAGATAGGGTAATTGTCTTTAAGTGGTGTCCCCAAAGTTCATTATATGGGAGGGAGGCGTATCCTTCCTCTGATCGACCCGAATCTTATATATGGCTTTGGAGGGTCCATATATGTACTAATATAAAATTTCTTCCAAAATATTGTATAGGTCATAAGTTCTAATACTATGTCAATAGTGGGCGTGGCTGTAAAACTAACTTGCCCATTTTTTGTGTGGGGTTTAATGTTAGTACCCGCAACATTCCTGTGAAATTTCGTTGAAAAATCTTTAATAGAAACCTAGTAATGATTTTTGGTTAATTGTGGGCGTGGCAGTAGCAATAATCTGCCCATATTTGGAATGCATGCTAGTACAGACCCAGTGTATACATATACCAATTTGTTTTCATATATCATCACTAGAAGCATAGATAGGGTAATTGTCTTTAAGTGGTGTCCCCAAAGTTAATTATATGGGAGGGAGGCGTATCCTTCCTCTGATCGACCCCGAATATTATGTATGGTTTTGTACTAATACAATATTTCGTCCAAAAATATTGTATAGGTCGTAAGTTATAATAATATGTCAATAGTGGGCGTGGCTGTAGAAATAACTCGCCCATTTTTGTGCGGTGTTTTATGTTAGTACCCGCAACCTACCTGTGAAATTTCGTTGAAAAATCTTTAATAGGAACCTAGTAATGATTTTTGGTTAATTGTGGGCGTGGCAGTGGCAATAATCTGCCCATATTTGGAATGCATGCTACTACAGACCCAGTGTATACATGTACCAATTTGTTTTCATATATCATCACTAGAAACATAGATAGGGTAATTGTCTTTAAGTGGGGTCCCCAAAGTTCATTATATGGGAGGGAGGTGTATCCTTCCTCTGATCGATCCCGGATCTTATATATGGCTTTGTAGGGTCCATTTATTTGCTAATATAAAATTTCGTCCCAAAATATTGGATAGGTCGTAACTTATAATAATATGTCAATAGTGGGCGGGGCTGTAGAAATAACTCGCCCATTTTTTGTGTGGTGTTTAATGTTAGTACCCGCAACATTCCTGTGAAAATTCGTTGAACAAATTTAGTAGGAACCTAGTAATGATTTTTGGTTTATTGTGGGCGTGGCAGTATCAATAATCTGCCCATATTTGGAATGCATGCTAGTACAGACCCAGTGTATATATACACCAATTTGTTTTCATATATCATCACTAGAAGCATAGATAAGGTAATTGTCTTTAAGTGGAGTCCCCAAAGTTCATTATTTGGGAGGCAGGCGTATCCTTCCTCTGATCGACCCCGAATGTTATATATGGCTTTGTAGGGTCCATATATGTACTAATACAAAATTTCGTCCAAAAATATTGTATAGGTCGAAAGTTATAATAATATGGCAATAGTGGGCGTGGCTGTAGAAATAATTCGCCAATTTTTTGTGTAGTGTTTAATGTTCGTACCCGCAACCTACCTGTGAAATTTCGTTGAAAAATCTTTAATAGGAACCTAGTAATGATTTTTGGTTAATTGTAGGCGTGGCAGTACCAATAATCTGCCCATATTTGAAATGCATGCTAGTACAGACCCAGTGTATACATATACCAATTTGTTTTCATATATCATCACTAGAAGCATAGAAGGGTAGTTGTCTTTAAGTGGTGTCCCCAAAGTTCATTATATGGGAGGGAGGCGTATCCTTCCTCTGATCGACCCCGAATATTACGTATGTTTTTGTACTAATACAATATTTCGTCCAAAAATATTGTATAGGTCGTAAGTTATAATAATATGTCAATGGTGGGCGTGGCTGTAGAAATAACTAGCCCATTTTTTGTGTGGTGTTTAATGTTAGTACCCCCAACATTCCTGTGAAATTTCGTTGAAAAAATTTAGTAGGAACCTAGTAATGATTTTAGGTTAATTGTGGGCGTGGCAGTAGCAATAATCTGCCCATATTTGGAATGCATGCTAGTACAGACCCAGTTTATACATACACCAATTTGTTTTCATATATCATCACTAGAAGCATAGATAAGGTAATTGACTTTAAGTGGGGTCCCCGAAGTTCATTATATTGGAGGGAGGCGTATCCTTCCTCTGATCGCCCCCAATCTTATATATGGCTTTGTAGGGTCCATATATGTACTAATATAAAATTTCGTCCAAAAATATAGTATAGATCGTAAGTTATAATAATATGTCAATACTGGGCGTGGCTGTAGAACTAACTCGCCCCTTTTTTTGTGTAGTGTTTCATGTTAGTACCCGCAACATTCCTGTGAAATTTCGTTGAAAAATTTTAGTAGGGCGTGGCAGTAGCAATAATCTGGCCATATTTGGAATGCATGCTAGTACAGACCCAGTGTATACATATACCAATTTGTTTTCATATATCATCACTAGAAGCACAGATAGGGTAATTGTCTTTAAGTGGAGTCCCCAAAGTTCATTATTTGGGAGGCAGGCGTATCCTTCCTCTGATCGACCCCGAATGTTATATATGGCTTTGTAGGGTCCATATATGTACTAATACAAAATTTCGTCCAAAAATATTGTATAGGTCGTAAGTTATAATAATATGTCAATAGTGGGCGTGGCTGTAGAAATAATTCACCCATTTTTTGTGTGGTGTTTAATGTTAGCACCCGCAACATGCCTGTGAAGTTTCGTTCAAAAATCTTTAATAGGAACCTAGTAATGATTTTTGCTTAATTGTAGGCGTGGCCGTACCAATAATCTGCCCATATTTGAAATGCATGCTAGTACAGACCCAGTGTATACATATACCAATTTGTTTTCATATATCATCACTAGAAGCATAGAAGGGTAATTGTCTTTAAGTGGTGTCCCCAAAGTTCATTATATGGGAGGGAGTCGTATCCTTCCTCTGATCGACCCCGAATATTATGTATGTTTTTGTACTAATACAATATTTCGTCCAAAAATATTGTATAGGTCGTAAGTTATAATAATATGTCAATGGTGGGCGTGGCTGTAGAAATAACTAGCCCATTTTTTGTATGGTGTTTAATGTTAGTACCCCCAACATTCCTGTGAAATTTCGTTGAAAAAATTTAGTAGGAACCTAGTAATGATTTTTGGTTAATTGTGGGCGTGGCAGTAGCAATAATCTGCCCATATTTGGAATGCATGCTAGTACAGACCCAGTTTATACATACACCAATTTGTTTTCATATATCATCACTAGAAGCATAGATAAGGTAATTGACTTTAAGTGGGGTCCCCAAAGTTCATTATATGGGAGGGAGGCGTATCCTTCCTCTGATCGACCCCGAATCTTATATATGGCTTTGTAGGGTCCATATATGTACTAATATAAAATTTCGTCCAAAAATATAGTATAGATCGTAAGTTATAATAATATGTCAATACTGGGCGTGGCTGTAGAACTAACTCGCCCCTTTTTTTGTGTGGTGTTTCATGTTAGTACCCGCAACATTCTTGTGAAATTTCGTTGAAAAATTTTAGTAGGGCGTGGCAGTAGCAATAATCTGGCCATATTTGGAATGCATGCTAGTACAGACCCAGTGTATACATACACCACTTTGTTTTCATATTTCATCACTAGAAGCATAGATAGGGTAATTGTCATTAAGTGGGGTCCCCAAAGTTCATTATATGGGAGGGAGTCGTATCCTTCCTCTGATCGACCCCGAATCTTCTATACGGCTTTGGAGGGTCCATATATGTACTAATATAAAAATTCGTCCAAAAATATTGTATAGGTCGTAAGTTTTAATAATATGTCAATAGTGGGCGTGGCTGTAGAAGTAATTCGCCCATTTTTTGTGTAGTGTTTAATGTTAGTACCCGCAACATTCCTGTGAAATTTCGTTGAAAAATCTTTAATAGGAACCTAGTAATGATTTTTGGTTAATTGTGGGCGCGGCAGTAGCAATAATCTGCCCATATTTGGAATGCATGCTAGTACAGACCCAGTGTATACATACACCAATTTGTTTTCATATATCATCACTGGAAGCATAGATAAGGTAATTGTCTTTAAGTGGAGTCCCCAAAGTTCATTATTTGGCAGGCAGGGGTCTCCTTTCTCTGATCGACCCTGAATGGGTTCATATGGCTTTGTAGGGTCCATATATGTACTAATACAAAATTTCGTCCAAAAATATTGTATAGGTCGTAAGTTATAATAATATGTCAATACTGGGCGTGGCTGTAGAAATAACTCGCCCCTTTTTCGTGTGGTGTTTAAAGTTAGTACCCGCAACATTCCTGTGAAATTTCGTTGAAAAATCTTTAATAGGAACCTAGTAGTGATTTTTGGTTAATTGAGGGCGTGGCAGTAGCAATAATCTGCCCATATTTGGAATGCATGCTAGTACAGACCCAGTGTATACATACACCAATTTGTTTTCATATATCATCACTAGAAGCATAGATAGGGTAATTGACTTTATGTGGGGTCCCCAAAGTTAATTATATGGGAGGTAGGCGTATCCTTCCTCTGATCGACCCCGAATCTTATATATGGATTTGTACGCTCCATATATGTACTAATATAAAATTTCATCCAAAAATATTGTATAGATCGTAAGTTATAATAATATGTCAATACTGGGCGTGACTGTAGAACTAACTCGCTCCTTTTTTGTGTGGTGTTTCATGTTAGTACCCGCAACATTCCTGTGAAATTTCGTTGAAAAATCTTTAATAGGAACCTAGTAATGTTTTTTGGTTAATTGTGGGCGTGGCAGTAGCAATAATCTGCCCATATTTGGAATGCATGCTAGTACAGACCCAGTGTATACATATACAAATTTGTTTTCATATAACATCACTAGAAACATAGATAGGTCGTAAGATTTAATAATATGTCAATAGTGGGCGTGGCTTTAGAAATAATTCGCCCATTTTTTGTGTGGAGTTTAATGTTAGTGCCCGCAACATTCCTGTGAAATTTCGTTGAAAAGTCTTTAGTAGGAACCTAGTAATGATTTTTGGTTCATTGAGGGCGTGGCAGTAGCAATAATCTGCCCATATTTGGAATGCATGCTAGTACAGACCCCAGTGTATACATATACCAATTTGTTTTCATATATCATCACTAGAAGCATAGATAGGGTAATTTTCTTTAAGTGGGGTCCCCAAAGTTCATTATATGGGAGGGAGGCGTAACCTTCCTCTGATCGACCCCGAATCTTATATATGGCTTTGTAGGGTCCATATATGTACTAATATAAAATTTCGTCCAAACTATTGTATAGGACGTAAGTTATAATACTATGTAAATAGTGGGCGTGGCTGTACAACTAACTCGCCCATTTTTTGTGTGGTGTTTAATGTTAGTACCCGCAACATTCCTGTGAAATTTCGTTGAAAAATCTTTAGTACTAATTTGTTTTCATATATCATCACTAGAAGCATAGATAGGGTAATTGTCCTTAAGTGGTGTCCCCAAAGGTCATTATATGGGAGGGAGGCGTATCCTTCCTCTGATCGACCCCGTATCTCATATATGGCTTTGTAGGGTCCATATATGTGCTAATATAAAACTTCGTCCAAAAATATTGTATAGGTCGTAAGTTATAATAATATGTCAATAGTGGGCGTGGCTGTAGAAATAACTCGCTCATTTTTTCTGTGGTGTTTAATGTTAGTACCCGCAACCTACCTGTGAAATTTCGTAGAAAAATCTTTAATAGGAACCTAGTAATGATTTTTGGTTAATTGTGGGCGTGGCAGTCGGAATAAGCTGCCCATATTTGGAATGCATGCTAGTACAGACCCAGTGTATACATATACCAATTTGTTTTCATATATCATCACTAGAAGCATAGATAGGGTAATTGTCTTTAAGTGGGGCCCCCAAAATTCATTATATGGGAGGGAGGCGTATCCTTCCTCTGATCGACCCTGAATCTTATATATGACTTTGTAGGGTCCATATATGTACTAATAAAAAATTTCGTCGAAAAATATTGTATAGGTCGTAAGTTATAATAATATGTCAATAGTGGGCGTGGCTGTAGAACTAACTCGCCCATTTTTTGTGTGGTGTTTAATGTTAGCACCCGCAACATGCCTGTGAAGTTTCGTTCAAAAATCTTTAATAGGAACCTAGTAATGATTTTTGCTTAATTGTAGGCGTGGCCGTACCAATAATCTGCCCATATTTGAAATGCATGCTAGTACAGACCCAGTGTATACATATACCAATTTGTTTTCATATATCATCACTAGAAGCATAGAAGGGTAATTGTCTTTAAGTGGTGTCCCCAAAGTTCATTATATGGGAGGGAGTCGTATCCTTCCTCTGATCGACCCCGAATATTATGTATGTTTTTGTACTAATACAATATTTCGTCCAAAAATATTGTATAGGTCGTAAGTTATAATAATATGTCAATGGTGGGCGTGGCTGTAGAAATAACTAGCCCATTTTTTGTATGGTGTTTAATGTTAGTACCCCCAACATTCCTGTGAAATTTCGTTGAAAAAATTTAGTAGGAACCTAGTAATGATTTTTGGTTAATTGTGGGCGTGGCAGTAGCAATAATCTGCCCATATTTGGAATGCATGCTAGTACAGACCCAGTTTATACATACACCAATTTGTTTTCATATATCATCACTAGAAGCATAGATAAGGTAATTGACTTTAAGTGGGGTCCCCAAAGTTCATTATATGGGAGGGAGGCGTATCCTTCCTCTGATCGACCCCGAATCTTATATATGGCTTTGTAGGGTCCATATATGTACTAATATAAAATTTCGTCCAAAAATATAGTATAGATCGTAAGTTATAATAATATGTCAATACTGGGCGTGGCTGTAGAACTAACTCGCCCCTTTTTTTGTGTGGTGTTTCATGTTAGTACCCGCAACATTCTTGTGAAATTTCGTTGAAAAATTTTAGTAGGGCGTGGCAGTAGCAATAATCTGGCCATATTTGGAATGCATGCTAGTACAGACCCAGTGTATACATACACCACTTTGTTTTCATATTTCATCACTAGAAGCATAGATAGGGTAATTGTCATTAAGTGGGGTCCACAAAGTTCATTATATGGGAGGGAGGCGTATCCTTCCTCTGATCGACCCCGAATCTTCTATACGGCTTTGGAGGGTCCATATATGTACTAATATAAAAATTCGTCCAAAAATATTGTATAGGTCGTAAGTTTTAATAATATGTCAATAGTGGGCGTGGCTGTAGAAGTAATTCGCCCATTTTTTGTGTAGTGTTTAATGTTAGTACCCGCAACATTCCTGTGAAATTTCGTTGAAAAATCTTTAATAGGAACCTAGTAATGATTTTTGGTTAATTGTGGGCGCGGCAGTAGCAATAATCTGCCCATATTTGGAATGCATGCTAGTACAGACCCAGTGTATACATACACCAATTTGTTTTCATATATCATCACTAGAAGCATAGATAGGGTAATTGACTTTAAGTGGGGTCCCCAAAGTTAATTATATGGGAGGTAGGCGTATCCTTCCTCTGATCGACCCCGAATCTTATATATGGATTTGTACGCTCCATATATGTACTAATATAAAATTTCATCCAAAAATATTGTATAGATCGTAAGTTATAATAATATGTCAATACTGGGCGTGACTGTAGAACTAACTCGCTCCTTTTTTGTGTGGTGTTTCATGTTAGTACCCGCAACATTCCTGTGAAATTTCGTTGAAAAATCTTTAATAGGAACCTAGTAATGTTTTTTGGTTAATTGTGGGCGTGGCAGTAGCAATAATCTGCCCATATTTGGAATGCATGCTAGTACAGACCCAGTGTATACATATACAAATTTGTTTTCATATAACATCACTAGAAACATAGATAGGTCGTAAGATTTAATAATATGTCAATAGTGGGCGTGGCTTTAGAAATAATTCGCCCATTTTTTGTGTGGTGTTTAATGTTAGTGCCCGCAACATTCCTGTGAAATTTCGTTGAAAAGTCTTTAGTAGGAACCTAGTAATGATTTTTGGTTCATTGAGGGCGTGGCAGTAGCAATAATCTGCCCATATTTGGAATGCATGCTAGTACAGACCCCAGTGTATACATATACCAATTTGTTTTCATATATCATCACTAGAAGCATAGATAGGGTAATTTTCTTTAAGTGGGGTCCCCAAAGTTCATTATATGGGAGGGAGGCGTAACCTTCCTCTGATCGACCCCGAATCTTATATATGGCTTTGTAGGGTCCATATATGTACTAATATAAAATTTCGTCCAAACTATTGTATAGGACGTAAGTTATAATACTATGTAAATAGTGGGCGTGGCTGTACAACTAACTCGCCCATTTTTTGTGTGGTGTTTAATGTTAGTACCCGCAACATTCCTGTGAAATTTCGTTGAAAAATCTTTAGTACTAATTTGTTTTCATATATCATCACTAGAAGCATAGATAGGGTAATTGTCCTTAAGTGGTGTCCCCAAAGGTCATTATATGGGAGGGAGGCGTATCCTTCCTCTGATCGACCCCGTATCTCATATATGGCTTTGTAGGGTCCATATATGTGCTAATATAAAACTTCGTCCAAAAATATTGTATAGGTCGTAAGTTATAATAATATGTCAATAGTGGGCGTGGCTGTAGAAATAACTCGCTCATTTTTTCTGTGGTGTTTAATGTTAGTACCCGCAACCTACCTGTGAAATTTCGTAGAAAAATCTTTAATAGGAACCTAGTAATGATTTTTGGTTAATTGTGGGCGTGGCAGTCGGAATAAGCTGCCCATATTTGGAATGCATGCTAGTACAGACCCAGTGTATACATATACCAATTTGTTTTCATATATCATCACTAGAAGCATAGATAGGGTAATTGTCTTTAAGTGGGGCCCCCAAAATTCATTATATGGGAGGGAGGCGTATCCTTCCTCTGATCGACCCTGAATCTTATATATGACTTTGTAGGGTCCATATATGTACTAATAAAAAATTTCGTCGAAAAATATTGTATAGGTCGTAAGTTATAATAATATGTCAATAGTGGGCGTGGCTGTAGAACTAACTCGCCCATTTTTTGTGTGGGGTTTAATGTTAGTACCCGCAACATTCCTGTGAAATTTGGTTGAAAAATCTTTAATAGGAACCAAGTAATGATATTTGGGTAATTGTGGGCGTGGCAGTAGCTATAATCTGCCCATATTTGGAATGCATGCTAGTACAGGCCCAATGTATACATATACCAATTTGTTTTCATATATCATCACTAGAATCATAGATAGGGTAATTGTCTTTAACCGGGGTGTCCCCAAAGTTCATCATATGGGAGGGAGGCGTATCCTTCCTCTGATCGTCCCGAATCTTATATATGGCTTTGTAGGGTCCATATATGTACTAATAAAAAATTTCGTCGAAAAATATTGTATAGGTCGTAAGTTATAATAATATGTCAATAGTGGGCGTGGCTGTAGAACTAACTCGCCCATTTTTAGTGTGGTGTGTAATGTTAGTACCCGCAACATTCCTGTGAAATTTCGTTGAAAAATCTTTAATAGGAACCTACTAATGATTTTTGGTTAATTGTGGTCGTGGCAGTAGCATTAATCTGCCCATATTTGGAATGCATGCTAGTACAGACCCAGTTTATACATATACCAATTTGTTTTCATATATCACTAGAAGCATAGATAGGGTAATTGTCTTTAACCGGGGTGTCCCCAAAGTTCATTATATGGGAGGGAGGCGTATCCTTCCTCTGATCGTCCCGAATCTTATATATGGCTTTGGAGGGTCCATATATGTACTAATATAAAATTTCGTCCAAAAAATTGTATAGGTCATAAGTTATAATACTATGTCAATAGTGGGCGTGTCTGTAGAACTAACTCGCCCATTTTTTGTGTGGGGTTTAATGTTAGTACCCGCAACATTCCTGTGAAATTTCGTTGAAAAATCTTTAATAGGAGCCTAATAATGTTTTTTGGTTAATTGTGGGCATGGCAGTAGCAACAATCTGCCCATATTTTTTATGCATGCTAGTACAGACCCAGTGTATACATATACCAATTTGTTTTCATATATCATCACTAGAAGCATAGATAGGGTAATTGTCTTTAAGTGGGGTTCCCAAAATTCATTATATGGGAGGGAGGCGTATCCTTCCTCTGATCGACCCCGAATCTTATATATGGCTTTGTAGGGTCCATATATGTGCTAATAAAAAACTTCGTCCAAAAATATTGTATTGGTCGAAGTTATAATAATATGTCAATAGTGGGCGTGGCTATAGAAATAACTAGCCCATTTTTTTTTTTTGTTTTATGTTAGTACCTGGAACATTCCTGTGGAATTTCGTTGAAAAATCTTTAATAGGAACCTAGTAATGTTTTTTGGTTAATTGTGGCCGTGGCAGTAGCAATAATCTGCCCATATTTGGAATGCATGCTAGTACAGCCCCGGTGTATACATATACCAATATGTTTTCATATATCATCACTAGAAGCATAGATAGGGTAATTGTCTTTAAGTGGGGTCCCCAAAGTTCATTATATGGGAGGGAGGCGTATCCTTCCTCTGATCGACCCCGAATCTTATATATATGGCTTTGTAGGGTCCATATATGTACTAATATAAAATTTCGTCCAAAATATTGTATAGGTAATAAGTTACAATACTATGTCAATAGTGGGCGTGGCTGTAGAACTAACTCGCCCATTTTTTGTGTGGGGTTTAATGTTAGTACCCGCAACATTCCTGTGAAATTTGGTTGAAAAATCTTTAATAGGAACCAAGTAATGATATTTAGGTAATTGTGGGCGTGGCAGTAGCTATAATCTGCCCATATTTGGAATGCATGCTAGTACAGACCCAGTCTATACATATACCAATTTGTTTCATATATCATCACTAGAATCATAGATAGTGTAATTGTCTTTAAGTGGGGCCCCCAAAGTTCATTATATGGGAGGGAGGCGTATCCTACCTCTGATCGACCCTGAATCTTATATATGGCTTTGTAGGGTCCATTTATGTACTAATAAAAAATTTCGTCGAAAAATATTGTATAGGTCGTAAGTTATAATAATATGTCAATAGTGGGCGTGGCTGTAGAACTAACTCGCCCATTTTTTGTGTGGTGTGTAATGTTAGTACCCGCAACATTCCTGTGAAATTTCGTTGAAAAATTGTTAGTAGGAACCTAGTAATGTTTTTTGGTTAATTGTGGGCGTGGCAGTATCAATAATCTGCCCATACTTGGAATGCATGCTAGTACAGACCCAGTGTATACATATACGAATTTGTTTTCATTATCAGCACTAGAAGCATAGATAGGGTAATTGTCTTTAAGTGGGGTCCCCAAAGTTCATTATATGGGAGGGAGGCGTATCCTTCCTCTGATCGTCCCGCATCTTATATATGGCTTTGGAGGGTCCATATATGTACTAATATATAAAATTTCGTCCAAAATATTGTATAGGCCATAAGTTATAATACTATGTCAATAGTGGGCGTGGCTGTAGAACTAACTCGCTTATTTTTTGTGTGGGGTTTAATGTTAGTACCCGCAACATTCCTGTGAAATTTCGTTGAAAAATCGTTAGTACTAATTTGTTTTCATATATCATCACTAGAAGCATAGACAGGGTAATTGTCCTTAAGTGGGGTCCCCAAAGTTCATTATATGGGATGGAGGCGTATCCTTCCTCTGATCGACCCCGAATCTCATATATGGCTTTGTAGGGTCCATATATGTGCTAATATAAAACTTCGTCCAAAAATATTGTATAGGTCGAAGTTATAATAATATGTCAATAGTGGGCGTGGCTGTAGATATAACTCGCCCATTTTTTGGGTGGTGTTTAATGTTAGTACCTGCAACATTCCTGTGAAATTTCGTTGAAAAATCCTTAATAGGAATCTAGTAATGTTTTTTGGTAGATTGTGGGCGTGGCAGTAGCAAGAATCTGCCCATATTTGGAATGCATGCTAGTACTGACCCAGTGTATACATATACCAATTTGTTTTCATATATCATCACTAGAAACATAGATAGGGTATTTGTCTTTAAGTGGGGTCCCCAAAGTTCATTATATGGGAGGGAGGCGTGTCCTTCCTCTGATCGACCCCGAATCTTATATATGGCTTTGAAGGGTCCATATATGTACTAATATAAAATTTTGTCCAAAAATATTGTATAGGTCGTAAGTTATAATAATACGTCAATAGGGGGCGTGGCGGTAGAAATAACTCGCCCATTTTTTGTGTGGTGTTTAATGTTAGTACCCGCAACCTACCTGTGAAATTTCGTTGAAAAATCTTTAATAGGTACCAAGTAATGATATTTGGTTAATTGTGGGTGTGGCAGTAGCTATAATCTGTCCATATTTGGAATGCATGCTAGTACAGGCCCAGTGTATACATATACCAATTTGTTTTCATATATCAGAACTAGAATCATATATAGGGTAATTTTCTTTAAGTGGGGTCCCCAAAGTTCATTATATGGGAGGGAGGCATAACCTTCCTCTGATCGGCCCCGAATCTTATATATGGCTTTGTAGGGTCCATATATGTACTAATATAAAATTTCGTCCAAAATATTGTATAGGTCATAAGTTATAATACTATGTCAATAGTGGGCGTGGCTGTAGAACTAACTCGCCCATTTTTTGTGTGGGGTTTAATGTTAGTTCCCGCAACATTCCTGTGAAATTTCGTTGACAAATCTTTAATAGGAACCTAATAATGTTTTTTGGTTAATTGTGGGCATGGCAGTAGCAACAATCTGCCCATATTTGTTATGCATACTAGTACAGACCCAGTGTATACATATACCAATTTGTTTTCATATATCATCACTAGAAGCATAGATAGGGTAATTGTCTTTAAGTGGGGTTCCCAAAATTCATTATATGGGAGGGAGGCGTATCCTTCCTCTGATCGACCCCGAATCTTATATATGGCTTTGTAGGGTCCATATATGCTCTAACATAAAATTTGGTCCAAAAATATTGTATAGGTCGTAAGTTTTAATAATATGTCAATAGTGGGCGTGGCTGTAGAAATAACTCGCCCATTTTTTGTGTGGTGTTTAATGTTAGTACCCGCAACCTACCTTTGAAATTTCGTTGAAAAATCTTTAATAGGAACCTAGTAATGATTTTTGGTTAATTGTGGGCGTGGCAGTAGCAATAATCTGCCCATATTTGGAATGCATGCTAGTACAGACCCAGTGTATACATATACAAATTTGTTTTCATATATTATCACTAGAAACATAGATAGGTCGTAAGATTTAATATGTCAATAGTGGGCGTGGCTTTAGAAATAATTCGCCCATTTTTTGTGTGGTGTTTAATGTTAGTGCCCGCAACATTCCTGTGAAATTTCGTTGAAAAATTTTAGTAGGAACTTAGTAATGTTTTTTGGTTATTTGTGGGCGTGGCAGTAGCAATAATCTGCCCATATTTGGATTGCATGCTAGTACAGACCCAGTGTATACATACACTAATTTGTTTTCATATATCATCACTAAAAGCATAGATAGGGTAATTGTCTTTAAGTGGGGTCCCCAAAGTTCATTATATGGGAGGGAGGCGTATCCTTCCTCTGATCGACCCCGAATCTTATATATGGCTTTGTAGGGTCCATATATGTACTAATACAAAATTTCGACCAAAAATATTGTATATTTTTGTACTTTTTTTGTGTGGTGTTTAATGTTAGTGCCCGCAACATTCCTGTGAAATTTCGTTGAAAAGTCTTTAGTAGGAACCTACTAATGATTTTTGGTTCATTGAGGGCGTGGCAGTAGCAATAATCTGCCCATATTTGGAATGCATGCTAGTACAGACCGCAGTGTATACATATACCAATTTGTTTTCATATATCATCACTAGAAGCATAGATAGGGTAATTGTCTTTAAGTGGGGTCCCCAAAGTTCATTATATGGGAGGGAGGCGTATCCTTCCTCTGATCGACCCCGAATCTTATATATGGCTTTGTAGGGTCCATATATGTACTAATAAAAAATTTCGTCGAAAAATATTGTAAGTTATAATAATATGTTAATAGTGGGCGTGGCTGTAGAACTAACTCGCCCATTTTTTGTGTGGTGTGTAATGTTAGTACCCGCAACATTCCTGTGAAATTTCGTTCAAAAATTGTTAGTAGGAACCTAGTAATGTTTTTTGGTTAATTGTGGGCGTGGCAGTATCAATAATCTGCCCATACTTGGAATGCATGCTAGTACAGACCCAGTGTATACATATACGAATTTGTTTTCATTATCACCACTAGAAGCATAGATAGGGTAATTGTCTTTAAGTGGGGTCCCCAAAGTTCATTATATGGGAGGGAGGCGCATCCTTCCTCTGATCGACCCCGAATCTTATATATGGCTTTGTACTAATACAAAATTTCGTCCAAAAATATTGTATAAGTCGTAAGTTATAATAATATGTCAATAGTGGGCGTGGCTGTAGAAATAACTCGCTCATTTTTTGTGTGGTGTTTCATGTTAATACCCGCAACATTCCTGTGCAATTTCGTTGAAAAATTTTAGTAGGAACCTAGTAATGATTTTTGGTTAATTGTGGGCGTGGCAGTATCAATAATCTGCCCATACTTGGAATGCATGCTAGTACAGACCCAGTGTATACATATACGAATTTGTTTTCATATATCAGCACTAGAAGCATAGATAGGGTAATTGTCTTTAAGTGGGGTCCCCAAAGTTCATTATATGGGAGGGAGGCGTATCCTTCTTCTGATCGTCCCGCATCTTATATATGGCTTTGGAGGGTCCATATATGTACTAATATATAAAATTTCGTCCAAAATATTGTATAGGCCATAAGTTATAATACTATGTCAATAGTGGGCGTGGCTGTAGAACTAACTCGCTTATTTTTTGTGTGGGGTTTAATGTTAGTACCCGCAACATTCCTGTGAAATTTCGTTGAAAAATCTTTAGTACTAATTTGTTTTCATATATCATCACTAGAAGCATAGACAGGGTAATTGTCCTTAAGTGGGGTCCCCAAAGTTCATTATATGGGATGGAGGCGTATCCTTCCTCTGATCGACCCCGAATCTCATATATGGCTTTGTAGGGTCCATATATGTGCTAATATAAAACTTCGTCCAAAAATATTGTATAGGTCGAAGTTATAATAATATGTCAATAGTGGGCGTGGCTGTAGATATAACTCGCCCATTTTTTGGGTGGTGTTTAATGTTAGTACCTGCAACATTCCTGTGAAATTTCGTTGAAAAATCCTTAATAGGAATCTAGTAATGTTTTGTGGTTAATTGTGGGCGTGGCAGTAGCAAGAATCTGCCCATATTTGGAATGCATGCTAGTACTGACCCAGTGTATACATATACCAATTTGTTTTCATATAACATCACTAGAAACATAGATAGTGTAATTGTCTTTAAGTGGGGTCCCCAAAGTTCATTATATGGGAGGGAGGCGTGTCCTTCCTCTGATCGACCCCGAATCTTATATATGGCTTTGAAGGGTCCATATATGTACTAATATAAAATTTTGTCCAAAAATATTGTATAGGTCGTAAGTTATAATAATACGTCAATAGGGGGCGTGGCGGTAGAAATAACTCGCCCATTTTTTGTGTGGTTTTTAATGTTAGTACCCGCAACCTACCTGTGAAATTTCGTTGAAAAATCTTTAATAGGTACCAAGTAATGATATTTGGTTAATTGTGGGTGTGGCAGTAGCTATAATCTGTCCATATTTGGAATGCATGCTAGTACAGGCCCAGTGTATACATATACCAATTTGTTTTCATATATCATAACTAGAATCATATATAGGGTAATTTTCTTTAAGTGGGGTCCCCAAAGTTCATTATATGGGAGGGAGGCATAAGCTTCCTCTGATCGGCCCCGAATCTTATATATGGCTTTGTAGGGTCCATATATGTACTAATATAAAATTTCGTCCAAAATATTGTATAGGTCATAAGTTATAATAATATGTCAATAGTGGGCGTGGCTGTAGAACTAACTCGCCCATTTTTTGTGTGGGGTTTAATGTTAGTACCCGCAACATTCCTGTGAAATTTCGTTGACAAATCTTTAATAGGAGCCTAATAATGTTTTTTGGTTAATTGTGGGCATGGCAGTAACAACAATCTGCCCATATTTGTTATGCATGCTAGTACAGACCCAGTGTATACATATACCAATTTGTTTTCATATATCATCACTAGAAGCATAGATAGGGTAATTGTCTTTAAGTGGGGTTCCCAAAATTCATTATATGGGAGGGAGGCGTATCCTTCCTCTGGTCGACCCCGAATCTTATATATGGCTTTGTAGGGTAAATATATGCTCTAACATAAAATTTGGTCCAAAAATATTGTATAGGTCGTAAGTTATAAAAATATGTCAATAGTGGGCGTGGCTGTAGAACTAACTCGCCCATCTTTTGTGTGGTGTTTCATGTTAATACCCGCAACATTCCTGTGAAATTTCGTTGAAAAATTTTAGTAGGAACCAAGTAATGATTTTTGGTTAATTGTGGGCGGGGCAGTATCAATAATTTGCCCATATTTGGAATACATGCTAGTACAGACCCAGTGTATACATATACCAATTTGTTTTCATATATCATCACTAGAAGCATAGAGAGGGTAATTGTTTTAAGTGGGGTCCCCAAAGTTCATTATATGGGAGGGAGGCGTATCCTTCCTCTGATCGACCCCGAATCTTATATATGGCTTTGTAGGGTATATATATGTACTAACATAAAATTTCGTCCAAAAATATTGTATAGGTCGTAAGTTATAATAATATGTCAATAGTGGGCGTGGCTGTAGAAATAACTCGCCCATTTTTTGTGTGGTGTTTAATGTTAGTACCCGCAACCTACCTGTGAAATTTCGTTGAAAAATCTTTAATAGGTACCAAGTAATGATATTTGGTTAATTGTGGGTGTGGCAGTAGCTATAATCTGTCCATATTTGGAATGCATGCTAGTACAGACCCAGTGTATACATATACGAATTTGTTTTCATATATCAGCACTAGAAGCATAGATAGGGTAATTGTCTTTAAGTGGGGTCCCCAAAGTTCATTATATGGGAGGGAGGCGTATCCTTCCTCTGATCGTCCCGAATCTTATATATGGCTTTGGAGGGTCCATATATGTACTAATATAAAATTTCGTCCAAAATATTGTATAGGTCATAAGTTATAATACTATGTCAATAGTGGGCGTGGCTGTAGAACTAACTCGCCCATTTTTTGTGTGGGGTTTAATGTTAGTACCCGCAACATTCCTGTGAAATTTCGTTGAAAAATCGTTAGTACTAATTTGTTTTCATATATCATCACTAGAAGCATAGACAGGGTAATTGTCCTTAAGTGGGGTCCCCAAAGTTCATTATATGGGAGGGAAGCGTATCCTTCCTCTGATCGACCCCGAATCTCATATATGGCTTTGTAGGGTCCATATATGTGCTAATATAAAACTTCGTCCAAAAATATTGTATAGGTCGAAGTTATAATAATATGTCAATAGTGGGCGTGGCTGTAGATATATCTCGTCCATTTTTTTAGGTGGTGTTTAATGTTAGTACCTGCAACATTCCTGTGAAATTTCGTTGAAAAATCCTTAATAGGAATCTAGTAATGTTTTTTGGTTAATTGTGGGCGTGGCAGTAGCAAGAATCTGCCCATATTTGGAATGCATGCTAGTACTGACCCAGTGTATACATATACCAATTTGCTTTCATAGATCATCACTAGAAACATAGATAGGGTAATTGTCTTTAAGTGGGGTCCCCAAAGTTCTTTATATGGGAGGGAGGCGTGTCCTTCCTCTGATCGACCCCGAATATTATATATGGCTTTGAAGGGTCCATATATGTACTAATATAAAATTTTGTCCAAAAATATTGTATAGGTCGTAAGTTATATTAATATGTCAATAGGGGGCGTGGCGGTAGAAATAACTCGCCCATTTTTTGTGTGGTGTTTAATGTTAGTACCCGCAACCTACCTGTGAAATTTCGTTGAAAAATCTTTAATAGGTACCAAGTAATGATATTTGGTTAATTGTGGGTGTGGCAGTAGCTATAATCTGTCCATATTTGGAATGCATGCTAGTACAGGCCCAGTGTATACATATACCAATTTGTTTTCATATATCATCACTAGAATCATATATAGGGTAATTTTCTTTAAGTGGGGTCCCCAAAGTTCATTATATGGGAGGGAAGCGTAACCTTCCTCTGATCGGCCCCGAATCTTATATATGGCTTTGTAGGGTCCACATATGTACTAATATAAAATTTCGTCCAAAAATATTGTATAGGTCGTAAGTTAAAATAATATGTCAATAGTGGGCGTGGCTGTAGAACTAACTCGCCCATTTTTTGTGTGGGGTTTAATGTTAGTACCCGCAACATTCCTTTGAAATTTCGTTGACAAATCTTTAATAGGAACCTAATAATGTTTTTTGGTTAATTGTGGGCATGGCAGTAGCAACAATCTGCCCATATTTGTAATGCATGCTAGTACAGACCCAGTGTATACATATACCAATTTGTTTTCATATATCATCACTTGAAGCGTAGGTAGGGTAAATGTCTTTAAATGGGGTCCCCAAAGTTCATTATATGGGAGGGAGGCGTATCCTTCCTCTGATCGACCCCGAATCTCATATATGGCTTTGTAGGGTCCATATATGTGCTAATATAAAACTTCATCCAAAAATATTGTATTGGTCGAAGTTATAATAATATGTCAATAGTGGGCGTGGCTATAGAAATAACTAGCCCATTTATTGTGTGGTGTTTAATGTTAGTACCTGGAACATTCCTGTGAAATTTCGTTGAAAAATCTTTAATAGAAACCTAGTAATGTTTTTTGGTTAATTGTGGGCGTGGCAGTAGCAATAATCTGCCCATATTTGGAATGCATGTTAGTACAGACCCAGTGTATACATATACCAATTTGTTTTCATATATCATCACTAGAAGCATAGATAGGGTTTGTCTTTAAGTGGTATCCCCAAAGTTCATTATATGGGAGGGAGGCGTATCCTTCCTCTGATCGACCCCGAATCTTATATATGGCTTTGTAGGGTCCATATATGTACTAATATAAAATTTCGTCCAAAATATTGTATATTTCATAAGTTATAATACTATGTCAATAGTGGGCATGGCTGTAGAACTAACTCGCCCATTTTTTGTGTGGGGTTTAATGTTAGTATCCGCAACATTCCTGTGAAATTTGGTTGAAAAATCTTTAATAGGAACCAAGTAATGATATTTAGGTAATTGTGGGCGTGGCAGTAGCTATAATCTGCCCATATTTGGAATGTATGCTAGTATAGACCCAGTGTATACATATACCAATTTGTTTCATATATCATCACTAGAATCATAGATAGGGTAATTGTCTTTAAGTGGGGCCCCCAAAGTTCATTATATGGGAGGGAGGCGCATCCTTCCTCTGATCGACCCCGAATCTTATATATGGCTTTGTACTAATACAAAATTTCGTCCAAAAATATTGTATAAGTCGTAAGTTATAATAATATGTCAATAGTGGGCGTGGCTGTAGAAATAACTCGCTCATTTTTTGTGTGGTGTTTCATGTTAATACCCGCAACATTCCTGTGAAATTTCGTTGAAAAATTTTAGTAGGAACCTAGTAAAGATTTTTGGTTAATTGTGGGCGTGGCAGTATCAATAATCTGCCCATACTTGGAATGCATGCTAGTACAGACCCAGTGTATACATATACGAATTTGTTTTCATATATCAGCACTAGAAGCATAGATAGGGTAATTGTCTTTAAGTGGGGTCCCCAAAGTTCATTATATGGGAGGGAGGCGTATCCTTCCTCTGATCGTCCCGAATCTTATATATGGCTTTGGAGGGTCCATATATGTACTAATATAAAATTTCTTCCAAAATATTGTATAGGTCATAAGTTATAATACTATGTCAATAGTGGGCGTGGCTGTAGAACTAACTCGCCCATTTTTTGTGTGGTGTGTAATGTTAGTACCCGCAACATTCCTGTGAAATTTCGTCGAAAAATCTTTAGTAGGAACCTAGTAATGTTTTTTGGTTAATTGTGGGCGTGGCAGTATCAATAATCTGCCCATACTTGGAATGCATGCTAGTATGGACCCAGTGTATACACATACGAATTTGTTTTGATATATCAGCACTAGAAGCATAGATAGGGTAATTGTCTTTAAGTGGGGTCCCCAAAGTTCATTATATGGGAGGGAGGCGTATCCTTCCTCTAATCGACCCCGAATCTCATATATGGCTTTGTAGGGTCCATATATGTGCTAATATAAAACTTCGTCCAAAAATATTGTATAGGTCGAAGTTATGATAATATGTCAATAGTGATCGTGGCTGTAATTATAACTCGCCCATTTTTTGGGTGGTGTTTAATGTTAGTACCTGCAACATTCCTGTGAAATTTCGTTGAAAAATCCTTAATAGGAATCTAGTAATGTTTTTTGGTTAATTGTGGGCGTGGCAGTAGCAAGAATATGCCCATATTTGGAATGCATGCTAGTACAGGCCCAGTGTATACATATACCAATTTGTTTTCATATATCATCACTAGAATCATATATAGGGTAATTTTCTTTAAGTGGGGTCCCCAAAGTTCATTATATGGGAACGAGGCGTAACCTTCCTCTGATCGGCCCCGAATCTTATATATGGCTTTGTAGGGTCCATATATGTACTAATATAAAATTTCGTCCAAAAATATTGTATAGGTCGTAAGTTATAATAATATGTCAATAGTGGGCGTGGCTGTAGAACTAACTCTCCCATTTTTTGTGTGGGGTTTAATGTTAGTACCCGCAACATTCCTGTGAAATTTCGTTGACAAATCTTTAATAGGAACCTAATAATGTTTTTTGGTTAATTGTGGGCATGGCAGTAGCAACAATCTGCCCATATTTGTAATGCATGCTAGTACAGACCCAGTGTATACATATACCAATTTGTTTTCATATATCATCACTAGAAGCATAGATAGGGTAATTGTCTTTAAGTGGGGTTCCCAAAATTCATTATATGGGAGGGAGGCGTATCCTTCGTCTGATCGACCCCGAATCTTATATATGGCTTTGTAGGGTCCATATATGTACTAATAAAAAATTTCGTCGAAAAATATTGTATAGGTCGTAAGTTATAATAATATGTCAATAGTTTGCGTGGCTGTAGAACTAACTCGCCCATTTTTTGTGTGGTGTGTAATGTTAGTACCCGCAACATTCCTGTGAAATTTCGTTGAAAAATCTTTAGTAGGAACCTAGTAATGTTTTTTGGTTAATTGTGGGCGTGGCAGTATCAATAATCTGCCCATACTTGGAATGCATGCTAGTATGGACCCAGTGTATACACATACGAATTTGTTTTCATATATCAGCACTAGAAGCATAGATAGGGTAATTGTCTTTAAGTGGGGTCCCCAAAGTTCATTATATGGGAGGAAGGCGTATCCTTCCTCTGATCGTCCCGAATCTTATATATGGCTTTGGAGGGTCCATATATGTACTAATATAAAATTTCGTCCAAAATATTGTATAGGTCATAAGTTATAATACTATGTCAATAGTGGGCGTGGCTGTAGAACTAACTCGCCCATTTTTTGTGTGGGGTTTAATGTTAGTACCCGCAACATTCCTGTGAAATTTCGTTGAAAAATCGTTAGTACTAATTTGTTTTCATATATCATCACTAGAAGCATAGACAGGGTAATTGTCCTTAAGTGGGGTCCCCAAAGTTCATTATATGGGAGGGAAGCGTATCCTTCCTCTGATCGACCCCGAATCTCATATATGGCTTTGTAGGGTCCATATATGTGCTAATATAAAACTTCGTCCAAAAATATTGTATAGGTCGAAGTTATAATAATATGTCAATAGTGGGCGTGGCTGTAGATATATCTCGTCCATTTTTTTAGGTGGTGTTTAATGTTAGTACCTGCAACATTCCTGTGAAATTTCGTTGAAAAATCCTTAATAGGAATCTAGTAATGTTTTTTGGTTAATTGTGGGCGTGGCAGTAGCAAGAATCTGCCCATATTTGGAATGCATGCTAGTACTGACCCAGTGTATACATATACCAATTTGCTTTCATAGATCATCACTAGAAACATAGATAGGGTAATTGTCTTTAAGTGGGGTCCCCAAAGTTCTTTATATGGGAGGGAGGCGTGTCCTTCCTCTGATCGACCCCGAATATTATATATGGCTTTGAAGGGTCCATATATGTACTAATATAAAATTTTGTCCAAAAATATTGTATAGGTCGTAAGTTATATTAATATGTCAATAGGGGGCGTGGCGGTAGAAATAACTCGCCCATTTTTTGTGTGGTGTTTAATGTTAGTACCCGCAACCTACCTGTGAAATTTCGTTGAAAAATCTTTAATAGGTACCAAGTAATGATATTTGGTTAATTGTGGGTGTGGAAGTAGCTATAATCTGTCCATATTTGGAATGCATGCTAGTACAGGCCCAGTGTATACATATACCAATTTGTTTTCATATATCATCACTAGAATCATATATAGGGTAATTTTCTTTAAGTGGGGTCCCCAAAGTTCATTATATGGGAGGGAAGCGTAACCTTCCTCTGATCGGCCCCGAATCTTATATATGGCTTTGTAGGGTCCACATATGTACTAATATAAAATTTCGTCCAAAAATATTGTATAGGTCGTAAGTTAAAATAATATGTCAATAGTGGGCGTGGCTGTAGAACTAACTCGCCCATTTTTTGTGTGGGGTTTAATGTTAGTACCCGCAACATTCCTTTGAAATTTCGTTGACAAATCTTTAATAGGAACCTAATAATGTTTTTTGGTTAATTGTGGGCATGGCAGTAGCAACAATCTGCCCATATTTGTAATGCATGCTAGTACAGACCCAGTGTATACATATACCAATTTGTTTTCATATATCATCACTTGAAGCGTAGGTAGGGTAAATGTCTTTAAATGGGGTCCCCAAAGTTCATTATATGGGAGGGAGGCGTATCCTTCCTCTGATCGACCCCGAATCTCATATATGGCTTTGTAGGGTCCATATATGTGCTAATATAAAACTTCATCCAAAAATATTGTATTGGTCGAAGTTATAATAATATGTCAATAGTGGGCGTGGCTATAGAAATAACTAGCCCATTTTTTGTGTGGTGTTTAATGTTAGTACCTGGAACATTCCTGTGAAATTTCGTTGAAAAATCTTTAATAGAAACCTAGTAATGTTTTTTGGTTAATTGTGGGCGTGGCAGTAGCAATAATCTGCCCATATTTGGAATGCATGTTAGTACAGACCCAGTGTATACATATACCAATTTGTTTTCATATATCATCACTAGAAGCATAGATAGGGTTTGTCTTTAAGTGGTATCCCCAAAGTTCATTATATGGGAGGGAGGCGTATCCTTCCTCTGATCGACCCCGAATCTTATATATGGCTTTGTAGGGTCCATATATGTACTAATATAAAATTTTGTCCAAAATATTGTATATTTCATAAGTTATAATACTATGTCAATAGTGGGCATGGCTGTAGAACTAACTCGCCCATTTTTTGTGTGGGGTTTAATGTTAGTATCCGCAACATTCCTGTGAAATTTGGTTGAAAAATCTTTAATAGGAACCAAGTAATGATATTTAGGTAATTGTGGGCGTGGCAGTAGCTATAATCTGCCCATATTTGGAATGTATGCTAGTATAGACCCAGTGTATACATATACCAATTTGTTTCATATATCATCACTAGAATCATAGATAGGGTAATTGTCTTTAAGTGGGGCCCCCAAAGTTCATTATATGGGAGGGAGGCGCATCCTTCCTCTGATCGACCCCGAATCTTATATATGGCTTTGTACTAATACAAAATTTCGTCCAAAAATATTGTATAAGTCGTAAGTTATAATAATATGTCAATAGTGGGCGTGGCTGTAGAAATAACTCGCTCATTTTTTGTGTGGTGTTTCATGTTAATACCCGCAACATTCCTGTGAAATTTCGTTGAAAAATTTTAGTAGGAACCTAGTAAAGATTTTTGGTTAATTGTGGGCGTGGCTGTATCAATAATCTGCCCATACTTGGAATGCATGCTAGTACAGACCCAGTGTATACATATACGAATTTGTTTTCATATATCAGCACTAGAAGCATAGATAGGGTAATTGTCTTTAAGTGGGGTCCCCAAAGTTCATTATATGGGAGGGAGGCGTATCCTTCCTCTGATCGTCCCGAATCTTATATATGGCTTTGGAGGGTCCATATATGTACTAATATAAAATTTCTTCCAAAATATTGTATAGGTCATAAGTTATAATACTATGTCAATAGTGGGCGTGGCTGTAGAACTACCTCGCCCATTTTTTGTGTGGTGTGTAATGTTAGTACCCGCAACATTCCTGTGAAATTTCGTCGAAAAATCTTTAGTAGGAACCTAGTAATGTTTTTTGGTTAATTGTGGGCGTGGCAGTATCAATAATCTGCCCATACTTGGAATGCATGCTAGTATGGACCCAGTGTATACACATACGAATTTGTTTTCATATATCAGCACTAGAAGCATAGATAGGGTAATTGTCTTTAAGTGGGGTCCCCAAAGTTCATTATATGGGAGGGAGGCGTATCCTTCCTCTAATCGACCCCGAATCTCATATATGGCTTTGTAGGGTCCATATATGTGCTAATATAAAACTTCGTCCAAAAATATTGTATAGGTCGAAGTTATGATAATATGTCAATAGTGATCGTGGCTGTAATTATAACTCGCCCATTTTTTGGGTGGTGTTTAATGTTAGTACCTGCAACATTCCTGTGAAATTTCGTTGAAAAATCCTTAATAGGAATCTAGTAATGTTTTTTGGTTAATTGTGGGCGTGGCAGTAGCAAGAATATGCCCATATTTGGAATGCATGCTAGTACAGGCCCAGTGTATACATATACCAATTTGTTTTCATATATCATCACTAGAATCATATATAGGGTAATTTTCTTTAAGTGGGGTCCCCAAAGTTCATTATATGGGAACGAGGCGTAACCTTCCTCTGATCGGCCCCGAATCTTATATATGGCTTTGTAGGGTCCATATATGTACTAATATAAAATTTCGTCCAAAAATATTGTATAGGTCGTAAGTTATAATAATATGTCAATAGTGGGCGTGGCTGTAGAACTAACTCTCCCATTTTTTGTGTGGGGTTTAATGTTAGTACCCGCAACATTCCTGTGAAATTTCGTTGACAAATCTTTAATAGGAACCTAATAATGTTTTTTGGTTAATTGTGGGCATGGCAGTAGCAACAATCTGCCCATATTTGTAATGCATGCTAGTACAGACCCAGTGTATACATATACCAATTTGTTTTCATATATCATCACTAGAAGCATAGATAGGGTAATTGTCTTTAAGTGGGGTTCCCAAAATTCATTATATGGGAGGGAGGCGTATCCTTCCTCTGATCGACCCCGAATCTTATATATGGCTTTGTAGGGTCCATATATGTACTAATAAAAAATTTCGTCGAAAAATATTGTATAGGTCGTAAGTTATAATAATATGTCAATAGTTTGCGTGGCTGTAGAACTAACTCGCCCATTTTTTGTGTGGTGTGTAATGTTAGTACCCGCAACATTCCTGTGAAATTTCGTTGAAAAATCTTTAGTAGGAACCTAGTAATGTTTTTTGGTTAATTGTGGGCGTGGCAGTATCAATAATCTGCCCATACTTGGAATGCATGCTAGTATGGACCCAGTGTATACACATACGAATTTGTTTTCATATATCAGCACTAGAAGCATAGATAGGGTAATTGTCTTTAAGTGGGGTCCCCAAAGTTCATTATATGGGAGGGAGGCGTATCCTTCCTCTGATCGTCCCGAATCTTATATATGGCTTTGGAGGGTCCATATATGTACTAATATAAAATTTCGTCCAAAATATTGTATAGGTCATAAGTTATAATACTATGTCAATAGTGGGCGTGGCTGTAGAACTAACTCGCCCATTTCTTGTGTGGGGTTTAATGTTAGTACCCGCAACATTCCTGTGAAATTTCGTTGACAAATCTTTAATAGGAACCTAATAATGTTTTTTGGTTAATGTGGGCATGGCAATAGCAACAATCTGCCCATATTTGTAATGCATGCTAGTACAGACCCAGTGTATACATATACCAATTTGTTTTCATATATCATCACTAGAAGCATAGATAGGGTAATTGTCTTTAAGTGGGGTTCCCAAAATTAATTATATGGGAGGGAGGCGTATCCTTCCTCTGATCGACCCCGAATCTTATATATGGCTTTGTAGGGTCCATATATGCTCTAACATAAAATTTGGTCCAAAAATATTTTATAGGTCGTAAGTTATAAAAATATGTCAATAGTGGGCGTGGCTGCAGAAATAACTCGCCCATTTTTTGTGTGGTGTTTAATGTTAGTACCCGCAACCTACCTGTGAAATTTCGTTGAAACATCTTTAATAGGAACCTAGTAATGATTTTGGTTAATTGTGGGCGTGGCAGTAGCAATAATCTACCCATATTTGAAATGCATGCTAGTACAGACCCAGTGTATACATATACCAATTTGTTTTCATATATCATCACTAGAAGCATAGATAGATTAATTGTCTTTAAGCGGGGTCCCCAAAGTTCATTATATGGGAGGGAGGCGTATCCTTCCTCTGATCGTTCCGAATCTTATATAGGGCTTTGGAGGGTCCATATATTTACTAATATAAAATTTCGTCCAAAATATTGTATAGGTCATAAGTTATAATACTATGTCAATAGTGGGCGTGGCTATAGAACTAACTCGCCCATTTTTTGTGTGGGGTTTAATGTTAGTACCCGCAACAGTCCTGTGAAATTTCGTTGAAAAATCTTTAGTAGGAACCTAGTAAGGTTTTTGGTTAATTGTGGGCGTGGCAGTATCAATAATCTGCCCATATTTAGAATGCATGCTAGTACAGACCCAGTGTATACATATACGAATTTGTTTTCATATATCAGCACTAGAAGCATAGATAGGGTAATTGTCTTTAAGTGGGGTCCCCAAAGTTCATTATATGGGAGGGAGGCGTATCCTTCCTCTGATCGACCCCGAATATTATATATGGCTTTGAACTAATACAAAATTTCGTCCAAAAATATTGTATAAGTCGTAAGTTATAATAATATGTCAATAGTGGGCGTGGCTGTAGAAATAACTCGCTCATTTTTTGTGTGGTGTTTAATGTTAGTACCCGCAACATTCCTGTGCAAGTTCGTTGAAAAATCTTTAATAGGAACCTAGTAATGGTTTTTGGTTAATTGTGGTCGTGGCAGTAGCATTAATCTGCCAATATTTGGAATGCATGCTAGTACAGACCCAGTGTATACATATACCAATTTGTTTTCATATATCACTAGAAGCATAGATAGGGTAATTGTCTTTAACCGGGGTCCCCAAAGTTCATTATATAGGAGGGAGGCGTATCCTTCCTCTGATCGTCCCGAATTTTATATATATGGCTTTGGAGGTTCCATATATGTACTCATATAAAATTTCGTCCAAAATATTGTATAGGTCATAAGTTATAATACTATGTCAATAGTGGGCGTGGCTGTAAAACTAACTCGCCCATTTTTTGTGTGGGGTTTAATGTTAGTACCCGCAACATTCCTGTGAAATTTCGTTGAAAAATCTTTTGTACTAATTTGTTTTCATATATCATCACTTGAAGCGTAGATAGGGTAAATGTCTTTAAGTGGCGTCCCCAAAGTTCATTATATGGGAGGGAGGCGTATCCTTCCTCTGATCGACCCTGAATCTTATATATGGCTTTGTAGGGTCCATATATGTACTAATAAAAAATTTCGTCGAAAAATATTGTATAGGTCGTAAGTTATAATAATATGTCAATAGTGTGGGTGGCTGTAGAACTAACTCGCCCATTTTTTGTGTGGTGTGTAATGTTAGTACCCGCAACATTCCTGTG
The DNA here is from genome assembly GCA_920105625.2 of Clusia tigrina. Lineage (NCBI taxonomy): Eukaryota > Metazoa > Arthropoda > Insecta > Diptera > Clusiidae > Clusia > Clusia tigrina. Next base: position 341,983,728 of record OV050030.1, read on the forward strand.
AAATTTCGTTGAAAAATCTTTAGTAGGAACCTAGTAATGTTTTTTGGTTAATTGTGGGCGTGGCAGTATCAATAATCTGCCCATATTTGGAATGCATGCTAGTACAGACCCAGTGTATACATAAACGAATTTTTTTTCATATATCAGCACTAGAAGCATAGATAGGGTAATTGTCTTTAAGTCGGGTCCCCAAAGTTCATTATATGGGAGGGAGGCGTATCCTTCCTCTGATCGACTCCGAATCTTATATATGGCTTTGAACTAATACAAAATTTCGTCCAAAAATATTGTATAAGTCGTAAGTTATAATAATATGTCAATAGTGGGTGTGGCTGTAGAAATAACTCGCTCATTTTTTGTGTGGTCTTTAATGTTAGTACCCGCAACATTCCTGTGAAATTTCGTTGAAAAATCTTGAATAGGAACCTAGTAATGATTTTTGGTTAATTGTGGTCGTGGCAGTAGCATTAATCTGCCCATATTTGGAATGCATGCTAGTACAGACCCAGTGTATACATATACCTATTTGTTTTCATATATCATCACTAGAAGCATATATAGGGTAATTGTCTTTAAGCGGGGTCCCCAAAGTTCATTATATGGGAGGGAGGCGTATCCTTCCTCTGATCGACCCGAATCTTATATATGGCTTTGGAGGGTCCATATATGTACTAATATAAAATTTCGTCCAAAATATTGTATAGGTCATAAGTTATAATACTATGTCAGTAGTGGGCGTGGCTGTAGAGCTAACTCGCCCATTTTTTGTGTGGGGTTTAATGTTAGTACCCGCAACATTCCTGTGAAATTTCGTTGAAAAATCTTTAGTACTAATTTGTTTTCATATATCATCACTAGAATCATAGATAAGGTTATTTGTTTTTAAGTGGGGTCCCCGAAATTCATTATATGGGAGGGAGGCATATCCTTCCTCTGCTCGACCCCGAATCTTATATATGGCTTTGGAGGGTCCATATATGTACTAATATAAAATTTAGTCCAAAAATATTGTATAGGTCGTAAGTTATAATAATATGTCAATAGTGGGCGTGGCTGTGGAACTAACTCGCCCATCTTTTTGTGGTGTTTCATGTTAATACTCGCAACATTCCTGTGAAATTTCGTTGAAAAATTTTAGTAGGAACCTAGAAATGATTTTGGGTTAATTGTGGGCATGGCAGTAACAATAATTTGCCCATATTTGGAATACATGCTAGTACAGACCCAGTGTATACATATACCAATTTGTTTTCATATATCATCACTAGATGCATAGATAGGGTAATTGTCTTTAAGTGGGGTTCCCAAAATTCATTATATGGGAGGGAGGCGTATCCTTCCTCTGATCGACCCGAATCTTATATATGGCTTTGGAGGGTCCATATATGTACTAATATAAAATTTCGTCCAAAATATTGTATAGGTCATAAGTTATAATACTATGTCAGTAGTGGGCGTGGCTGTAGAACTAACTCGCCCATTTTTTGTGTGGGGTTTAATGTTAGTACCCGCAACATTCCTGTGAAATTTCGTTGAAAAATCTTTAGTACTAATTTGTTTTCATATATCATCACTAGAATCATAGATAAGGTTATTTGTTTTTAAGTGGGGTCCCCGAAATTCATTATATGGTAGGGAGGCATATCCTTCCTCTGCTCGACCCCGAATCTTATATATGGCTTTGGAGGGTCCATATATGTACTAATATAAAATTTAGTCCAAAAATATAGTATAGGTCGTAAGTTATAATAATATGTCAATAGTGGGCGTGGCTGTAGAACTAACTCGCCCATATTTTGTGTGGTGTTTCATGTTAATACCCGCAACATTCCTATGAAATTTCGTTGAAAAATTTTAGTAGGAACCTAGTAATGATTTTTGGTTAATTGTGGGCGTGACAGTATCAATAATTTGCCAATATTTGGAATGCATGCTAGTACAGACCCAGTGTATACATATACCAATTTGTTTTCATATATCACTAGAAGCATAGATAGGGTAATTGTCTTTAACCGGGGTCCCCAAAGTTCATTATATAGGAGGGAGGCGTATCCTTCCTCTGATCGTCCCGAATTTTATATATATGGCTTTGGAGGGTCCATATATGTACTCATATAAAATTTCGTCCAAAATATTGTATAGGTCATAAGTTATAATACTGTGTCAATAGTGGGCGTGGCTGTAAAACTAACTCGCCCATTTTTTGTGTGGGGTTTAATGTTAGTACCCGCAACATTCCTGTGAAATTTCGTTGAAAAATCTTTTGTACTAATTTGTTTTCATATATCATCACTTGAAGCGTAGATAGGGTAAATGTCTTTAAGTGGCGTCCCCAAAGTTCATTATATGGGAGGGAGGCGTATCCTTCCTCTGATCGACCCTGAATCTTATATATGGCTTTGTAGGGTCCATATATGTACTAATAAAAAATTTCGTCGAAAAATATTGTATAGGTCGTAAGTTATAATAATATGTCAATAGTGGGCGTGGCTGTAGAACTAACTCGCCCATTTTTTGTGTGGTGTGTAATGTTAGTACCCGCAACATTCCTGTGAAATTTCGTTGAAAAATCTTTAGTAGGAACCTAGTAATGTTTTTTGGTTAATTGTGGGCGTGGCAGTATCAATAATCTGCCCATATTTGGAATGCATGCTAGTACAGACCCAGTGTATACATAAACGAATTTTTTTTCATATATCAGCACTAGAAGCATAGATAGGGTAATTGTCTTTAAGTCGGGTCCCCAAAGTTCATTATATGGGAGGGAGGCGTATCCTTCCTCCGATCGACCCCGAATCTTATATATGGCTTTGTAGGGTCCATATATGTACTAACATAAAATTTCGTCCAAAAATATTGTATAGGTCGTAAGTTATAATAATATGTCAATAGTGGGCGTGGCTGTAGAAATAACTCGCCCATTTTTTGTGTGGTGTTTAATGTTAGTACCCGCAACCTACCTGTGAAATTTCGTTGAAACATATTTAATAGGAACCTAGTAATGATTTTGGTTGATTGTGGGCGTGGCAGTAGCAATAATCTACCCATATTTGAAATGCATGCTAGTACAGACCCAGTGTATACATATACCAATTTGTTTTCATATATCATCACTAGAAGCATAGATAGATTAATTGTCTTTAAGAGGGGTCCCCAAAGTTCATTATATGGGAGGGAGGCGTATCCTTCCTCTGATCGTTCCGAATCTTATATAGGGCTTTGGAGGGTCCATATATTTACTAATATAAAATTTCGTCCAAAATATTGTATAGGTCATAAGTTATAATACTATGTCAATAGTGGGCGTGGCTGTAGAACTAACTCGCCCATTTTTTGTGTGGGGTTTAATGTTAGTACCCGCAACATTCCTGTGAAATTTCGTTGAAAAATCTTTAGTAGAAACCTATTAATGTTTTTTGGTTAATTGTGGGCGTGGCAGTACCAATAATCTGCCCATATTTGGAATGCATGCTAGTACAGACCCAGTGTATACATATACGAATTTGTTTTCATATATCAGCACTCGAAGCATAGAGAGGGTAATTGTCTTTAGCCGGGGTCCCCAAAGTTCATTATATGGGCGGGAGCCGTATCCTTCCTCTGATCGACTCCGAATCTTATATATGGCTTTGAACTAATACAAAATTTCGTCCAAAAATATTGTATAAGTCGTAAGTTATGATAATATGTCAATAGTGGGTGTGGCTGTAGAAATAACTCGCTCATTTTTTGTGTGGTGTTTAATGTTAGTACCCGCAACATTCCTGTGAAATTTCGTTGAAAAATCTTTAATAGGAACCTAGTAATGATTTTTGGTTAATTGTGGTCGTAGCAGTAGCATTAATCTGCCCATATTTGGAATGCATGCTAGTACAGACCCAGTGTATACATATACCTATTTGTTTTCATATATCATCACTCGAAGCATAGAGAGGGTAATTGTCTTTAGCCGGGGTCCCCAAAGTTCATTATATGGGCGGGAGCCGTATCCTTCCTCTGATCGACCCCGAATCTTATATATGGCTTTGTAGGGTCCATATATGTACTAACATAATATTTCGTGCAAAAATATTGTATAGGTCGTAAGTTATAATAATATGTCAATAGTGGGCGTGGCTGTAGAAATAACTCGCCCATTTTTTGTGTGGGGTTTACATTCCTGTGAAATTTTGTTGAAAAATCTTTTGTACTAATTTGTTTTCATATATCATCACTTGAAGCGTAGATAGGGTAAATGTCTATAAGTGGGGTCCCCAAAGTTCATTATATGGGAAGGATGCGTATCCTTCCTCTGATCTACCCCGAATCTCATATATGGCTTTGTAGGGTCCATATATGTGCTAATATAAAACTTCGTCCAAAAATATTGTATAGGTCGAAGTTATAATAATATGTCAATAGTGGCTGTAGAACTAACTCGCCCATTTTTTGTGTGGTGTTTAATGTTAGTGCCCGCAACATTCCTGTGAAAATTCGCTGAAAAGTCTTTAGTAGGAACCTAGTAATGTTTTTTGGTTATTTGTGGGCGTGGCAGTAGCAATAATCTGCCCATATTTGGAATGCATGCTAGTACAGACCCAGTGTATACATACACTAATTTGTTTTCATATATCATCACTAAAAGCATAGATAGGGTAATTGTCTTTAAGTGGGGTCCCCAAAGTTCATTATATGGGAGGGAGGCGTATCCTTTCTATGATCGACCCCGAATGTTATATATGGCTTTGTAGGGTCCATATATGTACTAATGTAATTTCGTCCAAAAATATTGTATAGATCGTAAGTTATAATAATATGTCAATAGTGGGCGTGGTTGTAGAAATAACTCGCCCATTTTTTGTGTGGTGTTTAATGTTAGTACCCGCAACCTACCAGTGAAATTTCGTTGAAAAATCTTTAGTAGGAACCTTGTAATGTTTTTTGGTTAATGGAGGGCGTGGCAGTAGCAATAATCTGCCCATATTTGGAATGCATGCTAGTACAGACCCAGTGTATACATATACCAATTTGTTTTCATATATAATCACTAGGAGCATAGATAGGGTAATTGTCTTTAAGTGGGGTCCCCAAAGTTCATTATATGGGAGGGAGGCGTATCCTTCCTCTGATCGACCCGAATCTTATGTATGGCTTTGTAGGGTCCATATATGTACTAATATAAAATTTCGTCCAAAATATTGTATAGGACGTAAGTTATAATACTATGTCAATAGTGGGCGTGGCTGTACAACTAACTCGCCCATTTTTTGTGTGGGGTCTAATGTTAGTACCCGCAACATTCCTGTGAAATTTCGTTGAAAAATCTTTAGTACTAATTTGTTTTCATATATCATCACTTGAAGCGTAGATAGGGTAAATGTCCTTAAGTGGGGTCCCCAAAGTTCATTATATGGGAGAGAGGCGTATCCTTCCTCTGATCGACCCCGAATCTCATATATGGCTTTGTAGGGTCCATATATGTGCTAATATAAAACTTCGTCCAAAAATATTGTATAGGTCGAAGTTATAATAATAGGTCAATAGTGGGCGTGGCTGTAGATATAACTCGCCCATTTTTTGTGTGGTGTTTAATGTTAGTACCTGCAACATTCCTGTGAAATTTCGTTGAAAAATCTTTAATAGGAAACTAATAATGTTTTTTTGTTAATTGTGGGCGTGGCAGTAGCAAGAATCTGCCCATATTTGGAATGCATGCTAGTACAGACCCAGTGTGTACATATACCAATTTGTTTTCATATAACATCACTAGAAGCATAGATAGGGTAATTGTCTTTAAGTGGGGTCCCCAAAGTTCATTATATGGGAGGGAGGCGTATCGTTCCTCTGATCGACCCCAAATATTATATATGGCTTTGTACTAATACAAAATTTCGTCCAAAAATATTGTATAAGTCGTAAGTTATAATAATATGTCAATAGTGGGCGTGGCTGTAGAAATAACTCGCTCATTTTTTGTGTGGTGTTTAATGTTAGTACCCGCAACATTCCTGTGAAATTTCGTTGAAAATCTTTAATAGGAACCTAGTAATGATTTTTGGTTAATTGTGGTCGTGGCATTAGCATTAATCTGCCCATTTTTGGAATGCATGCTAGTACAGACCCAGTGTATACATATACCAATTTGTTTTCATATATCATTACTAGAAGCATAGATAGGGTAATTGTCTTGAAGCGGGGTCCCCAAAGTTCATTATATGGGAGGGAGGCGTACCCTTCCTCTGATCGACCCGAATCTTATATATGGCTTTGTAGGGTCCATATATGTACTAATATAAAATTTCGTCTAAAAATATTGTATAGATCGTAAGTTATAATAATATGTCAATAGTGGGCGTGGGTGTAGAACGAACTCGCCACTTTTTTGGGTGGTGTTTAATGTTAGTGCCCGCAACATTCCTGTGAAAATTCGTTGAAAAGTCTTTAGTAGGAACCTAGTAATGTTTTTTGGTTATTTGTGGGCGTGGCAGTAGCAATAATCTGCCCATATTTGGAATGCATGCTAGTACAGACCCAGTGTATACATACACTAATTTGTTTTCATATATCATCACTAAAAGCATAGATAGGGTAATTGTCTTTAAGTGGGGTCCCCAAAGTTCATTATATGGGAGGGAGGCGTATCCTTTCTCTGATCGACCCCGAATGTTATATATGGCTTTGTAGGTTCCATATATGTACTAATGTAATTTCGTCCAAAAATATTGTATAGATCGTTAGTTATAATAATATGTCAATAGTGGGCGTGGCTGTAGAACTAACTCGAAAAAAAATAAATAAATTTAAAAAAATTTTAGTAGGAACCTAGTAATGTTTTTTGGTTAATTGTGGGCGTGGCAGTAGCCATAATCTGCCCATATTTGGAATGCATGCTAGTACAGACCCAGTGTATACATATACGAATTTGTTTTCATATATCATCACTAGAAGCATAGATAGGGTAATTGTCTTTAAGTGGGGTCCGCAAAGTTCATTATATGGGAGGGAGGCGTATCCTTCCTCTGATCGACCCCGAATCTTATATATGGCTTTGTAGGGTCCATATATCTACTAATATAAAATTTCGTCCAAAAATATTGTATAGGTCATAAGTTATAATAATATGTCAATAGTGGGCGTGGCTGTAGAAGTAACTCGCCCATTTTTTGTGTGGTGTTTAATGTTAGTACCCGCAACATTCCTGTGAAATTTCGTTGAAAAATCTTTAATAGGAACCTAGTAATGATTTTTGGTTAATTGTGGGCGTGGTAGTAGCAATAATCTGCCCATATTTTGAATGCATGCTAGTACAGACCCAGTGTATACATATACCAATTTGTTTTCATATATCATCACTAGAAGCATAGATAGGGTAATTGTCTTTAAGTGGGGTCCCCAAAGTTCATTATATGGGAGGGAGGCGTATCGTTCCTCTGATCGACCCCAAATATTATATATGGCTTTGTACTAATACAAAATTTCGTCCAAAAATATTGTATAAGTCGTAAGTTATAATAATATGTCAATAGTGGGCGTGGCTGTAGAAATAACTCGCTCATTTTTTGTGTGGTGTTTAATGTTAGTACCCGCAACATTCCGGTGAAATTTCGTTGAAAATCTTTAATAGGAACCTAGTAATGATTTTTGGTTAATTGTGGTCGTGGCATTAGCATTAATCTGCCCATTTTTGGAATGCATGCTAGTACAGACCCAGTGTATACATATACCAATTTGTTTTCATATAGCATCACTAGAAGCATAGATAGGGTAATTGTCTTGAAGCGGGGTCCCCAAAGTTCATTATATGGGAGGGAGGCGTATCCTTCCTCTGATCGACCCGAATCTTATATATGGCTTTGTAGGGTCCATATATGTACGAATACAAAATTTCGTCCAAAAATATTGTATAGGTCGAAAGTTATAATAATATGTCAATAGTGGGCGTGGTTGTAGAAATAACTCGCCCATTTTTTGTGTGGTGTTTAATGTTAGTACCCGCAACCTACCAGTGAAATTTCGTTGAAAAATCTTTAGTAGGAACCTTGTAATGTTTTTTGGTTAATGGAGGGCGTGGCAGTAGCAATAATCTGCCCATATTTGGAATGCATGCTAGTACAGACCCAGTGTATACATATACCAATTTGTTTTCATATATAATCACTAGGAGCATAGATAGGGTAATTGTCTTTAAGTGGGGTCCCCAAAGTTCATTATATGGGAGGGAGGCGTATCCTTCCTCTGATCGACCCGAATCTTATGTATGGCTTTGTAGGGTCCATATATGTACTAATATAAAATTTCGTCCAAAATATTGTATAGGACGTAAGTTATAATACTATGTCAATAGTGGGCGTGGCTGTACAACTAACTCGCCCATTTTTTGTATGGGGTCTAATGTTAGTACCCGCAACATTCCTGTGAAATTTCGTTGAAAAATCTTTAGTACTAATTTGTTTTCATATATCATCACTTGAAGCGTAGATAGGGTAAATGTCCTTAAGTGGGGTCCCCAAAGTTCATTATATGGGAGAGAGGCGTATCCTTCCTCTGATCGACCCCGAATCTCATATATGGCTTTGTAGGGTCCATATATGTGCTAATATAAAACTTCGTCCAAAAATATTGTATAGGTCGAAGTTATAATAATAGGTCAATAGTGGGCGTGGCTGTAGATATAACTCGCCCATTTTTTGTGTGGTGTTTAATGTTAGTACCTGCAACATTCCTGTGAAATTTCGTTGAAAAATCTTTAATAGGAAACTAATAATGTTTTTTTGTTAATTGTGGGCGTGGCAGTAGCAAGAATCTGCCCATATTTGGAATGCATGCTAGTACAGACCCAGTGTGTACATATACCAATTTGTTTTCATATAACATCACTAGAAGCATAGATAGGGTAATTGTCTTTAAGTGGGGTCCCCAAAGTTCATTATATGGGAGGGAGGCGTATCGTTCCTCTGATCGACCCCAAATATTATATATGGCTTTGTACTAATACAAAATTTCGTCCAAAAATATTGTATAAGTCGTAAGTTATAATAATATGTCAATAGTGGGCGTGGCTGTAGAAATAACTCGCTCATTTTTTGTGTGGTGTTTAATGTTAGTACCCGCAACATTCCTGTGAAATTTCGTTGAAAATCTTTAATAGGAACCTAGTAATGATTTTTGGTTAATTGTGGTCGTGGCATTAGCATTAATCTGCCCATTTTTGGAATGCATGCTAGTACAGACCCAGTGTATACATATACCAATTTGTTTTCATATATCATTACTAGAAGCATAGATAGGGTAATTGTCTTGAAGCGGGGTCCCCAAAGTTCATTATATGGGAGGGAGGCGTACCCTTCCTCTGATCGACCCGAATCTTATATATGGCTTTGTAGGGTCCATATATGTACTAATATAAAATTTCGTCTAAAAATATTGTATAGATCGTAAGTTATAATAATATGTCAATAGTGGGCGTGGACGTAGAACGAACTCGCCACTTTTTTGGGTGGTGTTTAATGTTAGTGCCCGCAACATTCCTGTGAAAATTCGTTGAAAAGTCTTTAGTAGGAACCTAGTAATGTTTTTTGGTTATTTGTGGGCGTGGCAGTAGCAATAATCTGCCCATATTTGGAATGCATGCTAGTACAGACCCAGTGTATACATACACTAATTTGTTTTCATATATCATCACTAAAAGCATAGATAGGGTAATTGTCTTTAAGTGGGGTCCCCAAAGTTCATTATATGGGAGGGAGGCGTATCCTTTCTCTGATCGACCCCGAATGTTATATATGGCTTTGTAGGTTCCATATATGTACTAATTTAATTTCGTCCAAAAATATTGTATAGATCGTTAGTTATAATAATATGTCAATAGTGGGCGTGGCTGTAGAACTAACTCGAAAAAAAAAAAATAAATTAAAAAAATTTTTAGTAGGAACCTAGTAATGTTTTTTGGTTAATTGTGGGCGTGGCAGTAGCCATAATCTGCCCATATTTGGAATGCATGCTAGTACAGACCCAGTGTATACATATACGAATTTGTTTTCATATATCATCACTAGAAGCATAGATAGGGTAATTGTCTTTAAGTGGGGTCCGCAAAGTTCATTATATGGGAGGGAGGCGTATCCTTCCTCTGATCGACCCCGAATCTTATATATGGCTTTGTAGGGTCCATATAACTACTAATATAAAATTTCGTCCAAAAATATTGTATAGGTCATAAGTTATAATAATATGTCAATAGTGGGCGTGGCTGTAGAAGTAACTCGCCCATTTTTTGTGTGGTGTTTAATGTTAGTACCCGCAACATTCCTGTGAAATTTCGTTGAAAAATCTTTAATAGGAACCTAGTAATGATTTTTGGTTAATTGTGGGCGTGGTAGTAGCAATAATCTGCCCATATTTTGAATGCATGCTAGTACAGACCCAGTGTATACATATACCAATTTGTTTTCATATATCATCACTAGAAGCATAGATAGGGTAATTGTCTTTAAGTGGGGTCCCCAAAGTTCATTATATGGGAGGGAGGCGTATCGTTCCTCTGATCGACCCCAAATATTATATATGGCTTTGTACTAATACAAAATTTCGTCCAAAAATATTGTATAAGTCGTAAGTTATAATAATATGTCAATAGTGGGCGTGGCTGTAGAAATAACTCGCTCATTTTTTGTGTGGTGTTTAATGTTAGTACCCGCAACATTCCGGTGAAATTTCGTTGAAAATCTTTAATAGGAACCTAGTAATGATTTTTGGTTAATTGTGGTCGTGGCATTAGCATTAATCTGCCCATTTTTGGAATGCATGCTAGTACAGACCCAGTGTATACATATACCAATTTGTTTTCATATAGCATCACTAGAAGCATAGATAGGGTAATTGTCTTGAAGTGGGGTCCCCAAAGTTCATTATATGGGAGGGAGGCGTATCCTTCCTCTGATCGACCCGAATCTTATATATGGCTTTGTAGGGTCCATATATGTACTAATATAAAATTTCGTCCAAAATATTGTATAGGACGTAAGTTATAATACTATGTCAATAGTGGACGTGGCTGTACAACTAACTCGCCCATTTTTTGTGTGGGGTTTAATGTTAGTACCCGCAACATTCCTCTGAAATTTCGTTGAAAAATCTTTAGTACTAATTTGTTTTCATATATCATCACTTGAAGCGTAGATAGGGTAAATGTCCTTAAGTGGGGTCCCCAAAGTTCATTATATGGGAGGGAGGCGTATCCTTCCTCTGATCGACCCCGAATCTTATATATGGCTTTGTACTAATACAAAATTTCGTCCAAAAATATTGTATAAGTCGTAAGTTATAATAATATGTCAATAGTGGGCGTGGCTGTAGAAATAACTCGCTCATTTTTTGTGTGGTGTTTAATGTTAGTACCCGCAACATTCCTGTGAAATTTCGTTGAAAAATCTTTAATAGGAACCTAGTAATGATTTTTGGTTAATTGTGGTCGTGGCAGTAGCATTAATTTGCCCATATTTGGAATGCATGCTAGTACAGACCCAGTGTATACATATACCAATTTGTTTTCATATATCATCACTAGAAGCATAGATAGGGTAATTGTCTTTAAGCGATGTCCCCAAAGTTCATTATATGGGAGGGAGGCGTATCCTTCTTCTGATCGTCCCGAATCTTATATATGGCTTTGGAGGGTCCATATATGTACTAATATAAAATTTCGTTCAAAATATTGTATAGGTCATAAGTTATAATACTATGTCAAAAGTGGGCGTGGCTGTCGAACTAACTCGCCCATTTTTTGTGTGGGGTTTAATGTTAGTACCCGCAACATTCCTGTGAAATTTCGTTGAAAAATCTTTACTACTAATTTGTTTTCATATATCATCACTTGAAGCATAGATAGGGTAATTGTCTTCAAGTGGGGTCCCCAAAGTTCATTATATGGGAGGGAGGCGTATCCTTCCTCTGATCGACCCCGATTCTCATATATGGCTTTGTAGGGTCCATATATGTGCTAATATAAAACTTCGTCCAAAAATATTGTATAGGTCGAAGTTATAATAATATGTCCATAGTGGGCGTGGCTGTAGAACTAACTCGCCCATTTTTTGTGTGGGGTTTAATGTTAGTACCCGCAACATTCCTGTGAAATTTCGTTGAAAAATCTTTACTACTAATTTGTTTTCATATATCATCACTTGAAGCATAGATAGGGTAATTGTCTTCAAGTGGGGTCCCCAAAGTTCATTATATGGGAGGGAGGCGTATCCTTCCTCTGATCGACCCCGAATCTTATATATGGCTTTGTAGGGTCCATATATGTACTAATATAAAATTTTGTCCAAAAATATTGTATAGGTCGTAAGTTATAATAATATGTCAATAGGGGGCGTGGCGGTAGAAATAACTCGCCCATTTTTTGTGTGGTGTTTAATGTTAGTACCCGCAACCTACCTGTGAAATTTCGTTGAAAAATCTTTAATAGGAACCAAGTAATGATATTTAGGTAATTGTGGGCGTGGCAGTGGCTATAATCTGCCCATATTTGGAATGCATGCTAGTACAGGCCCAGTGTATCCATATACCAATTTCTTTTCATATATCATCACTAGAATCATAGATAGGGTAATTGTCTTTAAGTGGGGCCCCCAAAGTTCATTATATGGGAGGGAGGCGTATCCTTCCTCTGATCGACCCCGAATCTTATATATGGCTTTGTAGGGTCCATATATGTACTAATATAAAATTTCGTTCAAAATATTGTATAGGTCATAAGTTATAATACTATGTCAATAGTGGGCGTGGCTGTCGAACTAACTCGCCCATTTTTTATGTGGGGTTTAATGTTAGTACCCGCAACCTATCTGTGAAATTTCGTTGAAAAATCTTTAGTAGGAACCTTGTAATGTTTTTTGGTTAATTGAGGGCGTGGCAGTAGCAATAATCTGCCCATATTTGGAATGCATGCTAGTACAGACCCAGTGTATACATATACCAATTTGTTTTCATATATAATCACTAGGAGCATAGATAGGGTAATTGTCTTTAAGTGGGGTCCCCAAAGTTCATTATATGGTAGGGAGGCGTATCGTTCCTCTGATCGACCCCAAATATTATATATGGCTTTGTACTAATACAAAATTTCGTCCAAAACTATTGTATAAGTCGTAAGTTATAATAATATGTCAATAGTGGGCGTGGCTGTAGATATAACTCGCTCATTTTTTGTGTGGTGTTTAATGTTAGTACCCGCAACATTCCTGTGAAATTTCGTTGAAAATCTTTAATAGGAACCTAGTAATGATTTTTGGTTAATTGTGGTCGTGGCATTAGCATTAATCTGCCCATTTTTGGAATGCATGCTAGTACAGACCCAGTGTATACATATACCAATTTGTTTTCATATAGCATCACTAGAAGCATAGATAGGGTAATTGTCTTGAAGCGGGGTCCCCAAAGTTCATTATATGGGAGGGAGGCGTATCCTTCCTCTGATCGACCCGAATCTTATATATGGCTTTGTAGGGTCCATATATGTACGAATACAAAATTTCGTCCAAAAATATTGTATAGGTCGAAAGTTATAATAATATGTCAATAGTGGGCGTGGTTGTAGAAATAACTCGCCCATTTTTTGTGTGGTGTTTAATGTTAGTACCCGCAACCTACCAGTGAAATTTCGTTGAAAAATCTTTAGTAGGAACCTTGTAATGTTTTTTGGTTAATGGAGGGCGTGGCAGTAGCAATAATCTGCCCATATTTGGAATGCATGCTAGTACAGACCCAGTGTATACATATACCAATTTGTTTTCATATATAATCACTAGGAGCATAGATAGGGTAATTGTCTTTAAGTGGGGTCCCCAAAGTTCATTATATGGGAGGGAGGCGTATCCTTCCTCTGATCGACCCGAATCTTATGTATGGCTTTGTAGGGTCCATATATGTACTAATATAAAATTTCGTCCAAAATATTGTATAGGACGTAAGTTATAATACTATGTCAATAGTGGGCGTGGCTGTACAACTAACTCGCCCATTTTTTGTATGGGGTCTAATGTTAGTACCCGCAACATTCCTGTGAAATTTCGTTGAAAAATCTTTAGTACTAATTTGTTTTCATATATCATCACTTGAAGCGTAGATAGGGTAAATGTCCTTAAGTGGGGTCCCCAAAGTTCATTATATGGGAGAGAGGCGTATCCTTCCTCTGATCGACCCCGAATCTCATATATGGCTTTGTAGGGTCCATATATGTGCTAATATAAAACTTCGTCCAAAAATATTGTATAGGTCGAAGTTATAATAATAGGTCAATAGTGGGCGTGGCTGTAGATATAACTCGCCCATTTTTTGTGTGGTGTTTAATGTTAGTACCTGCAACATTCCTGTGAAATTTCGTTGAAAAATCTTTAATAGGAAACTAATAATGTTTTTTTGTTAATTGTGGGCGTGGCAGTAGCAAGAATCTGCCCATATTTGGAATGCATGCTAGTACAGACCCAGTGTGTACATATACCAATTTGTTTTCATATAACATCACTAGAAGCATAGATAGGGTAATTGTCTTTAAGTGGGGTCCCCAAAGTTCATTATATGGGAGGGAGGCGTATCGTTCCTCTGATCGACCCCAAATATTATATATGGCTTTGTACTAATACAAAATTTCGTCCAAAAATATTGTATAAGTCGTAAGTTATAATAATATGTCAATAGTGGGCGTGGCTGTAGAAATAACTCGCTCATTTTTTGTGTGGTGTTTAATGTTAGTACCCGCAACATTCCTGTGAAATTTCGTTGAAAATCTTTAATAGGAACCTAGTAATGATTTTTGGTTAATTGTGGTCGTGGCATTAGCATTAATCTGCCCATTTTTGGAATGCATGCTAGTACAGACCCAGTGTATACATATACCAATTTGTTTTCATATATCATTACTAGAAGCATAGATAGGGTAATTGTCTTGAAGCGGGGTCCCCAAAGTTCATTATATGGGAGGGAGGCGTACCCTTCCTCTGATCGACCCGAATCTTATATATGGCTTTGTAGGGTCCATATATGTACTAATATAAAATTTCGTCTAAAAATATTGTATAGATCGTAAGTTATAATAATATGTCAATAGTGGGCGTGGACGTAGAACGAACTCGCCACTTTTTTGGGTGGTGTTTAATGTTAGTGCCCGCAACATTCCTGTGAAAATTCGTTGAAAAGTCTTTAGTAGGAACCTAGTAATGTTTTTTGGTTATTTGTGGGCGTGGCAGTAGCAATAATCTGCCCATATTTGGAATGCATGCTAGTACAGACCCAGTGTATACATACACTAATTTGTTTTCATATATCATCACTAAAAGCATAGATAGGGTAATTGTCTTTAAGTGGGGTCCCCAAAGTTCATTATATGGGAGGGAGGCGTATCCTTTCTCTGATCGACCCCGAATGTTATATATGGCTTTGTAGGTTCCATATATGTACTAATTTAATTTCGTCCAAAAATATTGTATAGATCGTTAGTTATAATAATATGTCAATAGTGGGCGTGGCTGTAGAACTAACTCGAAAAAAAAAAAATAAATTAAAAAAATTTTTAGTAGGAACCTAGTAATGTTTTTTGGTTAATTGTGGGCGTGGCAGTAGCCATAATCTGCCCATATTTGGAATGCATGCTAGTACAGACCCAGTGTATACATATACGAATTTGTTTTCATATATCATCACTAGAAGCATAGATAGGGTAATTGTCTTTAAGTGGGGTCCGCAAAGTTCATTATATGGGAGGGAGGCGTATCCTTCCTCTGATCGACCCCGAATCTTATATATGGCTTTGTAGGGTCCATATAACTACTAATATAAAATTTCGTCCAAAAATATTGTATAGGTCATAAGTTATAATAATATGTCAATAGTGGGCGTGGCTGTAGAAGTAACTCGCCCATTTTTTGTGTGGTGTTTAATGTTAGTACCCGCAACATTCCTGTGAAATTTCGTTGAAAAATCTTTAATAGGAACCTAGTAATGATTTTTGGTTAATTGTGGGCGTGGTAGTAGCAATAATCTGCCCATATTTTGAATGCATGCTAGTACAGACCCAGTGTATACATATACCAATTTGTTTTCATATATCATCACTAGAAGCATAGATAGGGTAATTGTCTTTAAGTGGGGTCCCCAAAGTTCATTATATGGGAGGGAGGCGTATCGTTCCTCTGATCGACCCCAAATATTATATATGGCTTTGTACTAATACAAAATTTCGTCCAAAAATATTGTATAAGTCGTAAGTTATAATAATATGTCAATAGTGGGCGTGGCTGTAGAAATAACTCGCTCATTTTTTGTGTGGTGTTTAATGTTAGTACCCGCAACATTCCGGTGAAATTTCGTTGAAAATCTTTAATAGGAACCTAGTAATGATTTTTGGTTAATTGTGGTCGTGGCATTAGCATTAATCTGCCCATTTTTGGAATGCATGCTAGTACAGACCCAGTGTATACATATACCAATTTGTTTTCATATAGCATCACTAGAAGCATAGATAGGGTAATTGTCTTGAAGTGGGGTCCCCAAAGTTCATTATATGGGAGGGAGGCGTATCCTTCCTCTGATCGACCCGAATCTTATATATGGCTTTGTAGGGTCCATATATGTACTAATATAAAATTTCGTCCAAAATATTGTATAGGACGTAAGTTATAATACTATGTCAATAGTGGACGTGGCTGTACAACTAACTCGCCCATTTTTTGTGTGGGGTTTAATGTTAGTACCCGCAACATTCCTCTGAAATTTCGTTGAAAAATCTTTAGTACTAATTTGTTTTCATATATCATCACTTGAAGCGTAGATAGGGTAAATGTCCTTAAGTGGGGTCCCCAAAGTTCATTATATGGGAGGGAGGCGTATCCTTCCTCTGATCGACCCCGAATCTTATATATGGCTTTGTACTAATACAAAATTTCGTCCAAAAATATTGTATAAGTCGTAAGTTATAATAATATGTCAATAGTGGGCGTGGCTGTAGAAATAACTCGCTCATTTTTTGTGTGGTGTTTAATGTTAGTACCCGCAACATTCCTGTGAAATTTCGTTGAAAAATCTTTAATAGGAACCTAGTAATGATTTTTGGTTAATTGTGGTCGTGGCAGTAGCATTAATTTGCCCATATTTGGAATGCATGCTAGTACAGACCCAGTGTATACATATACCAATTTGTTTTCATATATCATCACTAGAAGCATAGATAGGGTAATTGTCTTTAAGCGATGTCCCCAAAGTTCATTATATGGGAGGGAGGCGTATCCTTCTTCTGATCGTCCCGAATCTTATATATGGCTTTGGAGGGTCCATATATGTACTAATATAAAATTTCGTTCAAAATATTGTATAGGTCATAAGTTATAATACTATGTCAAAAGTGGGCGTGGCTGTCGAACTAACTCGCCCATTTTTTGTGTGGGGTTTAATGTTAGTACCCGCAACATTCCTGTGAAATTTCGTTGAAAAATCTTTACTACTAATTTGTTTTCATATATCATCACTTGAAGCATAGATAGGGTAATTGTCTTCAAGTGGGGTCCCCAAAGTTCATTATATGGGAGGGAGGCGTATCCTTCCTCTGATCGACCCCGATTCTCATATATGGCTTTGTAGGGTCCATATATGTGCTAATATAAAACTTCGTCCAAAAATATTGTATAGGTCGAAGTTATAATAATATGTCCATAGTGGGCGTGGCTGTAGAACTAACTCGCCCATTTTTTGTGTGGGGTTTAATGTTAGTACCCGCAACATTCCTGTGAAATTTCGTTGAAAAATCTTTACTACTAATTTGTTTTCATATATCATCACTTGAAGCATAGATAGGGTAATTGTCTTCAAGTGGGGTCCCCAAAGTTCATTATATGGGAGGGAGGCGTATCCTTCCTCTGATCGACCCCGAATCTTATATATGGCTTTGTAGGGTCCATATATGTACTAATATAAAATTTTGTCCAAAAATATTGTATAGGTCGTAAGTTATAATAATATGTCAATAGGGGGCGTGGCGGTAGAAATAACTCGCCCATTTTTTGTGTGGTGTTTAATGTTAGTACCCGCAACCTACCTGTGAAATTTCGTTGAAAAATCTTTAATAGGAACCAAGTAATGATATTTAGGTAATTGTGGGCGTGGCAGTGGCTATAATCTGCCCATATTTGGAATGCATGCTAGTACAGGCCCAGTGTATCCATATACCAATTTCTTTTCATATATCATCACTAGAATCATAGATAGGGTAATTGTCTTTAAGTGGGGCCCCCAAAGTTCATTATATGGGAGGGAGGCGTATCCTTCCTCTGATCGACCCCGAATCTTATATATGGCTTTGTAGGGTCCATATATGTACTAATATAAAATTTCGTTCAAAATATTGTATAGGTCATAAGTTATAATACTATGTCAATAGTGGGCGTGGCTGTCGAACTAACTCGCCCATTTTTTATGTGGGGTTTAATGTTAGTACCCGCAACCTATCTGTGAAATTTCGTTGAAAAATCTTTAGTAGGAACCTTGTAATGTTTTTTGGTTAATTGAGGGCGTGGCAGTAGCAATAATCTGCCCATATTTGGAATGCATGCTAGTACAGACCCAGTGTATACATATACCAATTTGTTTTCATATATAATCACTAGGAGCATAGATAGGGTAATTGTCTTTAAGTGGGGTCCCCAAAGTTCATTATATGGTAGGGAGGCGTATCGTTCCTCTGATCGACCCCAAATATTATATATGGCTTTGTACTAATACAAAATTTCGTCCAAAACTATTGTATAAGTCGTAAGTTATAATAATATGTCAATAGTGGGCGTGGCTGTAGATATAACTCGCTCATTTTTTGTGTGGTGTTTAATGTTAGTACCCGCAACATTCCTGTGAAATTTCGTTGAAAATCTTTAATAGGAACCTAGTAATGATTTCTGGTTAATTGTGGTCGTGGCATTAGCATTAATCTGCCCATTTTTGGAATGCATGCTAGTACAGACCCAGTGTATACATGTACCAATTTGTTTTCATATATCATCACTAGAAGCATAGATAGGGTAATTGTCTTGAAGCGGGGTCCCCAAAGTTCATTATATGGGAGGGAGGCGTATCCTTCCTCTGATCGGCCCGAATCTTATATATGGCTTTGTAGGGTCCATATATGTACTAATATAAAATTTCGTCCAAAATATTGTATAGGACGTAAGTTATAATACTATGTCAATAGTGGACGTGGCTGTACAACTAACTCGCCCATTTTTTGTGTGGGGTTTAATGTTAGTACCCGCAACATTCCTGTGAAATTTCGTTGAAAAATCTTTAGTACTAATTTGTTTTCATATATCATCACTTGAAGCGTAGATAGGGTAAATGTCCTTAAGTGGGGTCCCCAAAGTTCATTATATGGGAGGGAGGCGTATCCTTCCTCTGATCGACCCCGAATCTTATATATGGCTTTGTAGGGTCCATATATGAACTGACATAAAATTTCGACAAAAAATATTGTGTAGGTCGTAAGTTATAATAATATGTCAATAGTGGACGTGGCTGTAGAAATAACTCGCCCATATTTGGAATGCATGCTAGTACAGGCCCAGTGTATCCATATACCAATTTCTTTTCATATATCATCACTAGAATCATAGATAGGGTAATTGTCTTTAAGTGGGGCCCCCAAAGTTCATTATATGGGAGGGAGGCGTATCCTTCCTCTGATCGACCCCGAATCTTATATATGGCTTTGTAGGGTCCATATATGTACCAATAAAAAATTTCGTCGTAAAATATTGTATAGGTCGTAAGTTATAATAATATGTCAATAGTGGGCGTGGCTGTAGAACTAACTCGCCCATTTTTTGTGTGGTGTGTAATGTTATTACCCGCAACATTCCTGTGAAATTTCGTTGAAAAATCTTTAGTAGGAACCTAGTAATGTTTTTGGGTAATTGTGGGCGTGGCAGTAACTATAATCTGCCCATATTTGGAATGCATGCTAGTACAAGTCCAGTGTATACATATACCAATTTTTTTTCATATATCATCACTAGAATCATAGATAGGGTAATTGTCTTTAAGTGGGGTCCCCAAAGTTCATTATATGGGAGGGAGGCGTATCCTTCCTCTGATCGACCCCGAATCTTACATATGGCTTTGTAGGGACCATATATGTACTAATATAAAATTTTGTCCAAAAATATTGTATAAGTCGTAAGTTATAATAATATATCAATAGTTGGCGTGGCTGTGGAAATAACTCGCTCATTTTTTTTGTGGTGTTTAATGTTACATTGTTACGCAACATTCCTGTGAAATTTCGTTGAAAAATCTTTAATAAGAACCTAGTAATGATTTTTGGTTAATTGTGGTCGTGGCAGTAGCATTATTCGGCCCATATTTGGAATGCATGCTAGTACAGACCCAGTGTATACCAATTTGTTTTCATATATCATCACTAGAAGCATTTATAGGGTAATTGTCTTTAAGCGGGGTCCCCAAAGTTCATTATATGGGAGGGAGGCGTATCCTTTCTCTGATCGACCCGAATCTTATATATGGCTTTGGAGGGTCCATATATGTACTAATATAAAATTTCGTCCAAAATATTGTATAGGTCATAAGTTATAATACTATGTCAATAGTGGGCGTGGCTGTAGAACTAACTCGCCCATTTTTTGTGTGGGGTTTAATGTTAGTACCCGCAACATTCCTGTGAAATTTCGTTGAAAAATCTTTAGTACTACTTTGTTTTCATATATCATCACTTGAAGCGTAGATAGGGTAAATGTCGTTAAGTGGGGTCCCCAAAGTTCATTATATGGGAGGGAGGCGTATCCTTCCTCTGATCGACCCCGAATCTTATATATGGCTTTGTAAGGTAAATATGTGTACTAATATAAAACTTAGTCCAAAAATATTCTATAGGTCGTAAGTTATAATAATATGTCAATAGTGGGCGTGGCTGTAGAACTAACTCGCCCATCTTTTGTGTGGTGTTTAATGTTAGTACCCGCAACATTCCTGTGAAATTTCGTTGAAAAATCTTTAGTACTAATTTGTTTTCATATATCATCACTTGAAACGTAGATAGAGTAAATGTCTTTAAGTGGGGTCCCCAAAGTTCATTATATGGGAGGGAGGCGTATCCTTCCTCTGATCGACCCCGAATCTCATATATGGCTTTGTAGGGTCCATATATGTGCTAATATAAAACTTCGTCCAAAAATATTGTATAGGTCGAAGTTATAATAATATGTCAATAGTGGGCGTGGCTGTAGAAATAACTCGTCCATTTTTTGTATGGTGTTTAATGTTAGTACCTGCAACATTCCTGTGAAATTTCGTTGAAAAATCTTTAATAGGAACCTAGTAATGTTTTTTGGTTAATTGTGGGCGTGGCAGTAGCAATAATCTGCCCATATTTGGAATGCATGCTAGTACAGACCCAGTGTATACATATACCAATTTGTTTTCGTATATAATCACTAGAAGCATAGATAGGGTAATTGTCTTTAAGTGGGGTCCCCAAAGTTCTTTATATGAGAGGGAGGCGTATCCTTCCTCTGATCGACACCGAATCTTATATATGGCTTTGTAGGGTCCATATATGTACTAACATAAAATTTTCTTGCAAAAATATTGTATAGGTCGTAAGTTATAATAATATGTCAATAGTGGGCGTGGCTGAACTAACTCGCCCATCTTTTGTGTGGTGTTTCATGTTAATACCCGCAACATTCCTGTGAAATTTCGTTGAAAAATTTTAGTAGGAACCTAGTAATGATTTTTGGTTAATTGTGGGCGTGGCAGTATCAGTAATTTCCCCATATTTGGAATGCATGCTAGTACAGACCCAGTGTATACATATACCAATTTGTTTTCATATATGATCACTAGAAGCATAGATAGGGTAATTATCTTTAAGTGGGGTCCCCAAAGTTCATTATATGTGAGGGAGGCGTATCCTTCCTCTGATCGACCCCGATTCTTATATATGGCTTTGTAGGGTCCATATATATACTAATACAAAATTTCGTCGAAAAATATTGTATAGGTCGAAAGTTATAATAATATCTCAATAGTGGGCGTGGCTGTAGAAGTAACTCGCCCATTTTTTGTGTGGTGTTTCATGTTAGTACCCGCAACCTACCTGTGAAATTTCGTTGAAAAATCTTTAGTACTAATTTGTTTTCATATATCATCACTTGAAGCGTAGATAGGGTAAATGTCTTTAAGTGGGGTCCCCAAAGTTCATTATATGGGAGGGAGGCTTAGCCTTCCTCTGATCGACCCCGAATCTCATATATGGCTTTGTAGGGTCCATATATGTGCTAATATAAAACTTCGTCCAAAAAT
This sequence comes from Clusia tigrina, assembly GCA_920105625.2. Taxonomy (NCBI): domain Eukaryota; kingdom Metazoa; phylum Arthropoda; class Insecta; order Diptera; family Clusiidae; genus Clusia; species Clusia tigrina. The sequence goes on from OV050030.1 coordinate 342,006,066, forward strand.
ATTGTATAGGTCGAAGTTATAATAATATGTCAATAGTGGGCGTGGCTGTAGAAATAACTCGCCCATTTTTTGTGTGGTGTTTAATGTTAGTACCTGCAACATTCCTGTGAAAATTCGTTGAAAAATCTTTAATAGGAACCTAGTAATGTTTTTTGGTTAATTGTGGGCGTGGCAGTAGCAATAATCTGCCCATATTTGGAATGCATGCTAGTACAGACCCAGCGTATACAATACCATACCAATTTGTTTTCATATATCATCACTAGTAGCATAGAGAGGGTAATTGTCTCTAAGTGGGGTCCCCAAAGTTCATTATATGGGAGGGAGGCGTATCCTTTCTCTGATCGACTCCGAATCTTATATATGGCTTTGTAGGTTCCATATGTGTACTAATATAAAACTTAGTCCCAAAATATTGTATAGGTCGTAAGTTATAATAATATGTCAATAGTGGGCGTGGCTGTAGAACTAACTCGCCCATCTTTTGTGTGGTGTTTCATGTTAATACCCGCAACATTCCTGTACAATTTCGTTGAAAAATTTTACTAGGCACCTAGTAATGATTTTTGGTTAATTGTGGGCGTGGCAGTATCAGAAATTTGCCCATATTTGGAATGCATGCTAGTACAGACCCAGTGTATACATATACCAATTTGTTTTCATATATGATCACTAGAAGCATAGAGAGGATAATTGTCTTTAAGTGGGGTCCCCAAAGTTCATTATATGAGAGGGAGGCGTATCCTTCCTCTGATCGACCCCGAATCTTATATATGGCTTTGTAGGGTCCATATATGTACTAATATAAAATTTCGTCGAAAAATATTGTATAGGTCGAAAGTTATAATAATATGTCAATAGTGGGCGTGGCTGTAGAAATAACTCGCCCATTTTTTGTGTGGTGTTTCATGTTAGTACCTGCAACATTCCTGTGAAATTTCGATGAAAAATCTTTAATAGGAACCTAGTAATGTTTTTTGGTTAATTGTGGGCGTGGCAAAAGCAAAAATCTGCCCATATTTGGAATGTATGCTAGTACAGACCCAGTGTATACAAATACCAATTTGTTTTCATATATCATCACTAGAATCATAGATAGGGTAATTGTCTTTAAGTAGGGTCCCCAAAGTTCATTATATGTGAGGGAGGCGTATCCTTCCTCTGATCGACCCCGATTCTTATATATGGCTTTGTAGGGTACATATATGTACTAATATAAAATTTCGTCGAAAAATATTGTATAGGTCGAAAGTTATAATAATATGTCAATAGTGGGCGTGGCTGTAGAAATAACTCGCCCATTTTTTGTGTGGTGTTTCATGTTAGTACCCGCAACCTACCTGTGAAATTTCGTTGAAACATCTTTAATAGGAACCTAGTAATGATTTTGGTTAATTGTGGGCGTGGCAGTAGCAATAATCTGCCCATATTTGAAATGCATGCTAGTACAGACCCAATGTATACATATACCAATTTGTTTTCATATATCATCACTAGAAGCATAGATAGGGTAATTGTCTTTAAATGGGGTCCCCAAAGTTCATTATATGGGAGGGAGGCGTATCCTTCCTATAATCGACCCCGAATCTTATATATGGCTTTGTAGGGTCCATATATGCTCTAATATAAAATTTGGTCCAAAAATATTGCATAGGTCGTAAGTTATAATACTATGTCAATAGTGGGCGTGGCTGTAGAACTAACTCGCCCATTTTTGGTGTGTGGTTTAATGTTAGTACCCGCAACATTCCTGTGAAATTTCGTTGAAAAATCTTTAGTACTAATTTGTTTTCATATATCATCACTTGAAGCGTAGATAGGGTAAATGTCTTTAAGTGGGGTCCCCAAAGTTCATTATATGGGAGGGACCCATTTTTTGTGTGGGGTTTAATGTTAGTACCCGCAACATTCCTGTGAAATTTCGTTGAAAAATCTTTAGTACTAATTTGTTTTCATATATCATCACTTGAAGCGTAGATAGGGTAAATGTCTTTAAGTGGGGTCCCCAAAGTGCATTATATGGGAGGGAGGCGTATCCTTCCTCTGATCGACCTGAATCTTATATATGGCTTTGGAGGGTCCATATATGTACTAATATAAAATTTCGTCCAAAATATTGTATAGGTCATAAGTTATAATACTATGTCAATAGTGGGCGTGGCTGTAGAACTAACTCGCCCATTTTTTGTGTGGGGTTTAATTTTAGTACCCGCAACATTCCTGTGAAATTTCGTTGAAAAACTTTAGTACTAATTTGTTTTCATATATTATCACTTGAAGCGTAAATAGGGTAAATGTCGTTAAGTGGGGTCCCCACAGTTCATTATATGGGAGGGAGGCGTATCCTTTCTCTGATCGACCCCGAATCTTATATATGGCTTTGTAGGGTCCATATGTGAACTAATATAAAATTTAGTCCAAAAATATTGTATAGGCCGTAAGTTATAATAATATGTCAATAGTGGGCGTGGCTGTAGAACTAACTCGCCCATCTTTTGTGTGGTGTTTCATGTTAATACCCGCAACATTTCTGTGAAATTTCGTTGAAAAATCTTTAATAGGAACCTAGTAATGTTTTTTGGTTAATTGTGGGCGTGGCAGTAGCAATAATCTGCCCATATTTGGAATGCATGCTCGTACAGACCCAGCGTATACAATACCATACCAATTTGTTTTCATATATCATCACTAGAAACATAGAGAGGGTAATTGTCTCTAAGTGGGGTCCCCAAAGTTCATTATATGGGAGGGAGGCGTATCCTTTCTCTGATCGACCCCGAATCTTATATATGGCTTTGTAGGTTCCATATGTGTACTAATATAAAACTTAGTCCCAAAATATTGTATAGGTCGTAAGTTATAATAATATGTCAATAGTGGGCGTGGCTGTAGAACTAACTCGCCCATCTTTTGTGTGGTGTTTCATGTTAATACCCGCAACATTCCTGTGAAATTTCGTTGAAAAATTTTAGTAGGAACCTAGTAATGATTTTTGGTTAATTGTGGGCGTGGCAGTATCAGAAATTTGCCCATATTTGGAATGCATGCTAGTACAGACCCAGTGTATACATATAACAATTTGTTTTCATATATGATCACTAGAAGCATAGAGAGGGTAATTGTCTTTAAGTGGGGTCCCCAAAGTTCATTATATGAGAGGGAGGCGTATCCTTCCTCTGATCGACCCCGATTCTTATATATGGCTTTGTAGGGTCCATATATGTACTAATATAAAATTTCGTCGAAAAATATTGTATAGGTCGAAAGTTATAATAATATCTCAATAGTGGGCGTGGCTGTAGAAATAACTCGCCCATTTTTTGTGTGGTGTTTCATGTTAGTACCCGCAACCTACCTGTGAAATTTCGTTGAAACATCTTTAATAGGAACCTAGTAATGATTTTGGTTAATTATGGGCGTGGCAGTAGCAATAATCTGCCCATATTTGAAATGCATGCTAGTACAGACCCAGTGTATACATATACCAATTTGTTTTCATATATCATCACTAGAAGCATAGATAGGGTAATTGTCTTTAAATGGGGTCCCCAAAGTTCATTATATGGGAGGGAGGCGTATCCTTCCTATAATCGACCCCGAATCTTATACATGGCTTTGTAGTGTCCATATATGCTCTAATACAAAATTTTGTCCAAAAATATTGCATAGGTCGTAAGTTATAAAAATATGACAATAGTGGGCGTGGCTGTAGAAATACCTCGCCCATTTTTTGTGTGGTGTTTAATATTAGTACCCGCAACCTACCTGTGAAATTTCGTAGAAAAATCTTTAATAGGAACCTAGTAATGATATTTGGTTAATTGTGGGCGTGGCAGTAGCTATAATCTGCCCATATTTGGAATGCATGCTAGTACAGACCCAGTGTATACATATACCAATTTGTTTTCATATATCATCACTAGAATCATAGATAGGGTAATTGTCTTTAAATGGGGTCCCCAAAGTTCATTATATGGGAGGGAGGCGTATCCTTCCTATAATTGAACCCGAATCTTATATATGGCTTTGTAGGGTCTATATATGTACTAATATAAAATTTCGTCGAAAAATATTGTATAGGTCGAAAGTTATAATAATATGTCAATAGTGGGCGTGGCTGTAGAAATAACACGCCCATTTTTTGTGTGGTGTTTAATGTTAGTACCTGCAACATTCCTGTGAAATTTCGATGAAAAATCTTTAATAGGAACCTAGTAATGTTTTTTGGTTAATTGTGGGCGTGGCAGAAGCAATAATCTGCCCATATATGGAATGCATGCTAGTACAGACCCAGTGTATACATATACCAATTTGTTTTCATATATCATCACTAGAATCATAGATAGGGTACTTGTCTTTAAGTGGGGTCCCCAAAGTTCATTATATGTGAGGGAGGCGTATGCTTCCTATAATCGACCCCGAATCTTATATATGGCTTTGTAGGGTCCATATATGTTCTAATATAAAATTTGGTCCAAAAATATTGCATAGGTCGTAAGTTATAATACTATGTCAATAGTGGGCGTGGCTGTAGAACTAACTCGCCCATTTTTTGTGTGGGGTTTAATGTTAATACCCGCAACATTCCTGTGAAATTTCGTTGAAAAATCTTTAGTACTAATTTGTTTTCATATATCATCACTTGAAGCGTAGATAGGGTAAATGTCGTTAAGTGGGGTCCCCAAAGTTCATTATATGGGAGGGAGGCGTATCCTTCCTCTGATCGACCCCGAATCTTATATATGGCTTTGTAGGGTCCATATATGTACTAATATAAAATTTCGTCGAAATATATTGTATAGGTCGAAAGTTATAATAATATGTCAATAGTGGGCGTGGCTGTAGAACTAACTCGCCCATCTTTTGTGTGGTGTTTCATGTTAATACCCGCAACATTCCTGTGAAATTTCGTTGAAAAATTTTAGTAGGAACCTAGTAATGATTTTTGGTTAATTGTGGGCGTGGCAATATCAGTAATTTGCCCATATTTGGAATGCATGCTAGTACAGACGCAGTGTATACATATACCAATTTGTTTTCATATATCATCACTAGAATCATAGATAGGGTAATTGTCTTTAAATGGGGTCCCCAAAGTTCATTATATGGGAGGGAAGCGTATCCTTCCTATAATCGACCCCGAATCTTATATATGGCTTTGGAGGGTCCATATATGTACTAATATAAAATTTCGTCCAAAATATTGTATAGGTCATAAGTTATAATACTATGTCAATAGTGGGCGTGGCTGTAGAACTAACTCGCCCATTTTTTGTGTGGGGTTTAATTTCAGTACCCGCAACATTCCTGTGAAATTTCGTTGAAAAACTTTAGTACTAATTTGTTTTCATATATCATCACTTGAAGCGTAAATAGGGTAAATGGCGTTAAGTGGGGTCCCCACAGTTCATTATATGGGAGGGAGGCGTATCCTTTCTCTGATCGACCCCGAATCTTATATATGGCTTTGTAGGGTCCATATGTGAACTAATATAAAACTAAGTCCAAAAATATTGTATAGGCCGTAAGTTATAATAATATGTCAATAGTGGGCGTGGCTGTAGAACTAACTCGCCCATCTTTTGTGTGGTGTTTCATGTTAATACCCGCAACATTCCTGTGAAATTTCGTTGAAAAATCTTTAATAGGAACCTAGTAATGTTTTTTGGTTAATTGTGGGCGTGGCAGTAGCAATAATCTGCCCATATTTGGAATGCATGCTAGTACAGGCCCAGCGTATACAATACCATTCCAATTTGTTTTCATATATCATCACTAGAAGCATAGAGAGGGTAATTGTCTCTAAGTGGGGTCCCCAAAGTTCATTATATGGGAGGGAGGCGTATCCTTTCTCTGATCGACCCCGAATCTTATATATGGCTTTGTAGGTTCCATATGTGTACTAATATAAAACTTAGTCCCAAAATATTGTATAGGTCGTAAGTTATAATAATATGTCAATAGTGGGCGTGGCTGTAGAACTAACTCGCCCATCTTTTGTGTGGTGTTTCATGTTAATACCCGCAACATTCCTGTGAAATTTCGTTGAAAAATTTTAGTAGGAACCTAGTAATGATTTTTGGTTAATTGTGGGCGTGGCAGTATCAGTAATTTGCCCATATTTGGAATGCATGCTAGTACAGACCCAGTGTATACATATACCAATTTGTTTTCATATATGATCACTAGAAGCATAGAGAGGGTAATTGTCTTTAAGTGGGGTCCCCAAAGTTCATTATATGAGAGGGAGGCGTATCCTTCCTCTGATCGACCCCGATTCTTATATATGGCTTTGTAGGGTCCATATATGTACTAATATAAAATTTCGTCGAAAAATATTGTATAGGTCGAAAGTTATAATAATATCTCAATAGTGGGCGTGGCTGTAGAAATAACTCGCCCATTTTTTGTGTGGTGTTTCATGTTAGTACCCGCAACCTACCTGTGAAATTTCGTTGAAACATCTTTAATAGGAACCTAGTAATGATTTTGGTTAATTGTGGGCGTGGCAGTAGCAATAATCTGCCCATATTTGAAATGCATGCTAGTACAGACCCAGTGTATACATAGACCAATTTGTTTTCATATATCATCACTAGAAGCATAGATAGGGTAATTGTCTTTAAATGGGGTCCCCAAAGTTCATTATATGGGAGGGAAGCGTATCCTTCCTATAATCGACCCCGAATCTTATATATGGCTTTGGAGGGTCCATATATGTACTAATATAAAATTTCGTCCAAAATATTGTATAGGTCATAAGTTATAATACTATGTCAATAGTGGGCGTGGCTGTAGAACTAACTCGCCCATTTTTTGTGTGGGGTTTAATTTTAGTACCCGCAACATTCCTGTGAAATTTCGTTGAAAAACTTTAGTACTAATTTGTTTTCATATATCATCACTTGAAGCGTAAATAGGGTAAATGGCGTTAAGTGTGGTCCCCATAGTTCATTATATGGGAGGGAGGCGTATCCTTTCTCTGATCGACCCCGAATCTTATATATGGCTTTGTAGGGTCCATATGTTGACTAATATAAAACTAAGTCCAAAAATATTGTATAGGCCGTAAGTTATAATAATATGTCAATAGTGGGCGTGGCTGTAGAACTAACTCGCCCATCTTTTGTGTGGTGTTTCATGTTAATACCCGCAACATTCCTGTGAAATTTCGTTGAAAAATCTTTAATAGGAACCTAGTAATGTTTTTTTGGTTAATTGTGGGCGTGGCAGTAGCAATAATCTGCCCATATTTGGAATGCATGCTAGTACAGGCCCAGCGTATACAATACCATTCCAATTTGTTTTCATATATCATCACTAGAAGCATAGAGAGGGTAATTGTCTCTAAGTGGGGTCCCCAAAGTTCATTATATGGGAGGGAGGCGTATCCTTTCTCTGATCGACCCCGAATCTTATATATGGCTTTGTAGGTTCCATATGTGTACTAATATAAAACTTAGTCCCAAAATATTGTATAGGTCGTAAGTTATAATAATATGTCAATAGTGGGCGTGGCTGTAGAACTAACTCGCCCATCTTTTGTGTGGTGTTTCATGTTAATACCCGCAACATTCCTGTGAAATTTCGTTGAAAAATTTTAGTAGGAACCTAGTAATGATTTTTGGTTAATTGTGGGCGTGGCAGTATCAGTAATTTGCCCATATTTGGAATGCATGCTAGTACAGACCCAGTGTATACATATACCAATTTGTTTTCATATATGATCACTAGAAGCATAGAGAGGGTAATTGTCTTTAAGTGGGGTCCCCAAAGTTCATTATATGAGAGGGAGGCGTATCCTTCCTCTGATCGACCCCGATTCTTATATATGGCTTTGTAGGGTCCATATATGTACTAATATAAAATTTCGTCGAAAAATATTGTATAGGTCGAAAGTTATAATAATATCTCAATAGTGGGCGTGGCTGTAGAAATAACTCGCCCATTTTTTGTGTGGTGTTTCATGTTAGTACCCGCAACCTACCTGTGAAATTTCGTTGAAACATCTTTAATAGGAACCTAGTAATGATTTTGGTTAATTGTGGGCGTGGCAGTAGCAATAATCTGCCCATATTTGAAATGCATGCTAGTACAGACCCAGTGTATACATATACCAATTTGTTTTCATATATCATCACTAGAAGCATAGATAGGGTAATTGTCTTTAAATGGGGTCCCCAAAGTTCATTATATGGGAGGGAAGCGTATCCTTCCTATAATCGACCCCGAATCTTATATATGGCTTTGGAGGGTCCATATATGTACTAATATAAAATTTCGTCCAAAATATTGTATAGGTCATAAGTTATAATACTATGTCAATAGTGGGCGTGGCTGTAGAACTAACTCGCCCATTTTTTGTGTGGGGTTTAATTTTAGTACCCGCAACATTCCTGTGAAATTTCGTTGAAAAACTTTAGTACTAATTTGTTTTCATATATCATCACTTGAAGCGTAAATAGGGTAAATGGCGTTAAGTGGGGTCCCCATAGTTCATTATATGGGAGGGAGGCGTATCCTTTCTCTGATCGACCCCGAATCTTATATATGGCTTTGTAGGGTCCATATGTTGACTAATATAAAACTAAGTCCAAAAATATTGTATAGGCCGTAAGTTATAATAATATGTCAATAGTGGGCGTGGCTGTAGAACTAACTCGCCCATCTTTTGTGTGGTGTTTCATGTTAATACCCGCAACATTCCTGTGAAATTTCGTTGAAAAATCTTTAATAGGAACCTAGTAATGTTTTTTGGTTAATTGTGGGCGTGGCAGTAGCAATAATCTGCCCATATTTGGAATGCATGCTAGTACAGGCCCAGCGTATACAATACCATTCCAATTTGTTTTCATATATCATCACTAGAAGCATAGAGAGGGTAATTGTCTCTAAGTGGGGTCCCCAAAGTTCATTATATGGGAGGGAGGCGTATCCTTTCTCTGATCGACCCCGAATCTTATATATGGCTTTGTAGGTTCCATATGTGTACTAATATAAAACTTAGTCCCAAAATATTGTATAGGTCGTAAGTTATAATAATATGTCAATAGTGGGCGTGGCTGTAGAACTAACTCGCCCATCTTTTGTGTGGTGTTTCATGTTAATACCCGCAACATTCCTGTGAAATTTCGTTGAAAAATTTTAGTAGGAACCTAGTAATGATTTTTGGTTAATTGTGGGCGTGGCAGTATCAGTAATTTGCCCATATTTGGAATGCATGCTAGTACAGACCCAGTGTATACATATACCAATTTGTTTTCATATATGATCACTAGAAGCATAGAGAGGGTAATTGTCTTTAAGTGGGGTCCCCAAAGTTCATTATATGAGAGGGAGGCGTATCCTTCCTCTGATCGACCCCGATTCTTATATATGGCTTTGTAGGGTCCATATATGTACTAATATAAAATTTCGTCGAAAAATATTGTATAGGTCGAAAGTTATAATAATATCTCAATAGTGGGCGTGGCTGTAGAAATAACTCGCCCATTTTTTGTGTGGTGTTTCATGTTAGTACCCGCAACATTCCTGTGAAATTTCGATGAAAAATCTTTAATAGGAACCTAGTAATGTTTTTTGGTTAATTGTGGGCGTGGCAGAAGCAATAATCTGCCCATATATGGAATGCATGCTAGTACAGACCCAGTGTATACATATACCAATTTGTTTTCATATATCATCACTAGAAGCATATATAGGGTAATTGTCTTTAAATGGGGTCCCCAAAGTTCATTATATGGGAGGGAGGCGTATCCTTCCTATAATCGACCCCGAATCTTATATATGGCTTTGTAGGGTCCATATATGCTCTAATATAAAATTTGGTCCAAAAATATTGCATAGGTCGTAAGCTATAATACTATGTCAATAGTGGGCGTGGCTGTAGAACTAACTCGTCCATTTTTTGTGTGGGGTTTAATGTTAATACCCGCAAAATTCCTGTGAAATTTCGTTGAAAAATCTTTAGTACTAATTTGTTTTCATATATCATCACTTGAAGCGTAGATAGGGTAAATGTCGTTAAGTGGGGTCCCCAAAGTTCATTATATGGGAGGGAGGCGTATCCTTCCTCTGATCGACCCCGAATCTTATATATGGCTTTGTAGGGTCCATATGTGTACTAATATAAAACTTAGTCCAAAAATATTGTATAGGTCGTAAGTTATAATAATATGTCAATAGTGGGCGTGGCTGTAGAACTAACTCGCCCATCTTTTGTGTGGTGTTTCAAGTTAATACCCGCAACATTCCTGTGAAATTTCGTTGAAAAATTTTAGTAGGAACCTAGTAATGATTTTTGGTTAATTGTGGGCGTGGCAGTATCAGTAATTTGCCCATATTTGGAATGCATGCTAGTACAGACCCAGTGTATACATATACCAATTTGTTTTCATATATCATCATTAGAAGCATAGAGAGGGTAATTGTCTTTAAGTGGGGTCCCCAAAGTTCATTATATGAGAGGGAGGCGTATCCTTCCTCTGATCGACCCCGAATCTTATATATGGCTTTTTAGGGTCCATATATGTACTAACATAAAATTTCGTCCAAAAATATTGTATAGGTCGAAAGTTATAATAATATGTCAATAGTGGGCGTGGCTGTATAAATAACTCGCCCATTTTTTGTGTGGTGTTTAATGTTACTACCTGCAACATTCCTGTGAAATTTTGATGAAAAATCTTTAATAGGAACCTAGTAATGTTTTTTGGTTAATTGTGGGCATGGCAGAAGCAATAATCTGCCCATATATGGAATGCATGCTAGTACAGACCCAGTGTATACATATACCAATTTGTTTTCATATATCATCACTAGAAGCATAGATAGGGTAATTGTCTTTAAATGGGGTCCCCAAAGTTCATTATATGGGAGGAAGGCGTATCCTTCCTATAATCGACCCCGAATCTTATATATGGCTTTGTAGGGTCCATATATGTACAAATATAAAATTTCGTCGAAAAATATTGTATAGGTCGAAAGTTATAATAATATCTCAATAGTGGGCGTGGCTGTAGAAATAACTCGCCCATTTTTTGTGTGGTGTTTCATGTTAGTACCCGCAACCTACCTGTGAAATTTCGTTGAAACATCTTTAATAGGAACCTAGTAATGATTTTGGTTAATTGTGGGCGTGGCAGTAGCAATAATCTGCCCATATTTGAAATGCATGCTATTACAGACCCAGTGTATACATATACCAATTTGTTTTCATATATCATCACTAGAAGCATAGATAGGGTAATTGTCTTTAAATGGGGTCCCCAAAGTTCATTATATGGGAGGGAGGCGTATCCTTCCTATAATCGACCCCGAATCTTATAAATGGCTTTGTAGTGTCCATATATGCTCTAATATAAAATTTGGTCCAAAAATATTGTATAGGCGTGGCTGTAGAAATAACTCGCCTATTTTTTGTGTGGTGTTTCATGTTTCATGTCCTCTGATCGACCCCGAATCTTATATATGGCTTTGTAGGGTCCATATATGTACTAATATAAAATTTCGTCGAAAAATATTGTATAGGTCGAAAGTTATAATAATATGTCAATAGTGGGCGTGGCTGTAGAAATAACTCGCCCATTTTTTGTGTGGTGTTTCATGTTAGTACCTGCAACATTCCTGTGAAATTTCGATGAAAAATCTTTAATAGGAACCTAGTAATGTTTTTTGGTTAATTGTGGGCGTGGCAGAAGCAATAATCTGCCCATATATGGAATGCATGCTAGTACAGACCCAGTGTATGCATATACCAATTTGTTTTCATATATCATCACTAGAAGCATATATAGGGTAATTGTCTTTAAATGGGGTCCCCAAAGTTCATTATATGGGAGGGAGGCGTATCCTTCCTATAATCGACCCCGAATCTTATATATGGCTTTGTAGGGTCCATATATGCTCTAATATAAAATTTGGTCCAAAAATATTGCATAGGTCGTAAGCTATAATACTATGTCAATAGTGGGCGTGGCTGTAGAACTAACTCGTCCATTTTTTGTGTGGGGTTTAATGTTAATACCCGCAACATTCCTGTGAAATTTCGTTGAAAAATCTTTAGTACTAATTTGTTTTCATATATCATCACTTGAAGCGTAGATAGGGTAAATGTCGTTAAGTGGGGTCCCCAAAGTTCATTATATGGGAGGGAGGCGTATCCTTCCTCTGATCGACCCCGAATCTTATATATGGCTTTGTAGGGTCCATATGTGTACTAATATAAAACTTAGTCCAAAAATATTGTATAGGTCGTAAGTTATAATAATATGTCTATAGTGGGCGTGGCTGTAGAACTAACTCGCCCATCTTTTGTGTGGTGTTTCAAGATAATACCCGCAACATTCCTGTGAAATTTCGTTGAAAAATTTTAGTAGGAACCTAGTAATGATTTTTGGTTAATTGTGGGCGTGGCAGTATCAGTAATTTGCCCATATTTGGAATGCATGCTAGTACAGACCCAGTGTATACATATACCAATTTGTTTTCATATATCATCATTAGAAGCATAGAGAGGGTAATTGTCTTTAAGTGGGGTCCCCAAAGTTCATTATATGAGAGGGAGGCGTATCCTTCCTCTGATCGACCCCGAATCTTATATATGGCTTTGTAGGGTCCATATATGCTCTAATATAAAATTTGGTCCAAAAATATTGCATAGGTCGTAAGTTATAAAAATATGATAATAGTGGGCGTGGCTGTAGAAATAACTCGCCCATTTTTTGTGTGGTGTTTAATATTAGTACCCGCAACCTACCTGTGAAATTTCGTAGAAAAAATCTTTAATAGGAACCTAGTAATGATATTTGGTTAATTGTGGGCGTGGCAGTAGCTATAATCTGCCCATATTTGGAATACATGCTAGTACAGACCCAGTGTATACATATACCAATTTGTTTTCATATATCATCACTAGAATCATAGATAGGGTAATTGTCTTTAAGTGGGGTCCCCAAAGTTCATTATATGTGAGGGAGGCGTATCCTTCCTCTGATCGACCCCGAATCTTATATATGGCTTTGTAGGGTCCATATATGTACTAATATAAAATTTCGTCGAAAAATATTGTATAGGTCGAAAGTTGTAATAATATGTCAATAGTGGGCGTGGCTGTAGAAATAACTCGCCCATTTTTTGTGTGGTGTTTCATGTTAGTACCTGCAACATTCCTGTGAAATTTCGATGAAAAATCTTTAATAGGAACCTAGTAATGTTTTTTGGTTAATTGTGGGCGTGGCAGAAGCAATAATCTGCCCATATATGGAATGCATGCTAGTACAGACCCAGTGTATACATATACCAATTTGTTTTCATATATCATCACTAGAAGCATAGATAGGGTAATTGTCTTTAAATGGGGTCCCCAAAGTTCATTATATGGGAGGAAGGCGTATCCTTCCTATAATCGACCCCGAATCTTATATATGGCTTTGTAGGGTCCATATATGCTCTAATATAAAATTTGGTCCAAAAATATTGCATAGGTCGTAAGTTATAAAAATATGATAATAGTGGGCGTGGCTGTAGAAATAACGTGCCCATTTTTTGTGTGGTGTTTAATATTAGTACCCGCAACCTACCTGTGAAATTTCGTAGAAAAAATCTTTAATAGGAACCTAGTAATGATATTTGGTTAATTGTGGGCGTGGCAGTAGCTATAATCTGCCCATATTTGGAATGCATGCTAGTACAGACCCAGTGTATACATATACCAATTTGTTTTCATATATCATCACTAGAATCATAGATAGGGTAATTGTCTTTAAGTGGGGTCCCCAAAGTTCATTATATGTGAGGGAGGCGTATCCTTCCTCTGATCGACCCCGAATCTTATATATGGCTTTGTAGGGTCCATATATGTACTAATATAAAATTTCGTCGAAAAATATTGTATAGGTCGAAAGTTGTAATAATATGTCAATAGTGGGCGTGGCTGTAGAAATAACTCGCCCATTTCTTGTGTGGTGTTTCATGTTAGTACCTGCAACCTACCTGTGAAATTTCGTAGAAAAATCTTTAATAGGAACCTAGTAATGATTTTTGGTTAATTGTGGGCGTGGCAGTAGGAATAATCTGCCCATATTTGGAATGCATGCTAGTACAGACCCAGTGTATACATATACCAATTTGTTTTCATATATCATCACTAGAAGCATAGATAGGGTAATTGTCTTAAAGTGGGGTCCCGAAAGTTCATTATATGGGAGGCAGGCGTATCCTTCCTATAATCGACCCCGAATCGTATATATGGCTTTGTAGGGTCCATATATGCTCTAATATAAAATTTGGTCCAAAAATATTGTATAGGTCGTAAGTTATAAATATCGGTCAATAGTGGGCGTGGCTGTAGAAATAACTCGCCCATTTTTTGTGTGGTGTTTCATGTTAGTACCTGCAACATTCCTGTGAAATTTGGTTGAAAAATCTTTAGTACTAATTTGTTTTCATATATCATCACTAGAATCATAGATAAAGTTATTTGTTTTTAAGTGGGGTCCCCAAAGTTCATTATATGAGAGGGAGGCGTATCCTTCCTCTGATCGACCCCGAATCTTATATATGGCTTTGTAGGGTCCATATATGTACTAATATAAAATTTGGTCCAAAAATATTGCATACGTCGTAAGTTATAAAAATAGGTCAATAGTGGGCGTGGCTGTAGAAATAACTCGCCCATTTTTTGTGTGGTGTTTCATGTTAGTACCTGCAACTTTCCTGTGAAATTTCGATGAAAAATCTTTAATAGGAACCTAGTAAAGTTTTTTTGATTTATTGTGGGCGTGGCAGAAGCAATAATCTGCCCATATATGGAATGCATGCTAGTACAGACCCAGTGTATACATACACCAATTTGTTTTCATATATCATCACTAGAAGCATAGATAGGGTAATTGTCTTTAAATGGGGTCCCCAAAGTTCATTATATGGGAGGGAGGCGTATCCTTCCTATAATCGACCCCGAATGTTATATATGGCTTTGTAGGGTCCATATATGCTCTAATATAAAATTTGGTCCAAAAATGTTGCTTAGGTCGTAAGTTATAAAAATATGACAATAGTGGGAGTGGCTGTAGAAATAACTCGCCCATTTTTTGTGTGGTGTTTAATATTAGTACCCGCAACCTACCTGTGAAATTTCGTAGAAAAATCTTTAATAGGAACCTAGTAATGATATTTGGTTAATTGTGGGCGTGGCAGTAGCTATAATCTGCCCATATTTGGAATGCATGCTAGTACAGACCCAGTGTATACATATACCAATTTGTTTTCATATATCATCACTAGAATCATAGATAGGGTAATTGTCTTTAAGTGGGGTCCCCAAAGTTCATTATATGTGAGGGAGGCGTATCCTTCCTCTGATCTACCCCGAATCTTATATATGGCTTTGTAGGGTCCATATATGTACTAATATAAAATTTGGTCCAAAAATATTGCATAGGTCGTAAGTTATAAAAATATGACAATAGTGGGCGTGGCTGTAGAAATAACTCGCCCAATTTTTTGTGTGGTGTTTAATATTAGTACCCGCAACCTACCTGTGGAATTTCGTAGAAAAATCTTTAATAGGAATCTAGTAATGTTTTTTGGTTAATTGTGGGCGTGGCAGTAGCAATAATCTGCTCATATTTTGAATGCATGCTAGTACAGACCCAGTGTATACATATACCAATTTGTTTTCATATATCATCACTAGGAGCATAGATAGGGTAATTGTCTTAAAGTGGGGTCCCGAAAGTTGATTATATGGGAGGGAGGCGTATCCTTCCTCTGATCGACCACGAATCTTATATATGGCTTTGTAGGGTCCATATATGTACTAATATAATATTTCGTCCAAAATATTGTATAGGTCATAAGTTATAATACTATGTCAATAGTGGGCGTGGCTGTAGAACTAACTCGCCCATTTTTTGTGTGGGGTTTAATGTTAGTACCCGCAACATTCCTGTGAAATTTCGTTGAAAAATCTTTAGTACTAATTTGTTTTCATATATCATCACTAGAATTATAGATAAGGTTATTTGTTTTTAACTGGGGTCCCCAAAGTTTATTATATGGGAGGGAGGCGTATCCTTCCTCTGATCGACCCCGAATCTTATATATGGCTTTGTAGGGTCCATATGTGTACTAATATAAAATTTAGTCCAAAAATATTGTATAGGTCGTAAGTTATAATAATATGTCAATAGTCGGCGTGGCTGTAGAACTAACTCGCCCATCTTTTGTGTGATGTTTCATGTTAATACTCGCAACATTCCTGTGAAATTTCGTTGAAAAATTTTAGTAGGAACCTAGTAATGATTTTTGGTTAATGGTGGGCGTGGCAGTATCAGTAATTTGCCCATATTTGGAATGCATGCTAGTACAGACCCAGTGTATACATATACCAATTTGTTTTCAAATATCATCACTAGAAGCATAGATAGGGTAATTGTCTTAAAGTGGGGTCCCCAAAGTTCATTATATGGGAGGGAGGCGTATCCTTCCTATAATCGACCCGAATCTTATATATGGCTTTGTAGGGTCCATATATGCTCTAATATAAAATTTGGGCCAAAAATATTGCATAGGTCGTAAGTTATAAAAATATGTCAATAGTGGGCGTGGCTGTAGAAATAACTCGCCCATTTTTTGTGTGGTGTTTAATGTCAGTACCTGCAACATTCCTATGAAATTTCGTTGAAAAATCTTTAGTACTAATTTGTTTTCAAATATCATCACTAGAAGCATAGATAGGGTAATTGTCTTAAAGTGGGGTCCCGAAAGTTCATTATATGGGAGCTAGGCGTATCCTTCCTCTGATCGACCCCGAAGCTTTGTAGGGTCCATATGTGTACTAATATAAAATTTAGTCCAAAAATATTGTATAGGTCGTAAGTTATAATATGTCAATGGTGGGCGTGGCTGTAGAACTAACTCGCCCATCTTTTGTGTGGTGTTTCATGTTAATACTCGCAACATTCCTGTGAAATTTCTTTGAAAAATTTTAGTAGGAACCTAGTAATGATTTTTGGTTAATGGTGGGCGTGGCAGTATCAGTAATTTGCCCATATTTGGAATGCATGCTAGTACAGACCCAGCGTATACATATACCAATTTGTTTTTATATATCATCACTAGAAGCATAGAGACGGTAATTGTCTTTAAGTGGGGTCCCCAAAGTGCATTATATGGGAGGGAGGCGTATCCTTCCTCTGATCGACCCCGAATCTTATATATGGCTTTGTAGGGTCCATATATGTACTAACAAAAAATTCCGTGCAAAAATATTGTATAGGTCGTAAGTTATAATCATATCTCAATAGTGGGCGTGGCTGTAGAAATAACTCGCCCATTTTTTGTGTGGTATTTAATGTTAGTACCCGCAACCTACCTGTGAAATTTCGTTGAAAAATTTTAGTAGGAACCTAGTAATGATTTTTGGTTAATTGTGGGCGTGGCAGTATCAGTAATTTGCCCATATTTGGAATGCATGCTAGTACACAGACCCAGTGTATACATATACCAATTTGTTTTCATATATCATCATTAGAAGCATAGAGAGGGTAATTGTCTTTAAGTGGGGTCCCCAAAGTTCATTATATGGGAGGGAGGCGTATCCTTCCTCTGATCGATCCCGAATCTTATATATGGCTTTGTAGGGTCCATATATGTACTAACATAAAATTTCGTCCAAAAATATTGTATAGGTCGTAAGTTATAATAATATGTCAATAGTGGGCGTGGCTGTAGAAATAAATCGCCCATTTTTTGTGTGGTGTTTAATGTTAGTACCCGCAACCTACCTGTGAAATTTTGTTGAAACATCTTTAATAGGAACCTAGTAATAATTTTGGTTAATTGTGGGCGTGGTAGTAGCAATAATCTGCCCATATTTGAAATGCATGCTAGTACAGACCCAGTGTATACATATTCCAATTTGTTTTCATATATCATCACTAGAAGCATAGATAGGGTAATTGTCTTTAAATGGGGTCCCCAAAGCTCATTATATGTGAGGGAGGCGTATCCTTCCTCTGATCGAACCCGAATCTTATATATGGCTTTGTAGGGTTCATATATGCTCTAATATAAAATTTGGTACAAAAATATTGCATAGGTCGTAAGTTATAAAAATATGTCAATAGTGGGCGTAGTTTGTGTGGTGTTTAATATTAGTACCCACAACCTACCTGTGAAATTTCGTAGAAAAATCTTTAATAGGAACCTAGTAATGATTTTGGTTAATTGTGGGCGTGGCAGTAGCTATAATCTGCCCATATTTGGAATGCATGCTAGTACAGACCCAGTGTATACATATACCAATTTGTTTTCATATATCATCACTAGAATCATAGATAGGGTAATTGTCTTTAAGTGGGGTCCCCAAAGTTCATTATATGTGAGGGAGGCGTATCCTTCCTCTGATCGAACCCGAATCTTATATATGGCTTTGTAGGGTTCATATATGCTCTAATATAAAATTTGGTACAAAAATATTGCATAGGTCGTAAGTTATAAAAATATGTCAATAGTGGGCGTAGTTTGTGTGGTGTTTAATATTAGTACCCACAACCTACCTGTGAAATTTCGTAGAAAAATCTTTAATAGGAACCTAGTAATGATTTTTGGTTAATTGTGGGCGTGGCAGTAGGTATAATCTGCCCATATTTGGAATGCATGCTAGTACAGACCCAGTGTATACATATACCAATTTGTTTTAATATATCATCACTAGAAGCATAGATAGGGTAATTGTCTTAAAGTGGGGTCCACAAAGTTCATTATATGGGAGGGAGGCGTATCCTTCCTCTGATCGACCCCGAATCTTTTATATGGCTTTGTAGGATCCATATGTGTACTAATATAAAATTTCGTCCAAAAATATTATATAGGTCGTAAGTTATAATAATATGTCAATAGTAGGCGTGCCTGTAGAACTAACTCGACCATCTTTTGTGTGGTGTTTCATGTTAGTACCCGCAACATTCCTGTGTAATTTCATTGCAAAATCTTTAGTACTAATTTGTTTTCATATATCATCACTAGAAGCATAGATAGGGTAATTGTCTTTAAGTGGGGTCCATAAAGTTCATTATATGGGAGGGAGGCGTATCCTTCCTCTGATCGACCCCGAATCTTATATATGGCTTTGTAGGGTCCATATGTGTACTAATATAAAATTTAGTCCAAAAATATTGTATAGGTCGTAAGTTATAATATGTCAATGGTGGGCGTGGCTGTAGAACTAACTCGCCCATCTTTTGTGTGGTGTTTCATGTTAATACTCGCAACATTCCTGTGAAATTTCTTTGAAAAATTTTAGTAGGAACCTAGTAATGATTTTTGGTTAATGGTGGGCGTGGCAGTATCAGTAATTTGCCCATATTTGGAATGCATGCTAGTACAGACCCAGTGTATACATATACCAATTTGTTTTCATATATCATCACTAGAAGCATAGAGACGGTAATTGTCTTTAAGTGGGGTCCCCAAAGTGCATTATATGGGAGGGAGGCGTATCCTTCCTCTGATCGACCCCGAATCTTATATATGGCTTTGTAGGGTCCATATATGTACTAACAAAAAATTTCGTGCAAAAATTTTGTATAGGTCGTAAGTTATATTCATATGTCAATAGTGGGCGTGGCTGTAGAAATAACTCGCCCATTTTTTGTGTGGTATTTAATGTTAGTACCCGCAACCTACCTGTGAAATTTCGTTGAAAAATTTTAGTAGGAACCTAGTAATGATTTTTGGTTAATTGTGGGCGTGGCAGTATCAGTAATTTGCCCATATTTGGAATGCATGCTAGTACACAGACCCAGTGTATACATATACCAATTTGTTTTCATATATCATCATTAGAAGCATAGAGAGGGTAATTGTCTTTAAGTGGGGTCCCCAAAGTTCATTATATGAGAGGGAGGCGTATCCTTCCTCTGATCGACCCCGAATCTTATATATGGCTTTGTAGGGTCCATATATGTACTAACATAAAATTTCGTCCAAAAATATTGTATAGGTCGTAAGTTATAAAAATATGACAATAGTGGGCGTGGCTGTAGAAATAAATCGAACATTTTTTGTGTGGTGTTTAATATTAGTACCCGCAACCTACCTGTGAAATTTCGTAGAAAAATCTTTAATAGGAACCTAGTAATGATTTTGGTTAATTGTGGGCGTGGCAGTAGCTATAATCTGCCCATATTTGGAATGCATGCTAGTACAGACCCAGTGTATACATATACCAATTTGTTTTCATATATCATCACTAGAATCATAGATAGGGTAATTGTCTTTAAGTGGGGTCCCCAAAGTTCATTATATGTGAGGGAGGCGTATCCTTCCTCTGATCGAACCCGAATCTTATATATGGCTTTGTAGGGTTCATATATGCTCTAATATAAAATTTGGTCCAAAAATATTGCATAGGTCGTAAGTTATAAAAATATGTCAATAGTGGGCGTAGTTTGTGTGGTGTTTAATATTAGTACCCACAGCCTACCTGTGAAATTTCGTAGAAAAATCTTTAATAGGAACCTAGTAATGATTTCGTGCAAAAATATTGTATAGGTCGTAAGTTATAATCATATGTCAATAGTGGGCGTGGCTGTAGAAATAACTCGCCCATTTTTTGTGTGGTATTTAATGTTAGTACCCGCAACCTACCTGTGAAATTTCGTTGAAAAATTTTAGTAGGAACCTAGTAATGATTTTTGGTTAATTGTGGGCGTGGCAGTATCAGTAATTTGCCCATATTTGGAATGCATGCTAGTACACAGACCCAGTGTATACATACACCAATTTGTTTTCATATATCATCATTAGAAGCATAGAGAGGGTAATTGTCTTTAAGTGGGGTCCCCAAAGTTCATTATATGAGAGGGAGGCGTATCCTTCCTCTGATCGACCCCGAATCTTATATATGGCTTTGTAGGGCCCATATATGTACTAACATAAAATTTCGTCCAAAAATATTGTATAGGTCGTAAGTTATAATAATATGTCAATAGTGGGCGTGGCTGTAGAAATAACTCGCCCATTTTTTGGGTGGTGTTTAATGTTAGTACCCGCAACCTACCTGTGAAATTTTGTTGAAACATCTTTAATAGGAACCTAGTAATGATATTTGGTTAATTGTGGCCGTGGCAGTAGCTATAATCTGCCCATATTTGGAATGCATGCTAGTACAGACCCAGTGTATACATATACCAATTTGTTTTCATATATCATCACTAGAATCATAGATAGGGTAATTGTCTTTAAGTGGGGTCCCCAAAGTTCATTATATGTGAGGGAGGCGTATCCTTCCTCTGATCGAACCCGAATCTTATATATGGCTTTGTAGGGTCCATATATGTACTAATATAAAATTTCGTCGAAAAATATTGTATAGGTCGAAAGTTATAATAATATGTCAATAGTGGGCGTGGCTGTAGAAATAACTCGCCCATTTTTTGTGTGGTGTTTCATGTTAGTACCTGCAACATTCCTGTGAAATTTCGATGAAAAATCTTTAATAGGAACCTAGTAATGTTTTTTGGTTAATTGTGGGCGTGGCACAAGCAATAATCTGCCCATATATGGAATGCATGCTAGTACAGACCCAGTGTATACATTTGCCAATTTGTTTTCATATATCATCACTAGAAGCATATATAGGGTAATTGTTTTTAAATGGGGTCCCCAAAGGTCATTATATGGGAGGGAGGCGTATCGTTCCTACAATCGACCCCGAATCTCATATATGGCTTTCTAGGGTCCATATATACTCTAATATAAAATTTGGTCCAAAAATATTGCATAGGTCGTAAGTTATAAAAATATGTCAATAGTGGGCGTAGTTTGTGTGGTGTTTAATATTAGTACCCACAACCTACCTGTGAAATTTCGTAGAAAAATCTTTAATAGGAACCTAGTAATGATTTTTGGTTAATTGTGGGCGTGGCAGTAGGTATAATCTGCCCATATTTGGAATGCATGCTAGTACAGACCCAGTGTATACATATACCAATTTGTTTTAATATATCATCACTAAAAGCATAGATAGGGTAATTGTCTTTAAGTGGGGTCCCCAAAGTTCATTATATGGGAGGGAGGCGTATCCTTCCTCTGATCGACCCCGAATCTTATATATGGCTTTGTAGGGTCCATATATGTACTAACATAAAATTTCGTGCAAAAATATTGTATAGGTCGTAAGTTATAATCATATGTCAATAGTGGGCGTGGCTGTAGAAATAACTCTCCCATTTTTTGTGTGGTATTTATAATAGGAACCTAGTAATGATTTTGGTTAATTGTGGGCGTGGCAGTAGCAATAATCTGCCCATATTTGAAACGCAGGCTAGTACAGACCAAGTGTATACATATACCAATTTGTTTTCATATATCATCATTAGAAGCATAGATTGTTGTCTTTAAGTGGAGTCCCCAAAGTTCATTATATGGGAGGGAGGCGTATCCTTCCTCTGATCGACCCGAATCTTATATATGGCTTTGGAGGGTCCATATATGTACTAATATAAAATTTCGTCCAAAATATTGTATAGGTCATAAGTTATAATACTATGTCAATAGTGGGCGTGGCTGTAGATCTAACTCGCCCATTTTTTGTGTGGGGTTTAATGTTAGTACCCGCAACATTCCTGTGAAATTTCGTTGAAAAATCTTTAGTACTAATTTGTTTTCATATATCATCACTTGAAGCGTAGATAGGGTAAATGTCGTTAAGTGGGGTCCCCAAAGTTCATTATATGGGAGGGAGGCGTATCCTTCCTCTGATCGACCCCGAAACTTATATATGGCTTTGTAGGGTCCATATGTGTACTAATATAAAACTTAGTCCAAAAATATTGTATAGGTCGTAAGTTATAATAATATGTCAATAGTGGGCGTGGCTGTAGAACTAACTCGCCCATCTTTTGTGTGGTGTTTCATGTTAATACCCGCAACATTCCTGTGAAATTTCGTTCAAAAATTTTAGTAGGAAACTAGTAATGATTTTTGGTTAATTGTGGGCGTGGCAGTATCAGTAATTTGCCCATATTTGGAATGCATGCTAGTACACAGACCCAGTGTATACATATACCAATTTGTTTTCATATATCATCATTAGAAGCATAGAGAGGGTAATTGTCTTTAAGTGGGGTCCCCAAAGTTCATTATATGAGAGGGAGGCGTATCCTTCCTCTGATCGACCCCGAATCTTATATATGGCTTTGTAGGGTCCATATATGTACTAACATAACATTTCGTCCAAAAATATTGTATAGGTCGTAAGTTATAATAATATGTCAATGGTGGGCGTGGCTGTAGAAATAACTCGCCCATTTTTTGTGTGGTGTTTAATGTTAGTACCCGCAACCTACCTGTGAAATTTTGTTGAAACATCTTTCCCATATTTGGAATGCATGCTAGTACAGACCCAGTGTATAAATATACCAATTTGTTTTCATATATCATCACTAGAATCATAGATAGGGTAATTGTCTTTAAGTGGGGTCCCCAAAGTTCATTATATGTGAGGGAGGCGTATCCTTCCTCTGATCGACCCCGAATCTTATATATGGCTTTGTAGGGTCCATATATGCTCTAATATAAAATTTGGTTCAAAAATATTGCATAGGTCGTAAGTTATAAAAATATGACAATAGTGGGCGTGGCTGTAGAAATAACTCACCCATTTTTTGTGTGGTGTTTAATATTAGTACCCGCAACCTACCTGTGAAATTTCGTAGAAAAATCTTTAATAGGAACCTAGTAATGATATTTGGTTAATTGTGGGCGTGGCAGTAGCTATAATCTGCCCATATTTGGAATGCATGCTAGTACAGACCCAGGGTATACATATACCAATTTGTTTTCATATATCATCACTAGAATCATAGATAGGGTAATTGTCTTTAAGTGGGGTCCCCAAAGTTCATTATATGTGAGAGAGGCGTATCCTTCCTCTGATCGACCCCGAATCTTATATATGGCTTTGTAGGGTCCATACATGTACTAATATAAAATTTCGTCGAAAAATATTGTATAGGTCGAAAGTTATAATAATATGTCAATAGTGGGCGTGGCTGTAGAACTAACTCGCCCATTTTTTGTGTGGTTATTCATGTTAATACCTGCAACATTCCTGTGAAATTTCGTTGAAAAATCTTTAGTAATAATTTGTTTTCATATATCATCACTTGAAGCGTAGATAGGGCAAATGTCGTTAAGTGGGGTCCCCAAAGTTCATTATATGGGAGGGAGGCGTATCCTTCCTCTGATGGACCCCGAAACTTATATATGGGTTTGTAGGGTCCATATGTGTACTAATATAAAACTTAGTCCAAAAATATTGTATAGGTCGTAAGTTATAATAATATGTCAATAGTGGGCGTGGCTGTAGAACTAACTCGCCCATCTTTTGTGTGGTGTTTCATGTTAATACCCGCAACATTCCTGTGAAATTTCGTTGAAAAATTTTAGTAGGAACCTAGTAATGATTTTTGTAAATTGTGGGCGTGGCAGTATCAGTAATTTGCCCATATTTGGAATGCATGCTAGTACACAGACCCAGTGTATACATATACCAATTTGTTTTCATATATCAGCACTAGAAGCATAGGTAGGGTAATTGTCCTTACGTGGGGTCCCCAAAGTTCATTATATGGGAGGGAGGCGTATCCTTCCTCTGATCGACCCCGAATCTTATATATGGCTTTGTAGGGTCCATATATGTACTAACATAACATTTCGTGCAAAAATATTGTATAGGTCGTAAGTTATAATCATATGTCAATAGTGGGCGTGGCTGTAGAAGTAACTCGCCCATTTTTTGTGTGGTATTTAATGTTAGTACCCGCAACCTACCTGTGAAATTTCGTTGAAACATCTTTAATAGGAACCTAGTAATGATTTTGGTTAATTGTGGGCGTGGCAGTAGCTATAATCTGCCCATATTTGGAATGCATGCTAGTACAACCCCGGTGTATATATATACCAATTTGTTTTCATATATCATCACTAGAATCATAGATAGGGTAATTGTCTTTAAGTGGGGTCCCCAAAGTTCATTATATGTGAGGGAGGCGTATCCTTCCTCTGATCGACCCCGAATCTTATATATGGCTTTGTAGGGTCTATATATGTACTAATATAAAATTTCGTCGAAAAATATTGTATAGGTCTAAAGTTATAATAATATGTCAATAGTGGGCGTGGCTGTAGAAATAACTCGCCTATTTTTTGTGTGGTGTTTAATGTTAGTACCTACAACATTCCTGTGAAATTTCGATGAAAAATCTTTAATAGGAACCTAGAAATTTTTTTTGGTTAATTGTGGGCGTGGCAGAAGCAATAATCTGCCCATATATGGAATGCATGCTAGTACAGACCCAGTGTATACATATACCAATTTGTTTTCATATATCAGCACTAGAAGCATAGGTAGGGTAATTGTCCTTACGTGGGGTCCCCAAAGTTCATTATATGGGAGGGAGGCGTATCCTTCCTATAATCGACCCCGAATCTTATATATGGCTTTGTAGGGTCCATATATGCTCTAATATAAAATTTGGTTCAAAAATATTGCATAGGTCGTAAGTTATAAAAATATGACAATAGTGGGCGTGGCTGTAGAAATAACTCACCCATTTTTTGTGTGGTGTTTAATATTAGTACCCGCAACCTACCTGTGAAATTTCGTAGAAAAATCTTTAATAGGAACCTAGTAATGATATTTGGTTAATTGTGGGCGTGGCAGTAGCTATAATCTGCCCATATTTGGAATGCATGCTAGTACAGACCCAGGGTATACATATACCAATTTGTTTTCATATATCATCACTAGAATCATAGATAGGGTAATCTGTGAAATTTCGATGAAAAATCTTTAATAGGAACCTAGTAATGTTTTTTGGTTAATTGTGGGCGTGGCAGAAGCAATAATCTGCCCATATATGGAATGCATGCTAGTACAGACCCAGTGTATACATATACCAATTTGTTTTCATATATCATCACTTGAAGCGTAGATAGGGCAAATGTCGTTAAGTGGTGTCCCCAAAGTTCATTATATGGGAGGGAGGCGTATCCTTCCTCTGATCAACCCCGAATCTTATATATGGCTTTGTAGGATCCATATATGCTCTAATATAAAATTTGGTCCAAAAATATTGCATAGGTCGTAAGTTATAAAAATATTACAATAGTGGGCGTGGCTCTAGAAATAACTCTCCCATTTTTTGTGTGGTGTTTAATATTAGCACCCGCAACCTACCTGTGAAATTTCGTAGAAAAATCTTTAATAGGAACCTAGTAATGATATTTGGTTAATTGTTGGCGTGGCAGTAGCTATAATCTGCCCATATTTGGTGTGCATGCTAGTACAGACCCAGCGTATACATATACCAATTTGTTTTCATATATCATCACTAGAAGCATAGAGACGGTAATTGTCTTTAAGTGGGGTCCCCAAAGTGCATTATATGGGAGGGAGGCGTATAATTCCTCTGATCGACCCCGAATCTTATATATGGCTTTGTAGGGTCCATATATGTACTAAAAAAAAATTTCGTGCAAAAATATTTTATAGGTCGTAAGTTATAATCATATGTCAATAGTGGGCGTGGCTGTAGAAATAACTCGCCCATTTTTTGTGTGGTATTTAATGTTAGTACCCGCAACCTACCTGTGAAATTTCGTTGAAAAATTTTAGTAGGAACCTAGCAATGATTTTTGGTTAATTGTGGGCGTGGCAGTATCAGTAATTTGCCCATATTTGGAATGCATGCTAGTACACAGACCCAGTGTATACATATACCAATTTGTTTTCATATATCATCATTAGAAGCATAGAGAGGGTAATTGTCTTTAAGTGGGGTCCCCAAAGTTCATTATATGAGAGGGAGGCGTATCCTTCCTCTGATCGACCCCGAATCTTATATATGGCTTTGTAGGGTCCATATATGTACTAACATAAAATTGCGTCCAAAAATATTGTATAGGTCGTAAGTTATAATAATATGTCAATAGTGGGCGTGGCAGTAGAAATAACTCGCCCATTTTTTGTGTGGTGTTT
Source organism: Clusia tigrina (assembly GCA_920105625.2). NCBI lineage: Eukaryota > Metazoa > Arthropoda > Insecta > Diptera > Clusiidae > Clusia > Clusia tigrina. Next base: position 342,033,118 of record OV050030.1, read on the forward strand.
AATGTTAGTACCCGCAACCTACCTGTGAAATTTTGTTGAAACATCTTTAATAGGAACCTAGTAATGATATTTGGTTAATTGTGGCCGTGGCAGTAGCTATAATCTGCCCATATTTGGAATGCATGCTAGTACAGACCCAGTGTATACATATACCAATTTGTTTTCATAAATCATCACTAGAAGCATAGATAGGGTAATTGTCTTTAAATGGGGTCCCCAAAGTTCATTATATGGGAGGGAGGCGTATCCTTCCTATAATCGACCCCGAATCTTATATATGGCTTTGTAGGGTCCATATATGCTCTAATATAAAATTTGGTTCAAAAATATTGCATAGGTCGTAAGTTATAAAAATATGACAATAGTGGGCGTGGCTGTAGAAATAACACACCCATTTTTTGTGTGGTGTTTAATATTAGTACCCGCAACCTACCTGTGAAATTTCGTAGAAAAATCTTTAATAGGAACCTAGTAATGATATTTGGTTAATTGTGGGCGTGGCAGTAGCTATAATATGCCCATATTTGGAATGCATGCTAGTACAGACCCAGGGTATACATATACCAATTTGTTTTCATATATCATCACTAGAATCATAGATAGGGTAATTGTCTTTAAGTGGGGTCCCCAAAGTTCATTATATGTGAGGGAGGCGTATCCTTCCTCTGATCGACCCCGAATCTTATATATGGCTTTGTAGGGTCCATACATGTACTAATATAAAATTTCGTCGAAAAATATTGTATAGGTCGAAAGTTATAATAATACGTCAATAGTGGGCGTGGCTGTAGAACTAACTCGCCCATTTTTTGTGTGGTGTTTCATGTTAATACCTGCAACATTCCTGTGAAATTTCGTTGAAAAATCTTTAGTAATAATTTGTTTTCATATATCATCACTTGAAGCGTAGATAGGGTAAATGTCGTTAAGTGGGGTCCCCAAAGTTCATTATATGGGAGGGAGGCGTATCCTTCCTCTGATCGACCCCGAAACTTATATATGGCTTTGTAGGGTCCATATGTGTACTAATATAAAACTTAGTCCAAAAATATTGTATAGGTGTAAGTTATAATAATATGTCAATAGTGGGCGTTGCTGTAGAACTAACTCGCCCATCTTTTGTGTGGTGTTTCATGTTAATACCCGCAACATTCCTGTGATATTTCGTTGAAAAATTTTAGTAGGAACCTAGTAATGATTTTTGTTAATTGTGGGCGTGGCAGTATCAGTAATTTGCCCATATTTGGAATGCATGCTAGTACACAGACCCAGTGTATACATATACCAATTTGTTTTCATATATCATCACTAGAAGCATAGAGAGGGTAATTGTCTTTAAGTGGGGTCCCCAAAGTTCATTATATGGGAGGGAGGCGTATCCTTCCTCTGATCGACCCCGAATCTTATATATGGCTTTGTAGGGTCCATATATGTACTAACATAACATTTCGTCGAAAAATATTGTATAGGTCTAAAGTTATAATAATATTTCAATAGTGGGCGTGGCTGTAGAAATAACTCGCCTATTTTTTGTGTGGTGTTTAATGTTAGTACCTGCAACATTCCTGTGAAATTTCGATGAAAAATCTTTAATAGGAACCTAGAAAATTTTTTTGGTTAATTGTGGGCGTGGCAGAAGCAATAATCTGCCCATATATGGAATGCATGCTAGTACAGACCCAGTGTATACATATACCAATTTGTTTTCATATATCAGCACTAGAAGCATAGGTAGGGTAATTGTCCTTACGTGGGGTCCCCAAAGTTCATTATATGGGAGGGAGGCGTATCCTTCCTATAATCGACCCCGAATCTTATATATGGCTTTGTAGGGTCCATATATGCTCTAATATAAAATTTGGTTCAAAAATATTGCATAGGTCGTAAGTTATAAAAATATGACAATAGTGGGCGTGGCTGTAGAAATAACTCACCCATTTTTTGTGTGGTGTTTAATATTAGTACCCGCAACCTACCTGTGAAATTTCGTAGAAAAATCTTTAATAGGAACCTAGTAATGATATTTGGTTAATTGTGGGCGTGGCAGTAGCTATAATCTGCCCATATTTGGAATGCATGCTAGTACAGACCCAGGGTATACATATACCAATTTGTTTTCATATATCATTACTAGAATCATAGATAGGGTAATCTGTGAAATTTCGATGAAAAATCTTTAATAGGAACCTAGTAATGTTTTTTGGTTAATTGTGGGCGTGGCAGAAGCAATAATCTGCCCATATATGGAATGCATGCTAGTACAGACCCAGTGTATACATATACCAATTTGTTTTCATATATCATCACTTGAAGCGTAGATAGGGCAAATGTCGTTAAGTGGTGTCCCCAAAGTTCATTATATGGGAGGGAGGCGTATCCTTCCTCTGATCAACCCCGAATCTTATATATGGCTTTGTAGGATCCATATATGCTCTAATATAAAATTTGGTCCAAAAATATTGCATAGGTCGTAAGTTATAAAAATATTACAATAGTGGGCGTGGCTGTAGAAATAACTCTCCCATTTTTTGTGTGGTGTTTAATATTAGTACCCGCAACCTACCTGTGAAATTTCGTAGAAAAATCTTTAATAGGAACCTAGTAATGATATTTGGTTAATTGTTGGCGTGGCAGTAGCTATAATCTGCCCATATTTGGTGTGCATGCTAGTACAGACCCAGCGTATACATATACCAATTTGTTTTCATATATCATCACTAGAAGCATAGAGACGGTAATTGTCTTTAAGTGGGGTCCCCAAAGTGCATTATATGGGAGGGAGGCGTATCCTTCCTCTGATCGACCCCGAATCTTATATATGGCTTTGTAGGGTCCATATATGTACTAACATAAAATTGCGTCCAAAAATATTGTATAGGTCGTAAGTTATAATAATATGTCAATAGTGGGCGTGGCTGTAGAAATAACTCGCCCATTTTTTGTGTGGTGTTTAATGTTAGTACCCGCAACCTACCTGTGAAATTTTGTTGAAACATCTTTAATAGGAACCTAGTAATGATATTTGGTTAATTGTGGCCGTGGCAGTAGCTATAATCTGCCCATATTTGGAATGCATGCTAGTACAGACCCAGTGTATACATATACCAATTTGTTTTCATATATCAGCACTAGAAGCATAGGTAGGGTAATTGTCCTTACGTGGGGTCCCCAAAGTTCATTATATGGGAGGGAGGCGTATCCTTCCTATAATCGACCCCGAATCTTATATATGGCTTTGTAGGGTCCATATATGCTCAAATATAAAATTTGGTTCAAAAATATTGCATAGGTCGTAAGTTATAAAAATATGACAATAGTGGGCGTGGCTGTAGAAATAACTCACCCATTTTTTGTGTGGTGTTTAATATTAGTACCCGCAACCTACCTGTGAAATTTCGTAGAAAAATCTTTAATAGGAACCTAGTAATGATATTTGGTTAATTGTGGGCGTGGCAGTAGCTATAATCTGCCCATATTTGGAATGCATGCTAGTACAGACCCAGGGTATACATATACCAATTTGTTTTCATATATCATCACTAGAATCATAGATAGGGTAATCTGTGAAATTTCGATGAAAAATCTTTAATAGGAACCTAGTAATGTTTTTTGGTTAATTGTGGGCGTGGCAGAAGCAATAATCTGCCCATATATGGAATGCATGCTAGTACAGACCCAGTGTATACATATACCAATTTGTTTTCATATATCATCACTAGAAGCATAGAGACGGTAATTGTCTTTAAGTGGGGTCCCCAAAGTGCATTATATGGGAGGGAGGCGTATAATTCCTCTGATCGACCCCGAATCTTATATATGGCTTTGTAGGGTCCATATATGTACTAACAAAAAATTTCGTGCAAAAATATTTTATAGGTCGTAAGTTATAATAATATGTCAATAGTGGGCGAGGCTGTAGAACTAACTCGCCCATCTTTTGTGTGGTGTTTCATGTTAATACCCGCAACATTCCTGTGAAATTTCGTTGAAAAATTTTAGTAGGAACCTAGTTATGATTTTTGTTAATTGTGGGCGTGGCAGTATCAGTAATTTGCCCATATTTGGAATGCATGCTAGTACACAGACCCAGTGTATACATATACCAATTTGTTTTCATATATCATCACTAGAAGCATAGAGAGGGTAATTGTCTTTAAGTGGGGTCCCCAAAGTTCATTATATGGGAGGGAGGCGTATCCTTCCTCTGATCGACCCCGAATCTTATATATGGCTTTGTAGGGTCCATACATGTACTAACATAACATTTCGTGCAAAAATATTGTATAGGTCGTAAGTTATAATAATATTTCAATAGTGGGCGTGGCTGTAGAAATAACTCGCCTATTTTTTGTGTGGTGTTTAATGTTAGTACCTGCAACATTCCTGTGAAATTTCGATGAAAAATCTTTAATAGGAACCTAGAATTTTTTTTTGGTTAATTGTGGGCGTGGCAGAAGCAATAATCTGCCCATATATGGAATGCATGCTAGTACAGACCCAGTGTATACATATACCAATTTGTTTTCATATATCAGCACTAGAAGCATAGGTAGGGTAATTGTCCTTACGTGGGGTCCCCAAAGTTCATTATATGGGAGGGAGGCGTATCCTTCCTATAATCGACCCCGAATCTTATATATGGCTTTGTAGGGTCCATATATGCTCTAATATAAAATTTGGTTCAAAAATATTGCATAGGTCGAAAGTTATAATAATATGTCAATAGTGGGCGTGGCTGTAGAAATAACTCGCCCATTTTTTGTGTGGTGTTTCATGTTAGTACCTGCAACATTCCTGTGAAATTTCGATGAAAAATCTTTAATAGGAACCTAGTAATGTTTTTTGGTTAATTGTGGGCGTGGCAGTAGCTATAATCTGCCCATATTTGGAATGCATGCTAGTACAGACCCAGGGTATACATATACCAATTTGTTTTCATATATCATCACTAGAAGCATATATAGGGTAATTGTCTTTAAATGGGGTCCCCAAAGGTCATTATATGGGAGGGAGGCGTATCCTTCCTATAATCGACCCCGAATCTTATATATGGCTTTGTAGGGTCCATATATGCTCAAATATAAAATTTGGTTCAAAAATATTGCATAGGTCGTAAGTTATAAAAATATGACAATAGTGGGCGTGGCTGTAGAAATAACTCACCCATTTTTTGTGTGGTGTTTAATATTAGTACCCGCAACCTACCTGTGAAATTTCGTAGAAAAATCTTTAATAGGAACCTAGTAATGATATTTGGTTAATTGTGGGCGTGGCAGTAGCTATAATCTGCCCATATTTGGAATGCATGCTAGTACAGACCCAGGGTATACATATACCAATTTGTTTTCATATATCATCACTAGAATCATAGATAGGGTAATCTGTGAAATTTCGATGAAAAATCTTTAATAGGAACCTAGTAATGTTTTTTGGTTAATTGTGGGCGTGGCAGAAGCAATAATCTGCCCATATATGGAATGCATGCTAGTACAGACCCAGTGTATACATATACCAATTTGTTTTCATATATCATCACTTGAAGCGTAGATAGGGCAAATGTCGTTAAGTGGTGTCCCCAAAGTTCATTATATGGGAGGGAGGCGTATCCTTCCTCTGATCAACCCCGAATCTTATATATGGCTTTGTAGGATCCATATATGCTCTAATATAAAATTTGGTCCAAAAATATTGCATAGGTCGTAAGTTATAAAAATATTACAATGGTGGGCGTGGCTGTAGAAATAACTCTCCCATTTTTTGTGTGGTGTTTAATATTAGTACCCGCAACCTACCTGTGAAATTTCGTAGAAAAATCTTTAATAGGAACCTAGTAATGATATTTGGTTAATTGTTGGCGTGGCAGTAGCTATAATCTGCCCATATTTGGTGTGCATGCTAGTACAGACCCAGCGTATACATATACCAATTTGTTTTCATATATCATCACTAGAAGCATAGAGACGGTAATTGTCTTTAAGTGGGGTCCCCAAAGTGCATTATATGGGAGGGAGGCGTATAATTCCTCTGATCGACCCCGAATCTTATATATGGCTTTGTAGGGTCCATATATGTACTAACAAAAAATTTCGTGCAAAAATATTTTATAGGTCGTAAGTTATAATAATATGTCAATAGTGGGCGTGGCTGTAGAACTAACTCGCCCATCTTTTGTGTGGTGTTTCATGTTAATACCCGCAACATTCCTGTGAAATTTCGTTGAAAAATTTTAGTAGGAACCTAGTTATGATTTTTGTTAATTGTGGGCGTGGCAGTATCAGTAATTTGCCCATATTTGGAATGCATGCTAGTACACAGACCCAGTGTATACATATACCAATTTGTTTTCATATATCATCACTAGAAGCATAGAGAGGGTAATTGTCTTTAAGTGGGGTCCCCAAAGTTCATTATATGGGAGGGCGGCGTATCCTTCCTCTGATCGACCCCGAATCTTATATATGGCTTTGTAGGGTCCATACATGTACTAACATAACATTTCGTGCAAAAATATTGTATAGGTCGTAAGTTAAAATCATATGTCAATAGTGGGCGTGGCTGTAGAAGTAACTCGCCCATTTTTTGTGTGGTATTTAATGTTAGTACGCGCAACCTACCTGTGAAATTTCGTTGAAACATCTTTAATAGGAACCTAGTAATGATTTTGGTTAATTGTGGGCGTGGCAGTAGCTATAATCTGCCCATATTTGGAATGCATGCTAGTACAACCCCGGTGTATATATATACCAATTTGTTTTCATATATCTTCACTAGAATCATAGATAGGGTAATTGTCTTTAAGTGGGGTCCGCAAAGTTCATTATATGTGAGGGAGGCGTATCCTTCCTCTGATCGACCCCGAATCTTATATATGGCTTTGTAGGGTCTATATATGTACTAATATAAAATTTCGTCGAAAAATATTGTATAGGTCTAAAGTTATAATAATATTTCAATAGTGGGCGTGGCTGTAGAAATAACTCGCCTATTTTTTGTGTGGTGTTTAATGTTAGTACCTGCAACATTCCTGTGAAATTTCGATGAAAAATCTTTAATAGGAACCTAGAATTTTTTTTTGGTTAATTGTGGGCGTGGCAGAAGCAATAATCTGCCCATATATGGAATGCATGCTAGTACAGACCCAGTGTATACATATACCAATTTGTTTTCATATATCAGCACTAGAAGCATAGGTAGGGTAATTGTCCTTACGTGGGGTCCCCAAAGTTCATTATATGGGAGGGAGGCGTATCCTTCCTATAATCGACCCCGAATCTTATATATGGCTTTGTAGGGTCCGTATATGCTCTAATATAAAATTTGGTTCAAAAATATTGCATAGGTCGTAAGTTATAAAAATATGACAATAGTGGGCGTGGCTGTAGAAATAACTCACCCATTTTTTGTGTGGTGTTTAATATTAGTACCCGCAACCTACCTGTGAAATTTCGTAGAAAAATCTTTAATAGGAACCTAGTAATGATATTTGGTTAATTGTGGGCGTGGCAGTAGCTATAATCTGCCCATATTTGGAATGCATGCTAGTACAGACCCAGGGTATACATATACCAATTTGTTTTCATATATCATCACTAGAATCATAGATAGGGTAATCTGTGAAATTTCGATGAAAAATCTTTAATAGGAACCTAGTAATGTTTTTTGGTTAATTGTGGGCGTGGCAGAAGCAATAATCTGCCCATATATGGAATGCATGCTAGTACAGACCCAGTGTATACATATACCAATTTGTTTTCATATATCATCACTTGAAGCGTAGATAGGGCAAATGTCGTTAAGTGGTGTCCCCAAAGCTCATTATATGGGAGGGAGGCGTATCCTTCCTCTGATCAACCCCGAATCTTATATATGGCTTTGTAGGATCCATATATGCTCTAATATAAAATTTGGTCCAAAAATATTGCATAGGTCGTAAGTTATAAAAATATTACAATGGTGGGCGTGGCTGTAGAAATAACTCTCCCATTTTTTGTGTGGTGTTTAATATTAGTACCCGCAACCTACCTGTGAAATTTCGTAGAAAAATCTTTAATAGGAACCTAGTAATGATATTTGGTTAATTGTTGGCGTGGCAGTAGCTATAATCTGCCCATATTTGGTGTGCATGCTAGTACAGACCCAGCGTATACATATACCAATTTGTTTTCATATATCATCACTAGAAGCATAGAGACGGTAATTGTCTTTAAGTGGGGTCCCCAAAGTGCATTATATGGGAGGGAGGCGTATAATTCCTCTGATCGACCCCGAATCTTATATATGGCTTTGTAGGGTCCATATATGTACTAACAAAAAATTTCGTGCAAAAATATTTTATAGGTCGTAAGTTATAATAATATGTCAATAGTGGGCGTGGCTGTAGAACTAACTCGCCCATCTTTTGTGTGGTGTTTCATGTTAATACCCGCAACATTCCTGTGAAATTTCGTTGAAAAATTTTAGTAGGAACCTAGTTATGATTTTTGTTAATTGTGGGCGTGGCAGTATCAGTAATTTGCCCATATTTGGAATGCATGCTAGTACACAGACCCAGTGTATACATATACCAATTTGTTTTCATATATCATCACTAGAAGCATAGAGAGGGTAATTGTCTTTAAGTGGGGTCCCCAAAGTTCATTATATGGGAGGGCGGCGTATCCTTCCTCTGATCGACCCCGAATCTTATATATGGCTTTGTAGGGTCCATACATGTACTAACATAACATTTCGTGCAAAAATATTGTATAGGTCGTAAGTTAAAATCATATGTCAATAGTGGGCGTGGCTGTAGAAGTAACTCGCCCATTTTTTGTGTGGTATTTAATGTTAGTACGCGCAACCTACCTGTGAAATTTCGTTGAAACATCTTTAATAGGAACCTAGTAATGATTTTGGTTAATTGTGGGCGTGGCAGTAGCTATAATCTGCCCATATTTGGAATGCATGCTAGTACAACCCCGGTGTATATATATACCAATTTGTTTTCATATATCTTCACTAGAATCATAGATAGGGTAATTGTCTTTAAGTGGGGTCCGCAAAGTTCATTATATGTGAGGGAGGCGTATCCTTCCTCTGATCGACCCCGAATCTTATATATGGCTTTGTAGGGTCTATATATGTACTAATATAAAATTTCGTCGAAAAATATTGTATAGGTCTAAAGTTATAATAATATTTCAATAGTGGGCGTGGCTGTAGAAATAACTCGCCTATTTTTTGTGTGGTGTTTAATGTTAGTACCTGCAACATTCCTGTGAAATTTCGATGAAAAATCTTTAATAGGAACCTAGAATTTTTTTTTGGTTAATTGTGGGCGTGGCAGAAGCAATAATCTGCCCATATATGGAATGCATGCTAGTACAGACCCAGTGTATACATATACCAATTTGTTTTCATATATCAGCACTAGAAGCATAGGTAGGGTAATTGTCCTTACGTGGGGTCCCCAAAGTTCATTATATGGGAGGGAGGCGTATCCTTCCTATAATCGACCCCGAATCTTATATATGGCTTTGTAGGGTCCATATATGCTCTAATATAAAATTTGGTTCAAAAATATTGCATAGGTCGTAAGTTATAAAAATATGACAATAGTGGGCGTGGCTGTAGAAATAACTCACCCATTTTTTGTGTGGTGTTTAATATTAGTACCCGCAACCTACCTGTGAAATTTCGTAGAAAAATCTTTAATAGGAACCTAGTAATGATATTTGGTTAATTGTGGGCGTGGCAGTAGCTATAATCTGCCCATATTTGGAATGCATGCTAGTACAGACCCAGGGTATACATATACCAATTTGTTTTCATATATCATCACTAGAATCATAGATAGGGTAATCTGTGAAATTTCGATGAAAAATCTTTAATAGGAACCTAGTAATGTTTTTTGGTTAATTGTGGGCGTGGCAGAAGCAATAATCTGCCCATATATGGAATGCATGCTAGTACAGACCCAGTGTATACATATACCAATTTGTTTTCATATATCATCACTTGAAGCGTAGATAGGGCAAATGTCGTTAAGTGGTGTCCCCAAAGCTCATTATATGGGAGGGAGGCGTATCCTTCCTCTGATCAACCCCGAATCTTATATATGGCTTTGTAGGATCCATATATGCTCTAATATAAAATTTGGTCCAAAAATATTGCATAGGTCGTAAGTTATAAAAATATTACAATAGTGGGCGTGGCTGTAGAAATAACTCTCCCATTTTTTGTGTGGTGTTTAATATTAGTACCCGCAACCTACCTGTGAAATTTCGTAGAAAAATGTTTAATAGGAACCTAGTAATGATATTTGGTTAATTGTTGGCGTGGCAGTAGCTATAATCTGCCCATATTTGGTGTGCATGCTAGTACAGACCCAGCGTATACATATACCAATTTGTTTTCATATATCATCACTAGAAGCATAGAGACGGTAATTGTCTTTAAGTGGGGTCCCCAAAGTGCATTATATGGGAGGGAGGCGTATCCTTCCTCTGATCGACCCCGAATCTTATATATGGCTTTGTAGGGTCCATATATGTACTAACAAAAAATTTCGTGCAAAAATATTTTATAGGTCGTAAGTTATAATCATATGTCAATAGTGGGCGTGGCTGTAGAAATAACTCGCCCATTTTTTGTGTGGTATTTAATGTTAGTACCCGCAACCTACCTGTGAAATTTCGTTGAAAAATTTTAGTAGGAACCTAGCAATGATTTTTGGTTAATTGTGGGCGTGGCAGAATCAGTAATTTGCCCATATTTGGAATGCATGCTAGTACACAGACCCAGTGTATACATATACCAATTTGTTTTCATATATCATCATTAGAAGCATAGAGAGGGTAATTGTCTTTAAGTGGGGTCCCCAAAGTTCATTATATGAGAGGGAGGCGTATCCTTCCTCTGATCGACCCCGAATCTTATATATGGCTTTGTAGGGTCCATATATGTACTAACATAAAATTGCGTCCAAAAATATTGTAAAGGTCGTAAGTTATAATAATATGTCAATAGTGGGCGTGGCTGTAGAAATAACTCGCCCATTTTTTGTGTGGTGTTTAATGTTAGTACCCGCAACCTACCTGTGAAATTTTGTTGAAACATCTTTAATAGGAACCTAGTAATGATATTTGGTTAATTGTGGCCGTGGCAGTAGCTATAATCTGCCCATATTTGGAATGTATGCTAGTACAGACCCAGTGTATACATATACCAATTTGTTTTCATATATCATCACTAGAATCATAGATAGGGTAATTGTCTTTAAGTGGGGTCCCCAAAGTTCATTATATGTGAGGGAGGCGTATCCTTCCTCTGATCGAACCCGAATCTTATATATGGCTTTGTAGGGTCCATATATGTACTAATATAAAATTTCGTCGAAAAATATTGTATAGGTCGAAAGTTATAATAATATGTCAATAGTGGGCGTGGCTGTAGAAATAACTCGCCCATTTTTTGTGTGGTGTTTCATGTTTCATGTTAGTAAAAATCTTTAATAGGAACCTAGTAATGTTTTTTGGTTAATTGTGGGCGTGGCAAAAGCAATAATCTGCCCATATATGGAATGCATGCTAGTACAGACCCAGTGTATACATTTGCCAATTTGTTTTCATATATCATCACTAGAAGCATAGATAGGGTAATGGTCTTTAAATGGGGTCCCCAAAGTTCATTATATGGGAGGAAGGCGTATCCTTCCTATAATCGACCCCGAATCTTATATATGGCTTTGTAGGGTCCATATATGCTCTAATATAAAATTTGGTCCAAAAATATTGCATAGGCCGTAAGTTATAAAAATATGACAATAGTGGGCGTGGCTGTAGAAATAACTCGCCCATTTTTTGTGTGGTGTTTAATATTATTACCCGCAACCTACCTGTGAAATTTCGTAGAAAAAATCTTCAATAGGAACCTAGTAATGATATTTGGTTAATTGTGGGCGTGGCAGTAGCTAAAATCTGCCCATATTTGGAATGCATGCTAGTACAGACCCAGTGTATACATATACCAATTTGTTTTCATATATCGTCACTAGAATCATAGATAGGGTAATTGTCTTTAAGTGGGGTCCCCAAAGTTCATTATATGTGAGGGAGGCGTATCCTTCCTCTGATCGAACCCGAATCTTATATATGGCTTTGTAGGGTCCATATATGTACTAATATAAAATTTCGTCGAAAAATATTGTATAGGTCGAAAGTTATAATAATATGGCAATAGTGGGCGTGGCTGTAGAAATAACTCGCCCATTTTTTGTGTGGTGTTTAATATTAGTACCCACAACCTACCTGTGAAATTTCGTAGAAAAATCTTTAATAGGAACCTAGTAATGATTTTTGGTTAATTATGGGCGTGGCAGTAGGAATAATCTGCCCATATTTGGAATGCATGCTAGTACAGACCCAGTGTATACATATACCAATTTGTTTTCATATATCATCACTAGAAGCATAGATAGGGTAATTGTCTTAAAGTGGGGTCCACAAAGTTCATTATATGGGAGGAAGGCGTATCCTTCCTCTGATCGACCCCGAATCTTATAAAGGGTCCGCCAAATAACTTTTTTTTTTTTAAACAGGGCGCAAAACATCGAGTGTAGCTTCGGCTGTGTGGCACGTAGCGCCGTCCTTTTGAAACCAAATGTTGCCAATATCCTCCTCTTCAATTTTTGTGAACAAAAATTCGTTCAACATGGCCCGATAACGATCGCCATTGACTGCAACGGCCACTCCTTGGTAATTTTCGAAGAAAAATGGCCCAATTGCCTCTGGACCAAAATCCGCACCAAACAGTGACTCGTTTTGGGTGCATCGGCTTTTCAATGTATGCGTGCGGGTTTTCTGTGCCCCAAATGCGACAATTTTGCTTGTTTACATACCCGCCAAGATCAAAATTAGCTTCATCTGAAAAGATGATTTTTTTGGCAAAATCGGCATCTTCTGTAAGTCGATCGCAGGCCCACTTAGCGAAGCGAAAACGCATTGGATGGTCAGTTGGCTTCAACTCCTGAACCAATTGGACTTTGTATGGCGTCATACCAAGGTCTTTATGCAAAATTCGTCTCAATGATGTCTCCGAAATGTTCAATTGTTGAGAACGACGGTGAATTGATGTTGATGGCGCTTCACGCACACTTTCTGCCACAGCAGCAATATTCTCGGGTGTACGCACTGTTTTTGGCTTTTCACGCTTTGGTTTATCGATGAGGATGCCAGTTTCTTTCACTTTTTTCACAAGATAACGAACATACGGAGCTGACGGTGCTTCTCTTCTTCCAAAATCCGTACGCAATTTTCGCACACATTCTGCAACATTACCATGATTTTCAAAGTAATGTCGCAATATTTCCCAGCGTTGTTCAAGCGTATACACAACCATATTCGTTCAGCGGAAGGATAAAACTAATTATCTGTCAAATCAGACATGAGCTAAGTGTTACCATTCACGAAATAAGCACTAGTTTGACAAAAAAAAAACGTTAGATGGCGGACCCGTGATATGGCTTTGTAGGATCCATATGTGTACTAATATAAAATTTCGTCCAAAAATATTGTATAGGTCGTAAGTTATAATAATATGTCAATAGTAGGCGTGCCTGTAGAACTAACTCGCCCATCTTTTGTGTGGTGTTTCATGTTAGTACCCGCAACATTCCTGTGTAATTTCGTTGCAAAATCTTTAGTACTAATTTGTTTTCATATATCATCACTAGAAGCATAGATAGGGTAATTGTCTTTAAGTGGGGTCCCCAAAGTTCATTATATGGGAGGGAGGCGTATCCTTCCTCTGATCGACCCCGAATCTTATATATGGCTTTGTAGGGTCCATATATGTACTAACATAACATTTCGTCCAAAAATATTGTATAGGTCGTAAGTTATAATAATATGTCAATAGTGGGCGTGGCTGTAGAAATAACTCGCCAATTTTTTGTGTGGTGTTTAATGTTAGTACCCGCAACCTACCTGTGAAATTTTGTTGAAACATCTTTCCCATATTTGGAATGCATGCTAGTACAGACCCAGTGTATAAATATACCAATTTGTTTTCATATATCATCACTAGAATCATAGATAGGGTAATTGTCTTTAAGTGGGGTCCCCAAAGTTCATTATATGTGAGGGAGGCGTATCCTTCCTCTGATCGACCCCGAATCTTATATATGGCTTTGTAGGGTCTATATATGTACTAATATAAAATTTCGTCGAAAAATATTGTATAGGTCGAAAGTTATAATAATATGTCAATAGTGGGCGTGGCTGTAGAAATAACTCGCCCATTTTTTATGTGGTGTTTAATGTTAGTACCTGCAACATTCCTGTGAAATTTCGATGAAAAATCTTTAATAGGAACCTAGTAATGATTTTGGTTAATTGTGGGCGTGGCAGTAGCAATAATCTGCCCATATTTGAAACGCAGGCTAGTACAGACCCAGTGTATACATATACCAATTTGTTTTCATATATCATCATTAGAAGCATAGATAGGGTAATTGTCTTTAAGTGGGGTCCCCAAAGTTCATTATATGGGAGGGAGGCGTATCCTTCCTCTGATCGACCCCGAATCTTATATGGCTTTGTAGGGTCCATATGTGTACTAATATAAAATTTCGTCCAAAAATATTGTATAGGTCGTAAGTTATAATAATATGTCAATAGTAGGCGTGCCTGTAGAACTAACTCGCCCATCTTTTGTGTGGTGTTTCATGTTAGTACCCGCAACATTCCTGTGTAATTTCGTTGCAAAATCTTTAGTACTAATTTGTTTTCATATATCATCACTAGAAGCATAGATAGGGTAATTGTCTTTAAGTGGGGTCCCCAAAGTTCATTATATGGGAGGGAGGCGTATCCTTCCTCTGATCGACCCCGAATCTTATATATGGCTTTGTAGGGTCCATATAAGTTAACATAACATATGCAAAAACTTCAATATAAATTAATATGCAAGCCACTCAGTGCAATTCCACTTCATATTGCACCAGCGGTCACACGGTCTGCCTGTGGTGGCATAATTGCACGCGCGGATCGGATGACACAATTATGCTAACGTAGCGTCTGGAGCAGTTCCGCCGGTGGGAACCGAAGCAACTGGAAGGAAGGAACGCAGCGGCAGCATGATCACCCCAAGGCAGCGAGGCTTATATTATTTTCAACTTAAGTTTGTTCTAATTTGAAGTTATCTAAATAAAGACGTGCCAAGAGCACAATAAAATATAAAATTTTATTTTTTATTTTAAATCGACATAAAATAATTTAACTGGCGCCCGAGCAGGGACCAGTCGCGAAATTCGGAGTCTGACCGCGAAAGGATACGTTTTGAATTAAAAATAATTTGCGTTCGTACATATAATACAGAAGTGGAGTGACAAAAAAAATAATAAGCATTGAATGCTAAATAAAGAAGTTTAAAAACAGTGCAAAAATTTGTTAATTAACTGTGAAAACATTTTGTTGGAAAAAAATTTTAATATGCTCCGCTTCCTGTAATTAAAAATAAAATTAATCTACGCAGTTACTAAAACAATATACATTGGCCAATGTTACGCACGAACTAACGTAAAACAAAATAAAAAAAACAAAAGGAAACCAAATCACTAAACTAATAAACTTCGTGGAAATCAAAAAGTTCGCTGGGAAAAAATCTTCGGAATCAGGCTGGTCCAAAAAATCCTGTAGTGAGTGTTATTGGTGATCGAAAAATCTAATATCTCATAATATCACATAGTGATCACAAAATCCAATAACGAGTACTATTGGTAATTTAAAAAAACAAAGAAAAATCCAATTACTGGTGCCCTCAAGTAGTGCCCGCGTACTGGTAAACAAAAATCCTTTAGCAAGAGTCCTTAAGTAGTTCGAAGCTAAAGTTCGCGAAAAAATCCTTGTAGGATACTCGCGCCGACTTAGTACAGAGAAAGAGGCCCCTAGTAGCTTTTAAGCAAACGGGACGCGTTGCACGCACGCCGCTCTGTCAAAACTTTAATTGAATTAAAAACAATATTTTAAAAAAAAGGAGAAAAACAAAACAACAAAAAAAAAAAATAAATATTCTGAAAATATTTGAAATACTAAAAAGAATCAAAACAAAAGAATACAAACAAGATTTCTATACTGGTAAATGAAGAACACATTTGCGTGAAATTTAACAATAAAAAAGGAGAAAGAGATAAGAAAAGATACGAATTTAGAAAAAATATATACTCACGCACAAATTTGAAATTCAAAAAAAAAAATCGAAAATACAAATAAATAAAAACAAAAACAAAAAGTGGACAATTTTTTTATACAAGAAAGAATGCCAATAAGTGTCGGGATGCTTTTAGCACTATTGTAAGTAATAATTAATCTTCATGTCAAAAATTTTGTATTAACGCAGTTTAAGAAAACTTCAAAAACCTATTATTTTAACCTAAAATTGATTCATATTTAAGAAATAAAATTTTGTAACATTTAAACAAAAGACGAAAACACATTCCCTAAAAACTATTTGATAATTTAAAAAAAAAATTCGAAAGAAAATACCTATTGTAATATAAAAAAAAAAAAAAAAAATCAAAATGCAAAACGAATCCATCCTTAAACCTTCCCTCCTTGACCCTTCCTCAAGCTCCTCCTCCAGTTAACAGCGAACAAGCCAAGGCACCGCATTAGAAAGCATGGTGTCTACCATGGTTAACCGAATCTTGCAGGCCGAAGGACGAGACATCCTAAGATCCCTAGTAAACCCACAGTCGGAATCAAATGAGGCAACCGACCAGACTATCAATGAGGAATATAGAAATGACATGTCGGATTTAGACAGGATTCCCGATGTGGTCAGGTGTGTAAGAGAATTCTCAGGAAAAGCAGGGGAATTCAGCTCCTGGAAAAAGAGCGTAGACAGGATTTTGAATATTTATGAGGGTTCAAAAGGAACTCCTAGGTACTTTGGAATATTAAATGTGGTTAGGAATAAAATCGTGGGAGAGGCAGTGATGGCTCTCGAATCCTATAACACTCCGCTCGACTGCAAAGCTATTTCAAAATGCCTAACAATGCACTACGCTGACAAACGTGATTTAGGTACTTTGGAGTACCAAATGACATCATTGATTCAAGGCAACTTGTCAGTAGAAGAATTTTACCAACAGGTGTATAAGCATTTGTCATTGATCCTTAACAAAATAGGCTGTATGGAGATAGGAGCGGAGTCCATAAATCTCTTGACGCAAACTTACTGAGAAAAAGCGCTGGACACATTCGTTAGAGGACTTAAAGGTGACATGCCCAGGTTGCTGGGCATACGCGAGCCGGCAGACCTGCCACAGGCTCTACATCTTTGCCTAAAACTTCAGAACCAAAATTATAGAACAAATTACGCGATCAATACACATACAAACACTAAAAGGCAGATATCTCAACCAATGCCACCACATAAGGGATACTTTGGCAATAACAATTTTTATCCTCAGCTGGCGCACTTCCCCAAATTCAACAACAATTACAACAATCCTAGGCACAACCCCCAAAATCAACGCCCCTATTCCAATAATTCTAACTTCCAAAACCAACGCTTCCAAAATGATCAGTTCCACTATGCACCTCCAAGACCAATGGCACCTAAGCCACCAGTACCTATGGAAGTAGACCAGAGCCTCCGGAAAAGAGCAGTAAACTATGCCAACAGGCCACAATCAGGATTTGCACCCAAACGTGAGGCAAGCAGCTAGAATGCTGGAATTCCATATAAGACGCAAAGAAACTTCCATATCAATCCAGCCAACGCCTATCTCAATGACTTTAACCGGACTATAGCGGAGGAGGAAAATCGTGGTAATCAACCTTCTAATGAACATGGAACAGGTGCATCTCACGAACAGGATATTGTAGACTATGCGGACATCTATTTTTTAGGAAATCCTACTCGTCGCTCCCATACGTCGAAACAAGGACAGAGAGCGGCGAGATACTAAAGATATTAATAGACACAGGGTCAAATAAAAACTATATTCAGAATTCACTAGTACCAACACCCACACTTAACAAGAGCCCATTCTTCGCCAATTCAATAGGTGGAGACATCCAAATAACTCACCATACCGTAGCACATCTTTTCGGCCAAAATGATATTGACATCAAATTTTATTTGTTACCTACCTTGAAATCCTTCCATGCAATCCTTGGAAATGATGGCCTTAAGGAGTTAGCTGCTGTAATCAACACTGAACATGGTTTCATGTGAGTTCGAAATGGAATAAAAATTAAAATTAATCAAATGTCATCGCAGGGCGTGAATGCCATTGATATCGAGGTAGACCACATTCCCTTACCCGTAAGAAACGACTTCCTCAAATTAGTCCTTAGGCATGCTAGCCTATTTGCTGAGCCCGACGAAAAATTAACTTATACAAGTCGAGTAGTAAGAGAAATTCGGACAACGAATGACACCCCCGTTTATACAAGGTGCTATCCCTATCCTATGTCTCTAAAGACGAGGTCGAGAAACAAATCGATCAACGTCTGAACGACGGTATAATAAGGCCATCGAGATCTCCCTATAATTCACCTGTGTGGATAGTCCCAAAAAAGCCGATTTATCTGGACAAAAGAAATACCGAATGGTAATTGATTACCGCAAATAGTAATTAATAGTAACAATTGCAGACCGCTATCCCATTCCTGAGATTAAAGAGGTAATTGCTCAACTTGGGAAAAATAAATTATTTTCTGTTATAGGCTTAAAGAGTGGGTTTCATCAAATACCACTTAAGGAATCCGATATTGAAAAAACAGCATTTTCTGTAAATAATGGAAAATTTGAATTTTTAAGGCTTCCTTTTGGGCTGAAAAATGCCCCAGCAATCTTTCAAAGAACGCTTGACGACATACTTCGCGAGCATATTGGCAAAATATGTTTTGTTTACATCGACGATATTGTCATCTTTAGCAAAACTACAGTGGATCATTTAGAAAATATAGAGACGATCTTTAGGACTTTGGAAGATGCCAACATGAAAGTTCAATTGGACAAGTGCCACTTTCTAAAGGAAGAAGTATATTTTTTAGGATTCGTAATATCGGAATCAGGAGTAAAAACTAATCCATCAAAGGTAGAAAGCATCGTAAATTTTTCACAACCTAGGACACTGACGGAGTTGCGTTCCTTTTTGGGTATGTCAGGGTATTATAGGCGTTTTATAAAACGATATGCGCAAATAGCCAAACCTCTTACTTCCTTGCAACGGGGAGAAGCAGGACGGGTACCAAAATCTCTTTCTAGTAGAAAATTAATATCAATGAATAACAGTGCAGTTGAGGCATTCAATAAATTAAAAAATTCACTCGTCTCCGAGGATATCATCCTCTCGTACCCAAACTTTAACTATGCGTTCCACTTGACAACAGATGCTTCAAATTATGCCATTGGAGCAGTCCTGGAGCAAAATAGCAGACCAATAACCTTTATTTCGCGAACGTTAAGTAAAACAGAGGAACAATATGCTGCTAACGAGAAGGAGATGTTAGCAATTGTTTGGGCACTAAATTCTCTCAGAAGCTACCTCTATGGTGCAGCCAAAATAGTTATTTTCACAGACCACCAACCGCTTACATTTGCCTTGAGCAACAAAAATAATAACAGCAAAATGAAACGCTGGAAGGCAATACTGGAAGAACATAACTATGAACTCAGATACAAGCCAGGAACGACGAACGTGGTCGCAGATGCCTTATCAAGACTACCACTAACTACACAAATGAATTCACTTACTGCCTCACAGCATAGCGACGAAAGTTCCTCTCATGACCGCATACCAGCGGTCGAAGTTCCTAGAAAGAACCAAATTTGGCCTTTAAGAACCAAATTTTCATCCTTTCTGGAAACCCTGATAATTATCAATTCGAAATACCATTCCCTACGTACCACAGGCATATCGTCACTAAATCAGAGTACACAAATCAGGATCAAATTTCAATCCTTAGAAGACATTTAAACCCCAGCGTAATTAATGGTCTGTTTACAACAGAAGAAATAGTGGGAAAAATTCAAGAAATTTGTCCCGAACACTTTAGTAGATACAAAATCCGTTTCACCCAAACAAAAGTCAATGATGTAACTAGCGAAACAGGACAGGAAGAGGAAATTCTAAAGGAACATAGAAGGGCCCACCGAAATGGGCGTGAGAATAAAATCCAATTATTAGAAAGGCTTTACTTTCCGAAAATGAATTCAAAAATTAATAGATTGTTGAAGGAGTGTAGAATATGCCAAGAGCATAAGTATGACCGTCACCCCAATAAGCCCCAATTAAAAGAAACCCCAATTCCTGAATATCCTGGTCACATTCTACACATAGATATTTATAGCACAGAAAGGAAGCTAGTCCTTACAGCAGTGGATAAATTCTCAACATACGCACAGACAAAACTGATTCAATCCAAGGGAGTAGAAGATATCCGGGAACCACTACGCCAATTATTATTTAATTATGGAGTTCCAAAAATTGTTGTGATTGACAATGAGAAGTCCTTAAATTCTGCCTCTATAAGATTCTTATTATATGACCAGTTAAGCATACAAATTTTCAAAACACCCCCTTATGTCAGCACAGACAATGGGCAGGTTGAAAGATTTCATTCAACTTTGACGGATATTATGAGGTGCTTAAAAACTGATGGAACTCATATATCTTTTGAAGAATTGCTAGATAGAGCTGTGTATGAATATAACTGCTCCGTGCACTCGACAACAAGGAAGAAGCCAATCGAGGTATTTTTTGGTAGGAGGGTTAACACGGACCCAAGCCAATTCGAAAAAGCAAGGCAGGATAATATCGCACGGCTAAGAGAAAAACAAAGCATCGATTTAGGGCAACAAAATAAGAAAAGGCATCCTATTAAAAACTATGAGCCGGGAGATGTCATTTATGTAAAGCTAAATAAAAGAGTAGGATCCAAGTTATCCCTACGTTACAAAAGGGAGACTGTTAGAGAAAACAAGTCAAAGACAATAATAACTGAAACTGGGAAAGTCGTCCACAAAAGCAATATTAGAAGTTAGACTCTTTTTTTTTAGGTTTCTTGTGGCCTCTTGCTTGGCCGATGTAAAAATGTTGGACTACTCAAACTCAGAATTGATCACAGTAGAAACAGGCATCACAACATTACCATCAACATAAAAAACAAAACCTTCTGTAACGAGCAAATAATATCTTCGAAGCCTATGCCATCTATCCTACAAAGAGGGAGCAGCTTTAAAGCGGTTGAAGAGCTACTCACGTTAGAAATGATGAAAGAACTCCATCTTAACAATACTAAAAGCATCGAGTTGATTGGCGATAAACAAATCTATCCTGTCATCATGGGGTCAAGCCTGTGGATATTGCTACTATCCGCAATCGCAGTTGTCATCGCAAGGCAAATACAAACCACAAATTGGTCATCGAAACAAAGCCAATACCGAATCCAAGAGGGAATTCAGAGCAACAGCCCCAAAAGTCTGCAGCAGTAGAAACGGTAAACGAGAAGCCCACCAGGATCTCTCAAATCCCATTTTTTTGACGACAGCCGAGGATGTCCGTTTTTGAGGGTGGAGGAGTTAACGTAACACATGCAAAAACTTAAATATAAATTAATATGCAAGCCACTCAGTGCAATTCCACTTCATATTGCACCAGCGGTCACACGGTCTACCTGTGGTGGCATAATTGCACGCGCGGATCGGATGACACAATTATGCTAACGTAGCGTCTGGAGCAGTTCCGCCGGTGGGAACCGAAGCAATTGGAAGGAACCCCAAGGCAGCGAGGCTTATATTATTTTCAAATTAAGTTAGTTCTAATTTGAAGTTATCTAAATAAAGACGTGCCAAGAGCACAATAAAAAATAAAAAATATTTTTTTTTATTTTAAATCGACATAAAATAATTTCACTTATATGCTCTAATATAAAATTTGGTCCAAATTATTGTATAGGTCGTAAGTTATAAAAATATGCCAATAGTGGGCGTGGCTGTAGAAGTAACTCGCCCATTTTTTGTGTGGTGTTTAATGTTAGTACCCGCAACCTACCTGTGAAATTTCGTTGAAAAATTTTAGTAGGAACCTAGTAATGATTTTTGGTTAATTGTGGGCGTGGCAATAGGAATATTCTGCCCATATTTGGAATGCATGCTAGTACAGAGCCAGTGTATGCATATACCAATTTGTTTTCATATATCATCACTAGAAGCATAGATAGGGTAATTGTCTTTAAGTGGGATCCACAAAGTTTATTATTTGGGAGGGAGGCGTATCTTTCCTCTGATCGACCCCGAATATTATATATGGCTTTGTAGGGTCCATATATGCTCTAATATACAATTTGGTCAAAAAATATTGTATAGGTCGTAAGTTATAAAAATATGTCAATAGTGGGCGTGGCTGTAGAAATAACTCGCCCATTTTTTGTGTGGTGTTTAATGTTAGTACCCGCAACATTCCTGTGAAATTTCGTTGAAACATCTTTAATAGGAACCTAGTAATGATATTTGGTTAATTGTGGGCGTGGCAGTAGGAATAATCTGCCCATATTTGGAATGCATGCTAGTACAGACCCAGTGTATACATGTACCAATTTGTTTTCATATATCATCACTAAAAGCATAGATAGGGTAATTGTCTTTAAGTGGGGTCTCCAAAGTTCATAATATGGGAGGGAGGCGTATCCTTCCTCTGATCGACCCCGAATCTTATATAAGGCTTTGTAGGGTCCATATATGTACTAGTAAAAAATTTCGTCCAAAAATATTGTATTGTTAGTAAGTTATAATAATATTTCAATAGTGGGCGTGGCTGTAGAAATAACTCGCCCATTTTTTGTGTGGTGTTTAATGTTAGTACCCGCAACATTCCTGTGAAATTTCGTTGAAAAATCTTTAATAGGAACCTAGTAATGATTTTTGGTTAATTGTGGGCGTGGCAGTAGGAATAATTTGCCCATATTTGGAATGCATGCTAGTACAGACCCAGTGTATACATATACCAAATTGTTTTCATATATCATCACTAAAAGCATAGATAAGGTAATTGTCTTTAAGTGGGGTCCCCAAAGTTCATTATATGGGCGGGGTCGATCAGAGGGAGGCGTATCCTTCCTCTCATCGACCCCGAATCTTATATATGGCTTTGTATGGTCCATATATGTACTAATATAAAATTACGTCCAAAAATATTGTATAGGTCGTAAGTTATAAAAATATGTCAATAGTGGGCGTGGCTGTAGAAATATCTCGCCCATTTTTTGTGTGGTGTTTAATGTTAGTACCCGCAACCTACCTGTGAAATTTCGTTGAAAAATCTTTAATAGGAACCTAGTAATGATTTTTGGTTCGTTGTGGGCGTGGCAGTAGGAATAATCTGCCCATATTTGGAATGCATGCTAGTACAGACCCAGTGTATACATATACCAATTTGTTTTCATATATCATCACTAGAAGCATAGATAGGGTAATTGTCATTAAGCTGGGTCCCCAAAGTTCATTATATGGGAAGGAGGCGTATCCTTCCTCTGATCGACCCCGAATCTTATATATGGCTTTGTAGGGTCCATATATGTACTAATATAAAATTTCGTCAGAAAATATTGTATAGGTCGTAAGTTATAATAATATGTCAATAGTGGGCGTGGCTGTAGAACTAACTCGCCAATTTTTTGTGTGGTGTTTCATGTTAGTACCCGCAACCTACCTGTGCAATTTCGTTGAAAAATCTTTAATAGGAACCTAGTAACGATTTTTGGTTCGTTGTGGGCGTGGCAGTAGGAATAATCTGTCTATATTTGGAATGCATGCTAGCACAGACCCAGTGTATACATATACCAATTTGTTTTCATATATCATTACTAGAAGCATAGATAGGGAAATTGTCATTAAGTGGGGTCCCCAAAGTTAATTATGTGGGAGGGAGGCGTATCCTTCCTCTGATCGACCCCGAATATTATATATGGCTTTGTAGGGTCCATATATGCTCAAATATACAATTTGGTCCAAAAATATTGTATAGGTCGTAAGTTATAAAAATATGTCAATAGTGGGCGTGGCTGTAGAAATAACTCGCCCATTTTTTGTGTGGTGTTTCATGTTAGTACCCGCAACATTTCTGTGAAATTTCGTTGAAAAGTTTTAGTAGGAACCTTGTAATGTTTTTTGGTTAATTGTGGGCGTAGCAGTAGCAATAATCTGCCCATATTTGGAATGCATGCTAGTACAGACCCAGTGTATACATATACCGATTTGTTTTCATATATCATCACTAGGACCATAGATAGGGTAATTGTCTTTAAGTGGGGTCCCCAAAGTTCATTATATGGGAGGGAGGCGTATCCTTCCTCTGATCGACCCCGAATCTTATATATGGCTTTGTAGGGTCCAAATATGTACTAATGTAAAATTTCGTCAAAAATATTGTATACGTCGTAAGTTATAATACTATGTCAATAGTGGGCGTGGATGTAGAACTAACTCGCCCATTTTTGGGTGGTGTTTAACGTTAGTACCCGCAACATTCCTGTGAAATTTCGTTGAAAAATCTTTAGTACTAATTTGTTTTCATATATCATCACTAGAAGCATAGATAGGGTAATTGTCATTAGGCGGGGTCCCCAAAGTTCATTATATGGGAAGGAGGCGTATCCTTCCTCTGATCGACCCCGAATATTATATATGGCTTTGTAGGGTCCATATATGTACTAATATAAAATTTCGTCCAAAATATTGTATAGGTCGTAAGTTATAATACTATGTCAATAGTGGGCGTGGCTGTAGAACTAACTCGCCCATTTTTTGTGTGATGTTTAATGTTAGTACCCGCACTATTCCTGTGAAATTTCGTTGAAAAATCTTTAGTACTAATTTGTTTTCATATATCATCACTAGAAGCGTAGATGGGGTAAATGTCTTTAAGTGGGGTCCCCAAAGTTCATCATATGGGAGGGAGGCGTATCCTTCCTCTGATCGACCCCGAATCTCATATATGGTTTTGTAGGGTCCATATATGTACTAATATAAAACTTCGTCCAAAAATATTGTATAGGTCGAAGTTATAATAATATGTCAATAGTGGGCGTGGCTGTAGAAATAACTGGCCCATTTTTTGTGTGGTGTTTAATGTTAGTACCCGCAACATTCCTGTGAAATTTCGTTGAAAAATCTTAATTAGGAACGTAGTAATGATATTTGGTTAATTGTGGGCGTGGCAGTAGCAATAATCTGCCCATATTTGGAATGCATGCTAGTACAGACCCAGTGTATACATATACCAATTTGTTTTCATATATCATCACTAGAAGCATAGATAGGGTAATTGTTTTTAAGTGGGGTCCCCATTGGGAGGGAGGCGTATCCTTCCTCTGATCGACCCCGAATCTTATATATGGCTTTTTAGGGTCCATATATGTACTAGTAAAAAATTTCGTCCAAAAATATTGTATAGGTAGTAAGTTATAATAATATGTCAATAGTGGGCGTGGCTGTAGAAATAACTCGCCCATTTTTTGTGTGGTGTTTAATGTTAGTACCCGCAACATTCCTGTGAAATTTCGTTGAAAAATCTTTAATAGGAACCTAGTAATGATTTTTGGTTAATTGTGGGCGTGGCAGTAGGAATAATCTGCCTATATTTGGAATGCATGCTAGTACAGACCCAGTGTATACATATACCAAATTGTTTTCATATATCATCACTAAAAGCATAGATAAGGTAATTGTCTTTAAGTGGGGTCCCCAAAGTTCATTATATTTGCGGCGTCGATCAGAGGGAGGCGTATCCTTCCTCTGATCGATCCCGAATCTTATATATGGCTTTGTATGGTCCATATATGTACTAATATAAAATTACGTCCAAAAATATTGTATAGGTCGTAAGTTATAAAAATATGTCAATAGTGGGCGTGGCTGTAGAAATATCTCGCCCATTTTTTGTGTGGTGTTTAATGTTAGTACCCGCAACCTACCTGTGAAATTTCGTTGAAAAATCTTTAATAGGAACCTAGTAATGATTTTTGGTTCGTTGTGGGCGTGGCAGTAGGAATAATCTGCCCATATTTGGAATGCATGCTAGTACAGACCCAGTGTATACATATACCAATTTGTTTTCATATATCATCACTAGAAGCATAGATAGGGTAATTGTCATTAAGCTGGGTCCCCAAAGTTCATTATATGGGAAGGAGGCGTATCCTTCCTCTGATCGACCCCGAATCTTATATATGGCTTTGTAGGGTCCATATATGTACTAATATAAAATTTCGTCAGAAAATATTGTATAGGTCGTAAGTTATAATAATATGTCAATAGTGGGCGTGGCTGTAGAACTAACTCGCCAATTTTTTGTGTGGTGTTTCATGTTAGTACCCGCAACCTACCTGTGAAATTTCGTTGAAAAATCTTTAATAGGAACCTAGTAACGATTTTTGGTTCGTTGTGGGCGTGGCAGTAGGAATAATCTGTCTATATTTGGAATGCATGCTAGCACAGACCCAGTGTATACATATACCAATTTGTTTTCATATATCATTACTAGAAGCATAGATAGGGAAATTGTCATTAAGTGGGGTCCCCAAAGTTAATTATGTGGGAGGGAGGCGTATCCTTCCTCTGATCGACCCCGAATATTATATATGGCTTTGTAGGGTCCATATATGCTCAAATATACAATTTGGTCCAAAAATATTGTATAGGTCGTAAGTTATAAAAATATGTCAATAGTGGGCGTAGCTGTAGAAATAACTCGCCCTTTTTTTGTGTGGTGTTTAATGTTAGTCCCCGCAACCTACCTGTGAAATTTCGTTGAAAAATCTTTAATAGGAACCTAGTAATGATTTTTGGTTAATTGTGGGCGTGGCAGTAGCAATAATCTGCCCATATTTGGAATGCATGCTAGTACAGACCCAGTGTATACATATACCAATTTGTTTTCATATATCATCACTAGAAGCATAGATAGGGTAATTGTCTTTAAGTGGGGTCCCCAAAGTTCATTGTATTGGAGGGAGGCGTATCCTTCCTCTGATCGACCCCGAATCTTATATATGGCTTTGTGGGGTCCATATATGTACTAATATAAAATTTCGTCCAAAATATTGTATAGGTCGTAAGTTATAATAATATGTCAATAGTGGGCGTGGCTGTAGAAATAACTCGCAAATTTTTTGTGTGGTGTTTCATGTTAGTACCCGCAACATTCCTGTGAAATTTCGTTGAAAAATTTTAGTAGGAACCTAGTAATGTTTTTTGGTTAATTGTGGGCGTGGCAGTGGCAATAATCTGCCCATATTTGGAATGCATGCTAGTACAGACCCAGTGTATACATATACCGATTTGTTTTCATATATCATCACTAGGACCATAGATAGGGTAATTGTCTTTAAGTAGCGTCCCCAAAGTTCATTATATGGGAGGGAGGCGTATCCTTCCTCTGATCGACCCCGAATCTTATATATGGCTTTGTAGGGTCCATATATGTACTAATATAAAATTTCGTCAAAAATATTATATAGGTCGTAAGTTATAATAATATGTCAATAGTGGGCGTGGCTGTAGAACTAACTCGCCCATTTTTTGTGGGGTGTTTAATGTTAGTACCCGCAACATTCCTGTGAAATTTCGTTGAAAAATCTTTAGTACTAATTTGTTTTCATATATCATCACTAGAAGCATAGATAGGGTAATTGTCTTTAAGTGGGGTCCCCAAAGTTCATTATATGGGAGCGAGGCGTATCCTTCCTCTGATCGACCCCGAATCTTATATATAGCTTTGTAGGGTCCATATATGCTCTAATATAAAATTTGGTCTAAAAATATTGTATAGGTCGTCAGTTATAAAAATATGTCAATAGTGGGCGTGGCTGTAGAACTACCTCGCCCATTTTTTGTGTGATGTTTAATGTTAGTACCCGCAACATTCCTGGGAAATTTCGTTGAAAAATCATTAGTACTAATTTGTTTTCATATATCATCACTAGAAGCGTAGATGGGGTAAATGTCTTTAAGTGGGGTCCCCAAAGTTCATTATATGGGAGGGAGGCGTATCCTTCCTCTGATCGACCCCGAATCTCATATATGGCTTTGTAGGGTCCATATATGTACTAATATAAAACTTCGTCCAAAAATATTGTATAGGTCCAAGTTATAATAATATGTCAATAGTGGGCGTGGCTGTAGAAATAACTGGCCCATTTTTTGTGTGGTGTTTAATGTTAGTACCCGCAACATTCCTGTGAAATTTCGTTGAAAAATCTTTAATAGGAATGTAGTAATGATATCTGGTTAATTGTGGGCGTGGCAGTAGCAATAATCTGCCCATATTTGGAATGCATGCTAGTACAGACCCAGTGTATACATATACCAATTTGTTTTCATATATCATCCCTAGAAGCATAGATAGGGTAAGTGTTTTTAAGTGGGGTCCCCATAGTTCATTATTTGGGAGGGAGGCGTATCCTTCCCCTGATCGACCCCGAATCTTATATATGGCTTTGTAGGGTCCATATATGTACTAGTAAAAAATTTCGTCCAAAAATATTGTATAGGTAGTAAGTTATAATAATATGTCAATAGTGGGCGTGGCTGTAGAAATAACTCGCCCATTTTTTGTGTGGTGTTTAATGTTAGTACCCGCAACATTCCTGTGAAATTTCGTTGAAAAATCTTTAATAGGAACCTAGTAATGATTTTTGGTTAATTGTGGGCGTGGTAGTAGGAATAATCTGCCCATATTTGGAATGCATGCTAGTACAGACCCAGTGTATACATATACCAAATTGTTTTCATATATCATCACTAAAAGCTAAGATTGTCTTTAAGTTGTCTAAAAGCATAGATTGTCTTTAAGTGGGGTCCCCAAAGTTTATTATATGGGAGGGAGGCGTATCCTTCCTCTGATCGACCCAGAATCTATTATATGGCTTTGTAGGGTCCATATATGTACTAATATAAAATTTCGTCCACAAATATGGTATAGGTCGTAAGTTATAATATTATGTCAATAGTGGGCGTGGCTGTAGAAATAACTCGCCCATTTTTTGTGTGGTGTTTAATGTTAGTACCCACAACCTACCTGTGATATTTAGTTGAAAAATCTTTAATAGGAACCTAGTAATGATTTTTGGTTAATTGTGGGCGTGGCAGTAGCAATAATCTGCCCATATTTGGAATACATGCTAGTACAGACCCAGTGTATACATATACCAATTTGTTTTCATATATCATCACTAGAAGCATAGATAGGGTAATTGGCTTTAAGTGGGGTCCCCAAACTTCATTATATGGGAGGGAGGCGTATCCTTCCGCTGATCGACCCAGAATCTTATATATGGCTTTGTAGGGTCCATATATATACTAATGTAAAATTTCGTCCAAAATATTGTATACGTCGTAAGTTATAATACTATGTCAATAGTGGGCGTGGATGTAGAACTAACACGCCCATTTTTTGGGTGGTGTTTAATGTTAGTACCCGCAACATTCCTGTGAAATTTCGTTGAAAAATCTTTAATTCTAATTTGTTTTCATATATCATCACTAGAAGCATAGATAGGGTAATTGTCATTAAGCGCGGTCCCCAAAGTTCATTATATGGGAAGGAGGCGTATCCTTCCTCTGATCGATCCCGAATCTTATATATGGCTTTGTATGGTCCATATATGTACTAATATAAAATTTCGTCCAAAAATATTGTATAGGTCGTAAGTTATAAAAATATGTCAATAGTGGGCGTAGCTGTAGAAATAACTCGCCCTTTTTTTGTGTGGTGTTTAATGTTAGTCCCCGCAACCTACCTGTGAAATTTCGTTGAAAAATCTTTAATAGGAACCTAGTAATGATTTTTGGTTAATTGTGGGCGTGGCAGTAGCAATAATCTGCCCATATTTGGAATGCATGCTAGTACAGACCCAGTGTATACATATACCAATTTGTTTTCATATATCATCACTAGAAGCATAGATAGGGTAATTGTCTTTAAGTGGGGTCCCCAAAGTTCATTGTATTGGAGGGAGGCGTATCCTTCCTCTGATCGACCCCGAATCTTATATATGGCTTTGTGGGGTCCATATATGTACTAATATAAAATTTCGTCCAAAATATTGTATAGGTCGTAAGTTATAATAATATGTCAATAGTGGGCGTGGCTGTAGAAATAACTCGCAAATTTTTTGTGTGGTGTTTCATGTTAGTACCCGCAACATTCCTGTGAAATTTCGTTGAAAAATTTTAGTAGGAACCTAGTAATGTTTTTTGGTTAATTGTGGGCGTGGCAGTGGCAATAATCTGCCCATATTTGGAATGCATGCTAGTACAGACCCAGTGTATACATATACCGATTTGTTTTCATATATCATCACTAGGACCATAGATAGGGTAATTGTCTTTAAGTGGGGTCCTCAAAGTTCATTATATGGGAGGGAGGCGTATCCTTCCTCTGATCGACCCCGAATCTTATATATGGGTTTGTAGGGTCCATATATGTACTAATATAAAATTTCGTCAAAAATATTGTATAGGTCGTAAGTTATAATAATATGTCAATAGTGGGCGTGGCTGTAGAACTAACTCGCCCATTGTTAGTGTGGTGTTTAATGTTAGTACCCGCAACATTCCTGTGAAATTTCGTTGAAAAATCTTTAGTACTAATTTGTTTTCATATATCATCACTAGAAGCATAGATAGGGTCATTAAGCGGGGTCCCCAAAGTTCATTATATGGGAAGGAGGCGTATCCTTCCTCTGATCGATCCCGAATCTTATATATGGCTTTGTATGGTCCATATATGTAGTAATATAAAATTTCGTCCAAAAATATTGTATAGGTCGTAAGTTATAAAAATATGTCAATAGTGGGCGTAGCTGTAGAAATAACTCGCCCTTTTTTTGTGTGGTGTTTAATGTTAGTCCCCGCAACCTACCTGTGAAATTTCATTGAAAAATCTTTAATAGGAACCTAGTAATGATTTTTTGTTAATTGTGGGCGTGGCAGTAGCAATAATCTGCCCATATTTGGAATTCATGCTAATACAGACCCAGTGTATACATATACCAATTTGTTTTCATATATCATCGCTAGAAGCATAGATAGGGTAATTGTCTTTAAGTGGGGTCCCCAAAGTTCATTGTATGGGAGGGAGGCATATCCTTCCTCTGATCGACCCCGAATCTTATATATGGGTTTGTGGGGTCCATATATGTACTAATATAAAATTTCGTCCAAAATATTGTATAGGTCGTAAGTTATAATAATATGTCAATAGTGGGCGTGGCTGTAGAAATAACTCGCCCATTTTTTTGTGTGGTGTTTCATGTTAGTACCCGCAACATTCCTGTGAAATTTCGTTGAAAAATTTTAGTAGGAACCTAGTAATGTTTTTTGGTTAATTGTGGGCGTGGCAGTAGCAATAATCTGCCCATATTTGGAATGCATGCTAGTACAGACCCAGTGTATACATATACCAATTTGTTTTCATATATCATCACTAGGACCATAGATAGGGTAATTGTCTTTAAGTGGCGTCCCCAAAGTTCATTATATGGGAGGGAGGCGTATCCTTCCTCTGATCGACCCCGAATCTTATATATGGCTTTGTAGGGTCCATATATATACAAATATAAAAATTCGTCAAAAATATTGTATAGGTCGTAAGTTATAATTATACGTGTATAGTGGGCGTGGCTGTAGAAATAACTCGCCCATTTTTTGTGTGGTGTTTCATGTTAGTACCCGCAACCTACCTGTGAAATTTCGTTGAAAAATTTTTAATAGGAACCTAGTAATGATTTTTGGTTCGTTGTGGGCGTGGCAGTAGGAATAATCTGCCCATATTTGGAATGCATGCTAGTACAGACCCAGTGTATACATATACCAATTTGTTTTCATATATCATCACTAGAAGCATAGATAGGGTAATTGTCATTAAGCTGGGTCCCCAAAGTTCATTATATGGGAAGGAGGCGTATCCTTCCTCTGATCGACCCCGAATCTTATATATGGCTTTGTAGGGTCCATATATGTACTAATATAAAATTTCGTCAAAAATATTGTATAGGTCGTAAGTTATAAAAATATGTCAATAGTGGGCGTGACTGTAGAAATAACTCGCCCATTTTTTGTGTGGTGTTTCATGTTAGTACCCGCAACATTCCTGTGAAATTTCGTTGAAAAGTTTTAGTAGGAACCTTGTAATGTTTTTTGGTTAATTGTGGGCGTAGCAGTAGCAATAATCTGCCCATATTTGTAATGCATGCTAGTACAGACCCAGTGTATACATATACCGATTTGTTTTCATATATCATCACTAGGACCATAGATAGGGTAATTGTCTTTAAGTGGGGTCCCCAAAGTTCATTATATGGGAGGGAGGCGTATCCTTCCTCTGATCGACCCCGAATCTTATATATGGCTTTGTAGGGTCCAAATATGTACTAATGTAAAATTTCGTCAAAAATATTGTATACGTCGTAAGTTATAATACTATGTCAATAGTGGGCGTGGATGTAGAACTAACTCGCCCATTTTTTGGGTGGTGTTTAACGTTAGTACCCGCAACATTCCTGTGAAATTTCGTTGAAAAATCTTTAGTACTAATTTGTTTTCATATATCATCACTAGAAGCATAGATAGGGTAATTGTCATTAGGCGGGGTCCCCAAAGTTCATTATATGGCAGGGAGGCGTATCCTTCCTCTGATCGACCCCGAATCTTATATATGGCTTTGTAGGGTCCATATATGTACTAATATAAAATTTCGTCAAAAATATTGTATAGGTCGTAAGTTATAATAATATGTCAATAGTGGGCGTGGCTGTAGAACTAACTCGCCCATTTTTTGTGGGGTGTTTAATGTTAGTACCCGCAACATTCCTGTGAAATTTCGTTGAAAAATCTTTAGTACTAATTTGTTTTCATATATCATCACTAGAAGCGTAGATGGGGTAAATGTCTTTAAGTGGGGTCCCCAAAGTTCATCATATGGGAGGGAGGCGTATCCTTCCTCTGATCGACCCCGAATCTCATATATGGCTTTGTAGGGTCCATATATGTACTAATATAAAACTTCGTCCAAAAATATTGTATAGGTCGAAGTTATAATAATATGTCAATAGTGGGCGTGGCTGTAGAAATAACTGGCCCATTTTTTGTGTGGTGTTTAATGTTAGTACCCGCAACATTCCTGTGAAATTTCGTTGAAAAATTTTAGTAGGAACCTAGTAATGTTTTTTGGTTAATTGTGGGCGTGGCAGTAGCAATAATCTGCCCATATTTGGAATGCATGCTAGTACAGACCCAGGGTATACATATACCAATTTGTTTTCATATATCATCACTAGGACCATAGATAGGGTAATTGTCTTTAAGTGGCGTCCCCAAAGTTCATTATATGGGAGGGAGGCGTATCCTTCCTCTGATCGACCCCGAATCTTATATATGGCTTTGTAGGGTCCATATATATACAAATATAAAAATTCGTCAAAAATATTGTATAGGTCGTAAGTTATAATTATACGTGTATAGTGGGCGTGGCTGTAGAACTAACTCGCCCATTTTTTGTGTGGTGTTTCATGTTAGTACCCGCAACCTACCTGTGAAATTTCGTTGAAAAATTTTTAATAGGAACCTAGTAATGATTTTTGGTTCGTTGTGGGCGTGGCAGTAGGAATAATGTGCCCATATTTGGAATGCATGCTAGTACAGACCCAGTGTATACATATACCAATTTGTTTTCATATATCATCACTAGAAGCATAGATAGGGTAATTGTCATTAAGCTGGGTCCCCAAAGTTCATTATATGGGAAGGAGGCGTATCCTTCCTCTGATCGACCCCGAATCTTATATATGGCTTTGTAGGGTCCATATATGTACTAATATAAAATTTCGTCAGAAAATATTGTATAGGTCGTAAGTTATAATAATATGTCAATAGTGGGCGTGGCTGTAGAACTAACTCGCCAATTTTTTGTGTGGTGTTTCATGTTAGTACCCGCAACCTACCTGTGAAATTTCGTTGAAAAATCTTTAATAGGAACCTAGTAATGATTTTTGGTTCGTTGTGGGCGTGGCAGTAGGAATAATCTGCCTATATTTGGAATGCATGCTAGTACAGACCCAGTGTATACATATACCAATTTGTTTTCATATATCATCACTAGAAGCATAGATAGGGAAATTGTCATTAAGTGGGGTCCCCAAAGTTAATTATGTGGGAGGGAGGCGTATCCTTCCTCTGATCGACCCCGAATATTATATATGGCTTTGTAGGGTCCATATATGCTCAAATATACAATTTGGTCCAAAAATATTGTATAGGTCGTAAGTTATAAAAATATGTCAATAGTGGGCGTGGCTGTAGAAATAACTCGCCCATTTTTTGTGTGGTGTTTCATGTTAGTACCCGCAACATTCCTGTGAAATTTCGTTGAAAAGTTTTAGTAGGAACCTTGTAATGTTTTTTGGTTAATTGTGGGCGTAGCAGTAGCAATAATCTGCCCATATTTGGAATGCATGCTAGTACAGACCCAGTGTATACATATACCGATTTGTTTTCATATATCATCACTAGGACCATAGATAGGGTAATTGTCTTTAAGTGGGGTCCCCAAAGTTCATTATATGGGAGGGAGGCGTATCCTTCCTCTGATCGACCCCGAATCTTATATATGGCTTTGTAGGGTCCAAATATGTACTAATGTAAAATTTCGTCAAAAATATTGTATACGTCGTAAGTTATAATACTATGTCAATAGTGGGCGTGGATGTAGAACTAACTCGCCCATTTTTTGGGTGGTGTTTAACGTTAGTACCCGCAACATTCCTGTGAAATTTCGTTGAAAAATCTTTAGTACTAATTTGTTTTCATATATCATCACTAGAAGCATAGATAGGGTAATTGTCATTAGGCGGGGTCCCCAAAGTTCATTATATGGCAGGGAGGCGTATCCTTCCTCTGATCGACCCCGAATCTTATATATGGCTTTGTAGGGTCCATATATGTACTAATATAAAATTTCGTCAAAAATATTGTATAGGTCGTAAGTTATAATATGTCAATAGTGGGCGTGGCTGTAGAACTAACTCGCCCATTTTTTGTGGGGTGTTTAATGTTAGTACCCGCAACATTCCTGTGAAATTTCGTTGAAAAATCTTTAGTACTAATTTGTTTTCATATATCATCACTAGAAGCGTAGATGGGGTAAATGTCTTTAAGTGGGGTCCCCAAAGTTCATCATATGGGAGGGAGGCGTATCCTTCCTCTGATCGACCCCGAATCTCATATATGGCTTTGTAGGGTCCATATATGTACTAATATAAAACTTCGTCCAAAAATATTGTATAGGTCGAAGTTATAATAATATGTCAATAGTGGGCGTGGCTGTAGAAATAACTGGCCCATTTTTTGTGTGGTGTTTAATGTTAGTACCCGCAACATTCCTGTGAAATTTCGTTGAAAAATCTTAATTAGGAACGTAGTAATGATATTTGGTTAATTGTGGGCGTGGCAGTAGGAATAATCTGCCTATATTTGGAATGCATGCTAGTACAGACCCAGTGTATACATATACCAAATTGTTTTCATATATCATCACTAAAAGCATAGATAAGGTAATTGTCTTTAAGTGGGGTCCCCAAAGTTCATTATATTTGCGGCGTCGATCAGAGGGAGGCGTATCCTTCCTCTGATCGATCCCGAATCTAATATATGGCTTTGTATGGTCCATATATGTACTAATATAAAATTTCGTCCAAAAATATTGTATAGGTCGTAAGTTATAAAAATATGTCAATAGTGGGCGTAGCTGTAGAAATAACTCGCTCTTTTTTTGTGTGGTGTTTAATGTTAGTCCCCGCAACCTACCTGTGAAATTTCGTTGAAAAATCTTTAATAGGCGTATCCTTCCTCTGATCGACCCCGAATCTTATATAGAGCTTTGTAGGGTCCATATATGCTCTAATATAAAATTTGGTCTAAAAATATTGTATAGGTCGTCAGTTATAAAAATATGTCAATAGTGGGCGTGGCTGTAGAACTACCTCGCCCATTTTTTGTGTGATGTTTAATGTTAGTACCCGCAACATTCCTGGGAAATTTCGTTGAAAAATCATTAGTACTAATTTGTTTTCATATATCATCACTAGAAGCGTAGATGGGGTAATTGTCTTTAAGTGGGGTCCCCAAAGTTCATTATATGGGAGCGAGGCGTATCCTTCCTCTGATCGACCCCGAATCTTATATATAGCTTTGTAGGGTCCATATATGCTCTAATATAAAATTTGGTCTAAAAATATTGTATAGGTCGTCAGTTATAAAAATATGTCAATAGTGGGCGTGGCTGTAGAACTACCTCGCCCATTTTTTGTGTGATGTTTAATGTTAGTACCCGCAACATTCCTGGGAAATTTCGTTGAAAAATCATTAGTACTAATTTGTTTTCATATATCAAAACTAGAAGCGTAGATGGGGTAAATGTCTTTAAGTGGGGTCCCCAAAGTTCATTATATGGGAGGGAGGCGTATCCTTCCTCTGATCGACCCCGAATCTCAGATATGGCTTTGTAGGGTCCATATATGTACTAATATAAAACTTCGTCCAAAAATATTGTATAGGTCGAAGTTATAATAATATGTCAATAGTGGGCGTGGCTGTAGAAATAACTGGCCCATTTTTCGTGTGGTGTTTAATGTTAGTACCCGCAACATTCCTGTGCAATTTCGTTGAAAAATCTTTAATAGGAACGTAGTAATGATATTTGGTTAATTGTGGGCGTGGCAGTAGCAATAATCTGCCCATATTTGGAATGCATTCTAGTACAGACCCAGTGTATACATATACCAATTTGTTTTCATATATCATCACTAGAAGCATAGATAGGGTAATTGTTTTTAAGTGGGGTCCCCATAGTTCATTATTTGGGAGGGAGGCGTATCCTTCCTCTGATCGACCCCGAATCTTATATATGGCTTTGTAGGGTCCATATATGTACTAATAAAAAATTGTGTCAAAAAATATTGTATAGGTAGTAAGTTATAATAATATGTCAATAATGGGTGTGGCTGTAGAAATAACTCGCCCATTTTTTGTGTGGTGTTTAGCGTTAGTACCCGCAACATTCCTGTGAAATTTCGTTGAAAAATTTTAGTAGGAACCTAGTAATGTTTTTTGGTTAATTGTGGGCGTGGCAGTAGCAATAATCTGCCCATATTTGGAATGCATGCTAGTACAGACCCAGTGTATACATATACCGATTTGTTTTCATATATCATCACTAGGTCCATAGATAGGGTAATTGTCTTTAAGTGGGGTCCTCAAAGTTCATTATATGGGAGGGAGGCGTATCCTTCCTCTGATCGACC
Organism: Clusia tigrina; assembly: GCA_920105625.2. NCBI lineage: Eukaryota > Metazoa > Arthropoda > Insecta > Diptera > Clusiidae > Clusia > Clusia tigrina. The sequence goes on from OV050030.1 coordinate 342,070,470, forward strand.
CCGAATCTTATATATGGCTTTGTAGGGTCCATATATGTACTAATATAAAATTTCGTCAAAAATATTGTATAGGTTGTAAGTTATAATAATATGTCAATAGTGGGCGTGGCTGTAGAACTAACTCGCCCATTTTTAGTGTGATGTTTAATGTTAGTACCCGCAACATTCCTGTGAAATTTCGTTGAAAAATCTTTAGTACTAATTTGTTTTCATATATCATCACTAGAAGCATAGATAGGGTCATTAAGCGGGGTCCCCAAAGTTCATTATATGGGAAGGAGGCGTATCCTTCCTCTGATCGATCCCGAATCTTATATATGGCTTTGTATGGTCCATATATGTAGTAATATAAAATTTCGTCCAAAAATATTGTATAGGTCGTAAGTTATAAAAATATGTCAATAGTGGGCGTAGCTGTAGAAATAACTCGCCCTTTTTTTGTGTGGTGTTTATTGTTAGTCCCCGCAACCTACCTGTGAAATTTCATTGAAAATCTTTAATAGGAACCTAGTAATGATTTTTGGTTAATTGTGGGCGTGGCAGTAGCAATAATCTGCCCATATTTGGAATGCATGCTAGTACAGACCCAGTGTATACATATACCAATTTGTTTTCATATATCATCGCTAGAAGCATAGATAGGGTAATTGTCTTTAAGTGGGGTCCCCAAAGTTCATTGTATGGGAGGGAGGCATATCCTTCCTCTGATCGACCCCGAATCTTATATATGGCTTTGTGGGGTCCATATATGTACTAATATAAAATTTCGTCCAAAATATTGTATAGGTCGTAAGTTATAATAATATTTCAATAGTGGGCGTTTCTGTAGAAATAACTCGCCCATTTTTTGTGTGGTGTTTCATGTTAGTACCCGCAACATTCCTGTGAAATTTCGTTGAAAAATTTTAGTAGGAACCTAGTAATGTTTTTTGGTTAATTGTGGGCGTGGCAGTAGCAATAATCTGCCCATATTTGGAATGCATGCTAGTACAGACCCAGTGTATACATATACCGATTTGTTTTCATATATCATCACTAGGACCATAGATAGGGTAATTATCTTTAAGTGGCGTCCCCAAAGTTCATTATATGGGAGGGAGGCGTATCCTTCCTCTGATCGACCCCGAATCTTATATATGGCTTTGTAGGGTCCATATATGTACTAATATAAAATTTCGTCAAAAATATTGTATAGGTCGTAAGTTATAATAATATGTCAATAGTGGGCGTGGCTGTAGAACTAACTCGCCCATTTTTTGTGGAGTGTTTAATGTTAGTACCCGCAACATTCCTGTAAAATTTCGTTGAAAAATCTTTAGTACTAATTTGTTTTCATATATCATCACTAGAAGCATAGATAGGGTAATTGTCTTTAAGTGGGGTCCCCAAAGTTCATTATATGGGAGCGAGACGTATCCTTCCTCGGATCGACCCCGAATCTTATATATGGCTTTGTAGGGTCCATATATGCTCTAATATAAAATTTGGTCTGAAAAATATTGTATAGGTCGTCAGTTATAAAAATATGTCAATAGTGGGCGTGGCTGTAGAACTAACTCGCCCATTTTTTGTGTGATGTTTAATGCTAGTACCCGCAACATTCCTGGGAAATTTCGTTGAAAAATCTTTAGTACTAATTTGATTTCATATATCATCACTAGAAGCGTAGATGGGGTAAATGTCTTTAGGTGGGGACCCCAAAGTTCATTATATGGGAGGGAGGCGTATCCTTCCTCTGATCGACCCCGAATCTCATATATGGCTTTGTAGGGTCCATATATGTACTAATATAAAACTTCGTCCAAAAATATTGTATAGGTCGAAGTTATAATAATATGTCAATAGTGGGCGTGGCTGTAGAAATAACTGGCCCATTTTTCGTGTGGTGTTTAATGTTAGTACCCGCAACATTCCTGTGCAATTTCGTTGAAAAATCTTTAATAGGAACGTAGTAATGATATTTGGTTAATTGTGGGCGTGGCAGTAGCAATAATCTGCCCATATTTGGAATGCATGCTAGTACAGACCCAGTGTATACATATACCAATTTGTTTTCATATATCATCACTAGAAGCATAGATAGGGTAACTGTTTTTAAGTGGGGTCCCCATAGTTCATTATTTGGGAGGGAGGCGTATCCTTCCTCTGATCGACCCCGAATCTTATCTATGGCTTTGTAGGGTCCATATATGTACTAATAAAAAATTGTGTCAAAAAATATTGTATAGGTAGTAAGTTATAATAATATGTCAATAGTGGGCGTGGCTGTAGAAATAACTCGCCCATTTTTTGTGTGGTGTTTAACGTTAGTACCCGCAACATTCCTGTGAAATTTCGTTGAAAAATTTTAGTAGGAACCTAGTAATGTTTTTTGGTTAATTGTGGGCGTGGCAGTAGCAATAATCTGCCCATATTTGGAATGCATGCTAGTACAGACCCAGTGTATACATATACCGATTTGTTTTCATATATCATCACTAGGACCATAGATAGGGTAATTGTCTTTAAGTGGGGTCCCCAAAGTTCATTATATGGGAGGGATCCTTCCTCTGATCGACCCCGAATCTTATATATGGCTTTGTAGGGTCCATATATGTACTAATATAAAATTTCGTCAAAAATATTGTATAGGTCGTAAGTTATAATAATATGTCAATAGTGGGCGTGGCTGTAGAACTAACTCGCCCATTTTTAGTGTGGTGTTTAATGCTAGTACCCGCAACATTCCTGTGAAATTTCGTTGAAAAATCTTTAGTACTAATTTGTTTTCATATATCATCACTAGAAGCATAGATAGGGTAATTGTCTTTAAGTGGGGTCCCCAAAGTTCATTATATGGGAGCGAGGCGTATCCTTCCTCTGATCGACCCCGAATCTTATATATGGCTTTGTAGGGTCCATATATGCTCTAATATAAAATTTGGTCTAAAAATACTGTATAGGTCGTCAGTTATAAAAATATGTCAATAGTGGGCGTGGCTGTAGAAATAACTCGCCCATTTTTTGTGTGGTGTTTAATGTTAGTACCCGCAACCTATCTGTGAAATTTCATTGAAAAATCTTTAATAGGATCCTAGTAATGATTTTTGGTTAATTGTGGGCGTGGCAATAGGAATAATCTGCCCATATTTGGAATGCATGCTACTACAGACCCATTGTATACATATACCAATTTGTTTTCGTATATCATCACTAAAAGCATAGATAGGGTAATTGTCTTTAAGTGGGGTCCCCAAAGTTTATTATATGGGAGGGAGACGTATCCTTCCTCTGATCGACCAAGAATCTTATATATGGCTTTGTAGGGTCCATATATGTACTAATATAAAATTTCGTCCACAAATATGGTATAGGTCGTAAGTTATAATATTATGTCAATAGTGGGCGTGGCTGTAGAAATAACTCGCCCATTTTTTGTGTGGTGTTTAATGTTAGTACCCGCAACCTACCTGTGAAATTTAGTTGAAAAATCTTTAATAGGAACCTAGTAATGATTTTTGGTTAATTGTGGGCGTGGCAGTAGCAATAATCTGCCCATATTTGGAATGCATCGTAGTACAGACCCAGTGTATACATATACCAATTTGTTTTCATATATCATCACTAGAAGCATAGATAGGGTAATTGGCTGTAAGTGGGGTCCCCAAACTTCATTATATGGGAGGGAGGCGTATCCTTCCTCTGATCGACCCCGAATCTTATATATGGCTTTGTAGGGTCCATATATGTACTAATATAAAATTTCGTCCAAAATGTTGTATAGGTCGTAAGTTATAATACTATGTCAATAGTGGGCGTGGCTGTAGAACTAACTCGCCCATTTTTTGTGCGATATTTAATGTTAGTGCCCGCAACATTCCTGTGAAATTTCGTTGAAAAATCTTTAGTACTAATTTGTTTTCATATATCATCACTAGAAGCGTAGATGGGGTAAATGTCTTTAAGTGGGGTCCCCAAAGTTCATTATATGGGAGGGAGGCGTATCCTTCCTCTGATCGACCCCGAATCTCATATATGACTTTGTAGGGTCCATATATGTACTAATATAAAACTTCGTCCAAAAATATTGTATAGGTCGAAGTTATAATAATCTGTCAATAGTGGGCGTGGCTGTAGAAATAACTGGCCCATTTTTTGTGTGGTGTTTAATGTTAGTACCCGCAACATTCCTGTGAAATTTCGTTGAAAAATCTTTAATAGGAACGTAGTAATGATATTTGGTTAATTGTGGGCGTGGCAGTAGCAATAATCTGCCCATATTTGGAATGCATGCTAGTACAGACCCAGTGTATACATATCCCAATTTGTTTTCATATATCATCACTAGAAGCATAGATAGGGTAATTGGCTTTAAGTGGGGTCCCCAAACTTCATTATATGGGAGGGAGGCGTATCATTCCTCTGATCGACCCCGAATCTTATATATGGCTTTGTAGGGTCCATATATGTACTAGTAAAAAATTTCGTCCAAAAATATTGTATAGGTAGTAAGTTATAATAATATGTCAATAGTGGGCGTGGCTGTAGAAATAACTCGCCCATTTTTTATGTGGTGTTTAATGTTAGTACCCGCAACATTCCTGTGAAATTTCGTTGAAAAATCCTTAGTACTAATTTGTTTTCATATATCATCACTAGAAGCGTAGATAGGGTAAATGTCTTTAAGAGGGGTCCCCAAAGTTCATTATATGGGAGGGAGGCGTGTCCTTCCTCTGATCGACCCCGAATCTTATATATGGCTGTGTAGGGTCCATATATGTACTAATATAAAATTTGGTCTAAAAATATTGTATAGGTCGTAAGTTATAATACTATGTCAATAGTGGGCGTGGCTGTAGAACTAACTCACCCATTTTTTGTGTGATGTTTAATGTTAGTACCCGCAACATTCCTGTGAAATTTCGTTGAAAAATCTTTAGTACTAATTTGTTTTCATATATCATCACTAGAAGCGTAGATGGGGTAAATGTCTTTAAGTGGGGTCCCCAAAGTTCATTATATGGGAGGGAGGCGTATCCTTCCTCTGATCGACCCCGAATCTCATATATGGCTTTGTAGGGTCCATATATGTACTAATATAAAACTTCGTCCAAAAATATTGTATAGGTCGAAGTTATAATAATATGTCAATAGTGGGCGTGGCTGTAGAAATAACTGGCCCATTTTTTGTGTGGTGTTTAATGTTAGTACCCGCAACATTCCTGTGAAATTTCGTTGAAAAACCCTTAGTACTAATTTGTTTTCATATATCATCACTAGAAGCGTAGATAGGGTAAATGTCTTTAAGTGGGGTCCCCAAAGTTCATTATATGGGAGGGAGGCGTGTCCTTCCTCTGATCGTCCCCGAATCTTATATATGGCTTTGTAGGGTCCATATATGTACTAATATAAAATTTGGTCTAAAAATATTGTATGGGTCGTAAGTTATAAAAATATGTCAATAGGGGCGTGGCTGTAGAAATAACTCGCCCATTTTTTGTGTGGTGTTTAATGTTAGTACCCGCAACATTCCTGTGAAATTTCGTTGAAAAATCTTTAGTACTAATTTGTTTTCATATATCATCACTAGAAGCGTAGATGGGGTAAATGTCTTTAAGTGGGGTCCCCAAAGTTCATTATATGGGAGGGAGGCGTATCCTTCCTCTGATCGACCCCGAATCTTATATATGGCTTTGTAGGGTCCATATATGTACTAATATAAAACTTCGTCCAAAAATATTGTATAGGTCGAAGTTATAATAATATGTCAATAGTGGGCGTGGCTGTAGAAATAACTGTCCCATTTTTTGTGTGGTGTTTAATGTTAGTACCCGCAACATTCCTGTGAAATTTAGTTGAAAAATCTTTAATAGGAACCTAGTAATGATTTTTGGTTAATTGTGGGCGTGGCAGTAGCAATAATCTGCCCATATTTGGAATGCATGCTAGTACAGACCCAGTGTATACATATACCAATTTGTTTTCATATATCATCACTAGAAGCATAGATAGGGTAATTGGCTTTAAGTGGGGTCCCCAAACTTCATTATATGGGAGGGAGGCGTATCATTCCTCTGATCGACCCCGAATCTTATATATGGCTTTGTAGGGTCCATATATGTACTAATATAAAATTTCGTCCAAAATGTTGTATAGGTCGTAAGTTATAATACTATGTCAATAGTGGGCGTGGCTGTAGAACTAACTCGCCCATTTTTTGTGTGATGTTTAATGTTAGTACCCGCAACATTCCTGTGAAATTTCGTTGAAAAATCTTTAGTACTAATTTGTTTTCATATATCATCACTAGAAGCGTAGATGGGGTAAATGTCTTTAAGTGGGGTCCCCAAAGTTCATTATATGGGAGGGAGGCGTATCCTTCCTCTGATCGACCCCGAATCTCATATATGGCTTTGTAGGGTCCATATATGTACTAATATAAAACTTCGTCCAAAAATATTGTATAGGTCGAAGTTATAATAATATGTCAATAGTGGGCGTGGCTGTAGAAATAACTGTCCCATTTTTTGTGTGGTGTTTAATGTTAGTACCCGCAACATTCCTGTGAAATTTCGTTGAAAAACCCTTAGTACTAATTTGTTTTCATATATCATCACTAGAAGCGTAGATAGGGTAAATGTCTTTAAGTGGGGTCCCCAAAGTTCATTATATGGGAGGGAGGCGTGTCCTTCCTCTGATCGACCCCGAATCTTATATATGGCTTTGTAGGGTCCATATATGTACTAATATAAAATTTGGTCTAAAAATATTGTATAGGTCGTAAGTTATAAAAATATGTCAATAGGGGCGTGGCTGTAGAAATAACTCGCCCATTTTTTGTGTGGTGTTTAATGTTAGTACCCGCAAACTACCTGTGAAATTTAGTTGAAAAATCTTTAATAGGAACCTAGTAATGATTTTTGGTTAATTGTGGGCGTGGCAGTAGCAATAATCTGCCCATATTTGGAATGCATGCTAGTACAGACCCAGTGTATACATATACCAATTTGTTTTCATATATCATCACTAGAAGCATAGATAGGGTAATTGGCTTTAAGTGGGGTCCCCAAACTTCATTATATGGGAGGGAGGCGTATCATTCCTCTGATCGACCCCGAATCTTATATATGGCTTTGTAGGGTCCATATATGTACTAATATAAAATTTCGTCCAAAATGTTGTATAGGTCGTAAGTTATAATACTATGTCAATAGTGGGCGTGGCTGTAGAACTAACTCGCCCATTTTTTGTGTGATGTTTAATGTTAGTACCCGCAACATTCCTGTGAAATTTCGTTGAAAAATCTTTAGTACTAATTTGTTTTCATATATCATCACTAGAAGCGTAGATGGGGTAAATGTCTTTAAGTGGGGTCCCCAAAGTTCATTATATGGGAGGGAGGCGTATCCTTCCTCTGATCGACCCCGAATCTCATATATGGCTTTGTAGGGTCCATATATGTACTAATATAAAACTTCGTCCAAAAATATTGTATAGGTCGAAGTTATAATAATATGTCAATAGTGGGCGTGGCTGTAGAAATAACTGGCCCATTTTTTGTGTGGTGTTTAATGTTAGTACCCGCAACATTCCTGTGAAATTTCGTTGAAAAATCTTTAATAGGAACGTAGTAATGATATTTGGTTAATTGTGGGCGTGGCAGTAGCAATAATCTGCCCATATTTGGAATGCATGCTAGTACAGACCCAGTGTATACATATCCCAATTTGTTTTCATATATCATCACTAGAAGCATAGATAGGGTAATTGTTTTTAAGTGGGGTCCCCATAGTTTATTATTTGGGAGGGAGGCGTATCCTTCCTCTGATCGACCCCGAATCTTATATATGGCTTTGTAGGGTCCATATATGTACTAGTAAAAAATTTCGTCCAAAAATATTGTATAGGTCGTAAGTTATAATAATATGTCAATAGTGGGCGTGGCTGTAGAACTAACTCGCCCATTTTTAGTGTGGTGTTTAATGTTAGTACCCGCAACATTCCTGTGAAATTTCGTTGAAAAATCTTTAGTACTAATTTTCTTTCATATATCATCACTAGAAGCATAGATAGAGTAATTGTCTTTAAGTGGGGTCCCCAAAGTTCATTATATGGGAGCGAGGCGTATCCATCCTCTGATCGACCCCGAATCTTATATATGGCTTTGTAGGGTCCATATATGCTCTAATATAAAATTTGGTCTAAAAATATTGTATAGGTCGTCAGTTATAAGAATATGTCAATAATGGGCGTGGCTGTAGAAATAACTCGCCCATTTTTTGTGTGGTGTTTAATGTTAGTACCCGCAACCTATCTGTGAAATTTCATTGAAAAATCTTTAATAGGATCCTAGTAATGATTTTTGGTTAATTGTGGGCGTGGAAATAGGAATAATCTGCCCATATTTGGAATGCATGCTACTACAGACCCATTGTATACATATACCAATTTGTTTTCGTATATCATCACTAAAAGCATAGATAGGGTAATTGTCTTTAAGTGGGGTCCCCAAAGTTTATTATATGGGAGGGAGGCGTATCCTTCCTCTGATCGACCCAAAATCTAATATATGGCTTTGTAGGGTCCATATATGTACTAATATAAAATTTCGTCCACAAATATGGTATAGGTCGTAAGTTATAATATTATGTCAATAAGTGGGCGTGGCTGTAGAAATAACTCGCCCATTTTTTGTGTGGTGTTTAATGTTAGTACCCGCAACATTCCTGTGAAATTTCGTTGAAAAATCTTTAGTATTAATTTGTTTTCATATATCATCACTAGAAGCATAGATAGGGTAATTGTCTTTAAGTGGGGTCCCCAAAGTTCATTATATGGGAGGGAGGCGTATCCTTCCTCTGATCGACCCCGAATCTTATATATGGCTTTGTAGGGTCCCTATACATATGTACTAAAATAAAATTTCGTCGAAAAATATTGTATAAGTCGTAAGTTATAATAATATGTCAATAGTGGGCGTGGCTGTAGAAATAACTCGCACATTTTTTGTGTGGTGTTTAACCCTTATGTCAACAGCAACACACCCGGGTATGTACATACGTTTTGTATGGGGAATGTCATGCCGTTAGCATATAAATGCTAATATCTAACTCGTTTGTTGGAATTTCTTTTGTCTCTCCATTTCCCGCCATTCTGCATATTTTTTTATTTTGTTAGAAAGAGACAAAAGGTTCAAAACCAGTTTTACCCTTGCATATTTTTATTGTGTTAGTAAGAGACAAAAGGTTCAGAACCAGTTTTACCCTTGCATTTTTTTATTGTGTTAGTAAGAGACAAAAGGTTCAGAACCAGTTTTACCCTTGCAGGTAGTCATTGTACATACGTTTTTTATGGGAAATTGCATGCCGAGAAATGGCGGGAAATGGAGAGACAAAAGAAATTTGCAGAAATTTCATTCTTTGTAGTTTCGTCAGCAAATTTAGTTTACATTTGTGATTGGAAGTGAAAAGACGTTTCTGTTAATTTTGTAGAAATAAAAAAATAAAATAAAAGGGAAATGGCAGATGGTGAATGGCTTACTCCACGACAACTAAGTGCACTTTCGTACGAAGAACAGCAAGCATATATTCGTCAAACGCTTGAAGAGAGCCAGGAAGCAATAAGTGACCACGATTCAATAGTTGATGACGAGGCTTTAGATGAATGTGTAGGTGATATTGGTGTCGATGACTCAGACTTTGAAGAGCCCACGTTACCAGAATATGACACAGAGGACGACAGTGATTCTGATGAAGAACTTGAAGATGCGCCAATTGAACCTGGGGAATATTTTACTGCCAGAGATGGTAATGTTTGGTCTTCGATACAACCACAACCTGTTAGATTCCGTACGCACAACATTCTAAGAAGTGCACAATCTGGACCAGTAACGCAAGGTTTGACCATTGCAGAAACTTTCAAATTGATAATGTCAGGCGAAATATGCGACATAATTATTCGTGAATCAAATCGAAAGGCAAGGCAATTCTTTGATGATGGCAATACAAAACATCCAACAAGAGAACCCAGATCATGGATTCCCATAACAGAAAGTGAATTTGATGCATATTTGGGCGTACTTTTGCTAAGTGGTGTTACACATTCCGGTTACGTGCATACGAAAGATTTGTGGAAAACTAAATCACATCCATTATATCGTGCTGCAATGAGTGTACGACGATTTTGGGCAATTAGCCGCTTTATTCGTTTTGATAATGGAAACACACGCCAGCAACGCAAACAAACTGACAAAGCAGCAGCAATATCGGACGTTTTTTTGATGCTAAACAGCTGTCTTCGTAGATATTACGTGGCAGGAGCCAACGTCACCGTAGATGAACAATTGTATGCTTATCGTGGTGGAACTGGTTTCACGCAATACATACCATCAAAACCTGCCAAATATGGGATAAAAGTGTGGTGGGTGTGCGACTCCATTTCGTCCTATCCATTGCAGGTACTATCAATATTGTTGAAAATATAAATACCTAAATTGAATTTAATTTTTCAATGCAGGGACAAATCTATACAGGAATGGCACCGTCTAGTGAACGTGAAAAAAACGTTGGTGAAAGAGTAGTAAAAGATTTATGTGTCAACCTTTTTGGTGGAAGTGGAAGAAATATTGTATGTGACAACTTTTTCACTAGCTACAACTTGGGAAAATATTTGATGATAGACAATAATTTATCTATATTGGGTACTTGCAACAAAAGGCGCACATTCGTGCCAGCAGCATTTGCCAACCCCAAAGGACGTGAGGCTGAATCATCAATGTTTGGGTTCTATAATCACGTTACGATGTGCTCGTACGTGCCCAAGAAAAACAAGGCGGTTGTAATATTGTCTACTTCTCATTATACAACAGAAACGGCCGGTCCTAAGAAGAAGCCATTGCTTATATTGGACTACAACAAAACCAAAGGTGGAGTTGATAACATGGACATGTGCTTGTCAGAATATAGTACCAAGCGGCGCACAAATAGATGGCCTTTGGCTTTCTTTTATAATATTGTGGACGTTGCTGCGTTTGCTGCATACATAATATACGTTGACAACAACACTCACCTGAAATCATATACAAGCCGCCGTAGGATGTTTCTCCATGAGCTAAGCGAGCAACTATGCAAGCCAGAAATAGACAGAAGGGCGAATGACAGCAGAATATCCAGAGTTTTTTCAACGCGCAACGCCATCGAAGCCATGACGGGTAGGCCCATCCGAGCCGTGGATGCTGGAGCACATGAAGCGGAGGAGCGTGATAGTACGGGACGCCTAAAAGTAAAGGGGAATTGCTACATCTGCTCCAAACGACGCCCTACTCGTAAAGCATGCACATTATGCAAGAAACCAGTGTGCGCAGAGCATTCCAAAGACTTGCCGCAATGCGATAGATGTAATTGAATTTCAATAATTTTAAATTTTTTCGTGGTTTTTTAAATATTTTTTTCATAAGTATTTTTTAGTTTATAATAATTTTTATACCATAAGTATTTTTTTCACTCAAAAGAAACTATACTTTTCAAAAAGATCATCATATTTGCATGCGTTTTACTATACATAGCCCATATACCCAGGAATGTATGCTGTTGACGTAAGGGTGCAACTTTGTAAATGGGCTTTATCTACCAAACGGATGACCCAATTCTAACCAAAGTTAAGACTATTGCGTAAAACAGTTTTCGCTAGGATATCACGAAATTTCAAGTCGATCCAATTATCCAGTTCAGAGCTACAGCGTTTTGAAAACGCTAAACATACCCAGGTATGTTGCCGTTGACATAAGGGTTAATGTTAGTACCCGCAACATTCCTGTGAAATTTCGTTGAAAAATCTTTAATAGGAACCTAGTAATGATTTTTGGTTAATTGCGGGCGTGGCAGTAGCAATAATCTGCCCAAATTTGGAGTGAATGCTAGTACAGAACCAGTGTATATATATACCAATTTGTTTTCATATATCATCACTAGAAGCATATATAGGGTAATTGTCTTTAAGCGGGGTCCCCAAAGTTCATTATATGGGAGGTAGGCGTATCCTTCCTCTGATCGACACCGAATCTTATATATGGCTTTGTAGGGTCCATATATGTACGAATATGAAATTTCGTCCAAAATATTGTATACGTCGTAAGTTATAATACTATGTCAATAGTGGGCGTGGCTGTAGAACTAACTCGCCCATTTTTTGGGTGGTGTTTAATGTTAGTACCCGCAACATTCCTGTGAAATTTCGTTGAAAAATCTTTAGTACTAATTTGTTTTCATATATCATCACTAGAAGCGTAGATAGGGTAAATGTCTTTAATTGGGGTCCCCAAAGTTCATTATATGGGAGGGAGGCGTATCCTTCCTCTGATCGACCCCGAATCTCATATATGGTTTTGTAGGGTCCATATATGTACTAATATAAAATTTCGTCCAAAAATATTGTATAGGTCTTAAGTTATAATAATATGTCAATAGTGGGCGTGGATGTAGAACTAACTCGCCCATTTTTTGTGTGGTGTTTCATGTTAGTACCCGCAACATTCCTGTGAAATTTCGTTGAAAAATTTTAGTAGGAACCTAGTAATATTTTTTGGTTAATTGTGGGCGTGGCAGGAGCAATAATCTGCCCATATTTGCAATGCATGCTAGTACAGACCCATTGTATACATATACCGATTTGTTTTCATATATCATCACTAGAAGCATAGATAGGGTCATTGTCTTTAAGTGGGGTCCCCAAAGTTCATTATATGGGAGGGAGGCGTATCCTTCCTCTGATCGACCCCGAATCTTATATATGGCTTTGTATTGTCCATATATCCTCTAATATAAAATTTGTTCTAAAAATATTGTATAGGTCGAAAGTTATAAAAATATGTCAATAGTGGGCGTGGCTGTATAAATAACTCGCCCATTTTTTGTGTGGTGTTTAATGTTAGTACCCGCAACCTATCTGTGCAATTTCATTGAAAAATCTTTAATAGGAACCTAGTAATGATTTTTGGTTAATTGTGGGCGTGGCAGTAGGAATAATCTGCCCATATTTGGAATACATGCTACTACAGACCCAGTGTATACATATACCAATTTGTGTTCATATATCATCACTAAAAGCATAGATAGGTTAATTTTCTTTAAGTGTGGTCCCCAAAGTTTATTATATGGGAGGGAGGCGTATCCTTCCTCTGATCGACCCCGAATCGTATATATGGCATTGTAGGGTCCATATATGTACTAATATAACATTTCGTCCACAAATATTGTATAGGTCGTAAGTTATAATAATATGTCAATAGTGGGCGTGGCTGTAGAAATAACTCGCCCATTTTTTGTGTGGTGTTTAATGTTAGTACCCGCAACCTACCTGTGAAATTTCGTTGAAAAATCCTTAATAGGAACCTAGTAATGATTTTTGGTTAATTGTGTGGCGTGTCAGTAGCAATAATCTGCCCATATTTGGAATGCATGCTAGTATAGACCCAGTGTATATACATACCAATTTGTTTTCATATATCATCACTAGGTGCATAGATAGGGTAATTGTCTTTAAGTGGGGTCCCCACAGTTCATTATATGGGTGGGAGGCGTATCCTTCCTCTGATCGACCCCGAATCTTATATATGGCTTTGTAGGGGCCATATATGTACTAATATAAAATTTCGTCGAAAATATTGTATAGGTCGTAAGTTATAATAATATGTCAATAGTGGGCGTGGCTGTAGAACTAACTCGCCCATTTTTTGTGTGGTGTTTAATGTTAGTACCCGCAACATTCCTGTGAAATTTCGTTGAAAAATCTTTAGTATTAATTTGTTTTCATACATCATCACTAGAAGCATAGATAGGGTAATTGTCTTTAAGTGGGGTCCCCAAAGTTCATTATATGGGAGGGAGGCGTATCCTTCCTCTGATCGACCCCGAATCTTATATATGGCTTTTTAGGGTCCATATACATATGTACTAAAATAAAATTTCGTCGAAAAATATTGTATAAGTCTTAAGTTATAATAATATGTCAATAGTGGGCGTGGCTGTGGAAATAACTCGCACATTTTTTGTGTGGTGTTTAATGTTAGTACCCGCAACATTCCTGTGAAATTTTGTTGAAAAATCTTTAATAGGAACCTAGTAATGATTTTTGGTTAAGTGCGGGCGTGGCAGTAGCAATAATCTGCCCAAATTTGGAGTGGATGCTAGTACATACCCAATGTATACATATACCAATTTGTTTTCATATATCATCACCAGAAGCATAGATAGGGTAATTGTCTTTAAGTGGGGACCCCAAAGTTCAATATATGGGAGGGAGGCGTATCCTTCTTCTGATCGACCCCGAATCTTATATATGGCTTTGTAGGGTCCATATATGTACTAAACTAAAATTTCGTCGAAAAATATTGTATAGGTCGTTATAATAATATGTCAATAGTGGGCGTGGCTGTAGAAATAACTCGCCCATTTTTTGTGTGGTGTTTAATGTTAGTACCCGCAACATTCCTGTGAAATTTCGTTGAAACATCTTTAGTAGGAACCTAGTAATGTTTTTTGGTTAATTGTGGGCGTGGCAGTAGCAATAATCTGCCCATATTTGGAATGCATGCTAGTGCAGACCCAGAGTATAAATATAATAATTTGTCTTCATATATCATCACTAGAAGCATAGATAGGGTAATTCTCTTTAAGTGGGGTCCCCAAAGTTCATTATATGGGAGGGAGGCGTATCCTTCCTCTGATCGACCGCGTATCTTATATAGGGCTTTGTAGGGTCCATATATGTACTAATATAGAATTTCGTCCAAAAATTTTGTATGGGTCGTAAATTATAATAATATGTCAATAGTGGGCGTGGCTGTAGAAATAACTCGCCGATTTTTTGTGTGGTGTTTAATGTTAGTACCCGCAACCTAGCTGTGAAATTTCGTTGAAAAATCTTTAATAGGAACCTAGTAATGATTTTTGGTTAATTGTGGGCGTGTCAGTAGCAATAATCTGCCCATATTTGGAATGCATGCTAGTACAGACCCAGTGTATACATATACCAATTTGTGTTCATATATCATCACTAAAAGCATAGATAGGTTAATTGTCTTTAAGTGTGGTCCCAAAGTTTATTATATGGGAGGGAGGCGTATCCTTCCTCTGATCGACCCCGAATCGTATATATGGCTTTGTAGGGTCCATATATGTACTAATATAAAATTTCGTCCAAAATATTGTATAGGTCGTAAGTTATAATAATATGTCAATAGTGGGCGTGGCTGTAGAACTAACTCGCCCATTTTTTGTGTGGTGTTTAATGTTAGTACCCGCAACATTCCTGTGAAATTTCGTTGAAAAATCTTTAGTATTAATTTGTTTTCATATATCATCACTAGAAGCATAGATAAGGTAATTGTCTTTAAGTGGGGTCCCCAAAGTTCATTATATGGGAGGGAGGCGTATCCTTCCTCTGATCGACCCCGAATCTTATATATGGTTTGTAGGGTCCATATACATATGTACTAAAATAAAATTTCGTCGAAAAATATTGTATAAGTCGTAAGTTATAATAATATGTCAATAGTGGGCGTGGCTGTGGAAATAACTCGCACATTTTTTGTGTGGTGTTTAATGTTAGTACCCGCAACATTCCTGTGAAATTTCGTTGAAAAATCTTTAATAGGAACCTAGTAATGATTTTTGGTTAATTGCGGGCGTGGCAGTAGCAATAATCTGCCCAAATTTGGAGTGGATGCTAGTACATACCCAATGTATACATATACCAATTTGTTTTCAAATATCATCACCAGAAGCATAGATAGGGTAATTGTCTTTAAGTGGGGACCCCAAAGTTCAATATATGGGAGGGAGGCGTATCCTTCCTCTGATCGACCCCGAATCTTATATATGGCTTTGTAGGTTCCATATATGTACTAAAATAAAATTTCGTCGAAAAATATTGTATAGGTCGTTATAATAATCTGTCAATAGTGGGCGTGGCTGTAGAAATAACTCGCCCATTTTTTGTGTGGTTTTTAATGTTAGTACCCGCAACATTCCTGTGAAATTTCGTTGAAAAATCTTTAGTAGGAACCTAGTAATGTTTTTTGGTTAATTGTGGGCGTGGCAGTAGCAATAATCTGCCCATATTTGGAATGCATGCTAGTGCAGACCCAGAGTATAAATATAATAATTTGTCTTCATATATCATCACTAGAAGCATAGATAGGGTAATTCTCTTTAAGTGGGGTCCCCAAAGTTCATTATATGGGAGGGAGGCGTATCCTTCCTCTGATCGACCGCGTATCTTATATAGGGCTTTGTAGGGTCCATATATGTACTAATATAGAATTTCGTCCAAAAATTTTGTATAGGTCGTAAATTATAATAATATATCAATAGTGGGCGTGGCTGTAGAAATAACTCGCCCATTTTTTGTGTGGTGTTTAATGTTAGTACCCGCAACCTACCTGTGAAATTTCGTTGAAAAATCTTTAATAGGAACCTAGTAATGATTTTTGGTTAATTGTGGGCGTGTCAGTAGCAATAATCTGCCCATATTTGGAATGCATGCTAGTACAGACCCAGTGTATACACATACCAATTTGTTTTCATATATCATCACTAGGTGCATAGATAGGGTAATTGTCTTTAAGTGGGGTCCCCACAGTTCATTATATGGGTGGGAGGCGTATCCTTCCTCTGATCGACCCCGAATCTTATATATGGCTTTGTAGGGCCCATATA
Source organism: Clusia tigrina (assembly GCA_920105625.2). Lineage (NCBI taxonomy): Eukaryota > Metazoa > Arthropoda > Insecta > Diptera > Clusiidae > Clusia > Clusia tigrina. Next base: position 342,087,164 of record OV050030.1, read on the forward strand.
TGTATTAATATAAAATTTCGTCCAAAATATTGTATAGGTCGTAAGTTATAATAATATGTCAATACTGGGCGTGGCTGTAGAACTAACTCGCCCATTTTTTGTGTGGTGTTTAATGTTAGTACCCGCAACATTCCTGTGAAATTTCGTTGAAAAATCTTTAGTACTAATTTGTTTTCATATATCATCACTAAAAGCATAGATAGGGTAATTGTCTTTAAGTGGGGTCCCCAAAGTTCATTATATGGGAGGGAGGCGTATCCTTCCTCTGATCGACCCCGAATCTTATATATGGCTTTGTAGGGTCCATATATCCTCTAATATAAAATTTGTTCTAAAAATATTGTATAGGTCGAAAGTTATAAAAATATGTCAATAGTGGGCGTGGCTGTAGAAATAACTCGCCCATTTTTTGTGTGGTGTTTAATGTTAGTACCCGCAACCTATCTGTGAAATTTCATTGAAAAATCTTTAATAGGAACCTAGTAATGATTTTTGGTTAATTGTGGGCGTGGCAGTAGGAATAATCTGCCCATATTTGGAATACATGCTACTACAGACCCAGTGTATACATATACCAATTTGTGTTCATATATCATCACTAAAAGCATAGATAGGTTAATTGTCTTTAAGTGTGGTCCCCAAAGTTTATTATATGGGAGGGAGGCGTATCCTTCCTCTGATCGACCCCGAATCGTATATATGGCTTTGTAGGGTCCATATATGTACTAATATAACATTTCGTCCACAAATATTGTATAGGTCGTAAGTTATAATAATATGTCAATAGTGGGCGTGGCTGTAGAAATAACTCGCCCATTTTTTGTGTGGTGTTTAATGTTAGTACCCGCAACCTACCTGTGAAATTTCGTTGAAAAATCTTTAATAGGAACCTAGTAATGATTTTTGGTTAATTGTGGGCGTGTCAGTAGCAATAATCTGCCCATATTTGGAAAGCATGCTAGTACAGACCAAGTGTATACACATACCAATTTGTTTTCATATATCATCACTAGGTGCATAGATAGGGTAATTGTCTTTAAGTGGGGTTCCCACAGTTCATTATATGGGTGGGAGGCGTATCCTTCCTCTGATCGACCCCGAATCGTATATATGGCTTTGTAGGGTCCATATATGTACTAATATAACATTTCGTCCACAAATATTGTATAGGTCGTAAGTTATAATAATATGTCAATGGTGGGCGTGGCTGTAGAACTAACTCGCCCATTTTTTGTGTGGTGTTTAATGTTAGTACCCGCAACATTCCTGTGAAATTTCGTTGAAAAATCTTTAGTATTAATTTGTTTTCATATATCATCACTAGAAGCATAGATAGGGTAATTGTCTTTAAGTGTGGTCCCCAATGTTTATTATATGGGAGGGAGGCGTATCCTTCCTCTGATCGACCGCGTATCTTATATAGGGCTTTGTAGGGTCCATATATGTACTGATATAAAATTTCGTCCAAAAATTTTGTATAGGTCGTAAGTTATAATAATATGTCAATAGTGGGCGTGGCTGTAGAAATAACTCGCACATTTTTTGTGCGGTGTTTAATATTCCCGGTGTTTAGTACCCGGAACATTCCTGTGAAATTTCGTTGAAAAATCTTTAATAGGCACCTAGTAATGATTTTTGGTTAATTGCGGTCGTGGCAGTAGCAATAATCTGCCCATATTTGGATTGGATGCTAGGACAGACCCAATGTATACATATACCAATTTGTTTTCATATATCATCACCAGAAGCATAGATAGGGTAATTATCTTTAAGTGGGGACCCCAAAGTTCAATATATGGGAGGGAGGCGTATCCTTCCTCTGATCGACCCCGAATCTTATATATGGCTTTGTAGGGTCCATATATGTATTAAAATAAAATTTCGTCGAAAAATATTGTATAGGTCGTAAGTTATAATAATATGTCAATAGTGGGCGTGGCTGTAGAAATAACTCGCACATTTTTTGTGTGGTGTTTAATGTTAGTACCCGCAACATTCCTGTGAAATTTCGTTGAAAAATCTTTAATAGGAACCTAGTCATGATTTTTGGTTAATTGCGGGCGTGGCAGTAGCAATAAACTTCCCATATTTGGAGTGGATGCTAGTACAGACCCAATGTATACATATACCAATTTGTTTTCATATATCATCACCAGAAGCATAGATAGGGTAATTCTCTTTAAGTGGGGTCCCCAAAGTTCATTATATGGGAGGGAAGCGTATCCTTCCTCTGATCGACCGCGTATCTTATATAGGGCTTTGTAGGGTCCATATATGCACTAATATAAAATTTCGTCCAAAAATTTTGTATAGGTCGTAAGTTATAATAATATGTCAATAATGGGCGTGGCTGTAGAACTAACTCGCCCATTTTTTGTGTGGTGTTTAATGTTAGTACCCGCAACATTCCTGTGAAATTTCGTTGACAAATCTTTAGTAGGAACCTAGTAATGTTTTTTGGTTAATTGTGGGTGTGGCAATAGCAATAATCTGCCCATATTTGGATTGGATGCTAGGACAGACCCAATGTATACATATACCAATTTGTTTTCATATATCATCACCAGAAGCATAGATAGGGTAATTATCTTTAAGTGGGGACCCCAAAGTTCAATATATGGGAGGGAGGCGTATCCTTCCTCTGATCGACCCCGAATCTTATATATGGCTTTGTAGGGTCCATTTATGTATTAAAATAAAATTTCGTCGAAAAATATTATATAGGTCGTAAGTTATAATAATATGTCAATAGTGGGCCCGGCTGTAGAAATAACTCGCCCATTTTTTGTGTGGTGTTTAATGTGAGTACCCGCAACATTCCTGTGAAATTTCATTGAAAAATCTTTAGTAGGAACCTAGTAATGTTTTTTGGTTAATTGTGGGCGTGGCAGTAGCAATAATCTGCCCATGTTTGGAATGCATGCTAGTGCAGACCCAGTGTATAAATATAATAATTTGTTTTCATATATCATCGCTAGAAGCATAGATAGGGTAATTCTCTTTAAGTGGGGTCCCGAAAGTTCATTATATAGGAGGGAGGCGTATCCTTCCTCTGATCGACCCCGTATCTTATATATGGCTTTGTAGGGTCCATATATGTACTAAAATATAATTTCGTCGAAAAATATTGTATAGCTCGTAAGTTATAATAATATGTCAATAATGGGCGTGCCTGTAGAACTAACTCGCCCATTTTTTGTGTGGTGTTTAATGTTAGTACCCGCAACATTCCTGTGAAATTTCGTTGAAAAATCTGTAGTAGGAACCTAGTAATGTTTTTTGGTTAATTGTGGGTGTGGCAATAGCAATAATCTGCCCATATTTGGAATGCATGCTAGTGCAGACCCAGTGTATACATATAATAATTTGTTTTCATATATCATCACTAGAAGCATAGATAGGGTAATTCTCTTTAAGTGGGGTCCCCAAAGTTCATTATATGGGAGGGAGGCGTATCCTTCCTCTGATCGACCCCGTATCTTATATATGGGTTTGTAGGGTCCATATATGTACTAAAATATAATTTCGTCGAAAAATATTGTATAGGTCGTAAGTTATAATAATATGTCAATAGTGGGCGTGGCTGTAGAAATAACTCGCACATTTTTTGTGCGGTGTTTAATGTTAGTACCCGGAACATTCCTGTGAAATTTCGTTGAAAAATCTTTAATAGGAACCTAGTAATGATTTTTGGTTAATTGCGGGCGTGGCAGTAGCAATAATCTGTCCATATTTGGATTGGATGCTAGTACAGACCCAATGTATACATATACCAATTTGTTTTCATATATCATCACCAGAAGCATGGATAGGGTAATTATCTTTAAGTGGGGACCCCAAAGTTCAATATATGGGAGGGAGGCGTATCCTTCCTCTGATCGACCCCGAATCTTATATATGGCTTTGTAGGGTCCATATATGTATTAAAATAAAATTTCGTCGAAAAATATTGTATAGGTCGTAAGTTATAATAATATGTCAATAATGGGCGTGGCTGTAGAAATAACTCGCACATTTTTTGTGTGGTGTTTAATGTAAAATCTTTAGTAGGAACCTAGTAATGTTTTTTGGTTAATTGTGGGTGTGGCAATAGCAATAATCTGCCCATATTTGGAATGCATGCTAGTGCAGACCCAGTGTATACATATAATAATTTGTTTTCATATATCATCACTAGAAGCATAGATAGGGTAATTCTCTTTAAGTGGGGTCCCCAAAGTTCATTATATGGGAGGGAGGCGTATCCTTCCTCTGATCGACCGCGTAGCTTATATAGGGCTTTGTAGGGTCCATATATGTACTAAAATATAATTTCGTCGAAAAATATTGTATAGGTCGTAAGTTATAATAATATGTCAATAGTGGGCGTGGCTGTAGAAATAACTCGCACATTTTTTGTGCGGTGTTTAATGTTAGTACCCGCAACATTCCTGTGAAATTTCGTTGAAAAATCTTTAATAGGAACCTAGTCATGATTTATGGTTAATTGCGGGCGTGGCAGTAGCAATAATCTGCCCATATTTGGAGTGGATGCTAGTACAGACCCAATGTATACATATACCAATTTGTTTTCATATATTATCACCAGAAGCATAGATAGGGTAATTCTCTTTAAGTGGTGTCCCGAAAGTTCATTATATGGGAGGGAGGCGTATCCTTCCTCTGATCGACCCCGTACCTCATATATCTCCTTGTAGGGTCCATTTATGTACTAAAATAAAATTTCGTCGAAAAATATTGTATAGGTCGTAAGTTATCATAATATGTCAATAGTGCACCCGGCTGTAGAAATAACTCGCCCATTTTTTGTGTGGTGTTTAATGTGAGTACCCGCAACATTCCTGTGAAATTTCGTTGAAAAATCTTTAGTAGGAACCTAGTAATGTTTTTTGGTTAATTGTGGGCGTGGCAGTAGCAATATTCTGCCCATATTTGGAATGCATGCTAGAGCAGACCCAGTGTATAAATATAATAATTTGTCTTCATATATCATCACTAGAAGCATAGATAGGGTAATTCTCTTTAAGTGGGGTCCCCAAAGTTCATTATATGGGAGGGAGGCGTACCCTTCCTCTGATCGACCCCGAATCTTATATATGGCTTTGTAGGGTCCATATATGTACTAAAATATAATTTCGTCGAAAAATATTGTATAGGTCGTAAGTTATAAGAATATGTCAATAGTGGGCGTGGCTGTAGAAATAACTCGCACATTTTTTGTGCGGTGTTTAATGTTAGTACCCGGAACATTCCTGTGAAATTTCGTTGAAAAATCTTTAATAGGAACCTAGTAATGATTTTTGGTTAATTGCGGGCGTGGCAATAGCAATAATCTGCCCATATTTGGATTGGATGCTAGTACAGACCCAATGTATACAAAAACCAATTTTTTTTCATATATCATCACCAGAAGCATATATAGGGTAATTATCTTTAAGTGGGGACCCCAAAGTTCAATATATGGGAGGGAGGCGTATCCTTCCTCTGATTGTACCCCGAATCTTATATATGGCTTTGTAGGGTCCATATATGTATTAAAATAAAATTTCGTCGAAAAATATTGTATAGGTCGTAAGTTATAAAAATATGTCAATGGTGGGCGTGGCTGTAGAAATAACTCGCACATTTTTTGTGTGGTGTTTAATGTTAGTACCCGCAACATTCCTGTAAAATTTCGTTGAAAAATCTTTAATAGGAACCTAGTAATGATTTTTGGTTGCTAGAAGCATAGATAGGGTAATTCCCTTTAAGTGGGGTCCCGAAAGTTCATTATGTAGGAGGGAGGCGTATCCTTCCTCTGATCGACCCCGTATCTTATATATGGCTTTGTAGGGTCCATATATGTACTAAAATAAAATTTCGTCGATAAATATTGTATAGGTCGTAAGTTATAATAATATGTCAATAGTGGGCCCGGCTGTAGAAATAACTCGCCCATTTTTTGTGTGTTGTGTAATGTGAGTACCCGCAACATTCCTGTGAAATTTCGTTGAAAAATCTTTAGTAGGAACCTAGTAATGTTTTTTGGTTAATTGTGGGCGGGCAGTAGCAATAATCTGCCCATAATTGGAATGCATGCTAGTGCAGACCCAGTGTATAAATATAATAATTTGTCTTCATATATCTTCACTAGAAGCATAGATAAGGTAATTCTCTTTAAGTGGGGTCCCCAAAGTTCATTATATGGGAGGGAGGCGTATCCTTCCTCTGATCGACCGCGTATCTTATATAGGGCTTTGTAGGGTCCATATATGTACTAATATAAAATTTCGTCCAAAAATTTTGTATAGGTCGTGAGTTATAATAATATGTCAATAATGGGCGTGGCTGTAGAACTAACTCGCCCATTTTTTGTGTGGTGTTTAATGTTAGTACCCGCAACATTTCTGTGAAATTTCGTTGAAAAATCTTTAGTAGGAACCTAGTAATGTTGTTTGGTTAATTGTGGGTGTGGCAATAGCAATAATCTGCCCATATTTGGAATGCATGCTAGTGCAGACCCAGTGTATACATATAATAATTTGTTTTCATATATCATCATTAGAAGCATAGATAGGGTAATTCTCTTTAAGTGGGGTCCCCAAAGTTCATTATATGGGAGGGAGGCGTACCCTTCCTCTGATGGACCCCGAATCTTATATATGGCTTTGTAGGGTCCATATATGTACTAAAATATAATTTCGTCGAAAAATATTGTATAGGTCGTAAGTTATAATAATATGTCAATAGTGGGCGTGGCTGTAGAAATAACTCGCACATTTTTTGTGCGGTGGGTAATGTTAGTACCCGGAACATTCCTGTGAAATTTCGTTGAAAAATCTTTAATAGGAACCTAGTAATGATTTTTGGTTGCTAGAAGCATAGATAGGGTAATTCTCTTTAAGTGGGGTCCCGAAAGTTCATTATATAGGAGGGAGGCGTATCCTTCCTCTGATCGACCCCGTATCTTATATATGGATTTGTAGGGTCCATATATGTACTAAAATAAAATTTCGTCGATAAATATTGTATAGGTCGTAAGTTATAATAATATGTCAATAGTGGGCCCGGCTGTAGAAATAACTCGCCCATTTTTTGTGTGTTGTGTAATGTGAGTACCCGCAACATTCCTGTAAAATTTCGTTGAAAAATCTTTAGTAGGAACCTAGTAATGTTTTTTGGTTAATTGTGGGCGTGGCAGTAGCAATAATCTGCCCATATTTGGAATGCATGCTAGTGCAGACCCAGTGTATAAATATAATAATTTGTCTTCATATATCTTCACTAGAAGCATAGATAGGGTAATTCTCTTTAAGTGGGGTCCCCAAAGTTCATTATATGGGAGGGAGGCGTATCCTTCCTCTGATCGAGCCCGAATCTTATATATGACTTTGTAGGGTCCATATATGTACTAAAATAAAATTTCGTCGAAAAATATTTTATAGGTCGTAAGTTATAATAATATGTCAATAGTGGGCGTGGCTGTAGAAATAACTCGCCCATTTTTTGTGATGTGTTTAATGTTAGTACCCGCAACATTCCTGTGAAATTTCGTTGAAAAATCTTTAGTAGGACCCTAGTAATGTTTTTTGGTTAATTGTGGGCGTGGCAATAGCAATAATCTGCCCATATTTGGAATGCATGCTAGTGCAGACCCAGTGTATACATATAATAATTTGTTTTCATATATCTTCACTAGAAGCATAGATAGGGTAATTCTCTGTAAGTGGTGTCCCGAAAGTTCATTATATGGGAGGGAGGCGTATCCTTCCTCTGACCGACCCCGTACCTCATATATCTCCTTGTAGGGTCCATTAATGTACTAAAATAAAATTTCGTCGAAAAATATTGTGTAGGTCGTAAGTTATAATAATATGTCAATAGTGCACCCGGCTCTAGAAATAACTCGCCCATTTTTTGTGTGGTGTTTAATGTGAGTACCCGCAACATTCCTGTGAAATTTCGTTGAAAAATCTTTAGTAGGAACCTAGTAATGTTTTTTGGTTAATTGTGGGCGTGGCAGTAGCAATATTCTGCCCATATTTGGAATGCATGCTAGTGCAGACCCAGTGTATAAATATAATAATTTGTCTTCATATATCATCACTAGAAGCATAGATAGGGTAATTCTCTTTAAGTGGGGTCCCCAAAGTTCATTATATGTGAGGGAGGCGTACCCTTCCTCTGATCGACCCCGAATCTTATATATGGCTTTGTAGGGTCCATATATGTACTAAAATATAATTTCGTCGAAAAATATTGTATAGGTCGTAAGTTATAATAATATGTCAATAGTGGGCGTGGCTGTAGAAATAGCTCGCACATTTTTTGTGCGGTGTTTAATGTTAGTACCCGGAACATTCCTGTGAAATTTCGTTGAAAAATCTTTAATAGGAACCTAGTAATGATTTTTGGTTGCTAGAAGCATAGATAGGGTAATTCTCTTTAAGTGGGGTCCCGAAAGTTCATTATATAGGAGGGAGGCGTATCCTTCCTCTGATCGACCCCGTATCTTATATATGGCTTTGTAGGGTCCATATATGTACTAAAATAAACTTTCGTCGATAAATATTGTATAGGTCGTGAGTTATAATAATATGTCAATAATGGGCGTGGCTGTAGAACTAACTCGCCCATTTTTTGTGTGGTGTTTAATGTTAGTACCCGCAACATTCCTGTGAAATTTCGTTGAAAAATCTTTAGTAGGAACCTAGTAATGTTTTTTGGTTAATTGTGGGTGTGGCAATAGCAATAATCTGCCCATATTTGGAATGCATGCTAGTGCAGACCCAGTGTATACATATAATAATTTGTTTTCATATATCATCATTAGAAGCATAGATAGGGTAATTCTCTTTAAGTGGCTTCCCCAAAGTTCATTATATGGGAGGGAGGCGTACCCTTCCTCTGATCGACCCCGAATCTTATATATGGCTTTGTAGGGTCCATATATGTACTAAAATATAATTTCGTCGAAAAATATTGTATAGGTCGTAAGTTATAATAATATGTCAATAGTGGGCGTGGCTGTAGAAATAACTCGCACATTTTTTGTGCGGTGTTTAATGTTAGTACCCGGAACATTCCTGTGAAATTTCGTTGAAAAATCTTTAATAGGAACCTAGTAATGATTTTTGGTTAATTGCGGGCGTGGCAGTAGCAATAATCTGCCCATATTTGGATTGGATGCTAGTACAGACCCAATGTATACATATACCAATTTGTTTTCATATATCATCACCAGAAGCATAGATAGGGTAATTATCTTTAAGTGGGGACCCCAAAGTTCAATATATGGGAGGGAGGCGTATCCTTCCTCTGATCGACCCCGAATCTTATATATGGCTTTGTAGAGTCCATATATGTATTAAAATAAAATTTCGTCGAAAAATATTGTATAGGTCGTAAGTTATAATAATATGTCAATGGTGGGCATGGCTGTAGAAATAACTCGCACATTTTTTGTGTGGTGTTTAATGTTAATACCCGCAACATTCCTGTAAAATTTCGTTGAAAAGTCTTTAATAGGAACCTAGTAATGATTTTTGGTTGCTAGAAGCATAGATAAGGTAATTCTCTTTAAGTGGGGTCCCGAAAGTTCATTATATAGGAGGGAGGCGTATCCTTCCTCTGATCGACCCCGTATCTTATATATGGCTTTGTAGGGTCCATATATGTACTAAAATAAAATTTCGTCGAAAAATATTGTATATGTCGTAAGTTATAATAATATGTCAATAGTGGGCGTGGCTGTAGAAATAACTCGCACATTTTTTGTGCGGTGTTTAATGTTAGTACCCGCAACATTCGTGTGAAATTTCGTTGAAAAATCTTTAATAGGAACCTAGTAATGATTTTTGGTTAATTGCGGGCGTGGCAGTAGCAATAATCTGCCCATATTTGGAGTGGATGCTAGTACAGACCCAATGTACACATATACCAATTTGTTTTCATATATCATCACCAGAAGCATAGATAGGGTAATTGTCTTTAAGTGGGGACCCCAAAGTTCAATATATGGGAGTGAGGCGTATCCTTCCTCTGATCGACCCCGTATATTATATATGGCTTTGTAGGGTCCATATATGTACTAAAATAAAATTTCGTCGAAAAATATTGTATAGGTCGTAAGTTATAATAATATGTCAATAGTGGGCCCGGCTGTAGAAATAACTCGCCCATTTTTTGTGTGGTGTTTAATGTGAGTACCCGCAACATTCCTGTAAAATTTCGCTGAAAAATCTTTAGTAGGAACCTAGTAATGTTTTTTGGTTAATTGTGGGCGTGGCAGTAGCAATAATCTGCCCATATTTGGAGTGGATATAGTACAGACCCAATGTATATATATACCAATCTGTTTTCATATATCATCACCAGAAGCATAGATAGGGTTATTGTCTGTAAGTGGGGACCCCAAAGTTCAATATATGGGAGGGAGGCGTATCCTTCCTCTGATCGACCCCGAATCTTATATATGGCTTTGTAGGGTCCATATATGGACTAAAATAAAATTTCGTCCAAAATATTGTATAGGTCGTAAGTTATAATAATATGTCAATAGTGGGCGTGGCTTTAGAAATAACTCGCCCATTTTTTGTGTGGTGTTTAATGTTAGTACCCGCAACATTCCTGTGAAATTTCGTTGAAAAATCTTTAGTAGGAACCTAGTAATGTTTTTTGGTTAATTGTGGGCGTGGCAATAGCAATAATCTGCCCATATTTGGAATGCATGCTAGTGCAGACCCAGTGTATACATATAATAATTTGTTTTCATATATCATCGCTAGAAGCATAGATAGGGTAATTCTCTTTAAGTGGTGTCCCGAAAGTTCATTATATGGGAGGGAGGCGTATCCTTCCTCTGATCGACCCCGTATCTTATATATGGCTTTGTAGGGTCCATATATGTACTAAAATATAATTTCGTCGAAAAATATTGTATATGTCGTAAGTTATAATAATATGTCAATAGTGGGCGTGGCTGTAGAAATAACTCGCACATTTTTTGTGCGGTGTTTAATGTTAGTACCCGCAACATTCGTGTGAAATTTCGTTGAAAAATCTTGAATAGGAACCTAGTCATGATTTTTGGTTAATTGCGGGCGTGGCAGTAGCAATAATCTGCCCATATTTGGAGTGGATGCTAGTACAGACCCAATGTATACATATACCAATTTGTTTTCATATATCATCACCAGAAGCATAGATAGGGTAATTGTCTTTAAGTGGGGACCCCAAAGTTCAATATATGGGAGGGAGGCGTATCCTTCCTCTGATCGACCTCGTATCTTATATATGACTTTGTAGGGTCCATATATGTACTAAAATAAAATTTCGTCGAAAAATATTGTATAGGTCGTAAGTTATAATAATATGTCAATAGTGGGCCCGGCTGTAGAAATAACTCGCCCATTTTTTGTGTGGTGTTTAATGTGAGTACCCGCAACATTCCTGTAAAATTTCGTTGAAAAATCTTTAGTAGGAACCTAGTAATGTTTTTTGGTTAATTGTGGGCGTGGCAGTAGCAATAATCTGCCCATATTTGGAGTGGATATAGTACAGACCCAATGTATATATATACCAATTTGTTTTCATATATCATCACCAGAAGCATAGATAGGGTTATTGTCTGTAAGTGGGGACCCCAAAGTTCAATATATGGGAGGGAGGCGTATCCTTCCTCTGATCGACCCCGAATCTTATATATGGCTTTGTAGGGTCCATATATGTACTAAAATAATATTTCGTCCAAAATATTGTATAGGTCGTAAGTTATAATAATATGTCAATAGTGGGCGTGGCTTTAGAAATAACTCGCCCATTTTTTGTGTGGTGTTTAATGTGAGTACACGGAACATTCCTGTGAAATTTCGATGAAAAATCTTTAGTAGGAACCCAGTAATGTTTTTTGGTTAATTGTGGGCTTGGCAGTAGCAATAATCTGCCCATATTTGGATTGGATGCTAGTACAGACCCAATGTATACATATACCAATTTGTTTTCATATATCATCACCAGAAGCATAGATAGGGTAATTATCTTTTAGTGGGGACCCCAAAGTTCAATATATGGGAGGGAGGCGTATCCTTCCTCTGATCGACCCCGAATCTTATATATGGCTTTGTAGGGTCAATATATGTATTAAAATAAAATTTCGTCGAAAAATATTGTATAGGTCGTAAGTTATAATAATATGTCAATGGTGGGCGTGGCTGTAGAAATAACTCGCACATTTTTTGTGTGGTGTTTAATGTTAGTACCCGCAACATTCCTGTAAAATTTCGTTGAAAAGTCTTTAATAGGAACCTAGTAATGATTTTTGGTTGCTAGAAGCATAAATAGGGTAATTCTCTTTAAGTGGGGTCAGGAAAGTTCATTATATAGGAGGGAGGCGTATCCTTCATCTGATCGACCCCGTATCTTATATATGGCTTTGTAGGGTCCATATATGTACTAAAATAAAATTTCGTCGAAAAATATTGTATAGGTCGTAAGTTATAATAATATGTCAATAGTGGGCCCGGCTGTAGAAATAACTCGCCCATTTTTTGTGTGGTGTTTAATGTGAGTACCCGCAACATTCCTGTGAAATTTCGTTGAAAAATCTTTAGTAGGAACCTAGTAATGTTTTTTGGTTAATTGTGGGCTTGGCAGTAGCAATAATCTGCCCATATTTCTAGTGGATGCTAGTACAGACCCAATGTATACATATACCAATTTGTTTTCATATATCATCACCAGAAGCATAGATAGGGTAATTGTCTTTAAGTGGGGACCCCAAAGTTCAATAAATGGGAGGGAGGCGTATCCTTCCTCTGATCGACCCCGTATCTTATATATGGCTTTGTAGGGTCCATATATGTACTAAAATAAAATTTCGTCGAAAAATATTGTATAGGTCGTAAGGTATAATAATATGTCAATAGTGGGCCCGGCTGTAGAAATAACTCGCCCATTTTTTGTGTGGTGTTTAATGTGAGTACCCGCAACATTCCTGTAAAATTTCGTTGAAAAATCTTTAGTAGGAACCTAGTAATGTTTTTTGGTTAATTGTGGGCGTGGCAGTAGCAATAATCTGCCCATATTTGGAGTGGATATAGTACAGACCCAATGTATATATATACCAATTTGTTTTCATATATCATCACCAGAAGCATAGATAGGGTTATTGTCTGTAAGTGGGGACCCCAAAATTCAATATATGGGAGGGAGGCGTATCCTTCCTCTGATCGACCCCGAATCTTATATATGGCTTTGTAGGGTCCATATATGTACTAAAATAAAATTTCGTCCAAAATATTGTATAGGTCGTAAGTTATAATAATATGTCAATAGTGGGCGTGGCTTTAGAAATAACTCGCCCATTTTTTGTGTGGTGTTTAATGTTAGTACCCGCAACATTCCTGTCAAATTTCGTTGAAAAATCTTTAGTAGGAACCTAGTAATGTTTTTTGGTTAATTGTGGTCGTGGCAATAGCAATAATCTGCCCATATTTGGAATGCATGCTAGTGCAGACCCAGTGTATACATATAATAATTTGTTTTCATATATCATCGCTAGAAGCATAGATAGGGTAATTCTCTTTAAGTGGGATCCCGAAAGTTCATTATATAGGAGGGAGGCGTATCCTTCATCTGCTCGACCCCGTATCTGATATATGGCTTTGTAGGTTCCATATATGTACTAAAATAAAATTTCGTCGAAAAATATTGTATAGGTCGTAAGTTATAATAATATGTCAATAGTGGGCCCGGCTGTAGAAATAACTCGCCCATTGTTTGTGTGGTGTTAAATGTGAGTACCCGCAATATTCCTGTGAAATTTCGTTTAAAAATCTTTAGTAGGAACCTAGTAATGTTTTTTGCTTAATTGTGGGCGTGGCTGTAGCAATAATCTGCCCATATTTGGAATGCATGCTAGTGCAGACCCAGTGTATAAATATAATAATTTGTCTTCATATATCTTCACTAGAAGCATAGATAGGGTAATTCTCTTTAAGTGAGGTCCCCAAAGTTCATTATATGGGAGGGAGGCGTATCCTTCCTCTGATCGACCGCGTATCTTATATAGGGCTTTGTAGGGTCCATATATGTACTAATATAAAATTTCGTCCAAAAATTTTGTATATTTCGTGAGTTATAATAATATGTCAATAATGGGCGTGGCTGTAGAACTAACTCGCCCATTTTTTGTGTGGTGTTTAATGTTAGTACCCGCAACATTCCTGTGAAATTTCGTTGAAAAATCTTTAATAGGAACCTAGTAATGTTTTTTGGTTAATTGTGGGTGTGGCAATAGCAATAATCTGCCCATATTTGGAATGCATGCTAGTGCAGACCCAGTGTATACATATAATAATTTGTTTTCATATACCATCACTAGAAGCATAGATAGGGTAATTCTCTTTAAGTGGTGTCCCGAAAGTTCATTATATGGGAGGGAGGCGTATCCTTCCTCTGATCGACCCCGTATCTTATATATGGCTTTGTAGGGTCCATATATGTACTAAAATATAATTTCGTCGAAAACTATTGTATATGTCGTAAGTTATAATAATATGTCAATAGTGGGCGTGGCTGTAGAAATAACTCGCAAATTTTTTGTGCGGTGTTTAATGTTAGTACCCGCAACATTCCTGTGAAATTTCGTTGAAAAATCTTGAATAGGAACCTAGTCATGATTTTTGGTTAATTGCGGGCGTGGCAGTAGCAATAATCTGCCCATATTTGGAGTGGATGCTAGTACAGACCCAATGTATACATATACCAATTTGTTTTCATATATCATCACCAGAAGCATAGATAGGGTAATTGTCTTTAAGTGGGGACCCCAAAGTTCAATATATGGGAGGGAGGCGTATCCTTCCTCTGATCGACCCTGTATCTTATATATGGCTTTGTAGGGTCCATATATGTACTAAAATAAAATTTCGTCGAAAAATATTGTATAGGTCGTAAGTTATAATAATATGTCAATAGTGGGCCCGGCTGTAGAAATAACTCGCCCTTTTTTTGTGTGGTGTTTAATGTGAGTACCCGCAACATTCCTGTAAAATTTCGTTGAAAAATCTTTAGTAGGAACCTAGTAATGTTTTTTGGTTAATTGTGGGCGTGGCAGTAGCAATAATCTGCCCATATTTGGAGTGGATATAGTACAGACCCAATGTATATATATACCAATTTGTTTTCATATATCATCACCAGAAGCATAGATAGGGTTTTTGTCTGTAAGTGGGGATCCCAAAGTTCAATATATGGGAGGGAGGCGTATCCTTCCTCTGATCGACCCCGAATCTTATATATGGCTTTGTAGGGTCCATATATGTATTAAAATAAAATTTCGTCGAAAAATATTGTATAGGTCGTAAGTTATAATAATATGTCAATGGTGGGCGTGGCTGTAGAAATAACTCGCCCATTTTTTGTGTGGTGTTTAATGTGAGTACCCGCAACATTCCTGTGAAATTTCGTTGAAAAATCTTTAGTAGGAACCTAGTAATGTTTTTTGGTTAATTGTGGGCTTGGCAGTAGCAATAATCTGCCCATATTTGGAATGCATGCTAGTGCAGACCCAGTGTATAAATATAATAATTTGTCTTCATATATCTTCACTAGAAGCATAGATAGGGTAATTCTCTTTAAGTGGGGTCCCCAAAGTTCATTATATGGGAGGGAGGCGTATCCTTCCTCTGATCGACCGCGTATCTTATATATGGCTTTGTAGGGTCCATATATGTACTAAAATATAATTTCGTCGAAAACTATTGTATATGTCGTAAGTTATAATAATATGTCAATAGTGGGCGTGGCTGTAGAAATAACTCGCACATTTTTTGTGCGGTGTTTAATGTTAGTACCCGCAACATTCGTGTGAAATTTCGTTGAAAAATCTTGAATAGGAACCTAGTCATGATTTTTGGTTAATTGCGGGCGTGGCAGTAGCAATAATCTGCCCATATTTCTAGTGGATGCTAGTACAGACCCAATGTATACATATACCAATTTGTTTTCATATATCATCACCAGAAGCATAGATAGGGTAATTGTCTTTAAGTGGGGACCCCAAAGTTCAATAAATGGGAGGGAGGCGTATCCTTCCTCTGATCGACCCCGTATCTTATATATGGCTTTGTAGGGTCCATATATGTACTAAAATAAAATTTCGTCGAAAAATATTGTATAGGTCGTAAGGTATAATAATATGTCAATAGTGGGCCCGGCTGTAGAAATAACTCGCCCATTTTTTGTGTGGTGTTTAATGTGAGTACCCGCAACATTCCTGTAAAATTTCGTTGAAAAATCTTTAGTAGGAACCTAGTAATGTTTTTTGGTTAATTGTGTGCGTGGCAGTAGCAATAATCTGCCCATATTTGGAGTGGATATAGTACAGACCCAATGTATATATATACCAATTTGTTTTCATATATCATCACCAGAAGCATAGATAGGGTTATTGTCTGTAAGTGGGGACCCCAAAATTCAATATATGGGAGGGAGGCGTATCCTTCCTCTGATCGACCCCGAAACTTATATATGGCTTTGTAGGGTCCATATATGTACTAAAATAAAATTTCGTCCAAAATATTGTATAGGTCGTAAGTTATAATAATATGTCAATAGTGGGCGTGGCTTTAGAAATAACTCGCCCATTTTTTGTGTGGTGTTTAATGTTAGTACCAGCAACATTCCTGTGAAATTTCGTTGAAAAATCTTTAGTAGGAACCTAGTAATGTTTTTTGGTTAATTGAGGGCGTGGCAATAACAATAATCGGCCCATATTTGGAATGCATTCTAGTGCAGACCCAGTGTATACATATAATAATTTGTTTTCATATATCATCGCTAGAAGCATAGATAGGGTAATTCTCTATAAGTGGGATCCCGAAAGTTCATTATATAGGAGGGAGGCGTATCCTTCATCTGATCGACCCCGTATCTGATATATGGCTTTGTAGGTTCCATATATGTACTAAAATAAAATTTCGTCGAAAAATATTGTATAGATCGTAAGTTATAATAATATGTCAATAGTGGGCCCGGCTGTAGAAATAACTCGCCCATTGTTTGTGTGGTGTTTAATGTGAGTACCCGCAACATTCCTGTAAAATTTCGTTTAAAAATCTTTAGTAGGAACCTAGTAATGTTTTTTGCTTGATTGTGGGCGTGGCTGTAGCAATAATCTGCCCATATTTGGAATGCATGCTAGTGCAGACCCAGTGTATAAATATAATAATTTGTCTTCATATATCTTCACTAGAAGCATAGATAGGGTAATTCTCTTTAAGTGAGGTCCCCAAAGTTCATTATATGGGAGGGAGGCGTATCCTTCCTCTGATCGACCGCGTATCTTATATATGGCTTTGTAGGGTCCATATATGTACTAAAATATAATTTCGTCGAAAACTATTGTATATGTCGTAAGTTATAATAATATGTCAATAGTGGGCGTGGCTGTAGAAAAAACTCGCAAATTTTTTGTGCGGTGTTTAATGTTAGTACCCGCAACATTCGTGTGAAATTTCGTTGAAAAATCTTGAATAGGAACCTAGTCATGATTTTTGGTTAATTGCGGGCGTGGCAGTCGCAATAATCTGCCCATATTTGGAGTGGATGCTAGTACAGACCCAATGTATACATATACCAATTTGTTTTCATATATCATCACCAGAAGCATAGATAGGGTAATTGTCTTTAAGTGGGGACCCCAAAGTTCAATATATGGGAGGGAGGCGTATCCTTCCTCTGATCGACCCCGTATCTTATATATGGCTTTGTAGGGTCCATATATGTACTAAAATAAAATTTCGTCGAAAAATATTGTATAGGTCGTAAGTTATAATAATATGTCAATAGTGGGCCCGGCTGTAGAAATAACTCGCCCTTTTTTTGTGTGGTGTTTAATGTGAGTACCCGCAACATTCCTGTAAAATTTCGTTGAAAAATCTTTAGTAGGAACCTAGTAATGTTTTTTGGTTAATTGTGGGCGTGGCAGTAGCAATAATCTGCCCATATTTGGAGTGGATATAGTACAGACCCAATGTATATATATACCAATTTGTTTTCATATATCATCACCAGAAGCATAGATAGGGTTTTTGTCTGTAAGTGGGGACCCCAAAGTTCAATATATGGGAGGGAGGCGTATCCTTCCTCTGATCGACCCCGAATCTTATATATGGCTTTGTAGGGTCCATATATGTACTAAAATAAAATTTCGTCCAAAATATTGTATAGGTCGTAAGTTATAATAATATGTCAATAGTGGGCGTGGCTTTAGAAATAACTCGCAAATTTTTTGTGCGGTGTTTAATGTTAGTACCCGCAACATTCGTGTGAAATTTCGTTGAAAAATCTTGAATAGGAACCTAGTCATGATTTTTGGTTAATTGCGGGCGTGGCAGTAGCAATAATATGCCCATATTTGGAGTGGATGCTAGTACAGACCCAATGTATACATATACCAATTTGTTTTCATATATCATCACCAGAAGCATAGATAGGGTAATTGTCTTTAAGTGGGGACCCCAAAGTTCAATATATGGTAGGGAGGCGTATCCTTCCTCTGATCGACCCCGTATCTTATATATGGCTTTGTAGGGTCCATATATGTACTAAAATAAAATTTCGTCGAAAAATATTGTATAGGTCGTAAGTTATAATTATATGTCAATAGTGGGCCCGGCTGTAGAAATAACTCGCCCTTTTTTTGTGTGGTGTTTAATGTGAGTACCCGCAACATTCCTGTAAAATTTCGTTGAAAAATCTTTAGTAGGAACCTAGTAATGTTTTTTGGTTAATTGTGGGCGTGGCAGTAGCAATAATCTGCCCATATTTGGAGTGGATATAGTACAGACCCAATGTATATATATACCAATTTGTTTTCATATATCATCACCAGAAGCATAGATAGGGTTTTTGTCTGTAAGTGGGGACCCCAAAGTTCAATATATGGGAGGGAGGCGTATCCTTCCTCTGATCGACCCCGAATCTTATATATGGCTTTGTAGGGTCCATATATGTACTAAAATAAAATTTCGTCCAAAATATTGTATAGGTCGTAAGTTATAATAATATGTCAATAGTGGGCGTGGCTTTAGAAATAACTCGCCCATTTTTTGTGTGGTGTTTAATGTTAGTACCCGCAACATTCCTGTGAAATTTCGTTGAAAAATCTTTAGTAGGAACCTAGTAATGTTTTTTGGTTAATTGTGGGCGTGGCAATAGCAATAATCTGCCCATATTTGGAATGCATGCTAGTGCAGACCCAGTGTATACATATAATAATTTGTTTTCATATATCATCGCTAGAAGCATAGATAGGGTAATTCTCTTTAAGTGGGGTCCCGAAAGTTCATTATATAGGAGGGAGGCGTATCCTTCCTCTGATCGACCCCGTATCTGATATATGGCTTTGTAGGTTCCATATATGTACTAAAATAAAATTTCGTCGAAAAATATTGTATAGGTCGTAAGTTATAATAATATGTCAATAGTGGGCCCGGCTGTAGAAATAACTCGCCCATTGTTTGTGTGGTGTTTAATGTGAGTACCCGCAACATTCCTGTGAAATTTCGTTTAAAAATCTTTAGTAGGAACCTAGTAATGTTTTTTGCTTAATTGTGGGCGTGGCTGTAGCAATAATCTGCCCATATTTGGAATGCATGCTAGTGCAGTCCCAGTGTATACATATAATAATTTGTTTTCATATATCATCGCTAGAAGCATAGATAGGGTAATTCTCTTTAAGTGGGGTCCCGAAAGTTCATTATATAGGAGGGAGGCGTATCCTTCCTCTGATCGACCCCGTATCTGATATATGGCTTTGTAGGTTCCATATATGTACTAAAATAAAATTTCGTCGAAAAATATTGTATAGATCGTAAGTTATAATTATATGTCAATAGTGGGCCCGGCTGTAGAAATAACTCGCCCATTGTTTGTGTGGTGTTTAATGTGAGTACCCGCAACATTCCTGTGAAATTTCGTTTAAAAATCTTTAGTAGGAACCTAGTAATGTTTTTTGCTTAATTGTGGGCGTGGCTGTAGCAATAATCTGCCCATATTTGGAATGCATGCTAGTGCAGACCCAGTGTATAAATAATAATTTGTCTTCATATATCTTCACTAGAAGCATAGATAGGGTAATTCTCTTTAAGTGAGGTCCCCAAAGTTCATTATATGGGAGGGAGGCGTATCCTTCCTCTGATCGACCGCGTATCTTATATAGGGCTTTGTAGGGTCCATATATGTACTAATATAAAATTTCGTCGAAAAATATTGTATAGGTCGTGAGTTATAATAATATGTCAATAATGGGCGTGGCTGTAGAACTAACTCGCCCATTTTTTGTGTGGTGTTTAACGTTAGTACCCGCAACATTCCTGTGAAATTTCGTTGAAAAATCTTTAGTAGGAACCTAGTAATGTTTTTTGGTTAATTGTGGGTGTGGCAATAGCAATAATCTGCCCATATTTGGAGTGGATATAGTACAGACCCAATGTATATATATACCAATTTGTTTTCATATATCATCACCAGAAGCATAGATAGGGTTTTTGTCTGTAAGTGGGGACCCCAAAGTTCAATATATGGGAGGGAGGCGTATCCTTCCTCTGATCGACCCCGAATCTTATATATGGCTTTGTAGGGTCCATATATGTACTAAAATAAAATTTCGTCCAAAATATTGTATAGGTCGTAAGTTATAATAATATGTCAATAGTGGGCCCGGCTGTAGAAATAACTCGCCCATTGTTTGTGTGGTGTTTAATGTGAGTACCCGCAACATTCCTGTAAAATTTCGTTTAAAAATCTTTAGTAGGAACCTAGTAATGTTTTTTGCTTAATTGTGGGCGTGGCTGTAGCAATAATCTGCCCATATTTGGAATGCATGCTAGTGCAGACCCAGTGTATACATATAATAATTTGTTTTCATATATCATCGCTAGAAGCATAGATAGGGTAATTCTCTTTAAGTGGGGTCCCGAAAGTTCATTATATAGGAGGGAGGCGTATCCTTCCTCTGATCGACCCCGTATCTGATATATGGCTTTGTAGGTTCCATATATGTACTAAAATAAAATTTCGTCGAAAAATATTGTATAGATCGTAAGTTATAATAATATGTCAATAGTGGGCCCGGCTGTAGAAATAACTCGCCCATTGTTTGTGTGGTGTTTAATGTGAGTACCCGCAACATTCCTGTGAAATTTCGTTTAAAAATCTTTAGTAGGAACCTAGTAATGTTTTTTGCTTAATTGTGGGCGTGGCTGTAGCAATAATCTGCCCATATTTGGAATGCATGCTAGTGCAGACCCAGTGTATAAATATAATAATTTGTCTTCATATATCTTCACTAGAAGCATAGATAGGGTAATTCTCTTTAAGTGAGGTCCCCAAAGTTCATTATATGGGAGGGAGGCGTATCCTTCCTCTGATCGACCGCGTATCTTATATAGGGCTTTGTAGGGTCCATATATGTACTAATATAAAATTTCGTCCAAAAATTTTGTATAGGTCGTGAGTTATAATAATATGTCAATAATGGGCGTGGCTGTAGAACTAACTCGCCCATTTTTTGTGTGGTGTTTATCGTTAGTACCCGCAACATTCCTGTGAAATTTCGTTGAAAAATCTTTAGTAGGAACCTAGTAATGTTTTTTGGTTAATTGTGGGTGTGGCAATAGCAATAATCTGCCCATATTTGGAATGCATGCTAGTGCAGACCCAGTGTATACATATAATAATTTGTTTTCATATATCATCACTAGAAGCATAGATAGGGTAATTCTCTTTAAGTGGTGTCCCGAAAGTTCATTATATGGGAGGGAGGCGTATCCTTCCTCTGATCGACCCCGTATCTTATATATGGCTTTGTAGGGTCCATATATGTACTAAAATAAAATTTCGTCGAAAAATATTGTATAGGTCGTAAGTTATAATAATATGTCAATAGTGGGCGTGGCTGTAGAAATAACTCGCACATTTTTTGTGTGGTGTTTAATGTTAGTACCCGCAACATTCCTGTAAAATTTCGTTGAAAAATCTTTAGTAGGAACCTAGTAATGTTTTTTGGTTAATTGTGGGCGTGGCAGTAGCAATAATCTGCCCATATTTGGAGTGGATATAGTACAGACCCAATGTATATATATACCAATTAGTTTTCATATATCATCACCAGAAGCATAGATAGGTTTATTGTCTGTAAGTGGGGACCCCAAAGTTCAATATATGGGAGGGAGGCGTATCCTTCCTCTGATCGACCCCGAATCTTATATATGGCTTTGTAGGGTCCATATATGTACTAAAATAAAATTTCGTCCAAAATATTGTATAGGTCGTAAGTTTTAATAATATGTCAATAGTGGGCGTGGCTTTAGAAATAACTCGCCCATTTTTTGTGTGGTGTTTAATGTTAGTACCCGCAACATTCCTGTGAAATTTCGTTGAAAAATCTTTAGTAGGAACCTAGTAATGTTTTTTGGTTAATTGTGGGCGTGGCAATAGCAATAATCTGCCCATATTTGGAATGCATGCTAGTGCAGACCCAGTGTATACATATAATAATTTGTTTTCATATATCATCGCTAGAAGCATAGATAGGGTAATTCTCTTTAAGTGGGGTCCCGAAAGTTCATTATATAGGAGGGAGGCGTATCCTTCCTCTGATCGACCCCGTATCTGATATATGGCTTTGTAGGTTCCATATATGTACTAAAATAAAATTTCGTCGAAAAATATTGTATAGGTCGTAAGTTATAATAATATGTCAATAGTGGGCCCGGCTGTAGAAATAACTCGCCCATTGTTTGTGTGGTGTTTAATGTGAGTACCCGCAACATTCCTGTGAAATTTCGTTTAAAAATCTTTAGTAGGAACCTAGTAATGTTTTTTGCTTAATTGTGGGCGTGGCTGTAGCAATAATCTGCCCATATTTGGAATGCATGCTAGTGCAGACCCAGTGTATAAATATAATAATTTGTCTGCATATATCTTCACTAGAAGCATAGATAGGGTAATTCTCTTTAAGTGAGGTCCCCAAAGTTCATTATATGGGAGGGAGGCGTATCCTTCCTCTGATCGACCGCGTATCTTATATAGGGCTTTGTAGGGTCCATATATGTACTAATATAAAATTTCGTCCAAAAATTTTGTATAGGTCGTGAGTTATAATAATATGTCAATAATGGGCGTGGCTGTAGAACTAACTCGCCCATTTTTTGTGTGGTGTTTAACGTTAGTACCCGCAACATTCCTGTGAAATTTCGTTGAAAAATCTTTAGTAGGAACCTAATAATGTTTTTTGGTTAATTGTGGGTGTGGCAATATCAATAATCTGCCCATATTTGGAATGCATGCTAGTGCAGACCCAGTGTATACATGTAATAATTTGTTTTCATATATCATCACTAGAAGCATAGATAGGGTAATTCTCTTTAAGTGGTGTCCCGAAAGTTCATTATATGGGAGGGAGGCGTATCCTTCCTCTGATCGACCCCGTATCTTATATATGGCTTTGTAGGGTCCATATATGTACTAAAATAAAATTTCGTCGAAAAATATTGTATAGGTCGTAAGTTATAATAATATGTCAATAGTGGGCGTGGCTGTAGAAATAACTCGCACATTTTTTGTGTGGTGTTTAATGTTAGTACCCGCAACATTCCTGTGAAATTTCGTTGAAAAATCTTTAGTAGGAACCTATTAATGTTTTTTGGTTAATTGTGGGCGTGGCAGTAGCAATAATCTGCCCATATTTGGAATGCATGCTAGTGCAGACCCAGTGTATAAATATAATAATTTGTTTTCATATATCATCACTAGAAGCATAGATAGGGTAATTCTCTTTAAGTTGGGTCCCCAAAGTTCATTATATGGGAGGGAGGCGTATCCTTCCTCTGATCGACCGCGTATCTTATATAGGGGTTTGTAGGGTCCATATATGTACTAATATAAAATTTCGTCCAAAAATTTTGTATAGGTCGTAAGTTATAATAATATGTCAATAACGGGCGTAGCTGTAGAACTAACTCGCCCATTTTTTGTGTGGTGTTTAATGTTAGTACCCGCAACATTCCTGTGAAATTTCGTTGAAAAATCTTTAGTAGGAACCTAGTATTGTTTTTTGGTTAATTGTGGGTGTGGCAATAGCAATAATCTGCCCATATTTGGAATGCATGCTGGTGCAGACCCAGTGTATACATATAATAATTTTTTTCATATATCATCGCTAGAAGCAGAGATAGGGTAATTCTCTTTAAGTGGGGTCCCGAAAGTTCATTATATAGGAGGGAGGCGTATCCTTCCTCTGATCGCCCCCGTATCTTATATATGTACTAAAATAAAATTTCGTCGAAAAATATTGTATAGGTCGTAAGTTATAATAATATGTCAATAGTGGGCCCGGCTGTAGAAATAACTCGCCCATTTTTTGTGTGGTGTTTAATGTGAGTACCCGCAACATTCCTGCGAAATTTCGTTGAAAAATCTTTAGTAGGAACCTAGTAATGTTTTTTGGTTAATTGTGGGCGTGGCAGTAGCAATAATCTGCCCATATTTGGAATGCATGCTAGTGCAGACCCAGTGTATAAATATAATAATTTGTCTTCATATATCTTCACTAGAAGCATAGATAGGGTAATTCTCTTTAAGTGGGGTCCCCAAAGTTCAGTATATGAGAGGGAGGCGTATCCTTCCTCTGATCGACCGCGTATCTTATATAGGGCTTTGTAGGGTCCATATATGTACTAATATAAAATTTCGTCCAAAAATTTTGTATAGGTCGTGAGTTATAATAATATGTCAATAATGGGCGTGGCTGTAGAACTAACTCGCCCATTTTTTGTGTGGTGTTTAATGTTAGTACCCGCAACATTCCTGTGAAATTTCGTTGAAAAAACTTTAATAGGAACCTAGTAATGTTTTTTGGTTAATTGTGGGTGTGGCAATAGCAATAATCTGCCCATATTTGGAATGCATACTAGTGCAGACCCAGTGTATACATATAATAATTTGTTTTCATATATCATCACTAGAAGCATAGATAGGGTAATTCTCTTTAAGTGGTGTCCCGAAAGTTCATTATATGGGAGGGAGGCGTATCCTTCCTCTGATCGACCCCGTATCTTATATATGGCTTTGTAGGGTCCATATATGTACTAAAATAAAATTTCGTCGAAAAATATTGTATAGGTCGTAAGTTATAATAATATGTCAAGAGTGGGCGTGGCTGTAGAAATAACTCGCACATTTTTTGTGTGGTGTTTAATGTTAGTACCCGCAACATTCCTGTGAAATTTCTTTGAAAAATCTTTAGTAGGAACCTAGTAATGTTTTTTGGTTAATTGTGGGTGTGGCAATAGCAATAATCTGCCCATATTAGGAATGCATGCTAGTGCCGACCCACTGTATAAATATAATAATTTGTCTTCATATATCATCACTAGAAGCATAGATAGGGTAATTCTCTTTAAGGGGGGTCCGCAAAGTTCATTATATGGGAGGGAGGCGTATCCATCCTCTGATCGACCCCGTATCTTATATATGGCTTTGTAGGGTCCATATATGTACTAAAATAAAATTTCGTCCAAAAATTTTGTATAGGACGTGAGTTATAATAATATGTCAATAATGGGCGTGGCTGTAGAACTAACTCGCCCATTTTTTGTGTGGTGTTTAACGTTAGTACCCGCAACATTCCTGTGAAATTTCGTTGAAAAATCTTTAGTAGGAACCTAGTAATGTTTTTTGGTTAATTGTGGGTGTGGCAATATCAATAATCTGCCCATATTTGGAATGCATGCTAGTGCAGACCCAGTGTATACATATAATAATTTGTTTTCATATATCATCACTAGAAGCATAGATAGGGTAATTCTCTTTAAGTGGTGTCCCGAAAGTTCATTATATGGGAGGGAGGCGTATCCTTCCTCTGATCGACCCCGTATCTTATATATGGCTTTGTAGGGTCCATATATGTACTAAAATAAAATTTCGTCGAAAAATATTGTATAGGTCGTAAGTTATAATAATATGTCAATAGTGGGCGTGGCTGTAGAAATAACTCGCACATTTTTTGTGTGGTGTTTAATGTTAGTACCCGCAACATTCCTGTGAAATTTCGTTGAAAAATCTTTAGTAGGAACCTATTAATGTTTTTTGGTTAATGTGGGCGTGGCAGTAGCAATAATCTGCCCATATTTGGAATGCATGCTAGTGCAGACCCAGTGTATAAATATAATAATTTGTTTTCATATATCATCACTAGAAGCATAGATAGGGTAATTCTCTTTAAGTTGGGTCCCCAAAGTTCATTATATGGGAGGAGGCGTATCCTTCCTCTGATCGACCGCGTATCTTATATAGGGGTTTGTAGGGTCCATATATGTACTAATATAAAATTTCGTCCAAAAATTTTGTATAGGTCGTAAGTTATAATAATATGTCAATAATGGGCGTAGCTGTAGAACTAACTCGCCCATTTTTTGTGTGGTGTTTAATGTTAGTACCCGCAACATTCCTGTGAAATTTCGTTGAAAAATCTTTAGTAGGAACCTAGTAATGTTTTTTGGTTAATTGTGGGTGTGGCAATAGCAATAATCTGCCCATATTTGGAATGCATGCTGGTGCAGACCCAGTGTATACATATAATAATTTTTTTCATATATCATCGCTAGAAGCAGAGATAGGGTAATTCTCTTTAAGTGGGGTCCCGAAAGTTCATTATATAGGAGGGAGGCGTATCCTTCCTCTGATCGACCCCGTATCTTATATATGTACTAAAATAAAATTTCGTCGAAAAATATTGTATAGGTCGTAAGTTATAATAATATGTCAATAGTGGGCCCGGCTGTAGAAATAACTCGCCCATTTTTTGTGTGGTGTTTAATGTGAGTACCCGCAACATTCCTGCGAAATTTCGTTGAAAAACTTTAGTAGGAACCTAGTAATGTTTTTTGGTTAATTGTGGGCGTGGCAGTAGCAATAATCTGCCCATATTTGGAATGCATGCTAGTGCAGACCCAGTGTATAAATATAATAATTTGTCTTCATATATCTTCACTAGAAGCATAGATAGGGTAATTCTCTTTAAGTGGGGTCCCCAAAGTTCATTATATGAGAGGGAGGCGTATCCTTCCTCTGATCGACCGCGTATCTTATATAGGGCTTTGTAGGGTCCATATATGTACTAATATAAAATTTCGTCCAAAAATTTTGTATAGGTCGTGAGTTATAATAATATGTCAATAATTGGCGTGGCTGTAGAACTAACTCGCCCATTTTTTGTGTGGTGTTTAATGTTAGTACCCGCAACATTCCTGTGAAATTTCGTTGAAAAATCTTTAATAGGAACCTAGTAATGTTTTTTGGTTAATTGTGGGTGTGGCAATAGCAATAATCTGCCCATATTTGGAATGCATACTAGTGCAGACCCAGTGTATACATATAATAATTTTTTTTCATATATCATCACTAGAAGCATAGATAGGGTAATTCTCTTTAAGTGGTGTCCCGAAAGTTCATTATATGGGAGGGAGGCGTATCCTTCCTCTGATCGACCCCGTATCTTATATATGGCTTTGTAGGGTCCATATATGTACTAATATAAAATTTCGTCGAAAAATATTGTATAGGTCGTAAGTTATAATAATATGTCAATAGTGGGCGTGGCTGTAGAAATAACTCGCACATTTTTTGTGTGGTGTTTAATGGTAGTACCCGCAACATTCCTGTGAAATTTCGTTGAAAAATCTTTAGTAGGAACCTAGTA
Source organism: Clusia tigrina (assembly GCA_920105625.2). Taxonomy (NCBI): domain Eukaryota; kingdom Metazoa; phylum Arthropoda; class Insecta; order Diptera; family Clusiidae; genus Clusia; species Clusia tigrina. The sequence continues at coordinate 342,114,912 of OV050030.1, forward strand.
ATGTTTTTTGGTTAATTGTGGGTGTGGCAATAGCAATAATCTGCCCATATTTGGAATGCATGCTAGTGCAGACCCAGTGTATACATATAATAATTTGTTTTCATATGTCATCACTAGAAGCATAGATAGGGTAATTCTCTTTTAGTTGGGTCCCCAAAGTTCATTATATGGGAGGGAGGCGTATCCTTCCTCTGATCGACCCCGTATCTTATATATGGCTTTGTAGGGTCCATATATGTACTAATATAAAATTTCGTCGAAAAATATTGTATAGGTCGTAAGTTATAATAATATGTCAATAGTGGGCGTGGCTGTAGAAATAACTCGCACATTTTTTGTGTGGTGTTTAATGTTAGTACCCGCAACATTCCTGTGAAATTTCGTTGAAAAATCTTTAGTAGGAACCTATTAATGTTTTTTGGTTAATGTGGGCGTGGCAGTAGCAATAATCTGCCCATATTTGGAATGCATGCTAGTGCAGACCCAGTGTATAAATATAATAATTTGTTTTCATATATCATCACTAGAAGCATAGATAGGGTAATTCTCTTTAAGTTGGGTCCCCAAAGTTCATTATATGGGAGGAGGCGTATCCTTCCTCTGATCGACCGCGTATCTTATATAGGGGTTTGTAGGGTCCATATATGTACTAATATAAAATTTCGTCCAAAAATTTTGTATAGGTCGTAAGTTATAATAATATGTCAATAATGGGCGTAGCTGTAGAACTAACTCGCCCATTTTTTGTGTGGTGTTTAATGTTAGTACCCGAAACATTCCTGTGAAATTTCGTTGAAAAATCTTTAGTAGGAACCTAGTAATGTTTTTTGGTTAATTGTGGGTGTGGCAATAGCAATAATCTGCCCATATTTGGAATGCATGCTGGTGCAGACCCAGTGTATACATATAATAATTTTTTTCATATATCATCGCTAGAAGCAGAGATAGGGTAATTCTCTTTAAATGGGGTCCCGAAAGTTCATTATATAGGAGGGAGGCGTATCCTTCCTCTGATCGACCCCGTATCTTATATATGTACTAAAATAAAATTTCGTCGAAAAATATTGTATAGGTCGTAAGTTATAATAATATGTCAATAGTGGGCCCGGCTGTAGAAATAACTCGCCCATTTTTTGTGTGGTGTTTAATGTGAGTACCCGCAACATTCCTGCGAAATTTCGTTGAAAAACTTTAGTAGGAACCTAGTAATGTTTTTTGGTTAATTGTGGGCGTGGCAGTAGCAATAATCTGCCCATATTTGGAATGCATGCTAGAGCAGACCCAGTGTATAAATATAATAATTTGTCTTCATATATCTTCACTAGAAGCATAGATAGGGTAATTCTCTTTAAGTGGGGTCCCCAAAGTTCATTATATGAGAGGGAGGCGTATCCTTCCTCTGATCGACCGCGTATCTTATATAGGGCTTTGTAGGGTCCATATATGTACTAATATAAAATTTCGTCCAAAAATTTTGTATAGGTCGTGAGTTATAATAATATGTCAATAATTGGCGTGGCTGTAGAACTAACTCGCCCATTTTTTGTGTGGTGTTTAATGTTAGTACCCGCAACATTCCTGTGAAATTTCGTTGAAAAATCTTTAATAGGAACCTAGTAATGTTTTTTGGTTAATTGTGGGTGTGGCAATAGCAATAATCTGCCCATATTTGGAATGCATACTAGTGCAGACCCAGTGTATACATATAATAATTTTTTTTCATATATCATCACTAGAAGCATAGATAGGGTAATTCTCTTTAAGTGGTGTCCCGAAAGTTCATTATATGGGAGGGAGGCGTATCCTTCCTCTGATCGACCCCGTATCTTATATATGGCTTTGTAGGGTCCATATATGTACTAATATAAAATTTCGTCGAAAAATATTGTATAGGTCGTAAGTTATAATAATATGTCAATAGTGGGCGTGGCTGTAGAAATAACTCGCACATTTTTTGTGTGGTGTTTAATGTTAGTACCCGCAACATTCCTGTGAAATTTCGTTGAAAAATCTTTAGTAGGAACCTATTAATGTTTTTTGGTTAATTGTGGGCGTGGCAGTAGCAATAATCTGCCCATATTTGGAATGCATGCTAGTGCCGACCCAGTGTATAAATATAATAATTTGTCTTCATATATCTTTACTAGAAGCATAGATTGGGTAATTCTCTTTAAGTGGGGTCCCCAAAGTTCATTATATGGGAGGGAGGCGTATCCTTCCTCTGATCGACCGCGTATCTTATATAGGGCTTTGTAGGGTCCATATATGTACTAATATAAAATTTCGTCCAAAAATTTTGTATAGGTCGTGAGTTATAATAATATGTCAATAATGGGCGTGGCTGTAGAACTAACTCGCCCATTTTTTGTGTGGTGTTGGATGTTAGTACCCGCAACATTCCTGTGAAATTTCGTTGAAAAGTCTTTAGTAGGAACCTAGTAATTATAGGGTAATTCTCTTTAAGTGGTGTCCCGAAAGTTCATTATAAGGGAGGGAGGCGTATCCTTCCTCTGATCGACCCCGTATCTTATATATGGCTTTGTAGGGTCCATATATGTACTAAAATAAAATTTTGTCGAAAAATATGGTATAGGTCGTAAGTTATAATAATATGTCAATAGTGGGCCCGGCTGTACAAATAACTCGCCCATTTTTTGTGTGGTGTTTAATGTGAGTACCCGCAACATTCCAGTGAAATTTCGTTGAAAAATCTTTAGTAGGAACCTAGTAATGTTTTTTGGTTAATTGTGGGCGTGGCAGTAGCAATAATCTGCCCATATTTCGAATGCATGCTAGTGCAGACCCAGTGTATAAATATAATAATTTGTCTTCATATATAATCACTAGAAGCATAGATAGGGTAATCCTCTTTAAGTGGGGTCCCCAAAGTTCATTATATGGGAGGGAGGCGTATCCTTCCTCTGATCGACCGCGTATCTTATATAGGGCTTTGTAGGGTCCATATATGTACTAATATAAAATTTCGTCCAAAAATTTTGTATAGGTCGTAAGTTATAATAATATGTCAATAATGGGCGTGGCTGTAGAACTAACTCGCCCATTTTTTGTGTGGTGTTTAATGTTAGTACCCGCAACATTCATGTGAAATTTCGTTGAAAAATCTTTAGTAGGAACCTAGTAATGTTTTTTGGTTAATTGTGGGTGTGGCAATAGCAATAATCTGCCCATATTTGGAATGCATGCTAGTGCAGACCCAGTGTATACATATAATAATTTTTTTTCATATATCATTACTAGAAGCATAGATAGGGTAATTGTCTTTAAGTGAGGACCCCAAAGTTCAATATATGGGAGGGAGGCGTATCCTTCCTCTGATCGACCCCGAATCTTATATTTGGCTTTGTAGGGTCCATATATGTACTAAACTAAAATTTCGTCGAAAAATATTGTATAGGTCGTAAGTTATAAAAATATGTCAATAGTGGGCGTGGCTGTAGAAATAACTCGCACATTTTTTGTGTGGTGTTTAATGTTAGTACCCGCAACATTCATGTGAAATTTCGTTGAAAAATCTTTAATAGGAACCTAGTAATGATTTTTGGTTCATTGTGGGCGTGGCAGTAGCAATAATCTGCCCATATTTGGAGTGGATGCTAGTAGAGACCCAATGTATACATATACAAATTTTTTTTCATATATCATCACCAGAAGCATAAATAGGGTAATTGTCTTTAAGTGGGGACCCCAAAGTTCAATATATGGGAGGGAGGCGTATCCTTCCTCTGATCGACCCCGTATCTTATATATGGCTTTGTAGGGTCCATATATGTACTAAAATAAAATTTCGTCGAAAAATATTATATAGGTCGTAAGTTATAATAATATGTCAATAGTGGGCCCGGCTGTAGAAATAACTCGCCCATTTTTTGTGTGGTGTTTAATGTGAGTACCCGCAACATTCCTGTGAAATTTCGTTGAAAAATCTTTAGTAGGAACCTAGTAATGTTTTTTGGTTAATTGTGGGCGTGGCAGTAGCAATAATCTGCCCATATTTGGAATGCATGCTAGTGCAGACCCAGTGTATAAATATAATAATTTGTCTTCATATATCATCACTAGAAGCATAGGTAGGGTAATTCTCTTTAAGTGGGGTCCCCAAAGTTCATTATATGGGAGGGAGGCGTATCCTTCCTCTGATCGACCGCGTATCTTATATAGGGCTTTGTAGGGTCCATATATGTACTATTATAAAATTTCGTCCAAAAATTTTGTATAGGTCGTAAGTTATAATAATATGTCAATAATGGGCGTGGCTGTAGAACTAACTCGCCCATTTTTTGTGTGGTGTTTAATGTTAGTACCCGCAACATTCCTGTGAAATTTCGTTGAAAAATCTTTAGTAGGAACCTAGTAATGTTTTTTGGTTAATTGTGGGTGTGGCAATAGCAATAATCTGCCCATATTTGGAATGCATGCTAGTGCAGACCCAGTGTATAAATATAATAATTTGTCTTCATATATCATCACTAGAAGCATAGATAGGGTAATTCTCTTTAAGTGGGGTCCCCAAAGTTCATTATATAGGAGGGAGTCGTATCCTTCCTCTGATCGACCCCGTATCTTATATATGGCTTTGTAGGGTCCATATATGTACTAAAATAAAATTTCGTCGAAAAATATTGTATAGGTCGTAAGTTATAATAATATGTCAATAGTGGGCGTGGCTGTACAAATAACTCGCACATTTTTTGTGTGGTGTTTAATGTTAGTACCCGCAACATTCCTGTGAAATTTCGTTGAAAAATCTTTAATAGGAACCTAGTAATGATTTTTGGTTAATTGCGGGCGTGGCAGTAGCAATAATCTGCCCATATTTGGAGTGGATGCTAGTACAGACCCAATGTATACATATACCAATTTGTTTTCATATATCATCACCAGAAGCATAGATAGGGTAATTGTCTTTAAGTGGGGACCCCAAAGTTCAATATATGGGAGGGAGGCGTATCCTTCCTCTGATCGACCCCGAATCTTATATATGGCTTTGTAGGGTCCATATATGTACTAAACTAAAATTTCGTCGAAAAATATTGTATAGGTCGTAAGTTATAATAATATGTCAATAGTGGGCGTGGCTGTAGAAATAACTCGCCCATTTTTTGTGTGGTGTTTAATGTTAGTACCCGCAACATTCCTGTGAAATTTCGTTGAAAAATCTTTAGTAGGAACCTAGTATTGTTTTTTGGTTAAGTGTGGGCGTGGCAGTAGTAATAATCTGCCCATATTTGGAATGCATGCTAGTGCAGACCCAGTGTATAAATATAATAATTTGTCTTCATATATCATCACTAGAAGCATAGATAGGGTAATTCTCTTTAAGTGGGGTCCCCAAAGTTCATTATATGGGAGGGAGGCGTATCCTTCCTCTGATCGACCGCGTATCTTATATAGGGCTTTGTAGGGTCCATATATGTACTAATATAAAATTTCGTCCAAAAATATTGTATAGGTCGTAAGTTATAATAATATGTCAATAGTGGGCGTGGCTGTAGAAATAACTCGCACATTTTTTGTGTGGTGTTTAATGTTAGTACCCGCAACATTCCTGTGAAATTTCGTTGAAAAATCTTTAGTAGGAACCTATTAATGTTTTTTGGTTAATTGTGGGCGTGGCAGTAGCAATAATCTGCCCATATTTGGAATGCATGCTAGTGCCGACCCAGTGTATAAATATAATAATTTGTCTTCATATATCATCACTAGAAGCATAGATAGGGTCATTCTCTTTAAGTGGGGTCCCCAAAGTTCATTATATGGGAGGGAGGCGTATCCTTCCTCTGATCGACCGCGTATGTTATATAGGGCTTTGTAGGGTCCATATATGTACTAATATAAAATTTCGTCCAAAAATTTTGTATAGGTTGTAAGTTATAATAATATGTCAATAATGGGCGTGGCTGTAGAACTAACTCGCCCATTTTTGTGTTTATTGTTAGTACCCGCAACATTCCTGTGAAATTTCGTTGAAAAATCTTTAGTAGGAACCTAGTAATGTTTTTTGGTTAATTGTGGGTGTGGCAATAGCAATAATCTGCCCATATTTGGAATGCATGCTAGTGCAGACCTAGTGTATACATATAATAATTTGTTTTCATATATCATCACTAGAAGCATAGATAGGGTAATTCTCTTTAAGTGGGGTCCCGAAAGTTCATTATACGGGAGGGAGGCGTATCCTTTCTCTGATCGACCCCGTATCTTATATATGGCTTTGTAGGGTCCATATATGTACTAAAATAAAGTTTCGCGAAAAATATTGTATAGGTCGTAAGTTATAATAATATGTCAATAGTGGGCCCGGCTGTAGAAATAACTCGCCCATTTCTTGTGTGGTGTTTAATGTGAGTACCCGCAACATTCCTGTGAAATTTCGTTGAAAAATCTTTAGTACGAACCTAGTAATGTTTTTTGGTTAATTGTGGGCGTGGCAGTACCAATAATCTGTCCATATTTGGAATGCATGCTAGTGCAGACCCAGTGTATAAATATAATAATTTGTCTTCATATATCTTTACTAGAAGCATAGATTGGGTAATTCTCTTTAAGTGGGGTCCCCAAAGTTCATTATATGGGAGGGAGGCGTATCCTTCCTCTGATCGACCGCGTATCTTATATAGGGCTTTGTAGGGTCCATATATGTACTAATATAAAATTTCGTCCAAAAATTTTGTATAGGTCGTGAGTTATAATAATATGTCAATAATGGGCGTGGCTGTAGAACTAACTCGCCCATTTTTTGTGTGGTGTTTGATGTTAGTACCCGCAACATTCCTGTGAAATTTCGTTGAAAAGTCTTTAGTAGGAACCTAGTAATGATAGGGTAATTCTCTTTAAGTGGTGTCCCGAAAGTTCATTATATGGGAGGGAGGCGTATCCTTCCTCTGATCGACCCCGTATCTTATATATGGCTTTGTAGGGTCCATATATGTACTAAAATAAAATTTTGTCGAAAAATATGGTATAGGTCGTAAGTTATAATAATATGTCAATAGTGGGCCCGGCTGTACAAATAACTCGCCCATTTTTGTGTGGTGTTTAATGTGAGTACCCGCAACATTCCTGTGAAATTTCGTTGAAAAATCTTTAGTAGGAACCTAGTAATGTTTTTTGGTTAATTGTGGGCGTGGCAGTAGCAATAATCTGCCCATATTTGGAATGCATGCTAGTGCAGACCCAGTGTATAAATATAATAATTTGTCTTCATATATAATCACTAGAAGCATAAATAGGGTAATCCTCTTTAAGTGGGGTCCCCAAAGTTCATTATATGGGAGGGAGGCGTATCCTTCCTCTGATCGACCGCGTATCTTATATAGGGCTTTGTAGGGTCCATATATGTACTAATATAAAATTTCGTCCAAAAATTTTGTATAGGTCGTAAGTTATAATAATATGTCAATAATGGGCGTGGCTGTAGAACTAACTCGCCCATTTTTTGTGTGGTGTTTAATGTTAGTACCCGCAACATTCACGTGAAATTTCGTTGAAAAATCTTTAGTAGGAACCTAGTAATGTTTTTTGGTTAATTGTGGGTGTGGCAATAGCAATAATCTGCCCATATTTGGAATGCATGCTAGTGCAGACCCAGGGTATACATATAATAATTTGTTTTCATATATCATTACTAGAAGCATAGATAGGGTAATTGTCTTTAAGTGGGGTCCCCAAAGTTCATTATATGGGAGGGAGGCGTATCCTTCCTCTGATCGACCGCGTATGTTATATAGGGCTTTGTAGGGTCCATATATGTACTAATATAAAATTTCGTCCAAAAATTTTGTATAGGTTGTAAGTTATAATAATATGTCAATAATGGGCGTGGCTGTAGAACTAACTCGCCCATTTTTTGTGTGGTGTTTAATGTTAGTACCCGCAACATTCCTGTGAAACTTCGTTGAAAAATCTTTAGTAGGAACCTAGTAATGTTTTTTGGTTAATTGTGGGTGTGGCAATAGCAATAATCTGCCCATATTTGGAATGCATGCTAGTGCAGACCTAGTGTATACATATAATAATTTGTTTTCATATATCATCACTAGAAGCATAGATAGGGTAATTCTCTTTAAGTGGGGTCCCGAAAGTTCATTATACGGGAGGGAGGCGTATCCTTTCTCTGATCGACCCCGTATCTTATATATGGCTTTGTAGGGTCCATATATGTACTAAAATAAAATTTCGCGAAAAATATTGTATAGGTCGTAAGTTATAATAATATGTCAATAGTGGGCCCGGCTGTAGAAATAACTCGCCCATTTCTTGTGTGGTGTTTAATGTGAGTACCCGCAACATTCCTGTGAAATTTCGTTGAAAAATCTTTAGTACGAACCTAGTAATGTTTTTTGGTTAATTGTGGTCGTGGCAGTACCAATAATCTGTCCATATTTGGAATGCATGCTAGTGCAGACCCAATGTATAAATATAATAATTTGTCTTCATATATCTTTACTAGAAGCATAGATTGGGTAATTCTCTTTAAGTGGGGTCCCCAAAGTTCATTATATGGGAGGGAGGCGTATCCTTCCTCTGATCGACCGCGTATCTTATATAGGGCTTTGTAGGGTCCATATATGTACTAATATAAAATTTCGTCCAAAAATTTTGTATAGGTCGTGAGTTATAATAATATGTCAATAATGGGCGTGGCTGTAGAACTAACTCGCCCATTTTTTGTGTGGTGTTTGATGTTAGTACCCGCAACATTCCTGTGAAATTTCGTTGAAAAGTCTTTAGTAGGAACCTAGTAATGATAGGGTAATTCTCTTTAAGTGGTGTCCCGAAAGTTCATTATATGGGAGGGAGGCGTATCCTTCCTCTGATCGACCCCGTATCTTATATATGGCTTTGTAGGGTCCATATATGTACTAAAATAAAATTTTGTCGAAAAATATGGTATAGGTCGTAAGTTATAATAATATGTCAATAGTGGGCCCGGCTGTACAAATAACTCGCCCATTTTTTGTGTGGTGTTTAATATGAGTACCCGCAACATTCCTGTGAAATTTCGTTTAAAAATCTTTAGTAGGAACCTAGTAATGTTTTTTGGTTAATTGTGGGCGTGGCAGTAGCAATAATCTGCCCATATTTGGAATGCATGCTAGTGCAGACCCAGTGTATAAATATAATAATTTGTCTTCATATATAATCACTAGAAGCATAGATAGGGTAATCCTCTTTAAGTGGGGTCCCCAAAGTTCATTATATGGGAGGGAGGCGTATCCTTCCTCTGATCGACCGCGTATCTTATATAGGGCTTTGTAGGGTCCATATATGTATTAATATAAAATTTCGTCCAAAAATTTTGTATAGGTCGTAAGTTATAATAATATGTCAATAATGGGCGTGGCTGTAGAACTAACTCGCCCATTTTTTGTGTGGTGTTTAATGTTAGTACCCGCAACATTCATGTGAAATTTCATTGAAAAATCTTTAGTAGGAACCTAGTAATGTTTTTTGGTTAATTGTGGGTGTGGCAATAGCAATAATCTGCCCATATTTGGAATGCATGCTAGTGCAGACCCAGTGTATAAATATAATAATTTGTCTTCATATATCATCACTAGAAGCATAGATAGGGTAATTCTCTTTAAGTGGGGTCCCCAAAGTTCATTATATGGGAGGGAGGCGTATCCTTCCTCTGATCGACCGCGTATCTTATATAGGGCTTTGTAGGGTCCATATATGTACTATTATAAAATTTCGTCCAAAAATTTTGTATAGGTCGTAAGTTATAATAATATGTCAATAATGGGCGTGGCTGTAGAACTAACTCGCCCATTTTTTGTGTGGTGTTTAATGTTAGTACCCGCAACATTCCTGTGAAATTTCGTTGAAAAATCTTTAGTAGGAACCTAGTAATGTTTTTTGGTTAATTGTGGGTGTGGCAATAGCAATAATCTGCCCATATTTGGAATGCATGCTAGTGCAGACCCAGTGTATAAATATAATAATTTGTCTTCATATATCATCACTAGAAGCATAGATAGGGTAATTCTCTTTAAGTGGGGTCCCCAAAGTTCATTATATGGGAGGGAGTCGTATCCTTCCTCTGATCGACCCCGTATCTTATATATGGCTTTGTAGGGTCCATATATGTACTAAAATAAAATTTCGTCGAAAAATATTGTATAGGTCGTAAGTTATAATAATATGTCAATAGTGGGCGTGGCTGTACAAATAACTCGCACATTTTTTGTGTGGTGTTTAATGTTAGTACCCGCAACATTCCTGTGAAATTTCGTTGAAAAATCTTTAATAGGAACCTAGTAATGATTTTTGGTTAATTGCGGGCGTGGCAGTAGCAATAATCTGCCCATATTTGGAGTGGATGCTAGTACAGACCCAATGTATACATATACCAATTTGTTTTCATATATCATCACCAGAAGCATAGATAGGGTAATTGTCTTTAAGTGGGGACCCCAAAGTTCAATATATGGGAGGGAGGCGTATCCTTCCTCTGATCGACCCCGAATCTTATATATGGCTTTGTAGGGTCCATATATGTACTAAACTAAAATTTCGTCGAAAAATATTGTATAGGTCGTAAGGTATAATAATATGTCAATAGTGGGCGTGGCTGTAGAAATAACTCGCCCATTTTTTGTGTGGTGTTTAATGTTAGTACCCGCAACATTCCTGTGAAATTTCGTTAAAAAATCTTTAGTAGGTACTTAGTAATGTTTTTTGGTTAAGTGTGGGCGTGGCAGTAGTAATAATCTGCCCATATTTGGAATGCATGCTAGTGCAGACCCAGTGTATAAATATAATAATTTGTCTTCATATATCATCACTAGAAGCATAGATAGGGTAATTCTCTTTAAGTGGGGTCCCCAAAGTTCATTATATGGGAGGGAGGCGTATCCTTCCTCTGATCGACCGCGTATCTTATATAGGGCTTTGTAGGGTCCATATATGTACTAATATAAAATTTCGTCCAAAAATTTTGTATAGGTCGTAAGTTGTAATAATATGTCAATAATGGGCGTGGCTGTAGAACTAACTCGCCCATTTTTTGTGTGGTGTTTAATGTTAGTACCCGCAACATTCCTGTGAAATTTCGTTGAAAAATCTTTAGTAGGAACCTAGTAATGTTTTTTGGTTAATTGTGGGTGTGGCAATAGCAATAATCTGCCCATATTTGGAATGCATGATAGTGCAGACCCAGTGTATAAATATAATAATTTGTCTTCATATATCATCACTAGAAGCATAGATAGGGTAATTCTCTTTAAGTGGGGTCCCCAAAGTTCATTATATGGGAGGGAGTCGTATCCTTCCTCTGATCGACCCCGTATCTTATATATGGCTTTGTAGGGTCCATATATGTACTAAAATAAAATTTCGTCGAAAAATATTGTATAGGTCGTAAGTTATAATAATATGTCAATAGTGGGCCCGGCTGTAGAAATAACTCGCCCATTTTTTGTGTGGTGTTTAATGTGAGTACCCGCAACATTCCTGTGAAATTTCGTTGAAAAATCTTTAGTAGGAACCTAGTAATGTTTTTTGGTTAATTGTGGGCGTGGCAGTAGCAATAATCTGCCCATATTTGGAATGCATGCTAGAGCAGACCCAGTGTATAAATATAATAATTTGTCTTCATATATCATCACTAGAAGCATAGATAGGGTAATTCTCTTTAAGTGGGGTCCCCAAACTTCATTATATGGGAGGGAGGCGTATCCTTCCTCTGATCGACCGCGTATCTTATATAGGGCTTTGTAGGGTCCATATATGTACTATTATAAAATTTCGTCCAAAAATTTTGTATAGGTCGTAAGTTATAATAATATGTCAATAATGGGCGTGGCTGTAGAACTAACTCGCCCATTTTTTGTGTGGTGTTTAATGTTAGCACCCGCAACATTCCTGTGAAATTTCGTTGAAAAATCTTTAGTAGGAACCTAGTAATGTTTTTTGGTTAATTGTGGGTGTGGCAATAGCAATAATCTGCCCATATTTGGAATGCATGCTAGTGCAGACCCAGTGTATAAATATAATAATTTGTCTTCATATATCATCACTAGAAGCATAGATAGGGTAATTCTCTTTAAGTGGGGTCCCCAAAGTTCATTATATGGGAGGGAGTCGTATCCTTCCTCTGATCGACCCCGTATCTTATATATGGCTTTGTAGGGTCCATATATGTACTAAAATAAAATTTCGTCGAAAAATATTGTATAGGTCGTAAGTTACAATAATATGTCAATAATGGGCGTGGCTGTAGAACTAACTCGCCCATTTTTTGTGTGGTGTTTAATGTTAGTACCCGCAACATTCGTGTGAAATTTCGTTGAAAAATCTTTAGTAGGAACCTAGTAATGTTTTTTGGTTAATTGTGGGCGTAGCAATAGCAATAATCTGCCCATATTTCGAATGCATGCTAGTGCAGACCCAGTGTATACATATAATAATTTGTTTTCATATATCATCACTAGAAGCATAGATAGGGTAATTCTCTTTAAGTGGGGTCCCAAAAGTTCATTATATGGGAGGGAGGCGTATCCTTCCTCTGATCGACCCCGTATCTTATATATGGCTTTGTAGGGTCCATATATGTACTAAAATAAAATTTCGTCGAAAAATATTGTATAGGTCGTAAGTTATAATAATATGTCAATAGTGGGCCCGGCTGTAGAAATAACTCGCCCATTTTTTGTGTGGTGTTTAATGTGAGTACCCGCAACATTCCTGTGAAATTTCGTTGAAAAATCTTTAGTAGGAACCTAGTAATGTTTTTTGGTTAATTGTGGGCGTGGCAGTAGCAATAATCTGCCCATATTTGGAATGCATGCTAGTGCAGACCCAGTGTATAAATATAATAATTTGTCTTCATATATCATCACTAGAAGCATAGATAGGGTAATTCTCTTTAAGTGGGGTCCCCAAAGTTCATTATATGGGAGGGAGACGTATCCTTCCTCTGATCGACCGCGTATCTTATATAGGGCTTTGTAGGGTCCATATATGTACTATTATAAAATTTCGCCCAAAAATTTTGTATAGGTCGTAAGTTATAATAATATGTCAATAATGGGCGTGGCTGTAGAACTACCTCGCCCATTTTTTGTGTGGTGTTTAATGTTAGTACCCGCAACATTCCTGTGAAATTTCGTTGAAAAATCTTTAGTAGGAACCTAGTAATGTTTTTTGGTTAATTGTGGGTGTGGCAATAGCAATAATCTGCCCATATTTGGAATGCATGCTAGTGCAGACCTAGTGTATAAATATAATAATTTGTCTTCATATATCATCACTAGAAGCATAGATAGGGTAATTCACTTTAAGTGGGGTCCCCAAAGTTGATTATATGGGAGGGAGTCGTATCCTTCCTCTGATCGACCCCGTATCTTATATATGGCTTTGTAGGGTCCATATATGTACTAAAATAAAATTTCGTCGAAAAATATTGTATAGGTCGTAAGTTATAATAATATGTCAATAGTGGGCGTGGCTGTACAAATAACTCGCACATTTTTTGTGTGGTGTTTAATGTTAGTACCCGCAACATTCCTGTGAAATTTCGTTGAAAAATCTTTAATAGGAACCTAGTAATGATTTTTGGTTAATTGCGGGCGTGGCAGTAGCAATAATCTGCCCATATTTGGAGTGGATGCTAGTACAGACCCAATGTATACATATACCAATTTGTTTTCATATATCATCACCAGAAGCATAGATAGGGTAATTGTCTTTAAGTGGGGACCCCAAAGTTCAATATATGGGAGGGAGGCGTATCCTTCCTCTGATCGACCCCGAATCTTATATATGGCTTTGTAGGGTCATTATATGTACTAAACTAAAATTTCGTCGAAAAATATTGTATAGGTCGTAAGTTATAATAATATGTCAATAGTGGGCGTGGCTGTAGAAATAACTCGCCCATTTTTTGTGTGGTGTTTAATGTTAGTGCCCGCAACATTCCTGTGAAACTTCGTTGAAAAATCTTTAGTAGGAACCTAGTAATGTTTTTTGGTTAATTGTGGGCGTGGCAGTAGCAATAATCTGCCCATATTTGGAATGCATGCTAGTGCAGACCCAGTGTATAAATATAATAATTTGTCTTCATATATCATCACTAGAAGCATAGATAGGGTAATTCTCTTTAAGTGGGGTCCCCAAAGTTCATTATAGGGGAGGGAGTCGTATCCTTCCTCTGATCGACCCCGTATCTTATATATGGCTTTGTAGGGTCCATATATGTACTAAAATAAAATTTCGTCCAAAAATTTTGTATAGGTCGTAAGTTATAATAATATGTCAATAATGGGCGTGGCTGTAGAACTAACTCGCCCATTTTTTGTGTGGTGTTTAATGTTAGTACCCGCAACATTCCTGTGAAATTTCGTTGAAAAATTTTTAGTAGGAACCTAGTAATGTTTTTTGGTTAATTGTGGGTGTGGCAATAGCAATAATCTGCCCATATTTGGAATGCATGCTAGTGCTGACCCAGTGTATACATATAATAATTTGTTTTCATATATCATCACTAGAAGCATAGAGAGGGTAATTCTCTTTAAGTGGGGTCCCCAAAGTTCATTATATGGGAGGGAGTCGTATCCTTCCTCTGATCGACCCCGTATCTTATATATGGCTTTGTAGGGTCCATATATGTACTAAAATAAAATTTCGTCGTAAAATATTGTATAAGTCGTAAGCTATATTAATATGTCAATAGTGGGCGTGGCTGTAGAAATAACTCGCACATTTTTTGTGTGGTGTTTAATGTTAGTACCCGCAACATTCCTGTGAAATTTCGTTGAAAAATCTTTAGTAGGAACCTAGTAATGTTTTTTGGTTAATTGTGGGTGTGGCAATAGCAATAATCTGCCCATATTTGGAATGCATGCTAGTCCAGACCCAGTGTATAAATATAATAATTTGTCTTCATATATCATCACTAGAAGCATAGATAAGGTAATTCTCTTTAAGTGGGGTCCCCAAAGTTCATTATATGGGAGGGAGTCGTATCCTTCCTCTGATCGACCCCGTATCTTATATATGGGTTTGTAGGGTCCATATATGTACTAAAATAAAATTTCGTCGAAAAATATTGTATAGGTCGTAAGTTCTAATAATATGTCAATAGTGAGCGTGGCTGTAGAAATAACTCGCACATTTTTTGTGTGGTGTTTAATGTTAGTACCCGCTACATTCCTGTGAAATTTCGTTGAAAAATCTTTAATAGGAACCTAGTAATGATTTTTGGTTAATTGCGGGCGTGGCAGTAGCAATAATCTGCCCATATTTGGAGTGGATGCTAGTACAGACCCAATGTATACATACATATACCAATTTGTTTTCATATATCATCACCAGAAGCATAGATAGGGTAATTGTCTTTAAGTGGGGACCCCAAAGTTCAATATATGGGAGGGAGGCGTATCCTTCCTCTGATCGACCCCGAATCTTATATATGGCTTTGTAGGGTCCATATATGTACTAAAATAAAATTTCTTAAAAAATATTGTATAGGTCGTAAGTTCTAATAATATGTCAATAGTGAGCGTGGCTGTAGAAATAACTCGCCCATTTTTTGTGTGGTGTTTAATGTTAGTACCCGCAACATTCCTGTGAAACTTCGTTGAAAAATCTTTAGTAGGAACCTAGTAATGTTTTTTTGTTAATTGTGGGCGTGGCAGTAGCAATAATCTGCCCATATTTGGAATGCATGCTAGTGCAGATCCAGTGTATAAATATAATAATTTGTCTTCATATATCATCACTAGAAGCATAGATAGGGTAATTCTCTTTAAGTGGGGTCCCCAAAGTTCATTATATGGGAGGGAGGCGTATCCTTCCTCTGATCGACCGCGTATCTTATATAGGGCTTTGTAGGGTCCATATATGTACTAATATAAAATTTCGTCCAAAAATTTTGTATAGGTCGTAAGTTATAATAATATGTCAATAATGGGCGTGGCTGTAGAACTAACTCGCCCATTTTTTGTGTGGTGTTTAATGTTAGTACCCGCAACATTGCTGTGAAATTTCGTTGAAAAATCTTTAGTAGGAACCTAGTAATGTTTTTTTGTTAATTGTGGGTGTGGCAATAGCAATAATCTGCCCATATTTGGAATGCATGCTAGTGCAGACCCAGTGTATACATATAATAATTTGTTTTCATATATCATCACTAGAAGCATAGAGAGGGTAATTCTCTTTAAGTGGGGTCCCCAAAGTTCATTATATGGGAGGGAGTCGTATCCTTCCTCTGATCGACCCCGTATCTTATATATGGCTTTGTAGGGTCCATATATGTACTAAAATAAAATTTCGTCGTAAAATATTGTATAAGTCGTAAGCTATATTAATATGTCAATAGTGGGCGTGGCTGTAGAAATAACTCGCACATTTTTTGTGTGGTGTTTAATGTTAGTACCCGCAACATTCCTGTGAAATTTCGTTGAAAAATCTTTAATAGGAACCTAGTAATGATTTTTGGTTAATTGCGGGCATGGTATTAGCAATAATCTGCCCATATTTGGAGTGGATGCTAGTACAGACCCAATGTATACATATACCAATTTGTTTTCATATATCATCACCAGCAGCATAGATACGGTAATTGTCTTTAAGTGGGGACCCCAAAGTTCAATATATGGGAGGGAGGCGTATCCTTCCTCTGATCGACCCCGAATCTTATATATGGCTTTGTAGGGTCCATATATGTACTAAAATAAAATTTCGTCGTAAAATATTGTATAAGTCGTAAGCTATATTAATATGTCAATAGTGGGCGTGGCTGTAGAAATAACTCGCACATTTTTTGTGTGGTGTTTAATGTTAGTACCCGCAACATTCCTGTGAAATTTCGTTGAAAAATCTTTAATAGGAACCTAGTAATGATTTTTGGTTAATTGCGGGCGTGGCAGTAGCAATAATCTGCCCATATTTGGAGTGGATGCTAGTACAGACCCAATGTATACATACATATACCAATTTGTTTTCATATATCATCACCAGAAGCATAGATAGGGTAATTGTCTTTAAGTGGGGACCCCAAAGTTCAATATATGGGAGGGAGGCGTATCCTTCCTCTGATCGACCCCGAATCTTATATATGGCTTTGTAGGGTCCATATATGTACTAAAATAAAATTTCTTAAAAAATATTGTATAATTCGTAAGTTCTAATAATATGTCAATAGTGAGCGTGGCTGTAGAAATAACTCGCCCATTTTTTGTGTGGTGTTTAATGTTAGTACCCGCAACATTCCTGTGAAACTTCGTTGAAAAATCTTTAGTAGGAACCTAGTAATGTTTTTTTGTTAATTGTGGGCGTGGCAGTAGCAATAATCTGCCCATATTTGGAATGCATGCTAGTGCAGATCCAGTGTATAAATATAATAATTTGTCTTCATATATCATCACTAGAAGCATAGATAGGGTAATTCTCTTTAAGTGGGGTCCCCAAAGTTCATTATATGGGAGGGAGGCGTATCCTTCCTCTGATCGACCGCGTATCTTATATATGGCTTTGTAGGGTCCATATATGTACTAAAATAAAATTTCGTCGTAAAATATTGTATAAGTCGTAAGCTATATTAATATGTCAATAGTGGGCGTGGCTGTAGAAATAACTCGCACATTTTTTGTGTGGTGTTTAATGTTAGTACCCGCAACATTCCTGTGAAATTTCGTTGAAAAATCTTTAATAGGAACCTAGTAATGATTTTTGGTTAATTGCGGGCATGGTATTAGCAATAATCTGCCCATATTTGGAGTGGATGCTAGTACAGACCCAATGTATACATATACCAATTTGTTTTCATATATCATCACCAGAAGCATAGATACGGTAATTGTCTTTAAGTGGGGACCCCAAAATTCAATATATGGGAGGGAGGCGTATCCTTCCTCTGATCGACCCCGAATCTTATATATGGCTTTGTAGGGTCCATATATGTACTAAAATAAAATTTCGTCGTAAAATATTGTATAAGTCGTAAGCTATATTAATATGTCAATAGTGGGCGTGGCTGTAGAAATAACTCGCACATTTTTTGTGTGGTGTTTAATGTTAGTACCCGCAACATTCCTGTGAAATTTCGTTGAAAAATCTTTAATAGGAACCTAGTAATGATTTTTGGTTAATTGCGGGCGTGGTATTAGCAATAATCTGCCCATATTTGGAGTGGATGCTAGTACAGACCCAATGTATACATATACCAATTTGTTTTCATATATCATCACCAGATGCATAGATAGGGTAATTGTCTTTAAGTGGGGACCCCAAAGTTCAATATATGGGAGGGAGGCGTATCCTTCCTCTGATCGACCCCGAATCTTATATATGGCTTTGTAGGGTCCATATATGTACTAAAATAAAATTTCGTCGAAAAATATTGTATATGTCGTAAGTTATAATAATATGTCAATAGTGGGCGTGGCTGTAGAAATAACTCGCCCATTTTTTGTGTGGTGTTTAATGTTAGTACCCGCAACATTCCTGTGAAACTTCGTTGAAAAATCTTTAGTAGGAACCTAGTAATGTTTTTTGGTTAATTGTGGGCGTGGCAGTAGGAATAATCTGCCCATATTTGGAATGCATGCTAGTGCAGACCCAGTGTATAAATATAATAATTTGTCTTCATATATCATCACTAGAAGCATAGATAGGGTAATTATCTTTAAGTGGGGTCCCGAAAGTTCATTATATGGGAGGGAGGCGTATCCTTCCTCTGATCGACCGCGTATCTTATATAGGGCTTTGTAGGGTCCATATATGTACTAATATAAAATTTCGTCCAAAAATATTGTATAGGTCGTAAGTTATAATAATATGTCAATAATGGGCGTGGCTGTAGAACTAACTCGCCCATTTTTTGTGTGGTGTTTAATGTTAGTACCCGCAACATTCCTGTGAAATTTCGTTGAAAAATCTTTAGTAGGAACCTAGTAATGTTTTTTGGTTAATGTAATGATTAGACGGGGTTTTTAAATCCATGGTTTAAAATGTAACTTTATTTACCGAACATTAATCATTAACAGTCGACTATCTACTATTGACTCTCGACTATCTCGACAAGAGGTATCGATGGATAAGGGTCAGTTATTTGAGAGGTATGTGTGCTGGCTCACATTTCACGGTCGTTGACCGTCGCCTTGAATGTTGGTGTCTCATATCGGCACCACTTTGGAATGTTGCACACTTTGCAATTGTTAAGTGATTTTAGGTCATTAGATTCATATGTCTGTTAGTTCAATGACCGTTATCCATGACACCTCCCCTTTTTGGGAAAAGAAAAAAAAACTTTCTTTTTTTTCTTTTATATGTATGTATATATTTATATGTATATGTATATATTATTTTTAACTTATAACAATTACATGATTGGATAAATTATATTTTGAAGTAAGGGTTGTAATATATAAAGTTATTGGAATCGTGTGGGATGCTGGAATATAGAGCTATCGGCTGATAGTTATTTTGTAAAAAAAAAAATTAATTATATATAGGTATATTTATTTATATTTTAATATCTATTATTTCTTATGCTAGTTTTAGTCTATTTTTGTGCACAACAATTGATTTAGATTTTGTGTCAATTTTGCAATTTCCAAAATGGTCAGTCTCAATCACCTTGTATGGACCTTTAAAAATACTATCTAATTTGTGATTGGTTTCATCTTTTAGGTATACCATATCGTTTGGCCGAATATTTTGTGGATTTACACTCTTGTCATAAATGTGTTTTGTCTTTATTTTAGCCTTTTCTAGCATTTCTGATGCTCTCTTCTGAGCTACTTGCAATTTGAATTGGAGTTCGTTTTTGTAGTCGTCAAAGTTGTATACCGGATTTATTTTTCCATTTAGTATAAAGTCGTATGGAACTGGCGCTTTTCCGAATACTAATTCGAAAGGTGTGTAACCATGAGTTGTTGAGGGTGTCGTGTTGTAACAATACGTGAAATATTTGAGCCAATGGTCCCAGTCTAATTTGTTAGTTGAAATGTATGATTTTATGTACTCGTTAAATGTTTTATGGGATCGTTCTACTGTACCTAAAGTTTGATGGCGATAAGGGGTGGATGTTTTTCTTTCTATTTGTAAAAGCTTGCATATTTGGTCAAATATTTGGTTTTTATATTCGGTACCCATGTCTGTTAATATTTGTTTTATGGGTCCGTAAATTAAAATAAGGTTCTCTACTATTGCTTTTGCAACTATATTAGCGGACTTAGCTGGGATGGGTACTGTAATGAGAAATTTAGTTAAATCACATATTATTGTGAGCGCGTATTCGTTAGAATTAAATGACTTTGGTAATGGGCCTACAGTGTCTATTTGTACACATTCAAAAGCTCTTGCTGGTGTTGGTGTTTTTATTAAAGGTTCTAGGTGATTAGTACTGGCTTTGTTTTGTTTACATTTTTGGCAGTTTTTGACATAAGACTTCACGTCTGAAGCCATGTTTTTCCAAACATAATGTCGTTGTAGTTTTGATAAGAATCGTGTGACTCCTGGGTGGCCTCCAAAAACAGGGTCATCATGATATTTTTGTAGTATTTCAAGTTTTTGCGTGGGTGAAGTGATTTCAATAAGCTTTGGTGTTATAGCTATTCTTATTTCTTTCAATTGTTCATTGCCTTTCTTTTTAAATTTCTTTATGTCGACATATTCAAATAAATTATCATTGATTGCAATCCTTATACTCTTAAAGTTTGTTTTGCCAACTATATTTTCAAGTTTGGGAAATAATTGCGCTAGTTCAATTTTCCCATAAGCAATAAAATCTTTAGAGTTTAATTTAAATATTTTCTTTTTTCCATGGAACAAAACTAAATGTGAGGAATTTTCTAATGTTTTATTGTGCACATTTGTGGTTAATTTTAGGCATGGTAATTTTTTCACTTCTTGTAACGTAATCGTGTTATATACTTGTTGTTTTAAGGTTTCTTTGGCTTCAATAATGTTCTTATTAGTTTGGAAATGAGTATGTTTTGATTTTGATCTAGTAATCATCTGTATGATAGCAAAGTTTTCTTCCCTAAGCTGCTTGATTTGCCCAAAATCAATGCGCGATAAAGCATCTGCACCGCAGTTATCTTTTCCTTGAAAGTATTCAATTTCGAAATCAAATTCTTCCAAATCTAGCCTCATTCTTGTTAACTTTGAGGAAGGGTTCTTCATAGCAAATAGGTATGTAAGTGGTTTATTATCACTTTTTATTAAAAATTTTGTTCCATAAATGTATGGTTTGAAGAAATTTATTGCCCAGTGTATAGCGGTAAGTTCTTTTTCTATGACCGATTTATTACTCTCCCCTTTAGTAAAGGTTCGAGAGGCGAACGCTATTGGCAATTGTTTACCATTGTGGTTCTGACTTAGAACTGCGCCACATGCAATTTTGCTTGCATCTGTAGTAATGCAAAAAGGTTTTTTGAAATCAGGGTATTGCAATATTTTTGGGGATAGCAGACAACTTTTAAAATATTGAAATGCCTTTTCGCATTCAGGTGTCCATTCGAACTGGGATTTTTTCCTTGTTAATTTTGTTATATCTACTGCATGATTTGCGAAATTTGGTATGAATCTTCTATAATAGTTTACAAATGCTACGAACCGCTTACATTCATCGGCGTTCGTTGGTTTTGGGTATGACAAAATCTTGTCGTATTTAGATTCATCTGGAAGAATGCCTTGGTCTGTGCATTTATGTCCTAGGAAGGTGACTTGTGAATCGTAGAATTTACACTTGTCCGGATGCAACTTAATATTTGTTTTCCTGCAGATCTCGAAAACTGATTTTAAATTTGCTAACATATGTTTTTCGGAGCATCCAATGACTATGAGGTCGTCCATATATATAAAAGTTTTCCCCGGTCCTAGTCCAGAAAATGCAATATTCATCATCCTTTGAAAGGAGTTTGGGGCTATTTTTAATCCAAAAGGTAATCTTTTGAATCTAAAGGATCCTTGTTCGGTTGAGAATGATGTAACGTTTCTTGAATTTTCCTCAAGCTCTATTTGATGAAAACCTGAAATCAAATCCAAACAGGAAAAATACTTCGCACGACCTAACTGGTCAAGGATATCGTCAATTCTAGGCAATGGGTACTTGTCTGATGCTAATTTTTTATTGACTTGTCTATAGTCTATTACAAGTCTCCATTTTTTTTCCGAGGAATTTGGTAAGGATTTCTTCGGGACTAAAAGTATAGGGCTATTATACTCTGAGACTGACGGTTCAATGATATCATCTCTAAGCAGTTTTTCTATTTGTTTATTTATTTCGGCTTTATGAGTATGAGGAGTCCTATAGTTTTTTATGTAAACCGGATTATTTTCGTTTAAGTGTAATTTCTGTTTATAAAAATTGTTGTATGTACACGCATCGCTTTCTAAAGCAAATACGTCTGTGTAGTTTGAAACGAGTTGAACTAGTTTTTCTCTATGAAGTATTGGGCAGTTGTTTGCTAATTTATTCAAAATTTTGGTTTGTCGTTCTTGATTGTTATTTTGTTTATCTATTTTAGCAATGTAATAGTCATCAAGGTTTTCTGTTCTTATTGTGTTTTGCTGCAAAAAAAAGGTTGTTATCCGTTGTATTAATAATTCGAACATATGGGTTTTTTGTATTAACGATTGTATTTGCTATGAAAACACCATCTTCAAGTTCCTGATTGGGTATTAAGAGGTCATTTTCCGTACTTGTTATGTCGATTTTTCTAATGACCTCCGCTCTTGCTGGGAGTGAGAGTATTTTCCCCTGATGTGAATCCAATAATTCGATTTCTAGTTCAATATTTAAACAGTTTGGCCTAATAATGAGCCAACTTGGACCAGAATTTTGGTAGTCTAATACACAATTATAATTTTTTATGAAATCATAGCCTATTATACCATCACAAGGTAGCGGGAAAGAATCATCCACTATGTGGAAATTATGAGATATTGGTAAATTATTTATGTATAGACTTGCTTGTGTGACACCGAGTGTTTTTATTGTACCACTGCCTATACCTCTGAGGTTGAATATTTGGTTTATTTTTATTGTAGCATTGTCTACATGGTTTGTTTTGAAGAGACTTATATCTGATCCTGTATCTAAAAGAAATGTAGAGGTGGACTGACTTAAGGATGATTTTATTCTGATGTAATTGTTTAAACAGAGGTTTACATTTAAAATTCTGTGCTCATTTAATTCGATACATTCCCCAGTTGGGCGGACTGGGGGACATCCCCGTTTTCCGACGCCTCTGTATACCGAACGTTTCCATTATTATGTCTGCGTCCTCTATAATTATTGTTGTGTCCATAATTTCTATTTCTATTATTGTTGTCTCTGTTATCAGAGTGAGAGTCGTTACGCCGTGTATTATAATTCCGGTTCGCAGAGCTTCTTTGTCCACGATATGATCTGTTTCCACGACCCCTATATCTTACGTTGGAATTTCGATATTTGTTGATGTAATTTACTTGTAAAGTTCCTGAACTTTTCGAACTTAACTCAAGAAATTTTGTAATAGCGTCTCCTACTATTGGGAACTAACCTGCCCTCATTAGCAATTTTACCTCTTCAGATTTCGCATTTGTTTTTATTGTTTTCACTGCATGTTGAGTGGAGTAGCTTTTTGCTAGTGCAGGCGTCAAACCGTCTGCAATAAATGATTGCTCCAATTGCAATGATAAAGTTTCAATTTCTTTGGCAAAATCACTGTCGCTTTTATTATGCTGCTTTACGGTATTAAGTCTGGCTGAAATACTGTGTGGAGATTCGTATTTCACGTTTGCAAGTAATTTGCTTTTGATTGCTTGAATAGTACTCTCGTTTGTTATCAATGTACTTGCTGAGTGAGTTAATTTCGTTTTTATTAATGAAATTGCTATGTTTTCATGGGTTTCTTTTATGGTTTCCAATAAATCAATGGCGTTTATGAATTTATTTAAATTTTCAATTTTGCCATCAAACTCTGGAAGCAATTTCGTTGCAGTGTTAATGAACTCGATAGGTGTCATATTGCTGAGATTGTTTATTTCGTTTTGTTCTTTTAATGTGTCTTCTAATGAGTCAGTGTCTGTGTCAGAGCTTTCGCTGCAAAGTAATGAATGAATAGTCAGGTCAAGTAATTTTGTTATACTTGTTGGTACTTCTTGTGGTACTTGTAATTTATTAAAAAGTACTTTCAGTATATTTTTAATGGAAGTGAAATAATTTTCGAATTCTAGCTTATGGTCTGTGCTAAGTACCGGGTAAATTGTCCTACCTAAATTGGCAATTGTATTATGCTGACATGCAAGAATACCAATATGTTTTAGTTGAGTAATTTTGGATGGTAGGGGTGTTTTATTTAAACATTTGTACGATTTGTCAAAAGTGATCTTTATTTCATGCAATTTTCTCAAAACTTTGTCCCATGTGATTGGTGAGGACATAATAAATGGACCATACGTAATTAGGAAATTGCAACATTGATAAATTTACATGTTTTAATAAAAAGCTTAATTTTGTCTATTTGTTTATATTATTTTCTTGTCATTTGTGTGTTGTTGCTTGCACGGTGTTTTTAATGTGAATACTTAGTTGTAACTATTAGTTTTATATTGTGAAATTGAATTTAATAATATTGCTTATCTTATATGATGATGATTTTTGTTGTCCTTTACGAAGCTGCAATTCTTCTCCAGATAGTTTTTCAGATATTTTAGATCCTGACCGCTGGTGTTTCCACACGTTGTATCCTTCGTTTTAAATAGTTTTTGAGTGCCGAATGTATTGCCATTATTAGCACCAGGGCTCCGATTAAACACATAATTTCCCAAGGTATTGTTTTGATGTTTTGATTGTCACTTTTCTCTTGGTATTTGTCTATATATTTTACAACTTCTGTATTCTTCTGTTGCACTTCTTTTCCCACTTCATAGCCAGAAATTGCTATCATCACTATACTTATTGCTTTTTTCCACCAACTCATGGTGTTGATTGAAGTTTTTCATGGATATTTCTATACTTTATCTTTTTTTAAATTTTTCCCACATTTGTTTTTTTTTTATGCTTAGCAGTTCATTTTCAGCAATTGTCTATTGTAAGCAAATATTCACTGAAGTTACACTTTTTGTTATTAAAAAAAAATATTTATTTTTAAAATTTATTTATTTTTAGCGTCACTTATGCCAGGGTCGCCATGTAATGATTAGACGGGGTTTTTAAGTTCATGGCTCAAAATGTAACTTTATTTACCGAACATTAATCATTAACAGTCGACTATCTACTATTGACTCTCGACTATCTCGACGAGAGGTATCGATGGATAAGGGTCAGTTATTTGAGAGGTATGTGTGCTGGCTCACATTTCACGGTCGTTGACCGTCGCCTTGAATGTTGGTGTCTCATATCGGCACCACTTTGGAATGTTGCACACTTTGCAATTGTTAAGTGATTTTAGGTCATTAGATTCATATGTCTGTTAGTTCAATGACCGTTATCCATGACATTAATTGTTGGTGTGGCAATAGCAATAATCTGCCCATATTTGGAATGCATGCTAGTACAGACCCAATGTATACATATATCAATTTGTTTTCATATATCATCACCAGGAGCATAGATAGGGTAATTGTCTTTAAGTGGGGACCCCAAAGTTCAATATATGGGAGGGAGGCGTATCCTTCCTCTGATCGACCCCGTATCTTATATATGGCGTTATAGGGTCCATATATGTACTAAAATAAAATTTCGTCGAAAAATATTGTATAGGTCGTAGGTTATAATAATATGTCAATAGTGGGCGTGGCTGTAGAAATAAATCGCCCATTTTTTGTGTGGTGTTTAATGTGAGTAACCGCAACAGTCCTGTGAAATTTCGTTGAAAAATCTTTAGTAGGAACCTAGTAATGTTTTTTGGTTAATTGTGGGCGTGGCAGTAGCAATAATCTGTCCATATTTGGAATGCATGCTAGTGCACACCCAGTGTATAAATATAATAATTTGTCTTCATATATCTTCACTAGAAGCATAGATAGGGTAATTCTCCTTAAGTGGGGTCCCCAAAGTTCATTATATGGGAGGGAGGCGTATCCTTCCTCTGATCGACGGCGTATCTTATATAGGGCTTTGTAGGGTCCATATATGTACTAATATAAAATTTCGTCCAAAAATTTTGTATAGGTCGTGAGTTATAATAATATGTCAATAATGGGCGTGGCTGTAGAACTAACTCGCCCATTTTTTGTGTGGTGTTTAATGTTAGTACCCGCAACATTCGTGTGAAATTTCGTTGAAAAATCTTTAGTAGGAACCTAGTAATGTTTTTTGGTTAATTGTGGGCGTGGCAATAGCAATAATCTGCCCATCTTTGGAATGCATGCTAGTGCAGACCCAGTGTATAAATATAATAATTTGTCTTCATATATCATCACTAGAAGCATACATAGGGTAATTCTCTTTAAGTGGGGTCCCGAAAGTTCATTATATGGGAGGGAGGCGTATCCTTCCTCTGATCGACCCCGTATCTTATATATGGCGTTATAGGGTCCATATATGTACTAAAATAAAATTTCGTCGAAAAATATTGTATAGGTCGTAAGTTATAATAATATGTCAATAGTGGGCCCGGCTGTAGAAATTCCTCGCCCATTTTTTGTGTGGTGTTTAATGTTAGTACCCGCAACATTCCTGTGAAATTTCGTTGAAAAATCTTGAATAGGAACCTAGTAATGATTTTTGGTTAATTGCGGGCGTCGCAGTAGCAAAAATCTGCCAATATTTGGAGTGGATGCTAGTACAGACCCAATGTATACATATACCAATTTGTTTTCATATATCATCACCAGAAGCATAGATAGGGTAATTGTCTTTAAGTGGGGACCCCAAAGTTCAATATATGGGAGGGAGGCGTATCCTTCCTCTGATCGACCCCGAATCTTATATATGGCTTTGTAGGGTCCATATATGTACTAAAATAAAATGTCGTCGAATTATATTGTATAGGTCGTAAGTTATAATAATATGTCAATAGTGGGCGTGGCTGTAGAAATAACTCGCACATTTTTTGTGTGGTGTTTAATGTTAGTACCCGCAACATTCCTGTGAAATTTCGTTGAAAAATCTTTAATAGGAACCTAGTAATGATTTTTGGTTAATTGCGGGCGTGGCAGTAGCAATAATCTGCCCATATTTGGAGTGGATGCTAGTACAGACCCAATGTATACATATACCAATTTGTTTTCATATATCATCACCATAAGCATAGATAGGGTAATTGTCTTTAAGTGGGGACCCCAAAGTTCAATATATGGGAGGGAGGCGTATCCTTCCTCTGATCGACCCCGAATCTTATATATGGCTTTGTAGGGTCCATATATGTACTAAAATTAAATTTCGTCGAAAAATATTGTATAGGTCGTAAGTTATAATAATATGTCAATAGTGGGCGTGGCTGTAGAAATAACTCGCCCATTTTTTGTGTGGTGTTTAATGTTAGTACCCGCAACATTCGTGTGAAATTTCGTTGAAAAATCTTTAGTAGGAACCTAGTAATGTTTTTTGGTTAATTGTGGGCGTGGCAATAGCAATAATCTGCCCATCTTTGGAATGCATGCTAGTGCAGACCCAGTGTATAAATATAATAATTTGTCTTCATATATCATCACTAGAAGCATACATAGGGTAATTCTCTTTAAGTGGGGTCCCGAAAGTTCATTATATGGGAGGGAGGCGTATCCTTCCTCTGATCGACCCCGTATCTTATATATGGCGTTATAGGGTCCATATATGTACTAAAATAAAATTTCGTCGAAAAATATTGTATAGGTCGTAAGTTATAATAATATGTCAATAGTGGGCCCGGCTGTAGAAATTCCTCGCCCATTTTTTGTGTGGTGTTTAATGTTAGTACCCGCAACATTCCTGTGAAATTTCGTTGAAAAATCTTGAATAGGAACCTAGTAATGATTTTTGGTTAATTGCGGGCGTCGCAGTAGCAAAAATCTGCCAATATTTGGAGTGGATGCTAGTACAGACCCAATGTATACATATACCAATTTGTTTTCATATATCATCACCAGAAGCATAGATAGGGTAATTGTCTTTAAGTGGGGACCCCAAAGTTCAATATATGGGAGGGAGGCGTATCCTTCCTCTGATCGACCCCGAATCTTATATATGGCTTTGTAGGGTCCATATATGTACTAAAATAAAATGTCGTCGAATTATATTGTATAGGTCGTAAGTTATAATAATATGTCAATAGTGGGCGTGGCTGTAGAAATAACTCGCACATTTTTTGTGTGGTGTTTAATGTTAGTACCCGCAACATTCCTGTGAAATTTCGTTGAAAAATCTTTAATAGGAACCTAGTAATGATTTTTGGTTAATTGCGGGCGTGGCAGTAGCAATAATCTGCCCATATTTGGAGTGGATGCTAGTACAGACCCAATGTATACATATACCAATTTGTTTTCATATATCATCACCATAAGCATAGATAGGGTAATTGTCTTTAAGTGGGGACCCCAAAGTTCAATATATGGGAGGGAGGCGTATCCTTCCTCTGATCGACCCCGAATCTTATATATGGCTTTGTAGGGTCCATATATGTACTAAAATTAAATTTCGTCAAAAAATATTGTATAGGTCGTAAGTTATAATAATATGTCAATAGTGGGCGTGGCTGTAGAAATAACTCGCCCATTTTTTGTGTGGTGTTTAATGTTAGTACCCGCAACATTCCTGTGAAACTTCGTTGAAAAATCTTTAGTAGGAACCTAGTAATGTTTTTTGGTTAATTGTGGGCGTGGCAGTAGCAATAATCTGCCCATATTTGGAATGCATGCTAGTGCAGACCCAGTGTATAAATCTAATAATTTGTCTTCATATATCATCACTAGAAGCATACATAGGGTAATTCTCTTTAAGTGGGGTCCCGAAAGTTCATTATATGGGAGGGAGGCGTATCCTTCCTCTGATCGACCCCGTATCTTATATATGGCTTTGTAGGGTCCATATATGTAATAAAATAAAATTTCGTCGAAAAATATTGTATAGGTCGTAAGTTATAATAATATGTCAATAGTGGGCCCGGCTGTAGAAATAACTCGCCCATTTTTTGTGTGGTGTTTAATGTTAGTACCCGCAACATTCCTGTGAAATTTCGTTGAAAAATCTTTAATAGGAACCTAGTAATGATTTTTGGTTAATTGCGGGCGTCGCAGTAGCAAAAATCTGCCAATATTTGGAGTGGATGCTAGTACAGACCCAATGTATACATATACCAATTTGTTTTCATATATCATCACCAGAAGCATAGATAGGGTAATTGTCTTTAAGTGGGGACCCCAAAGTTCAATATATGGGAGGGAGGCGTATCCTTCCTCTGATCGACCCCGAATCTTATATATGGCTTTGTAGGGTCCATATATGTACTAAAATAAAATGTCGTCAAAAATATTGTATAGGTCGTAAGTTATAATAATATGTAAATAGTGGGCGTGGCTGTAGAAATAACTCGCACATTTTTTGTGTGGTGTTTAATGTTAGTACTCGCAACATTCCTGTGAAATTTCGTTGAAAAATCTTTAATAGGAACCTAGTAATGATTTTTGGTTAATTGCGGGCGTGGCAGTAGCAATAATCTGCCCATATTTGGAGTGGATGCTAGTACAGACCCAATGTATACATATACCAATTTGTTTTCATATATCATCACCAGAAGCATAGATAGGGTAATTGTCTTTAAGTGGGGACCCCAAAGTTCAATATATGGGAGGGAGGCGTATCCTTCCTCTGATCGACCCCGAATCTTATATATGGCTTTGTAGGGTCCATATATGTACTAAAATAAAATTTCGTCGAAAAATATTGTATAGGTCGTAAGTTATAATAATATGTCAATAGTGGGCGTGGCTGTAGAACTAACTCACCCATTTTTTGTGTGGTGTTTAATGTTAGTACCCGCAACATTCCTGTGAAATTTCGTTGAAAAATCTTTAGTAGGAACCTAGTAATGTTTTTTGGTTAATTGTGGGCGTGGCATAAGCAATAATCTGCCCATATTTGGAATGCATGCTAGTGCAGACCCAGTGTATACATATAATCATTTGTTTTCATATATCATCATTAGAAGCATAGATAGGGTAATTGTCTTTAAGTGGGGACCCCAAAGTTCAATATATGGGAGGGAGGCGTATCCTTCCTCTGATCGACCCCGAATCTTATATATGGCTTTGTAGGGTCCATATATGTACTAAAATAAAATGTCGTCGGATTATATTGTATAGGTCGTAAGTTATAATAATATGTCAATAGTGGGCGTGGCTGTAGACATAACTCGCACATTTTTTGTGTGGTGTTTAATGTTAGTACCCGCAACATTCCTGTGAAATTTCGTTGAAAAATCTTTAATAGGAACCTAGTAATGATTTTTGGTTAATTGCGGGCGTGGCAGTAGCAATAATCTGCCCATATTTGGAGTGGATGCTAGTACAGACCCAATGTATACATATACCAATTTGTTTTCATATATCATCACCATAAGCATAGATAGGGTAATTGTCTTTAAGTGGGGACCCCAAAGTTCAATATATGGGAGGGAGGCGTATCCTTCCTCTGATCGACCCCGAATCTTATATATGGCTTTGTAGGGTCCATATATGTACTAAAATTAAATTTCGTCGAAAAATATTGTATAGGTCGTAAGTTATAATAATATGTCAATAGTGGGCGTGGCTGTAGAAATAACTCGCCCATTTTTTGTGTGGTGTTTAATGTTAGTACCCGCAACATTCCTGTGAAACTTCGTTGAAAAATCTTTAGTAGGAACCTAGTAATGTTTTTTGGTTAATTGTGGGCGTGGCAGTAGCAATAATCTGCCCATATTTGGAATGCATGCTAGTGCAGACCCAGTGTATAAATCTAATAATTTGTCTTCATATATCATCACTAGAAGCATACATAGGGTAATTCTCTTTAAGTGGGGTCCCGAAAGTTCATTATATGGGAGGGAGGCGTATCCTTCCTCTGATCGACCCCGTATCTTATATATGGCTTTGTAGGGTCCATATATGTAATAAAATAAAATTTCGTCGAAAAATATTGTATAGGTCGTAAGTTATAATAATATGTCAATAGTGGGCCCGGCTGTAGAAATAACTCGCCCATTTTTTGTGTGGTGTTTAATGTTAGTACCCGCAACATTCCTGTGAAATTTCGTTGAAAAATCTTGAATAGGAACCTAGTAATGATTTTTGGTTAATTGCGGGCGTCGCAGTAGCAAAAATCTGCCAATATTTGGAGTGGATGCTAGTACAGACCCAATGTATACATATACCAATTTGTTTTCATATATCATCACCAGAAGCATAGATAGGGTAATTGTCTTTAAGTGGGGACCCCAAAGTTCAATATATGGGAGGGAGGCGTATCCTTCCTCTGATCGACCCCGAATCTTATATATGGCTTTGTAGGGTCCATATATGTACTAAAATAAAATGTCGTCAAAAATATTGTATAGGTCGTAAGTTATAATAATATGTAAATAGTGGGCGTGGCTGTAGAAATAACTCGCACATTTTTTGTGTGGTGTTTAATGTTAGTACTCGGAACATTCCTGTGAAATTTCGTTGAAAAATCTTTAATAGGAACCTAGTAATGATTTTTGGTTAATTGCGGGCGTGGCAGTAGCAATAATCTGCCCATATTTGGAGTGGATGCTAGTACAGACCCAATGTATACATATACCAATTTGTTTTCATATATCATCACCAGAAGCATAGATAGGGTAATTGTCTTTAAGTGGGGACCCCAAAGTTCAATATATGGGAGGGAGGCGTATCCTTCCTCTGATCGACCCCGAATCTTATATATGGCTTTGTAGGGTCCATATATGTACTAAAATAAAATTTCGTCGAAAAATATTGTATAGGTCGTAAGTTATAATAATATGTCAATAGTGGGCGTGGCTGTAGAACTAACTCACCCATTTTTTGTGTGGTGTTTAATGTTAGTACCCGCAACATTCCTGTGAAATTTCGTTGAAAAATCTTTAGTAGGAACCTAGTAATGTTTTTTGGTTAATTGTGGGCGTGGCATAAGCAATAATCTGCCCATATTTGGAATGCATGCTAGTGCAGACCCAGTGTATACATATAATCATTTGTTTTCATATATCATCACTAGAAGCATAGATAGGGTAATTCTCTTTAAGTGGGGTCCCGAAAGTTCATTATATGGGAGGGAGGCGTATCCTTCCTCTGATCGACCCCGTATCTTATATATGGCTTTGTAGGGTCCATATATGTACTAAAATAAAATTTCGTCGAAAAATATTGTATAGGTCGTAAGTTATAATAATATGTCAATAGTGGGCCCGGCTGTAGAAATAACTCGCCCATTTTTTGTGTGGTGTTTAATGTGAGTACCCGCAACATTCCTGTGAAATTTCGTTGAAAAATCTTTAGTAGGAGCCTAGTAATGTTTTTTGGTTAATTGTGGGCGTGGCAGTAGCAATAATCTGCCCATATTTGGAATGCATGCTAGTGCAGACCCAGTGTATAAATATAATAGTTTGTCTTCATATATCATCACTAGAAGCATAGATAGGGTAATTCGCTTTAAGTGGGGTCCCCAAAGTTCATTATATGGGAGGGAGGCGTATCCTTCCTCTGATCGACCCCGTATCTTATATATGGCTTTGTAGGGTCCATATATGTACTAAAATAAAATTTCGTCGAAAAATATTGTATAGGTCGTAAGTTATAATAATATGTCAATAGTGGGCCCGGCTGTAGAAATAACTCGCCCATTTTTTATGTGGTGTTTAATGTTAGTACCCGCAACATTCCTGTGAAATTTCGTTGAAAAATCTTTAGTAGGAACCTAGTAATGTTTTTTGGTTAATTGTGGGCGTGGCAAAAGCAAAAATCTGCCCATATTTAGAATGCATGCTAGTGCAGACCCAGTGTATACCTATAATAATTTGTTTTCATATATCATCACTAGAAGCATAGATAGGGTAATTCTCTTTAAGTAGGGTCCCGAAAGTTCATTATATGGGAGGGAGGCGTATCCTTCCTCTGTTCGACCCCGTATCTTATATATGGCTTTGTAGGGTCCATATATGTACTAAAATAAAATTTCGTCGACAAATATTGTATAGGTCGTAAGTTATAATAATATGTCAATAGTGGGCCCGGCTGTAGAAATAACTCGCCCATTTTTTGTGTGGTGCTTAATGTGAGTACCCGCAACATTCGTGTGAAATTTCGTTGAAACATCTTTAGTAGGAACCTAGTAATGTTTTTTGGTTAATGGTGGGCGTGGCAGTAGCAATAATCTGCCCATATTTGGAATGCATGCTAGTGCAGACTCAGTGTATAAATATAATAATTTGTCTTTATATATCATCACTAGAAGCATAGATAGGGTAATTCTCTTTAAGTGGGGTCCCCAAAGTTCATTATATGGGAGGGAGGCGTATCCTTCCTCTGATCGACCCCGTATCTTATATATGACTTTGTAGGGTCCATATCTGTACTAAAATAAAATTTCGTCGAAAAATATTGTATAGGTCGTAAGTTATAATAATATGTCAATAGTGGGCGTGGCTATAGAAATAACTCGCACATTTTTTGTGTGGTGTTTAATGTTAGTACCCGCAACATTCCTGTGAAATTTCGTTGAAAAATCTTGAATAGGAACCTAGTAATGATTTTTGGTTAATTGCGGGCGTCGCAGTAGCAAAAATCTGCCAATATTTGGAGTGGATGCTAGTACAGACCCAATGTATACATATACCAATTTGTTTTCATATATCATCACCAGAAGCATAGATAGGGTAATTGTCTTTAAGTGGGGACCCCAAAGTTCAATATATGGGAGGGAGGCGTATCCTTCCTCTGATCGACCCCGAATCTTATATATGGCTTTGTAGGGTCCATATATGTACTAAAATAAAATGTCGTCAAAAATATTGTATAGGTCGTAAGTTATAATAATATGTAAATAGTGGGCGTGGCTGTAGAAATAACTCGCACATTTTTTGTGTGGTGTTTAATGTTAGTACTCGGAACATTCCTGTGAAATTTCGTTGAAAAATCTTTAATAGGAACCTAGTAATGATTTTTGGTTAATTGCGGGCGTGGCAGTAGCAATAATCTGCCCATATTTGGAGTGGATGCTAGTACAGACCCAATGTATACATATACCAATTTGTTTTCATATATCATCACCAGAAGCATAGATAGGGTAATTGTCTTTAAGTGGGGACCCCAAAGTTCAATATATGGGAGGGAGGCGTATCCTTCCTCTGATCGACCCCGAATCTTATATATGGCTTTGTAGGGTCCATATATGTACTAAAATAAAATTTCGTCGAAAAATATTGTATAGGTCGTAAGTTATAATAATATGTCAATAGTGGGCGTGGCTGTAGAACTAACTCACCCATTTTTTGTGTGGTGTTTAATGTTAGTACCCGCAACATTCCTGTGAAATTTCGTTGAAAAATCTTTAGTAGGAACCTAGTAATGTTTTTTGGTTAATTGTGGGCGTGGCATAAGCAATAATCTGCCCATATTTGGAATGCATGCTAGTGCAGACCCAGTGTATACATATAATCATTTGTTTTCATATATCATCACTAGAAGCATAGATAGGGTAATTCTCTTTAAGTGGGGTCCCGAAAGTTCATTATATGGGAGGGAGGCGTATCCTTCCTCTGATCGACCCCGTATCTTATATATGGCTTTGTAGGGTCCATATATGTACTAAAATAAAATTTCGTCGAAAAATATTGTATAGGTCGTAAGTTATAATAATATGTCAATAGTGGGCCCGGCTGTAGAAATAACTCGCCCATTTTTTGTGTGGTGTTTAATGTGAGTACCCGCAACATTCCTGTGAAATTTCGTTGAAAAATCTTTAGTAGGAGCCTAGTAATGTTTTTTGGTTAATTGTGGGCGTGGCAGTAGCAATAATCTGCCCATATTTGGAATGCATGCTAGTGCAGACCCAGTGTATAAATATAATAGTTTGTCTTCATATATCATCACTAGAAGCATAGATAGGGTAATTCGCTTTAAGTGGGGTCCCCAAAGTTCATTATATGGGAGGGAGGCGTATCCTTCCTCTGATCGACCCCGTATCTTATATATGGCTTTGTAGGGTCCATATATGTACTAAAATAAAATTTCGTCGAAAAATATTGTATAGGTCGTAAGTTATAATAATATGTCAATAGTGGGCCCGGCTGTAGAAATAACTCGCCCATTTTTTATGTGGTGTTTAATGTTAGTACCCGCAACATTCCTGTGAAATTTCGTTGAAAAATCTTTAGTAGGAACCTAGTAATGTTTTTTGGTTAATTGTGGGCGTGGCAAAAGCAAAAATCTGCCCATATTTGGAATGCATGCTAGTGCAGACCCAGTGTATACCTATAATAATTTGTTTTCATATATCATCACTAGAAGCATAGATAGGGTAATTCTCTTTAAGTAGGGTCCCGAAAGTTCATTATATGGGAGGGAGGCGTATCCTTCCTCTGTTCGACCCCGTATCTTATATATGGCTTTGTAGGGTCCATATATGTACTAAAATAAAATTTCGTCTACAAATATTGTATAGGTCGTAAGTTATAATAATATGTCAATAGTGGGCCCGGCTGTAGAAATAACTCGCCCATTTTTTGTGTGGTGCTTAATGTGAGTACCCGCAACATTCGTGTGAAATTTCGTTGAAACATCTTTAGTAGGAACCTAGTAATGTTTTTTGGTTAATGGTGGGCGTGGCAGTAGCAATAATCTGCC
This sequence comes from Clusia tigrina, assembly GCA_920105625.2. Classification (NCBI taxonomy): domain Eukaryota; kingdom Metazoa; phylum Arthropoda; class Insecta; order Diptera; family Clusiidae; genus Clusia; species Clusia tigrina. The sequence continues at coordinate 342,150,678 of OV050030.1, forward strand.
CATATTTGGAATGCATGCTAGTGCAGACTCAGTGTATAAATATAATAATTTGTCTTTATATATCATCACTAGAAGCATAGATAGGGTAATTCTCTTTAAGTGGGGTCCCCAAAGTTCATTATATGGGAGGGAGGCGTATCCTTCCTCTGATCGACCCCGTATCTTATATATGACTTTGTAGGGTCCATATCTGTACTAAAATAAAATTTCGTCGAAAAATATTGTATAGGTCGTAAGTTATAATAATATGTCAATAGTGGGCGTGGCTATAGAAATAACTCGCACATTTTTTGTGTGGTGTTTAATGTTAGTACCCGCAACATTCCTGTGAAATTTCGTTGAAAAATCTTTAATAGGAACCTAGTAATGATTTTTGGTTAATTGCGGCCGTGGCAGTAGCAATAATCTGCCCATATTTGGAGTGGATGCTAGTACAGCCCCAATGTATACATATACCAATTTGTTTTCATATATCATCACCAGAAGCATAGATAGGGTAATTGTCTTTAAGTGGGGTCCCGAAAGTTCATTATATGGGAGGGAGGCGTATCCTTCCTCTGATCCACCCCGTATCTTATATATGGCTTTGTAGGGTCCATATATGTACTAAAATAAAATTTCGTCGAAAAACATTGTATAGGTCGTAAGTTATAATAATATGTCAATAGTGGGCCCGGCTGTAGAAATAACTCGCCCATTTTTTGTGTGGTGCTTAATGTGAGTACCCGCAACATTCCTGTGAAATTTCGTTGAAACATCTTTAGTAGGAACCTAGTAATGTTTTTTGGTTAATTGTGGGCGTGGCAGTAGCAATAATCTGCCCATATTTGGAATGCATGCTAGTGCAGACCCAGTGTATAAATCTAATAATTTGTCTTCATATATCATCACTAGAAGCATACATAGGGTAATTCTCTTTAAGTGGGGTCCCGAAAGTTCATTATATGGGAGGGAGGCGTATCCTTCCTCTGATCGACCCCGTATCTTATATATGGCTTTGTAGGGTCCATATATGTACTAAAATAAAATTTCGTCGAAAAATATTGTATAGGTCGTAAGTTATAATAATATGTCAATAGTGGGCCCGGCTGTAGAAATAACTCGCCCATTTTTTGTGTGGTGTTTAATGTTAGTACCCGCAACATTCCTGTGAAATTTCGTTGAAAAATCTTTAATAGGAACCTAGTAATGATTTTTGGTTAATTGCGGGCGTCGCAGTAGCAAAAATCTGCCAATATTTGGAGTGGATGCTAGTACAGACCCAATGTATACATATACCAATTTGTTTTCATATATCATCACCAGAAGCATAGATAGGGTAATTGTCTTTAAGTGGGGACCCCAAAGTTCAATATATGGGAGGGAGGCGTATCCTTCCGCTGATCGACCCCGAATCTTATATATGGCTTTGTAGGGTCCATATATGTACTAAAATAAAATGTCGTCAAAAATATTGTATAGGTCGTAAGTTATAATAATATGTAAATAGTGGGCGTGGCTGTAGAAATAACTCGCCCATTTTTTGTGTGGTGTTTAATGTTAGTACCCGCAACATTCCTGTGAAACTTCGTTGAAAAATCTTTAGTAGGAACCTAGTAATGTTTTTTGGTTAATTGTGGGCGTGGCAGTAGCAATAATCTGCCCATATTTGGAATGCATGCTAGTGCAGACCCAGTGTATAAATCTAATAATTTGTCTTCATATATCATCACTAGAAGCATACATAGGGTAATTCTCTTTAAGTGGGGTCCCGAAAGTTCATTATATGGGAGGGAGGCGTATCCTTCCTCTGATCGACCCCGTATCTTATATATGGCTTTGTAGGGTCCATATATGTACTAAAATAAAATTTCGTCGAAAAATATTGTATAGGTCGTAAGTTATAATAATATGTCCATAGTGGGCCCGGCTGTAGAAATAACTCGCCCATTTTTTCTGTGGTGTTTAATGTTAGTACCCGCAACATTCCTGTGAAATTTCGTTGAAAAATCTTTAATAGGAACCTAGTAATGATTTTTGGTTAATTGCGGGCGTCGCAGTAGCAAAAATCTGCCAATATTTGGAGTGGATGCTAGTACAGACCCAATGTATACATATACCAATTTGTTTTCATATATCATCACCAGAAGCATAGATAGTGTAATTGTCTTTAAGTGGGGACCCCAAAGTTCAATATATGGGAGGGAGGCGTATCCTTCCTCTGATCGACCCCGAATCTTATATATGGCTTTGTAGGGTCCATATATGTACTAAAATAAAATGTCGTCAAAAATATTGTATAGGTCGTAAGTTATAATAATATGTAAATAGTGGGCGTGGCTGTAGAAATAACTCGCACATTTTTTGTGTGGTGTTTAATGTTAGTACTCGCAACATTCCTGTGAAATTTCGTTAAAAAATCTTTAATAGGAACCTAGTAATGCTTTTTGGTTAATTGCGGGCGTGGCAGTAGCAATAATCTGCCCATATTTGGAGTGGATGCTAGTACAGACCCAATGTATACATATACCAATTTGTTTTCATATATCATCACCAGAAGCATAGATAGGGTAATTGTCTTTAAGTGGGGACCCCAAAGTTCAATATATGGGAGGGAGGCGTATCCTTCCTCTGATCGACCCCGAATCTTATATATGGCTTTGTAGGGTCCATATATGTACTAAAATTAAATTTCGTCGAAAAATATTGTATAGGTCGTAAGTTATAATAATATGTCAATAGTGGGCGTGGCTGTAGAACTAACTCACCCATTTTTTGTGTGGTGTTTAATGTTAGTACCCGCAACATTCCTGTGAAATTTCGATGAAAAATCTTTAGTAGGAACCTAGTAATGTTTTTTGGTTAATTGTGGGCGTGGCATAAGCAATAATCTGCCCATATTTAGAATGCATGCTAGTGCAGACCCAGTGTATACATATAATCATTTGTTTTCATATATCATCACTAGAAGCATAGATAGGGTAATTCTCTTTAAGTGGGGTCCCGAAAGTTCATTATATGGGAGGGAGGCGTATCCTTCCTCTGATCGACCCCGTATCTTATATATGGCTTTGTAGGGTCCATATATGTACTAAAATAAAATTTCGTCGAAAAACATTGTATAGGTCGTAAGTTATAATAATATGTCTATAGTGGGCCCGGCTGTAGAAATAACTCGCCCATTTTTTGTGTGGTGCTTAATGTGAGTACCCGCAACATTCCTGTGAAATTTCGTTGAAACATCTTTAGGAGGAACCTAGTAATGTTTTTTGGTTAATTGTGGGCGTGGCAGTAGCAATTATCTGCCCATATTTGGAATGCATGCTAGTGCAGACTCAGTGTATAAATATAATAATTTGTCTTCATATATCATCACTAGAAGCATAGATAGGGTAATTCTCTTTAAGTGGGGTCCCCAAAGTTCATTATATGGGAGGGAGGCGTATCCTTCCTCTGATCGACCCCGTATCTTATATATGACTTTGTAGGGTCCATATCTGTACTAAAATAAAATTTCGTCGAAAAATATAGTATAGGTCGTAAGTTATAATAATATGTCAATAGTGGGCGTGGCTATAGAAATAACTCGCACATTTTTTGTATGGTGTTTAATGTTAGTACCCGCAACATTCGTGTGAAATTTCGTTGAAAAATCTTTAATAGGAACCTAGTAATGATTTTTGGTTAATTGCGGCCGTGGCAGTAGCAATAATCTGCCCATATTTGGAGTGGATGCTAGTACAGCCCCAATGTATACATATACCAATTTGTTTTCATATATCATCACCAGAAGCATAGATAGGGTAATTGTCTTTAAGTGGGGTCCCGAAAGTTCATTATATGGGAGGGAGGCGTATCCTTCCTCTGATCCACCCCGTATCTTATATATGGCTTTGTAGGGTCCATATATGTACTAAAATAAAATTTCGTCGAAAAACATTGTATAGGTCGTAAGTTATAATAATATGTCAATAGTGGGCCCGGCTGTAGAAATAACTCGCCCATTTTTTGTGTGGTGCTTAATGTGAGTACCCGCAACATTCCTGTGAAATTTCGTTGAAACATCTTTAGTAGGAACCTAGTAATGTTTTTTGGTTAATTGTGGGCGTGGCAGTAGCAATAATCTGCCCATATTTGGAATGCATGCTAGTGCAGACCCAGTGTATAAATCTAATAATTTGTCTTCATATATCATCACTAGAAGCATACATAGGGTAATTCTCTTTAAGTGGGGTCCCGAAAGTTCATTATATGGGAGGGAGGCGTATCCTTCCTCTGATCGACCCCGTATCTTATATATGGCTTTGTAGGGTCCATATATGTACTAAAATAAAATTTCGTCGAAAAATATTGTATAGGTCGTAAGTTATAATAATATGTCAATAGTGGGCCCGGCTGTAGAAATAACTCGCCCATTTTTTGTGTGGTGTTTAATGTTAGTACCCGCAACATTCCTGTGAAATTTCGTTGAAAAATCTTTAATAGGAACCTAGTAATGATTTTTGGTTAATTGCGGGCGTCGCAGTAGCAAAAATCTGCCAATATTTGGAGTGGATGCTAGTACAGACCCAATGTATACATATACCAATTTGTTTTCATATATCATCACCAGAAGCATAGATAGGGTAATTGTCTTTAAGTGGGGACCCCAAAGTTCAATATATGGGAGGGAGGCGTATCCTTCCTCTGATCGACCCCGAATCTTATATATGGCTTTGTAGGGTCCATATATGTACTAAAATAAAATGTCGTCAAAAATATTGTATAGGTCGTAAGTTATAATAATATGTAAATAGTGGGCGTGGCTGTAGAAATAACTCGCACATTTTTTGTGTGGTGTTTAATGTTAGTACTCGCAACATTCCTGTGAAATTTCGTTGAAAAATCTTTAATAGGAACCTAGTAATGATTTTTGGTTAATTGCGGGCGTGGCAGTAGCAATAATCTGCCCATATTTGGAGTGGATGCTAGTACAGACCCAATGTATACATATACCAATTTGTTTTCATATATCATCACCAGAAGCATAGATAGGGTAATTGTCTTTAAGTGGGGACCCCAAAGTTCAATATATGGGAGGGAGGCGTATCCTTCCTCTGATCGACCCCGAATCTTATATATGGCTTTGTAGGGTCCATATATGTACTAAAATTAAATTTCGTCGAAAAATATTGTATAGGTCGTAAGTTATAATAATATGTCAATAGTGGGCGTGGCTGTAGAACTAACTCACCCATTTTTTGTGTGGTGTTTAATGTTAGTACCCGCAACATTCCTGTGAAATTTCGATGAAAAATCTTTAGTAGGAACCTAGTAATGTTTTTTGGTTAATTGTGGGCGTGGCATAAGCAATAATCTGCCCATATTTGGAATGCATGCTAGTGCAGACCCAGTGTATAAATCTAATAATTTTTCTTCATATATCATCACTAGAAGCATAGATAGGGTAATTCTCTTTAAGTGGGGTCCCGAAAGTTCATTATATGGGAGGGAGGCGTATCCTTCCTCTGATCGACCCCGTATCTTATATATGGCTTTGTAGGGTCCATATATGTACTAAGATAAAATTTCGTCGAAAAATATTGTATAGGTCGTAAGTTATAATAATATGTCAATAGTGGGCCCGGCTGTAGAAATAACTCGCCCATTTTCTCTGTGGTGTTTAATGTGAGTACCCGCAACATTCCTGTGAAATTTCGTTGAAAGATCTTTAGTAGGAGCCTAGTAATGTTTTTTGGTTAATTGTGGGCATGGCAGTAGCAATAATCTGCCCATATTTGGAATGCATGCTAGTGCAGACCCAGTGTATAAATATAATAGTTTGTCTTCATATATCATCACTAGAAGCATAGATAGGGTAATTCTCTTTAAGTGGGGTCCCCAAAGTTCATTATATGGGAGGGAGGCGTATCCTTCCTCTGATCGACCCCGTATCTTATATATGACTTTGTAGGGTCCATATCTGTACTAAAATAAAATTTCGTCGAAAAATATTGTATAGGTCGTAAGTTATAATAATATGTCAATAGTGGGCGTGGCTATAGAAATAACTCGCACATTTTTTGTGTGGTGTTTAATGTTAGTACCCGCAACATTCCTGTGAAATTTCGTTGAAAAATCTTTAATAGGAACCTAGTAATGATTTTTGGTTAATTGCGGCCGTGGCAGTAGCAATAATCTGCCCATATTTGGAGTGGATGCTAGTACAGCCCCAATGTATACATATACCAATTTGTTTTCATATATCATCACCAGAAGCATAGATAGGGTAATTGTCTTTAAGTGGGGTCCCGAAAGTTCATTATATGGGAGGGAGGCGTATCCTTCCTCTGATCCACCCCGTATCTTATATATGGCTTTGTAGGGTCCATATATGTACTAAAATAAAATTTCGTCGAAAAACATTGTATAGGTCGTAAGTTATAATAATATGTCAATAGTGGGCCCGGCTGTAGAAATAACTCGCCCATTTTTTGTGTGGTGCTTAATGTGAGTACCCGCAACATTCCTGTGAAATTTCGTTGAAACATCTTTAGTAGGAACCTAGTAATGTTTTTTGGTTAATTGTGGGCGTGGCAGTAGCAATAATCTGCCCATATTTGGAATGCATGCTAGTGCAGACCCAGTGTATAAATATAATTGTTTGTCTTCATATATCATCACTAGAAGCATAGATAGGGTAATTCTCTTTAAGTGGGGTCCCCAAAGTTCATTATATGGGAGGGAGGCGTATCCTTCCTCTGATCGACCCCGTATCTTATATATGACTTTGTAGGGTCCATATCTGTACTAAAATAAAATTTCGTCGAAAAATATTGTATAGGTCGTAAGTTATAATAATATGTCAATAGTGGGCGTGGCTATAGAAATAACTCGCCCATTTTTTGTGTGGTGTTTAATGTTAGTACCCGCAACATTCCTGTGAAATTTCGTTGAAAAATCTTTAATAGGAACCTAGTAATGATTTTTGGTTAATTGCGGCCGTGGCAGTAGCAATAATCTGCCCATATTTGGAGTGGATGCTAGTACAGCCCCAATGTATACATATACCAATTTGTTTTCATATATCATCACCAGAAGCATAGATAGGGTAATTGTCTTTAAGTGGGGTCCCGAAAGTTCATTATATGGGAGGGAGGCGTATCCTTCCTCTGATCCACCCCGTATCTTATATATGGCTTTGTAGGGTCCATATATGTACTAAAATAAAATTTCGTCGAAAAACATTGTATAGGTCGTAAGTTATAATAATATGTCAATAGTGGGCCCGGCTGTAGAAATAACTCGCCCATTTTTTGTGTGGTGCTTAATGTGAGTACCCGCAACATTCCTGTGAAATTTCGTTGAAACATCTTTAGTAGGAACCTAGTAATGTTTTTTGGTTAATTGTGGGCGTGGCAGTAGCAATAATCTGCCCATATTTGGAATGCATGCTAGTGCAGACTCAGTGTATAAATATAATAATTTGTCTTCATATATCATCACTAGAAGCATAGATAGGGTAATTCTCTTTAAGTGGGGTCCCCAAAGTTCATTATATGGGAGGGAGGCGTATCCTTCCTCTGATCGACCCCGTGTCTTATATATGACTTTGTAGGGTCCATATCTGTACTAAAATAAAATTTCGTCGAAAAATATTGTATAGGTCGTAAGTTATAATAATATGTCAATAGTGGGCGTGGCTATAGAAATAACTCGCACATTTTTTGTATGGTGTTTAATGTTAGTACCCGCAACATTCCTGTGAAATTTCGTTGAAAAATCTTTAATAGGAACCTAGTAATGATTTTTGGTTAATTGCGGCCGTGGCAGTAGCAATAATCTGCCCATATTTGGAGTGGATGCTAGTACAGCCCCAATGTATACATATACCAATTTGTTTTCATATATCATCACCAGAAGCATAGATAGGGTAATTGTCTTTAAGTGGGGTCCCGAAAGTTCATTATATGGGAGGGAGGCGTATCCTTCCTCTGATCCACCCCGTATCTTATATATGGCTTTGTAGGGTCCATATATGTACTAAAATAAAATTTCGTCGAAAAACATTGTATAGGTCGTAAGTTATAATAATATGTCAATAGTGGGCCCGGCTGTAGAAATAACTCGCCCATTTTTTGTGTGGTGCTTAATGTGAGTACCCGCAACATTCCTGTGAAATTTCGTTGAAACATCTTTAGTAGGAACCTAGTAATGTTTTTTGGTTAATTGTGGGCGTGGCAGTAGCAATAATCTGCCCATATTTGGAATGCATGCTAGTGCAGACTCAGTGTATAAATATAATAATTTGTCTTCATATATCATCACTAGAAGCATAGATAGGGTAATTCTCTTTAAGTGGGGTCCCCAAAGTTCATTATATGGGAGGGAGGCGTATCCTTCCTCTGATCGACCCCGTATCTTATATATGACTTTGTAGGGTCCATATCTGTACTAAAATAAAATTTCGTCGAAAAATATTGTATAGGTCGTAAGTTATAATAATATGTCAATAGTGGGCGTGGCTATAGAAATAACTCGCACATTTTTTGTGTGGTATTTAATGTTAGTACCCGCAACATTCCTGTGAAATTTCGTTGAAAAATCTTTAATAGGAACCTAGTAATGATTTTTGGTTAATTGCGGCCGTGGCAGTAGCAATAATCTGCCCATATTTGGAGTGGATGCTAGTACAGCCCCAATGTATACATATACCAATTTGTTTTCATATATCATCACCAGAAGCATAGATAGGGTAATTGTCTTTAAGTGGGGACCCCAAAGTTGAATATATGGGAGGGAGGCGTATCCTTCCTCTGATTGACCCCGAATCTTATATATGGCTTTGTAGGGTTCATATATGTACTAAAATAAAATTTCGTCGAAAAATATTGTATAGGTCGTAAGTTATAATAATATGTCAATAGTGGGCGTGGCTGTAGAAATAACTCGCCCATTTTTTGTGTGATGTTTAATGTTAGTACCCGCAACATTCCTGTGAAATTTCGTTGAAAAATCTTTAGTAGGAACCTAGTAATGTTTTTTGGTTAATTGTGGGCGTGGCAGTAGCAATAATCTGCCCATATTTGGAATGCATGCTAGTGCAGACCCAGTGTATAAATATAATAATTTGTCTTCATATATCATCACTAGAAACATAGATAGGGTAATTCTCTTTAAGTGGGGTCCCCAAAGTTCATTATATGGGAGGGAGGCGTATCCTTCCTCTGATTGACCGCGTATCTTATATAGGGCTTTGTAGGGTCCATATATGTACTAACATAAAATTTCGTCGAAAAATATTGTATAGGTCGTAAGTTATAATAATATGTCAATAGTGGGCCCGGCTGTAGAAATAACTCGCCCATTTTTTATGTGGTGTTTAATGTTAGTACCCGCAACATTCCTGTGAAATTTCGTTGAAAAATCTTTAGTAGGAACCTAGTAATGTTTTTTGGTTAATTGTGGGCGTGGCAATAGCAAAAATCTGCCCATATTTGGAATGCATGCTAGTGCAGACTCAGTGTATAAATATAATAATTTGTCTTCATATATCATCACTAGAAGCATAGATAGGGTAATTCTCTTTAAGTGGGGTCCCCAAAGTTCATTATATGGGAGGGAGGCGTATCCTTCCTCTGATCGACCCCGTGTCTTATATATGACTTTGTAGGGTCCATATCTGTACTAAAATAAAATTTCGTCGAAAAATATTGTATAGGTCGTAAGTTATAATAATATGTCAATAGTGGGCGTGGCTATAGAAATAACTCGCACATTTTTTGTATGGTGTTTAATGTTAGTACCCGCAACATTCCTGTGAAATTTCGTTGAAAAATCTTTAATAGGAACCTAGTAATGATTTTTGGTTAATTGCGGCCGTGGCAGTAGCAATAATCTGCCCATATTTGGAGTGGATGCTAGTACAGCCCCAATGTATACATATACCAATTTGTTTTCATATATCATCACCAGAAGCATAGATAGGGTAATTGTCTTTAAGTGGGGTCCCGAAAGTTCATTATATGGGAGGGAGGCGTATCCTTCCTCTGATCCACCCCGTATCTTATATATGGCTTTGTAGGGTCCATATATGTACTAAAATAAAATTTCGTCGAAAAACATTGTATAGGTCGTAAGTTATAATAATATGTCAATAGTGGGCCCGGCTGTAGAAATAACTCGCCCATTTTTTGTGTGGTGCTTAATGTGAGTACTCGCAACATTCCTGTGAAATTTCGTTGAAACATCTTTAGTAGGAACCTAGTAATGTTTTTTGGTTAATTGTGGGCGTGGCAGTAGCAATAATCTGCCCATATTTGGAATGCATGCTAGTGCAGACTCAGTGTATAAATATAATAATTTGTCTTCATATATCATCACTAGAAGCATAGATAGGGTAATTCTCTTTAAGTGGGGTCCCCAAAGTTCATTATATGGGAGGGAGGCGTATCCTTCCTCTGATCGACCCCGTATCTTATATATGACTTTGTAGGGTCCATATCTGTACTAAAATAAAATTTCGTCGAAAAATATTGTATAGGTCGTAAGTTATAATAATATGTCAATAGTGGGCGTGGCTATAGAAATAACTCGCACATTTTTTGTGTGGTATTTAATGTTAGTACCCGCAACATTCCTGTGAAATTTCGTTGAAAAATCTTTAATAGGAACCTAGTAATGATTTTTGGTTAATTGCGGCCGTGGCAGTAGCAATAATCTGCCCATATTTGGAGTGGATGCTAGTACAGCCCCAATGTATACATATACCAATTTGTTTTCATATATCATCACCAGAAGCATAGATAGGGTAATTGTCTTTAAGTGGGGACCCCAAAGTTGAATATATGGGAGGGAGGCGTATCCTTCCTCTGATTGACCCCGAATCTTATATATGGCTTTGTAGGGTTCATATATGTACTAAAATAAAATTTCGTCGAAAAATATTGTATAGGTCGTAAGTTATAATAATATGTCAATAGTGGGCGTGGCTGTAGAAATAACTCGCCCATTTTTTGTGTGATGTTTAATGTTAGTACCCGCAACATTCCTGTGAAATTTCGTTGAAAAATCTTTAGTAGGAACCTAGTAATGTTTTTTGGTTAATTGTGGGCGTGGCAGTAGCAATAATCTGCCCATATTTGGAATGCATGCTAGTGCAGACCCAGTGTATAAATATAATAATTTGTCTTCATATATCATCACTAGAAACATAGATAGGGTAATTCTCTTTAAGTGGGGTCCCCAAAGTTCATTATATGGGAGGGAGGCGTATCCTTCCTCTGATTGACCGCGTATCTTATATAGGGCTTTGTAGGGTCCATATATGTACTAACATAAAATTTCGTCGAAAAATATTGTATAGGTCGTAAGTTATAATAATATGTCAATAGTGGGCCCGGCTGTAGAAATAACTCGCCCATTTTTTATGTGGTGTTTAATGTTAGTACCCGCAACATTCCTGTGAAATTTCGTTGAAAAATCTTTAGTAGGAACCTAGTAATGTTTTTTGGTTAATTGTGGGCGTGGCAATAGCAAAAATCTGCCCATATTTGGACTGCATGCTAGTGCAGACCCAGTGTATACATATAATAATTTGTTTTCATATATCATCACTAGAAGCATAGATAGGGTACTTCTCTTTAAGTGGGGTCCCGAAAGTTCATTATATGGGAGGGAGGCGTATCCTTCCTCTGATCGACCCCGTATCTTATATATGGCTTTGTAGGGTCCATATATGTACTAAAATAAAATTTCGTCGAAAAATATTGTATAGGTCGTAAGCTATAATAATATGTCAATAGTGGGCCCGGCTGTAGAAATAACTCGCCCATTTTTTCTGTGGTGCTTAATGTGAGTGGGGTCCCGTAAGTAAATTATATGGGATGGACACGTATCCTTCCTCTGATCGACCCCGTATCTTATATATGGCTTTGTAGGGTCCATATATGTCCTAAAATAAAATTTCGTCGAAAAATATTGTATAGGTCGTAAGTTATAATAATATGTCAATAGTGGGCCCGGCTGTAGAAATAACTCGGCCATTTTTTGTGTGGTGTTTAATGTGAGTACCCGCAACATTCCTGTGAAATTTCATTGAAAAATCTTTAGTAGGAACCTAGTAATGTTCTTTGGTTAATTGTGGGCGTGGCAGTAGCAATAATCTGCCCATATTTGGAATGCATGCTAGTGCAGACCCAGTGTATAAATATAATATTGTCTTCATATATCATCACTAGAAGCATAGATAGGGTAATTCTCTTTAAGTGGGGTCCCCAAAGTTCATTATATGGGAGGGAGGCGTATCCTTCCTCTGATCGACCCCGTATCTTATATATGACTTTGTAGGGTCCATATCTGTACTAAAATAAAATTTCGTAGAAAAATATTGTATAGGTCGTAAGTTATAATAATATGTCAATAGTGGGCGTGGCTATAGAAATAACTCGCACATTTTTTGTGTGGTGTTTAATGTTAGTACCCGCAACATTCCTGTGAAATTTCGTTGAAAAATCTTTAATAGGAACCTAGTAATGATTTTTGGTTAATTGCGGCCGTGGCAGTAGCAATAATCTGCCCATATTTGGAGTGGATGCTAGTACAACCCCAATGTATACATATACCAATTTGTTTTCATATATCATCACCAGAAGCATAGATAGGGTAATTGTCTTTAAGTGGGGTCCCGAAAGTTCATTATATGGGAGGGAGGCGTATCCTTCCTCTGATCCACCCCGTATCTTATATATGGCTTTGTAGGGTCCATATATGTACTAAAATAAAATTTCGTCGAAAAACATTATATAGGTCGTAAGTTATAATAATATGTCAATAGTGGGCCCGGCTGTAGAAATAACTCGCCCATTTTTTGTGTGGTGCTTAATGTGAGTACCCGCAACATTCCTGTGAAATTTCGTTGAAACATCTTTAGTAGGAACCTAGTAATGTTTTTTGGTTAATTGTGGGCGTGGCAGTAGCAATAATCTGCCCATATTTGGAATGCATGCTAGTGCAGACTCAGTGTATAAATATAATAATTTGTCTTCATATATCATCACTAGAAGCATAGATAGGGTAATTCTCTTTAAGTGGGGTCCCCAAAGTTCATTATATGGGAGGGAGGCGTATCCTTCCTCTGATCGACCCCGTATCTTATGTATGACTTTGTAGGGTCCATATCTGTACTAAAATAAAATTTCGTCGAAAAATATTGTATAGGTCGTAAGTTATAATAATATGTCAATAGTGGGCGTGGCTATAGAAATAACTCGCACATTTTTTGTGTGGTGTTTAATGTTAGTACCCGCAACATTCCTGTGAAATTTCGTTGAAAAATCTTTAATAGGAACCTAGTAATGATTTTTGGTTAATTGCGGCCGTGGCAGTAGCAATAATCTGCCCATATTTGGAGTGGATGCTAGTACAGCCCCAATGTATACATATACCAATTTGTTTTCATATATCATCACCAGAAGCATAGATAGGGTAATTGTCTATAAGTGGGGACCCCAAAGTTGAATATATGGGAGGGAGGCGTATCCTTCCTCTGATCGACCCCGAATCTTATATATGGCTTTGTAGGGTTCATATATGTACTAAAATAAAATTTCGTCGAAAAATATTTTATAGGTCGTAAGTTATAATAATATGTCAATAGTGGGCGTGGCTGTAGAAATAACTCGCCCATTTTTTGTGTGATGTTTAATGTTAGTACCCGCAACATTCCTGTGAAATTTCGTTGAAAAATCTTTAGTAGGAACCTAGTAATGTTTTTTGGTTAATTGTGGGCGTGGCAGTAGCAATAATCTGCCCATATTTGGAATGCATGCTAGTGCAGACCCAGTGTATAAATATAATAATTTGTCTTCATATATCATCACTAGAAACATAGATAGGGTAATTCTCTTTAAGTGGGGTCCCCAAAGTTCATTATATGGGAGGGAGGCGTATCCTTCCTCTGATTGACCGCGTATCTTATATAGGGCTTTGTAGGGTCCATATATGTACTAACATAAAATTTCGTCGAAAAATATTGTATAGGTCGTAAGTTATAATAATATGTCAATAGTGGGCCCGGCTGTAGAAATAACTCGCCCATTTTTTATGTGGTGTTTAATGTTAGTACCCGCAACATTCCTGTGAAATTTCGTTGAAAAATCTTTAGTAGGAACCTAGTAATGTTTTTTGGTTAATTGTGGGCGTGGCAATAGCAAAAATCTGCCCATATTTGGAATGCATGCTAGTGCAGACCCAGTGTATAAATATAATATTGTCTTCATATATCATCACTAGAAGCATAGATAGGGTAATTCTCTTTAAGTAGGGTCCCCAAAGTTCATTATATGGGAGGGAGGCGTATCCTTCCTCTGATCGACCCCGTATCTTATGGCTTTGTAGGGTCCATATATGTACTAAAATAAAATTTCTTAAAAAATATTGTATGGGTCGTAAGTTATAATAATATGTCAATAGTGGGCGTGGCTATAGAAATAACTCGCACATTTTTTGTGTGGTGTTTAATGTTAATACCCGCAACATTCCTATCAAATTTCGTTGAAAAATCTTTAATAGGAACCTAGTAATGATTTTTGGTTAATTGCGGGCGTGGCAGTAGCAATAATCTGCCCATATTTGGAGTGGATGCTAGTATACATATAATAATTTGTTTTCATATATCATCACAAAAGCATAGATAGGGTCTTTAAGTGGGGTCCCCAAAGTTCATTATATGGGAGGGAGGCGTATCCTTCCTCTGATCGACCCCGTATCTTATATATGGCTTTGTAGGGTCCATATATGTACCAAAATAAAATTTCGTCGAAAAGTATTGTATAGGTCGTAAGTTATAATAATATGTCAATAGTGGGCGTGGCTATAGAAATAACTCGCACATTTTTTGTGTGGTGTTTAATGTTAGTACCCGCAACATTCCTGTGAAATTTCGTTGAAAAATCTTTAATAGGAACCTAGTAATGATTTTTGGTTAATTGCGGGCGTGGCAGTAGCAATAATCTGCCCATATTTGGAGTGGATGCTAGTACAGACCCAATGTATACATATACCAATTTGTTTTCATATATCATCACCAGAAGCATAGATAGGGTAATTGTCTTTAAGTGGGGACCCCAAAGTTCAATATATGGGAGGGAGGCGTATCCTTCCTCTGATCGACCCCGAATCTTATATATGGCTTTGTAGGGTCCATATATGTACTAAAATAAAAATTCGTCGAAAAATATTGTATAGGTCGTAAGTTATAATAATATGTCAATAGTGGGCGTGGCTGTAGAAATAACTCGCACATTTTTTGTGTGGTGTTTAATGTTAGTACCCGCAACATTCCTGTGAAATTTCGTTGAAAAATCTTTAATAGGAACCTAGTAATGATTTTTGGTTAATTGCGGGCGTGGCAGTAGCAATAATCTGCCCATATTTGGAGTGGATGCTAGTACAGACCCAATGTATACATATACCAATTTGTTTTCATATATCATCACCAGAAGCATAAATAGGGTAATTGTCTTTAAGTGGGGACCCCAAAGTTCAATATATGGGAGGGAGGCGTATCCTTCCTCTGATCGACCCCGTATCTTATATATGGCTTTGTAGGGTCCATATATGTAATTTCGTCGAAAAATATTGTATAGGTCGTAAGTTATAATAATATGTCAATAGTGGGCGTGGCTGTAGAAATAACTCGCACATTTTTTGTGTGGTGTTTAATGTTAGTACCCGCAACATTCCTGTGAAATTTCGTTGAAAAATCTTTAATAGGAACCTAGTAATGATTTTTGGTTAATTGCGGGCGTGGCAGTAGCAATAATCTGCCCATATTCGGAGTGGATGCTAGTACAGACCCAATGTATACATATACCAATTTGTTTTCATATATCATCACTAGAAGCATAGATAGGGTAATTCCCTTTAAGTGGGGTCCCCAAAGTTCATTATATGGGAGGGAGGCGTATCCTTCCTCTGATCGACCCCGTATCTTATGGCTTTGTAGGGTCCATATATGTACTAAAATAAAATTTCTTAAAAAATATTGTATGGGTCGTAAGTTATAATAATATGTCAATAGTGGGCGTGGCTATAGAAATAACTCGCACATTTTTTGTGTGGTGTTTAATGTTAATACCCGCAACATTCCTATCAAATTTCGTTGAAAAATCTTTAATAGGAACCTAGTAATGATTTTTGGTTAATTGCGGGCGTGGCAGTAGCAATAATCTGCCCATATTTGGAGTGGATGCTAGTACAGACCCAATGTATACATGTACCAATTTGTTTTCATATATCATCACCAGAAGCATAGATAGGGTAATTGTCTTTAAGTGGGGACCCCAAAGTTCAATATATGGGAGGGAGGCGTATCCTTCCTCTGATCGACCCCGAATCTTATATATGGGTTTGAAGGGTCCATATATGTACTAAAATAAAATTTCGTCGAAAAATATTGTATAGGTCGTAAGTTATAATAATATGTCAATAGTGGTCGTGGCTGTAAAAATAACTCGCACATTTTTTGTGTGGTGTTTAATGTTAGTACCCGCAACATTCCAGTGAAATTTCGTTGAAAAATCTTTAGTAGGAACCTAGTAATGTTTTTTGGTTAATTGTGGGCGTGGCAATAGCAAAAATCTGCCCATATTTGGAATGCATGCTAGTGCAGACCCAGTGTATAAATATAATAATTTGTCTTCATATATCATCACTAGAAGCATAGATAGGGTAATTCTCTTTAAGTGGGGTCCCCAAAGTTCATTATATGGGAGGGAGGCGTATCCTTCCTCTGATCGACCGCGTATCTTGTATAGGGCTTTGTAGGGTCCATATATGTACTAATATAAAATTTCGTCCAAAATTTTTGTATAGGTCGTAAGTTATAATAATATGTCAATAATGGGCGTGGCTGTAGAACTAACTCGCCTATTTTTGTGTGGTGTTTAATGTTAGTACCCGCAAGATTCCTGTGAAATTTCGTTGAAAAATCTTTAGTAGGAACCTAGTAATGTTTTTTGGTTAATTGTGGGTGTGGCAATAGCAATAATCTGCCTATATTTGGTATGCATGCTAGTGCAGACCCAGTGTATACATATAATAATTTGTTTTCATATATCATCACAAAAGCATAGATAGGGTCTTTAAGTGGGGTCCCCAAAGTTCATTATATGGGAGGGAGGCGTATCCTTCCTCTGATCGACCCCGTATCTTATATATGGCTTTGTAGGGTCCATATATGTACCAAAATAAAATTTCGTCGAAAAATATTGTATAGGTCGTAAGTTATAATAATATGTCAATAGTGGGCGTGGCTATAGAAATAACTCGCACATTTTTTGTGTGGTGTTTAATGTTAGTACCCGCAACATTCCTGTGAAATTTCGTTGAAAAATCTTTAATAGGAACCTAGTAATGATTTTTGGTTAATTCCGGGCGTGGCAGTAGCAATAATCTGCCCATATTTGGAGTGGATGCTAGTACAGACCCAATGTATACATATACCAATTTGTTTTCATATATCATCACCAGAAGCATAGATAGGGTAATTGTCTTTAAGTGGGGACCCCAAAGTTCAATATATGGGAGGGAGGCGTATCCTTCCTCTGATCGACCCCGAATCTTATATATGGCTTTGTAGGGTTCATATATGTACTAAAATAAAATTTCGTCGAAAAATATTGTATAGGTCGTAAGTTATAATAATATGTCAATAGTGGGCGTGGCTGTAGAAATAACTCGCCCATTTTTTGTGTGATGTTTAATGTTAGTACCCGCAACATTCCTGTGAAATTTCGTTGAAAAATCTTTAGTAGGAACCTAGTAATGTTTTTTGGTTAATTGTGGGCGTGGCAGTAGCAATAATCTGCCCATATTTGGAATGCATGCTAGTGCAGACCCAGTGTATAAATATAATAATTTGTCTTCATATATCATCACTAGAAACATAGATAGGGTAATTCTCTTTAAGTGGGGTCCCCAAAGTTCATTATATGGGAGGGAGGCGTATCCTTCCTCTGATTGACCGCGTATCTTATATAGGGCTTTGTAGGGTCCATATATGTACTAACATAAAATTTCGTCGAAAAATATTGTATAGGTCGTAAGTTATAATAATATGTCAATAGTGGGCCCGGCTGTAGAAATAACTCGCCCATTTTTTATGTGGTGTTTAATGTTAGTACCCGCAACATTCCTGTGAAATTTCGTTGAAAAATCTTTAGTAGGAACCTAGTAATGTTTTTTGGTTAATTGTGGGCGTGGCAATAGCAAAAATCTGCCCATATTTGGAATGCATGCTAGTGCAGACCCAGTGTATACATATAATAATTTGTTTTCATATATCATCACTAGAAGCATAGATAGGGTACTTCTCTTTAAGTGGGGTCCCGAAAGTTCATTATATGGGAGGGAGGCGTATCCTTCCTCTGATCGACCCCGTATCTTATATATGGCTTTGTAGGGTCCATATATGTACTAAAATAAAATTTCGTCGAAAAATATTGTATAGGTCGTAAGCTATAATAATATGTCAATAGTGGGCCCGGCTGTAGAAATAACTCGCCCATTTTTTGTGTGGTGCTTAATGTGAATGGGGTCCCGTAAGTAAATTATATGGGATGGACACGTATCCTTCCTCTGATCGACCCCGTATCTTATATATGGCTTTGTAGGGTCCATATATGTACTAAAATAAAATTTCGTCGAAAAATATTGTATAGGTCGTAAGTTATAATAATATGTCAATAGTGGGCCCGGCTGTAGAAAAAACTCGCCCATTTTTTGTGTGGTGTTTAATGTGAGTACCCGCAACATTCCTGTGAAATTTCATTGAAAAATCTTTAGTAGGAACCTAGTAATGTTCTTTGGTTAATTGTGGGCGTGGCAGTAGCAATAATCTGCCCATATTTGGAATGCATGCTAGTGCAGACCCAGTGTATAAATATAATATTGTCTTCATATATCATCACTAGAAGCATAGATAGGGTAATTCTCTTTAAGTAGGGTCCCCAAAGTTCATTATATGGGAGGGAGGCGTATCCTTCCTCTGATCGACCCCGTATCTTATGGCTTTGTAGGGTCCATATATGTACTAAAATAAAATTTCTTAAAAAATATTGTATGGGTCGTAAGTTATAATAATATGTCAATAGTGGGCTATAGAAATAACTCGCACATTTTTCGTGTGGTGTTTAATGTTAATACCCGCAACATTCCTATCAAATTTCGTTGAAAAATCTTTAATAGGAACCTAGTAATGATTTTTGGTTAATTGCGGGCGTGGCAGTAGCAATAATCTGCCCATATTTGGAGTGGATGCTAGTATACATATAATAATTTGTTTTCATATATCATCACAAAAGCATAGATAGGGTCTTTAAGTGGGGTCCCCAAAGTTCATTATATGGGAGGGAGGCGTATCCTTCCTCTGATCGACCCCGTATCTTATATATGGCTTTGTAGGGTCCATATATGTACCAAAATAAAATTTCGTCGAAAAGTATTGTATAGGTCGTAAGTTATAATAATATGTCAATAGTGGGCGTGGCTATAGAAATAACTCGCACATTTTTTGTGTGGTGTTTAATGTTAGTACCCGCAACATTCCTGTGAAATTTCGTTGAAAAATCTTTAATAGGAACCTAGTAATGATTTTTG
Organism: Clusia tigrina; assembly: GCA_920105625.2. Taxonomy (NCBI): domain Eukaryota; kingdom Metazoa; phylum Arthropoda; class Insecta; order Diptera; family Clusiidae; genus Clusia; species Clusia tigrina. The sequence goes on from OV050030.1 coordinate 342,170,295, forward strand.
GTTAATTGCGGGAGTGGCAGTAGCAATAATCTGCCCATATTTGGAGTGGATGCTAGTACAGACCCAATGTATACATATACCAATTTGTTTTCATATATCATCACCAGAAGCATAGATAGGGTAATTGTCTTTAAGTGGGGACCCCAAAGTTCAATATATGGGAGGGAGGCGTATCCTTCCTCTGATCGACCCCGAATCTTATATATGGCTTTGTAGGGTCCATATATGTACTAAAATAAAAATTCGTCGAAAAATATTGTATAGGTCGTAAGTTATAATAATATGTCAATAGCGGGCGTGGCTGTAGAAATAACTCGCACATTTTTTGTGTGGTGTTTAATGTTAGTACCCGCAACATTCCTGTGAAATTTCGTTGAAAAATCTTTAATAGGAACCTAGTAATGATTTTTGGTTAATTGCGGGCGTGGCAGTAGCAATAATCTGCCCATATTTGGAGTGGATGCTAGTACAGACCCAATGTATACATATACCAATTTGTTTTCATATATCATCACCAGAAGCATAAATAGGGTAATTGTCTTTAAGTGGGGACCCCAAAGTTCAATATATGGGAGGGAGGCGTATCCTTCCTCTGATCGACCCCGTATCTTATATATGGCTTTGTAGGGTCCATATATGTAATTTCGTCGAAAAATATTGTATAGGTCGTAAGTTATAATAATATGTCAATAGTGGGCCCGGCTGTAGAAATAACTCGCCCATTTTTTGTGTGGTGTTTAATGTGAGTACCCGCAACATTCCTGTGAAATTTCATTAAAAAATCTTTAGTAGGAACCTAGTAATGTTCTTTGGTTAATTGTGGGCGTGGCAGTAGCAATAATCTGCCCATATTTGGAATGCATGCTAGTGCAGACCCAGTGTATAAATATAATATTGTCTTCATATATCATCACTAGAAGCATAGATAGGGTAATTCCCTTTAAGTGGGGTCCCCAAAGTTCATTATATGGGAGGGAGGCGTATCCTTCCTCTGATCGACCCCGTATCTTATGGCTTTGTAGGGTCCATATATGTACTAAAATAAAATTTCTTAAAAAATATTGTATGGGTCGTAAGTTATAATAATATGTCAATAGTGGGCGTGGCTATAGAAATAACTCGCACATTTTTTGTGTGGTGTTTAATGTTAATACCCGCAACATTCCTATCAAATTTCGTTGAAAAATCTTTAATAGGAACCTAGTAATGATTTTTGGTTAATTGCGGGCGTGGCAGTAGCAATAATCTGCCCATATTTGGAGTGGATGCTAGTACAGACCCAATGTATACATGTACCAATTTGTTTTCATATATCATCACCAGAAGCATAGATAGGGTAATTGTCTTTAAGTGGGGACCCCAAAGTTCAATATATGGGAGGGAGGCGTATCCTTCCTCTGATCGACCCCGAATCTTATATATGGGTTTGAAGGGTCCATATATGTACTAAAATAAAATTTCGTCGAAAAATATTGTATAGGTCGTAAGTTATAATAATATGTCAATAGTGGTCGTGGCTGTAAAAATAACTCGCACATTTTTTGTGTGGTGTTTAATGTTAGTACCCGCAACATTCCAGTGAAATTTCGTTGAAAAATCTTTAGTAGGAACCTAGTAATGTTTTTTGGTTAATTGTGGGCGTGGCAATAGCAAAAATCTGCCCATATTTGGAATGCATGCTAGTGCAGACCCAGTGTATAAATATAATAATTTGTCTTCATATATCATCACTAGAAGCATAGATAGGGTAATTCTCTTTAAGTGGGGTCCCCAAAGTTCATTATATGGGAGGGAGGCGTATCCTTCCTCTGATCGACCGCGTATCTTATATAGGGCTTTGTAGGGTCCATATATGTACTAATATAAAATTTCGTCCAAAATTTTTGTATAGGTCGTAAGTTATAATAATATGTCAATAATGGGCGTGGCTGTAGAACTAACTCGCCTATTTTTGTGTGGTGTTTAATGTTAGTACCCGCAAGATTCCTGTGAAATTTCGTTGAAAAATCTTTAGTAGGAACCTAGTAATGTTTTTTGGTTAATTGTGGGTGTGGCAATAGCAATAATCTGCCCATATTTGGTATGCATGCTAGTGCAGACCCAGTGTATACATATAATAATTTGTTTTCATATATCATCACAAAAGCATAGATAGGGTCTTTAAGTGGGGTCCCCAAAGTTCATTATATGGGAGGGAGGCGTATCCTTCCTCTGATCGACCCCGTATCTTATATATGGCTTTGTAGGGTCCATATATGTACCAAAATAAAATTTCGTCGAAAAATATTGTATAGGTCGTAAGTTATAATAATATGTCAATAGTGGGCGTGGCTATAGAAATAACTCGCACATTTTTTGTGTGGTGTTTAATGTTAGTACCCGCAACATTCCTGTGAAATTTCGTTGAAAAATCTTTAATAGGAACCTAGTAATGATTTTTGGTTAATAGCGGGCGTGGCAGTAGCAATAATCTGCCCATATTTGGAGTGGATGCTAGTACAGACCCAATGTATACATATACCAATTTGTTTTCATATATCATCACCAGAAGCATAGATAGGGTAATTGTCTTTAAGTGGGGACCCCAAAGTTCAATATATGGGAGGGAGGCGTATCCTTCCTCTGATCGACCCCGAATCTTATATATGGCTTTGTAGGGTCCATATATGTACTAAAATAAAAATTCGTCGAAAAATATTGTATAGGTCGTAAGTTATAATAATATGTCAATAGTGGGCGTGGCTGAAGAAATAACTCGCACATTTTTTGTGTGGTGTTTAATGTTAGTACCCGCAACATTCCTGTGAAATTTCGTTGAAAAATCTTTAATAGGAACCTAGTAATGATTTTTGGTTAATTGCGGGCGTGGCAGTAGCAATAATCTGCCCATATTTGGAGTGGATGCTAGTACAGACCCAATGTATACATATACCAATTTGTTTTCATATATCATCACCAGAAGCATAAATAGGGTAATTGTCTTTAAGTGGGGACCCCAAAGTTCAATATATGGGAGGGAGGCGTATCCTTCCTCTGATCGACCCCGAATCTTATATATGGCTTTGTAGGGTCCATATATGTACTAAAATAAAATTTCGTTGAAAAATATTGTATAGGTCGTAAGTTATAATAATATGTCAATAGTGGGCGTGGCTGTAGAAATAACTCGCCCATTTTTTGTGTGGTGTTTAATGTTAGTACCCGCAACATTCCTGTGAAATTTCGTTGAAAAACCTTTAGTAGGAACCTAGTAATGTTTTTTGGTTAATTGTGGGCGTGGCAATAGCAATAATCTGCCCATATTTGCAATGCATGCTAGTGCAGACCCAGTCTATACATATAATAATTTGTTTTCCATATATGTACTAAAATAAAATTTCGTCGAAAAATATTGTATAGGTCGTAAGTTATAATAATATGTCAATAGTGGGCGTGGCTGTAGAAATAACTCGCCCATTTTTTGTGTGGTGTTTAATGTTAGTACCCGCAACATTCCTGTGAAATTTCGTTGAAAAACCTTTAGTAGGAACCTAGTAATGTTTTTTGGTTAATTGTGGGCGTGGCAATAGCAATAATCTGCCCATATTTGCAATGCATGCTAGTGCAGACCCAGTCTATACATATAATAATTTGTTTTCATATATCATCACTAGAAGCATAGATAGGGTAATTCTCTTTAAGTGGGGTCCCGAAAGTAAATTATATGGGAGGGAGGCGTATCCTTCCTCTGATCGACCCCGTATCTTATATATGGCTTTGTAGGGTCCATATATGTACTAAAATAAAATTTCGTCGAAAAATATTGTATAGGTCGTAAGTTATAATAATATGTCAATAGTGGGCCCGGCTGTAGAAATAACTCGCCCATTTTTTGTGTGGTGTTTAATGTGAGTACCCGCAACATTCCTGTGAAATTTCATTGAAAAATCTTTAGTAGGAACCTAGTAATGTTCTTTGGTTAATTGTGGGCGTGGCAGTAGCAATAGTCTGCCCATATTTGGAATGCATGCTAGTGCAGACCCAGTGTATAAATATAATAATTTGTCTTCATATATCATCACTAGAAGCATAGATAGGGTAATTCTCTTTAAGTGGGGTCCCCAAAGTTCATTATATGGGAGGGAGGCGTATCCTTCCTCTGATCGACCCCGTATCTTATGGCTTTGTAGGGTCCATATATGTACTAAAATAAAATTTCTTAAAAAATATTGTATGGGTCGTAAGTTATAATAATATGTCAATAGTGGGCGTGGCTATAGAAATAACTCGCACATTTTTTGTGTGGTGTTTAATGTTAATACCCGCAACATTCCTATCAAATTTCGTTGAAAAATCTTTAATAGGAACCTAGTAATGATTTTTGGTTAATTGCGGGCGTGGCAGTAGCAATAATCTGCCCATATTTGGAGTGGATGCTAGTGCAGACCCAGTGTATAAATATAATAATTTGTCTTCATATATCATCACTAGAAGCATAGATAGGGTAATTCTCTTTAAGTGGGGTCCCCAAAGTTCATTATATGGGAGGGAGGCGTATCCTTCCTCTGATCGACCCCGTATCTTATATATGGCTTTGTAGGGTCCATATATGTACTAAAATAAAATTTCGTCGAAAAATATTGTATAGGTCGTAAGTTATAATAATATGTCAATAGTGGGCGTGGCTATAGAAATAACTCGCACATTTTTTGTGCGGTGTTTAATGTTAGTACCCGCAACATTCCTGTGAAATTTCGTTGAAAAATCTTTAATAGGAACCTAGTAATGATTTTTGGTTAATTGCGGCCATGGCAGTAGCAATAATCTGCCCATATTTGGAGTGGATGCTAGTACAGCCCCAATGTATACATATACCAATTTGTTTTCATATATCATCACCAGAAGCATAGATAGGGTAATTGTCTTTAAGTGGGGTCCCGAAAGTTCATTATATGGGAGGGAGGCGTATCCTTCCTCTGATCCACCCCGTATCTTATATATGGCTTTGTAGGGTCCATATATGTACTAAAATAAAATTTCGTCGAAAAATATTGTATAGGTCGTAAGTTATAATAATATGTCAATAGTGGGCGTGGCTTTAGAAATAACTCGCACATTTTTTGTGTGGTGTTTAAAGTTAGTACCCGCAACATTCCTGTGAAATTTCGTTGAAAAATCTTTAATAGGAACCTAGTAATGATTTTTGGTTAATTGTTGGCGTGGCAGTAGCAATAATCTGCCCATATTTGGAATGCATGCTAGTGCAGACTCAGTGTATAAATATAATAATTTGTCTTCATATATCTTCACTAGAAGCATAGATAGGGTAATTCTCCTTAAGTGGGGTCCCCAAAGTTCGTTATATGGGAAGGAAGCGTAGCCTTTCTCTGATCGACCGCGTATCTTATATAGGGCTTTGTAGGGTCCATATATGTACTAATATAAAATTTCGTCCAAAAATTTTGTATAGGTCGTAAGTTATAATAATATGTCAATAGTGGGCCCGGCTGTAGAAATAACTCGCCCATTTTTTGTGTGGTGCTTAATGTGAGTACCCGCAACATTCCTGTGAAATTTCGTTGAAAAATCTTTAGTAGGAACCTAGTAATGTTTTTTGGTTAATTGTGGGCGTGGCAGTAGCAATAATCTGCCCATATTTGGAATGCATGCTAGTGCAGACCCAGTGTATAAATATAATAATTTGTCTTCATATATCATCACTAGAAACATAGATAGGGTAATTCTCTTTAAGTGGGGTCCCCAAAGTTCATTATATGGGAGGGAGGCGTATCCTTCCTCTGATTGACCGCGTATCTTATATAGGGCTTTGTAGGGTCCATATATGTACTAACATAAAATTTCGTCGAAAAATATTTTATAGGTCGTAAGTTATAATAATATGTCAATAGTGGGCCCGGCTGTAGAAATAACTCGCCCATTTTTTATGTGGTGTTTAATGTTAGTACCCGCAACATTCCTGTGAAATTTCGTTGAAAAATCTTTAGTAGGAACCTAGTAATGTTTTTTGGTTAATTGTGGGCGTGGCAATAGCAAAAATCTGCCCATATTTGGAATGCATGCTAGTGCAGACCCAGTGTATACATATAATAATTTGTTTTCATATATCATCACTAGAAGCATAGATAGGGTACTTCTCTTTAAGTGGGGTCCCGAAAGTTCATTATATGGGAGGGAGGCGTATCCTTCCTCTGATCGACCCCGTATCTTATATATGGCTTTGTAGGGTCCATATATGTACTAAAATAAAATTTCGTCGAAAAATATTGTATAGGTCGTAAGCTATAATAATATGTCAATAGTGGGCCCGGCTGTAGAAATAACTCGCCCATTTTTTGTGTGGTGCTTAATGTGAGTGGGGTCCCGTAAGTAAATTATATGGGATGGACACGTATCCTTCCTCTGATCGACCCCGTATCTTATATATGGCTTTGTAGGGTCCATATATGTACTAAAATAAAATTTCGTCGAAAAATATTGTATAGGTCGTAAGTTATAATAATATGTCAATAGTGGGCGTGGCTATAGAAATAACTCGCACATTTTTTGTGTGGTGTTTAATGTTAGTACCCGCAACATTCCTGTGAAATTTCGTTGAAAAATCTTTAATAGGAACCTAGTAATGATTTTTGGTTAATTGCGGCCGTGGCAGTAGCAATAATCTGCCCATATTTGGAGTGGATGCTAGTACAGCCCCAATGTATACATATACCAATTTGTTTTCATATATCATCACCAGAAGCATAGATAGGGTAATTGTCTTTAAGTGGGGTCCCCAAAGTTCATTATATGGGAGGGAGGCGTATCCTTCCTCTGATCGACCCCGTATCCTATATATGACTTTGTAGGGTCCATATCTGTACTAAAATAAAATTTCGTCGAAAAATATTGTATAGGTCGTAAGTTATAATAATATGTCAATAGTGGGCGTGGCTATAGAAATAACTCGCACATTTTTTGTGTGGTGTTTAATGTTAGTACCCGCAACATTCCTGTGAAATTTCGTTGAAAAATCTTTAATAGGAACCTAGTAATGATTTTTGGTTAATTGCGGCCGTGGCAGTAGCAATAATCTGCCCATATTTGGAGTGGATGCTAGTACAGCCCCAATGTATACATATACCAATTTGTTTTCATATATCATCACCAGAAGCATAGATAGGGTAATTGTCTTTAAGTGGGGACCCCAAAGTTCAATATATGGGAGGGAGGCGTATCCTTCCTCTGATCGACCCCGAATCTTATATATGGCTTTGTAGGGTTCATATATGTACTAAAATAAAATTTCGTCGAAAAATATTGTATAGGTCGTAAGTCATAATAATATGTCAATAGTGGGCGTGGCTGTAGAAATAACTCGCCCATTTTTTGTGTGATGTTTAATGTTAGTACCCGCAACATTCCTGTGAAATTTCGTTGAAAAATCTTTAGTAGGAACCTAGTAATGTTTTTTGGTTAATTGTGGGCGTGGCAGTAGCAATAATCTGCCCATATTTGGAATGCATGCTAGTGCAGACCCAGTGTATAAATATAATAATTTGTCTTCATATATCATCACTAGAAACATAGATAGGGTAATTTTCTTTAAGTGGGGTCCCCAAAGTTCATTATATGGGAGGGAGGCGTATCCTTCCTCTGATTGACCGCGTATCTTATATAGGGCTTTGTAGGGTCCATATATGTACTAACATAAAATTTCGTCGAAAAATATTGTATAGGTCGTAAGTTATAATAATATGTCAATAGTGGGCCCGGCTGTAGAAATAACTCGCCCATTTTTTATGTGGTGTTTAATGTTAGTACCCGCAACATTCCTGTGAAATTTCGTTGAAAAATCTTTAGTAGGAACCTAGTAATGTTTTTTGGTGAATTGTGGGCGTGGCAGTAGCAATAATCTGCCCATATTTGGAATGCATGCTAGTGCAGACTCAGTGTATAAATATAATAATTTGTCTTCATATATCATCACTAGAAGCATAGATAGGGTAATTCTCTTTAAGTGGGGTCCCCAAAGTTCATTATATGGGAGGGAGGCGTATCCTTCCTCTGATCGACCCCGTATCTTATATATGATTTTGTAGGGTCCATATCTGTACTAAAATAAAATTTCGTCGAAAAATATTGTATAGGTCGTAAGTTATAATAATATGTCAATAGTGGGCGTGGCTATAGAAATAACTCGCACATTTTTTGTGTGGTGTTTAATGTTAGTACCCGCAACATTCCTGTGAAATTTCGTTGAAAAATCTTTAATAGGAACCTAGTAATGATTTTTGGTTAATTGCGGCCGTGGCAGTAGCAATAATCTGCCCATATTTGGAGTGGATGCTAGTACAGCCCCAATGTATACATATACCAATTTGTTTTCATATATCATCACCAGTAGCATAGATAGGGTAATTGTCTTTAAGTGGGGACCCCAAAGTTCAATATATGGGAGGGAGGCGTATCCTTCCTCTGATCGACCCCGAATCTTATATATGGCTTTGTAGGGTTCATATATGTACTAAAATAAAATTTCGTCGAAAAATATTGTATAGGTCGTAAGTTATAATAATATGTCAATAGTGGGCGTGGCTGTAGAAATAACTCGCCCCTTTTTTGTGTGATGTTTAATGTTAGTACCCGCAACATTCCTGTGAAATTTCGTTGAAAAATCTTTAGTAGGAACCTAGTAATGTTTTTTGGTTAATTGTGGGCGTGGCAGTAGCAATAATCTGCCCATATTTGGAATGCATGCTAGTGCAGACCCAGTGTATAAATATAATAATTTGTCTTCATATATCATCACTAGAAACATAGATAGGGTAATTCTCTTTAAGTGGGGTCCCCAAAGTTCATTATATGGGAGGGAGGCGTATCCTTCCTCTGATTGACCGCGTATCTTATATAGGGCTTTGTAGGGTCCATATATGTACTAACATAAAATTTCGTCGAAAAATATTGTATAGGTCGTAAGTTATAATAATATGTCAATAGTGGGCCCGGCTGTAGAAATAACTCGCCCATTTTTTATGTGGTGTTTAATGTTAGTACCCGCAACATTCCTGTGAAATTTCGTTGAAAAATCTTTAGTAGGAACCTAGTAATGTTTTTTGGTTAATTGTGGGCGTGGCAATAGCAAAAATCTGCCCATATTTGGAATGCATGCTAGTGCAGACCCAGTGTATACATATAATAATTTGTTTTCATATATCATCACTAGAAGCATAGATAGGGTACTTCTCTTTAAGTGGGGTCCCGAAAGTTCATTATATGGGAGGGAGGCGTATCCTTCCTCTGATCGACCCCGTATCTTATATATGGCTTTGTAGGGTCCATATATGTACTAAAATAAAATTTCGTCGAAAAATATTGTATAGGTCGTAAGCTATAATAATATGTCAATAGTGGGCCCGGCTGTAGAAATAACTCGCCCATTTTTTGTGTGGTGCTTAATGTGAGTGGGGTCCCGTAAGTAAATTATATGGGATGGACACGTATCCTTCCTCTGATCGACCCCGTATCTTATATATGGCTTTGTAGGGTCCATATATGTACTAAAATAAAATTTCGTCGAAAAATATTGTATAGGTCGTAAGTTATAATAATATGTCAATAGTGGGCCCGGCTGTAGAAATAACTCGCCCATTTTTTGTGTGGTGTTTAATGTGAGTACCCGCAACATTCCTGTGAAATTTCATTGAAAAATCTTTTGTAGGAACCTAGTAATGTTCTTTGGTTAATTGTGGGCGTGGCAGTAGCAATAATCTGCCCATATTTGGAATGCATGCTAGTGCAGACCCAGTGTATAAATATAATATTGTCTTCATATATCATCACTAGAAGCATAGATAGGGTAATTCTCTTTAAGTGGGGTCCCCAAAGTTCATTATATGGGAGGGAGGCGTATCCTTCCTCTGATCGACCCCGTATCTTATGGCTTTGTAGGGTCCATATATGCACTAAAATAAAATTTCTTTAAAAAATATTGTATGGGTCGTAAGTTATAATAATATGTCAATAGTGGGCGTGGCTATAGAAATAACTCGCACATTTTTTGTGTGGTGTTTAATGTTAGTACCCGCAACATTCCTGTGAAATTTCGTTGAAAAATCTTTAATAGGAACCTAGTAATGATTTTTGGTTAATTGCGGGCGTGGCAGTAGCAATAATCTGCCCATATTTGGAGTGGATGCTAGTACAGACCCAATGTATACATGTACCAATTTGTTTTCATATATCATCACCAGAAGCATAGATAGGGTAATTGTCTTTAAGTGGGGACCCCAAAGTTCAATATATGGGAGGGAGGCGTATCCTTCCTCTGATCGACCCCGAATCTTATATATGGCTTTGTAGGGTCCATATATGTACTAAAATAAAATTTCGTCGAAAAATATTGTATAGGTCGTAAGTTATAATAATATGTCAATAGTGGTCGTGGCTGTAAAAATAACTCGCACATTTTTTGTGTGGTGTTTAATGTTAGTACCCGCAACATTCCAGTGAAATTTCGTTGAAAAATCTTTATTAGGAACCTAGTAATGTTTTTTGGTTAATTGTGGGCGTGGCAATAGCAAAAATCTGCCCATATTTGGAATGCATGCTAGTGCAGACCCAGTGTATAAATATAATAATTTGTCTTCATATATCATCACTAGAAGCATAGATAGGGTAATTCTCTTTAAGTGGGGTCCCCAAAGTTCATTATATGGGAGGGAGGCGTATCCTTCCTCTGATCGACCGCGTATCTTATATAGGGCTTTGTAGGGTCCATATATGTACTAATATAAAATTTCGTCCAAAATTTTTGTATAGGTCGTAAGTTATAATAATATGTCAATAATGGGCGTGGCTGTAGAACTAACTCGCCTATTTTTGTGTGGTGTTTAATGTTAGTACCCGCAAGATTCCTGTGAAATTGAGTTGAAAAATCTTTAGTAGGAACCTAGTAATGTTTTTTGGTTAATTGTGGGCGTGGCAGTAGCAATAATATGTCCATATTTGGAGTGGATGCTAGTACAGACCCAATGTATACATATACCAATTTGTTTTCATATATCATCACCAGAAGCATAAATAGGGTAATTGTCTTTAAGTGGGGACCCCAAAGTTCAATATATGGGAGGGAGGCGTATCCTTCCTCTGATCGACCCCGAATCTTATATATGGCTTTGTAGGGTCCATATATGTACTAAAATAAAATTTCGTCGAAAAATATTGTATAGGTCGTAAGTTATAATAATATGTCAATAGTGGGCGTGGCTGTAGAAATAACTCGCCCATTTTTTGTGTGGTGTTTAATGTTAGTACCCGCAACATTCCTGTGAAATTTCGTTGAAAAATCTTTAGTAGGAACCTAGTAATGTTTTTTGGTTAATTGTGGGCGTGGCAATAGCAATAATCTGCCCATATTTGCAATGCATGCTAGTGCAGACCCAGTCTATACATATAATAATTTGTCTTCATATATCATCACTAGAAGCATAGATAGGGTAATTCTCTTTAAGTGGGGTCCCGAAAGTAAATTATATGGGAGGGAGGCGTATCCTTCCTCTGATCGACCCCGTATCTTATATATGGCTTTGTAGGGTCCATATATGTACTAAAATAAAATTTCGTCGAAAAATATTGTATAGGTCGTAAGTTATAATAATATGTCAATAGTGGGCCCGGCTGTAGAAATAACTCGCCCATTTTTTGTGTGGTGTTTAATGTGAGTACCCGCAACATTCCTGTGAAATTTCATTGAAAAATCTTTAGTAGGAACCTAGAAATTTTCTTTGGTTAATTGTGGGCGTGGCAGTAGCAATAGTCTGCCCATATTTGGAATGCATGCTAGTGCAGACCCAGTGTATAAATATAATAATTTGTCTTCATATATCATCACTAGAAGCATAGATAGGGTAATTCTCTTTAAGTGGGGTCCCCAAAGTTCATTATATGGGAGGGAGGCGTATCCTTCCTCTGATCGACCCCGTATCTTATATATGGCTTTGTAGGGTCCATATATGTACTAAAATAAAATTTCGTCGAAAAATATTGTATAGGTCGTAAGTTATAATAATATGTCAATAGTGGGCGTGGCTATAGAAATAACTCGCACATTTTTTGTGTGGTGTTTAATGTTAGTACCCGCAACATTCCTGTGAAATTTCGTTGAAAAATCTTTAATAGGAACCTAGTAATGATTTTTGGTTAATTGCGGCCGTGGCAGTAGCAATAATCTGCCCAAATTTGGAGTGGATGCTAGTACAGCCCCAATGTATACATATACCAATTTGTTTTCATATATCATCACCAGAAGCATAGATAGGGTAATTGTCTTTAAGTGGGGTCCCGAAAGTTCATTATATGGGAGGGAGGCGTATCCTTCCTCTGATCCACCCCGTATCTTATATATGGCTTTGTAGGGTCCATATATGTACTAAAATAAAATTTCGTCGAAAAATATTGTATAGGTCGTAAGTTATAATAATATGTCAATAGTGGGCGTGGCTTTAGAAATAACTCGCACATTTTTTGTGTGGTGTTTAAAGTTAGTACCCGCAACATTCCTGTGAAATTTCGTTGAAAAATCTTTAATAGGAACCTAGTAATGATTTTTGGTTAATTGTGGGCGTGGCAGTAGCAATAATCTGCCCATATTTGGAATGCATGCTAGTGCAGACTCAGTGTATAAATATAATAATTTGTCTTCATATATCTTCACTAGAAGCATAGATAGGGTAATTCTCCTTAAGTGGGGTCCCCAAAGTTCGTTATATGGGAAGGAGGCGTAGCCTTTCTCTGATCGACCGCGTATCTTATATAGGGCTTTGTAGGGTCCATATATGTACTAACATAAAATTTCGTCCAAAAATTTTGTATAGGTCGTAAGTTATAATAATATGTCAATAGTGGGCCCGGCTGTAGAAATAACTCGCCCATTTTTTGTGTGGTGTTTAATGTGAGTACCCGCAACATTCCTGTGAAATTTCATTGAAAAATCTTTAGTAGGAACCTAGTAATATTCTTTGGTTAATTGTGGGCGTGGCAGTAGCAATAGTCTGCCCATATTTGGAATGCATGCTAGTGCAGACCCAGTGTATAAATATAATAATTTGTCTTCATATATCATCACTAGAAGCATAGATAGGGTAATTCTCTTTAAGTGGGGTCCCCAAAGTTCATTATATGGGAGGGAGGCGTATCCTTCCTCTGATCGACCCCGTATCTTATGGCTTTGTAGGGTCCATATATGTACTAAAATAAAATTTCTTAAAAAATATTGTATGGGTCGTAAGTTATAATAATATGTCAGTAGTGGGCGTGGCTATAGAAATAACTCGCACATTTTTTGTGTGGTGTTTAATGTTAATACCCGCAACATTCCTATCAAATTTCGTTGAAAAATCTTTAATAGGAACCTAGTAATGATTTTTGGTTAATTGCGGGCGTGGCAGTAGCAATAATCTGCCCATATTTGGAGTGGATGCTAGTGCAGACCCAGTGTATAAATATAATAATTTGTCTTCATATATCATCACTAGAAGCATAGATAGGGTAATTCTCTTTAAGTGGGGTCCCCAAAGTTCATTATATGGGAGGGAGGCGTATCCTTCCTCTGATCGACCCCGTATCTTATATATGGCTTTGTAGGGTCCATATATGTACTAAACTAAAATTTCGTCGAAAAATATTGTATAGGTCGTAAGTTATAATAATATGTCAATAGTGGGCGTGGCTATAGAAATAACTCGCACATTTTTTGTGTGGTGTTTAATGTTAGTACCCGCAACATTCCTGTGAAATTTCGTTGAAAAATCTTTAATAGGAACCTAGTAATGATTTTTGTTTTATTGCGGCCGTGGCAGTAGCAATAATCTGCCCATATTTGGAGTGGATGCTAGTACAGCCCCAATGTATACATATACCAATTTGTTTTCATATATCATCACCAGAAGCATAGATAGGGTAATTGTCTTTAAGTGGGGTCCCGAAAGTTCATTATATGGGAGGGAGGCGTATCCTTCCTCTGATTGACCGCGTATCTTATATATGGCTTTGTAGGGTCCATATATGTACTAAACTAAAATTTCGTCGAAAATATTGTATAGGTCGTAAGTTATAATAATATGTCAATAGTGGTCGTGGCTGTAAAAATAACTCGCACATTTTTTGTGTGGTGTTTAATGTTAGTACCCGCAACATTCCAGTGAAATTTCGTTGAAAAATCTTTATTAGGAACCTAGTAATGTTTTTTGGTTAATTGTGGGCGTGGCAATAGCAAAAATCTGCCCATATTTGGAATGCATGCTAGTGCAGACCCAGTGTATAAATATAATAATTTGTCTTCATATATCATCACTAGAAGCATAGATAGGGTAATTCTCTTTAAGTGGGGTCCCCAAAGTTCATTATATGGGAGGGAGGCGTATCCTTCCTCTGATCGACCGCGTATCTTATATAGGGCTTTGTAGGGTCCATATATGTACTAATATAAAATTTCGTCCAAAATTTTTGTATAGGTCGTAAGTTATAATAATATGTCAATAATGGGCGTGGCTGTAGAACTAACTCGCCTATTTTTGTGTGGTGTTTAATATTAGTACCCGCAACATTCCTGTGAAATTGAGTTGAAAAATCTTTAGTAGGAACCTAGTAATGTTTTTTGGTTAATTGTGGGCGTGGCAGTAGCAATAATCTGCCCATATTTGGAGTGGATGCTAGTACAGACCCAATGTATACATATACCAATTTGTTTTCATATATCATCACCAGAAGCATAAATAGGGTAATTGTCTTTAAGTGGGGACCCCAAAGTTCATTATATGGGAGGGAGGCGTATCCTTCCTCTGATTGACCGCGTATCTTATATATGGCTTTGTAGGGTCCATATATGTACTAAACTAAAATTTCGTCGAAAAATATTGTATAGGTCGTAAGTTATAATAATATGTCAATAGTGGTCGTGGCTGTAAAAATAACTCGCACATTTTTTGTGTGGTGTTTAATGTTAGTACCCGCAACATTCCAGTGAAATTTCGTTGAAAAATCTTTATTAGGAACCTAGTAATGTTTTTTGGTTAATTGTGGGCGTGGCAATAGCAAAAATCTGCCCATATTTGGAATGCATGCTAGTGCAGACCCAGTGTATAAATATAATAATTTGTCTTCATATATCATCACTAGAAGCATAGATAGGGTAATTCTCTTTAAGTGGGGTCCCCAAAGTTCATTATATGGAAGCGAGGCGTATCCTTCCTCTGATCGACCGCGTATCTTATATAGGGCTTTGTAGGGTCCATATATGTACTAATATAAAATTTCGTCCAAAATTTTTGTATAGGTCGTAAGTTATAATAATATGTCAATAATGGGCGTGGCTGTAGAACTAACTCGCCTATTTTTGTGTGGTGTTTAATGTTAGTACCCGCAACATTCCTGTGAAATTTCGTTGAAAAATCTTTAGTAGGAACCTAGTAATGTTTTTTGGTTAATTGTGGGCGTGGCAATAGCAATAATCTGCCCATATTTGCAATGCATGCTAGTGCAGACCCAGTCTATACATATAATAATTTGTCTTCATATATCATCACTAGAAGCATAGATAGGGTAATTCTCTTTAAGTGGGGTCCCGAAAGTAAATTATATGGGAGGGAGGCGTATCCTTCCTCTGATCGACCCCGTATCTTATATATGGCTTTGTAGGGTCCATATATGTACTAAAATAAAATTTCGTCGAAAAATATTGTATAGGTCGTAAGTTATAATAATATGTCAATAGTGGGCCCGGCTGTAGAAATAACTCGCCCATTTTTTGTGTGGTGTTTAATGTGAGTACCCGCAACATTCCTGTGAAATTTCATTGAAAAATCTTTAGTAGGAACCTAGTAATGTTCTTTGGTTAATTGTGGGCGTGGCAGTAGCAATAGTCTGCCCATATTTGGAATGCATGCTAGTGCAGACCCAGTGTATAAATATAATAATTTGTCTTCATATATCATCACTAGAAGCATAGATAGGGTAATTCTCTTTAAGTGGGGTCCCCAAACTTCATTATATGGGAGGGAGGCGTATCCTTCCTCTGATCGACCCCGTATCTTATGGCTTTGTAGGGTCCATATATGTACTAAAATAAAATTTCTTAAAAAATATTGTATGGGTCGTAAGTTATAATAATATGTCAATAGTGGGCGTGGCTATAGAAATAACTCGCACATTTTTTGTGTGGTGTTTAATGTTAATACCCGCAACATTCCTGTCAAATTTCGTTGAAAAATCTTTAATAGGAACCTAGTAATGATTTTTGGTTAATTGCGGGCGTGGCAGTAGCAATAATCTGCCCATATTTGGAGTGGATGCTAGTGCAGACCCAGTGTATAAATATAATAATTTGTCTTCATATATCATCACTAGAAGCATAGATAGGGTAATTCTCTTTAAGTGGGGTCCCCAAAGTTCATTATATGGGAGGGAGGCGTATCCTTCCTCTGATCGACCCCGTATCTTATATATGGCTTTGTAGGGTCCATATATGTACTAAAATAAAATTTCGTCGAAAAATATTGTATAGGTCGTAAGTTATAATAATATGTCAATAGTGGGCGTGGCTATAGAAATAACTCGCACATTTTTTGTGTGGTGTTTAATGTTAGTACCCGCAACATTCCTGTGAAATTTCGTTGAAAAATCTTTAATAGGAACCTAGTAATGATTTTTGGTTAATTGCGGCCGTGGCAGTAGCAATAATCTGCCCATATTTGGAGTGGATGCTAGTACAGCCCCAATGTATACATATACCAATTTGTTTTCATATATCATCACCAGAAGCATAGATAGGGTAATTGTCTTTAAGTGGGGTCCCGAAAGTTCATTATATGGGAGGGAGGCGTATCCTTCCTCTGATCCACCCCGTATCTTATATATGGCTTTGTAGGGTCCATATATGTACTAAAATAAAATTTCGTCGAAAAATATTGTATAGGTCGTAAGTTATAATAATATATCAATAGTGGGCGTGGCTTTAGAAATAACTCGCACATTTTTTGTGTGGTGTTTAAAGTTAGTACCCGCAACATTCCTGTGAAATTTCGTTGAAAAATCTTTAATAGGAACCTAGTAATGATTTTTGGTTAATTGTGGGCGTGGCAGTAGCAATAATCTGCCCATATTTGGAATGCATGCTAGTGCAGACTCAGTGTATAAATATAATAATTTGTCTTCATATATCTTCACTAGAAGCATAGATAGGGTAATTCTCCTTAAGTGGGGTCCCCAAAGTTCGTTATATGGGAAGGAGGCGTAGCCTTTCTCTGATCGACCGCGTATCTTATATAGGGCTTTGTAGGGTCCATATATGTACTAACATAAAATTTCGTCCAAAAATTTTGTATAGGTCGTAAGTTATAATAATATGTCAATAGTGGGCCCGGCTGTAGAAATAACTCGCCCATTTTTTGTGTGGTGTTTAATGTGAGTACCCGCAACATTCCTGTGAAATTTCATTGAAAAATCTTTAGTAGGAACCTAGTAATATTCTTTGGTTAATTGTGGGCGTGGCAGTAGCAATAGTCTGCCCATATTTGGAATGCATGCTAGTGCAGACCCAGTGTATAAATATAAGAATTTGTCTTCATATATCATCACTAGAAGCATAGATAGGGTAATTCTCTTTAAGTGGGGTCCCCAAAGTTCATTATATGGGAGGGAGGCGTATCCTTCCTCTGATCGACCCCGTATCTTATGGCTTTGTAGGATCCATATATGTACTAAAATAAAATTTCTTAAAAAATATTGTATGGGTCGTAAGTTATAATAATATGTCAGTAGTGGGCGTGGCTATAGAAATAACTCGCACATTTTTTGTGTGGTGTTTAATGTTAGTACCCGCAACATTCCTGTGAAATTTCGTTGAAAAATCTTTAATAGGAACCTAGTAATGATTTTTGGTTTATTGCGGCCGTGGCAGTAGCAATAATCTGCCCATATTTGGAGTGGATGCTAGTACAGCCCCAATGTATACATATACCAATTTGTTTTCATATATCATCACCAGAAGCATAGATAGGGTAATTGTCTTTAAGTGGGGTCCCGAAAGTTCATTATATGGGAGGGAGGCGTATCCTTCCTCTGATCCACCCCGTATCTTATATATGGCTTTGTAGGGTCCATATATGTACTAAAATAAAATTTCGTCAAAAAATATTGTATAGGTCGTAAGTTATAATAATATGTCAATAGTGGGCGTGGCTTTAGAAATAACTCGCACATTTTTTGTGTGGTGTTTAAAGTTAGTACCCGCAACATTCCTGTGAAATTTCGTTGAAAAATCTTTAATAAGAACCTAGTAATGATTTTTGGTTAATTGTGGGCGTGGCAGTAGCAATAATCTGCCCATATTTGGAATGCATGCTAGTGCAGACTCAGTGTATAAATATAATAATTTGTCTTCATATATCTTCACTAGAAGCATAGATAGGGTAATTCTCCTTAAGTGGGGTCCCCAAAGTTCGTTATATGGGAAGGAGGCGTAGCCTTTCTCTGATCGACCGCGTATCTTATATAGGGCTTTGTAGGGTCCATATATGTACTAAAATAAAATTTCGTCGAAAAATATTGTATAGGTCGTAAGCTATAATAATATGTCAATAGTGGGCCCGACTGTAGAAATAACTCGCCCATTTTTTGTGTGGTGCTTAATGTGAGTGGGGTCCCGTAAGTAAATTATGTGGGATGGACACGTATCCTTCCTCTGATCGACCCCGTATCTTATATATGGCTTTGTAGGGTCCATATATGTACTAAAATAAAATTTCGTCGAAAAATATTGTATAGGTCGTAAGTTATAATAATATGTCAATAGTGGGCCCGGCTGTAGAAATAACTCGCCCATTTTTTGTGTGGTGATTAATGTGAGTACCCGCAACATTCCTGTGAAATTTCATTGAAAAATCTTTAGTAGGAACCTAGTAATGTTCTTTGGTTAATTGTGGGCGTGGCAGTAGCAATAATCTGCCCATATTTGGAATGCATGCTAGTGCAGACCCAGTGTATAAATATAATATTGTCTTCATATAGCATCACTAGAAGATAGGGAAATTCTCTTTAAGTGGGGTCCCCAAAGTTCATTATATGGGAGGGAGGCGTATCCTTCCTCTGATCGACCCCGTATCTTATGGCTTTGTAGGGTCCATATATGTACTAAAATAAAATTTCTTAAAAAATATTGTATGGGTCGTAAGTTATAATAATATGTCAATAGTGGGCGTGGCTATAGAAATAACTCGCACATTTTTTGTGTGGTGTTTAATGTTAATACCCGCAACATTCCTATCAAATTTCGTTGAAAAATCTTTAATAGGAACCTAGTAATAATTTTTGGTTAATTGCGGGCGTGGCAGTAGCAATAATCTGCCCATATTTGGAGTGGATGCTAGTAGAGACCCAATGTATACATATACCAATTTGTTTTCA
The DNA here is from genome assembly GCA_920105625.2 of Clusia tigrina. Classification (NCBI taxonomy): domain Eukaryota; kingdom Metazoa; phylum Arthropoda; class Insecta; order Diptera; family Clusiidae; genus Clusia; species Clusia tigrina. The sequence goes on from OV050030.1 coordinate 342,189,732, forward strand.
TATATCATCACCAGAAGCATAGATAGGGTAATTGTCTTTAAGTGGGGACCCCAAAGTTCAATATATGGGAGGGAGGCGTATCCTTCCTCTGATCGACCCCGAATCTTATATATGGCTTTGTAGGGTCCATATATGTACTAAAATAAAAATTCGTCGAAAAATATAGTATAGGTCGTAAGTTATAATAATATGTCAATAGTGGGCGTGGCTGTAGAAATAACTCGCACATTTTTTGTGTGGTGTTTAATGTTAGTACCCGCAACATTCCTGTGAAATTTCGTTGAAAAATCTTTAATAGGAACCTAGTAATGATTTTTGGTTAATTGCGGGCGTGGCAGTAGCAATAATCTGCCCATATTTGGAGTGGATGCTAGTACAGACCCAATGTATACATATACCAATTTGTTTTCATATATCATCACCAGAAGCATAAATAGGGTAATTGTCTTTAAGTGGGGACCCCAAAGTTCAATATATGGGAGGGAGGCGTATCCTTCCTCTGATCGACCCCGAATCTTATATATGGCTTTGTAGGGTCCATATATGTACAAAAATAAAATTTCGTCGAAAAATATTGTATAGGTCGTAAGTTATAATAATATGTCAATAGTGGGCCCGGCTGTAGAAATAACTCGCCCATTTTTTGTGTGGTGTGTAATGTGAGTACCCGCAACATTCCTGTGAAATTTCATTGAAAAATCTTTAGTAGGAACCTAGTAATGTTCTTTGGTTAATTGTGGGCGTGGCAGTAGCAATAGTCTGCCCATATTTGGAATGCATGCTAGTGCAGACCCAGTGTATAAATATAATAATTTGTCTTCATATATCATCACTAGAAGCATAGATAGGGTAATTCTCTTTAAGTGGGGTCCCCAAAGTTCATTATATGGGAGGGAGGCGTATCCTTCCTCTGATCGACCCCGTATCTTATGGCTTTGTAGGGTCCATATATGTACTAAAATAAAATTTCTTAAAAAATATTGTATGGGTCGTAAGTTATAATAATATGTCAATAGTGGGCGTGGCTATAGAAATAACTCGCACATTTTTTGTGTGGTGTTTAATGTTAATACCCGCAACATTCCTATCAAATTTCGTTGAAAAATCTTTAATAGGAACCTAGTAATGATTTTTGGTTAATTGCGGGCGTGGCAGTAGCAATAATCTGCCCATATTTGGAGTGGATGCTAGTGCAGACCCAGTGTATAAATATAATAATTTGTCTTCATATATCATCACTAGAAGCATAGATAGGGTAATTCTCTTTAAGTGGGGTCCCCAAAGTTCATTATATGGGAGGGAGGCGTATCCTTCCTCTGATCGACCCCGTATCTTATATATGGCTTTGTAGGGTCCATATATGTACTAAAATAAAATTTCGTCGAAAAATATTGTATAGGTCGTAAGTTATAATAATATGTCAATAGTGGGCGTGGCTATAGAAATAACTCGCACATTTTTTGTGTGGTGTTTAATGTTAGTACCCGCAACATTCCTGTGAAATTTCGTTGAAAAATCTTTAATAGGAACCTAGTAATGATTTTTGGTTAATTGCGGGCGTGGCAGTAGCAATAATCTGCCCATATTTGGAGTGGATGCTAGTACAGACCCAATGTATACATATAATAATTTGTCTTCATATATCATCACTAGAAGCATAGATAGGGTAATTCTCTTTAAGTGGGGTCCCCAAAGTTCATTATATGGAAGCGAGGCGTATCCTTCCTCTGATCGACCGCGTATCTTATATAGGGCTTTGTAGGGTCCATATATGTACTAATATAAAATTTCGTCCAAAATTTTTGTATAGGTCGTAAGTTATAATAATATGTCAATAATGGGCGTGGCTGTAGAACTAACTCGCCTATTTTTGTGTGGTGTTTAATGTTAGTACCCGCAACATTCCTGTGAAATTTCGTTGAAAAATCTTTAGTAGGAACCTAGTAATGTTTTTTGGTTAATTGTGGGCGTGGCAATAGCAATAATCTGCCCATATTTGCAATGCATGCTAGTGCAGACCCAGTCTATACATATAATAATTTGTCTTCATATATCATCACTAGAAGCATAGATAGGGTAATTCTCTTTAAGTGGGGTCCCGAAAGTAAATTATATGGGAGGGAGGCGTATCCTTCCTCTGATCGACCCCGTATCTTATATATGGCTTTGTAGGGTCCATATATGTACTAAAATAAAATTTCGTCGAAAAATATTGTATAGGTCGTAAGTTATAATAATATGTCAATAGTGGGCCCGGCTGTAGAAATAACTCGCCCATTTTTTGTGTGGTGTTTAATGTGAGTACCCGCAACATTCCTGTGAAATTTCATTGAAAAATCTTTAGTAGGAACCTAGTAATGTTCTTTGGTTAATTGTGGGCGTGGCAGTAGCAATAGTCTGCCCATATTTGGAATGCATGCTAGTGCAGACCCAGTGTATAAATATAATAATTTGTCTTCATATATCATCACTAGAAGCATAGATAGGGTAATTCTCTTTAAGTGGGGTCCCCAAACTTCATTATATGGGAGGGAGGCGTATCCTTCCTCTGATCGACCCCGTATCTTATGGCTTTGTAGGGTCCATATATGTACTAAAATAAAATTTCTTAAAAAATATTGTATGGGTCGTAAGTTATAATAATATGTCAATAGTGGGCGTGGCTATAGAAATAACTCGCACATTTTTTGTGTGGTGTTTAATGTTAATACCCGCAACATTCCTGTCAAATTTCGTTGAAAAATCTTTAATAGGAACCTAGTAATGATTTTTGGTTAATTGCGGGCGTGGCAGTAGCAATAATCTGCCCATATTTGGAGTGGATGCTAGTGCAGACCCAGTGTATAAATATAATAATTTGTCTTCATATATCATCACTAGAAGCATAGATAGGGTAATTCTCTTTAAGTGGGGTCCCCAAAGTTCATTATATGGGAGGGAGGCGTATCCTTCCTCTGATCGACCCCGTATCTTATATATGGCTTTGTAGGGTCCATATATGTACTAAAATAAAATTTCGTCGAAAAATATTGTATAGGTCGTAAGTTATAATAATATGTCAATAGTGGGCGTGGCTATAGAAATAACTCGCACATTTTTTGTGTGGTGTTTAATGTTAGTACCCGCAACATTCCTGTGAAATTTCGTTGAAAAATCTTTAATAGGAACCTAGTAATGATTTTTGGTTAATTGCGGCCGTGGCAGTAGCAATAATCTGCCCATATTTGGAGTGGATGCTAGTACAGCCCCAATGTATACATATACCAATTTGTTTTCATATATCATCACCAGAAGCATAGATAGGGTAATTGTCTTTAAGTGGGGTCCCGAAAGTTCATTATATGGGAGGGAGGCGTATCCTTCCTCTGATCCACCCCGTATCTTATATATGGCTTTGTAGGGTCCATATATGTACTAAAATAAAATTTCGTCGAAAAATATTGTATAGGTCGTAAGTTATAATAATATATCAATAGTGGGCGTGGCTTTAGAAATAACTCGCACATTTTTTGTGTGGTGTTTAAAGTTAGTACCCGCAACATTCCTGTGAAATTTCGTTGAAAAATCTTTAATAGGAACCTAGTAATGATTTTTGGTTAATTGTGGGCGTGGCAGTAGCAATAATCTGCCCATATTTGGAATGCATGCTAGTGCAGACTCAGTGTATAAATATAATAATTTGTCTTCATATATCTTCACTAGAAGCATAGATAGGGTAATTCTCCTTAAGTGGGGTCCCCAAAGTTCGTTATATGGGAAGGAGGCGTAGCCTTTCTCTGATCGACCGCGTATCTTATATAGGGCTTTGTAGGGTCCATATATGTACTAACATAAAATTTCGTCCAAAAATTTTGTATAGGTCGTAAGTTATAATAATATGTCAATAGTGGGCCCGGCTGTAGAAATAACTCGCCCATTTTTTGTGTGGTGTTTAATGTGAGTACCCGCAACATTCCTGTGAAATTTCATTGAAAAATCTTTAGTAGGAACCTAGTAATATTCTTTGGTTAATTGTGGGCGTGGCAGTAGCAATAGTCTGCCCATATTTGGAATGCATGCTAGTGCAGACCCAGTGTATAAATATAAGAATTTGTCTTCATATATCATCACTAGAAGCATAGATAGGGTAATTCTCTTTAAGTGGGGTCCCCAAAGTTCATTATATGGGAGGGAGGCGTATCCTTCCTCTGATCGACCCCGTATCTTATGGCTTTGTAGGATCCATATATGTACTAAAATAAAATTTCTTAAAAAATATTGTATGGGTCGTAAGTTATAATAATATGTCAGTAGTGGGCGTGGCTATAGAAATAACTCGCACATTTTTTGTGTGGTGTTTAATGTTAATACCCGCAACATTCCTATCAAATTTCGTTGAAAAATCTTTAATAGGAACCTAGTAATGATTTTTGGTTAATTGCGGGCGTGGCAGTAGCAATAATCTGCCCATATTTGGAGTGGATGCTAGTGCAGACCCAGTGTATAAATATAATAATTTGTCTTCATATATCATCACTAGAAGCATAGATAGGGTAATTCTCTTTAAGTGGGGTCCCCAAAGTTCATTATATGGGAGGGAGGCGTATCCTTCCTCTGATCGACCCCGTATCTTATATATGGCTTTGTAGGGTCCATATATGTACTAAACTAAAATTTCGTCGAAAAATATTGTATAGGTCGTAAGTTATAATAATATGTCAATAGTGGGCGTGGCTATAGAAATAACTCGCACATTTTTTGTGTGGTGTTTAATGTTAGTACCCGCAACATTCCTGTGAAATTTCGTTGAAAAATCTTTAATAGGAACCTAGTAATGATTTTTGGTTTATTGCGGCCGTGGCAGTAGCAATAATCTGCCCATATTTGGAGTGGATGCTAGTACAGCCCCAATGTATACATATACCAATTTGTTTTCATATATCATCACCAGAAGCATAGATAGGGTAATTGTCTTTAAGTGGGGTCCCGAAAGTTCATTATATGGGAGGGAGGCGTATCCTTCCTCTGATCCACCCCGTATCTTATATATGGCTTTGTAGGGTCCATATATGTACTAAAATAAAATTTCGTCAAAAAATATTGTATAGGTCGTAAGTTATAATAATATGTCAATAGTGGGCGTGGCTTTAGAAATAACTCGCACATTTTTTGTGTGGTGTTTAAAGTTAGTACCCGCAACATTCCTGTGAAATTTCGTTGAAAAATCTTTAATAAGAACCTAGTAATGATTTTTGGTTAATTGTGGGCGTGGCAGTAGCAATAATCTGCCCATATTTGGAATGCATGCTAGTGCAGACTCAGTGTATAAATATAATAATTTGTCTTCATATATCTTCACTAGAAGCATAGATAGGGTAATTCTCCTTAAGTGGGGTCCCCAAAGTTCGTTATATGGGAAGGAGGCGTAGCCTTTCTCTGATCGACCGCGTATCTTATATAGGGCTTTGTAGGGTCCATATATGTACTAAAATAAAATTTCGTCGAAAAATATTGTATAGGTCGTAAGTTATAATAATATGTCAATAGTGGGCCCGGCTGTAGAAATAACTCGCCCATTTTTTGTGTGGTGATTAATGTGAGTACCCGCAACATTCCTGTGAAATTTCATTGAAAAATCTTTAGTAGGAACCTAGTAATGTTCTTTGGTTAATTGTGGGCGTGGCAGTAGCAATAATCTGCCCATATTTGGAATGCATGCTAGTGCAGACCCAGTGTATAAATATAATATTGTCTTCATATAGCATCACTAGAAGATAGGGAAATTCTCTTTAAGTGGGGTCCCCAAAGTTCATTATATGGGAGGGAGGCGTATCCTTCCTCTGATCGACCCCGTATCTTATGGCTTTGTAGGGTCCATATATGTACTAAAATAAAATTTCTTAAAAAATATTGTATGGGTCGTAAGTTATAATAATATGTCAATAGTGGGCGTGGCTATAGAAATAACTCGCACATTTTTTGTGTGGTGTTTAATGTTAATACCCGCAACATTCCTATCAAATTTCGTTGAAAAATCTTTAATAGGAACCTAGTAATGATTTTTGGTTAATTGCGGGCGTGGCAGTAGCAATAATCTGCCCATATTTGGAGTGGATGCTAGTAGAGACCCAATGTATACATATACCAATTTGTTTTCATATATCATCACCAGAAGCATAGATAGGGTAATTGTCTTTAAGTGGGGACCCCAAAGTTCAATATATGGGAGGGAGGCGTATCCTTCCTCTGATCGACCCCGAATCTTATATATGGCTTTGTAGGGTCCATATATGTACTAAAATAAAAATTCGTCGAAAAATATAGTATAGGTCGTAAGTTATAATAATATGTCAATAGTGGGCGTGGCTGTAGAAATAACTCGCACATTTTTTGTGTGGTGTTTAATGTTAGTACCCGCAACATTCCTGTGAAATTTCGTTGAAAAATCTTTAATAGGAACCTAGTAATGATTTTTGGTTAATTGCGGGCGTGGCAGTAGCAATAATCTGCCCATATTTGGAGTGGATGCTAGTACAGACCCAATGTATACATATACCAATTTGTTTTCATATATCATCACCAGAAGCATAAATAGGGTAATTGTCTTTAAGTGGGGACCCCAAAGTTCAATATATGGGAGGGAGGCGTATCCTTCCTCTGATCGACCCCGAATCTTATATATGGCTTTGTAGGGTCCATATATGTACAAAAATAAAATTTCGTCGAAAAATATTGTATAGGTCGTAAGTTATAATAATATGTCAATAGTGGGCCCGGCTGTAGAAATAACTCGCCCATTTTTTGTGTGGTGTGTAATGTGAGTACCCGCAACATTCCTGTGAAATTTCATTGAAAAATCTTTAGTAGGAACCTAGTAATGTTCTTTGGTTAATTGTGGGCGTGGCAGTAGCAATAGTCTGCCCATATTTGGAATGCATGCTAGTGCAGACCCAGTGTATAAATATAATAATTTGTCTTCATATATCATCACTAGAAGCATAGATAGGGTAATTCTCTTTAAGTGGGGTCCCCAAAGTTCATTATATGGGAGGGAGGCGTATCCTTCCTCTGATCGACCCCGTATCTTATGGCTTTGTAGGGTCCATATATGTACTAAAATAAAATTTCTTAAAAAATATTGTATGGGTCGTAAGTTATAATAATATGTCAATAGTGGGCGTGGCTATAGAAATAACTCGCACATTTTTTGTGTGGTGTTTAATGTTAATACCCGCAACATTCCTATCAAATTTCGTTGAAAAATCTTTAATAGGAACCTAGTAATGATTTTTGGTTAATTGCGGGCGTGGCAGTAGCAATAATCTGCCCATATTTGGAGTGGATGCTAGTGCAGACCCAGTGTATAAATATAATAATTTGTCTTCATATATCATCACAAGAAGCATAGATAGGGTAATTCTCTTTAAGTGGGGTCCCCAAAGTTCATTATATGGGAGGGAGGCGTATCCTTCCTCTGATCGACCCCGTATCTTATATATGGCTTTGTAGGGTCCATATATGTACTAAAATAAAATTTCGTCGAAAAATATTGTATAGGTCGTAAGTTATAATAATATGTCAATAGTGGGCGTGGCTATAGAAATAACTCGCACATTTTTTGTGTGGTGTTTAATGTTAGTACCCGCAACATTCCTGTGAAATTTCGTTGAAAAATCTTTAATAGGAACCTAGTAATGATTTTTGGTTAATTGCGGGCGTGGCAGTAGCAATAATCTGCCCATATTTGGAGTGGATGCTAGTACAGACCCAATGTATACATATACCAATTTGTTTTCATATATCATCACCAGAAGCATAGATAGGGTAATTGTCTTTAAGTGGGGACCCCAAAGTTCAATATATGGGAGGGAGGCGTATCCTTCCTCTGATCGACCCCGAATCTTATATATGGCTTTGTAGGGTCCATATATGTACTAAAATAAAAATTCGTCGAAAAATATTGTATAGGTCGTAAGTTATAATAATATGTCAATAGTGGGCGCGGCTGTAGAAATATCTCGTACATTTTTTGTGTGGTGTTTAATGTTAGTACCCGCAACATTCCTGTGAAATTTCGTTGAAAAATCTTTAATAGGAACCTAGTAATGATTTTTGGTTAATTGCGGGCGTGGCAGTAGCAATAATCTGCCCATATTTGGAGTGGATGCTAGTACAGACCCAATGTATACATATACCAATTTGTTTTCATATATCATCACCAGAAGCATAAATAGGGTAATTGTCTTTAAGTGGGGACCCCAAAGTTCAATATATGGGAGGGAGGCGTATCCTTCCTCTGATCGACCCCGAATCTTATATATGGGTTTGATGGGTCCATATATGTACTAATACAAAATTTAGTCCAAAAATATTGTATAGGTCGTAAGTTATAATAATATGTCAATAGTGGTCGTGGCTGTAAAAATAACTCGCACATTTTTTGTATGGTGTTTAATGTTAGTACCCGCAACATTCCAGTGAAATTTCGTTGAAAAATCTTTAGTAGGAACCTAGTAATGTTTTTTGGTTAATTGTGGGCGTGGCAATAGCAAAAATCTGCCCATATTTGGAATGCATGCTAGTGCAGACCCAGTGTATAAATATAATAATTTGTCTTCATATATCATCACTAGAAGCATAGATAGGGTAATTCTCTTTAAGTGGAGTCCCCAAAGTTCATTATATGGGAGGGAGGCGTATCCTTCCTCTGATCGACCGCGTATCTTATATAGGGCTTTGTAGGGTCCATATATGTACTAATATAAAATTTCGTCCAAAATTTTTGTATAGGTCGTAAGTTATAATAATATATCAATAATGGGCGTGGCTGTAGAACTAACTCGCCTATTTTTTGTGTGGTGTTTAATGTTAGTACCCGCAACATTCCTGTGAAATTTCGTTCAAAAATCTTTAGTAGGAACCTAGTAATGTTTTTTGGTTAATTGTGGGTGTGGCAATAGCAATAATCTGCCCATATTTGGAATGCATGCTAGTGCAGACCCAGTGTATACATATAATAATTTGTTTTCATATATCATCACTAGAAGCATAGATAGGGTAATTCTCTTTAAGTGGGGTCCCCAAAGTTCATTATATGGGAGGGAGGCGTATCCTTCGTCTGATCGACGCCGAATCTTATATATGCCTTTGTAGGGTCCATATATGTACTAAAATAAAATTTCTTAAAAAATATTGTATGGGTCGTAAGTTATAATAATATGTCAATAGTGGGCGTGGCTATAGAAATAACTCGCACATTTTTTGTGTAGTGTTTAATGTTAATACCCGCAACATTCCTATCAAATTTCGTTGAAAAATCTTTAGTAGGAACCTAGTAATGTTTTTTGGTTAATTTTTGGGCGTGGCAATAGCAATAATCTGCCCATATTTGGAATGCATGCTAGTGCAGACCCAGTGTAAACATATGATAATTTGTTTTCATATATCATCACTAGAAGCATAGATAGGGTAATTCTCTTTAAGTGGGGTCCCGAAAGTTCATTATATGGGAGGGAGGCGTATCCTTCCTCTGATCGACCGCGTATCTTATATAGGGCTTTGTAGGGTCCATATATGTACTAATATAAAATTTTGTCCAAAATTTTTGTATAGGTCGTAAGTTATAATAATATGTCAATAATGGGCGTGGCTGCAGAACTAACTCGCCTATTTTTTGAGTGGTGTTTAATGTTAGTACCCGCAAGATTCCTGTGAAATTTCGTTGAAAAATCTTTAGTAGGAACCTAGTAATGTTTTTTGGTTAATTGTGGGTGTGGCAATAGCAATAATCTGCCCATATTTGGAGTGGATGCTAGTACAGACCCAATGTATACATATACCAATTTGTTTTCATATATCATCACCAGAAGCATAGATAGGTTAATTGTCTTTAAGTGGGGACCCCAAAGTTCAATATATGGGAGGGAGGCGTATCCTTCCTCTAATCGACCCCGAATCTTATATATGGCTTTGTAGGGTCCATATATGTACTAAAATAAAATTTCGTCGAAAATATTGTATAGGTCGTAAGATATAATAATATGTCAATAGTGGGCGTGGCTGTAGAAATAACTCGCCCATTTTTTGTGTGGTGTTTAATGTTAGTACCCGCAACATTCCTGTGAAATTTCGTTGAAAAATCTTTAGTAGGAACCTAGTAATGTTTTTTGGTTAATTGTGGGCGTGGCAATAGCAATAATCTGCCTATATTTGGAATGCATGCTAGTGCAGACCCAGTGTATAAATATGATAATTTGTCTTCATATATCATCACTAGAAGCATAGATAGGGTAATTCTCTTTAAGTGGGGTCCCCAAAGTTCATTATATGGGAGGGAGGCGTATCCTTCCTCTGATCGACCGCGTATCTTATATAGGGCTTTGTAGGGTCTATATATGTGCTAAAATAAAATTTCGTCGAAAAATATTGTATAGATCGTAAGTTATAATAATATGTCAATAGTGGGCCCGGCTGTAGATATAACTCGCCCATTTTTTGTGTGGTCTTTAATGTGAGTACCCGCAACATTCCTGTGAAATTTCGTTGAAAAATCTTTAGTAGGAACCTAGTAATGTTTTTTGGTTAATTGTGGGCGTGGCAGTAGCAATAATCTGCCCATATTTGGAATGCATGCTAGTGCAGACCCAGTGTATAAATATAATAATTTGTCTTCATATATCATCACTAGAAGCATAGATAGGGTAATTCTCTTTAAGTGGGGTCCCCAAAGTTCCTTATATGGGAGGGAGGCGTATCCTTCCTCTGATTGACCGCGTATCTTATATAGGGCTTTGTAGGGTCCATATATGTACTAATATAAAATTTCGTCGAAAAATATTGTATAGGTCGTAAGTTATAATAATATGTCAATAGTGGGCCCGGCTGTAGAAATAACTCGCCCATTTTTTATGTGGTGTTTAATGTTAGTACCCGGAACATTCCTATGAAATTTCGTTGAAAAATCTTTAGGAGGAACCTAGTAATGTTTTTTGGTTTATTGTGGGTGTGGCAATAGCAATAATCTGCCCATATTTGGAATGCATGCTAGTGCAGACCCAGTGTATACATATAATAATTTGTTTTCATATATCATCACTAGAAGCATAGATAGGGTAATTCTCTTTAAGTGGGGTCCCCAAAGTTCATTATATGGGAGGGAGGCGTTTCCTTCCTCTGATCGACCCCGTATCTTATATATGCCTTTGTAGGGTCCATATATGTACTAAAATAAAATTTCGTCGAAAGATATTGTATAGGTCGTAAGTTATAATAATATGTCAATAGTGGGCGTGGCTATAGAAATAACTCGCACATTTTTTGTGTGGTGTTTAATGTGAGTACCCGCAACATTCCTGTGAAATTTCGTTGAAAAATCTTTAATAGGAACCTAGTAATGATTTTTGGTTAATTACGGGCGTGGCAGTAGCAATAATCTGCCCATATTTGGAGTGGATGCTAGTACAGACCCAATGTATACATATACCAATTTGTTTTCATATATCATCACCAGAAGCATAGATAGGTTAATTGTCTTTAAGTGGGGACCCCAAAGTTCAATATATGGGAGGGAGGCGTATCCTTCCTCTAATCGTCCCCGTATCTTATATATGGCTTTGTAGGGTCCATATATGTACTAAAATAAAATTTCGTCGAAAAATATTGTATAGGTCGTAAGATATCATAATATGTCAATAGTGGGCGTGGCTGTAGAAATAACTCGCCCATTTTTTGTGTGGTGTTTAATGTTAGTACCCGCAACATTCCTGTGAAATTTCGTTAAAAAATCTTTAGTAGGAACCTAGTAATGTTTTTTGGTTAATTGTGGGCGTGGCAATAGCAATAATCTGCCTATATTTGGAATGCATGCTAGTGCAGACCCAGTGCATACATATCATAATTTGTTTTCATATATCATCACTAGAAGCATAGATAGGGTAATTCTCTTTAAGTGGGGTCCCGAAAGTTCATTATATGGGAGGGAGGCGTATCCTTCCTCTGATCGACCCCGTATCTTATATATGGCTTTGTAGGGTCCATATATGTACTAAAATAAAATTTCGTCGAAAAATATTGTATAGGTCGTAAGCTATAATAATATGTCAATAGTGGGCCCGGCTGTAGAAATAACTCGCCCATTTTTTGTGTGGTGCTTAATGTGTGTACCCGCAACATTCCTGTGAAATTTCGTTGAATCATCTTTAGTAGGAACCTAGTAATGTTTTTTGGTTAATTGTGGGCGTGGCAGTAGCAATAATCTGCCCATATTTGGAATGCATGCTAGTGCAGACCCAGTGTATAAATATAATAATTTGTCTTCATATATCATCACTAGAAGCATAGATAGGGTAATTCTCTTTAAGTGGGGTCCCCAAAGTTCATTATATGGGAAGGAGGCGTATACTTCCTCTGATCGACCGCGTATCTTATATAGGGCTTTGTAGGGTCCATATATGTACTAATATAAAATGTTGTCCAAAATGTTTGTATAGGTCGTAAGTTATAATAATATGTCAATAATGGGCGTGGCTGTAGAACTAACTCTCCTATTTTTTGTGTGGTGTTTAATGTTAGTACCCGCAAGATTCCTGTGAAATTTCGTTGAAAAATCTTTAGTAGGAACCTAGTAATGTTTTTTGGTTAATTGTGGGTGTGGCAATAGCAATAATCTGCCCATATTTGGAATGCAAGCTAGTGCAGACCCAGTGTATACATATAATAATTTGTTTTCATATATCATCACCAGAAGCATAGATAGGTTAATTGTCTTTAAGTGGGGACCCCAAAGTTCAATATATGGGAGGGAGGCGTATCCTTCCTCTAATCGACCCCGAATCTTATATATGGCTTTGTAGGGTCCATATATGTACTAAAATAAAATTTCGTCGAAAAATATTGTATAGGTCGTAAGATATCATAATATGTCAATAGTGGGCGTGGCTGTAGAAATAACTCGCCCATTTTTTGTGTGGTGTTTAATGTTAGTACCCGCAACATTCCTGTGAAATTTCGTTAAAAAATCTTTAGTAGGAACCTAGTAATGTTTTTTGGTTAATTGTGGGCGTGGCAATAGCAATAATCTGCCTATATTTGGAATGCATGCTAGTGCAGACCCAGTGTATACATATCATAATTTGTTTTCATATATCATCACTAGAAGCATAGATAGGGTAATTCTCTTTAAGTGGGGTCCCGAAAGTTCATTATATGGGAGGGAGGCGTATCCTTCCTCTGATCGACCCTGTATCTTATATATGGCTTTGTAGGGTCCATATATGTACTAAAATAAAATTTCGTCGAAAAATATTGTATAGGTCGTAAGCTATAATAATATGTCAATAGTGGGCCCGGCTGTAGAAATAACTCGCCCATTTTTTGTGTGGTGCTTAATGTGAGTACCCGCAACATTCCTGTGAAATTTCGTTGAATCATCTTTAGTAGGAACCTAGTAATGTTTTTTGGTTAATTGTGGGCGTGGCAGTAGCAATAATCTGCCCATATTTGGAATGCATGCTAGTGCAGACCCAGTGTATAAATATAATAATTTGTCTTCATATATCATCACTAGAAGCATAGATAGGGTAATTCTCTTTAAGTGGGGTCCCCAAAGTTCATTATATGGGAAGGAGGCGTATACTTCCTCTGATCGACCGCGTATCTTATATAGGGCTTTGTAGGGTCCATATATGTACTAATATAAAATGTTGTCCAAAATGTTTGTATAGGTCGTAAGTTATAATAATATGTCAATAATGGGCGTGGCTGTAGAACTAACTCTCCTATTTTTTGTGTGGTGTTTAATGTTAGTACCCGCAAGATTCCTGTGAAATTTCGTTGAAAAATCTTTAGTAGGAACCTAGTAATGTTTTTTGGTTAATTGTGGGTGTGGCAATAGCAATAATCTGCCCATATTTGGAATGCAAGCTAGTGCAGACCCAGTGTATACATATAATAATTTGTTTTCATATATCATCACTAGAAGCATAGATAGGGTAATTCTCTTTAAGTGGGGTCCCCAAAGTTCATTATATGGAAGGGAGGCGTATCCTTCCTCTGATCGACCCCGTATCTTATATATGGCTTTGTAGGTTCCATATATGTACTAAAATAAAATTTCGTCGAAAAATATTGTATAGGTCGTAAGTTATAATAATATGTCAATAGTGGGCGTGGCTATAGAAATAACTCGCACATTTTTTGAGTGGTGCTTAATGTGAGTACCCGCAACATTCCTGTGAAATTTCGTTGAATCATCTTTAGTAGGAACCTAGTAATGTTTTTTGGTTAATTGTGGGCGTGGCAGTAGCAATAATCTGCCCATATTTGGAATGCATGCTAGTGCAGACCCAGTGTATAAATATAATAATTTGTCTTCATATATCATCACTAGAAGCATAGATAGGGTAATTCTCTTTAAGTGGGGTCCCCAAAGTTCATTATATGGGAAGGAGGCGTATACTTCCTCTGATCGACCGCGTATCTTATATAGGGCTTTGTAGGGTCCATATATGTACTAATATAAAATGTTGTCCAAAATGTTTGTATAGGTCGTAAGTTATAATAATATGTCAATAATGGGCGTGGCTCTAGAACTAACTCTCCTATTTTTTGTGTGGTGTTTAATGTTAGTACCCGCAAGATTCCTGTGAAATTTCGTTGAAAAATCTTTAGTAGGAACCTAGTAATGTTTTTTGGTTAATTGTGGGTGTGGCAATAGCAATAATCTGCCCATATTTGGAATGCAAGCTAGTGCAGACCCAGTGTATACATATAATAATTTGTTTTCATATATCATCACTAGAAGCATAGATAGGGTAATTCTCTTTAAGTGGGGTCCCCAAAGTTCATTATATGGAAGGGAGCCGTATCCTTCCTCTGATCGACCCCGTATCTTATATATGGCTTTGTAGGTTCCATATATGTACTAAAATAAAATTTCGTCGAAAAATATTGTATAGGTCGTAAGTTATAATAATATGTCAATAGTGGGCGTGGCTATAGAAATAACTCGCACATTTTTTGAGTGGTGTTTAATGTTAGTACCCGCAACATTCCTGTGAAATTTCGTTGAAAAATCTTTAATAGGAACCTAGTAATGATTTTTGGTTAATTACGGGCGTGGCAGTAGCAATAATCTGCCCATATTTGGAGTGGATGCTAGTACAGACCCAATGTATACATATACCAATTTGTTTTCATATATCATCACCAGAAGCATAGATAGGTTAATTGTCTTTAAGTGGGGACCCCAAAGTTCAATATATGGGAGGGAGGCGTATCCTTCCTCTAATCGACCCCGAATCTTATATATGGCTTTGTAGGGTCCATATATGTACTAAAATAAAATTTCGTCGAAAAATATTGTATAGATCGTAAGTTATAATAATATGTCAATAGTGGGCCCGGCTGTAGATATAACTCGCCCATTTTTTGTGTGGTCTTTAATGTGAGTACCCGCAACATTCCTGTGAAATTTCGTTGAAAAATCTTTAGTAGGAACCTAGTAATGTTTTTTGGTTAATTGTGGGCGTGGCAGTAGCAATAATCTGCCCATATTTGGAATGCATGCTAGTGCAGACCCAGTGTATAAATATAATAATTTGTCTTCATATATCATCACTAGAAGCATCGATAGGGTAATTCTCTTTAAGTGGGGTCCCCAAAGTTCATTATATGGGAGGGAGGCGTATCCTTCCTCTGATTGACCGCGTATCTTATATAGGGCTTTGTAGGGTCCATATATGTACTAATATAAAATTTCGTCGAAAAATATTGTATAGGTCGTAAGTTATAATAATATGTCAATAGTGGGCCCGGCTGTAGAAATAACTCGCCCATTTTTTATGTGGTGTTTAATGGTAGTACCCGCTACATTCCTGTGAAATTTCGTTGAAAAATCTTTAGTAGGAACCTAGTAATGTTTTTTGGTTAATTGTGGGCGTGGCAATAGCAAAAATCTGCCCATATTTGGAATGCATGCTAGTGCAGACCCAGTGTATACATATAACAATTTGTTTTCATATATCATCACTAGAAGCATAGATAGGGTAATTCTCTTTAAGTGGGGTCCCGAAAGTTCATTATATGGGAGGGAGGCGTATCCTTCCTCTGATCGACCCCGTATCTTATATATGGCTTTGTAGGGTCCATATATGTACTAAAATAAAATTTCGTCGAAAAATATTGTATAGGTCGTAAGTTATAATAATATGTAAATAGTGGGCCCGGCTGTAGAAATAACTCGCCCATTTTTGTGTGGTGTTTAATGTGAGTACCCGCAACATTCCTGTGAAATTTCATTGAAAAATCTTTAGTAGGAACCTAGTAATGTTCTGTGGTTAATTGTGGGCGTGGCAGTAGCAATAATCTGCCCATATTTGGAATGCATGCTAGTGCAGACCCAGTGTATAAATATAATAATTTGTCTTCATATATCATCACAAGAAGCATAGATAGGGTAATTCTCTTTAAGTGGGGTCCCCAAAGTTCATTATATGGGAGGGAGGCGTATCCTTCCTCTGATCGACCGCGTATCTTATATAGGGCTTTGTAGGGTCCATATATGTACTAATATAAAATTTCGTCGAAAAATATTGTATAGGTCGTAAGCTATAATAATACGTCAATAGTGGGCGTGGCTGTAAAAATAACTCGCACACTTTTTGTGTGGTGTTTAATGTTAATACCCGCAACATTCCTATCACATTTCGTTGAAAAATCTTTAATAGGAACCTAGTAATGATTTTTGGTTAATTGCGGGCGTGGCAGTAGCAATAATCTGCCCATATTTGGAGTGGATGCTAGTACAGACCCAATGTATACATATACCAATTTGTTTTCATATATCATCACCAGAAGCATAGATAGGGTAATTGTCTTTAAGTGGGGACCCCAAAGTTCAATATATGGGAGGGAGGCGTATCCTTCCTCTGATCGACCCCGAATCTTATATATGGGTTTGTAGGGTCCATATATGTACTAAAATAAAATTTCGTCGAAAAATATTGTATAGGTCGTAAGTTATAATAATATGTCAATAGTGGGCGTGGCTGTAGAACTAACTCGCCTATTTTTTGTGTGGTGTTTAATGTTAGTACCCGGAACATTCCTATGAAATTTCGTTGAAAAATCTTTAGGAGGAACCTAGTAATGTTTTTTGGTTAATTGTGGGTGTGGCAATAGCAATAATCTGCCCATATTTGGAATGCATGCTAGTGCAGACCCAGTGTATACATATAATAATTTGTTTTCATATATCATCACTAGAAGCATAGATAGGGTAATTCTCTTTAAGTGGGGTCCCCAAAGTTCATTATATGGGAGGGAGGCGTATCCTTCCTCTGATCGACCCCGTATCTTATATATGCCTTTGTAGGGTCCATATATGTACTAAAATAAAATTTCGTCGAAAGATATTGTATAGGTCGTAAGATATAATAATATGTCAATAGTGGGCGTGGCTATAGAAATAACTCGCACATTTTTTGTGTGGTGTTTAATGTTAGTACCCGCAACATTCCTGTGAAATTTCGTTGAAAAATCTTTAATAGGAACCTAGTAATGATTTTTGGTTAATTACGGGCGTGGCAGTAGCAATAATCTGCCCATATTTGGAGTGGATGCTAGTACAGACCCAATGTATACATATACCAATTTGTTTTCATATATCATCACCAGAAGCATAGATAGGTTAATTGTCTTTAAGTGGGGACCCCAAAGTTCAATATATGGGAGGGAGGCGTATCCTTCCTCTAATCGACCCCGAATCTTATATATGGCTTTGTAGGGTCCATATATGTACTAAAATAAAATTTCGTCGAAAAATATTGTATAGGTCGTAAGATATAATAATATGTCAATAGTGGGCGTGGCTGTAGAAATAACTCGCACATTTTTTGTGTGGTGTTTAATGTTAGTATCCGCAACATTCCTGTGAAATTTCGTTGAAAAATCTTTAGTAGGAACCTAGTAATGTTTTTTGGTTAATTGTGGGCGTGGCAATAGCAATAATCTGCCTTTATTTGGAATGCATGCTAGTGCAGACCCAGTGTATAAATATAATAATTTGTCTTCATATATCATCACTAGAAGCATAGATAGGGTAATTCTCTTTAAGTTCATTATATGGGAGGGAGGCGTATCCTTCCTCTGATTGACCGCGTATCTTATATAGGGCTTTGTAGGGTCCATATATGTACTAATATAAAATTTCGTCGAAAAATATTGTATAGGTCGTAAGTTATAATAATATGTCAATAGTGGGCCCGGCTGTAGAAATAACTCGTCCATTTTTTATGTGGTGTTTAATGGTAGTACCCGCAACATTCCTGTGAAATTTCGTTGAAAAATCTTTAGTAGGAACCTAGTAATGTTTTTTGGTTAATTGTGGGCGTGGCAGTAGCAATAATCTGCCCATATTTGGAGTGGATGCTAGTACAGACCCAATGTATACATATACCAATTTGTTTTCATATATCATCACCAGAAGCATAGATAGGTTAATTGTCTTTAAGTGGGGACCCCAAAGTTCAATATATGGGAGGGAGGCGTATCCTTCCTCTAATCGACCCCGAATCTTATATATGGCTTTGTAGGGTCCATATATGTACTAAAATAAAATTTCGTCGAAAAATATTGTATAGGTCGTAAGATATAATAATATGTCAATAGTGGGCGTGGCTGTAGAAATAACTCGCACATTTTTTGTGTGGTGTTTAATGTTAGTATCCGCAACATTCCTGTGAAATTTCGTTGAAAAATCTTTAGTAGGAACCTAGTAATGTTTTTTGGTTAATTGTGGGCGTGGCAATAGCAATAATCTGCCTTTATTTGGAATGCATGCTAGTGCAGACCCAGTGTATAAATATAATAATTTGTCTTCATATATCATCACTAGAAGCATAGATAGGGTAATTCTCTTTAAGTGGGGTCCCCAAAGTTCATTATATGGGAGGGAGGCGTATCCTTCCTCTGATCGACCGCGTATCTTATATAGGGCTTTGTAGGGTCTATATATGTGCTAAAATAAAATTTCGTCGAAAAATATTGTATAGATCGTAAGTTATAATAATATGTCAATAGTGGGCCCGGCTGTAGATATAACTCGCCCATTTTTTGTGTGGTCTTTAATGTGAGTACCCGCAACATTCCTGTGAAATTTCGTTGAAAAATCTTTAGTAGGAACCTAGTAATGTTTTTTGGTTAATTGTGGGCGTGGCAGTAGCAATAATCTGCCCATATTTGGAATGCATGCTAGTGCAGACCCAGTGTATAAATATAATAATTTGTCTTCATATATCATAACTAGAAGCATAGATAGGGTAATTCTCTTTAAGTGGGGTCCCCAAAGTTCATTATATGGGAGGGAGGCGTATCCTTCCTCTGATTGACCGCGTATCTTATATAGGGCTTTGTAGGGCCCATATATGTACTAATATAAAATTTCGTCGAAAAATATTGTATAGGTCGTAAGTTATAATAATATGTCAATAGTGGGCCCGGCTGTAGAAATAACTCGCCCATTTTTTATGTGGTGTTTAATGGTAGTACCCGCAACATTCCTGTGAAATTTCGTTGAAAAATCTTTAGTAGGAACCTAGTAATGTTTTTTGGTTAATTGTGGGCGTGGCAATAGCAAAAATCTGCCCATATTTGGAATGCATGCTAGTGCAGACCCAGTGTATACATATAACAATTTGTTTTCATATATCATCACTAGAGCATAGATAGGGTAATTCTCTTTAAGTGGGGTCCCGAAAGTTCATTATATGGGAGGGAGGCGTATCCTTCCTCTGATCGACCCCGTATCTTATATATGGCTTTGTAGGGTCCATATATGTACTAAAATAAAATTTCGTCGAAAAATATTGTATAGGTCGTAAGTTATAATAATATGTCAATAGTGGGCCCGGCTGTAGAAATAACTCGCCCATTTTTGTGTGGTGTTTAATGTGAGTACCCGCAACATTCCTGTGAAATTTCATTGAAAAATCTTTAGTAGGAACCTAGTAATGTTCTGTGGTTAATTGTGGGCGTGGCAGTAGCAATAATCTGCCCATATTTGGAATGCATGCTAGTGCAGACCCAGTGTATAAATATAATAATTTGTCTTCATATATCATCACAAGAAGCATAGATAGGGTAATTCTCTTTAAGTGGGGTCCCCAAAGTTCATTATATGGGAGGGAGGCGTATCCTTCCTGTGATCGACCGCGTATCTTATATAGGGCTTTGTAGGGTCCATATATGTACTAATATAAAATTTCGTCGAAAAATATTGTATAGGTCGTAAGTTATAATAATATGTCAATAGTGGGCGTGGCTGTAGAAATAACTCGCACATTTTTTGTTTGGTATTTAATGTTAGTACCCGCAACATTCCTGTGAAATTTCGTTGAAAAATCTTTAATAGGAACCTAGTAATGATTTTTGGTTAATTGCGGGCGTGGCAGTAGCAATAATCTGCCCATATTTGGAGTGGATGCTAGTACAGACCCAATGTATACATATACCAATTTGTTTTCATATATCATCACCAGAAGCATAGATAGGGTAATTGTCTTTAAGTGGGGACCCCAAAGTTCAATATATGGGAGGGAGGCGTATCCTTCCTCTGATCGACCCCGAATCTTATATATGGGTTTGTAGGGTCCATATATGTACTAAAATAAAATTTCGTCGAAAAATATTGTATAGGTCGTAAGTTATAATAATATGTCAATAGTGGGCGTGGCTGTAGAACTAACTCGCCTATTTTTTGTGTGGTGTTTAATGTTAGTACCCGGAACATTCCTATGAAATTTTGTTGAAAAATCTTTAGGAGGAACCTAGTAATGTTTTTTGGTTAATTGTGGGTGTGGCAATAGCAATAATCTGCCCATATTTGGAATGCATGCTAGTGCAGACCCAGTGTATACATATAATAATTTGTTTTCATATATCATCACTAGAAGCATAGATAGGGTAATTCTCTTTAAGTGGGGTCCCCAAAGTTCATTATATGGGAGGGAGGCGTATCCTTCCTCTGATCGACCCCGTATCTTATATATGCCTTTGTAGGGTCCATATATGTACTAAAATAAAATTTCGTCGAAAGATATTGTATAGGTCGTAAGTTATAATAATATGTCAATAGTGGGCGTGGCTGTAGAAATAACTCGCCCATTTTTTGTGTGGTGTTTAATGTTAGTACCCGCAACATTCCTGTGAAATTTCGTTAAAAACTCTTTAGTAGGAACCTAGTAATGTTTTTTGGTTAATTGTGGGCGTGGCAATAGCAATAATCTGCCTATATTTGGAATGCATGCTAGTGCAGACCCAGTGTATACATATAATAATTTGTTTTCATATATCATCACTAGAAGCATAGATAGGGTAATTCTCTTTAAGTGGGGTCCCGAAAGTTCATTATATGGGAGGAAGGCGTATCCTTCCTCTGATCGACCCCGTATCTTATATATGGCTTTGTAGCGTCCATATATGTACTAAAATAAAATTTCGTCGAAAAATATTGTATAGGTCGTAAGCTATAATAATATGTCAATAGTGGGCCCGGCTGTAGAAATAACTCGCCCATTTTTTGTGTGGTGCTTAATGTGAGTACCCGCAACATTCCTGTGAAATTTCGTTGAATCATCTTTAGTAGGAACCTAGTAATGTTTATTGGTTAATTGTGGGCGTGGCAGTAGCAATAATCTGCCCATATTTGGAATGCATGCTAGTGCAGACCCAGTGGATAAATATAATAATTTGTCTTCATATATCATCACTAGAAGCATAGATAGGGTAATTCTCTTTAAGTGGGGTCCCCAAAGTTCATTATATGGGAGGGAGGCGTATACTTCCTCTGATCGACCGCGTATCTTATATAGGGCTTTGTAGGGTCCATATATGTACTAATATAAAATTTTGTCCAAAATGTTTGTATAGGTCGTAAGTTATAATAATATGTCAATAATGGGCGTGGCTGTAGAACTAACTCTCCTATTTTTTGTGTGGTGTTTAATGTTAGTACCCGCAAGATTCCTGTGAAATTTCGTTGAAAAATCTTTAGTAGGAACCTAGTAATGTTTTTTGGTTAATTGTGGGTGTGGCAATAGCAATAATCTGCCCATATTTGGAATGCAAGCTAGTGCAGACCCAGTGTATACATATAATAATTTGTTTTCATATATCATCACTAGAAGCATAGATAGGGTAATTCTCTTTAAGTGGGGTCCCCAAAGTTCATTATATGGGAGGGAGGCGTATCCTTCCTCTGATCGACCCCGTATCTTATATATGGCTTTGTAGGGTCCATATATGTACTAAAATAAAATTTCGTCGAAAAATATTGTATAGGTCGTAAGTTATAATAATATGTCAATAGTGGGCGTGGCTATAGAAATAACTCGCACATTTTTTGTGTGGTGTTTAATGTTAGTACCCGCAACATTCCTGTGAAATTTCGTTGAAAAATCTTTAATAGGAACCTAGTAATGATTTTTGGTTAATTGCGGGCGTGGCAGTAGCAATAATCTGCCCATATTTGGAGTGGATGCTAGTACAGACCCAATGTATACATATACCAATTTGTTTTCATATATCATCACCAGAAGCATAGATAGGGTAATTGTCTTTAAGTGGGGACCCCAAAGTTCAATATATGGGAGGGAGGCGTATCCTTCCTCTGATCGACCCCGAATCTTATATATGGCTTTGTAGGGTCCATATATATACTAAAATAAAAATTCGTCGAAAAATATTGTATAGGTCGTAAGTTATAATAATATGTCAATAGTGGGCATGGCTGTAGAAATAACTCGCACATTTTTTGTGTGGTGTTTAATGTTAGTACCGGCAACATTCCTGTGAAATTTCGTTGAAAAATCTTTAATAGGAACCTAGTAATGATTTTAGGTTAATTGCGGGCGTGGCAGTAGCAATAATCTGCCCATATTTGGAGTGGATGCTAGTACAGACCCAATGTATACATATACCAATTTGTTTTCATATATCATCACCAGAAGCATAAATAGGGTAATTGTCTTTAAGTGGGGACCCCAAAGTTCAGTATATGGGAGGGAGGCGTATCCTTCCTCTGATCGACCCCGAATCTTATATATGGCTTTGTAGGGTCCATATATGTACTAAAATAAAATTTCGTCGAAAAATATTGTATAGGTCGTAAGTTATAATAATATGTCAATAATGGGCGTGGCTGTAAAAATAACTCGCCCATTTTTTGTGTGGTGTTTAATGTTAGTACCCGCAACATTCCTGTGAAATTTCGTTGAAAAATCTTTAGTAGGAACCTAGTAATGTTTTTTGGTTAATTGTGGGCGTGGCAATAGCAAAAATCTGCCCATATTTGGAATGCATGCTAGTGCAGACCCAGTGTATACATATAATAATTTGTTTTCGTATATCATCAGTAGAAGCATAGATAGGGTAATTCTCTTTACGTGGGGTCCCGAAAGTTCATTATATGGGAGGGAGGCGTATCCTTCCTCTGATCGACCCCGTATCTTATATATGGCTTTGTAGGGTCCATATATGTACTAAAATAAAATTTCGTCGAAAAATATTGTATAGGTCGTAAGCTATAATAATATGTCAATAGTGGGCCCGGCTGTAGAAATAACTCGCCCATTTTTTGTGTGGTGCTTAATGTGAGTACCCGCAACATTCCTGTGAAATTTCGTTGAAACATCTTTAGTAGGAACCTAGTAATGTTTTTTGGTTAATTGTGGGCGTGGCAGTAGCACTAATCTGCCCATATTTGGAATGCATGCTAGTGCAGACCCAGTGTATAAATATAATAATTTGTCTTCATATATCATCACAAGAAGCATAGATAGGGTAATTCTCTTTAAGTGGGGTCCCCAAAGTTCATTATATGGGAGGGAGGCGTATCCTTCCTCTGATCGACCGCGTATCTTATATAGGGCTTTGTAGGGTCCATATATGTACTAATATAAAATTTCGTCGAAAAATATTGTATAGGTCGTAAGCTATAATAATACGTCAATAGTGGGCGTGGCTGTAAAAATAACTCGCACACTTTTTGTGTGGTGTTTAATGTTAATACCCGCAACATTCCTATCACATTTCGTTGAAAAATCTTTAATAGGAACCTAGTAATGATTTTTGGTTAATTGCGGGCGTGGCAGTAGCAATAATCTGCCCATATTTGGAGTGGATGCTAGTACAGACCCAATGTATACATATACCAATTTGTTTTCATATATCATCACCAGAAGCATAGATAGGGTAATTGTCTTTAAGTGGGGACCCCAAAGTTCAATATATGGGAGGGAGGCGTATCCTTCCTCTGATCGACCCCGAATCTTATATATGGGTTTGTAGGGTCCATATATGTACTAAAATAAAATTTCGTCGAAAAATATTGTATAGGTCGTAAGTTATAATAATATGTCAATAGTGGGCGTGGCTGTAGAACTAACTCGCCTATTTTTTGTGTGGTGTTTAATGTTAGTACCCGGAACATTCCTATGAAATTTCGTTGAAAAATCTTTAGGAGGAACCTAGTAATGTTTTTTGGTTAATTGTGGGTGTGGCAATAGCAATAATCTGCCCATATTTGGAATGCATGCTAGTGCAGACCCAGTGTATACATATAATAATTTGTTTTCATATATCATCACTAGAAGCATAGATAGGGTAATTCTCTTTAAGTGGGGTCCCCAAAGTTCATTATATGGGAGGGAGGCGTATCCTTCCTCTGATCGACCCCGTATCTTATATATGCCTTTGTAGGGTCCATATATGTACTAAAATAAAATTTCGTCGAAAGATATTGTATAGGTCGTAAGTTATAATAATATGTCAATAGTGGGCGTGGCTATAGAAATAACTCGCACATTTTTTGTGTGGTGTTTAATGTTAGTACCCGCAACATTCCTGTGAAATTTCGTTGAAAAATCTTTAATAGGAACCTAGTAATGATTTTTGGTTAATTACGGGCGTGGCAGTAGCAATAATCTGCCCATATTTGGAGTGGATGCTAGTACAGACCCAATGTATACATATACCAATTTGTTTTCATATATCATCACCAGAAGCATAGATAGGTTAATTGTCTTTAAGTGGGGACCCCAAAGTTCAATATATGGGAGGGAGGCGTATCCTTCCTCTAATTGACCCCGAATCTTATATATGGCTTTGTAGGGTCCATATATGAACTAAAATAAAATTTCGTCGAAAAATATTGTATAGGTCGTAAGATATAATAATATGTCAATAGTGGGCGTGGCTGTAGAAATAACTCGCCCATTTTTTGTGTGGTGTTTAATGTTAGTACCCGCAACATTCCTGTGAAATTTCGTTAAAAAATCTTTAGTAGGAACCTAGTAATGTTTTTTGGTTAATTGTGGGCGTGGCAATAGCAATAATCTGCCTATATTTGGAATGCATGCTAGTGCAGACCCAGTGTATACATATAATAATTTGTTTTCATATATCATCACTAGAAGCATAGATAGGGTAATTCTCTTTAAGTGGGGTCCCGAAAGTTCATTATATGGGAGGGAGGCGTATCCTTCCTCTGATCGACCCCGTGTCTTATATATGGCTTTGTAGGGTCCATATATGTACTAAAATAAAATTTCGTCGAAAAATATTGTATAGGTCGTAAGCTATAATAATATGTCAATAGTGGGCCCGGCTGTAGAAATAACTCGCCCATTTTTTGTGTGGTGCTTAATGTGAGTACCCGCAACATTCCTGTGAAATTTCGTTGAATCATCTTTAGTATTAACCTAGTAATGTTTTTTGGTTAATTGTGGGCGTGGCAGTAGCAATAATCTGCCCATATTTGGAATGCATGCTAGTGCAGACCCAGTGTATAAATATAATAATTTGTCTTCATATATCATCACTAGAAGCATAGATAGGGTAATTCTCTTTAAGTGGGGTCCCCAAAGTTCATTATATGGGAGGGAGGCGTATACTTCCTCTGATCGACCGCGTATCTTATATAGGGCTTTGTAGGGTCCATATATGTACTAATATAAAGTTTTGTCCAAAATGTTTGTATAGGTCGTAAGTTATAATAATATGTCAATAATGGGCGTGGCTGTAGAACTAACTCTCCTATTTTTTGTGTGGTGTTTAATGTTTGTACCCGCAAGATTCCTGTGAAATTTCGTTGAAAAATCTTTAGTAGGAACCTAGTAATGTTTTTTGGTTAATTGTGGGTGTGGCAATAGCAATAATCTGCCCATATTTGGAATGCAAGCTAGTGCAGACCCAGTGTATACATATAATAATTTGTTTTCATATATCATCACTAGAAGCATAGATAGGGTAATTCCCTTTAAGTGGGGTCCCCAAAGTTCATTATATGGGAGGGAGGCGTATCCTTCCTCTGATCGACCCCGTATCTTATATATGGCTTTGTAGGGTCCATATATGTACTAAAATAAAATTTCGTCGAAAAATATTGTATAGGTCGTAAGTTATAATAATATGTCAATAGTGGGCGTGGCTATAGAAATAACTCGCACATTTTTTGTGTGGTGTTTAATGTTAGTACCCGCAACATTCCTGTGAAATTTCGTTGAAAAATCTTTAATAGGAACCTAGTAATGATTTTTGGTTAATTGCGGGCGTGGCAGTAGCAATAATCTGCCCATATTTGGAGTGGATGCTAGTACAGACCCAATGTATACATATACCAATTTGTTTTCATATATCATCACCAGAAGCATAAATAGGGTAATTGTCTTTAAGTGGGGACCCCAAAGTTCAGTATATGGGAGGGAGGCGTATCCTTCCTCTGATCGACCCCGAATCTTATATATGGCTTTGTAGGGTCCATATATGTACTAAAATAAAATTTCGTCGAAAAATATTGTATAGGTCGTAAGTTATAATAATATGTCAATAATGGGCGTGGCTGTAGAAATAACTCGCCCATTTTTTGTGTGGTGTTTAATGTTAGTACCCGCAACATTCCTGTGAAATTTCGTTGAAAAATCTTTAGTAGGAACCTAGTAATGTTGTTTGGTTAATTGTGGGCGTGGCAATAGCAAAAATCTGCCCATATTTGGAATGCATGCTAGTGCAGACCCAGTGTATACATATAATAATTTGTTTTCGTATATCATCAGTAGAAGCATAGATAGGGTAATTCTCTTTACGTGGGGTCCCGAAAGTTCATTATATGGGAGGGAGGCGTATCCTTCCTCTGATCGACCCCGTATCTTATATATGGCTTTGTAGGGTCCATATATGTACTAAAATAAAATTTCGTCGAAAAATATTGTATAGGTCGTAAGCTATAATAATATGTCAATAGTGGGCCCGGCTGTAGAAATAACTCGCCCATTTTTTGTGTGGTGCTTAATGTGAGTACCCGCAACATTCCTGTGAAATTTCGTTGAAACATCTTTAGTAGGAACCTAGTAATGTTTTTTGGTTAATTGTGGGCGTGGCAGTAGCAATAATCTGGCCCATATTTGCAATGCATGCTAGTGCAGACCCAGTGTATAAATATAATAATTTGTCTTCATATATCATCACTAGAAGCATAGATAGGGTAATTCTCTTTAAGTGGGGTCCCCAAAGTTCATTATATGGGAGGGAGGCGTATCGTTCCTCTGATCGACCCCGTATCTTATATATGGCTTTGTAGGGTCCATATATGTACTAAAATAAAATTTCGTCGAAAAATATTGTATAGGTCGTAAGTTATAATAATATGTCAATAGTGGGCGTGGCTATAGAAATAACTCGCACATTTTTTGTGTGGTGTTTAATGTTAGTACCCGCAACATTCCTGTGAAATTTCGTTGAAAAATCTTTAATAGGAACCTAGTAATGATTTTTGGTTAATTGCGGGCGTGGCAGTAGCAATATTCTGCCCATATTTGGAGTGGATGCTAGTACAGACCCAATGTATACATATACCAATTTGTTTTCATATATCATCACCAGAAGCATAGATAGGGTAATTGTCTTTAAGTGGGGACCCCAAAGTTCACTATATGGGAGGGAGGCGTATCCTTCCTCTGATCGACCCCGAATCTTATATATGGCTTTGTAGGGTCCATATATATACTAAAATAAAAATTCGTCAAAAATATTGTATAGGTCGTAAGTTATAATAATATGTCAATAGTGGGCATGGCTGTAGAAATAACTCGCACATTTTTTGTGTGGTGTTTAATGTTAGTACCAGCAACATTCCTGTGAAATTTCGTTGAAAAATCTTTAGTAGGAACCTAGTAATGTTTTTTGGTTAATTGTGGGCGTGGCAGTAGCAATAATCTGCCCATATTTGCAATGCATGCTAGTGCAGACCCAGTCTATACATATAATTATTTGTTTTCATATATCATCACTAAAAGCATAGATAGGGTAATTCTCTTTAAGTGGGGTCCCGAAAGTAAATTATATGGGAGGGAGACGTATCCTTCCTCTGATCGACCCCGTATCTTATATATGGCTTTGTAGGGTGCATATATGTACTAAAATAAAATTTCGTAGAAAAATATTGTATAGGTCGTAAGTTATAATAATATGTCAATAGTGGGCCCGGCTGTAGAAATAACTCGCCCATTTTTTGTGTGGTGTTTAATGTGAGTACCCGCAACATTCCTGTGAAATTTCATTGAAAAATCTTTAGTAGGAACCTAGTAATGTTCTTTGGTTAATTGTGGGCGTGGCAGTAGCAATAATCTGCCCATATTTGGAGTGGATGCTAGTACAGACCCAATGTATATATATACAAATTTGTTTTCATATATCATCACCAGAAGCATAAATAGGGTAATTGTCTTTAAGTGGGGACCCCAAAGTTCAATATATGGGAGGGAGGCGTATCCTTCCTCTGATCGACCCCGAATCTTATATATGGCTTTGTAGGGTCCATATATGTACTAAAATAAAATTTCGTCGAAAAATATTGTATAGGTCGTAAGTTATAATAATATGTCAATAGTGGGCGTGGCTGTAGAAATAACTCGCCCATTTTTTGTGTGGTGTTTAATGTTAGTACCCGCAACATTCCTGTGAAATTTCGTTGAAAAATCTTTAGTAGGAACCTAGTAATGTTTTTTGGTTAATTGTGGGCGTGGCAATAGCAATAATCTGCCCATATTTGCAATGCATGCTAGTGCAGACCCAGTCTATACATATAATAATTTGTTTTCATATATCATCACTAGAAGCATAGATAGGGTAATTCTCTTTAAGTGGGGTCCCGAAAGTAAATTATATGGGAGGGAGACGTATCCTTCCTCTGATCGACCCCGTATCTTATATATGGCTTTGTAGGGTCCATATATGTACTAAAATAAAATTTCGTCGAAAAATATTGTATAGGTCGTAAGTTATAATAATATGTCAATAGTGGGCCCGGCTGTAGAAATAACTCGCCCATTTTTTATGTGGTGTTTAATGTTAGTACCCGCAACATTCCTGTGAAATTTCGTTGAAAAATCTTTAGTAGGAACCTAGTAATGTTTTTTAGTTAATTGTGGGCGTGGCAATAGCAAAAATCTGCCCATATTTGGAATGCATGCTAGTGCAGACCCAGTGTATACATATAATAATTTGTTTTCGTATATCATCAGTAGAAGCATAGATAGGGTAATTCTCTTTAAGTGGGGACCCCAAAGTTCACTATATGGGAGGGAGGCGTATCCTTCCTCTGATCGACCCCGAATCTTATATATGGCTTTGTAGGGTCCATATATATACTAAAATAAAAATTCGTCGAAAAATATTGTATAGGTCGTAAGTTATAATAATATGTCAATAGTGGGCATGGCTGTAGAAATAACTCGCACATTTTTTGTGTGGTGTTTAATGTTAGTACCAGCAACATTCCTGTGAAATTTCGATGAAAAATCTTTAGTAGGAACCTAGTAATGTTTTTTGGTTAATTGTGGGCGTGGCAATAGCAATAATCTGCCCATATTTGCAATGCATGCTAGTGCAGACCCAGTCTATACATATAATAATTTGTTTTCATATATCATCACTAAAAGCATAGATAGGGTAATTCTCTTTAAGTGGGGTCCCGAAAGTAAATTATATGGGAGGGAGACGTATCCTTCCTCTGATCGACCCCGTATCTTATATATGGCTTTGTAGGGTGCATATATGTACTAAAATAAAATTTCGTCGAAAAATATTGTATAGGTCGTAAGTTATAATAATATGTCAATAGTGGGCCCGGCTGTAGAAATAACTCGCCCATTTTTTGTGTGGTGTTTAATGTGAGTACCCGCAACATTCCTGTGAAATTTCATTGAAAAATCTTTAGTAGGAACCTAGTAATGTTCTTTGGTTAATTGTGGGCGTGGCAGTAGCAATAATCTGCCCATATTTGGAGTGGATGCTAGTACAGACCCAATGTATATATATACCAATTTGTTTTCATATATCATCACCAGAAGCATAAATAGGGTAATTGTCTTTAAGTGGGGACCCCAAAGTTCAATATATGGGAGGGAGGCGTATCCTTCCTCTGATCGACCCCGAATCTTATATATGGCTTTGTAGGGTCCATATATGTACTAAAATAAAATTTCGTCGAAAAATATTGTATAGGTCGTAAGTTATAATAATATGTCAATAGTGGGCGTGGCTGTAGAAATAACTCGCCCATTTTTTGTGTGGTGTTTAATGTTAGTACCAGCAACATTCCTGTGAAATTTCGTTGAAAAATCTTTAGTAGGAACCTAGTAATGTTTTTTGGTTAATTGTGGGCGTGGCAATAGCAATAATCTGCCCATATTTGCAATGCATGCTAGTGCAGACCCAGTCTATACATATAATAATTTGTTTTCATATATCATCACTAGAAGCATAGATAGGGTAATTCTCTTTAAGTGGGGTCCCGAAAGTAAATTATATGGGAGGGAGACGTATCCTTCCTCTGATCGACCCCGTATCTTATATATGGCTTTGTAGGGTCCATATATGTACTAAAATAAAATTTCGTCGAAAAATATTGTATAGGTCGTAAGTTATAATAATATGTCAATAGTGGGCCCGGCTGTAGAAATAACTCGCCCATTTTTTGTGTGGTGTTTAATGTAAGTACCCGCAACATTCCTGTGAAATTTCGTTGAAAAATCTTTAGTAGGAACCTAGTAATGTTTTTTGGTTAATTGTGGCCGTGGCAATAGCAAAAATCTGCCCATATTTGGAATGCATGCTAGTGC
The DNA here is from genome assembly GCA_920105625.2 of Clusia tigrina. NCBI lineage: Eukaryota > Metazoa > Arthropoda > Insecta > Diptera > Clusiidae > Clusia > Clusia tigrina. Next base: position 342,220,883 of record OV050030.1, read on the forward strand.
AGACCCAGTGTATACATATAATAATTTGTTTTCGTATATCATCACTAGAAGCATAGATAGGGTAATTCTCTTTACGTGGGGTCCCGAAATTTCATTATATGGGAGGGAGGCGTATCCTTCCTCTGATCGACCCCGTATCTTATATATGGCTTTGTAGGGTCCATATATGTACTAATATAAAATTTTGTCCAAAATTTTTGTATAGGTCGTAAGTTATAATAATATGTCAATAATGGGCGTGGCTGTAGAACTAACTCGCCTATTTTTTGTGTGGTGTTTAATGTTAGTACCCGCAAGATTCCTGTGAAATTTCGTTGAAAAATCTTTAGTAGGAACCTAGTAATGTTTTTTGGTTAATTGTGGGTGTGGCAATAGCAATAATCTGCCCATATTTGGAATGTATGCTAGTGCAGACACAGTGTATAAATATAATAATTTGTCTTCATATATCATCACTAGAAGCATAGATAGGGTAATTCTCTTTAAGTAGGGTCCCCAAAGTTCATTATATGGGAGGGAGGCGTATCCTTCCTCTGATCGACCGCGTATCTTATATAGGGCTTTGTAGGGTCCATATATGTACTAATATAAAATTTCGTCGAAAAATATTGTATAGGTCGTAAGTTATAATAATATGTCAATAGTGGGCGTGGCTGTAAAAATAACTCGCACATTTTTTGTGTGGTGTTTAATGTTAGTACCGGCAACATTCCTGTGAAATTTCGTTGAAAAATCTTTAGTAGGAACCTAGTAATGTTTTTTGGTTAATTGTGGGCGTGGCAATAGCAAAAATCTGCCCATATTTGGAATGCATGCTAGTGCAGACCCAGTGTATACATATAATAATTTGTTTTCATATATCATCACTAGAAGCATAGATAGGGTAATTCTCTTTAAGTGCGGTCCCGAAAGTTCATTATATGGGAGGGAGGCGTATCCTTCCTCTGATCGACCCCGTATCTTATGGCTTTGTAGGGTCTATATATGTACTAAAATAAAATTTCGTCGAAAGATATTGTATAGGTCGTAAGTTATAATAATATGTCAATAGTGGGCGTGGCTATAGAAATAACTCGCACATTTTTTGTGTGGTGTTTAATGTTAGTACCCGCAACATTCCTGTGAAATTTCGTAGAAAAATCTTTAATAGGAACCTAGTAATGATTTTTGGTTAATTCCGGGCGTGGCAGTAGCAATAATCTGCCCATATTTGGAGTGGATGCTAGTACAGACCCAATGTATATATATACTAATTTGTTTTCATATATCATCACCAGAAGCATAGATAGGGTAATTGTCTTTAAGTGGGGAGCCCAAAGTTCAATATATGGGAGGGAGGAGTATCCTTCCTCTGATCGACCCCGAATCTTATATATGGCTTTGTAGGGTCCATATATGTACTAAAATAAAATTTCGTCGAAAAATATTGTATAGGTCGTAAGTTATAATAATATGTCAATAGTGGGCGTGGCTGTAGAAATAAGTCGCACATTTTTTGTGTGGTGTTTAATGTTAGTACCCGCAACATTCCTGTGAAATTTCGTTGAAAAATCTTTAGTAGGAACCTAGTAATGTTTTTTGGTTAATTGTGGGCGTGGCAATAGCAATAATCTGCCCATATTTGGTATGCATGCTAGTGCAGACCCAGTGTATACATATAGTAATTTGTTTTCATATATCATTACTAGAAGCATAGATAGGGTAATTCTCTTTAAGTGGGGTCCCGAAAGTTCATTATATGGGAGGGAGGCGTATCCTTCCTCTGATCGACCCCGTATCTTATATATGGCTTTGTAGGGTCCATATATGTACTAAAATAAAATTTCGTCGAAAAATATTCTATAGGTCGTAAGTTATCATAATATGTCAATAGTGGGCCCGGCTGTAGAAATAACTCGCCCATTTTTTGTGTGGTGTTTAATGTGAGTACCCGCAACATTCCTGTGAAATTTCGTTGAAAAATCGTTAGTAGGAACCTAGTAATGTTTTTTGGTTAATTGTGGGCGTGGCAGTAGCAATAATCTGCCCATATTTGGAATGCATGCTAGTGAAGACCCAGTGTATAAATATAATAATTTGTCTTCATATATCATCAATAGAAACATAGATAGGGTAATTCTCTTTAAGTGGGGTCCCCAAAGTTCATTATATGGGAGGGAGGCGTATCCTTCCTCTGATCGACCGCGTATCTTATATAGTGCTTTGTAGGGTCCATATATGTACTAATATAAAATTTCGTCGAAAAATATTGTATAGGTCGTAAGTTATAATAATATGTCAATAGTGGGCGTGGCTGTAAAAATAACTCGCACATTTTTTGTGTGGTGTTTAATGTTAGTAGCCGCAACATTCCTGTGAAATTTCGTTGAAAAATCTTCAGTAAGAACCTAGTAATGTTTTTTGGTTAATTGTGGGCGTGGCAATAGCAATAATCTGCCCATATTTGGAATGCATGCTAGTGCAGACCCAGTGTATAAATATAATAATTTGTCTTCATATATCATCACTAGAAACATAGATAGGGTAATTCTCTTTAAGTGGGGTCCCGAAAGTTCATTATATGGGAGGGAGGCGTATCCTTCCTCTGATCGACTCCGTATCTTATATATGGCTTTGTAGGGTCCAATATGTCAATAGTGGGCGTGGCTGTAAAAATAACTCGCACATTTTTTGTGTGGTGTTTAATGTTAGTACCCGCAACATTCCTGTGAAATTTCGTTGAAAAATCTTTAATAGGAACCTAGTAATGATTTTTGGTTAATTGCGGGCGTGGCAGTAGCAATAATCTGCCCATATTTGGAGTGAATGCTAGTACAGACTCAATGCATACATATACCAATTTGTTTTCATATATCATCACCAGAAGCATAGATAGGGTAATTGTCTTTAAGTGGGGACCCCACAGTTCAATATATGGGAGGGAGGCGTATCCTTCCTCTGATCGACCCCGAATCTTATATATGGCTTTGTAGGGTCCATATATGTACTAAAATAAAATTTCGTCGAAAAATATTGTATAGGTCGTAAGTTATAATAATATGTCAATAGTGGGCGTGGCTGTAGAAATAACTCGCCCATTTTTTGTGTGGTGTTTAATGTTAGTAGCCGCAACATTCCTGTGAAATTTCGTTGAAAAATCTTCAGTAAGAACCTAGTAATGTTTTTTGGTTAATTGTGGGCGTGGCAATAGCAATAATCTGCCCATATTTGGAATGCATACTAGTGCAGATCCATTGTATACATATAATAATTTGTTTTCATATATCATCACTAGAAGGGAGGGATAGGGATGCGTATCCTTCCTCTGATCGACCCCGTATTTTATATATGGCTTTGTAGGGTCCAATATGTCAATAGTGGGCGTGGCTGTAAAAATAACTCGCACAATTTTTGTGTGGTGTTTAATGTTAGTACCCGCAACATTCCTGTGAAATTTCGTTGAAAAATCTTTAATAGGAACCTAGTAATGATTTTTGGTTAATTGCGGGCGTGGCAGTAGCAATAATCTGCCCATATTTGGAGTGGATGCTAGTACAGACCCAATGTATACATATACCAATTTGTTTTCATATATCATCACCAGAAGCATAGATAGGGTAATTGTCTTTAAGTGGGGACCCCAAAGTTAAATATATGGGAGGGAGGCGTATCCTTCCTCTGATCGACGCCGTATCTTATATATGGCTGTAGGGTCCATATATGTACTAATATAAAATTTCGTCGAAAAAGATTGTATAGGTCGTAAGTTATAATAATATGTCAATAGTGGGCCCGTCTGTAGAAATAACTCGCCCATTTTTTGTGTCGTGTTTAATGTGAGTACCCGCAACATTCCTGTGAAATTTCGTTGAAAAATCTTTAGTAGGAGCCTAGTAATGTTCTTTGGTTAATTGTGGGCGTGGCAGTAGCAATAATCTGCCCATATTTGGAATGCATGCTAGTGCAGACCCAGTGTATAAATATAATAATTTGTCTTCATATATCATCACTAGAAGCATACATAGGGTAATTCTCTTTAAGTGGGGTCCCCAAAGTTCATTATATGGGAGGGAGGCGTATCCTTCCTCTGATCGACCGCGTATCTTATATAGGGCTTTGTATGGTCCATATATGTACTAATATAAAATTTCGTCGAAAAATATTGTATAGGTCGTAAGTTATAATAATATGTCAATAGTGGGCGTGGCTGTAAAAATAACTCGCACATTTTTTGTGTGGTGTTTAATGTTAGTACCGGCAACATTCCTGTGAAATTTCGTTGAAAAATCTTTAGTAGGAACCTAGTAATGTTTTTTGGTTAATTGTGGGCGTGGCAATAGCAAAAATCTGCCCATATTTGGAATGCATGCTAGTGCAGACCCAGTGTATACATATAATAATTTGTTTTCATATATCATCACTAGAAGCATAGATAGGGTAATTCTCTTTAAGTGGGGTCCCGAAAGTTCATTATATGGGAGGGAGGCGTATCCTTCCTCTGATCGACCCCGTATCTTATGGCTTTGTAGGGTCCATATATGTACTAAAATAAAATTTCGTCGAAAGATATTGTATAGGTCGTAAGTTATAATAATATGTCAATAGTGGGCGTGGCTATAGAAATAACTCGCACATTTTTTGTGTGGTGTTTAATGTTAGTACCCGCAACATTCCTGTGAAATTTCGTTGAAAAATCTTTAATAGGAACCTAGTAATGATTTTTGGTTAATTGCGGGCGTGGCAGTAGCAATAATCTGCCCATATTTGGAGTGGATGCTAGTACAGACCCAATGTATATATATACCAATTTGTTTTCATATATCATCACCAGAAGCATAGATAGGGTAATTGTCTTTAAGTGGGGAGCCCAAAGTTCAATATATGGGAGGGAGGCGTATCCTTCCTCTGATCGACCCCGAATCTTATATATGGCTTTGTAGGGTCCATATATGTACTAAAATAAAATTTCGTCGAAAAATATTGTATAGGTCGTAAGTTATAATAATATGTCAATAGTGGGCGTGGCTGTAGAAATAAGTCGCACATTTTTTGTGTGGTGTTTAATGTTAGTACCCACAACATTCCTATGAAATTTCGTTGAAAAATCTTTAGTAGGAACCTAGTAATGTTTTTTGGTTAATTGTGGGCGTGGCAATAGCAATAATCTGCCCATATTTGGAATGCATGCTAGTGCAGACCCAGTGTATACATATAGTAATTTGTTTTCATATATCATTACTAGAAGCATAGATAGGGTAATTCTCTTTAAGTGGGGTCCCGAAAGTTCATTATATGGGAGGGAGGCGTATCCTTCCTCTGATCGACCCCGTATCTTATATATGGCTTTGTAGGGTCCATATATGTACTAAAATAAAATTTCGTCGAAAAATATTCTATAGGTCGTAAGTTATAATAATATGTCAATAGTGGGCCCGGCTGTAGAAATAACTCGCCCATTTTTTGTGTGGTGTTTAATGTGAGTACCCGCAACATTCCTGTGAAATTTCGTTGAAAAATCTTTAGTAGGAACCTAGTAATGTTTTTTGGTTAATTGTGGGCGTGGCAGTAGCAATAATCTGCCCATATTTGGAATGCATGCTAGTGCAGACCCAGTGTATAAATATAATAATTTGTCTTCATATATCATCACTAGAAACATAGATAGGGTAATTCTCTTTAAGTGGGGTCCCGAAAGTTCATTATATGGGAGGGAGGCGTATCCTTCCTCTGATCGACCCCGTATCTTATATATGGCTTTGTAGGGTCCAATATGTCAATAGTGGGCGTGGCTGTAAAAATAACTCGCACATTTTTTGTGTGGTGTTTAATGTTAGTACCCGCAACATTCCTGTGAAATTTCGTTGAAAAATCTTCAGTAAGAACCTAGTAATGTTTTTTGGTTAATTGTGGGCGTGGCAATAGCAATAATCTGCCCATATTTGGAATGCATACTAGTGCAGATCCATTGTATACATATAATAATTTGTTTTCATATATCATCACTAGAAGGGAGGGATAGGGATGCGTATCCTTCCTCTGATCGACCCCGTATTAATATATATCTTTGTAGGGTCCAATACAGACTCAATGCATACATATACCAATTTGTTTTCATATATCATCACCAGAAGCATAGATAGGGTAATTCTCTTTAAGTGGGGTCCCGAAAGTTCATTATATGGGAGGGAGGCGTATCCTTCCTCTGATAGACCCCGTATCTTATATATGGCTTTGTAGGGTCCATATATGTACTAAAATAAAATTTCGTAAAAAATATTGTAAAGGTCGTAAGTTATAATAATATGTCAATAGTGGGCGTGGCTATAGAAATAACTCGCACATTTTTTGTGTGGTGTTTAATGTGAGTACCCGCAACATTCCTATGAAATTTCGTCGAAAAATCTTTAATATGAACCAAGTAATGATTTTTGGTTAATTGCGGGCGTGGCAGTAGCAATAATCTGCCCATATTTGGAGTGGATGCTAGTACAGACCCAATGTATACATATACCAATTTGTTTTCATATATCACCACCAGAAGCATAGATAGGGTAATTGTCTTTAAGTGGGGAACCCAAAGTTCAATATATGGGAGGGAGGCGTATCCTTCCTCTGATGGACCCCGAATCTTATATATGGCTTTGTAGTGTCCATATATGTACTAAAATAAAATTTCGTCGAAAAATATTGTATAGGTCGTAAGTTATAATAATATGTCAATAGTGGGCGTGGCTGTAGAAATAAGTCGCACATTTTTTGTGTGGTGTTTAAAGTTAGTACCCGCAACATTCCTGTGAAATTTCGTTGAAAAATCTTTAGTAGGAACCTAGTAATGTTTTTTGGTTAATTGTGGGCGTGGCAATAGCAATAATCTGCCCATATTTGGAATGCATGCTAGTGCAGACCCAGTGTATATATATAGTAATTTGTTTTCATATATCATTACTAGAAGCATAGATAGGGTAATTCTCTTTAAGTGGGGTCCCGAAAGTTCATTATATGGCAGGGAGGCGTATCCTTCCTCTGATCGACCCCGTATCTTTGTAGGGTCCATATATGTACTAAAATAAAATTTCGTCGAAAAATATTCTATAGGTCGTAAGTTATAATAATATGTCAATAGTGGGCCCGGCTGTAGAAATAACTCGCCCATTTTTTGTGTGGTGTTTAATGTGAGTACCCGCAACATTCCTTTGAAATTTCGTTGAAAAATCTTTAGTAGGAACCTAGTAATGTTTTTTGGTAAATTGTCGGCGTGGCAGTAGCAATAATCTGCCCATATTTGGAATGCATGCAGTGCAGACCCAGTGTATAAATATAATAATTTGTCTTCATATATCATCACTAGAAACATAGATAGGGTAATTCTCTTTAAGTGGGGTCCCCAAAGTTCATTATATGGGAGGGAGGCGTATCCTTCCTCTGATCGACCGCGTATCTTATATAGGGCTTTGTAGGGTCCATATATCTACTAATATAAAATTTCGTCGAAAAATATTGTATAGGTCGTAAGTTATAATAATATGTCAATAGTGGGCGTGGCTGTAAAAATAACTCGCTGATTTTTTGTGTGGTGTTTAATGTTAGTACCCGCAACATTCCAGTGAAATTTCGTTGAAAAATCTTTAGTAGGAACCTAGTAATGTTTTTTGGTTAATTGTGGGCGTGGCAATAGCAAAAATCTGCCCATATTTGGAATGCATGCTAGTGCAGACCCAGTGTATACATATAATAATTTGTTTTCACATATCATCACTAGAAGCATAGATAGGGTAATTCTCTTTAAGTGGGGTCCCGAAAGTTCATTATATGGGAGGGAGGCGTATCCTTCCTCTGATCGACCCCGTATCTTATATATGGCTTTGTAGGGTCCAATATGTCAATAGTGGGCGTGGCTGTAAAAATAACTCGCACATTTTTTGTGTGGTGTTTAATGTTAGTACCCGCAACATTCCTGTGAAATTTCGTTGAAAAATCGTTAATAGGAACCTAGTAATGATTTTTGGTTAATTGCGGGCGTGGCAGTAGCAATAATCTGCCCATATTTGGAGTGGATGCTAGTACAGACTCAATGTATACATATACCAATTAGTTTTCATATATCATCACCAGAAGCATAGATAGGGTAATTGTCTTTAAGTGGGGACCCCAAAGTTCAATATATGGGAAGGAGGCATATCCTTCCTCTGATCGACCCCGAATCTTATATATGGCTTTGTAGGGTCCATATATGTACTAAAATAAAATTTCGTCGAAAAATATTGTATAGGTCGTAAGTTATAATAATATGTCAATAGTGGGCGTGGCTGTAGAAATAACTCGCCCATTTTTTGTGTGGTGTTTAATGTTAGTACCCGCAACATTCCTGTGAAATTTCGTTGAAAAATCTTCAGTAAGAACCTAGTAATGTTTTTTGGTTAATTGTGGGCGTGGCAATAGCAATAATCTGCCCATATTTGGAATGCATACTAGTGCAGATCCATTGTATACATATAAAAATTGGTTTTCATATATCATCACTAGAAGCATAGATAGGGTAATTCTCTTTAAGTGGGGTCCCGAAAGTTCATTATATGGGAGGGAGGCGTATCCTTCCTCTGATCGACCCCGTATTTTATATATGGCTTTGTAGGGTCCAATATGTCAATAGTGGGCGTGGCTGTAAAAATAACTCGCACATTTTTTGTGTGGTGTTTTATGTTAGTACCCGCAACATTCCTGTGAAATTTCGTTGAAAAATCTTTAATAGGAACCTAGTAATGATTTTTGGTTAATTGCGGGCGTGGCAGTAGCAATAATCTGCCCATATTTGGAGTGGATGCTAGTACAGACCCAATGTATACATATACCAATTTGTTTTCATATATCATCACCAGAAGCATAGATAGGGTAATTGTCTTTAAGTGGGGACCCCTACGTTCAATATTTGGGAGGGAGGAGTATCCTTCCTCTGATCGACGCCGTATCTTATATATGGCTTTGTAGGGTCCATATATGTACTAAAATAAAATTTCATCGAAAAATATTGTATAGGTCGTAAGTTATAATAATATGTCAATATTGGGCCCGGCTGTAGAAATAACTCGCCCATTTTTTGTGTGGTGTTTAATGTTAGTACCCGCAACATTCCTGTGAAATCGTTGAAAAATCTTTAGTAGGAACCTAGTAATGTTTTTTGGTTAATTGTGGGCGTGGCAATAGCAATAATCTGCCCATATTTGGAATGCATGCTAGTGCAGACCCAGTGTATACATATAATAATTTGTTTACATATATCATCACTAGAAGCATAGATAGGGTAATTCCCTTTAAGTGTGGTCCCGAAAGTTCATGATATGGGAGGGAGGCGTATCCTTCCTCTGATCGACCCCGTATCTTATATATGGCTTTGTAGGGTCCATATATGTACTAAAATAAAATTTCGTCGAAAAATATTGTATAGGTCGTAAGTTATAATAATATGTCAATAGTGGGCCCGGCTGTAGAAATAGCTCGCCCATTTTTTGTGTGGTGTTTATTGTAAGTACCCGCAACATTCCTGTGAAATTTCGTTGAAAAATCTTTAATAGGAACCTAGTAATATTTTTTGGTTAATTGTGGTCGTGGCAGTAGCAATAATCTGCCCATATTTGGAATGCATGCTAGTGCAGACCCAGTGTATAAATATAATAATTTGTCTTCATATATCATCACTAGAAGCATAGATAGGGTAATTCTCTTTAAGTGGGGTCCCCAAAGTTCATTATATGGGAGGGAGGCGTATCCTTCCTCTGATCGACCGCGTATCTTATATAGGGCTTTGTAGGGTCCATATATGTACTAATATAAAATTTCGTCCAAAAATATTGTATAGATCGTAAGTTATAATAATATGTCAATAGTGGGCGTGGCTTTAAAAATAACTCGCTCATTTTTTGTGTGGTGTTTAATGTTAGTACCCGCAACATTCCAGTGAAATTTCGTTGAAAAATCTTTAGTAGTAACCTAGTAATGTTTTTTGGTTAATTGTGGGCGTGGCAATAGCAAAAATCTGCCCATATTTGGAATGCATGCTAGTGCAGACCCAGTGTATACATAACATAATTTGTTTTTATATATCATCACTAGAAGCATAGATAGGGTAATTCTCTTTAAGCGGGGTCCCGAAAGTTCATTATATGGGAGGGAGGCGTATCCTTCCTCTGATCGACCCCGTATCTTATATATGGCTTTGTAGGGTCCAATATGTCAGTAGTGGGCGTGGCTGTAAAAATAACTCGCACATTTTTTGTGTGGTGTTTAATGTTAGTACCCGCAACATTCCTGTGAAATTTCGTTGAAAAATCTTTAATAGGAACCTAGTAATGATTTTTGGTTAATTGCGGGCGTGGCAGTAGCAATAATCTGCCCATATTTGGAGTGGATGCTAGTACAGACTCAATGTATACATATACCAATTTGTTTTCATATATCATCACCAGAAGCATAGATAGGGTAATTGTCTTTAAGTGGGGACCCCAAAGTTCAATATATGGGAGGGAGGCGTATCCTTCCTCTGATCGACCCCGAATCTTATATATGGCTTTGTAGGGTCCATATATGTACTAAAATAAAATTTCGTCGAAAAATATTGTATAGGTCGTAAGTTATAATAATATGTCAATAGTGGGCGTGGCTGTAGAAATAACTCGCCCATTTTTTGTGTGGTGTTTAATGTTAGTAGCCGCAACATTCCTGTGAAATTTCGTTGAAAAATCTTCAGTAAGAACCTAGTAATGTTTTTTGGTTAATTGTGGGCGTGGCAATAGCAATAATCTGCCCATATTTGGAATGCATACTAGTGCAGATCCATTGTATACATATAATAATTTGTTTTCATATATCATCACTAGAAGCATAGATAGGGTAATTCTCTTTAAGTGGGGTCCCGAAAGTTCATTATATGGGAGGGAGGCGTATCCTTCCTCTGATCGACCCCGTATTTTATATATGGCTTTGTAGGGTCCATATATGTACTAAAATAAAATTTCGTCGAAAAATATTGTATATGTCGTAAGTTATAATAATATGTCAATAGTGGGCGTGGCTGTAAAAATAACTGGCACATTTTTTGTGTGGTGTTTAATGTTAGTACCCGCAACATTCCTGTGAAATTTCGTTGAAAAATCTTTAATAGGAACCTAGTAATGATTTTTGGTTAATTGCGGGCGTGGCAGTAGCAATAATCTGCCCATATTTGGAGAGGATGCTAGTACAGACCCAATGTATACATATACCAATTTGTTTTCATATATCATCATCAGAAGCATAGATAGGGTAATTGTCTTTAAGTGGGGACCCCAAAGTTCAATATATGGGAGGGAGGCGTATCCTTCCTCTGATCGTCCCCGTATCTTATATATGGCTTTGTAGGGTCCATATATGTACTAAAATAAAATTTCGTCGAAAAATATTGTATAGGTCGTAAGTTATAATAATATGTCAATAGTGGGCCCGGCTGTAGAAATAGCTCGCCCATTTTTTGTGTGGTGTTTAATGTAAGTACCCGCAACATTCCTGTGAAATTTCGTTGAAAAATCTTTAGTAGGAACCTAGTAATGGTTTTTGGTTAATTGTGGTCGTGGCAGTAGCAATAATCTGCCCATATTTGGAATGCATGCTAGTGCAGACCCAGTGTATAAATATAATAATTTGTCTTCATATATCACCACTAGAAGCATAGATAGGGTAATTCTCTTTAAGTGGGGTCCCCAAAGTTCATTATATGGGAGGGAGGCGTATCCTTCCTCTGATCGACCGCGTATGTTATATAGGGCTTTGTAGGGTCCATATATGTACTAATATAAAATTTCGTCCAAAAATTTTTTATAGGTCGTAAGTTATAATAATATGTCAATAATGGGCGTGGCTGTATAACTAACTCGCCCATTTTTTGTGTGGTGTTTAATGTTAGTACCCGCAACATTCCTGTGAAATTTCGTTGAAAAATCTTTAGTAGGATCCTAGTAATGTTTTTTGGTTAATTGTGGGTGTGGCAATAGCTATAATTTGCCCATATTTGGAATGCATGCTAGTGCAGACCCAGTGTATACATATAATAATTTGTTTTCATATATCATCACTAGAAGCATAGATAGGGTAATTATCTTTAAGTGGGGTCCCCAAAGTTCATTATATTGGAGGGAGGCGTATCCTTCCTCTGATCGACCCCGTATCTTATATGTGGCTTTGTAGGGTCCATATATGTACTAAAATAAAATTTCGTCGAAAAATATTGTATAGGTCGTAAGTTATAATAATATGTCAATAGTGGGCGTGGCTATAGAAATAACTCGCACATTTTTTGTGTGGTGTTTAATGTTAGTACCCGCAACATTCCTGTGAAATTTCGTTGAAAAATCTTTAGTAGGAACCTAGTAATGTTTTTTGGTTAATTGTGGCCGTGGCAATAGCAATAATCTGCCCATATTTGGAATGCATGCTAGTGCAGACCCAGTGTATACATATAATAATTTGTTTTCATAATTCATCACTAGAAGCATAGATAGGGTAATTCCCTTTAAGTGGGGTCCCGAAAGTTCATTATATGGGAGGGAGGCGTATCCTTCCTCTGACCGACCCCGTATCTTATATATGGCTTTGTAGGGTCCATATATGTACTAAAAAAAAATTTCGTCGAAAAATATTGTATAGGTGTAAGTTATAATAATATGTCAATAGTGGGCGTGGCTGTAGAAATAACTCGCACATTTTTTGTGTGGTGTTTAATGTGAGTACCCGCAAAATTCCTGTGAAATTTCGTTGAAAAATCTTTAGCAGGAACCTAGTAATGTTTTTTGGTTAATTGTGGGTGTGGCAATAGCAATAATCTGCCCATATTTGGAATGCATGCTAGTGCAGACCCAGTGTATACATATAATAATTTGTTTTCATATATCATCACTAGAAGCATAGATAGGGTAATTCTCTTTAATTGGGTTCCCCAAAGTTCATTATATGGGAGGGAGGCGTATCCTTCCTCTGATCGACCCCGAATCTTATATATGGCTTTGTAGGGTCCATATATGTACTAAAATAAAATTTCGTCGAAAAATATTGTATAGGTCGTAAGTTATAATAATATGTCAATAGTGGGCCCGGCTGTAGAAATAGCTCGCCCATTTTTTGTGTGGTGTTTAATGTAAGTATCCGCAATATTCCTGTGAAATTTCGTTGAAAAATATTTAGTAGGAACCTAGTAATGTTTTTTAGTTAATTGTGGTCGTGGCAGTAGCAATAATCTGCCCATATTTGGAATGCATGCTAGTGCAGACCCAGTGTATAAATATAATAATTTGTCTTCATATATCATCACTAGAAGCATAGATAGGGTAATTCTCTTTAAGTGGGGTCCCCAAAGTTCATTATATGGGAGGGAGGCGTATCCTTCCTCTGATCGACCGCGTATGTTATATAGGGCTTTTTAGGGTCCATATATGTACTAATATAAAATATCGTCCAAAAATTTTGTATAGGTCGTAAGTTATAATAATATGTCAATAATGGGCGTGGCTGTATAACTAACTCGCCCATTTTTTGTGTGGTGTTTAATCTTAGTACCCGCAACATTCCTGTGAAATTTCGTTGAAAAATCTTTAGTAGGATCTTAGTAATGTTTTTTGGTTAATTGTGGGTGTGGCAATAGCTATAATTTGCCCATATTTGGAAAGGATGCTAGTGCAGACCCAGTGTATACATATAATAATTTGTTTTCATATATCATCACTAGAAGCATAGATAGGGTAATTATCTTTAAGTGGGGTCCCCAAAGTTCATTATATTGGAGGGAGGCGTATCCTTCCTCTGATCGACCCCGTATCTTATATGTGGCTTTGTAGGGTCCATATATGTACTAAAATAAAATTTCGTCGAAAAATATTGTATAGGTCGTAAGTTATAATAATATGTCAATAGTGGGCGTGGCTATAGAAATAACTCGCACATTTTTTGTGTGGTGTTTAATGTTAGTACCCGCAACATTCCTGTGAAATTTCGTTGAAAAATCTTTAGTAGGAACCTAGTAATGTTTTTTGGTTAATTGTGGCCGTGGCAATAGCAATAATCTGCCCATATTTGGAATGCATGCTAGTGCAGACCCAGTGTATACATATAATAATTTGTTTTCATAATTCATCACTAGAAGCATAGATAGGGTAATTCCCTTTAAGTGGGGTCCCGAAAGTTCATTATATGGGAGGGAGGCGTATCCTTCCTCTGACCGACCCCGTATCTTATATATGGCTTTGTAGGGTCCATATATGTACTAAAAAAAAATTTCGTCGAAAAATATTGTATAGGTGTAAGTTATAATAATATGTCAATAGTGGGCGTGGCTGTAGAAATAACTCGCACATTTTTTGTGTGGTGTTTAATGTGAGTACCCGCAAAATTCCTGTGAAATTTCGTTGAAAAATCTTTAGCAGGAACCTAGTAATGTTTTTTGGTTAATTGTGGGTGTGGCAATAGCAATAATCTGCCCATATTTGGAATGCATGCTAGTGCAGACCCAGTGTATACATATAATAATTTGTTTTCATATATCATCACTAGAAGCATAGATAGGGTAATTCTCTTTAATTGGGTTCCCCAAAGTTCATTATATGGGAGGGAGGCGTATCCTTCCTCTGATCGACCCCGAATCTTATATATGGCTTTGTAGGGTCCATATATGTACTAAAATAAAATTTCGTCGAAAAATATTGTATAGGTCGTAAGTTATAATAATATGTCAATAGTGGGCCCGGCTGTAGAAATAGCTCGCCCATTTTTTGTGTGGTGTTTAATGTAAGTATCCGCAATATTCCTGTGAAATTTCGTTGAAAAATCTTTAGTAGGAACCTAGTAATGTTTTTTAGTTAATTGTGGTCGTGGCAGTAGCAATAATCTGCCCATATTTGGAATGCATGCTAGTGCAGACCCAGTGTATAAATATAATAATTTGTCTTCATATATCATCACTAGAAGCATAGATAGGGTAATTCTCTTTAAGTGGGGTCCCCAAAGTTCATTATATGGGAGGGAGGCGTATCCTTCCTCTGATCGACCGCGTATGTTATATAGGGCTTTTTAGGGTCCATATATGTACTAATATAAAATATCGTCCAAAAATTTTGTATAGGTCGTAAGTTATAATAATATGTCAATAATGGGCGTGGCTGTATAACTAACTCGCCCATTTTTTGTGTGGTGTTTAATCTTAGTACCCGCAACATTCCTGTGAAATTTCGTTGAAAAATCTTTAGTAGGATCTTAGTAATGTTTTTTGGTTAATTGTGGGTGTGGCAATAGCTATAATTTGCCCATATTTGGAAAGGATGCTAGTGCAGACCCAGTGTATACATATAATAATTTGTTTTCATATATCATCACTAGAAGCATAGATAGGGTAATTATCTTTAAGTGGGGTCCCCAAAGTTCATTATATTGGAGGGAGGCGTATCCTTCCTCTGATCGACCCCGTATCTTATATGTGGCTTTGTAGGGTCCATATATGTAGTAAAATAAAATTTCGTCGAAAAATATTGTATAGGTCGTAAGTTATAATAATATGTCAATAGTGGGCGTGGCTATAGAAATAACTCGCACATTTTTTGTGTGGTGTTTAATGTTAGTACCCGCAACATTCCTGTGAAATTTCGTTGAAAAATCTTTAGTAGGAACCTTGTAATGTTTTTTGGTTAATTGTGGGCGTGGCAATAGCAATAATCTGCCCATATTTGGAATGCATGCTAGTGCAGACCCAGTGTATAAATATAATAATTTGTCTTCATATATCATCACTAGAAGCATAGATAGGGTAATTCCCTTTAAGTGGGGTCCCCAAAGTTCATTATATGGGAGGGAGGCGTATCCTTCCTCTGATCGTCCCCGTATCTTATATGTGGCTTTGTAGGGTCCATATATGTACTAAAATAAAATTTCGTCGAAAAATATTGTATAGGTCGCAAGTTATAATAATATGTCAATAGTGGGCGTGGCTATATAAATAGCTCGCACATTTTTTGTGTGGTGTTTAATGTTAGTACCCGCAACATTCCTGTGAAATTTCGTTGGAAAATCTTTAGTAGGATCCTAGTAATGTTTTTTGGTTAATTGTGGGTGTGGCAATAGCTATAATTTGCCCATATTTGGAATGCATGCTAGTGCAGACCCAGTGTATACATATAATAATTTGTTTTCATATATCATCACTAGAAGCATAGATAGGGTAATTATCTTTAAGTGGGGTCCCCAAAGTTCATTATATTGGAGGGAGGCGTATCCTTCCTCTGATCGACCCCGTATCTTATATGTGGCTTTGTAGGGTCCATATATGTACTAAAATAAAATTTCGTCGAAAAATACTGTATAGGTCGCAAGTAATAATAATATGTCAATAGTGGGCGTGGCTATTGAAATAACTCGCACATTTTTTGTGTGGTGTTTAATGTTAGTACCCGCAACATTCCTGTGAAATTTCGTTGAAAAATTTTTAGTAGGAACCTTGTAATGTTTTTTGGTTAATTGTGGCCGTGGCAATAGCAATAATCTGCCCATATTTGGAATGCATGCTAGTGCAGACCCAGTGTATACATATAATAATTTGTTTTCATAATTCATCACTAGAAGCATAGATAGGGTAATTCCCTTTAAGTGGGGTCCCGAAAGTTCATTATATGGGAGGGAGGCGTATCCTTCCTCTGACCGACCCCGTATCTTATATATGGCTTTGTAGGGTCCATATATGTACTAAAATAAAATTTCGTCGAAAAATATTGTATAGGTCGTAAGTTATAATAATATGTCAATAGTGGGCGTGGCTGTAGAAATAACTCGCACATTTTTTGTGTGGTGTTTAATGTGAGTACCCGCAAAATTCCTGTGAAATTTCGTTGAAAAATCTTTAGCAGAAACCTAGTAATGTTTTTTGGTTAATTGTGGGTGTGGCAATAGCAATAATCTGCCCATATTTGGAATGCATGCTAGTGCAGACCCAGTGTATAAATATAACAATTTGTCTTCATATATCATCACTAGAAGCATAGATAGGGTAATTCTCTTTAAGTGGGGTCCCCAAAGTTCATTATATGGGAGGGAGGCGTATCCTTCCTCTGATCGACCGCGTATGTTATATAGGGCTTTGTAGGGTCCATATATGTACTAATATAAAATTTCGTCCAAAAATTTTGTATAGGTCGTAAGTTATAATAATATGTCAATAATGGGCGTGGCTGTATAACTAACTCGCCCATTTTTTGTGTGGTGTTTAATGTTAGTACCCGCAACATTCCTGTGAAATTTCGTTGAAAAATCTTTAGTAGGATCCTAGTAATGTTTTTTGGTTAATTGTGGGTGTGGCAATAGCTATAATTTGCCCATATTTGGAATGCATGCTAGTGCAGACCCAGTGTATACATATAATAATTTGTTTTCATATATCATCACTAGAAGCATAGATAGGGTAATTATATTTAAGTGGGGTCCCCAAAGTTCATTATATTGGAAGGAGGCGTATACTTCCTCTGATCGACCCCGTATCTTATATGTGGCTTTGTAGGGTCCATATATGTACTAAAATAAAATTTCGTCGAAAAATATTGTATAGGTCGTAAGTTATAATGATATGTCAATAGTGGGCGTGGCTGTAGAAATAACTCGCCCATTTTTTGTGTGGTGTTTAATGTTAGTACCCGCAACATTCCTGTGAAATTTCGTTGAAAAATCTTTAGTAGGAACCTAGTAATGTTTTTTTGTTTAATTGTGGGCGTGGCAATAGCAATAATCTGCCCATATTTGGAATGCATGCTAGTGCAGACCCAGTGTATACATATAATAATTTGTTTACAGATATCATAACTAGAAGCATAGATAGTTTAATTCTCTTTAAGTGTGGTCCCGAAAGTTCATGATATGGGAGGGAGGCGTATCCTTCCACTGATCGACACCGTATCTTATATATGGCTTTGTAGGGTCCATATATGTACTAAAATAAAATTTCGTCGAAAAATATTGTATAGGTCGTAAGTTATAATAATATGTCAATTGTGGGCCCGGCTGTAGAAATAGCTCGCCCATTTTTTGTGTGGTGTTTAATGTAAGTACCCGCAACATTCCTGTGAAATTTCGTTGAAAAATCTTTAGTAGGAACCTAGTAATGTTTTTTGGTTAATTGTGGGCGTGGCAGTAGCAATAATCTGCCCATATTTGGAATGCAGGCTAGTGCAGACCCAGTGTATAAATATAATAATTTGTCTTCATATATCATCACTAGAAGCATAGATAGGGTAATTCTGTTTAAGTGGGGTCCCCAAAGTTCATTCTGTGGGAGGGAGGCGTATCCTTCCTCTGATCGACCCCGAATCTTATATATGGCTTTGTAGGGTCCATATATGTACTAAAATAAAATTTCGTCGAAAAATATTGTATATGTCGTAAGTTATAATAATATGTCAATAGTGGGCGTGGCTGTAGAAATAACTCGCACATTTTTTGTTTGGTATTTAATGTTAGTACCCGCAACATTCCTGTGAAATTTCGTTGAAAAATCTTTAATAGGAACCTAGTAATGTTTTTTGGTTAATTGTGGGGGTGGCAGTAGCAATAATCTGCCCATATTTGGAGTGGATGCTAGTAGAGACCCAATGTATACATATACCAATTTGTTTTCATATATCATCACTAGAAGCATAGATAGGGTAATTGTCTTTAAGTGGGGACCCCAAAGTTCAATATATGGGAGGGAGGCGTATCCTTCCTCTGATCGACCCCGTATCTTATATGTGGCTTTGTAGGGTCCATATATGTACTAAAATAAAATTTCGTCGAAAAATACTGTATAGGTCGCAAGTTATAATAATATGTCAATAGTGGGCGTGGCTATTGAAATAACTCGCACATTTTTTGTGTGGTGTTTAATGTTAGTACCCGCAACATTCCTGTGAAATTTCGTTGAAAAATTTTTAGTAGGAACCTTGTAATGTTTTTTGGTTAATTGTGGCCGTGGCAATAGCAATAATCTGCCCATATTTGGAATGCATGCTAGTGCAGACCCAGTGTATACATATAATAATTTGTTTTCATAATTCATCACTAGAAGCATAGATAGGGTAATTCCCTTTAAGTGGGGTCCCGAAAGTTCATTATATGGGAGGGAGGCGTATCCTTCCTCTGACCGACCCCGTATCTTATATATGGCTTTGTAGGGTCCATATATGTACTAAAATAAAATTTCGTCGAAAAATATTGTATAGGTCGTAAGTTATAATAATATGTCAATAGTGGGCGTGGCTGTAGAAATAACTCGCACATTTTTTGTGTGGTGTTTAATGTGAGTACCCGCAAAATTCCTGTGAAATTTCGTTGAAAAATCTTTAGCAGAAACCTAGTAATGTTTTTTGGTTAATTGTGGGTGTGGCAATAGCAATAATCTGCCCATATTTGGAATGCATGCTAGTGCAGACCCAGTGTATAAATATAACAATTTGTCTTCATATATCATCACTAGAAGCATAGATAGGGTAATTCTCTTTAAGTGGGGTCCCCAAAGTTCATTATATGGGAGGGAGGCGTATCCTTCCTCTGATCGACCGCGTATGTTATATAGGGCTTTGTAGGGTCCATATATGTACTAATATAAAATTTCGTCCAAAAATTTTGTATAGGTCGTAAGTTATAATAATATGTCAATAATGGGCGTGGCTGTATAACTAACTCGCCCATTTTTTGTGTGGTGTTTAATGTTAGTACCCGCAACATTCCTGTGAAATTTCGTTGAAAAATCTTTAGTAGGATCCTAGTAATGTTTTTTGGTTAATTGTGGGTGTGGCAATAGCTATAATTTGCCCATATTTGGAATGCATGCTAGTGCAGACCCAGTGTATACATATAATAATTTGTTTTCATATATCATCACTAGAAGCATAGATAGGGTAATTATATTTAAGTGGGGTCCCCAAAGTTCATTATATTGGAAGGAGGCGTATACTTCCTCTGATCGACCCCGTATCTTATATGTGGCTTTGTAGGGTCCATATATGTACTAAAATAAAATTTCGTCGAAAAATATTGTATAGGTCGTAAGTTATAATGATATGTCAATAGTGGGCGTGGCTGTAGAAATAACTCGCCCATTTTTTGTGTGGTGTTTAATGTTAGTACCCGCAACATTCCTGTGAAATTTCGTTGAAAAATCTTTAGTAGGAACCTAGTAATGTTTTTTTGTTTAATTGTGGGCGTGGCAATAGCAATAATCTGCCCATATTTGGAATGCATGCTAGTGCAGACCCAGTGTATACATATAATAATTTGTTTACAGATATCATAACTAGAAGCATAGATAGGGTAATTCTCTTTAAGTGTGGTCCCGAAAGTTCATGATATGGGAGGGAGGCGTATCCTTCCACTGATCGACACCGTATCTTATATATGGCTTTGTAGGGTCCATATATGTACTAAAATAAAATTTCGTCGAAAAATATTGTATAGGTCGTAAGTTATAATAATATGTCAATTGTGGGCCCGGCTGTAGAAATAGCTCGCCCATTTTTTGTGTGGTGTTTAATGTAAGTACCCGCAACATTCCTGTGAAATTTCGTTGAAAAATCTTTAGTAGGAACCTAGTAATGTTTTTTGGTTAATTGTGGGCGTGGCAGTAGCAATAATCTGCCCATATTTGGAATGCAGGCTAGTGCAGACCCAGTGTATAAATATAATAATTTGTCTTCATATATCATCACTAGAAGCATAGATAGGGTAATTCTGTTTAAGTGGGGTCCCCAAAGTTCATTCTGTGGGAGGGAGGCGTATCCTTCCTCTGATCGACCCCGAATCTTATATATGGCTTTGTAGGGTCCATATATGTACTAAAATAAAATTTCGTCGAAAAATATTGTATATGTCGTAAGTTATAATAATATGTCAATAGTGGGCGTGGCTGTAGAAATAACTCGCACATTTTTTGTTTGGTATTTAATGTTAGTACCCGCAACATTCCTGTGAAATTTCGTTGAAAAATCTTTAATAGGAACCTAGTAATGTTTTTTGGTTAATTGTGGGGGTGGCAGTAGCAATAATCTGCCCATATTTGGAGTGGATGCTAGTAGAGACCCAATGTATACATATACCAATTTGTTTTCATATATCATCACTAGAAGCATAGATAGGGTAATTGTCTTTAAGTGGGGACCCCAAAGTTCAATATATGGGAGGGAGGCGTATCCTTCCTCTGATCGACCCCGAATCTTATATATGGCTTTGTAGGGTCCATATATGTACTAAAATAAAATTTCGTCGAAAAATATTGTATAGGTCGTAAGTTATAATAATATGTCAATAGTGGGCGTGGCTGTAGAAATAACTCGCACATTTTTTGTGTGGTGTTTAATGTGAGTACCCGCAAAATTCCTGTGAAATTTCGTTGAAAAATCTTTAGTAGGAACCTAGTAATGTTTTTTGGTTAATTGTGGGTGTGGCAATAGCAATAATCTACCCATATTTGGAATGCATGCTAGTGCAGACCCAGTGTATACATATAATAATTTGTTTTCATATATCATCACTAGAAGCATAGATAGGGTAATTCTCTTTAAGTGGGGTCCCCAAAGTTCATTATATGGGAGGGAGGCGTATCCTTCCTCTGATCGACCCCGAATCTTATATATGGCTTTGTAGGGTCCATATATGTACTTAAAAAAAATTTCGTCGAAAATATTGTATAGGTCGTAAGTTATAATAATATGTCAATAGTGGGCGTGGCTGTAGAAATAACTCACCCATTTTTTGTGTGGTGTTTAATGTTAGTACCCGCAACATTCCTGTGAAATTTCGTTGAAAAATCTTTAGTAGGAACCTAGTAATGTTTTTTGGTTAATTGTGGGCGTGGCAATAGCAATAAACTGCCCATATTTGGAATGCATGCTAGTGCAGACCCAGTGTACACATATAATAATTTGTTTTCATATATCATCACTAGAAGCATAGATAGGGTAATTCTCTTTAAGTGGGGTCCCGAAAGTTCATTATATGGGAGGGAGGCGTATCCTTCCTCTGATCGACTCCGTATCTCATATATGGCTTTGTAGGGTCCATATATGTACTAAAATAAAATTTCGTCGAAAAATATTGTATAGGTCGTAAGTTATAATAATATGTCAATAGTGGGCCCGGCTGTAGAAATAGCTCGCCCATTTTTTGTGTGGTGTTTAATGTAAGTACCCGCAATATTCCTGTGAAATTTCGTTGAAAAATCTTTAGTAGGAACCTAGTAATGTTTTTTGGTTAATTGTGGGCGTGGCAGTAGCAATAATCTGCCCATATTTGGAATGCATGCTAGTGCAGACCCAGTGTATAAATATAATAATTTGTCTTCATATATCATCACTAGAAGCATAGATAGGGTAATTCTCTTTAAGTGGGGCCCCCAAAGTTCATTATATGGGAGGGAGGCGTATCCTTCCTCTGATCGACCGCGTATCTTATATAGGGCTTTGTAGGGTCCATATATGTACTAATATAAAATTTCGTCCAAAAATTTTGTATAGGTCGTAAGTTATAATAATATGTCAATAGTGGGCCCGGCTGTAGAAATAGCTCGCCCATTTTTTGTGTGGTGTTTAATGTAAGTACCCGCAACATTCCTGTGAAATTTCGTTGAAAAATCTTTAGTAGGAACCTAGTAATGTTTTTTGGTTAATTGTGGGTGTGGCAATATCTATAATCTGCCCATATTTGGAATGCATGCTAGTGCAGACCCAGTGTATACATATAATAATTTGTTTTCATATATCATCACTAGAAGCATAGATAGGGTAATTCTCTTTAAGTGGGGTCCCCAAAGTTCATTATATTGGAGGGAGGCGTATCCTTCCTCTGATCGACCCCGTATCTTATATATGGCTTTGTAGGGTCCATATATGTACTAAAATAAAATTTCGTCGAAAAATATTGTATAGGTCGTAAGTTATAATAATATGTCAATAGTGGGCGTGGCTATAGAAATAACTCGCACATTTTTTGTGTGGTGTTTAATGTTAGTACCACCAACATTCCTGTGAAATTTCGTTGAAAAATCTTTAGTAGGAACCTAGTAATGTTTTTTGGTTAATTGTGGCCGTGGCAATAGCGATAATCTGCCCATATTTGGAATGCATGCTACTGCAGACCCAGTGTATACATATAATAATTTGTTTTCATATATCATCACTAGAAGCATAGATAGGGTAATTCTCTTTAAGTGGGGTCCCGAAAGTTCATTATATGGGAGGGAGGCGTATCCTTCCTCTGACCGACCCCGTATCTTCTATATAGCTTTCTAGGGTCCATATATGTACTAAAATAAAATTTCGACGGAAAATATTGTATAGGTCGTAAGTTATAATTATATGTCAATAGTGGGCCCGGCTGTAGAAATAGCTCGCCCATTTTTTGTGTGGTGTTTAATGTGAGTACCCGCAACATTCCTGTGAAATTTCGTTGAAAAATCTTTAGTAGGAACCTAGTAATGTTTTTTGGTTAATTGTGGGCGTCGCAGTAGCAATAATCTGCCCATATTTGGAATGCATGCTAGTGCAGACCCAGTGTATAAATATAATAATTTGTCTTCATATATCATCACTAGAAGCATAGATAGGGTAATTCTCTTTAAGTGGGGTCCCCAAAATTCATTATGTGGGAGGGAGGCGTATCCTTCCTCTGATCGACCCCGAATCTTATATATTGCTTTGTAGGGTCCATATATGTACTAAAGTAAAATTTCGTCGAAAAATATTGTATAGGTCGTAAGTTATAATAATATGTCTATAGTGGGCGTGGCTGTAGAAATAACTCGCACATTTTTTGTGTGGTGTTTAATGTTAGTACCCGCAACATTCCTGTGAAATTTCGTTGAAAAATCTTTAGTAGGAACCTAGTAATGTTTTTTGGTTAATTGTGCCCGTGGCAATAGCAATAATCTGCCCATATTTGGAATGCATGCTAGTGCAGACCCAGTGTATACATATAATAATTTGTTTTCATATATCATCACTAGAAGCATAGATAGGGTAATTCTCTTCAAGTGGGGTCCCGAAAGTTCATTATATGGGAGGGAGGCGTATCCTTCCTCTGATCGACCCCGAATCTTATATATGGCTTTGTAGGGTCCATATATGTACTAAAATAAAATTTCGTCGAAAAATATTGTATAGGTCGTAAGTTATAATAATATGTCAATAGTGGGCGTGGCTGTAGAAATAACTCGCACATTTTTTGTGTGGTGTTTAATGTTAGTACCCGAAACATTCCTGTGAAATTTCGTTGAAAAATCTTTAATAGGAACCTAGTAATGTTTTTTGGTTAATTGTGGGCGTGGCAATAGCAATAATCTGCCCATATTTGGAATGCATGCTAGTGCAGACCCAGTGTATACATATAATAATTTGTTTTCATATATCATCACTAGAAGCATAGATAGGGTAATTGTGTTTAAGTGGGGACCCCAAAGTTCAATATATGGGAGGGAGGCGTATCCTTCCTCTGATCGACCCCGAATCTTATATATGGCTTTGTAGGGTCCATATATGCACTAAAATAAAATGTCGTCGAAAAATATTGTTTAGGTCGTAAGTTATAATAATATGTCAATAGTGGGCGTGGCTGTAGAAATAACTCGCCCATTTTGTGTGTGGTGTTTAATGTTAGTACCCGCAACATTCCTGTGAAATTTCGTTGAAAAATTTTTAGTAGGAACCTAGTAATGTTTTTTGGTTAATTGTGGGCGTGGCAATAGCAATAATCTACCCATATTTGGAATGCATACTAGTGCAGACCCAGTGTATACATATAATAATTTGTTTTCATATATCATCACTAGAAGCATAGATAGGGTAATTCTCTTTAAGTGGGGTCCCGAAAGTTCATTATATGGGAGGGAGGCGTATCCTTCCTCTGATCGACCCCGTATCTTATATATTGCTTTGTAGGGTCCATAAATGTACTAAAATAAAATTTCGTCGAAAAATTTTGTAAAGGTCGTAAGATATAATAATATGTCAATAGTGGGCGTGGCTGTAGAAATAACTCGCCCATTTTTTGTGTGGTGTTTAATGTTAGTACCCGCCATCTACCTGTCAAATTGCGTTGCAAAATCTATAATAGGAACCTTGTAATAATTTTTGGTTAATTGTGGGCGCGGCAGTAGCACAAATCTGCTCATATTTGGAATGCATGCTAGTACAGACCCATTGTATACATATACCAATTTGTTTTCATATATAATCACTAGAAGCATAGATAGGGTAATTCTCTTTAAGTGGGGTCCCCAAAGTTTTTTTATATGGGAGGGAGGCGTATCCTTCCTCTGATCGACCCCGAATCTTATATATGGCTTTGTAGGGTCCATATATGTACTAAAATAAAATTTCGTCGAAAAATATTGTATAGGTCGTAAGTTATAATAATATGTCAATAGTGGGCGTGGCTGTAGAAATAACTCGCACATTTTTTGTTTGGTATTTAATGTTAGTACCCGCAACATTCCTGTGAAATTTCGTTGAAAAATCTTTAATAGGAACCTAGTAATGTTTTTTGGTTAATTGTGGGCGTGGCAGTAGCAATAATCTACCCATATTTGGAATGCATACTAGTGCAGACCCAGTGTATACATATAATAATTTGTTTTCATATATCATCACTAGAAGCATAGATAGGGTAATTCTCTTTAAGTGGGGTCCCGAAAGTTCATTATATGGGAGGGAGGCGTATCCTTCCTCTGACCGACCCCGTATCTTCTATATAGCTTTCTAGGGTCCATATATGTACTAAAATAAAATTTCGAAGAAAAATATTGTATAGGTCGTAAGTTATAATTATATGTCAATAGTGGTCCCGGCTGGAGAAATAGCTCGCCCATTTTTTGTGTGGTGTTTAATGTGAGTACTCGCAACATTCCTGTGAAATTTCGTTGAAAAATCTTTAGTAGGAACCTAGTAATGTTTTTTGGTTAATTGTGGGCGTCGCAGTAGCAATAATCTGCCCATATTTGGAATGCATGCTAGTGCAGACCCAGTGTATAAATATAATAATTTGTCTTCATATATCATCACTAGAAGCATAGGTAGGGTAATTCTCTTTAAGTGGGGTCCCCAAAGTTCATTATGTGGGAGGGAGGCGTATCCTTCCTCTCATCGACCCCGAATCTTATATATGGCTTTGTAGGGTCCATATATGTACTAAAGTAAAATTTCGTCGAAAAATATTGTATAGGTCGTAAGTTATAATAATATGTCAATAGTGGGCGTGGCTGTAGAAATAACTCGCACATTTTTTGTTTGGTATTTAATGTTAGTACCCGCAACATTCCTGTGAAATTTCGTTGAAAAATCTTTAATAGGAACCTAGTAATGTTTTTTGGTTAATTGTGGGCGTGGCAGTAGCAATAATCTGCCCATATTTGGAGTGGATGCTAGTAGAGACCCAATGTATACATATACTAATTTGTTTTCATATATCATCACTAGAAGCATAGATAGGGTAATTGTCTTTAAGTGGGGACCCCAAAGTTCAATATATGGGAGGGAGGCGTATCCTTCCTCTGATCGACCCCGAATCTTATATATGGCTTTTTAGGGTCCATATATGTACTAAAATAAAATTTCGTCGAAAAATATTGTATAGGTCGTAAGTTATAATAATATGTCAATAGTGGGCGTGGCTGTAGAAATAACTCGCACATTTTTTGTGTGGTGTTTAATGTTAGTACCCGAAACATTCCTGTGAAATTTCGTTGAAAAATCTTTAATAGGAACCTAGTAATGTTTTTTGGTTAATTGTGGGCGTGGCAATAGCAATAATCTGCCCATATTTGGAATGCATGCTAGTGCAGACCCAGTGTATACATATAATAATTTGTTTTCATATATCATCACTAGAAGCATAGATAGGGTAATTGTGTTTAAGTGGGGACCCCAAAGTTCAATATATGGGAGGGAGGCGTATCCTTCCTCTGATCGACCCCGAATCTTATATATGGCTTTGTAGGGTCCATATATGCACTAAAATAAAATTTCGTCGAAAAATATTGTTTAGGTAGTAAGTTATAATAATATGTCAATAGTGGGCGTGGCTGTAGAAATAACTCGCCCATTTTGTGTGTGGTGTTTAATGTTAGTACCCGCAACATTCCTGTGAAATTTCGTTGAAAAATTTTTAGTAGGAACCTAGTAATGTTTTTTGGTTAATTGTGGGCGTGGCAATAGCAATAATCTACCCATATTTGGAATGCATACTAGTGCAGACCCAGTGTATACATATAATAATTTGTTTTCATATATCATCACTAGAAGCATAGATAGGGTAATTCTCTTTAAGTGGGGTCCCGAAAGTTCATTATATGGGAGGGAGGCGTATCCTTCCTCTGATCGACCCCGTATCTTATATATTGCTTTGTAGGGTCCATAAATGTACTAAAATAAAATTTCGTCGAAAAATTTTGTAAAGGTCGTAAGATATAATAATATGTCAATAGTGGGCGTGGCTGTAGAAATAACTCGCCCATTTTTTGTGTGGTGTTTAATGTTAGTACCCGCCATCTACCTGTCAAATTGCGTTGCAAATCTATAATAGGAACCTTGTAATAATTTTTGGTTAATTGTGGGCGCGGCAGTAGCACAAATCTGCTCATATTTGGAATGCATGCTAGTACAGACCCATTGTATACATATACCAATTTGTTTTCATATATAATCACTAGAAGCATAGATAGGGTAATTCTCTTTAAGTGGGGTCCCCAAAGTTTTTTTATATGGGAGGGAGGCGTATCCTTCCTCTGATCGACCCCGAATCTTATATATGGCTTTGTAGGGTCCATATATGTACTAAAATAAAATTTCGTCGAAAAATATTGTATAGGTCGTAAGTTATAATAATATGTCAATAGTGGGCGTGGCTGTAGAAATAACTCGCACATTTTTTGTTTGGTATTTAATGTTAGTACCCGCAACATTCCTGTGAAATTTCGTTGAAAAATCTTTAATAGGAACCTAGTAATGTTTTTTGGTTAATTGTGGGCGTGGCAGTAGCAATAATCTGCCCATATTTGGAGTGGATGCTAGTAGAGACCCAATGTATACATATAATAATTTGTTTTCATATATCATCACTAGAAGCATAGATAGGGTAATTCTCTTTAAGTGGGGACCCCAAAGTTCAATATATGGGAGGGAGGCGTATCCTTCCTCTGATCGACCCCGAATCTTATATATGGCTTTGTAGGGTCCATATATGTACTAAAATAAAATTTCGTCGAAAAATATTGTATAGGTCGTAAGTTATAATAATATGTCAATAGTGGGCGTGGCTGTAGAAATAACTCGCACATTTTTTGTGTGGTGTTTAATGTGAGTACCCGCAACCTACCTGTGAAATGTCCTTCAAAAATCTTTAATAGGAACCTAGTAATGACTTTTGGTTAATTGTGGGCGTGGCAATAGCAATAATCTGCCCATATTTGGAATGCATGCTAGTGCAGACCCAGTGTATACATATAATAATTTGTTTTCATATATCATCACTAGAAGCATAGATAGGGTAATTCTCTTTAAGTGGGGTCCCCAAAGTTCATTATATGGGAGGGAGGCGTATCCTTCCTCTGATCGACCCCGAATCTTATATATTGCTTTGTAGGGTCCATATATGTACTTAAAAAAAATTTCGTCGAAAATATTGTATAGGTCGTAAGTTATAATAATATGTCAATAGTGGGCGTGGCTGTAGAAATAACTCACCCATTTTTTGTGTGGTGTTTAATGTTAGTACCCGCAACATTCCTGTGAAATTTCGTTGAAAAATCTTTAGTAGGAACCTAGTAATGTTTTTTGGTTAATTGTGGGCGTGGCAATAGCAATAATCTGCCCATATTTGGAATGCATGCTAGTGCAGACCCAGTGTACACATATAATAATTTGTTTTCATATATCATCACTAGAAGCATAGATAGGGTAATTCTCTTTAAGTGGGGTCCCGAAAGTTCATTAAATGGGAGGGAGGCGTATCCTTCCTCTGATCGACTCCGTATCTTATATATGGCTTTGTAGGGTCCATATATGTACTAAAATAAAATTTCGTCGAAAAATATTGTATAGGTCGTAAGTTATAATAATATGTCAATAGTGGGCCCGGCTGTAGAAATAGCTCGCCCATTTTTTGTGTGGTGTTTAATGTAAGTACCCGCAACATTCCTGTGAAATTTCGTTGAAAAATCTTTAGTAGGAACCTAGTAATGTTTTTTGGTTAATTGTGGGCGTGGCAGTAGCAATAATCTGCCCATATTTGGAATGCATGCTAGTGCAGACCCAGTGTATAAATATAATAATTTGTCTTCATATATCATCACTAGAAGCATAGATAGGGTAATTCTCTTTAAGTGGGGCCCGCAAAGTTCATTATATGGGAGGGAGGCGTATCCTTCCTCTGATCGACCGCGTATCTTATATAGGGCTTTGTAGGGTCCATATATGTACTAATATAAAATTTCGTCCAAAAATTTTGTATAGGTCGTAAGTTATAAAAATATGTCAATAGTGGGCCCGGCTGTAGAAATAGCTCGCCCATTTTTTGTGTGGTGTTTAATGTAAGTACCCGCAACATTCCTGTGAAATTTCGTTGAAAAATCTTTAGTAGGAACCTAGTAATGTTTTTTGGTTAATTGTGGGTGTGGCAATAGCTATAATCTGCCCATATTTGGAATGCATGCTAGTGCAGACCCAGTGTATACATATAATAATTTGTTTTCATATATCATCACTAGAAGCATAGATAGGGTAATTCTCTTTAAGTGGGGTCCCGAAAGTTCATTATATGGGAGGGAGGCGTATCCTTCCTCTGACCGACCCCGTATCTTCTATATAGCTTTCTAGGGTCCATATATGTACTAAAATAAAATTTCGACGGAAAATATTGTATAGGTCGTAAGTTATAATTATATGTCAATAGTGGGCCCGGCTGTAGAAATAGCTCGCCCATTTTTTGTGTGGTGTTTAATGTGAGTACCCGCAACATTCCTGTGAAATTTCGTTGAAAAATCTTTAGTAGGAACCTAGTAATGTTTTTTGGTTAATTGTGGGCGTCGCAGTAGCAATAATCTGCCCATATTTGGAATGCATGCTAGTGCAGACCCAGTGTATAAATATAATAATTTGTCTTCATATATCATCACTAGAAGCATAGATAGGGTAATTCTCTTTAAGTGGGGTCCCCAAAAATCATTATGTGGGAGGGAGGCGTATCTTTCCTCTGATCGACCCCGATACTTATATATTGCTTTGTAGGGTCCATATATGTACTAAAGTAAAATTTCGTCGAAAAATATTGTATAGGTCGTAAGTTATAATAATATGTCTATAGTGGGCGTGGCTGTAGAAATAACTCGCACATTTTTTGTTTGGTATTTAATTTTAGTACCCGCAACATTCCTGTCAAATTTCGTTGAAAAATCTTTAATAGGAACCTAGTAATGTTTTTTAGTTAATTGTGGGCGTGGCAGTAGCAATAATCTGCCCATATTTGGAGTGGATGCTAGTAGAGACCCAATGTATACATATACGAATTTGTTTTCATATATCATCACTAGAAGCATAGATAGGGTAATTGTCTTTAAGTGGGGACCCCAAAGTTCAATATATGGGAGGGAGGCGTATCCTTCCTCTGATCGACCCCGAATCTTATATATGGCCTTGTAGGGTCCATATATGTACTAAAATAAAATTTCGTCGAAAAATATTGTATAGGTCGTAAGTTATAA